>CM075426.1:1485000-2970000 GCA_037832385.1 Rhizophora apiculata | reverse complement strand
GAAGAAAAAACTGCTTCTAAGTCATCTCTCCAGAATATTCACAATAATTATTACGGTCAATGTTTTTGTTTGAATTCAAGCATAATAAAAAAAAAAAAAAAAAAACCAACCCCACTTATGGGGACAACAAAATCTCCTCACCATCTAGAACATATTATAAATCACATGGAAAAAAAAAAAAAAAGAAAAGAAAAAACCAAGTAGACCGAAATAAATCAAGACAAAAATTGTAGGTGTGAAGTGAGGCATTCTAGAATTGAAAAATTGACGTCAAGTTCGTTGCATGGGTACAACGAAATTTCCTCACCATCTAGAATATATTAAATAAGTCACATGGGAAAAAACAAAAATGAAAAAACCAAGTAGACTGCATTGCCTGTTATGCAATGACCGAAAATGGCTTTCTCCAGGCAACCTAATTTTGCTGGCATAGAACGAAATAAATCAAGACAAAAATTGTAAGAGTGCGAAGTGAAAGGCATTCTAGAAGTGAAAAATCAACGTCAAGGTCGTTGCTCAGTGATCCATTTGACAATGCGAAAACTCATCCACATTGAAGCATTTCCTGCAGGAGCTCTTTGCCCAATGATGACGATTTGGGAGAATTGAGATCGTTCCTGCTTATTTCTCAAAATTTGGGAAAAATACTGCGTTTGTTTGTTTGGCATTCTAGCTTTTGTGATCAAATCAATGTATGGTATAATTATGGCTTTTGTTTTTTGTTTTTTTTGTAGTCTTTCATATTTAACATCAAGAGTGTTGTTGGCGAATTTACGATTTACTTTGTAAAATCAATGCCAAACAATTACTCCATGATTACTTTCAAAAAGTTGTAACGGCTGCTGACTGGTCCTCAATTGGATTAGATATAAGTCTTGTTTAGATTGCATTTTAATTGTGGTACGTTCGGAAAACTCGAGTCCCTATATTAAAAATCGTTTAGTTAAATATTTCAATTATTAAAATATTGTGGTGTGCAAAAGCGAAAAACACGTTTAGAAAGAGCTCCTAATCGAAGCATAAAGGTACAAATAATCGATCCACTTTAATTTAGCCAAATGTTCAATAATTGAGTTCATCAACGTATAATTACTTTCGTTTTAGTATGCAAATTTCATGAAATAGAAACAGCCCTTTTTATTCTCTTTAATTTTGACTAGTACCATTGATGAAAAATTTAGAAATTATATTTAGGACCCATAAAGCTTTCTAAAAAATTAGAGTAAAGGTAACTCTATTGAAGATTTCGTTCAAGTTAATTAAGAATCTAATTAACATTCTTTTCAAATTAGCATATGATAATTTCATAATATTTCTTATTTAAGTCTTTTCAATTTGATTAATACCATTAGTCAAAAATAATTTAAAAATATGACATTTAAATAATAGATAAATTTGAAATTGAATGTTTTTAGTTTGAGTCTTAATGAGAACTAATTAATCAAAAAAAAAAAAGAAAAAACTTTCAATTTATACTTAAGGCATTGCAAAATTGTTGCACTTGATTTATTAATTTCATCCATTAACTTTCTGCAAAATCCATTGCTTTTTTTTTTTTTTTTAAAGTGTTTAATTATGTTGTAGTTTACAAATACTGAAATGTATAGACCACTTCTCACACAAAAGGAAGTCCACCCATCATGAAAGAATTTTTGCTCGTTCTTCGAGAGGCCATTTCTGTTGATGACTGCCTCTCGTCTGGCCCACCTATCTCAATGCTTTCTTTTTCCCTTTTTCCCATTAAAAGACGCATTAAAACGTCATCTGCAAAAATAGCATAACTCTATTTATTCTTATAATTTTTATATTTAAAATTAAAATTTAAACTCTTTAAATAAAAATTTAAATTTTTAAATATTAAGGTCTGACGTGAAAAGTACCTATCTCGATGTTATCTACGTTCATCTTTTACGTGGGCCGTCTGATACGGCAAGACGACCTTTGGATGCACGCATCCTGGCTCCGGTAAAATTCATCCTACTTTGACATTTCTTGCACCTTATCTCACTGAGCGTTGAAGATCGGACTCTACCAAACTATATATATATATATATATATATATATATATATATATATATATGAATGATAAATGGAGAAAAAAAATTAATATTAAAAAAATATTTCTTTTAAAAATTTAAATTATAAAATAAAATAATATAAAATCATACACTAAATTCTAAAACTTGTACATGCGTGCAATCTCAAAAGTGAAGACGTGTGCTTGGTATCTTGTTCACCAAAATTCGATAATCTGACAAGAGGCTGGAAGAAGAAACTTTTTGCTGGATGATGCTTTACCTAACTACAGAGGTGGACTTAGGCCAAAAAGAAAAAAAGAAAATGGAAATGGATAATTTTCAGGAGCATGGGTGACTGGCTGAGATGACTGGAGACATGTCTATGTCGTCACTATGATGAATTTATCCCAAATTACCTTTTTCTTTTTTTCATCCTCATTGAAATTAAATTAATTGGGTGTGAATCCACCGGATGAGAGGAAAATAAATTTTCAATTGGCAAACTCACGTGAGAAGTAATAATGTTGCATACATTATACTTTTTTTAAAAAAATTTTACAGTGCGTGAGTTTTATATACTAAATTGTTTTTTTATTTAATGTAAAAAAAAAAAAAATTATCAGCACATGCTTGAAAAAAAAAAAAAAAAAAAAGAAAGAAAAACTCAGAATGTTCTTTACGATGGAGAGGAAATTACGCTAAAGTGACACGGCAATGTCCCTCCTCAAGCAATTGACGATAAGACAGGAAGAAATAAACGTTGCCGGCATAGAAGCATCTGCTTAGGATTTATGAGTCAAGCCCATTGCCTCTGCTTTAAATTTTACCTTTGTGCCGGACATTGACTTCCTTAGGACAATATAATTTTTCAGTTAACCAGAGAATAAAATAAACAAAAAGGACAAATAAAGTTTTGAAAATTTCGGAGAAGGATTATGAAAGTTTGACTAAGAGGAACAACTAGCGTCATTAAGATGTTTGATATTCTCTAATATTTATTTTTATTTTAAATGAAAAATTTAAAAATCTAATTTATTGTTAAATTTAAATATTAACAAATTTTAATTTTAATTTATTCAATTATTTTAATTCAAATTAAATTAATAAATTTAATATTTAATATTATATATATATATATTAATAAAAAATATAATTATATATAAAATATAATTATTAAATATATTATATTATAGTATTGAAATAATTTAATCATATATATATATTAATGTGATATATTTGTAAATATAAATTATTTAAATTAAATAAATTTAATATAAAATTTATTATAATTTATAATATTTTTATTTTATTATATATATTTTTTATTAAAAAATAAAATAATTTAATACAAATAAAATAATATAATTTTTTTAAAAATATTAATATAATATAAGATATAATTTAATATATTTTATTAAAATATAAATAAATATATTATATACATATTTTTTAAAATTTATAATTTTTAAAAAATTATAAAATAACATAATTTTTATTTTAAAAAAAATTTAAATATATAAAAAATTATTTTCTTAAATTTTTTAAAAATTAAAATTAATTAAATTAAACAAATTATAATCACTTCATTAATTTGATTAATAATTTTTAAAATAAATTATATTAAATTATAATTTAATTTTCTACTGTATCAACTCGACGGATAAATTTAGTTATATAACTGACCTCCGCAATGAAATGGCGTGCGAGGACTTTCAAAAATGGTTGTATCTGGGAGGAGCTTGTTAACGAGATATCTTTAACAGTGCCCCATATCCGAACGGCGTTGTCCTTGACTAGAGCGGCTGATTCTTGCAAACATCTTGTTTTTCGCTTTTCCACGTCAAATAAATCGGTTACCGTGTCTCACGTGCAATGTGGAGATTTTCATATGACCACAATTATTTTATTTCGGTCAACAGAGGTTTCCCATCTCCTCCAATTTTATCTGAATATTTTATAATTTTATCATTAAATTTAATATTTAATTTTATTAATTAAAAATTTATTTATTAAATAATATATTTTTATATAATTTAAATTTATTAATTAATATATCAATAAAAATTAAATTAAATTAAATATTTCATTTTTTAAAAAATAATTAAAAAAAAAAAACGAAGAGTGGCTTTTTTTTTTTTTTTCTTTTTGTGAGGCGCACCAGATATCATAGGATGTATGTTGCATTTCTTGTCGTTGTTTGATTATATATTGAGTTGAGTTACTATTAATAAAAAAGAAAGAAAAATTCTTTTTTAACACTATCTGATATTTTTTAATTTTATTAGTTGTATCATTCTAATTTAAAAACTTTAATTTAATTTTAATTAACATATTAATTGATAAATTTAATTACATAAAAAAATATATATTTTTTTAAATGATAAATTGTATAAATTTATATTTAATAAAATAATATTGTGATTAAATTAAAATAAAATTAAAATTAAATATTTTAAGTGTAATAAATTAAAAATAAATAATAAATTTAATACTAAAAACATGACAGTACCTATTTTATCCTCACAAGTACATATGTATGCAGTTCTATCTACTTGTAGGAGTTGTCAATGGGGCTCGTGTTCGGCGTTGGTCGACAAATTTGCCATAAATGATATTAAGATTCGTTCCAAATCCAAACAATTTGCCCGGGGTATTTCCGATGCGAGTACAATCATCACGCGGAAATGTGAGGTCGATTTGCCATTGGTAAAGCCAAAAACAAAGTACATGCCTGTGAGAAATGGCGGCACGAGAATAACAAGACAAGTTTTGCACATTTAGTTGGAGAATATCATCAAGTAAAAGGGATGCATGCCCCTGCAGCCCCGCGAGAAAATACCAAGCGCACAAGAACCTTCGACACATTTTTCCGCGCCCACAAAAAGCATATTCTTGAACCGAAATTTCGAGGGCACATATCCTATCTATGGGTTTGGTACGCGGTGGTCCTTCCTGCCTTCCACTTATTAATTTTAAGATATTTTTATTTTAAATTTCATTATTTTGTAAATATAATTCACTAATAATTTTATATTAAATAATAATAAAAATCTACTTAAAATAAAAATAATAAAACAAATTTATGTAATGTAAAATTATAAATAAATAGTACTTAAAAATAAATAAATAAACATAATAGATACTTTAATTTTAATATATTCATATTTAAAATGTTCACTTTTCAATTGGCCGTGAATCATTTTCCTTATCCCGTATCTCTAATGACCATGATTATATATGGCATGTTCTTTCAACCAAGCCCTCTTCTTTGTAGAATTTTGATCGTTACCTCTCTAGTCTTGGCCTTGAGATCATCGTTATGACGTCGAATTGAGTCAGTCAATCGTTCTTTGTCTAACACTTAAGACCCCAAGTTGCGGCCAAGTGGGGACTTGCGGCTCTTCTTCGTCTATATAAACCCACGACACAATCCATTCCATAACAAGAGCTATAACTCTAAGCTCTCTGCAATTGGCATCTCATCTTGGAGCTCCCAAGCTTCTCTTCTTCAGCTTTACGCTCAGTAACCCTTCAGTGTTCAATGGCTCTTTCAGGGACTTCAAAGCGTAGTAGCACCCTTATGGCAAGGAAAGTGATGCCAGGTATCTTACCTTCATCCTCCAAAACCCTTTCTCCAAACCTCTCATTTCAAGGCTCTCCCATTCCCTCCTCGCCCCTTGATTCATTCTCTGTGTCCGTGATGGAAGAAAACATAAAAAATGCGGAAACAATCATCATCAAATGGGATCCAAATTCATCGTCAGTCACTAAACTCATCTCACTCTTCCACCACAACAGAAAAGAGGCCAAAGACTACCTCAGAAGTGTCAAGGGTTTGCAGCAAGCCATGCACTTTTTGGTTGCTAATAATTCAGCCTCCAACAAGCTGGTACTTGCACAGAACCTCATGCAAATTGCAATGAAAAGGCTCGAAAAAGAATTTTATCAGATACTATCTGCATACTGTGATCAAATAGATCCAGAGTCAGTTTCAGGTGGATCCTCAGATGTGACAAGCAGTTTTGAAGATGAGGATGAACACACATCCACAGAAGAGATAAGACTAGATGGTGAAGCAAGCCCTGAAGTGGAGAGAGTCACAGCACAAGCCATGTCTGATCTCAAGACAATAGCAGATTGTATGATAAGTGCTGGTTATGGTAAAGAGTGCGTCAAAATATACAAACTTCTCAGAAAATCATCCCTAGATGAAGGACTGTATTTACTTGGAACGGAACGTTTCAGGTCCTCTCTAGTCCGAAGAATGAGTTGGGAAGCACTCCAACACTCGATTGGGAAGTGGCTGAAAGCTGTCAAGATAGCTGTCAGAACACTGTTGAATGGAGAAAAGGTTCTCTGTGATCACGTGTTTTCAGCATCTCAGAAATGCAGAGAATCATGTTTCTCGGAGATCAGCAAAGAAAGAGCAATAAATCTATTCAGATTTCCAGAACTCATTGCCAAGAACAAGAAGTCGCCTGAAAGAATATTCCCACTATTGGAACTCCACGAAGTGCTCTCGGATCTTAAGCCAGACATAGAATTGATATTCAACTCTGAATTAACTTCAGATGTTAAATTGCAAGCTTTTGCATCGTTAGACAGACTAGGCGCATCAGTCTGCAATATCCTATCTGACTTCGAGTCATCAATTCAAAAGGACTCGTCAAAGCATCCAGTCATAGGTGGAGGGATTCACCCACTGACCGAAAGAGTAATGAGTTACATATGTTCACTCACAAATTACAGCAGAAGTCTTTCCAACATTCTTAATGATTTTCCAATGCAGAGGAACATAGCACTGCCTGAATCCTACTTTGATAGTCCAAAATCTGATGATGGCTCCCCATCAGCAGTCTCAGTCCATTTTGCTCAGCTCATACTTGTTCTTTTATGCAAGCTTGATAAGAAATCAGAGCTATACAAAGACGTGCCTCTGTCATATCTATTCCTGGCGAATAATCTTCTCTTCATTGTTCAGACGATATGTTCAACTGGCCTTAGGATGCTGATGGGTGAGGACTGGGTGATCAAGCATGTCAAGACGATTAAACAATATGCTTCCAACCATGAAAAAATTGCGTGGACTGAGGTCCTTTCAACCTTGCCAGATAGAGATTCTGCAGACCTGTCACCTGAGGTGGCAAAGGAGTGCTTTCAGAAGTTTAGGGCAACTTTTGAGGAAGCATACAGGAAACAGACATCATGGATTGTGCTGAATGGGAAGCTAGGAGATGAAATGAAAATGTCAATAAAAAGAAATCTCATACCAGTCTACAGAGAATTTTATGACACCAATTTTGCCAAGTTGAGTGAGGAGAAAGATTTGGAGATTTTGGTGAGGTTTGGGCCCGATGATCTGGAGAATCGTCTGTCATATTTATTTCGAGGCACCACATTTTTAAGGCGAAGATGTATGCCCAAGTAGCATGATACGAACTATTTAGCAGCAGGTCCACAACAAATATTGTATACAATCAAACCAGTGCTGCAGCACAATGTTATGAATTAGTGCTTCTATAGCTCTGTTTTTCATGGTTGGCAAAATTTTAGATGGAATTGTAAACCCAGCACGATGGAGAAAGAAACTATAAATAAAACATGAAAACTCACATTTTTTTCAACAAAGATCTCATAGCAGTTCACATTCTCAATTGAATACAAGGGATTTCGATTCACAAGAAGAGCAAAAATGAGTGCTCAGAGAGTCGCTTATCTCACTTGAAGAACAGATATGTACATGCGAATTTACTCTCTCGATGACTAGTTCCCAGATGGAGAACCTCTCGCCTAAATATCAAATTGTTTGGACAATAAATTTTGATGAAGAATCTCTTGATACCAATAAGTGCCACCTTACGCATAATTTCAAGACACCCCTTCCTCAGATTAAGACACCAGTCTACTTATGGACAACTTAGCCACACCGATTAAATGAAAATTTTGAGACTTCAGAACGTTTGGTCAGAAGACATTGAGCATTATTTTTGCCAGATTTATTTCACAGTGCTCCAATTTTTCTAGTCACTTCATCACAAGTAACAAAGAAATGCACTACAATATGAATTGGTATCATTTTTAGCAGGAAGCCGTCAAAATTTGACTTCAAATAATTATTCCGCTGGTTTCCTATGGTAAGGAGCACACTCTGCAAACAATAACTTGCTCAGCTGCTTTCTTTTAAACTGTACACGACTTGGCACTTGTGCTCTCTCTCTTTATTTATTTAGTTATTATTTTTATTTTTGTGAACAATAGAATACTCATAAAACTTAAACTGCCAGAATAAATAAATGGTTTTGAGGCCAAAACTTCATAACTCATTATACAACTTTACTTTTTATGATAGAAAATACATATAGTTATGGATACATATTTTCAAACATGCAAGAGCTAATTATTACATAACTATATCATCTCTGCTGGTCGAGGAAGAGGTTGCCAACCTGTACAGATTTGGAGAATTTCTTTGAGAGAATCTGACGGAGCTTCATACGTCCATGTTGGATAGTATTCACTTGGATGAAACACCCATTCTTTACCAACACCTGTTAGTAAGCATGCTTGAGCTCCATTAAGGAATACATCTCCTTCAGATCTTATTAAGCCAGACCTGGCCTCTTCCCTGTCAGCTGCCTATAACACAATCATAATGGCAACATTTGAAAGAATTACATCAACAATCAGAGGGAAAAAATACTACTTTGTTACTGGAACATAATGCAATCTGTGGAAGCTACAGCAGATAGCAGAGATAAGCCAAATACAGTTAGTGATTACACTTTGACTGATCTAAAAAAATTGGAAGGACCAACTGATACTTCTAATGGCTATCAAGAACAGATGGCAACACAGAGGTTCCAAATATGAAGCATCAAATAAGTTCCAATTGCAAGAATTTTGATCCTCATGATGTAATCTGTAATCCTCAAAAGAGTTCCTTAACATTGACAGCCATATATGCGTTATGCAGAATGATCTCAATTACAAGCTAACCAACTTGACTAAGACTAGATTTTAACATTGAGGCCAATTGTATGAATCATAATGAAAAGCAAGAAATAACGTAGTTTCCATAAGGATCCATATAATTGATTGAAAGAATTCTTGCACCATTATTAAGATCTGCATAGTTAAGACCAAACAAACATATATTAATGCCAAATGCAGCCCTAAATTTCAAAGGGAACCTATGTACCTTCTCTGTGTAATATTCAAAAGTCTTTTTCTTCTGTCCAGCTTCATATATATTGCATTGAGAATATATCTGATAAATAGAATGAAAGGGGCAAAAAAAAAAGAGGAAACAGTAAGAAAGACAAGATATATGCCTAGGATTTAACATGCATGCTTCAGATGTTGTGGATGAAGAACACCTCGTATGTATATTTTTTAATCAAAATTCAACTTGAACCTGGGCTTCTACACTAGCACAAACAGCATATATTCCCCAATTCTTAGTATAATTGTTGTAGAGATGAACTCTTCCATATCTAAGACGAGGTTGTCTTTGACGTGTCCCGTCAAAAAAGCAATGGTGGATGGTCACTCGAATGCATCTATCGCCAACATGGGAGGGGTCTGCTCCAATAAGCATTGTCTTATCATGTTGTGCAAAGTAGCATCTGGTGCAAAACAAAAAGAATCAACAAGAATACAGCATTTTAACAGGGCATACATTGCCATCTGCGGAAATCAAGCCCAGACACCCACCCACCTAGACACTGTGATATCAGTACTCTGTCTTGTGATGTCTATGAGTCCATCATCATAATCGCGAAGGCTGCATCGATCTATCCATATGTGTCTAGAATTTGGCTTTATTTGAATACCATCAACATCATGTCCTCTTCCACCTTCAAACTCTAAATTACAAATAATTACATGTTCACATTCTTTTAATCTTAAGCCCTTTCCAGTAAGCTTTATCCTTTGGCCCCGGCCATCAATTGTCTTATAAGATGACACACTCAAATAGGAGAGTAGATGAATAGTTCCCGAAACCTCAAAGACAATCCATAGTGGTTCCCTTCTCCGACAACCCTCGCGAAGTGATCCAGGTCCATCGTCTACAACTCAAAACAAATGATAGTTTTCGAATTCACAAACTTGACAAACAATATGATGGAAAAAAGGGGGAATTTTGGCAAACACCTAGCAACAACATACGAAGGTTTTTAAACATCCATTGAAGAACAATTGCACGAGCTTAGTTCCCACGTTCCAATACAAACATTGCCTTTTAGGTCTTTTCATTTCTCTATGCACACACAAGTATCAGAATAGACATTTTCATCATATTTTCACAATCCGATTCCTTTGCTTTTCTTTTTCTTTTATGTGTGTGTGTGTGTGTGTGTGTGTATATATATATATAAAGGCAATGAATCAAACAAGGGGTCAGAGAAGTGAAGAGAACCGGCCAAGGTAGTGACGGAGTAGACAGGACCGTGGAGGCCGCCGATGGAGAAGCGACCGAAGCCCTCTGCTCGGCTGGCCATAGCCCTCAAGCTGAAGTCCACGTCAGCGTAAGGCAGCATGGCCGTGCTGTTTTCCCGGTAATCTAATGAACTGCTTCCAGAGAGAGAGAGAGAGAGAGAGAGGTTAAAATGGAAAAATCGGGAGAAGAGAACAAAAGGACTGGAACCGAACCCTCTCGAGTCTTGACACGTATGGTGGGACCGTTTTCAACGGGGAGGGATCCACCAAAGCAAGGGCCTTTGGGCTTTTGGGCTATGATGACAAACCCTCCTACAGTCTACAAGATTTGCAACTTGATTCAGAGTTGAAAGCAGAGGAGAAAAGGCCCAATTTTACCTGCACAGTTTTGTGTGCCACTTTCAAAGGGCCCACGGCCAATGAGACATGCCTTCCATGTCATGTCACGAAAGCTAGGATATGACTGGTGGTACCTGAATTATTATTATTTTAATTTTAGGAGTCAAAATGCCTGTAACTCAAAGCTGCTTATGAAGGATCTTCAATCTGCTCTATCGATGTAAATTCAACTCTACAAGAGGACAATCGAGTGAACAGGAACGGAGCATTTGGCAAAACCGAAGTCTTTCCACTTCCTTTTTCTTTGGGGGGAGGGGGGGATTGGATGGGAAAAATAGCTTATCAGTGAAGTCATACAGAAGCAGCAGAATGCAAAAAGCTTTTGGGTTGGA
Source organism: Rhizophora apiculata (assembly GCA_037832385.1). Taxonomy (NCBI): domain Eukaryota; kingdom Viridiplantae; phylum Streptophyta; class Magnoliopsida; order Malpighiales; family Rhizophoraceae; genus Rhizophora; species Rhizophora apiculata. The sequence goes on along the minus strand of CM075426.1, from coordinate 2,958,812 downwards.
ATCAAGGTAAGGAATTTAAAAAAAAAAAAAAAGGAGCTTCTTCCAATAAAGGTAAGGAAGTTCGAACCAGATTCGATCCCTTAATTAAACCGAAGAACAATAATTGTTGGGGGTTATAGGCCTCCAACAAGAAGGGATGGGCTCCCTTCTTCTTATACAGAAAAAGGGTCCCTTCCAGTGAACAGAAGCCCTCCTAAAAATGGTGTCTGAGTCAGACTCGGGGCTCCTAATTAAGCCCATTTACACTCTCTAATTCCTAAACAATGCCCAAACTAACGCATGTCACTTATTATTATCGTACATGTGTGATCCAACCTGTAAGCTTAAAATACCCAAATGACAAATTAATTTAATTAAAGGTCTCGATCGTGTTGAGTTGAATTATTCCGAGTTTTATTTTGAGTCAGTTTAGGGCCAACTTATGGTTTGACCCACCATTTATTTTAGATCTATATTTTACTCTTTTGACTATTTTATTTTATTATATATTAAAGTAAATAAAAAAGTATATTACAACTCTGTATTAATTTTTTATATCTAACTTGGGTCAAAAATATATAAATATATAAGATATATGACTAATTAAATGTTTATATTTATACATTATATATATTTATATTATATATAATATGTGTGTAAATACATATAAAATTTATGCAATATTATTAACGTAGAAAAATAAAAATAGGTAATCATATATAATGAGCAATCTAATATATATATATATCAAAAATTATATAAAACAAATGTACTATACATGTATGTTTTTACAATGTACAAGAACAAAGTATTAATAGTATGCACGTATAATAGTGTATTCTCGTGTATATAATATTATAACAAAGAGAAACGTTAAATGATAAACTTGTTCTGTTCTTTTTTTTTTGTTTATTTCTTTTTCGAAAAAAATTAAACAAAGCTGTTCATACGATTTATAGTTGAATTGGTAGAAGCTATGTCTTTTTAAAAAAAAAAAAAAAAAAATTTATGTAAACCACAGTCTTATATATATCGGGTCGTCTGATTTGGATTTAAAAATGGATCGCTTACTATATTTTTCGAGTGGGTTGGGTTCTCGTTAATGGGTGACAACTCTAAGTTTAATTATTTGTTCCACCAGGGATGTGAGGCCCAACCCAACCCTTTTTTTCTCTCTTTGTAGTAATCGATTGAAGTTGGGTGAGAGAAGGGTTTCTATTATATGCTTATGGTAGGCACCCCTGGGTGCTCAACAACATCAATTAGCCTTTTCACCGCTTTCTTCGGCTCTAATCCTGTCAGTATGCTGGCTGACACGTTTGCTTAGTTTAAGGTTCATTAGATCCACTAACAAATTCAAAAGAAAGTAAAGGAGCCACCTGAAAACAAGATTGTCTGCACTTAAAAAGTTTGCTGCTGGGCCTAAGTGGTTGACATTTAAATTACAAGCTATTTGTCTTCTTTTGCTGTATTCCAACACGGGCTTGATTAAGATACCATTCAAATATAGACAAGATATAAAACATACAGATAAACATTAAATATAAAAGCACACACACTATCTGTATTATTATTCAGCAAGGGAAGCGAAGCGTACTTTTGAGAAGTGGAAGTGTACCGAAGACTTTATTGATGCGGTGGCCCAAAAGTCTTCAAGCGCAACCGTTGAGGATATATCATTATTCTATTCTTCAAGTGACTGCAATTAGCTGCTTTGTGCATGTCATTTATGAGTAATAATTCAGGAGAATGAGTACTTCTAAGCACCATTTCCTTTTTGTTAGATATTCCTGATAAGAAATTTCCAGGATGGTTCAATATGTTTCATTGATAAAATTAGAAAAAGACAATGTTTATAGCGTGCTGTCTATGCCATGTTTCTTGTTTGTTTTTCTGAGAGAAAGTAGTAGGAAAAAAATTGTTTTCTTTTCCATTCATTTTTGAGAATGATACATTCCCGAATTTGTTCTCTACAATATTTTTCTCTATTAGGCGATTTACATGTATTCCGAAAGTATTCTTTGTCGTCCCCATACCCCCCATATCATACGGCGTAGGCGGCTCTGGTCTATTAGATCTTCATACTCTTGTTGTACGTTAGCCACAACGGCTGATGTAGAAGGAGGTAATTCTACCTTATATTGATCTTTGGTGGGCTGTGGCATATTGTTCAAGGTGTGTATCGGTCCCCACTCCTAAAGTTTTCATTAATTAGTCTGGAAAGATCGTGTGCTGCATTAAGTTATCAGTTATCCCCGTTTACATATATATATATATACCGGCTGGCACGTTTTTTAGTTGTTCTTAAGAAGTGAATGGGTAGATTCTTTTCGGTCTAAGTCACGATTAGATACCCTCATCCTATCATTGTCTCAGACGCAATGATGCTTATCTCTGCATTAGTACATAATTTATATAGTCCTCAAAACTGATGCGACCAACAAAACTAGAGTTAATTCATTGAATTTATGAAAATTCTCTTGAATTGTATTATGTTAGGAGCTCCGAACTCATGGATTAATATTTTTCACTTGAATGGCATCTTGCATCTTTGTTTTCGTAACTTGAACTAGTTTCATCCGGATGGCTTAGATGGTAAGGTATCCGGATGGTTTAGATGGTAAGGTAGGGAGTTCCTTGGACTGAGGTCCGAAGGTGTTGATGCGGCAAGTATGAAGTCGACATTAATGTTCTACGTTAGAAAGAAAGGTAAAAATAAAGCAACGGGTAAGTAGCTAAAGACCAATCAAAGAGCTCATGAGAGACCCTATTATGATTTCTCTCTGGTTTTGGGTTGAAAGAAATGCAGACGGGTTCTTCTTCGCCATTAAGATTAAAGTACACCTGGAATGTTTAACCTCGTCTTGCTGCTCTTTTCAGGGGTACTGGTAAAAAGCCTTGCAAGCGAAGCAGACTGTTTTATGCCATTTCTCTTGTCTACACCATCAATATTTTTGTTGGGTCTAGAATCACTGATACTAGGGATATTAGACTAGAAAAGATGATTTAGGTGATTAAATTCCCTAATCATCTAAATGGATCTCTATCTCTCTCTGCATTTTTTTTTTTTGATCCGGGAAAATGAACGCTACATATCCAATGAGTGGAGGCAAAGACAAAAGACAGCAAGCAACTGAGATTTTGAGTACATGCCGATTTTGAGAGTTTAGAATCCTTTTCAGAAATGTTAGAGATTGGAACTAATTATGCCTTGGCTTCGGAAACGAAAACAGCAAAGTCCGTCCATTCTGAGAAATCGACAAGATGGTATACTTATCACATAGTGCCAATACCAAATATGAACATGATCAAGAAAATGAAAGGGGGCAAGAAGAAAAGCACGGTAGAAACTAATATAAATTTTATACTTCGTTTCCCCACCTTTTGATATTTTCTTCTGATGCTTAGCCTCTGCGTAGACCGGATCTTTCTAGGCTTTCACTGATACCCATTTTGGAAGCTGATAATGAGTAAAACCCAACTTCACTAACCGTTTTTCGTGGTTGGAACAGCTGCTGAGATCGTTTGCAGTGTGCAATCGCTCCTTGAATTGGATTCTCAATCTCTGAATTAGTACTGCTGCTTCTTTTCAGAAATGGCAACCCAGGAGAGCTGTTTGAATTGCTTGAGCTTGGAGGCGAAGAAGATCCTGGAGACGATGAAAACTTGTTTGGTGAATGCCGTTTGATGGCCATTGAGAATGACCGCCTGTTGAGTTGAGGTCTGCCATCGTCGTGGATTTTTTGTTTGTTGACATCCCGCGTTGCAGTAGTCAAGAATTGGTGCTTCTCCCCGTGTATTCGTCCAAAAGGAGATTTCTTTGCTGCCCTGGCATATTTGTTCAAGGCTTCTTTGGCTTGTGAAATTGTTCCTTCATCTGCAACTTTTGTTGCTGAGGTGCAGGAATCAGCTGAGCAACTCGTCTTATTGAACAAAGATTTTACATAGGCTCGAGAAGCCTTCAGCTTTGAACCAACGGAAATCTGCTTGATTAGCTTGAATTTTTTGGCCCACGACTTCTTTGGGTTGTCATCAATGAAAGCACTGACTTCAGATGGATATATAAAGTACTCTTCTGGATTTAGCTCTCTGCTAACACAACATGACTCTGAGGGTGAATTATTGCAGGATTCAAATGGGGTACTGGTTGTGGTCGGTGTGGTGGTTGTTGTCATTAGTGGGGTGCCATAGAAATCTTCAAAGGAGTCATTTCTAATATTGTAGACACGGTTTGAGTTTTCCAGGAGCTTTTCAACCATCTGTAAGCGTGGCGGGAGGTGAAGAGGAAGGAGGTTTCCTTTGTAAAAGAGCTCATCAGCGGGGGATGTGAGCTCTTTTTCTACTGAAGCTGAAGCCATTTGGAACTCGAACTCTCTTGAGTGTGGAGGGGAGCCAAGAGGATGACAGAGGAAGTCGGAGTATGAGTTGACTTCCATGTCAATATAGTCATCTTCCGCTTGATCATGCAATTGGTGGTTCAATGCCATTTTCAGCTACTCTGTACTAAAAAACTTAGCTACTCGTCTCTGCTCTCTCTTTCTCTGAGTTTTGGTAACTCTGTACGTTGTGTGTGGCGTGGGTGCTGAGCTTGGTGACAGGGGAATGAAGGGGAGTGCGCAATTTAAAAGTCTAAAGTGATGCTCTAAGTCAAGAAAGTAATAAAACTGAATACTGTTGTCATATTTTAATAGATTTTTAATGTTAGATATATAATTCAAAGGATTATGGGAGTTTTTCTTATTAGGATTATGATATAGAATCGGGTAAGATATAACCAAATTATATGATTAATTTGTGAAATTTTCCTTGATATGATTTAAACTTGATTTACTTCCTTCCTATTATCGTGTACTGGTTTCTATGCAAGTCATTTCCTATGATATTAGAAATTGATTCACCTTTGTGTTTGCACAAAATATTAGGTACTAAATGATTTTGACATTTCAATATTATTGTCAGGTGTACACGTTTTCTATGTTCAAGTTTAGGAAGGGAATTGGAACCCATCTTTTAGTCCCACCAGAGTGTAATGTGACCGCAATCTTACTGTTCATGTTCCAAAAGCCCCCCCCCCCTTGATTGCTAACAATATTTGGTTAATAAATTACTTTCAAATGAATGGGATGCTTGTGAAAACTATTTAATATTTCTAGTCTTAGGTTACACACTCTTTCAAGTTCTTTTCAAAATCAAATTAGAATTCGAAAGCAGCCGGTGGGTTTTTCTGTGCTTTTACACTATAATGTGTTAATAATTCATTGGCTTCTAACCCTGTGACCCAGAACTACTTAAAGAACCTTCGAAAAATGTTCTTTTGCTAAGTAATACAATATTTGGAACTAGAGTGTCATTTAATACTTGACGGGTGTTACCAATTTTACCGTATTCCAGGGTTTGTTTCTCTCGCAACTCTCCCATGGCATCTTCTCATACAAACGTACAATTGATGGCTGTGGCCATCCTTTTTAAAAAAAAAAATTGTGCGTTATTTTTGTTTATGGGTATGTACATGTTGTTTAATTACGTTGAAATGACAATAGAAGAGAAGACTTTAAGAGAATGGATAGGAGTTGGCCTCACTAAGAGAGCAACAGATGACCCGACATTTTGTGGTGGGGACAAGGGAACGGAATGCCTGCAAAGCTCGAGACATTTGTTTTGTCTTTCCTTTTAACACAAACTCCCCACTTTTAGATCTCTCCCTCCCTCTTTTGTCTTGCCTTGGAAAAACAAAAAAAATGGTAAAATGCTTAATAACTTCTTATATAGCCTGATCACCTACGATTTTCCAGAATTCAAATAGTTTGCTATAGCTGTTAGGGATTGGAAGCAACCGTTGTCTCTTGGCAGTTCTTGTGAGTCTTTTTAGCCATATTCAAGGTACCATCTTGTGCACTGTCATCACCAAGCTGTTAGACTATGCAATCCATTATTAAGGCTGACCTACTACTAGGTTTAAATATGGAATAAAAATATTTCTGTCATTTGAAAGAAAAATTGACAATCCTTCCCAGTTTGAATTTCCATCGATTGCGGCCAATGGCATAGCTGATGGTGCATGGGATTCCCCCAAAATGAAACCTACTCTAATCGATGTTGTTTTTGAAAGTGACTATATATATATATTTTTAAATTATTATTATTATTATTATTATTATTATATTTATTTTTTCTTTCTCCTAGTCAGCCACCTCGCAATCTGATGTCTACATCCCTTTTTTAGTTGAACCTATTTACAAATATTTTCTCTTTCCCTCAGACACGCGAGTTGGATTCTGCAAGGGAACCTGAAAGCTACAATTAAAAAGATAACCATAGATGCACCCATCCGAAATCCCCACCACCCGGAAAATAATAATGCTGGGGTCTTCCGACAATCGACAATTGGAACTGGTCTGGTTCCATTGCCGGCTATCCCACAAGCACCTAACCATTGTAGATGTCGCAACAGCCACGAACGAGAAGAACAGTTGAGGACAACCCGTTTTGGCAGTCATTTTAGTAACATTCTTTACTAAAGATCTCCAGTGAGGGGCTACAAATCCACTAGCTTCTGTACTCTTGGGTTGGAAACATGAAGGCCCTGCATAATCATGGTGTTCTTCCAAAGATAAAACAAAATCACAACTTCCGCATCAGTAAGCCTCTTGGCAACGCATCTTTTAGACACCTCATAAATTTATATCAGCTAAAAGATACTGAAGCCCCACATTCTCAATTTTAGTTTCCACGACCTTTGGCGAGGAAGCATGGGTGCCACCTCCAAAGTTAAGCCAATCATTGCCACTTTGGTTCAAAGCAAATATTGACGAACCTTATCCAACTCAAGCTCCCTTTGACAGGAAGACATTACGTTGCAAAAAAGTCTCGATATTATTGAACCGCATCATTTACATTCAAGCCCTTTCATTAATTTGCTTCAAGTCCTCGTTACAACTTCCAGAATTTACAGAAGAATTAACAAATTGGTACTTCATCCAGATGTTACAGATATGATACACAAAAGCTCGTGACTTAAAATCCAGCTTTTTGGGAAGGACCATAAAGGATGAATTTCACGTAAATCTGGCTCCCCTGTTAAGTAAAATATAATTACATTAGTCACTACACCAGAAGGGCTGCTTCATTATTTGCTTCCAGCTGTATCACCAGAGCTTAATTCCCTTTCAAGCTCATCGAACTCCCAGTCACCAATCTCCTCTGTCGAGTAGTCTTGACCACCCTTCCCAAACTCAGACTCCAATTTTGCTAGTTCTGCTGCAGGGTCAAGAACCTGCCGCGCATCGACTGCAGTTGTCTTGCCATGCTCACCTGATTCAGATTCTAGTGCAGATATACCTTGCCCTGTGGAAAAGGATGGACTTTCCAGCTGCTTATCAGATACAGTTTTTGCTTTGGGGGGCAGCTGCTCCATTTCTAGATTTGGTCTTTCAATGGATTCAAATTCCTCCCTTGACTTCCCAATATCATCAAATAGCTCTTTAATCCTCACATCATCCTTCCTGAATAATGTTGGATCCGAGTATGACATTAATAGGAATTTAATACATAGCAGGAGAATATCATTGCAATGAATTAAACAAATACGATAATAAGAAACACGAGCCATAGTCTAAGCACGAATCCCACCTAGAAAGCACTCCTTGTTGAGAGTAAAATTGCTCTTTCATGTTGTCCACTACATTGAATGTGGTTATAATCTGAAACAAGATGGAACCAACTTTAAAATCTGTTTCTGCAATTACTCTACATGCCCGTACAACAACATAGTGAGATACATATACATTCTGTTAGTTTACACTTCTACACTGAATTGTTAATCATCTTTCAGGTTCCTCAAAGTTGCATATTGAAGTCCATGCCATGCTCACGTGGGTGGCAGTTCAGAGCATGAACATGGAATTAGATTTTTGGAGAGGCCAAGACATGATACTAGTAAGGCAAGAAATTGTGAATATCATACAGCAGTTTGACCCAATATAGCTATTACACTCATGGACTCAATATATGAATATACCCAGGAATCTTGATTATGCAATGTGCCTCATTCACGATGCTCTCACACAGAAGGCAGTAATGAAAAGAAAATTCTATTTCCATGTTTCAGTTGGCTAAGTACAAGGCAAAACCATCTTTGAAGAATGAACAAACTAAAAATATCTAATGAAGGCTGCACTTTGACATGGTGAAATCAGCATAAAATGCTTGATTTTGTCAGTAGTAGATATAAGACTAAAAACAGGAAACAAACGCTTGTATACCTTGGCTTCGTAGACCAAGTATTCCTCCTCTAGATTTTTCCTTGGGTTTAATAATTTAGAACCTTCATTATCTGTACCAGATGCTAGCCCTGACCTGTATTATCAAGTAAAAAGAAAATTCTATCATGGAAAAAAATAGTATGTCAAAAGCATATTGTTGTGGCACAATGCATTACCCTTCAGTTAGGTTCTTTAAGTTCTCCACAAACTTTCCAATACGGCTGATTGAAGGCCCCAATTCTTTCTGCATAACAGATACAGGTGTTTTTGGAAGGAAAAGGTATTCAGAGAGAGTGAGGGAGGGGTGTTTATCCCCGTGCCAGTTTTATTTAAATGTTCTTTATGGAAAAAACTACTGCACCTTGTAATCCAAGAGTAGATGGATGGCCAAGTTTGTGAAATAGTCTTCATGCTTCTCCAGTTCATCACTTGAAAAATGCAAAAATTACAGATAAGAAAAATTCAAGCTCCCATATCAAATTGCCTTGGAAAACTTGAATAAAGAAGCAAATTAATTCTTTTCAAAAAAGAAAGCTTAATGAACATCACAAAATTGTACATACTTGACCTGTTTCTCTTTAGCTTCTGTTGACGAGTGCTGAAGAGCCCAAGTATCTTCTAGAAAGTTAACCCATGTATTAAGAATATCTGCTTCTATCTTGCATGCAGCAATATATTTTGCGAGTTCATCTTCCTATCATCATATAGCAAAAAGATGTCAGATATGCAAATAAAGAGAAACCCAGAGACTTCATGCTATTTCTTTTTCATGTACCACCAAAAAAAACACACAAACAAGCTAAATTCTCTTGACCTTTGTACTCAAATGCTCAATGATCTGATTGTTAGCTTCATCAAACTGGTCCCTCTCTTCTTTGGCATTGCGAAGGCGTGCATTTATGGCAGCCAAGGAGATGTTGACCTACAGTGAAAGGATGACCATTAATCTTGACCATCAATAAAGGATAAAATGGGTGCACTGGGTACACCCTTAGAATAAAGGATAAAATGGTTGGACAACTGCAAGAAAATGACGACACACTTCCAAGAATACACTGAATCCTTGTCAATGTGATTCAATTTGGATCCAATATGGTATGAGAACAGTGGTCAAGCATCCCATGTTTTTCCAGATGCATCAGCCACATGGTTACTACTGGTACTATTGGATGACACAGGTCTGCCAAAACTATTTACAATATTCCTAATAATCTCAATACTGTCCTCTTGCTAAAGCGGGTTAAGTGGAAGTAGCATTTATGATGATAGTACATTTGGAATATGATGCAAGAGAATAACACAAGTTGGACCACATAACAGAACAGACTTAACAAACAAAAGAAAAGGACAGTGGAGGGAGCAGTTGTTCTTGTGGGAGAGGGGGAACCTTTTTCAGTTGAGCTTCAAGTTCATCTCTTTCCTTTTCAAGTACAGCAATCTCAGCTGCTATTTCCTGAAAGACGCAAAGGAAAATAATGAATTTCTTTCCAATCAAACAGCATGCCTCTACCAGACATAGGCGACAAAGTGTGAAAGTATCATTGACCATACAACAGATAAACCCAGTAAGTTTCTATTACATGCATCCATTCAGAGAAAAACTGCTAATTGATTTGCAGCCATGCAGCACCAACATGTGAGATCAGTAGTAAGCAACTTAACAAGATCTCTTAATATGCCAAATGAACTGAGCGGTGAATAGCTTTTCATAAATGAAATTTAGCAGTGAAAAGTTCTGGGAATGCATTCCTCAAACAAATCCACCCTTCCAAACAAAAACATCACTTCAACAAAAAAAAAAAAAAAAAACCCAATTTAACATTGAACACCAATATGTCAAGCTAATTCTCAAAGCAACTCATGAATGATGCCCAAATCTGCATGTCAAATGGTTAGATGATACAATGCTTTTCCCTCCATTCTACAGCACAGCCTAACAACAATGACCAGAGCAAGTTGAAGCACATTACCGTCTCCTTTTCATTAGCTTCTTCGGCCTTGGCAACACGAACTTTTAGTGCCTCTTCTTTTTGCAATCTGCCAATAAAAAGATAGGGATGGTGGGAGGTTATCAAAACAAGCCTCTGTCTAGGTTAGTCTTTCCATCATACCCTCTTTGTTTTTCTTCGTCAAAATAGTTTCACTAATCATAATTGAGACATGAGCCTTTTCATCAGAACTAGGACTAAATGTTAAAATCCGTCCTAAGATACCAATAAAATTATCTCTATCTGCCCACAAGATACATTCACCCAATCCTCTTCCCAAACTCATTTCTTACCAGTAGTTACCTTCACATTTTGTGCCATAAAGCCATTAACTGGATCTTAAACACTAAGGATTGTAACAAGATCTATGAGAAAAAACAAGAATCAAGAACACAATTAGGCAAAATGATCTTAAAACCAAAATTCAAAGAAAAGGAACTATGATAAAATTTACAAGGAAACTCTGCCAAATGTGATTAGAACATGCAGACATTGATTCCTAAGCAGTCCAAGTAGTGGCATCATTTAAAAAGTAAGCAAATGTGAGTTCTAATATTGTGCCAAATTGAGGAGTATACAGAAGGAACTTTGAACTGAAAAAAAAAAAAAAAAGCCTTCAGCATTTGCTAACTCCAAGCAGCAAGACTAAAGAGCACTCAAGTAATCAACTATCAAACTAATTCAGTACCTGTTATCTGAGATTCGCTTTTCAGCCTTTGCCATGGAACTAGTAAGGGATTCTGACAAGACCTTCAACTTGTCAACCTGTTTACACAAGCAAAACAATATTCTTGACAATTGACATGGCTTTTTATGTCACTAGCTTGCACCACACGGTGAATTTTCTGTTTTATTGTCCATTCCACATGCAGCAGCTCATGTTCATAATGAAATAGGCAATAATGCTTCTATCCAGTTGGCAACACAAAGACAGCAAGGCATTGGAAATGACCCCAAGGCAAACATGTGATAACCAAAATATAATAAAAGCCAGACAACAAGCAGAACAAATCTAGACCTCAAAAATAAATTAAGAAATCAATGCAACAGCAAATGCATACCATACCTTTTGAGCATGGATCTCTTGTGAGTCTCCAAAGGTTAAGTTTTTCTTTCTGAGTAAAAGCCCTTCCAATCTGGAACACATTCGAACTTGTGCTTTTGCTTCTTTCAGAGCCTGCATAGGTAACAGTCACAAATGTCTACCATAATATACCAATACCAAGAAACATCTCACTATAATTTTTTTGAAAAGGTAAGCCTCAAGGAGGAAAACAGCAATCAGTAACTGATCTTCATAGGCAAAGTATGAAATATTTTCTTTGGGGGTAACTTTTGTCTTTTTTTAATAAACATTGCTGAGTTCAAATAATGGGCACTCTGTTGATCTTGAAGAAATAAGAAATTAGCCTGCCTGGGGACCAAATCTGCAGTTGTTTTACTGCACATTGGATAAGATGCATCTGAAAACATAAACACTTTCAATTTATAACTCATTATCAGCAGTTGAAACAATGAAGATGACAATTTTTAACAATTTCAGTCTCAATTCCATTTCAAAGGAAAAAAATTTCATGACACATTGACAAGATATTAAAGTGAGAAGGAAGGAAATCCACTACTCAAGCTCACCTCAATAACTTCTTTATTGGCCTCGACAGATGTTTCGTTTTGACCTTCATTTGATGGTTTCTTGAAGCCAACTATTTTATCAAGCTTGTTCTTCAGATCCATGGCTTCAGCATCTATCCTGTGGTCAGATAGCATAACAAAATCCAATATGAGAAAGAATCTACTAACCTTTATGTCCTCATTTTGTGAAATCAAAAATAACTTAGTATGTAGCAGGGACCTTATGCACCAATTTGCTGGAAAATCCGTTTGGAATGAATTCCCAATCGACTTAAAATAACAATCTATAACATATTTATGTACGAAAAAAAAAAAAAAAAAAAAAGTCTAACCAAGAGATGAATCTAGTTGGAAGGAACTTGGGTTCCTAAATTTCTTACAAAGACAACCAAACTTTAAACTACACCACCAATATAAATTCCACCATCCACAAAAGGCATAATCGTATAGAGGCTTAGGTTAATGCAACCCAATTGAATGAGATGAGTACAGGAAAACATAAAATAAGAAAATAGAACTGATTTTTCCTGGTCACCTGCCAAGTTCAGCATTAATTTTCAGCCCAGTAATGGCACCTTGTACAAATTGAAGCAATTCCTCCCGCTTTGCCTAAAAAGTCAAAAAAGTAAAAGGAAAAAAGTTTAAGTATCAATCTTCAGTTTTGTTGTAGAGAAACAATAAAAAGAAAATAATTTTTTTTTTTTTTAAAAAGTACATAAAGCTGATGCAGCTATGATGTCAATACTCAAAGTGATTTCCCCCGCCCAATAAAGAGCATATCCCTAAAACAGACATGCAAGCCATAATAGTCACATTCTGTACTCATTTTTTCTTGATACCAATAGTCAATGTTACTTTACCTTTGACTAATAAGTCTGTTATCAACTAAATGGCAAAGAAAACAACTGGGGGGAGCGAGAGAGAGAGAGAGAGAGAGCAAGCGAGAGTGAGGAGACATCTGACAGATGATACTGTCTTCATTTAAAAGGTCCATTGCTAGCAATCACATAACCATAGCACTAAAGATCCAATTGATTCATATTTAAAGCAAAATAAAAATCAAGGAAATAAAAAAAGCCTTCAACAGTTCTCGCAATAATTTAGATGGTATGAGGACATTTGATCTTCATGTCTTTACCAAAACTTCCTCTTGGTAGGTTGCAAAAGATGTAGCAAGATCCTGTATACTGCTCACTATTGCATTATGAACTTCTTTTCCTCCATTTAAACAAAGCCTGCAAATAACCACATTTTTTTACTTGAATTTTTTAACAAATAGATGCAAAAGGGGCACCAGGCAGAAAATCATAAGTTGATCTAGCCTCTCACCCTAAGACTATTTGCCAGAAAAGATTATAAACCCAAAATGCTCTGATGTCAAAATTTCATTTTAAATTTTTAATTTTTTTTTCAACTATTAAGCCTGTGTGGCTAAACTGATTTTGCACCAAATATAATCAGAAGTCTGAATTAGTCAGATTAAGACCTTAAAGAAGGCATCGATGTTTCAGACCATGATCTGGACAACAAACAACAGTATGACAGCCAGAGAACTTACCCAAATATCTTCAGCAGCAAAGAAATTTCTTCATCGTTTGGTGCTTCAAGAATCTGAGCGATAGAATACAGATAACCTCAGGTCAACCACAGCATTCAGCAATTATAAAAACATAAAGCTTGTTAAGACCCACATCTAGGTTTAGCTCACCTTAAATTATCTAACTGATGTCTATCAATTATTGTTAATTTGGTTCACTCCTAACAACATTAACTAAGAACTATGTGGGCAAAGCAAGCCCATCAGTGTCTATTAGCATCAAATTTCAATGTGTTAACTGAGACAAATGCAATAGATATATTATACTTATACTCATTCGCCACACAGACTAAAAATCTCCAAGCATGATTAGAAAAATGGACAGAATTACTATACCATACCATGGACAATGTTAATCCCTCCAGCGCCTGACTTTGGAGGAAGACATCACGGAAAGTGACAGGCTCACCCCCAAGATCCGAGTCATAATATAGTACCTATGCATCATAGCCGAAAAACAAAAAGGTTCAATCATTCAAAAATTTCCAGCATTTAGTCAAATTTCAATTACAATTACACATTTGCAAGGGAAATTCCAAACATAAAATACAACGTAGTAGAAATTTGCTTCAACAAGCTGAACCAAAAAAAAAAAAAAAAGAAAAATGGTTAGCTAAAAAGCACTTATACATAAAAGAAGTTGCTTACCAAAGCTGGTTTTCTAGGACCCTCTTTTGCTTCATCAGTAATGATTTGTTGCTCAGCCTTAGTTTGTCTCTCCTCAAAGGAAGAACCCAGTAACTTTTCAACTTCTTTAAGCACAGCTAGCCATCTTTTGAGGAATAGAACTCTCTCAGAGCCCCTACATGAAACTGCAGTCTCCTCCAATCTCTTTACCGTTTGTTTTATGCTTCTGTAGCTACGATGGCCCTGCACAACAGATGCAACTCAGCAGAAGTCAAATACGCTTTTCTAAAAACAAAAATAGAAATTAATTAAAAAAAGACAAATTTCTATGACTAGAAATGATAACAATATGCACCCAAAATAAAATTAAAAAAAACAAAACAGAACCCTAAATGAAACAATCAATCAATTATTACCCATTCAATTACGGGAAATATTAATGACAGAAAATGTTAGCCACTATTTCCAAAAAAAAAAAAAAAAAAATTACATCGAATCTCAAGAAGCTAGAAAAGCCCATAGACAAATGCCTATTCAAGAAATTGAAATTTGATTATTGTGGAAACGCTGATTAAAGAGAAATTGAGTCCCGACGATTCTTAGTAAGTATAATTGGGTGGTGCTTACAATGCGATCTTGCAAGATTTTGGCTCCTTCGGCGACGGCTTGGCCCGCTTGGTGGACGACGGTGTCGGCATAGTTCTTGACGGCGCGAGTCAGGTTGTTCTTGTTCCCTGCCTCCACAGCCTTGTTCACCGCAGATCTTATCCACGACATTTTCTTTCTTTTCTGCTTTTTTGTTTTTTTTCTTTTCTTTTCCTTTCCTTGGTTCTTCAAGATTTTACTGTCTATAGAAAAAAGGCAAAATGTTCCCAAAAATAAAAAAAAAAATGAGACCAATCGATGTCTTCTACAATGAACCGGAGCGGCCAAGTGAGAAAAGTCAGGAGAAGTGAATTGCCCACTTGTGCATATTCTGAAGGCTAAGGCGGCGTCGCATTAGGCTTTTGAAACGGTGAGGCTGAGCCCCCACATGTAAATACCTACCAGTCTATTCGAGTCCAGACACTGAAGATATTTTACGCACTTTGTTTTCAAAGTTTTATTTCTCGTGCTAAGCCACGATTGAATTTTATTGCATTGGGAGTCCGCAACCAGAAGTCAACTCGCAATATTTTGACACTTAATTTTCTTAGCGGTAAGGTGGTATTTGGGTCCAACTGATTCATATCTCTGCTAATTTTGTTTACGCAGAAATTAAGTAATTGTCGAGGAATTAATTTCATATACTTTAACCCCAATTTCTAGAAGTCACTTATGGAAACAAATTTCATGATTATTGAATCACCATTTTTTAATAGAGGCGTTGGATTCTAGGAAAAAAAAAAAAAAAAAGAAGGGTTTTCAAGTCAATTTATATACATCTCAACTTATGCAACTCTTTATTTCATTCAAATAGAGGTCATTTATCCTTGAATTGAGATATTTTAAGGTTATTTGCGCTGAAGTTAAGAAATTTGAAAGAATTCGTTCTATGAAACTTAAATTAGGATTCAAAGGAAAAAAAAAAAAAAAGGAAATATTATCAGAAGAGAAAATTTTATAACCTAAGAGCTACCTTCTTGAAATCAAGATATATTTTTATGTAAATTTTTTTTTTTTATAAAAGTGGGGTTTGAAACTCTAAACTCCATCCCATTAGAGAATTCTAATCATCTAGTTAGTACCCATCAGTTGGCTCAACAACCTATCCGCCTCGTGGCTTATTGGCTTCTACACAATTGAACCCCGGAGATTGCTCTAAGTGAAGACCTTGGCTCAGACGAATTTGCCATCATCCTGATTACCCTACCATTCAGGGATGGAATGCGAGTTTACAATGCCCAGGTTAAGCAGATGCTCGAAATTCTTCTTAAGTTGCTACTTAAAAGGTTAAATAGGCTTACTTGGATATGAAGTATGAATAAATTAAAAAAATATGATTAATTTATAATTAAATATAAAGACAAAAAATTTAAACACGTAACTATTTAATTATGAAATATTTAAGTAAAATTATTTTTTTACATTAAAAAGCTCAAGTATCATATTATGTTGTTTGGACTTACAGTGTACACAGTCGTTCTGCCGAACGCTTTGATGTTATATGGGAAATGCAAGTAGGAACATATACTACCTGTCTGCAACTGACTGTTGCTTGCATCTTTATAAACATGGCATTTTAGCGCTTTAGTGTTGTGACGTAGAAAGGTTCAAGTCTGACTTCATCATTGTAGTTTAATGAAAATGTTGGGCAATACTTACATAGTGAAACTATGTTTCCAGGATGTTAGTTCTGTGACCCCAAAGAAAAGGAAAAAAGAAAAAATCAGGATTAGGAATGGGGCGGGTCAAGGATTCTTGGTCTGTCAGTATTGGGAGCAGGTACCTTTTTAAGGTTGGGATCGAGGACCACGTCCACTCGATCCAGTTGCCGTTATAAGAATCATGACAATCCTTCACCGTCATATCGTGGTTCCTTTTATTTGGTAGGGGAATTTTGATTTTTCTTTAACAAATCTACAAATTTATGCTTTCCGGCCAAACAAAGAAAACGATAAGGAACATGTAGGAATTGAGGTTTCTAGAGTTAAAATGATCCAATGAAATAGATATCTTGCATTGACGTAGGTACTGAGATTTTTTTTCTCTGAATATTCTATTAATAGGTGATATAAATTTTGCCATCAAGCTTGGAAGGAAATATAATGTGAAACGGGACTTTTTTTTTTTTTTTTTTACAGCCAAATGGGAGAAAGAAAACATCCGATGACTACCTTACCTCTTGGAACGGGCAACACTATCAGCAAGTGGAAGCACACCAATCCCCGGGGAAGGGTAGACGGGAATTTTTCCTGATCCTTGCAAACTGTAAATCCATTTTAATATGGACTTACAAAGAAAGTTAAAATGTAGGGATATTTTTAATCTAGTTTATATAAAAAGTGAATTAAATTAATTGAATATTATATATATATATATATATATATATATATATATATATGTAAAAAATAAAATTATTTAAAGTAAAAAAATATAATTTAAAATAATAATTTTATTATACTTAAAAAAAGGGAATGGGGTACACCTTTTTGTCTGTACACCCCGACCCCTTTTGCAAATCAGCGAGTCAACAATCCATACTTACCCTTCTCACACATTCCAAAACTCGTGTGATACTGCAGATCTCCGCGCGGAAAATTTAGAGGATAATATTCAAAAAGTAATATTAACTTGACCGTTATGTTACAAAATAAGCATGACATTTAACAAAAGTAGCACGTCATCATATCTTGAACAGATTTTGTCAAATATATTGACTTGATCAAATAGTGATATATATAAAAAAATAAAAATAATTAGAAGGTGCAGGTATCATGTTTTTTTTTGGCTGTTTAACTCATAATTCTTAAATTTAAAATAATTTAAAAATTAAAATTTGAAAAAAAAAAAAAATAATTTTATATTTTGACAAAAAAAATAAGATTACAAATACATCAATTTGAATAAAAAAAGAAAAAACATTAAAATAAAATAAAAAAAAGACAAAATTGTAGTGATAAAAAAAAAAAAAAAAACAGAGAGAGAAAGAGAATAACATAGGACGCGAAATTACCACCAAAGATGACATATGTGGTTTGTCATAAAAGAGTCATCATTGATTAATAGGATAAAAAAAATAAAGAGAGAACCAATAGTTTCAAAAATAAAAGACAAAGAAAAATTCTCAAAGTTGAAAATTGGGGTTTATTATATATGTATTACTCAATGACATGTGTGGTTTGTCATGAAAGAGACATGGACGTCGTTGATTAATAGGATAAAAAACAAAGAGAGAACCATTAGTTTTAAAAATAAAAGATAAAAAAAATGCTCAAAGTTGAAAATTGAGGTTTACTATTAAGGAGACATTGGCATCCCAAAATCTCTATCAAAGGTTGTTTTAATTATACAAAGTGCAAATTCAAGCTTTTACTCCATTATTGCATAGAATCTAATCTAAAATAATGTGTGAAAAAGAAAAAGATGAAAATATAGGTCATGCAACTTTAATAACAAAATCTACGTAAGTTTCTATTGCGCTGTGATTCTCTCTATTAGTCTCTTTTATATATAATATTGATATTATTATTTTAACTTATTTTTTTATATAATTTAAAATTTATAAAAATTTTTAAAATATAAGTTATTAGTAATTTTATTTTTATTTTATATTTTTTTAATTTATAATTAATTTATTTTTATTTTTTAATTATTATTTAAATAATTTATAAATTATTTTAAATTTAAATCAATAATTATAATTATTTTAATAAATTAAAAGAATGACATAACGCTCATATCTTTTTTTTTAATTTTTTTTTATTTTTATTTACATCACTATCTAATTTACAAAATTCAACCAAATTATCATATTTGACTAAATGCATCAAATATAATTAATAATATATTATTTTTATTACATATTTAAATTTTAAAATATAATTTATTATATTATAAATATTGTGTAAAATTTATTAGATAATAATAAATTAATATTATTTTGTATATTAACTTAAAATTTTTTATGTGACACTTTGAATCATTTGAAAGTCATCAAACGTTAAATATACAATTAAGGTGCTGATTTAACCAATTCTAATCCAAGAATGCTAATGAGTTTGGCCTCATAGTAAATGAATTAAAATTTAGGCAATAAATAAATAAATATATTTTAGAGTGCATGTAGGCTCAATTTGAAAGATTTTTACATTGAATCAAATTACCTAATGTTGCCTATGTTTTCATTGTTTGGTTATAATCAATAAATTTATTTAACAATTTTTGACTCGACGTACCTAACTAATTACTCATGCCTGTAATCCACCGAACCAATGGCACGCGCACACATGTATCCCAAGTCTTTTCCGAGGAAAAAGAAGGGGTCGGTATGTCAGTAATCCCAAATAGTTGAAAACACAAACTCAAACACAAACCAATAAAAAAAAAAGTAGCCCGAAATGCCGCTGACATTGGTTGGTCATCTGCCCGTCTTGGTACATTCAGTTACTTACCACCATACCTTCTCGTGCTGTCAGTCGTTCCCCATTGCTCGCTCCATATAAAGAGAACACTTTGTTTCAAAACCACGAGAAATCACGGCAAACGAAACGATTACAAGAGGATAAAATGACTACCTCGCCGTGCGTCACCGAAATTCAAGTCGAGGCCGTCACATTCCCGGCGGCAGCGAAGCCTCCAGCCTCAACCAAAACTCACTTCCTCGGTGGCGCAGGTTCTTAATCTACGCACATTTGGCGTTGACTAACTGTCGTTACTGAATCCGTCTCTTGATTTGGCTCAATTCTTGGTTTCGATCTTAGCGGCTTCTCTTTTTTTAAGTCGATCGGTGAAGGAGAGGTTAATTTTTTGGCTATTGTGAGCAGGGGTGAGAGGATTGGAGATCGAAGGCAAGTTCATAAAGTTCACGGCCATCGGCGTATACTTGGATGATTCTGCCATCCCGTCGCTTGCCGTTAAGTGGAAGGGCAAGAGTGCCCATCAGTTGACGGATTCTGTAGAGTTCTTCAGAGATATTGTTACAGGTAACAGGTTTTCTTTTTATGCTTGTGATTTTATCGAGATCTTGGCTCACTGCAGGCTACTTTATATTCTTACAGAAACTGCTAGAAAGTGACCAATGTAGGAAACAAGTGGACGAGGAGTTGACTTTTCATTTTTCTAGGATGTCCAGTTAAGGATTCTAGGTTTTTTTTTTTTTTTTTTTTGTTCTCGTTGTTAGAAACTCAGAGACTGGAGAGAGGTAGGTAGGGACTGAGGAGTTTTGTGTCATAATATATCCTGTAGGATCCAGGCCCATGTGCTCTTTTAGGTGGGGAATACAATAAAGGCCAATCAAGAGAATTGGGCCTCCCAAACCCTACTTTCTATAGCTTTATAGGAGTTTTTGAGTTCAATTAGACTTTAAATTTTATATTTAAAATTAAAAGTCCAAATAATGTTATTATTAAAATTTGTCACAACTGATTCATGGTTTTTCAGTTCCGAAAAAACCAAACCAGGATTTGGTGAGAAAGCCAAGAACAATTTTCTCTTTAGTGACTTTCTTGTTGGTTGTAAAAAGTGATGGTTGTAGTCCTCAGTTGACAATTGACTTAGAATGACTCTGAAAGAGTATAAATTTAACTTCGTTAGCATGGCATGACTGAATCTAATTTTTTGGTTATATATATGAAGGTCCTTTTGAGAAATTCATACGGGTGACAATGATCTTGCCATTGACTGGTCAACAATACTCAGAGAAAGTTGCAGAGAATTGCGTTGCATTTTGGAAATCTGTGGGATTGTATACTGATGCGGAGGCCAAAGCCATCGAGAAATTCCTAGAAGTTTTCAAAGATGAAAAGTTCCCTCCTGGCTCCTCTATTTTGATCACTCAATTACCCCACGGATCCTTAGCGGTAATACAATTACAAAGATTTTTGTAATGTCAAAAAGATTTGCTTATGTGGTTTTAATGTTTGTGTCATCCTCTTGTATAAAGTATTTACTTCTACTTCTAGTATTCCTACCGACTTAACCAGGACAATAATCTTTTGAGAATCTACTGCAGGGCCCTGACCTTTGTGGTAGCTTTTACCATTTGATAATCAGCTCATACCAATATATTATATGCGCATGTGACCATTTTCCATATCATTGTCACTCCCTGTTTACAGATTAGCTTCTCAAAGGATGGATCGATACCGGAAGTGGAGAATGCAGTGATAGAAAACAGATTACTTTCAGAGGCAGTGTTGGAGTCAATTGTTGGCAAGCATGGTGTTTCTCCTGAAGCAAAGCAAAGCTTGGCTGCCAGGTTAGAAGACTTCTTTTTCATTTTTTTTCTTTCTTTTGATAAAAAAAAAAAAGCACTTAGTAGCAAATGAAACAATTATAAAAATATTTGATAGGGTGAGGCTTGATCTAAGGTTACTCTGTTATGAGTTATAGAATCATAAGTTTCAGTCTTGCTAGTAATATTTTGAAAAAATAAGGATAAAATCATATTTGGAGAGTTAAAATAAATAAATAAATAAATAAAGAAACAAGAGTGCATTTTCATAAAGTGCAGTGCCTGAACTCTGTAGAACTGCATTACTTGGTGTCTTGGACTGATCTAAATCAAGTTCTGGGAAGAAAAAATGGAAAAATAACAGAGTGAACAAAAAGGTTACACAGAAGGCTTGTGTTTATGGGGTGATGAGCAGTGTGTGTTTATGAATTTGATGGGATCATGGAACTTTTCTCCTAAAGAGAACCGTGTCAATAGATCAGAGAGACTAATAAGAAATAGGCAAAAATTTTAGTCGCATCAAGTAAGTTCCGTCAAACTACAATGGTCACCACAGGAATTGAGCCTTGTGGACTGTGGTGTTGGGATTTAGTTCTGATGCCAACATTGTGTTTAGGAAAGAAAATAAAAAGAGAGGGAAATAAAAATTTATATATATATATACATTAAAGAAATATTAAAAATTATTTTTTTTTATTGATTAAATTTATTTTTTAAAAATTAAGAAGAAAATTATTAATTTTTTTCACTTAATTTACCTATATTGGTTTTTTTTTTTTTATTAACACTCATTAATTTTATTATAAAAATAAAATTAGAATTGTAACATATTATTTTCTTTTCTCACTTTTTATCTTTTTCCAAGTGAACAGTTTTTTTTTTTTTTTTTTCTTTTCTCATATTCCCTTTTCTAAACATAAAAACAATTGAAAATCTTTCTCTCTTATTTTCCATTGCGCTACCTTTTTATTTAAAAAAAAAATAAGAATTTGTATAAAGAAATTATAGTTTTGTCCCAATCATGCTCAATGATAGTCGCCCTAATATTTCATTCACAAATATATATACATATTAGAAATTATATACCTAATTTAGAGTTGTGTTAGGATGCATATTGCCTTTCAATTTGATTCATTTGTTTTTTTAAGAAATTTGAACATATTACCAAGTGAAAATTGTGAGATTTGTTTCATTTTAACTTATAGTTTATAACAAGAGGATGAAAAAAATTGAGTGGTAGACATACAAATAGTAAATTCATTAGATATAAATATTTTTTCTATTATATAAAAAATATTTTATATATATTAGTATTTTATATGTAGTATTGAAAAATTTTTATATTTATTAAATTTATTATTTTATATTTAAGTATTTAAATTTTAAATAAAAAAATAGTGGAATGTACTAGGTTGTGTTGAAGTGATGTGTCACAAGTTGTTTGTCTACCACATTGATCATGTCGCTGTTTGTTTCTTTTTGAAGACATAGTGGAATTAAATGTAGTTTACTGTTTTGACAGGCTGTCAGCACTAATGATGTCACTGTCTGTCACTGAAATTGAAGTGGAGGCTGTCAAATTCCCACCGGTGACAAAGCCTCCAGCCTCGACCAAAACTCACTTCCTTGGTGGCGCAGGTTATTAATCTACGCACATTTGGTGTTGAATAACTGTCATTAAATATTAACTTGGTTCAGCCTTGCTTTGCTTTGGCTTTGAGCTTAGCCTCTCTTGTTTGTTCGGCAAGGAATGAGTGATTTTAAATTACTGTGAGCTAGGGGCTAGGGGATTGGAGATTGAAGGCAAGTTCATAAAGTTCACAGCCATCGGTGTATACTTGGAAGACTCTGCGGTGTCATCTCTAGCTGTTAAGTGGAAGGGCAAGAGTGCCCCGGAGTTGACAGATTCCACGGAATTCTTCAGGGACATAGTCACGGGTAACAATTTTTCTGTTCATGTTTGCTGCTTGTATTTTACAGTGATTTTTAGCAAGTTAAGCAACCAAATAAATACATTTCACTAAATTTCAGTTACCAAGTGGTTTTGATGTGTTTTTTAAAGCGTCTGTTTGTTATGGATGGCAACATCAGAACTATCAGATTTGTTACTATGAATTTGCTTGCAATCAGTATATCCTGTTTCTCATGCAATGCTTCGGCTTCTTCTTGTTATTGGACCCAGAGACCACTTACCAAAGGTTAATCTTGTGAAGGAATTTTAGAAAGCTGGAGACAATTTTCTCTTTGTGTGGTTTTCTTCTAGGTTGTAATAATTGATGGCTATTGCCCCAAATTGACAGTTTCAAAGAAATTTACCCTGTACGCTAAAAGTATAGATCTAGTTTTTTTAAGTATGGCATTGTCAATTCAGCAAAACCATGATGAAATCTTAATCATTGTCTTTGGTTATATGATTGAAGGTCCGTTTGAGAAATTCATACGGGTGACAATGATCTTGCCATTGACCGGTCAACAATACTCAGAGAAAGTTGCAGAGAATTGTGTTGCCTTTTGGAAATCTGTGGAGTTATATACTGATGCTGAGGCCAAAGCTATTGAAAGATTCCTCGAAGTTTTCAAGGAAGAAAAGTTCCTTCCTGGATCTTCTATAATGTTCACTCAATTGCCCCATGGATCCTTAGCGGTAATTGGAAATGTCTCTAAAAGCTTTTTATTTTTTATTTGGGAGGGACAAGAAGTTTGCGTCAATCCCTTTTATAAACTGTTCAATTCTTAGGAAAACGATCCGCCCAATGGGGGTCAATATTTGCCAGGGCCCTGAGTCTTATGACAATGATCTCTTATCAGCTCAGTGCCGTACATGAATTTGACCATTTTCCAACCTTTTTGGTTCCCCATCTACAGATTAGCTTCTCGAAGGATGGATCACAACCGGAAGTTGAGAATTCATTGATAGAGAACAAATTACTCTCAGAGGCAGTATTGGAGTCAATTATTGGTAAGCATGGTGTTTCTCCTGACACAAAGCATAGTTTGGCTTCAAGGTTATCGGACATTTTTAAAAGAAAGTATTGAAGCTGGTAGTGAAGCAACAGAGTCAGTGTAGGAACAAGTAATGAACCTTTTCGAAGTCTTGACGTTCTGAGAGTTGGTCATTCTGGTTAATAAAGGCCCCGAGCTCTCACTGTCACTTGCTTTGTTTTCTCAGGCTGCTTGTGTCCTTATGTGTTGCCTCTACCTACTTTGTTGTTTTTCCTCGCTTCTGCTTTAGGCATGTTTGTGGAACATTGCACATTTGCAGATGCCGTGTGTGAAAGTAAATCATCAAATGAAACAAGTGTTGGTCTTTTGGTCATGAATGGAAATTTGTTACTTCTGAGTTTTGTCGATAGATGCGCATCTACGCTTAAGGGATTTTTATTCTGAGCCTGTTATAATATTATAATTTATTTATAATTTAATATTATATAATAAGTACATTTTATTTAAAATAAAAAATAATAAACAAATTTATATATTATAAAATTATAAATAAATTATATTAAAAAAATAAATATAACAAGTATAAAAAAAAAAAAAAAAACTTTTAGACTTTCTAATGCCACATTTGTTTTAAGTTAGCACATAGTAGAAACAAGAAATAATGATTGGTAATGATAATTTATGTCACAAGTTTGTTTAAGCTATTTTATGAAATCGTAAAATAACAAAATAAATAAAAATTGACATACTTAAGTCAATTTTATGCCCATAATTAGTAATTAGATATGCATTATTTCTTTAAAAGCAATTAATGTTAATGAAAATTGCTAAATTTATTTTAAGTAGAGTAATGCATAAAAAACTGTCTCAAAAAAAAAAAAAAATCTGTTAAGCCCTAAATAATTGAGTCGAGCAAATGTTTCTGTGAGGCACATAAGCATTAAGCACAACTAAAAGGAGTGGGAATCACTCGAGCGTCCACCACGTGTTTGCGAAAACCCATTCTCTTGGCCCGTCGTTCACCTTTTACCCAAAATTCTCTATGCTGAAAAACCATTATCATTTAGAGATAACCCACGTTAACATTCTATGTTTCTTCCTGGTCCGGGCAGCCCAGTCTCCGAGAGGAGAGAACATGAGATTCGTTAGGTGCCGGTGCTTCATACTCTCACATCATGTACTGGTCTCTAAATTTCTCCTTAATTTACTTTATCCTTCTACATTTTTTGGAGAATTATGGATAAAAAATTCATATGCTTTACTTCTTTTTTTTTTTTTTAAAAAAAAAAAATTTCCCTAACCAAGTGATTTGATTGTGAAATCTTCTTTCCTTTTTCTCTTAAGCTGTGATTGTGATTTGGTTTTTTGGTTCTATTTTGTGTATGGATTTGTACGAGATGAACTTGCATTTTCTATTCAAGCCCGAGTTCATTTTGCATTACCTAGACCGCCCTTTCAAATTGGTCAGATTCTTATTTCACTGCTATGGGCTGAGAATTTGCACAGCTCGTATGGCCCGAAGCTGATATTCTCAAAAGCTATGCACCCAACAATGATCTGATTGGACTGTTCTGAGACACTTAGCCCGGCTTGTACAAGCCATGCCCCACTTGGCCATGGTTTCTCGTTTCTTTGTCTTTTTTGTTTTTTTAGGGTTCTGCTTTCCTGACGTCAACTTTTCTACCACATCCGTACACGCAACAATGTCCCTACCAATAGGCATTTTCATTAAGTTGACTACATCAACTCGGACCTAAAAATATACGGATACGGATACGTAAAAAAGACCACAGCCACTCAGATGTATTGGCAGGGCTAATCATTACAGCCTCGTAGAACGGCATGGAATACTGGACTAAAGCGACGTGCAAGCTGGAAAAGTTTGGCAGCGGACCTCGATTGCGTAGGTTTTGACCGTGCGTTTTTTATTATTATTTTTTTTTTCCCAACGCGAGACCTGAGAGCCAGCTTCATAGAAAATCTGCCGTGATCATCTAGCCGTTGAGACAGAGCTTAAAGCGCCAAAAAAGACAAAATAAAAAAAAAAATCCAATTTAGAATGTTTACTCTTACTGTTAATAGGAAAATTTCAGTAAGACTCAAATATCATAAATTTAAATATCTTTAAAATAATTTTATATTACATATTAAATTTTTTTATACGGTATAAATAATACAAGAGATTTATAATTAAATTGTAGATGTTAATGTAATTTTTTATTATATAAAAAATTATCTGTGTAATATAAAATTATTTTGAGTTCGCATAATAAAGCCCTTGATTATATACCTGCACAATACCTCATTAATGCTACATTCAATGCAAGAGTTGGCCTTTGGGTGAACTCTTGGTTTTTATTTTGGGCAAAATTCGAATGTGCAACATGTAATTTGGATGTAAATTTCCAATCAATTTTACGCGCTGTCTTCCATCATTAGGGAAAAAAAAAAAAAAAGATCAAGAATGAATTTTCTTTTTTTAGATATTTACGCAATCTGTTATGGTTGCCTTTAAAACATTTATTTTATTATAAAACATAAACACACAGAAAATTTTTATTGGTAAAAAGTAAAGTTAATATCATTTACCGTTTGACTATGTTTTTTTTTTTTTTTTCACATTAAAAATTCAAGACATGAAGTTGATTGAAAAAGTACAATAGACTAGGTCGTGATAAATATTCAAATCTCGAGACATAAATTGAAATTTTAACCCTATGCTTTACATGATACTGCAGATTAAATTAAAATATGAAACCTCAACTCAATATGTCTTATATAATATAAAATATAGCTCTATATTATTTTATTTTACTATTAAGAAAAGAAAAAACAAAGAATTTTGAGGTTGTATAACATATATTATTTAATTATTTAATTTTGACTGAAATTTAAAATCAAAACTTTATTTTTATAGATGATTTTAATACCATTCAAGTATAACTTACTAATTAACGTGATATAATGTAATGATTTTAATACAATTTAATTATAATTATAATTATGTATAAAAAATAAAAATATATAACACGTAGTTATGATAACATTACGCAACATTTCCGCTGCAATTGTATAATAAACAATAAATGTAGCGAAGGTGTCCGGGATTGACCCAAAACGAAAGGAAAAGAGAAAAAAAAAAAAGGGAAAATATCCCAAAAGAAAGAGAAAACAACCAAACGGAAGGGCTCCGCATTATCCCTTCACACGGAGAAGGCAGCTGTCATCTGTCCTGGACTTCAATCCTGTCGTTGTCTTTTGTCTCGTGATAATTCAAACTCACGTCTACCTACTTTAACTTTCCAATAATAAACTGTCTTCTCTTCAGGGTTCTCGACAATTTTTTTTTTTTAACCGTTCCATGAATTGGTCAGAAAAGGACGTCGGCCAATAGAAAATTGCTCTGAATAATAATAATAATAATCTCTGGCTGGGTTCAAATAAGTTAATTAATGAACCAATCTTGCAATGAGATGCTGCAGAGTGTGTACCCAGTTTTGTTTGTATTGTTCCAGGTTGTACGGTCAAAGCCCAAATGTCACTGTAAGAGTGCCCAAATGTTACCGTACGAGTGAGTACTTGATGACTGGATGTTTTGGAGGGTGGTTCTTTTCTCTGATTTCATCTCATCGGTACTTGATAGTTGGAGGCTGGTCTTGGTGAACGGTGAAGCAATTCAACTTATATCTCGATCTTCGCAGCTTTTGAGGGTCCAAGGTTTGCCATTTCAATTGCACGTTCTACCCATATTTATCAGCCTCAAGGTCCTTTTGCCATTTCATAACAAAGTGTTGGCTTTGATGGTCGATCTCTTCCAGTTCTCTACCTGAGCTAGGCCCTGTTGATTGCCTTGCAGTTGCCTATTCTAATACATTTATTCCATACAAATACGAGCTGCCTCATTTCCGTTACAGCATCAATCTGATTTATGCTTTTTAACAGTTCTCTTCGCTTTCCTCATTTATTACCTCCATAAATCTGTTGAATTTGATCGGAAACCAAACTTTCTGGTCTAGTCACACTTCATCTCTCCTGGCAGTTCTAGTAATGGTGAGTATTGGGATCCCTTCATTTCTCCTCTTGCTTTCTTCTGCACTATGTTTGATTGGTGTTTCATTTGGATATACTCCTGTGGAAAATTACCTGATAAGTTGTGGATCCTCCAGAAATAACTCAGTGGGGAATCGTGTGTTTGTGGCTGACAAATTCTATGCCAATATTCTTTCAACCCCATTTGATATTTTTGCCAATACTACTAATTCAAGTTCTGTTTCCTCCACATATGATCCTGTTCTTTCTCAAACTGCAAGGATATTCAATGGAACCTCCTTGTACACATTTCCGATCACGAAACATGGCCGGTATTGGATCCGCCTTCATTTCTTCCCTTTTGCGTATAGAACCTACAATTTGAGCATTGCAAAATTCTCTGTGTCTGCCCAAAATTTCAACCTTTTCAAGGAATATCAATTAAAGATGGGTTATGATGTTAGGGAGTACTCTGTCAATGTAGCCACCGATAGGCTTGTTCTCACTTTTACTCCTTCTGCCAATTCATTTGCGTTTGTAAATGCCTTGGAAGTTTTCTCACTTCCTGATGAGCTCATTCCTGAGGGCGCCAGGAGTGTGAGTCCTCAGGGAAATTACCAAAATCTGTGGAATAAGGCATTAGAGACGGTGCAGAGGGTGAACATGGGAAATTTAACTGTCTACCCCCAAAATGATACTATGTGGCGACTTTGGGTTTCTGATGACACATTTCTTAAACACGGTAATCTAGCACAGTTCGTGTCAAACATAAAAGGGGTCAATTCGACAATAGCAGGGCAAATGCAGCATGTTGCTCCTCTTTCTGTGTATGGAACTGCTACAGGATTGTTTTTGGAGCCTAAAATTAGTACCAATGTCACGTGGCTTTTTGATGTTGATCCTGATTTTGACTATCTGGTTCGGTTTCATTTTTGTCACATCTTGGCTGGTCCTTTTTCACGGATCTACTTCAATGTTTACCTTGGTTCCTCATTGGTCTATGAAAATCTCAATCTTCTTAATGTCACAAAAGGTATCCTGGGTGCTCCTTACTTCATGGATGCTACAACCAGTGTAAGTGGTGATCGTACCCTAAGGGTAAGTGTTGGCCCCTCTGTTTTTTTAGACAATGAATACCAAAAATCCATTCTTAATGGCTTGGAGATCATGAAAATAAGCAATTCTAGGGACAGCCTCGATGCCTTGGACTCTGTTCCCTTGAAAAGGTCTAAGGTCAATGTCATTTTAATGGTTGGGATTGGCATAGGGATATTTGTTGTAGTTCTTGTAGGTTTTGTGTTGTGGAGGAAAAGAAAACTAGCACATACTTGGCATTTGAAATCAAAGAATCAGTTTGCCAAGGATGATGTACACGACATAGAGTCCAATGAAATTGCAATGCTTTCGACATCTACGTTTGGGTATCGCTTCCCTTTTGTGGCAATCCAAGAGGCTACTGATAACTTCAGCGAAAGCTTACTTATTGGCGTTGGTGGATTTGGAAAGGTATACAAGGGAGTTTTGAGAGATGGAACAATGGTGGCGGTGAAGAGGGGGGTCTTTCACTCACAAGGAGTTGCAGAATTCCGGACCGAGATTGAAATGCTTTCTCAATTTAGACATCGCCATTTGGTCTCTTTGATTGGATACTGTGATGAAAGGAATGAAATGATCATTATATATGAGTACATGGAGAATGGAACCCTGAAGGAACATCTGTACGGCTCTAATCGTCCTGGCTTAAGTTGGAGGCAACGGCTTGAAATTTGCATAGGAGCAGCAAAAGGACTTCATTACCTTCACACTGGCTCTGCAAGGGCAATTATTCATCGTGATGTCAAATCTGCAAACATACTCCTAGATGAGAAGCCGATGGCCAAAGTTGCCGATTTTGGGCTTTCAAAGACTGGCCCTGAGATTGATCAGACACATGTTAGCACAGCAGTGAAAGGGAGCTTTGGATATCTTGATCCAGAGTATTTGGTGAGGCAAAAACTGACTGCAAAATCTGATGTTTACTCATTTGGAGTGGTTATGCTCGAGGTTCTTTCCGGGAGACCTGTTATTGATCCGTCACTTCCAAGAGAAAAGGTTAACTTGGTGGAATGGGCATCAAAATGCAAACGGAGAGGGAAAATGGAGGAAACCATAGATCCTCTTTTGGAAGGCCAAATAGAGGCAGAATCATTGAAGAAGTTTAGAGACATAGCCGAGAAATGCATAGCGGAAAGTGGTGTTGACAGACCTTCAATGGGAGATGTCCTGTGGAATCTGGAATGTGCACTTCAACTCCAGGAGAATAAACAGAAGTCCGGCCATGGTAGTCAGTGCAGTACACATATAAATCGTGCCAATAGCTTTCAAGCCAGTGTAAGCACAGGTAAGTTCAGTGTCGGAAGCGATGATGATGCCTCCCGTGTGTCAATGAGCAGACTATTTGCCGAAATGGTGAGAGAAGAAATGAGGTAGAATAACACGCAGTGAAGTTCTATCCTCTTATTGTTGGAGAGGCTGGTTTTCTTGGCTGCAAAATGCTATTATGCAAGTTGAAACCAGAAGCGCCTGCTGTGTACGGGGGATGGATTCAATTTGTTGCTCATTTTGCATATTTAGCTATAGCTTTGTGAGTGTGTATCCTGTTAACAAAGGATTGGATCGCTGAGTCACTTGTTCAATCAGCGAATCAACAGGTGACCTGCACATCGATTCGATCACAACTTCATTTTTCTCATGAATTGAATAATATAATTTGTACCAAATTGTATTGTTTATTCTTTTATTGCTTTGTGTGCAATGGAGAGTTGATTCGGTCCTGTCCGCCTAGGCCATGGGTTATCTGAGTCAACAAATCCCGAGCCCAATCAACCGGATTTTTCTGGTTCGGAGGCTCAAATGGGTTTACGATGAACGCGGGAGCCTGTTCGATCAAGCATCTGTCCACGATTTGTGTCCATCCGAACGTGTGCACACAGGATCCAGACCGCGTACTTAAATAAAACCCCCCTTGTGTGGCTGTGCTCTTAACATTATCTTTGGAAAAGGGCCTGCATTGGCCCACCTTCAAGACAAAATGAACAAAAGACATGGCCCATTAAAGGCACAGCTCTGTGGGTTTCGATCCATACATTATCTGTTTTAACATCACAATTATATATATTAAATAGCAGAGTTCGACGTCGACGCTTGTTTTTTAGCGGCCCCAATTATCTCCGTTTCCATTCCACAAGTTTCAACTAGAGAGAGAGAGAGAGAGAGAGAGAGGGGAGAGAAGAAAGAAAGGGGAGAGAACAAAGAAACCCTAGGCATGGAGCGCTCCTCCGACAAGGAAAAATCCTTCAAAAGCTCGCGAGACGACCGCGACTCCACTAAAGTCCACCGTGACCGGGAACATAAGCACCGATCCCGGGAAAAAGAACGAGATCGAGATGACGTCCACCGCCACCACCGCCACCGCCACCGATCGGACCGAGAATCTCATCAAAAGTCATCCAGGCGGGAGGATCGGGAGTCCTCTCGTGATCGCGAGTCATCCTACGACCCGAGAGATGACCGCGAAGGGAGCAGGGACAGGCGAGAGAGATCTCGCGAGCTGCGAAGCGACCAAAAATCCTCGAGGCGTGAGGACCGAGAACTTTCTCGCGAGAGGTCTTAACGATGCCAGAGATGAAAGAGAAGGTAGCAGAGAGATGAGGAAGCGAGAGAGATCATACGATGAGAGAGACAGCGAGGAATTGGAATATGAAGCCAGGAAGAAGAGAAAAGAGAGAGGAGAGAGCGAGGATTGGGTTAGTGAGACGGAAAAGAGGCCTAGGGTTTTGGATGAGAAGCGAGATAGAAGGAGATTTGAGGATAAGCCAACAGAATGGGATGCTGCTGACAATGACGATAATTTAGTTGCGATTGAGAATGCAAGGAGAGCTGATTCCAGTGAATATAAATTGAATAAAGAATTCTATTATGAGCCAATGATTGATGGCACTTCCAATGGCGGCAATCTACATGGGGATGTGAGTTTTCTCTAACTCTTAATTTGTTGTCTATTATTTATGTTTCTTCAGATGTGGTTTTCTTTTTTTTTTTTTCCTATGTTTGTTGCCTTATGTTGATTTATAATCATGATATTGTGTTTTGGTTAATCATTTTCATTGTGTATGAATCATCTGTGCTTTGAGACTTAATTATTTGTATCTGATTTCTCTATAATCTTTTAGTTTCTTTCCATGTAGAAAGCCTAGGATCTACAATGGAGCCGATGTTTCTTACAACCCCTGATATGCTTTCTACCTGCTGGAACGGTGGAGCCTTTTGGCTTTTGATTGTATGGGGTGGAGACGTGTTGACCATGTTTTAGATTTTCTGCACAAGCTTATTAACCTTGTTGAAGTATATGTTTTGCTTGCTTGTTCTTTTTTTTTTAATGGTCTTTTCTGGATGTTTTCTGTTGTGGAGCTCAAGTGACATGTGTATTTAACTTTCTTTCTTATAGGGGGCCACCATGGAATTAGCCACCAAGAATTCAACTATTTCAACCGAGACTGATATGGCCCCTGTTCTTCCCCTTCCTACCAAGGTATCTTCAATTTCAAACACAAATGAAAATAAGGGAGTTAGTATTAGCAGATCTCATGAGGTTCCTGGAAAATCCAGTACAGATGGGACATCTCCAGCTGCTGGAAAAAGTGGAAGTCTGTCACTTGATGCTTTAGCAAAAGCTAAGAAGGCTTTGCAAATGCAGAAGGAACTTTCAGAGAAGCTGAAGAAGATACCCCATGTATGTTCCTCTCTGAGAATTTTTACATTTCATGCCTTTTGCTTGTCCAAGTAGGATGTTTTTTCAATTTGTGATTCCATTACAAAATAACGGCTGTCTTTGTTCATGCAGTTGAGCAAGGGTACTAGTGCAAGTTTGGATGGTAGTTCATTATTAGGATCAAAAGAGGGATTGAAAGGTGCATTCACCAGTAGTGAGGCTGTGCAAGGGACAGTTCCATCATCAGGTGCTACTGTTTCAGTTTCAGCAGGGTCAATGTCAAATTCCTACCATCTATCTGCTGTCACTGCAACTTCCGTAAAGCCACTCTCTGGTGGTGTGTCATCTCTTTCTGGTCTTGCTAGTGTGCCCAATATTGAAGCTGTTAAACGTGCTCAAGAACTTGCGGCTAAAATGGGGTTTCGGCAGGACCCTCAGTTTGCACCTCTTATAAACTTGTTCCCTGGACAGGTGCCCGCAGAAGTTGCTGTGCCACAGAAGCCTACCAAGGCCCCTGTTCTTCGTGTAGATGCACTTGGTAGGGAAATAGATGAACATGGGAATGTCGTGAATGTGACTAAACCAAGCAACCTTAGCACACTAAAGGTTTGTTGTTTTTTAATTTTTAAGGCATTAGTCTTTTAATAACTTGGTTTCTACTTGTGAAAAAGGTAATATTGCATGGAGATTGTAAGTTCTTCAATATTATGTTTCTAAACATGTAGGTGAACATCAACAAGCAGAAAAAGGAATCATTCCAAATTCTGAAACCTGAACTGGATATAGATCCTGAATCAAATCCTTATTATGATCCAAGGATGGGCATTGATAAGAATAAGCTTTTGAGACCCAAGCGGATGACTTTTCAGTTTGTAGAGGAAGGGAAATGGGCAAAGGAGGCTGAAATGCTTAAATTGAAGGTATGCATACTATCCTTTCCTCTTTCTCATTTGTTTACATGTGGTTATAATTACCTGGATTTAAGGTTCTAACTATGGTTGCAGAGTCAATTTGGGGAAGAAAGAGAAAAAGATATGAAAGCGAGGCAAGCACTACATGCAAAGGCAAAAGCAGCCCCTGACATTAATCCTAATTTGATTGAGGTATCAGAGAGGGTCATAACCAAGGAAAAGCCTAAAGACCCAATTCCCGAAATTGAGTGGTGGTAAGTTGATATTTTGTTTTAATTTTGTGTCACTTAAGTTTTTTTGAGGTATCAGAGAGGTTCATCATCAAAGATAGAAGGAGAGGTCTTTCTTTATGGACCTTGCTTGATAATCATCGCTTACCATTTTTATCACAAAGAAGGGACCATTTTGTCTCCTGAAACTTACAATGTTCTGAATGTAGGGTATTGCTATGGGTGAGGATATTAATGGCTACCTTCTTGTACTTGCTTGTTTTTATTCTCAGTACTTTTCCAGAACTCTTGTTGAATTTCTCCCTACTAATTGCTACTAATTGATGGTACTGATTTTAGGGATAAGTCTCTACTGCCTAGTGCTGCTTATGATGAAATGATCAATGGAGTTACATCTGAGTTTAAATTCAATGTGGAAAAGATCACCATATATATAGAACACCCACTTCCCATTGAACCCCCTGCTGATGCACCTCCTCCACCGCCTCAACCTTTGAAGCTAACTAAGAAGGAGCAAAAGAAACTGCGTACTCAGCGTCGTTTGGGTCGAGAGAAAGATAAGCAGGAGATGATTAGACAAGGCCTGATTGAACCACCAAAACCAAAAGTTAAAATGAGCAATCTAATGAAAGTGCTTGGCTCTGAAGCAACACAAGATCCCACAAGGCTTGAAAAGGAAATCCGAACTGCAGCTGCTGAGCGTGAACAAGCTCACATTGACAGGAATGTTGCACGTAAGCTTACGCCTGCCGAGCGCCGTGAAAAGAAGGAGAGAAAGCTCTTTGATGATCCAGGTACTTTAGAAACAGTTGTTTCAGTTTACAGAATCAATGACCTTTCACACAAAAAGACCCGCTTCAAAGTTGATGTCAATGCCCATGAGAATCGCATGACTGGCTGCTGTGTGATTACTGAGGGAATTAACATTGTGGTTGTGGAAGGAGGAAGCAAATCCATTAAGAGGTATGGCAAGTTAATGTTGAAACGTATAAACTGGGCTGAGGCTGTAGATGAAGAAGGAGGTGACAATGAGGAGAAAGCATTGAACAAGTGTGTGTTGGTATGGCAGGGTAGTGTCGCCAAACCAAGCTTCAATAAGTTCTTTGTACATGAGTGTGTTACTGAAGCTGCAGCTCGAAAAATTTTTGCCGATGCTGGTGTTGCCCACTACTGGGATCTTGCAGTCAACTTCACTGATGATCAGATGTGAGTGGCCTTTTTGTGTGCTTCTTGGTCATTCTCCCTGTGGGCTATTCTGAACACTGCCTTTCTGCTGGCTTTTTATTTCTTCAGATATCCTTAATTTGAATACTGTGTGCTCATTCAATGGACTTTAGGTCGAGAATGCATTAATAATTTGATTATTACCTGCAGAGACATTGTTCCTAGTACTGAACCTTTGGGAAATTCCAGGTTTTGTTAGGTTACTTTGTTTAATCAAACATCTATGTGGTTGTAGACTGTTTGTCTAAATATCTACCTAGTTGTACCTTTTATCTGTGCAATTAAAATCTCTGCTGCTCTAATGCAGGGGGTTGCCTGAAGTTTTGTGTTCACTGAAATAGGCATTGATGCTTATGCATATATTTTGTCATTGACATGATACCGTGCATGAAAATACTAATCACACTGTATAAGTTGTTATAGCTGTTGAAGGACCGCCCATGATATAGATCGATTCTTTGTTTTTTTTTTTTTTTTTTTTTTCTTATCGCTTTTTTCTGGTTTGTTATTTTGGCAAGGAAGAATAGTTGTGGAAAGATGCTTCCGCTTCATTCGTGACTTTACAGCATGACTACAGTAAATGGTGCCTATTCAGGCATTATTTTATTGTAGTGTTGATTGAGTTTTCCCATGGGTGGTGTCATTATTAACTGCTTTTGATCGCTTAGGGCCTTGGTGAATGCTTTCGTGGCCTGTAAAATTGTGGTTCAATATTATAAACGTATATGCAAGTTGTTTGAGGTACGCTTTAAAGGTCAAATATTAAGCAGCTTTGATTCATCCTCTAGTACTGACCTACTTGCTGCAATTCTTGAAAGGGAGTTCTGTGTCAATGTTCTTGCACGTCAACTTGCCATCCCTTATTTCTGATGGGTTGAACGAGCAAATTTCGTTGCTACGAATTAGGCTCTTGTATAAGCTAATATGCGGTAGAAGTAAAATGTGTGAAATTCCCAAAGAATGCTCGTTGCCTCTGCTCTGACAAGTAAGCTTGTGAAATGACACACCGGTCCCAAGACAAAGAAGACTACCATCTGTATTAAAAGGAAATAATAATAATAATAATGAAAGGAATTCGAGTAACCTTTGGGTGTAGGGGCCGGCAATTTCTCGCATCTGAGAAGACGTGAAATTTTTGACTTGCACTCGACAGCTTTGCTAATCCAGTTTCTAAGGTCGGATTCTGCTTGCCGTTCTTTTCTCCTAAATTAGAACACAAAGGGACTTCCACATCTTACCCTTGAATTAAATCTGACCATAAAAGAAGTCTGGGCAACCACCCAGCTACATTTGTGTTGCTTTGTATAGGGTTACGAACTGCCAATGTGTACACTAGTAAAAAAAATTATATGAGCGACAATGCCAATCAATTGTTAAAGCACAACAATCCTTCGTAGCCAGTTGGGTTTAGCTTTCTGTGTTGAAACTTCTATTTTACAAAGATGACATTGCCCTTTATGAATTATGACGAATTTGGACAAGATTTGCCGTTGTCTTAGTGATATGAATACATTAAATCATTTTATTCTGAACATCGTCGGTTCTGAAAATCTTTCGGTGACCAAACTGATAAATCAAGTGGTCGGTTCGGGTCCGGATTTCAAAACCTTGGATTCAACCGTTCTGCCTCTAGCTGCCACTGTCCTCTCGCCGACTTTGACCTTTTGTTTTGGTTAACAAAGTAGAGAAGAAGAAAATTTTCATCTCGTGTTCAGAAAAAGGCTACAGGTGGAAGGAAAAATATATGTACGAGAATATCAATTTTATCCTCTATAGTAAATGTCTATTTTTTAAAAAGAGAAATATAGTTTATTAAAATAATAAGAAAATCGATAATTTTTCTCTTAAAATTAATTTTTATTTTTCTCATTTTTCTCTCTCTCAAATCATTTTTCAGATATAATTATTGTTCCTTTTTCACTTTTTCCCTTTCTCATCTCCCTTTTCCTGTCCCCCAAACACAATGGTACTCTCAAAGACCCCACCGGCTGGTTTGCATCCACCATGAAAATGGATAAATCTCCTACTCCATCGTTATACATAACAATTCCATTCTTTGAATTTTTTGTGGACTTGAATGATTTGGGTTTTGGCCTAGGTTCTGGCGCTCGAATGAAGACTAGACCAACCTCGCCCATGGTGGATTTCTTAATTTTACTTGGATTGCAAAGAGAACAAAACTAAATTAGTTATGCGTTAGCCATATTGGAGTTGCATACAAGACTGGAAGAGCTGTTGTCGGCCAACATCATTCTGTTATAGCACTCACTTAATTGAAGCAGAAGGGCGAATAAGATTTCTAATTTTATCGTGGATATGATGTATTTCTGGACAATAAGTCCTTATTCCATCCAACATCCTATACCATATAGACTGTCATTCTTCTTATCAAAGCTTGACTCAATCTATTAGAAAATTAAAAGGAAAAGAAAAAAGAAAAAGGAAAATTCTATGCCCTTGAAGAAGTCCGGCGGTTGCAGGTGACCATTACGGTACATCGATTAGTATAGGAATATTGGTATCACTACCGTCATTGCTGATCTTATTGATCAAAATTCCTATAATGCACCCGATTTGCCTCAAAATGATTCCCTTATGACGCAAAGCAAGAGCCACTCGATCTTCTCCTTTTAGCATTACGATCGAATTCGTAGATCATCCTAAGCAGGAATTGCGCACTGATGGCTAAAAGATTTACTTTCCATTACACAAACATGCAGGTTAAGTTTCCTTACATTCTAGTATGTACTTGTTTGGTGTCCCCCGAAATGAATAGCTGTTGCTCTTACACTATAGTGCCTGCTCTATCCCCTCCGCAATCCTAATTAAGACATTGTAAGAAAATTTGCTCTGTAATACTACATTAAGTTCCATTTTTGTACAACTATGATCTGCCCTGTCAAACTACGCACAAAAGACCCTATACGGTAAACGTACCTTTCTCATCATGTAAATCATTCTTGTTGAGGGCAGCGTTTTTGCCGCTCTCATTGCCACCATCAATGACAGTTACAATACAATCAGCTTGGCTTCAAGGCCGTCCGTGTCAAAAAATCATTGACAGCCAGACTTACGTCTCCATGGGAGACAGCATCTTCAGGTTCTGGAATGTAGAGACTAGACGAGGAAGCCTGTATGTCAGGACAAAAAAAAAAATACATGAATCAGGTTTTAAGCAAGGAAAAAGAATAAAATTTATGAGATTAATGCAAGAGAGGAAGACACACTAGTAATTAACCGCTTAAAGGCACGTCAGTGAGATAACCAATGAACTGTAAGCTGCATAAAGCTTAATATCTGAAGCTTATTGTCACGGAGTTAGGCTTTGTGTTTGCTAACCGTACGGCACTTAGTCGATCTTGCGTGTGAACAAGGTATCTTGTGACGTTATGCCATCTTTGGTCCATTTAATACATGGACCGTTCTCATGGGTAAGCATATGATGGAAAAAAAACATATGGCGAAGTCACTACGCAAGTATTATGCTAGACCACGAGTAAAAAAAATATTCGCACATTATTAAGTAACCTAGTTGAGGACATCTGTAAAAGAACAATAACCTGTGTGAGGCCAGAAGGAGGTGAGACAAAAAATTTCCTTTCACGGTTTGTCTGCTCTAACTCAACATTTTTCTATTTGTTCTTGTCCTGGATGAATTGATATGACATACTCAGGACAATCTCTATGATTTATGTCATTGGCAGATGGTATCTGATAGATGAGACTGGGTAGGGTCACACAACAACTAAGAATCATGGAGAGATATCTAGGATTGAGGGAATTTAGGTTGACTAACAGAAAAATAAAGGAAGAATATGGACATTTTAATTTTATTAATGTTAGGAATACCGAAATCCCTCAATGCGACCATTTCTGTTATTTAGGCTCCATTATTTAGAGAGAGAAAAAAATACTGAGTATGATCTTCATAGTCAGAGGGCCAGATGGCCAAAATGGTGATGTGCGATTGAAGTTTTGTGTGACCATAAATTTCCATTAAGTTTAAACATAAATTCTCTCGATCAGTGGTTAGGCCAACAGTATTGCATGATAGTGATGAGTGTTAGCTATTAAGGAGCATCGGCAGCAAAGATGAAAATGCTGAAATGAAATTGTGGCAAAGGATTGAATGAGAAATAAGGTTACTTGTAGCGAAGTGTTGCACGTATTGGTTTGGACTTGTCCAACCTTGGCCTAAAAATGTTCCTCTTATAGAGCCAAATTTCGGTGGATGATGAGAACAGGGGAAAAGGGCCTCAGTTGACTTGGGAATTATTAGTTAGGAAAGACCGAGAACAATTGTATCTTGCATTAAGCTCAAGTCGTAATGGAACTTAGTGACGAGAAAAATCATGCAGCCAACTCTAATTAAATTTGGGATTAAGGTTTTGTAGTTGTCTGTCATTTGCTGGCGATGGGTTTATATTCATGCAGAAACTAAAACTTGATACCTCAGTATATCAAGCTGCATCTCCCCACTGCTGTCTGCCATAAGGCATGCGCCGTGTGCCTTCAGCCAGTCTATACACTCTTCTAATCCATCTGATTCCTTCTCATCGTTTCCTTCAGCAGTACCAGAGAAGCCCAGAACCTCCGTAATGTAAGCAACAGGTAATGTAGGGCGATATGACCGGGACATGCAGCTCACAGCCTTGTACCGTATCTTTTCAACACATAAATCTGCAAAGAGAATAAAAAAAAAAAGCCTTATCTCATCTATCAAACTGGCTAAAAGAGAGAAGGAAATCACTCAAAACAAGAAGGGTCAGGGGCATGGTGGTGGGAAGAATGCTCATGAACTATGCGCACCCATAAGACAGGTGTTCGAGTTAGGAGCCGTGTTGTATAATCTAAAGAACATGACATAGTTTCCTGAAGTTACTGCTGCACGAACTGCAAGAGCATGTTTAACAGCTTGATCCTTCTTTGCTTCCTTTGTCAATCTGGCCACTCAATCACATGCACATCAGCATTCAAAACAACTGTAAATGAAGGTTGCAATCTGCTAATTGAACTCACTGGCACTTAGTACTTAAAATGAGGACATTTTCAAACTATATGTTGGACCAAAGATTACTCAATTCTTGCTAAATATTTTGATTAGGGAAAATCTCAGATTCATGCATTGACGGTTCAAACACAATAATCAAAACCGATTTCCAAACACTAATCAAACACCTCGGCATGGACAATTACCACATTTAGGGCATCAGATCATGAAACTCTATAGTAAAAGGAATTTAGGCAAGAAAAACACAAACTTTCCTCATGATCAAAAACTCATTCTGCAGCTGTCACCAACCTCGATATTGAAGATAGGAAGTCCCTGTTGTTATTAGAGTGCAAGATGACACAAAGCAAGTTATAAGCTGCAAACTCCAAATGGCATCCTTCAATTCCTTCAGCATAAAGAGTTTTCAACTGAGACTGGCACTGAATCAAAGAAACATATAAGCAATTACTACATTTTTTACATCCTAAAACAACTTAACATGGCATTCACTAAACAAGTGCACGATTGTTTTAGGTATCATAGTGTCATTTTACATTAAAAAGTCACTTTATGTTCCTACACAGTAATTAGTTTTAAATGCATCGGAACCAAAGAAAACAATAGAATAAGCATCCAGCACATTGTGTATCGTGTATGGTAGAATTATACAAAGTGTAGCACTCTCAGCCTTTGCTGCAAATTCATTTTCTATGCTGGATATTTTGTTGACATGGGAAATAACTTGTCAAAAAGGGAGAAAAGAAAAATTCCTCCTGCAGAAACAAGAACATAATAGATGAGCACCTCCAAAAAACTCAGCATGAGCAAAGGACATTGTCCAAAACACAGGCAGGAAAAAATCATCTACAATATCTTTCAACCGTGGTAGCCAACTACCTGATTATACTCAGGCAAGTCCCCTGCTTCCAGTGCTAATCGAGCATATGTTTCATACACCTGAACACAAAGACATCAGCATAAAATATGACATGATATACATTCTAAACACTCAATAAACCTCTAATCCTAATACAAAGAACCTCAGCATTGCACAGAAATAATTATGAAACGAACCTTGACAGTTAGTTGATTATGTATCCGTTGTACAGTTAGATCTTGGCAAATAGACTTCAATTGATCACATTTATAAAGGTAGTTCTTTTGAGAATTTAGTACCATTAGCAAAGCTTTCTCTAGCACATCTTCCGGCCTCATCTGTAAAGCAGCATTGAATCAGACCAAATTAATCATGTAAAATATGCATAAAAGCATTAAAATTCCATCATCTAATTAACAGAAGCCAAAGTTGCTCGAACAAATAAGACGTTGGACAATTACGGTGGCAGGATCAGGTGCAGAAGTGAGGCGCAAATAGTGCTTCTCAATTTCCTGACTAGTCCCTTTAACAGTGAGTGAATCCCAATCTATGTCTTCAACAGCTCTGCTTCCACCATCATCAAAATTTTTGCTGAGCATCAAGGCACTAGCCCATCTATGATAAGAGTTGCCAGCTCCAAAAGTTTTTGGTTTGAAGTAAATGATTTCAGGCTGTTGTCCTCGCCCTCTTTGAAAATGCATGGACCGGTTTTCACGTCTCCTCTTTTCCTCTGGTGCATTTGCACCAGAATGATAAGACATTAAAGCCTGTTCTTTATCACTATCACTTGATGCATCACCATTATCAGTGGCATTGAAACCATCAGCAAGACACTGCCTCTTAACAGGCTTCTGAGCACCTTTACTTGGAATTCTTTGATCTGATATTGAAAATTTGACATTATTCAAAGAATCATCTTTGCTCTCAGAATTTCCACCAAGAGGCTGCATGCTCAAAACAGAGTTCTAAAGTCATTACAACGACAATCAAACCACAAAGAACAAGAGCTGCAATCAGACTACAATAATTTAATAAAAGAAAAGAAAAGAGATAAAAGGAGATGCATACTTTGGTAATGAAGAAAGAGGAGTTGAAGACTGTGAATTCCTGGAGACACATATTTGTTAACAAAAAATTACACTAAGCCTATAACCACAAAAGTTGCTAGATCAAGAGCCACAGTATTGGGAGCGATGAGAGAGAGAGAGAGAGAGAAAGAGATACTCTTTGTTGACTACATCAGTATTTGGTAGGGGAAATAGAGGCTCGGTATCCCAGTCCTGAGTGTAAAGTGTACCATCAGATTTTGCCTTAGTAATTATCTAAAAAAAGGGCAGAGGAAAACCAGATAAAGCACAACAAAGTGCTATGAGGCCAAGTAATAATAATATGTGCAAAACAGCACATCTATATGCATAAAAAATAATATAGAGAAGTGCAACAAACTAACTAGAGATATTTATGTATAATTGACCCACCTCCTTCATGACAGCCTGACTCACTGCCAGCATTTGTGTGTTATCTTTACACCGTGCAAAAGCCCTTTCACAATAGCCTTGTAGGGACTTAGGGAACATGCCAGGCTGTAGAAACAAGAAGCTTAATAGTGCTGAAAGAAATTTGTAATCAGCAGTAAGAAAGACCAAGTTGTCAAACATAACATTAGGCACAGACATTCCATAATGAACAGAATTTAAAATCGTCTTGCCCCTAACAGTCAAGATGGAAGACTGAAAACAAAAGTAATCCCAAAAGTCCATGTACAAAGCCACAGGTAAACAAGCTGACCTTAAATATGGGATTATCTGTATCATTAGAGAACACCTTTTCACTTGGCTGAAGCACAGAGACACTAATATAAACAGGTTTTGCTGTTGCACTGGTTGGAGAGCTGTCCTTGTTGGATTTTGACATACCCAAGGGAAAATTTGAAGCAATTCTAGGATTTGTTGGAATCTGCAACTTGCTTACCCTTCGTGTATCTAATGATGGAACAGGTTGCAAAGGTGATTGGTAACTCTGGAGAACCTGATGAGCAGCAGGATACTGGATACTAGGACCTTGAGGAGCAGTCTTTTCTTGTTCTTGAAAATTATCATAAGAATTTTTTATATCCAAAGATTTTTGAAAGTGAGATTGCATAGGGCTAGCATGGTGATGTTGAAAACTTGAAGCCCCTTGTTTCCAGTAACACTCTTGAGCACCACTAGTTGCTGCACCATGCTGATCAGAAAAACAGAAAGGGAGAAAATTTACTAAATTATCAAAATTGCAATTGTCAAATAGGTAACCAAGCCAAGCCAATAGTGCTTAGACATGAAGCCCAACATGCAAAGTACAGATCTTGAGGACAGACTGAAATTGCAACCATAATCAGAGGTTTACAGGCTAATTAAAGGTAAACTTGCTGGAAAACATTTTGGAGCTCGGCACATGATATCTGAGAAAACTAGTATACATGTAATGCTAACATCACAGTATTGAAAGATGGATGAATTGGAGCATTAAAAAGCATCAGAAGACCTACTTCAACAAAAAAGTGGTTTACAATTTATCAAAGAAAAAAGGTATAAGCCAATCAAACAAATTGGTTTCCTTTTATAAACTCAATTTTCACATAGCAAGAGGCTAACAGTTTAGACACACAATTTTGAAGGAGAATCTGAATCTGAATGCCATTTCTTATTATAAATGGGAGGGGGGGAGGGAACTCCTTTCCCATCAAAACTCCACTAATTCCCACATTTTTCAGGAAAATCTTTTAAGTTCCCGGCCAATCTCTTGCAGATCTACATTGAAAATACAACAGAAAGGTTTGCATGGGGATCAAAAGATTCTGAATGATAAAAGCAAAAATAATATAAGTGAAATGGTCTAAAACATATTCCAATGTAACTTAAAAAAAGGTCAACACAAGGCAATATTTTCCAAATAATAACCTTCCAAATGTTCATTCTAATTAATCCAATCTATCATATTTTACAATCCAGCCATGTACTTGCCATTAACCATAGATATCAGCTTCCCATCAATAATCACAGATGTTAAGTGTAAACTGTTCACAAGACACAATGTAAGTCACTTGAAGTTGATCTTACACAGAGGATGTTAATATATTAAATCCATCTTCATCGGATGCAACTAAACCTCAGGTTCGTCCTTACCAGTCCCAAGCCTGGATAAGGACAAGAAGGTTGCAGTAGATTGGCGACCAACATACAACTAGTCAAGTCCTTTTATGAGATGAATCTTTCACTTAATTCCATTGAGGCATTCCCTACTTGCGGTGCTACATTGGAGCCCAGCTATAGTGAGAAATGGAAGCGTGGCATGTTCCAACAAAGAGGGAACCAAATCTAGGTGGACAGCAGGAGAATATATATATATATATATATAGAGAGAGAGAGAGAGAGAGAGAGAGAGAGAGAGAGAAGGAGAGGGTGACCTAAGTTGTCTTGGAAATCTTTGGTTTAATTCATAAGAGTACGGATGATTGGAAAATATTCATTTAGATAACCCTAATTGAATTTGGAATTATTGTAAAAGTTGTAGATGAAAAGAATTTGATATGTTGAAAAAAAAGTGTACAAAAGTAAAATTATTATTATAAAATTAAATTATTTATATTAATTTTAAAAAATTATGAAATTATTTTTAATATTAATTAATTTTAAATATTAAAAAATATTATTTAAAATTTTTTTACGTTAATATATGTATTATTAAGTAATAATTGAATGGACTAAATTTTACGGGTCAATGGTTCATTATATAAGTTACAGTTGATAAACACTCAAATATCATATGAAAAATGTTATATTAAAGGAGGTCAGATTAAAGAAAATAATTGATTAAAATAAATTTTAAAAATAAAATTAATTTAAAAAATAAAAAAAATTATAAGATATTTTTAATTAAAAAATTATTATTATTAATTATTTTATTTAATATTTATTTTTTATTATTTTTAAATTAATAAATATAATTATTTACATAATATTAAATTATTAAATATATATATTTGTAATATTTTATTTTTTTAT
Source organism: Rhizophora apiculata (assembly GCA_037832385.1). Lineage (NCBI taxonomy): Eukaryota > Viridiplantae > Streptophyta > Magnoliopsida > Malpighiales > Rhizophoraceae > Rhizophora > Rhizophora apiculata. Next base: position 2,913,854 of record CM075426.1, on the reverse strand, counting down.
TCAAATAATTAATAATATTTAATAAAATTTTATCTTATTAGAGGTAGATTCTTTCAAAGTAGTTATTGGTAATTGATCCCTTTTAAGTGGTTATTGGTGTCTAATCCCTTCAAAAAAAATTAACTCTATCCCTTATTTTCTAATTCCAAATACTTAATTCTCAAACCATAGTTCCTTATCATTTAATATCAATGTGATATTTTTAAAAATTTCACTTATATTTCATCTTCCACCAAAAAAAATTTGTTTATACTACTAAACTGACAACAAAAGTAAAATTAAGGCATCATTAACTTGCAATCCTATATCATGTTTTCATACAATTTATTTAATTTCAAAGTTAAACTATCCTAAGTTGAAAAATTATGAACTCTTATATCAGCCTCTTTTAACAGGTTTAAACAGACGCAAAAGTCTTTTAAGATGCTCAAATAGATGATTCTTTCGGTCAGTTGTCTCGAATTTCTTGTATCTTAAAAGACTTTTGCATCTATTCAAAATTTTTAAAAAATTTTTACATAAAAATCAATGATTTTTTTAATTTAAAATTTAATTTTAAAATTATATGAATTATGTAAAAATATAATATAAAATTATAAATTAGTAATATTTAAATTTTATTTTTATTATCAAATAAGGGATATAAATAGATTTTTGTTGGGTGGTAGAAAATAGAATCAAATGATGAAGAATTAGGGTTTAGGAATTAAGAATTAAGAATTTAGAAATAAAAAATAAATAATAAAGTTAATTTTTTTAAAAAAATTAATTTTTAATAATTATTTCAAAAATTAACTTTTAATAAATGAAATAATTTGATAAATATTATTAATTATTTTAATAAAAATATATAAAATATTATAAATATATATATTTAAAAATTTATTATTATAAAAATTTAATAATTAAAAATAATAAAAAATTAAATAAAATAATTAATAATAATAATTTTTTAATTAAAAAATAAATTAAAAAAGTCACCGAAAATGGAGCGTGGTAGGACGTCAATTGGTTCTATTTCTTTAGCGTTTTGGGTTGCAAATTCGGTCGTAATTCGGGTCGCCGGTAAGGAAGATATATCTTATTTCGGAATTTTTTCGTGGGGTTAAAGATTGATGAAAATTGATAAATGTTACCAGTTTTGGATTGGAGGTAACAGAATGTTGTCACGCTTGTTAAGACTGACTTTATTGATTGAAATTTAGGTAAAGGCATATATAGCTCTATTTTATTGGGTAAATATAAAATAATAATAATAATAATATATTTTTAAATATTTAATTTTATTTATTTATAAAATTAATTATATATAATTATTTTATATTTTATATTATTTTTTAAGTATTAATATTTTTTAAAAAATAATAATTAGATAGTTTAATAAATATAATTAAATAAAATATAGATATATTTAATAATATTTATTATAATATAATAAAAATTATATAAAAATATAATAAATTATTATATATAATTTACACATATTAAATATTATTTAAATTTAAAAATAAATACATCAAATAATTTTTTTTTTATTTTTTAATTAAATAAAATATGAAATAATTATATAATTATCATGTTAATTTTTAAATTAAAATAGATATCATATTATTAATATGATTAAAAAATTTTTTGTAAGATAAAAGATCTAAAAATTTTTTTTATATTAAAAAAGGATATTATAAATAAAAATTAAAAAAAATATATATATATATATATATATGAAATATTATGAATAAATTTTTATTTTTTCCCAAATTTAAATTGTTTTATCTTTGTTCACTGTTGTAGTTAGAGGTTAGGTCAAAAGTTTTTTTCAATTTATTTTTCTTTATTATTATTATTATTATTATTATTTGTGGATAAAGTCAATTAAAGTTAAGCTTTGCACAAACCAAATTCACTTCCCCAAACTTAAACATTTATATAAGAAATTACATTCCTCGAACCAGCTATTATTGTATACAATTATTTTGTTGTGCTTCGTATTTATTGAATATTTAAATCTAATTAGTTGCATAACTATCAATAATAAATCTTTTAACGATATCATTAGTAGTAGGTTTAAGATGTAGAAAAAGGTTTAAAATCTTAAATGAAAAAACGAATTAGATTTGTTATCTATTCCTTTTTATCATTTTGCATAAGAAAATTAAAATTATGGGTCCAAAAGTCACCTAGTGATGAATTCTTAATTAAATAAAAAAAAAAAAAAAAAACAATTTACGGCACCATACCATCTCTTGATCATTTTTTCGGGTCAAATCGGAAAAGGGTAGCTGATGTTTGTTATTGGTACCTTTCTCCTTTTGATATCTGTTTAGACGGTGTTATTGTTAATAAGTTTAGAAAAGTAAAATATTAAGTATTTGATATATATCTTTTAAAGTTGTTATTTGGCGATAAATTCCTCAAAAAATACCTGATAAAAAAAATAACTTTGAGACATTTTTGAATATAACAATAATTGATAAATTATATTTAACCTCGGTACTTTTAATAATAATATTTTAATTATGTAAATATCTCATTTCTCTTTTTCATAATTGTTTGCGTAAAATAAGGTTAAAAGGATTATCTAAACTTAAATTTAGAAAAAGAAAACTATTTATTGGTCAACGAAAACCAGAGGCAAGTCCTTGTTCTTAAGCCTCCAAGCATTGCCACCGCCCAACAAGAAGCCCCTTTGCATGTGGGAAGCCATAGGCCATCGTTCCCAGATACGCATATGAAGACTTGGAAAAACATGTCTTCTGATAAAGAGATACCGTGGTCCAAGAGATTAATTTCGCTGACATGCTGGGCAGCGCAAGAAAATGTTTGTTACTTCTGATTATTCCAGAAGACATCCAGAATAGATATATATATATATATTCATTGAATGGATTTCTCACATCAAAATTTGGACAAAATATAGCACTCAATTCCAAATGGAGAACATCCCTAGAGTTCACACTATGATTCTGGCTCCCCTTGGGGCTATGGCCTCCACGTCCTTTAACCATATAGCCTGCTGAAAGCAACACATCATGCTAGTGGAGTAAAAGGCAACATGATCACATACAAACAATCCGACAGTAACAAATCAGCTTCAGTTTTCTTTATTTAGAATTGAGAAGAAATATGCAAATCATGTTAGAAATTAGAAAAGATTCATCTCAATATACATACAGCAAGTCTCCAGAGCCCTGTATCATACCAAGGTGCAAGAGAAATCATCAGAGGCAAATTGCCGTAGTGTTAGATGCATAATACCATATCAATACTATTCACAGATTATGCTGGAATCCCAACAGCATCAGAGCCCATGGCATGGAAGGATTTCTTATTTCCCCGAAATTTCTCCATTCCACTCAACATGGAAATTCACGATATATATGCCTTAACCAACTCTGAAGAATTGCATACCAAGCCTGTCCTTGGGCAGGTTATTTTACCATTGTTTTTCTTGGCCATTTCTTCAAGTGCCTGCAGTGCCATTTAAAAGGATGTCAGACCAAGTTAACCATATGGACTTTGCTTTTACTACTACAGTAATAAGAACCTTTGTGCTGTAGACATAGCCATTGGGTAAGACTTGTGGTGGGTTCTCTGTGTCCATTAGCTCTTTAGTTATGTAACATACAAGCTTTGAATGATGCTGCTTCGAGCATGGTAAAGGCACTGCCAACTTCCGGAAGCTCTCCTGTGACAGGGGATCCTCCTTGGGGCAATCATATTCAGAACAGTTTCTGAAATAGTCAAGGGGATAAAACATACTTGCAGCATATCAAACACTAATTCCAACACAGACCCCACCCTCGTGGTCAAAAGCACATCCTCAACCACAAGGAAGACCAAGCTGAGTTGTCTGCTTATGATGTGATTTAACTTTTTCTTTTCATCCCCATGGCGTTTGACCCTATTAAGCCTAACGAGTGTAATAAGAAGTCTCCATATCTTTTTTTTTTTTTTTTCTTTGCATGTCATTTTACAGCAGCAATATCCAGATAGGTCTAAGCACTCAGACTATTTGCACCAAAGAAACAATGCATATTATTCCAAGGCTAACATATATAGGCCAGAAAATGAGTACCCCTACTATTGTTCAGCCAACTGCTCAAGGTGTGCCAGTGGTTTCATTATTTGCCCAGAGATAGACTATATCTGACAAGTACACATACTAGCAACAAGTTGCTGAATTTTGGATACGGAGTTTTCAGTGCTGAGAGACCTGCCTGCAGGTAAATATTCAGCAATGGCTCTAGGGTCATGCCATATAACTTGCAGAATTCCTGCTTAAACAGGTCCACCAAGTAGTCCCATTGCTTAGGTTCAAACAAGATCTGGAAAGAAGACATGAGATCAAGTCATTTGCTTCTACAATAAAAACAAGCCTGCCTAATACCACTGTCAAGCAAGAAAAGTATAAGAGTTGCAACCAAACAGAAAAGTACTCACAAAAACCTAAATTCAACTGTAAGAATCTCTCATGCAAGAGAAATGGCGGAACACAAGAAAAAATCACAGCAAACCCAAAACTCACAGGATAGATTGCACCTATTTCCAATAGTAAACTGGTCATTTCTTGGAGATATTGATATACCTTGTAAGGTGCACATTCAGTTGCACTTTTAAAAGCCAATGTTGATATGACACGTTGAAAATCATTCATATGTGTAGCTGCCCATGGTGCAAGATATTTCCGAGCATATACAATGGCACGCAAGAAGCTTTCATCTCGTACCAACTCAATGAAATCTTGAAGTCTCAACTGGAACTCCAGTTTGCTCTATGATCAACAAAAGCAAGAAAATCTTGAGCAAGAAAGCTTTAGTAATAACAACAACAATCCAATTGTGTAAAAAATATAATGCTTTTAAGCCAATAGAATAATTTAGAATGTGTCTATAGGAATGCCTGGACTTACCTTTGTCTTCTTCAACCGTGATCTGTTATCAGCACACCAAGCCAAAGCAGGAGCAACATCCCTATTTTGAAGAGCATCAATAACCTTTTTTGCTTCTTGGAACACATCAATATCAACAAGATCCTAACAGACACAATTTGCCAAATCATCAGGAAAAAGAAAAAAAAGTTGTAATACGGCCATCATTACATTAGGAAAAATCTTAAACAAGACAACTATAAAAGATAGACCCATAACTTGGGTGTTCAACGTGACAGAACCCATAAAATTGCTTACTGAGATCATGGCAGTAGATTATTATAAAGTAAGTATTGAACCCCGAAAATGCATCTCCAAAACTCAAAGAAGCCCAAAAGTGCTGCTGCTGCAGCAACAGCAAACAGTATTGGAAATGGAAAATCATAACAATACCAGCATATTGCTACTCTCAGCTAGCTTTGTGCCGGTCTCATAATAGGACATTCTAAGCATGTAGTCCACGAGAATCCGCTTCAAACGCATGTTGCTCCATTCCGACAGATTCTCCGCATCTGCTGATTCTAAGTGGTCAAGCCGAGCTCGACACCTTTGCGCTTGTAGGTTCTCCGTCCGGCCCCCTTCTTCCAACTGAATCGTCAGGATGATAAAAATCAATATGGTTCAAGATTAACACAATTAACCGAAATTCAACAACCTAATGATCAAAATCAAAGCCAAAGCACTTGGAAGGGGAAATTCCTAATTTCTTGGGGAGGGGGGGTGGTTACCTTTCTCTTGAGGCCTTGCAATCTGGAGACGAGGGAGGTAAGGCGCTGGACGGCCTCGTCTTTTGACATATCGGAATCGGCAGCTTCGGCGACGCCGGAGACGACAGAGGAGACTTCTTTTTCAACGGCACGGTGGTTGGCTCGGATCGTCTTCTTGTAGTGCTCGAAGGGGACACGCAAGAATTGGTGCTCCAGTTTTAAAGATTCCGTTAATTGGGTCAGTTTCGAGGACGGTGCCGCGTTCGGTGCGGCGGTTGTGGCGGGGCTCGCCGTCGCGGAGTTGCCGTTAGGGAGGGAATCCATTTCCATCGCGAAGGAAAGGGGATGGGACGAAAATTGGGACTCTTGGCGACCTCGAGCGAGGGATTGTAACTGCGTGAGGCAGAAGGAGAATCGAGCTCGATGAGTACAAAGCAAAGATGAACTTGTTTAGCTGTTTAAACGACAGCGTTGTGTTTGCAAGTCCCATTTATCGCACGGCCTCGGCTATAACCATGAAATGAGAACCTGGGCTTGAGCTTTAAAAACTTGGTTTACTCATCCACGCATTGTACAAAATTATTTAAAATATTTATGTCATTTTCTTATGTTTTAAAAATATTAAATAAATTAAATTATAATTAGAATAACAAAACTTCATTTTACCTTGATGTTTTTATACTATAAAGTATTGTCTAAGTATATATTGACCCGGGGGGGGGGGGCGAGTTTGGGTCTCGATGCATTTTAGCTCTTAAATTAGTTCCTCACAATCTTGTATATGGATTTTATTTAGTAATTCCAACAGTGGAAGATACATAGGACACGCATTGTATTTTAGCTATTGGCTTAACATCGTTCATCTACTATTTCTGTGTCATTTGACTATAATGTAATTGTGTAAACGTAAATATTAAGATATAAAGTTTTTTCCTTCTTTTTGAAAATGAAAGAGGAGATAGCGAGGTATTGAGCGACATACTTCTCTTTGCTCTTTTATTCATTTCAGTCTCATTTAATGACTGCGGCCACCTCTTCTACTTTATCCAACCTTTTATGCTCTTTTTAAAATCCCCCACATCCCATTTGCCTCCTCCGTTCATTTATGATTTCTTACTGGCTACCTCTCATTTAAAGCACGAAGCAAGGAGACCAAAGATCATCATTTATTTGGGACGCTCAAACAAAAAGAATCCCGTGCAGAATCAATTCCCAGTGTAAAGAAACCCCTTCAATTTACGCCATTAAAGTTCAAGTGCCCAAAAATAATAGAGAAATGAACTTAATCTCGGAATAAATGCTGCATTGACCACGTGAATGGCAATCTCTAATTTGTCAATTATTTTGCTTTTTTCGTGAGAGAACTACACATCAAAATGCATCAGGTAATGCCCACGCCTCCATGTGCTTGTCAATTATTTTGCTTTGCCTTGGTCGTCTTAAATTGTGATTATTCTAAGGTTCTCAATGGGCAGGCAAGCAAACTACGCCTCCCAGCTTGGGGGCTGAAATTGTGGGGATGGGCTACGTACGTAGATACATGGTTACCTAACTTTGAAATTAGACATGCACACTTTCGATTGGAATTGACTAATGCGTTTGACCATTACCAGCTGATTGGTCTAAAAGGTACAGAATTTGCTTACCATGATGGGTCATGTTTCGTTTTTCATGTACCATGTGTATCACGGTTCCCGTGATATTTAAAAAAATATGGAAAAATAATACGATGGATATATATAATTCTAATTTATAATCACTCGTGACATTATATACACATTAAAATAATTTTTTAATATAAAATAATAATAACACATAAAGTATACAAATGTGAAATAAATTAATTGATGAAATTTATCAAAACATACATATATTTTTAGCATTTATATCTGATTAATTTCAACAATTTATTTCCATCTACTTAATATAATATTTAAAGTAATTTTTTTTTAATTTTGTAATAAACGTTAACAAATTAGTTTAAATAGTCATTAAATTTTAAATTTAGAGAAAATCATAAAATTAAATTTTATCACTTCATTTAATCTCTCATATTCCATATTAAATGGGATGAGACATACAGTACAAGGTTAAAAAACAAAAACACCGGACAAAAATTTTTCCCTGGCATTCGGGTAACATATAACAATTGAGTATTTCTTGGCTTGAAAAGAAAAATCATTATCATTATCATTATCATGGAGTCTATGGTTGTCAGATATAATTATTATCTCTATAACGAAAAAAGTAATGTATAATTGTGTCAGCCATTTGCTGAGTCGACATTGTCACCAGTGATTGTAATCGAATGGTCAACAGTGGTCTTTTCATCTTCTCCAACGGCCCCCACATTGGGACTGGAATGCACTACTCCACCCCACGCCTCCCCGCTCCTCCTCCGGGATACGCGGCATCCAAAGTCAATTGAAAATTTCTTGGACCAAATTACCCTTCAACAAACAGACGACGCCGTCAAGACAACCACGACAGTACAATGTCCCAGCGCTTCTCCGGAATTTGAACCCCGACTGACGCCGGCCGTTGACGCCGTTGCCACGGGGACCCACTTAGATTTCGTTTTCAGTTTTTGAAAAATAAAGTAGTAATAATAATAATAATAATAATATGATGCCCTTCAATTTCGGTTTCTTGGTTGAACTTTTATCTGCGAAATCTAAATTTGAACACGCCGGGGAGATTAACGAGTATCTCGGCCAGTAATGGTAAGTAATTAACTTCTTGATTGCAAATATGATAATTAAAAATTTATCAGAAAGTGCCATATTAAGAAAAAAAAAAATTATTGAATAAGTTGTTCTCGAAGTTCCTGGCGTGCCTTTTTTTTTTTTTTAATTTTTATTTCTTGTTCTTGTTGTAATTCTTCTGTGGTTTATTGCACGCAAGAAAGTGGTATCCGCCAGTTTTTGACCGTTGGAAGCAGCGAGTAAGGAAGCTTGTGAGTAACTACCTTTTTTTTGTCCGTTTTAAATATTTTTTTAATATTTAGTTGTATTTTTATTTTCTAGTTCTTGAAATTTGAAGAATGTGAGATTTTGCTGGAGAAGTGATAATTCATTATGAATTGCAACTTTTTTGGTTTCTCTTGTCGTTCCCTTTTCCTTCTTGTTGTTTCTTTTGGGTTTTGGAGTGCATGGATTCTTGTTAATTCAACTAGAATTATGATGATTTGTCTCAAAATTCATTTTTCTTGACCAGCCAAGAAGCCTAGAATCATCTGATTCTGTTGGTTTCGGGTCAATAAAAACTCTTAAATGTTAGCTGGTTGATTCTGGAAGCATTTTTTTTTTTTTTAAAATATTTTTATTTTTATTTTTTATTTTTTTTGGGGTTTGCAAATTGGATTTGGAGGAGACAGCTTGGCCCCTTTAGGGTTTAGCTTGGTGACATTGAATCACTTCAAAAATTTTAGGTAGCTGAAATATTTTCAAGTGGAGACTACAGGTATCAGCAGTATAATTTCAATTTCTTTTTTGCTCATTAATTTAGGACCAAGAACAAAGGCTTTCATGAGCTATAGTTTGAGAAAAGCAGATGAAGAAACTATTCTTTTTTAGATCTTCTTCGTCTAACAATGGAAACGGCAATGCTGATTCCCCAGTAACAACTGATAAGCAAGTTTACTGGAAGAACCCATCAGAAAGGGAGCTGAACAATGGTGATAAGACTGGGAATAGTTTCAAGAGCCCCAGAGGCCTGTTTTCAAAATCACGAAAGCAAGGATATGATAGCCCAAGCTTCAGCTCTGGTTCAGGTCTTAGAAGAAGCCGTTCATTGTCATCGGCTGCCCTTTTTGGTGATGGACTGCCCCATAAGAATTTTTCTGGCATTAGCGATCAGGGTAGATCTCCTTCTAGTAGTAACAGTGGTGCCATTCAGCGGCAATGCAAGCATTCATTCAGGTTAGGCTCATTTCTGATTGGCTCACCTTAGGATTTGGATTTAAATTAGTTAATATCAATGGCATTTCTGTGCTTCTCTTATTTAAATTGCTTCCTGAGATTAATTTGTGGTTTTTGGTAAGCGGGTGGGCTCAAACTCCTCAGAAGCAAGCCAAAGCAAAGAAATCTGAAGTGACAATGATTCACAATGCACATGGACTTGAGACACTGGGTTCTTCTGCATCTTCAAAATTTTATCATGATTCATCCGCAAATTCTTCATCCAGCAATGTCTCAAGTATTGTTTTGGATCGCTACATTGATGGAGAGCAGCAGCAGGAAAGGAGCAAGCCCAAAAACAGTTCTTTACAAAGACATTTGAGTGGGAGTGGAAATGTTAGTGGAAGGCTTCCCCCTCGGATCCAGCATACAGCCCCTACTTCACCAACAGATAGTGTCAAAGATAAATCCAGTTCTCATTCATTTAGGGAAGCTAGAGGTACCCACCTCCATTTTTCTTCTAGAGGTTGGGTGGAACATGGATTTGGTCAGGAGTCTCCTCGAAGACTTGCAAAGAATGTCATTGAGAGACTTTCCCAAACCCAAGCTCTTCCTAAATCAAGTTTGAAGGAGTTTGACAATGGTGTTCCCATCACCATTGAGGATATTTACGATGGATCAGCTACTAGATGCTTTGATTCAAGTCTGGATGTTCCTGTCCAGAAAAATTACTCTCTGGGGGAACCTTATGAAACATTTAATGACCTTCATGGATTTGATTTCTCTGGTTTTCAGAAACATAATTCCTTCCTTGGTGAAAGTCTCGGGGATATGAGCTCATGTCCCCTTAAGGACATGATAGATGTAGAATTACAACAAAGGTCTAAGCAAGCCGAGGGGAGGGTTGTGCTTCTCTCTGAGGAAATTGAACATGAAAGCTTTCTTCAAAACAATGGCTTTGATTTGCCATCATTTGTTCAAACTGTCAGGAACTTAGCGGCAGATAAGATGAGCTTGGCAATTGAAGTCTCAGGTCTTCTAAAATCTCAGATTGCTGATAGGGATTCTGCTAGGGAAGAACTTAGATTGGCAAAAGCAGAACTGGAGTCACAAACCCGAAGACTAGAGAAGGAGAAAAGTGAGTTGCAGTCAGCATTGGAGAAGGAATTAGACCGACGGTCAAGTGACTGGTCTTCAAAGCTTAAAAAGTACCAGTTAGAAGAGCAGAGGCTTCGTGAACGGGTTAGAGAACTTGCAGAGCAAAATGTCTCTCTCCAGAGGGAAGTTTCCTCTTTCAACCAGAGGGAAACTGAAAGCAAAAGTGTGATAACATATTCAGAGCAACAACTTAGGCATTTGACTACCCAGGTGGAGGAGTTGAGTGTAGAGAATCAAGATTTAAGACAATGTCTCTCTGACTTGGAAGAAAACTACAAAGCAGCTGGGGAAAATATCATATGCATCAAAAGGAATTTTGAGCAGAAAGATAAGGAGTGCAAAGGATTGCAGAGATCTATTGCCAGATTATTAAGAACCTGCAGTGACCAGGAGAAAACAATTTCAGGCATGCGGGAAGCATTGGGTCAGGAAATTGAGAAGAAGCAGCCATTAGACAAGTTTGATAAGCATGTGGAAAAGTTGCAAATGGAGCAAATGAGATTGACTGGAGTAGAATTGGCTCTGAGAAAGGAGGTGGAATCTCATAGGCTTGAAGTTGATTCTCTTCGAAGTGAGAACATCAACCTGTTGAATCGCCTTAAAGATAATGGAAAAGAGACTGATGTGTTAACTTTTAAGGTAGATAGGGAAATTCAGACCCGTGTATGCTGTCTGCAAAATCAAGGACTGACAATGCTAAATGAGAGCACCCATTTATGTTCCAAGTTATTGGAATACATCAAAGGAAAAACAAGCCAACTGACAGAAACTAGGCAAGGAATAGAACCTATGATGAATGGTCTAGATGGGCATTTTTTTGTTGAATCTGATATGAAAGTTAATGGCCTTAAGCGTGGAACAGAAAGCCTGACAAGGAGTTTGCAGACAATATCTTCTTTGCTGCAGGAGAAGTCCAGCCTGGTCGCTTCAAAGCCTCAGACACTATTTATTAGTTCTGATGGATTAGGGAAACCAGATCATGGAACTTCAGATGTAAGCCACTGCTGAAAACTGTTCTTTAATCTGATTTTACTGGGGAAAAGGGAAATTAATATACACACAAATAAATTATTTGCTTAAGTTGAATTCACTGTTTAATGAAATTGTTCAGTATGCTGTTCTTACAGGGAATGAGTTCTATGAGTTGTGAATTTTTCCATTTGTGCTTCTTAAATTGTTCGATGCTATTGCTGATGTTTCCTTTCATTTTATATAGCCAACTCTGAGTTTTGAGCTTAAAGCAGAAAGTTTACTTACTAGTCTATTAAGAGAGAAGCTGCACTCCAAAGAGTTAGAAGTTGAGCAATTGCAAGCTGAACTTGCAGCAGCTGTCCGGGGAAATGACATTCTTCACTGTGAAGTCCAAAATGCTCTGGATAGTCTTTCCAGTGGCACTCACAAGTTCAAAGATTTAGAACTTCAGGTAATCCTTAAATTACCATCTCTACTGAAAAAGTTAGATGTTGGGCATTGATTCATTTGTTCATATATATTGGAGGGCTGCTAAGATTACTACAATTGTAGATGGACATTCACTCCTTCATTTTGCCATGTGTACTTTGTAGAAACTAATGGTAACTTGTCAGTGTTTCAACCAATTATGATAATGAAGCAATAATGACCGAAGCAAATAAATATTGGTCACAATTTCTTTCCACACCTGACAGATGTTTTTTTCGCCTCTACAAAATATTTCTCAGTTCCTTTTCATTGCATGAATGTTTGCTGTTTTTCTTTTTGGTCCCAAAAATTATTCTCCAATTTATGTTAAGAAAAAATTAAAAAAAGAAACCTATAGTTGCTTCCTTTTTAGTCTAGGACCTGTAAATCTTGTGTCCCTTCTTATTATTTTCTTTTGCCTTTCATGGTGGTCTATCTTCTCTGGTAATGTTTTTTGTTTATCGCCCATAGGTTTTGGGAGATAGGAATCTACTGTTGGAACTTTGATTAGTGAGTTTCACTGGTTTATGGTTTTGTGATTTAGTAATTTTTGTTTTGGCTGTTCTGAATTATCTCTGTTGTTAGGCATATAGAAGTTCAATGGACATTTGTTTTCAACGTGTTGGAGTGATTTGGCAGAATTTGCCCTTTGTAGTATTTGCTGTGAGCTTAAATAGGTTTTGACATTGAGTCTTTGGATTTGATGCGAGAATCTGATTTCGTTTTTACCTTTATATGAACTTTAGTCTTTATTTCCACCGGACATTTTTGCCAGATTTTTTTTGGTTGCTTGACCAAATTTCATTTTTGGACCGATTTCCACTTGTGTGGGGTTGGGTTATGCCTACAACTTTACTTCTTTCTTTTTTCTTATTCTTTTCTGTTCTCTCTTTTAAACGTGAAGAATATATAGCACTAAGAAATATAAAGCCGATTTGGAATTTATTATTTTCTAAAGCCTCAGGTTATAGAAGCCAATGTAAATTAGCAAGTGAAAGAGTAATTGCTCCTAGCAGCGACCCATACATCTTTGTGTCATCCTTATTGCTTAAGCAACATATACCCAAGTATCTATTGCCAAGGTACCCTAACATCAGGGTTTTTCTTCAAAATCAACACATCTTTGTTTGATAGAGTGGAGAAGTTCCATGATTTTCTTCATTTGAACATGTGCAACATGAATCAGGCTAGTAGGGGAGAATTTTGGCTTTGGAAATACGTGGGGTTTTCTAACCAAAAAAAAAAAAAAAGAAACAAAGAACAAAAATTATGATTGTTGGTTTTTCTTTTAGCAGAGCCTTTTAATTTTTTTTGCTTCTGTTTTATTTATTTACCAGTTTTAACTGATGTGAGATGGGACATTTTTAATCTGTCCAAATGTGTTCCATTGATGTACAAGGATGAAAAGCTGTCAATGTGATACATTTTGCAGCAGTTCCTGATATTCTGCATTTCATATCAATGCTAGTGTATTTTCTTCTGCTAAACAGATGCTGAAGAAGGATGAGAATATAAGTCAGCTTCAGAGCAACCTCCAAGAATGTTCGAAGGAACTGACAATGTTTAAGGGAATATTACCTAGGGTTTCAGAGGAAAGAGATTTGATGTGGGAAGAAGTGAAGCAATACAATGAGAAGAACATGCTGTTGAATTCAGAAGTCAACCTATTGAAGAAGAAGATAGAGGCCCTCGATGAAGATATACTTCTGAAGGAAGGTCAGATCACCATCCTTAAGGACAGCCTAGGCAACAGGCCTTTTGACCTTCTTGCCAGTCCAGATTTTACGCAAGATTTCTTGCTCAAATGAGCTACAATTCTTAGGTAGAGTGTGTAAAAATTGTTGATAGTCCTATACAATGGAGTTGTGCTTTTGACGTTTCATAGTTTTGTTTCTTTGGCTTTCCTCTTTTCCTGTTTTCGTACAGGGGCATTCGGTGGATAACGCTCCACACTAAAGGCTTAAACTCACCCGGCCTGATTCTTTTGTATGAAGACAAGTCTTGAGAATAGTATGTAGTTCGTTTACCTTGTCCTTATAAGCAATGAATGCATTGTTTCAATCTTAATGGTGCTGGCAAGTATTCACTCATCTCATGATCTCTCCCTTCCTCCCTCCTTATCAATGAATTCGGCTTTCTTTCGACAGATTTTTAGGTAAGTTTGATCAATCACGTGACCATACCTAATAAAATACCGTTGAATTTAATTTGGATCATATGTCCAACTTTTCAATAGATGCGATTCAATTTCACAAGTTGATGTCGTCAGATATACGACAGGCAGACAGTTCCCTTCGCTCGCGATCTACTTGTCTAAAGCACATGAAATGGTTTGTGCCACCTCTGTCGCGTCGTCCACATGCCCCACAATTTGAAGCCCGTGGGAGTCTGTATATATCACCGCCCACAGACTAGTTCGCACCGAAGGCTTAACCATAATCGTGGAATTCGCTATCAAGACACCGAACATAATGCCGATGCTATCTTGAAAAGAGACTTTGCTATTTTCACGGTGCCTTTAACAGGGGTCAGCAACCTTGGTCTAGGTGTGCATGGTTGAATCCACACTCCACATAGTTGCATTTCGTCCGATCAGTTGTGCCTCCAGCCACAATGATGTTATTTTTTTTTTTTTTACAAATCAGTTTGCAGAATAATAAATGTGGAGTGCACGACTGAATAACTGGATTCAATAATGTGCTGTTCCATGATACAAGGCAAATACAGAAGCTTCAAAAATGAAGCATTTGTGACAAATCTTCCTGATAACTGAAGTTTTGGCTTATTTTGCAACTTCCGACACACGCAAGTACCGTTCTTCCCATAAAACCCAAGAAAAATGTTGTTGAGCCTCGGACTATGTTACAACAAGAATCCAGCATAGCTTGGACAGCCTTGGCAGAACTCTTTGTACCATGGAAATAAGGCAGATGGCAAGTAGCATGTCGCAAAATCATAATGATGCAGATTTCCAGAAATCAATGGACTTCCTTTGCTGAAGCACACAATATGCAATGAATGAGAACATGGAAATGACCACATTTGTAGGCTATGGATAAGAGCTGAAGGCAATTGAAGGATTGTATCACTGAAAAACTTGATAAGACCATGGATAAACTTATTCCTGCTTAACCCAGGCCACCACACAAATGGAGCCAGCCGGATTGCAGATACTGAGCTCTCCACGGTCCATCTAGCGGTCTTTGTTTAGAAGCAAATAAAATAAATAAAGCACCAGAAGGATAGACCAGCCTGTAAAGCAGACAGCTTAGAGTCCAGCTTCACCCACAAACACTAAGCTGAGTCAGCATGGCATAGCCCATAATTATCCCCTGATGGGAGTATTACCCGCACCAAATAGACTTGAATTGTGTCAATTATTTCTTAACTTTCAATATGTCCAATATTCTTGAGAACCTCAAGTAATTTTACCTTGTCGATTGGAATCTTTTTTCTCACTGAATCAATCAATGAGAAATCAATATCAGCCACAGTAATCCCTGTTGAAAGCCGATCTGCATGACAAGAATTAGTAAGTTTACCCAGACTTGCCAGACCATGTAACCCAATCCTAGTCACAAATGATAAAAGCACCAGAAGCTAACAAGTAATGAGAAAGATGGTAATAAGTGGATATAAAGAATGCACTGGAAAACATGCAACAGTGCAAATAACATTATTTAGCATTGGAAAATTTTATTTTCCAAAGGAAGATATACAATTTTTTTTCCAAGGACAGGCAGTGAAATTTTCAATAACAAAAGATACATTAAGAAAGTGAGATGCAGCAATCAAAGATGGTCTCACCAGGCAATCGACCAATTACGGTTCCCCAAGGATCAATTATTAAAGTGTCACCATAGCTTTCTCTTTTATCATTATGCTTTCCAGCTTGTGCAGCAGCTATTACCTGATAACGTATCAGTGTGAGCTAAGATACAAGACGTGTACATCGGCATGAATTTCAGCACTAAATATCGAGTAAAATTTACTCATGCAATCAGAGAGGAGGAGAAGATACGTGCCAATAACATGGAGTTGACTTTAAAACTTAGCTAAATTAGGGTGATAATGAATCTCATACATAGCATTGTGTCTCAATAGCACGAGCACGCAGCAAAATCTCCCAGTGTGCCTGGCCAGTAATTTTAGTAAAAGCTGAAGGTACTAATAAGATCTGCAAAAAATAATGGAAAATCTGAGTGTTAGCTGCAAAAAAGTTGCAATGAAGTATAAGGAAAGTGATTTGTACCTGGGCTTCGTGCTGGAACCTGAGCTGCTGGTAAAGCTCTGGAAATCTCAAATCGTAGCACACTGACAAACCCAAGCGCCCGACAGGGCTGTCAATTGTGACTATATCCTTTCCTAGAGAAGACCAAAAAAAAAAAAAAGAGATCAATTATCTCCTGGAATACCATTTTTAAGTTAGACAAATAAGGAGTATCAGTTTTCAAATTTCAAAGACCAGAAACATGACTTATTCTTATCAAAGGACATCTCCTGGGTCTAAGCATGCAGCATTTAGTTAATAAGCACATTAATTATAAGTTTGCTATCTTCACAGATTCGCAAGCATGCAGTGAAGCAGCACTAACGTGGAAAAGCTTTTTATGAAAATCTCTTGAGCAAGTGACAAAATCTGCCTGTGTCAGGTACAACCAAACCTTGAGTTTGTCGTTGCTAGTCCCAAGCATGGATAAAGTGACGAGGGCTGTGGTAGGCTAGCAAATAGTGAAAAACTAGCCAAATAAAAGGATTTTAGGTTGAGCCCCACAAAAATAGAACATATGCATTATAATTTTAGCAACGTTAGTAGAGTGATAGAGCACACTATTAGATTAAATGATGCAAAAGTCTCTTAATGTGATCAATTTCATTATTTAGGATGATGTTTTCATATGACAAAAGTTGGATGAATAAAATGAAGTTGTGAGACTGGAGATTTGTGTGATTTGCAAAATTTCCATTAAGTTGAATAATAAATTCAATTGAATAGTGATTAGAGTGATGGTCTTGTATGGTAGTGAGTATTAGGCTGTCAAAAAATATGTCTAAAAAAAAGTGTGACAGAGAAGAGAATACTTAGATGAATTTGCAACCACTCTAAAAAGAATGAATAAGAAATGAAAATATTTGTAGCAAAGTAGGCATAATACCAATTGGAGATGGGCTAAGGGAAAGGGTTTACACTGGTTTATACATTCCAATGTAGACCCATAAAAGCTCCAATAAAGAGAAGGGACAAAATTGAGGTAGATGTTGAGAGGAAATGGAGAAGATGACCAAATTTGACTTGGGAATCTTTGGTTATAAAGGATTTAGAATAATTAAATCTCACACTAAACTTAGTCCATAATGACATGAAATGCAAAAAGCGATTCATGCAACTGACTTTAATTAAATTTGGGGCTAAGAATTTGTTGTTGTTGTCTAGAGTAACTGACTGAAAGAGTTTGCAGCAAAACTAAATGACATGCAAAACCGGCCGTTAACTTCTATCATACAAGATTGACAATTGTTTGTTTATTTGATAAATCAACCACTTTAATATAAGAGTTTACCAGCCTCTGTAAAGCTGCTCTCCTTGTATGCTCTTCCACCAGGAACATCAACATCAAACCTTCAGCAAAAAGCCTTTTGTTTAGGTTAATGTATCAACAAAATAAAGTCCTGAAAACTCAAAGCAATGTAAAGGAGATAGCATACAAGCAAAATTAATTTACATGTAGGCATGAACCAGTGCCTTATTATAGAGTAACTAGAAGAAGGACGTGTAGGAAGCAATACTGAACTGCCTATGACGGAGTACAGCCCATAGGTACTCAACTCAAGGACAATGACAAGAGAGGAACAGAGTGGTAGACTCTTACAAGTGAATTTTCTGGTAAGTGCTTCTAATATTCCCACTATCATCAACAATGACATGTGTGTTGCGCAAGTGCTCATCATCTGATCCTCTTTCCTGGAAGCCTCCAAGGGACAACCAAATGCCAGACTCTCTGCAGTTCACGAGCACAAAACAGCAAAAAGTCAATTAGCAGGGGTGGCACCATAAAAATCATGGAAAACTGCAACAATCAAGAAAATAATGCAATCTAAATACAACCTTGCTAGAAAGCAATACTGTTGCATGATTGGCCCATCCAAAGGCTCTGCAACCTTAACACTGTCTCCATCCCTGGCCCCTATGTAAGAAAAGCTTTCAGGAAAACAAAGCAACTTCACCCCAGCAGACGCTGCTTCCTTTGCATACGCAAAATCTCAAAGATTAGTTTCCGGCTATCCAACCAGAAGTAATCAACAAAAGCACCAGCAATGAAATTAGCATACAGCATCCAATCAATTAAGTAGAAACTTCCCAAGAGAAAAAGATAGAATGCAATCAGCTTATCAAATCACCCTTTCTCATTCAGAAACAAAAACACCATTGTCAATAATTTCTTTCTCAGGGCCTACACACACACACACACACATCTTCTGCTGACTAAGAATTTCTTGTTTTGAAGGCAAAGCTAATTGTTTTCCCTTTAAGCAAAAACACCATCTTCCAAAACGCTGAAGACAAGAAGTTGAATCAAACAAACATCTATTCTCTCTTCTTTTTCTTGTTTTATCTTTTTTAGTATTGGAATTGTCAAACAAGACCCCTCTTAAACAACCGGAAGCAACATGACACATTTGACCTAATACATGCCGTTGAATCTGGCAGAGAATCTTTAATGCCCTCGAAAACAGGATGATAGAACCAAGATATGGTTTCCGTAGGTTCCAACGAACGAGAAACCAAACAAAAAAGGTCAAATGCTTTTAAAACGACGACGTAAAATTCCATTCCATGGTTGTCAAAAAGCCGGTGCTAGGTATCGGCAAAATCAAAGTTAAGAATCCGATTCATAAGCTACCTTGACGAGGCGAGTACAGGTTGCCAAATTGGCGGAGAGATCGTTAATCGACGTCATCTGGGCTGCCGCGACTCGGGTTGATGACTGGGCCGCCATGTCTGACTCGCCGGAGACCGTAGAGCGTGACTGTACGCTCAGTGCGCGTGGTCGCGCGCAAGTGATCGGGCAAAGAGGGTTTTTACGACCACTTGGAGTGAAGTGAGCGTACTTCAGACAAAATGGCATCGTTCATCTCCAAGGGAATATCTGCTGACGCAAACGAAAACAAACACAACGTCCCCATTTTTTCTCTATTTCCTCAACTGGTCCTTGTATTTTCCACTATTTCCATACGGCCCAGCCATTTTACTTTGCGTGGATTGAAAATTTGAAATTACCTCTCATCTCTTTACGCATTTTGCAATTTATGTTTTTCTTTTTAAAAGAAAATGGTTATATATATATATATATATATATATTGATATTGCAGTAATGGATGAATGGAATCATAAATTTATTTCATTTGATATAATTTTACTAGCTATCACAAATATTGGGATAATTTTTCATAAGTTAAGGAGAAAAGAGTTTTTGATTAAATGCTTAAATTAATTATTTGTTTTGCTAAATTAGATTTTTTTTCTCATTATACGATAAATGTATATCTAATTAATGCATTTTTTAATCTTAAACACGCTTTTTATTTTGGTCAAAGATATCTCCACTTTTTTTAATGCCAAAAAAATTTTCAACTCTAAAATTATAAACAACATATATTTAAAAAAATAACTTAGAAAATCTAAGCTACACTTAATTTTTTTCTTCTAAAATCATTCCTTATAATTATTCTTTATCAATTTAAGTAATCAATCATGTACAACAAGATTAATAAGAACGATGCCACCTTCTTACAATTATTATCGTTATTAATAGGTGCCCAACTTTTTGTTTTTTCTTTTAAGAGAGCTTACTTTTCTTTTTCTTTCTTTTTTTTTTGGGGGGGTTATCTGATCTGGTAATATAGATTAAACGATGAAAACAATCACTCATAGACAAAACTTATGAACAATTACTCTTTTTTTTTTCCCGGGAGACCAATATTAAACATGAATTACATATTGTAGACAAACATTATTTTATTCCATTAGACAGCATTAACATGGAATTTATTCTCCTTTATTGCTTGCAAGCAGGCGAAAAATATTTTTTCACTCGAAATATTTCAAAAAAGGAAATTGCGGGTAAAGAAGGAAATGCATTTTTTTGCTTTTATTCCTTTAATTTTCAGAAAAAGAAAAATTCTCAATGAGGAAAGGGGACATTTTGACTTGACTTTGACATGGCTGTTGGAAACAACTGTTGGGGGTGCGTCTATTTTACTGATGACAGTAAATTCTATGCTGTACACGCGTTCTTGTACTCGGTAAATATTAACGGAACTCAAGGGGATATTTTGTTTTTACTTTGCTATAAAAAGGAGAAGGAGAAGGGAAGATGAGTAAAAGTTGCCTAAAATGGTGGATTTTTCGGTGGATGAAAAGTCAAAAATCCGGCAATGAATCTGAAATCCAACCACAAAAAATAAATTAAAAGAGAGAGAGAGAGAGAGAGAGAGAGAAAAAAGCCAGCCCCAAAAAGCGAGTGTGCTTATAACGAAAAAAAGATTGGAAAAAGCGCAGTTTCTTATCAGAGTGATAATGGGTCTCAAAGACACAAATCTGTCGTATAACTCCAGATCCTTCCTTTTTTTAATTATTTGCTTTTTCTGTAGAAACCCAAAACAGACAACGGGTCACGTCTCTCTCTAGACCTTTGTATTTTTGGTTTCCTCTTTTTCCTGTTGCAACACTCTGAGTTCTTTGTGTTCATTGATTCTCGTAACTAAATTGTTTAAAAAGTTGGCTCTTTTTGATTGAGTCCTAGAATTGAAGGATCATACACAATCCTAGAATTGAAGGATCATAGGCAATCTGGGTTTTCTTTTTCGCTCGTTTTCTCCTCGACATCGATATGGTATCCCTTTCGTTTATTTACCCTCTCTCTCTTTTATTTTTTGCGTCTTATGGAATTTCTTTCCGTCTTGAATGGTTTCATGTTTGTTGTCTTATGTTTCAGATTAATGGTTCCTGGGCTTGGTTTCTGTGTTAAAAAAAGCTGTCAACTTATAGATTTATAAGGTTTGCCACAACATTGTCTATATGTTATTGTTCAAAATTTTTGTCTTTTGAGAATTTTATGTGATTTTCATCTTGTGTAAGTTTCAATATCTCTCTCTCTCTCCCTCTCTCTTTTTTTGTTCAAAAAAAAAAACAAAAAAGGAAAAGAAATTTCGCTTTTCTGAAGCTCCACATGACGTTAGACGATTTTTGTCAGTACGGTGTATAAATACACTCTTCCTTTTAATTTGCTTGCCTAGATTAACGATGGGTCTATTTTTATTTTGTGCTAAAACTCAAATTCTGTATTTTCTGGCGTAACCCATTGATTCTTGTCTCCACTGTGTCTTTTGCAGTTTGCCAATTTCTGCACTTTGTGATGGTGATTGACAGTTTGTCCATTTAAATACTCAATTGAGTTGCGTATTGTTCTGCTTTGCAGATTGATGGTGTTCGAGTTTGTCAATGCGTGCTTGATTTCTGAAACATTTGTTGCGGGCTTGGAGATTGAAAGGAAAGCAGAACCAAGATTAGATTTTCCTGGGAGTAGTTTGGTTTGTAGGTTATTTGGGCGAGAACATGTGAGTGATGGTATCAACTACATTGATGAAGTTTGTTGCGCCCTGTTGGAGGCCTTCTGTTAAGGGTGAAGATTCTGGTAGAGCTGGGGACGCTACTGGTTGGGCTGATGGATTGTTGTGGTACAAAGATTCAGGATATCATGTCAACGGGGAATTCTCGATGGCAGTAATTCAAGCTAATAATATTCTAGAAGACCAGAGCCAACTTGAATCGGGGCCAATGAGCTTGCATGAATCAGGTCCTCAAGGAACATTTGTGGGCATCTATGATGGCCATGGAGGTCCAGAAGCTGCCCGGTTTGTTAATGAGCATCTATTTGCTAATGTCAAAAGTATGCTTCTTCTCCCTCTTGTTTGATGAATTACAAGCTAAAAAAATAAAAATGAAAAATGTGGATTTTCTGCTGCCTATATGACTTTTAAATGAATCCTGGTACCATTATTGTGCTAATCTGGTCAGTTGATGGTCTTGTTGTCCTCTTGAATTTATCATGGTTAGAAGTCTATTGTTCCTATACGTAGCAATCGTTACCATCCACTTATGTCAATGTTTTGGGTATTTGAAGTTTATTAAGTGTTTTGTCATTTTTGCATAATGCAACAAGTTCCATTTGGCTTGAAGGCTTCTGTTTTAGATTGACCAAGTAAAAATGAGGTTTTTCAAGGTGAAGCTAAGTGCACATCATAGAAGGATTAGTGTACACAACCTGACCCTTGTTTCTCATGAAGAGACTATTTTCGTGACTCAAATTTGTGACCTCTAAATTGCAATGGAGTAACCTTATTGTTACACCATGGCTCATCCTTCTGTTTTGAAATCAGCAATCTGATTTAAGGAACAGTTTTTTGTGGCATGAATAGGCATAATTGGAAATACCATGGCTTTAGGAAAAAATATTTGTGATGATTATATCATTGTTCTATCCTTTAATGTACAAGACATCTTTGAGAGCCATTTTCTCTCTCACTGTGTTTTTTTCCCCTAATTTTCCTCCTTTTTGTTGCTTATATGGCTAATGCATATGTTTACTGACTTGACAGCTATTAATGGTGCAGAATTTACATCAGAGGACTGTGGAATGTCTGCAGATGTTATCAACAAAGCATTTTTGGCAACAGAAGAAGCATTTCTCTCTTTAGTGAAGAAGCAGTGGCTAAACAAGCCACAAATTGCGTCTGTTGGTTCATGTTGTTTGGTAGGTATTGTATGCAGTGGACTTCTATATATTGCAAATGCAGGAGATTCCCGGGTGGTATTAGGAAAAGTGGAAAGAAATGTTAAGGCTGCCAAAGCTATTCAGTTATCTTCCGAACACAATGCAAGTATTGAATCTGTGAGAGAAGAGTTGCAGTCACTGCATCCTGATGATCCACAGATTGTGGTTTTAAAGCACAAGGTGTGGCGTGTTAAAGGTCTGATTCAGGTGAGTTTTCAGCCTCTCTCTCATATATATATTTCTTCTGTTGTTTCATGTTTCAGGCTGTTTGTTGCCTTTTTAATGGTTATTTTTGCTTAAATCACTTGCAATGAATAATGAATCAGTCAGGGCTGCAGTAATATAAATTGGATATAATTTTTTTATACGGTTATGACATTTAGATTTCCTATCTTGTAGTTCAAGCTATTAGATCATTCCTGTGAACAGAAGAGGAAAATTTTCAAGAATTAGTCTCATGATCTTAACAAAGCAAACAAACATGCAAGCAGTCATTGGATATTAGTGGAATGATTCGATGGAGGCATAGATTGTGATGTTTTCCATGTGATTGCATATTTAATTCATGAATAGAGTGTGAGATAATAGCCATATTGTATTTGGTATAATCATGTGTCTGCAGTACATATGCTTGAAATTGACACGCTTTTTGAGGGATGATTGTATGCTGAAATAGAGCTACCCTGTTGACAGTTTTTTCTTTCTCCTGCAGATCTCAAGATCCATAGGCGATGCCTATCTGAAGAGGGCAGAATTCAACAGGGAGCCTCTTTTGGCTAAGTTTAGGCTGCCTGAAACCTTCAATAGGCCAATTCTTAAAGCTGAGCCAGCAATATCAGTGCAGAGGCTATACCCAGAGGATCAGTTTCTGATATTTGCATCAGATGGCCTATGGGAGCACCTTAGCAATCAGGAGGCAGTTGACATTGTCCACAGTTGTCCTCGTAATGTAGGATCTCTATTTGTTAGTTTTACTTAGCTTTTCAGTTTTGCTGGTCACTGCAGTTGTAGAGTTTTTATGGTCAAATTTAGTGATTTTGTAGCTCTAAGGCTATCGGGAATAGAGAAGTTTTAGTTTTAGTTCTAGCTGTCTTACATTTGCAGTTTTGTCAACAGTATTTCCTTTGCATTCGTGCTAAAATATTGGCCATTTTGTAACAACTGTTCTGCCAGTCTTTGTGTTGC
The DNA here is from genome assembly GCA_037832385.1 of Rhizophora apiculata. Classification (NCBI taxonomy): domain Eukaryota; kingdom Viridiplantae; phylum Streptophyta; class Magnoliopsida; order Malpighiales; family Rhizophoraceae; genus Rhizophora; species Rhizophora apiculata. The sequence goes on along the minus strand of CM075426.1, from coordinate 2,889,703 downwards.
GTCTATCAAGGGAAGCATGGTCAAAAGGGGTTTCTCTTTGGGCTTCTTGTGGGATTTGAAATCGTTTTGAATTTGCTTTGGATCAAAATTTATCCTTTCCTGCAGGGCATTGCAAGGAGACTTCTAAAAGCTGCACTTCAGGAAGCGGCAAAGAAAAGAGAGATGAGATACTCAGACTTGAAAAAGATTGAAGGTGGTGTCAGGAGACATTTTCATGATGATATCACCATTATAGTGTTGTTTCTTGATTCACGAATGGTCAGCCGCAGCTCTCACCGTGGGACTCTGCATTCAATCAGAGGAGGTACGGGTATATCTGGATATGCAAAAACTTAGTTCAGGGGGTTTCAAACATCAATTAGATCTCCATTTTCTTGTATTGAGAAACAATTTTTTCTTGCAAAGATTTTTCTCTCCTTGTTCTCGACTTGTGTAGCCATCGAGGTTATGCCTGTTATGTCCATCCAGATAGGCAGTAGAGTTGATGCCTAGACAGATGAATGCCTCAGAGGAAACTTCTTCTTTTAGGCCGATTGTCTGGTTTTTGGCATACGACACCTGATAAGCTGCCACAAATAACACGCTCACAGTTTCCTTGACTTCCTCTTCCTATTTTTGTCAACTTTCCTTGAGAGAAACATGGAAAATAATTCCCCTTGCAGAGTTGCAAATTTATGCGCATGAAGTTCCATTTCAGTTGAAACTTAAGGCATATAAGCTCCTGTATTTGTTACTGATCATTGACTGTGCAATCATCCAAGTCCAACACAGCAGCACTACGGCCCAAAAACAAGAAAACGAAAATGGCGTCCCTATTTCGTAACCCAAAATTGAACAAAGCGCGATTTGCACGTCTGGGGATAAACATATTTTAAATTTTTAATATTTTATTTTACTTTTTTTTTAATGATATAATTTTAATATTATATTAATTTTAATTTAATCATAAATATTTATTTAATTAATAACAAAAATTAATTAAATTTGTCAATTTAGTACATTAACTAAATAAAAAAATAAATAAAATATGTATCAGAAATGTGTTTATACCTAAAATTAACCCCAAATACTTCAAAATTACCTAAAAACTTTTATTTCATCATTAATTCACTGATTTTGGGTTGATTTTAAAGGTGAAATGCCATTTTATTATGTGTCTCAATTATTCTATTATTTTTTATTTTAGCTAATATACTTAATTGACTGTTTAAGTAACTTATATTACTAATAGGATTCAATTAAAAGAAAATCCTAAATTGAAACTATTAAACCAATTAAAATTATATTGAAAAAAATTGAGAAGTTCAAGACCAAAAATATGCTTATTTCCGCAGGTCTAAATCTGCAAACAATTTTTACAGTTTTATTTGAGTTAACATGTCAAAATAACACAAAATTTGCACTTTGGATTAAATATAGCATAATTTTAAGAATTTATCAATTTGGTAAGTATATAATTTCTTTTGTGAGACATAACGGGCAGATTCTAAAATGGAAGACAATCCAATACAAATGATGGAAGAATAATTAACCTCCCTTTCAATTATGAGGATCATCCAAATTAATAACATCTTAGCCAAAAGGAGTCACATTTGAATAGAATCTGCAAAAAATGAGAAGCCATTCGAAACAAAATTCCCAGCTACACCATAATTCAGACGACCATTTTCCCAATTTTTTATTTTTTTTATTTTTTAAAAAAAAAAAATTCGGCGATTGATCGTACTGCAAACGAGAAGCGGCACGGCAGCAACACGGACGAGAGTCATAACTGTGGGCAATGTCAGGAATTTAGCTTGTGACTGTTGGTGGTAGTGCTTTTGTACCGGCGATGACGTAGACGACGGCGGTTGTTTCAGACCATTATGCCGGTCATCTTGGCGGTGCCAATCAACATCGTCAACCTCGTTCTCGCATCCCATATCGTGGAAATTTGAATTCAATATTGTTGAACCCTCAAGACGTCTCAGGGTGAGGAGGGGTCAAATAAGTGGTTCGTGCGTTCCGAGAGAGAACTCCCTTGCAAAATTAGAAGCTTCACAGAGCTTTCCTCATGACCATCCACTTACGGTTGAGCCATCTTGTCCTTGCTGATACAGTTGGAGTTCGCTTCATTCGAAGTGAATTTTTATGTATACATGCATACGTGTTCTTTTTTACTTTTCTTTCTTTTCCTAAGTACCCAAAAAAAAGAAATCGTGGAAGTGAAAATGCTATTTGCAGGCTTGCCGTACTGCGGGAGTTGGCCAAAGATGAATTGAGAATTTTGGCAATTCAGTTAGTAGCAAATAGAATTGTCAAGCCGTTGCCTGGAAGCACCAGAGAAATTCAACACAATTAGATATAAATATTATAATATTATATTAAAAATTATTTAATTTGAAATTTTAATTTTTAAGATAACTTGATTTTTTTTGACAGATATATTAAATCTCTAAGTGGGATGGGCCTAGTTAGTCCAAGACGGACCTTTTTTTTTTTTTTTTGGCTCAAATCCAATACTTATTTGACCAATTTTTTTGTTCGCCCTCTTCACTGAAGCTTGGATTTTTATGGCACCCACGCAATTGTTTGACAAATTGGCAAATCGTCAAACTGCCTATGACCCATGACCAAAAAGGGTAGGACTTTACGGAGGCAAATGGGCAATAATTAATGACCCTCCTGGGCCTACATGTTTTCGGCCGCATTCACGATTGCATCCACATTTTGCACCAAGTTGACTGTTGTTAAGTTTAATAAATAGCTAAGGTTCCAAATGCCCCCCCCCAGCATTATGAATATGCCTGCCATGGGCATGAGGAAAATTTCCCTCCTTTTTGGGTTTCTCGCTTCTCGTCTTGCTCGGATTTTTGGTGTTTTCCTTTTGTGTTTTGGTATGTACAGGTAAAAAAATTTGACTACGGGCACCATTTTCATACACTTAACATGGTGACAGATAGCTATCTTTCAAACCAACCACAATTATAAGTCAGTGTGGGGTCTAATTCTTTCGTTTTACTCTTGTATGCAAGGGAAAAAGAAGTTTGATGGGTTTGAAGCTTCGAATCGTTGGTTTTCATTTACATTTTATGTGATCGGTAGCCTTGCAATGGTTTTCTTTTTTTCCTTAGCCCTATTTGCCGCTAGTCATGAATGACAATAATCTTTTTCTTTCATTAAATAAAAATAACATTTCACAAATATCTGCATATCAAAATTAGAGTAATGAGTTAATATCTTTATTTATTTATTTTTAGTAAAAGGAATAGTTGATATTTTTATTTAAATTCTTTTATAAAAAAATTTATTATCTAAATATTATTTAAGTGAATTTCTTCCAAGCTTAAATTCAATATTATCTAATTTAAAATTTAACATTACATATTTAATATAAATTTGTATTTAATATCTAAAATAGAGAAATTGAATTATCAATCTAATTATTTTTTTAAATGATATTAATAAGATGATCTTGGTTTTTTCTTCTTTCTAATTCTCATCTTAGACTTAGACCTTAATGATATCATTTAGTGTTTTTTTTTTTTTTTTTGACATCAACGGGGTTCGAATTTTATAATTTAAACTAAAGTACGTAGACAGTTGTGAAAAAGACGCTCAATTAAAATTTATTGGTTTTTAAATTCTATATCTCTTTCAAATCATTTATTGTCAATCATAAAGTTTTATGTAAATCATTCCAATAATATATGGTTTTGTTTATTTTTTTTTATGTAAAAGAGGTTTTTATTTAATATGAATCATTCCAATAATTTGCAGCGATTAAATTATTTAATATATCAATTTATCTTATTCCATATTCCTCAAAGATTAATTAACTGTAATTAAATTAATGAATTGTTAATTGTAACAGCAATTAATACAAAAAAAAAAGGTGATAATAATGTCATTGTCGGCGTTGTAACACACTAATCATGGCCTCATGGGCATGCTAGAAACCCACAACTTACTTTTGTCGTTTTCTTAAACAAAACTGATAATCAGTCCGATAAAGGGAATCTGGTAAACTTTTGGGGTCAAATCTGGCTACCATAGTTACATCCCATAATAAAAAGGGCACATCTAGCTGCAACATTCAGGAGTTGTCGCAAATGTTAATTTGAAAAATCAAAATAAGGGTCAAAATAAAATACTAAAAGTTAAGGATACAATGTGAAAATAATAAAATGTGTTCTAGTATTTTTTTTTTTTTTTTTGGGTACCACGGGATGATAGAACAAACAACTGCTGAGTTCAATTGACACCTAATATGATATGTTTTGATGAAAAAAAATTTGTTTGTGACACAATTTGTATAACATATTTATAGAGAATTTAATTGTAATTTAATTTATTTTTTGTTTGAATGAAAATTTTTGAGTGAAATAATGTGGAGGAAAATCTTTTGGTTGAAACCTATGTAACTTAGATGTCAATAAAATCTTTGGACCTATCATCGCACGCCCTTCATATACTTCAAAACATAGCAAAATTACATGAAAATCCACTTGAAAAGTTTGTGTTTCTTTCACATTCGAATTTTTAAAATATGAAATAAATTTTTAATTCAATGAAAAATGAATTTATCTGTAATATTTCATTACATATATTTATATTTTATATCAAGATGATTAATTTATCATAAAACATTAAATAAATAAATAAATAAAATATACTTTTCATAATTTCGAGATATATTTTCATCGACTGAAATTTATAAAATTAGGACAAATTTTAATACAATCAACCCCAATCAAAAAGAACGGGGGGTGGCCGCTCTGACACTGGCGTTGTAGGGGGACTCTGATTTGTACGAAATGACCAAAAAGGACCCATCGTCAAAATCTTTCTTTCCTTTTTTATTTTGGGGCTCTGCGTTAAGTACAAAATCCATGTGACGGTAATCTCGCCACTTCCATGTGACCGCCCCTCCCAACTCTACTCTGAAGTCTCCATTGCACCCATCACTTCCTTCTTTGTACACTCTCTCGCACGCACAACCTTGCAAACAAACAACTAAACGCTACTCTACACAGCACAATCTCTCTCTCTCTCTCTGAAATTCAGTTGCAGATCTCTCCATCTCTCTCTCTCCTTTCTGAAATTCAGTTGCAGATCTCTCCATCTCTCGCTCTCTCTCACTCGAAGAAGAAGAAGAAGAAGAAGAAGAAGACGAGAAGATATTAACAGACCAATCAAATCGTTTCAGCCATGAAGGCGGGCCAACCCAAGGCCATTAACCCCATCATCGCCTTCGAGCACAAGAGGTATTTTCTTTTCTATTTATCTCTCTCTCTCTCTCTCTCTCTTTCTGTTTCTTGCCTCGCCTTTTATCAAAACTTCGGTCCTGTACGGTCAGTACAATGGCAAGAACCGCAGTTTTGAGCTTCATTTTGTAAATCTTCGTGATCCGGCTGTTTGAGTTGAGATTTTCGACTTGGTGCATTGATCTTTGGTACTTCTCTTAAAATTCTTGATGGATCAGCGATGTAGATTTGGTTTTTTTTTTTGGGGGGGGGGGAGGGGGTTTGATTAGTGCTAGTGAAAATGAATAATATATTTGCGTAATTGAGGAATGTAGTACAGTTTTTTTAGTAAATTCGAATTCCAGTGAAGGCAAATTTGAGTGACATGGAAAGTAGATTTTGGATTTTTAGTGGATCATGCTTTTGTCTAGTGTGAGTCGGACGATCTTTGGCCGCAGATTGCAGGTATGTTGACGACTTGGCCTTTTCTTTATCTCTCTCTCTCTATCGATCTATCTCTCTCGATTTATTTTTTTTTTCTTGTAACTTGTTTTATCTTGCTATGGGTAACGTGTTTTATAAATCTTGAATGAACTTGTGGTAGAATTCAGTATCATTCCGTGTGATCCCGGTAACTATTGTTAGTGTTATCAAGAAGTTGGTCAGTATGCTCTCGGGCATTTTAAGCTAGTGACTTGTGTGGTTATGTTATTGAGTTGAAGTCTTTATACATGGACCTATTGTGCCGAAAAATGAGAAGATTACCAAGTTTGAGGAATTAATGGATATTGATGTGGACAGGGATGCTTATGGATTTGCAGTTAGACCGCAGCATGTGCAAAGATATAGAGAATATGCAAATATATACAAGGTTCTCTTCCCTCATACTTTCACTTGCTCTTGATTCGTTGCACTCTGATTGGTTGCCGACGAAGTTGTTACTATCTATTTTGGTCACCTATGCATTTTTAAGAGGAAAGCAAGAAAATTTAGTAATATGCTGGTGGAATAAGGGGGGAAAACATACTGATTTTATTGGTTGCATTGTGATGATGATTGCAGGGAGTTCCTTGCTTTTTAAGTTCTAGAGTAATTGCGGTTTTACTGATATTTTGTGTTTTTGCTTCTTCTAATATTTGCCCTGTCAATCAAATTGAGCTGTAAAGCAAGTTATAAGAGAATCCCTACAAAAGGAAAATTAGAGAGAGAGAAAAAAAAAAGTTTGCCCTTTTTTCTAATTTACTTGTGTTTTTAGGAAGAAGAGGAGGAAAGATCAGATAGGTGGAATAGCTTCTTGGAACGACAAGTGGAGGCTGCTCAATTGCCTGTAAATGGATTGCACACGGAAGAGGAGATTGAGGCATTAGGTACTCAGGAAACCAGTGATAGTGTAGAGAGCAATGTTGAAGGAGATGATTTATGCGGCAAGAAACCTGGCTCTGATGGTTTGCTTGGCAATGTCACTGAAGAGAAACAGATGGCAACAAATAGAAAAAATCATAAGATCCAAATATGGACTGAGATTAGACCATCACTATGTGCTATTGAAAGTATGATGAGTGTTCGTGTTAAGAAGGGTGGTCAATCAAAGGTCCAGCAAGAGACTAAAAGAGAAAAGCTGGTTCCCCCTGTTGAAGAAGCGAAATCACCTAAAGGAGGACATGAAGAGGATTCTGAGGATGAGTTTTATGATGTGGAAAGGTCGGATCCTATTCAAGATACCCCTTCAGGTGACAATATTAATGCCTCTTCCACAGTCATTACGGCTTCTGATACAGCCCCTCTAGAATCTTTGTTTCCTTGGAAAGAAGAGCTGGAGGTCCTTGTTCGTGGAGGTGTCCCAATGGCACTTAGGGGAGAGGTACATTTTCCACTTATTTATTTTCTTTATTAATTGTTCTATAAGCTTTGTTGGTAATTATGCTCTCACATATAGCTGTGGCAAGCATTTGTGGGTGTGAGGGCACGTAGAGTGGAGAAGTATTACCAACACCTTCTTGATTCAGAGACTAATTTAGGAAATTGTGAAGAGCAACTGTCAAACAGCAATACTAAGGGTTCAACTACTGACCAAGCAAGTGTACCCGAGAAATGGAAAGGGCAAATTGAGAAGGTCATTTGATTTGTGGTGTTTCAGTTTTCTTGTGGTCCACTTTCATCTGTTTTGGAATATAATTCCAATTCTCTCAGCTTACTATTGGCTATTGTGTTTAATACAGGATTTGCCTCGAACATTTCCCGGTCATCCTGCTTTGGATAATGATGGTAGAAATGCCTTAAGGCGTTTGCTTACAGCATATGCTCGACATAACCCCTGTGTTGGGTACTGTCAGGTATATGGAACTTATGCTGTTCATTGCATTCAATTAAATTACATGAACTATGTAGGGCTTATTGAGTTAGTCAACTTCTCTCATTTGATGTTTAGCCCTGATGTATGTGCGTGCAGGCCATGAATTTCTTTGCTGCATTATTATTGCTTTTGATGCCAGAAGAAAATGCCTTTTGGTAGGTTTAGAAAATTAATTGGCACTTTTCTACAAGCATTGTACTCCTTTTACATGATTTTTGAATATCATGAGCATGTGACATGTAGTTTTGTGCTGCTACATATTTGTTCAAATTCTCAGGACATTGATTGGCATTATTGATGACTATTTTGATGGCTACTACTCAGAGGAAATGATAGAATCTCAGGTAATATTTGATGTGTCTGTGTTTTTCTTGCCCATTAGTTTTCCTCCAATATTTGTGCATTGTTTTCAAATGAGATATTAATGAAGTTGAGAGTACTTAACATCTGCAAATAGGTATTCAGATCAATAGTTTCTTGTTGTCAGGTTGATCAAGTTGCTTTTGAAGAATTGGTGCGTGAAAGATTTCCTAAATTAGGTTGGTTGTCTTGGTGTTTTTATTCTGCACTTTTGTGATGGTTTGCTTATTTCACCCATATGAATGCATATCATTGATTTCTTATGCCATCTTTGTGTATGTTTTAGTGAATCATCTGGATTATCTTGGGGTGCAAGTCGCATGGGTTACTGGGCCATGGTTCCTTTCCATTTTCATGAACATGCTTCCATGGGAAAGTGGTCAGGTTTTATGTTTTAAAGTTTTGACATAATCTTGAGCAACAGTGCATGATTTAATTTGTCAATTCACCTGTTTCATTTTCATTGTTATTTCATGACAAGCACTGATTATAATCTGACAATTTTCTCCTTCAGTTCTCCGGGTCTGGGATGTGCTTCTGTTTGAAGGAAACCGGGTTATGCTTTTTAGGACAGCACTTGCTTTGATGGAGTTATATGGTACTGGGTGAACAATATTGAGTTCCTTTTTAATGTGGTTCCTTTGTTTTCCACCTTTGTGTTAGCTGGTTTTGCTTTGGGAGAATTGATTGAGTTCAGCCTTGTTTTAGGTCCTGCCTTGGTTACCACCAAGGATGCTGGAGATGCTGTAACTCTGCTTCAATCACTTGCTGGATCAACATTTGATAGCAGTCAACTTGTATTGACAGCTTGCATGGGTTATCAAAATGTGAATGAAATCCGATTACAAGAGTTGAGAAATAAGCATCGACCATCTGTTATGGCTGCAGTTGAGGAAAGAACAAAAGGGCTCCAAGTGTGGAGGGATTCTCGGGGTCTGGCATCAAAGCTATATAATTTCAAGCATGATCCAAAGTCCATTCTGATAGAAACAAATAAACGGGCAAGTGGTGATTTATCCCGTTCAGAATCTGGTTCCAGTAATGCAGATGAAGTTCTTATCAGCCTGACTGGAGATGGTGAGGTAGACAGTATTCCAGATCTTCAAGATCAGGTAAATCATGTCCCTTTTCTCAAGCATAATCCTTTCATTAATTTAAGGAAGTTAATAATAAGATGTGTTATTTATTAGTTAATGCCGTTTGTAAATCATTAGCCTATTGGATAGCTCTGTGTATATTGATGAATATTTGCTTTGAGCTGTTGTAAAGTAGATACATAAACTGCTCCCTGTTTCTCTCCAGTTTGAATTTTCTGTTAGCTGTCGGACCTCTTATTGTAATTTTTTGTTTATCTGTACTTATTTGTTAATGTTGTACTGGATTGGAAATTACAAACCTAAAGTGCAACAATGAAAATGATGCTGGGCTGTGCTTTGTTACATTGTTTTCTAGGAAGATTATTGTATTTGAATGTGGTATATCTAGTTTAAGGATCACGATGCAACCTGATTGGAAAGTAAATTGACTCTTTGAAGGGTGGATTTGTGGAGCAAATTTCTGGAGAATGAATTATTCTTAGGTACTTGAATGGGGTCCTTTTTAAAAAATCTGACATGTCACAAGGCATCATGCTTCAAGTGAGCTTAGGTCACTGAAGGCATGCCAATTTTATGCCAAATAGTTTTCAGCTCCCTCCCCCCTCTCTCCTTTTCACCATCTCTCTCAAATGAAAAGAAAGTGAAAATGTTTTGTATTTCAGCTTATTTCTGCTCCCATTTCATGTGCATCTAATGGGCTCAGAGAACATGGGCTTTGTACCGAGTTGATGTCACATTTCAACGTTTAATTGGATCATGAGCGCTTTACTCTTAGATTATTGATCATTAATGTTTAAATGATATTGCAGGTAGTCTGGCTAAAGGTTGAATTGTGCAAGTTGCTGGAGGAGAAAAGATCTGCTGTACTGAGGTTACTGTTCTTCATTGTGGCACTTGATTGTCTTTATGAGCCTGGGTTTCCAACATGCTTCGTGCTTTTTTGTGTGAAAGTTGGGACTTAATAGTGGGTATGGCTTTTCTTCTCTTATTGTGTTAAAGGAGATTTTAGATGTCACTGGATGGAGATTTTTGTAGTCAGTGGCTGCATTGGGGACCCTGCTTAGTGCAGCATCCTTGACATTCCTTCAGTTGTCATTTTAGATTGCTTCTTCAGCTCTTCCTAACTGGTTTTCTGCCCACTGTTCTGTGGTTCTTACACCTAGTAACTTTAGGACGATATCCATTAATTATTAGGAACTCATATTCCTCCTTTATGCATCCTCCATGGATTTTCTCTTTTCTCTAAGCCCTTTTACCTTTCAACTGAGTAGACTTGTCTTTCTTCTAAGTGCATTGAGATCATCTTACTTATCAAGGCTTTAGGTATGAAAACAACTATTTGTTTTATTTTGCAATCTGGATGCTGGAGCCTAGGTGTATGTCTTCATGGAAAATATTGTTTGAAACAGTGGAAAGGAGGATAGAGTTAAGCAGAAACAGATTATGGCTTGGTTTGTGTGGAGTTTAATTCATGTAAGGACAAAAGCAGCAAAGTAGGCTAGGTAGTGCAATTGTTTTTATTTGTCCAACAATTACCACACCCAAAAATAAATCTTTGTGCACATGCTAACCACCTTGCTCTCATATAAGTGAATTGTGACCATTTTGTGCCCCTGGGGGCATGGGGGCCTGGTAGGGGGTGGGGCTGAGTGGGTGGGGTGCTTCAATACATATTGCTTCTACTCTAAGGGTGTGGGATTCAAACTTCAATTGGGCAGTGCAGTGTTTTCTGTACCCATTGTGACAGGGAATATACTTATGCTCAGGTTCATGCTGATATCTTTGTAACATGTAATTCTGTGACCACAGTAAAGTTCAAAGCTAGACCAAAAGTTCTTGTTGCACTGATCATTTATGCCTCTCTAGTTGCAATCCAATGTGGAAGAACTAGATGCTCTCCCCAGTCAGAGTCTCCAGTACATGATATTATTAAGTTGCAAAAAGACTCTTTTGTTGCACCCAAATTGCATTGTATTCTCTTATCAGCATGTTCTTTTTGCCCCATTTTTCGGCAGAGCTGAGGAATTGGAAACAGCTTTGATGGAGATGGTGAAGCAGGATAATCGGCGGCAATTGAGTGCTAGAGTATGCCCAGAATTTTTTCTTGTTCCTTGTTTTCTTAGTTAGAAATTGTTGTCTTGCCATGGTTGGTCTTATTGTGTCGCTGGATGTAATCTCCTTTTTGAGGCATGCTTCCTTTAACAGTTAAATTTGGTGATTTATTTCTAATGTATTAGATTTATTTTTAACCAATTATCCAACATGGAAATTTACTCTTACTGAAGTAGATAAAACCCATTTCAAATGCCTTGCATACTGAGTTTCCCTCGTGATCTTTAGGTTGAGGAGTTAGAGCAGGAGGTTTCTCAGCTGCAGAGGGCCCTTTCTGATAAGCAGGAACAAGAAAATGCCATGCTTCAGGTTCATTCTTGCTTCATGTTGGATTACTACTGCTTAGAGAATATTATCTCTTCTTGCCAATTATGGCCTGGATTTTCTTTTTGAGAAGTGGTGCTGATATCACTTATTACATGTACAGGTCTTAATGCGGGTGGAGCAAGAGCAGAAAGTAACAGAAGATGCTCGCAGATATGCTGAGCATGATGCAGCAGCACAGAGATATGCTGCCCAAGTACTACAGGTTTGTTCCTTTTCTGTTCTTATTTTTTATATTCTCTAATACTGGCAGGTAAATTTTTGTTTTTGGTACTTATTGGGTATGATAAGCCTTTTGAACTTTAACATTTGTGGGTCAAAAGCAGCAACTGTGCATACATGGCTCTTGCCAAGCCATATTTCTTGTTGTATACACTGATTTGAATTTTGGGTTGCTCTTGTTTGGCCATACATTTACTCCAGAAGTTAGCAAACCATCCTGTATATTGTTTGTTTGAGCCCTCCCTCCATGTGGTGGTGTAGGTGTAGAGTCATACCTGATACTATGAGGATATATTTCCTCAGTGCGATGGTGTAGATGTAGAGTCATACCTGCTGCTCAGTTGGCTTCCTTAACTCTCAAAGCACCTAAGGTTGAACATGTTACTGGCTTCGTATTTGTTTGTCCAACTGATGTCTCTGCAACAAACAACTACGTATTTGCAGGAGAAGTATGAGGAGGCCGTTGCATCACTTGCTGAAATGGAGAAACGAGTTGTTATGGCAGAATCAATGTTGGAGGCTACTCTGCAGTACCAATCTGGTCAACTCAAAGCACAACCTTCTCCGAGGTATGTGGTCAATTTTGTTTTCACTCTAGGATGGGGCTTTTTTTGTAATGTTGGCTGGAAAATCTACATCCATTCCTGAAATTGCATCTGGTTGTAGGATAACTTAGCATTGAATCAGACCATTTCATCTTATTATTTCCATCACCCTTTATTTCTCCCTTCAAGTCTTTAAGCCTGAACTCTTAGCTTTTTCATTTTTCACTCTCTACATCCCTTTCAATTTAGGTGCTCATTTGCACATAATGGCAATCCCACTGCTCTTCTTTTCTCTCCTTTTGTAGAAGAGAGATAAAAAAACAACAATGGAATGTAGAAGACAGTCCATTTAGTTTAACTGACAGCACTTTTTGCATGTCCATTTTATGTGTACTTTGCCCGTAGATATGACATCTTTACTTAAATTGTATCTTTTTATAGATCTTCACAGCACAAGGGCAATCAAGAGGCTACACAAGACATACCGGCTAGAAAGGTTGGCTTGCTAGCGCGACCATTTGGACTTGGCTGGCGTGACAGAAACAAGGTTTGTTATATTGTACCAATCAAACCACACAGATTGCTCTGACATAGAGATGATAACTACATAGTGGCCATGTCATTTTTACTGTACTAATCTCATGTACTAAGAGTCAGCAGTTGCATGGTGTTTTCAACTGTAGTTACTGATTTAAATTGAATACAACAGGGGAAACCTGCTGATCTCGATGAGATAAACAATGGCAACTCATCCACTGAGGAGCTGAAGCCAAGCACTGAGGAGCAGGTCACTAATGGTCATTCACTGCCTGATAAAGAGTAGAGAATTGCGTGTCGGTCACTTTTCTCAAAATTACTTGCGTTGGCAGCCTGGTAGATATTTTTGCACAACAATGGTAATTTTGGGGGCGGGTGTAGGTTAAATTGCTGTGAAATTCTTTATGGAACACAGTCATTGTAGAGCAATTTCTGATTATTGTTTGTGCATTGATCAATAATAGTGATAGTGCAGGGGTGACGGGAATGGTGTAAGAAACGTGATGTCCTAAATGAAACAGTTGTGTAATCTTTTTAACGATATCTTGGCCTATTGGCCGCGGTAAATTATCATATTTCTTTCGAGTGCTTTTCCCCGCTGAAGATCAAGATGACCTATAAGAAGAGAGGATCAGCACAATTTCTAAATAGATTTGAGGCCTTTGCACTTCGCGTTAAAATGAATTTCCGCGAAGTATTTTGGTTTTCCTTTACGGTCAGTAGTTTCAAAACTTTCGTCTGCGCTTTCGAATGCTGACAGAAATTTTGGTCACTTTGGGGCATAATTGTGCCTGCAGCCCTTGGTTATTGCGTCTTGTTATGCCCTCGTTTTACGCTGCTTTCTGGGTCTTACCATCAGGTAGCAACGTTAGGGCGTCCAGTAACAGAGAATAGCTCAGGATAACCAACTGAATCTGGCAGAGGGGTAATCATGGCGTCGAGGCATATGGTACATTGCGAAAAAAAAAAATTTCACCATAACCAGGAACGGGGCGATAAAAAGAAAGCAAAAGCAGGTGCTCTTTAGAGGCTATATACAGAAGGTTCCTATATTTTAGTAGAGAAAGGGCAAGATTGGGGAGATGAATAATAATGATTACAGTTAAAATAATAATAATAAGGCCAAAACGAAACTAAACAAAAAATGGGGAACTACAATTTTTTCGTTCGTCTTTTTCCAGGAATTAGTATCGCAAAATCAAAACTATACCTAATAAAAGCATTTGTGTCATAGATAAAAAGAGACATTAAATCATAAAAAGGAATCGGAAAATTGAAATAGAAAAGCTCAAAATACAAGAATGTTTTTTTTTTTTTCCTTAAATCTTTTGGCAACATTTTTTAATTTCTCAATCTTATTTAATACAATTGGATCATTGATTTTTTATTGGATATTATTATGAGGAAAAAAAAACAAAAATAAAATAAAAACATTTATTACTTCTGAACATGTGCCCAAAGGGGCAAGTTACCCTTTAAACGTCTAAAATCTTAACATCCGGATCTTTCTCTGAAAATTTTATTAAAAATTGTTAACATCTAAAGTATATATCTATATAAGATGTCTATTACGGTTCAATAGTGTATCGTGTGACTTATTTCTTTGGTCATTTTGGTGTATTATGAAGTGTTATGCTCCCATCCCAAATTCTCTTCATTTGTAACCGCAATGAATGTGCAATTAGTTTATTTGTCACAAGCTCAATGTACACTAATAGTAAAGTTTTTAGTTCTTTACCCTGGCTTGTGTCTCTGAATGCTCAGACCTAGAGAAAGCATGCATTAGATATGAAAGCCATCTTTAAATTTGAAAAGCTCAGTGCTAGCTTCCTGTGACAGTTTTGGAGTGCAATTTTCTTTTCCGATGTTGGGTTATGGCTATCTCGCCTTATCCTGTGTGGCAGCTGACAGTCGTGGAGTCTGAACGGCAAGATCAGCAATTTCCACTTCAAGGTCAAGGAAGATGGTGCTGAATATTTCTATCAAGGGAGTCAAACTTAAGGAGCTGGGCAATCCATTTTAGGTAGATACAATTTTTGGTGTAAGAGTACTCCTGGACGAGAAAGATTGAGCACAAAATGTGAGGAAGAAGAGACTCCTGGTTACACGAGATACTAAAACTGAAAAGCGTCTACACGGTATTTCTTGTGGGAGCCTTCCTTGTATCCCTTCAAAATGAGAAGTCACCCTACTATGTGAAAAAGAGACCGACTCGTTTATCGTTTGTGAACTGGGAATATCAACTCCTATCAGGCTGGTATGGCTGACAGGGGCCAGTTGGTGGCTTACGAAGGTTGAAACAAGGCCAAGAAATGATCTCCGTGCCCAGTTGTGGTCTGTCAATTCCAGACTCCTCGGTTTTATGGGATAAGAGCTCTGTGCCCTGTGGGGCTTTGTTTATGATTTGAGAACCTACAAGAAGGCTGCCACGCGTAATATTGCCATTTTGGCATCAAACTTTACCGCATTCTTCTTAGTGAAATATTCATTCCAATGATTTCAGATTTTAGAATATTAAAGAGCCACTGTCTACAGTGACAACACGCTCATCTCCCAGTGCATCCAGCAATGAAAATCCCTCAGCTCTTATTACTTGATCGTAGCTCAATATACATGGACACAAGCTGGGTACAGTCGCCCGCTTTCCCTTTTGGGACGGTGTAGAAACAGTATCGGTTTGTGCTGCTTGCATTCTGTCAAACTTGAGTAATCAGAGAGGAGAGAAAATTAGGACACCTAGCAATTTCTTATCTTTTAAACGCCATTGTTTCCTTTTTTTATTTGAAAACCGTTTTAATACGTCAACGGCCCCAGCAAGAAACCAAAAGAACCACCAGGAACCAGTAGTCCATCCAAAGACCAATAATAAAAAAACAGAAACAAAGGCAAAGTGAACATCATCGTATGTTGCCAGTAGCGACGTATTGGGCCACGATGTTAAACATGAAGGGGAAAGAAAGGCAGATCAAGAGAGCGAGTCATTTTAGGAGGCCGCAAAGCACAAAATGTTCAATTATCAAAATTGTTTGAAGAGCACTGTAAATATACTTACTGTCAGCACAATAAAGACAATTAGCAGTATCAGATAGCACCTCACATCGTCCAATACCTGGATTAAGGACATCAGGTGCTCATATTCGTTGGGGGAAAAACACTACAAAACATCCTTCCTACTTCAGCAGAAGTAGTCCATTCCATTCTTATTCCTATCAGTATCTTTCTACGGTTATCCACCCTTCTTGGAATAAACCCAAATCAAAATTTTGCAGCTAAACCATACAGAAAAATTGAACCACAAGGGCACTTCTCTACAATATGATAACAAACAACAAAGTCAACCTCTAATAAATAGCTCCACCAGAAGTGCACAAGGCCTCCTAGCTCTCCAATCAATACCAGATCTATAAACATTTCAGACTTGTTTATTTGAGTATAATAGTCCTTCCCCTTTTGATCTAAATAATATGCATGCACATCTCTCGCATGCAAAGAATGAACTAACTTACCTTGCAAATAGTCCACAGGACGTCATGAACTCATGCTGCTGCAGACTGTTTATAGTCATAGTCTTCAAGATTCAGAGCTTGGAGAAGTTTTGGCCAAGATTCAGGGATGCCCCCAGGAAGATTGAACTCCAGCAGCTTGCCACGGCTGCGATAGAACTCTTCAACAGGTTGACTCTGCAGTTACAAATAATGCAACACTAATTGAGCAATAAAATACGGAAGCCACCGTAATAGGTAAAAACATGTGGTGTCTGGTCATATTAACAGAGTCCAATAATGTTGGAGAAAAATTCATTCGCATGGATCAAGCAACATAAGCTCTGAAGTCGACTTTGAACTAGTAAGAAAAGTTGCAACTGGAAGGTAGGCCCCGATGCACAGAGTGGAAATAGCCATTCCCATTGCAATAAGAAGGAAAGCCTCCCAATAAGTGGAGGAGAGAGAAACAACAAATGGCTGGGATGTTCTCCATAAAATAGGCAACTTATTGTCATTTTGCATGTTAGTGAAATTTATTATACAGATCAGTTTATGTAATATGTATGGAAAGAAGTCAAATGGGAAGCCTATTAAAGATGCAATAATACCATTTCATAGTAAATACGGAGTCGCTCCTTAACAACTTCTTCAGTATCATCAGATCGTTGAATAAGCTTTGATGCACACTTTGGAGGAGGAGGAAGTGGAGCCATATATATCCCAGGCTTTCCATTCTCACCCTTGATGTCTATACGAGCAATATTGTAATTGTCTCCACACTCACTACAAATCCTTCTTCCAAGGCATTTTGCAATTAGTGCTTCTTCCCGAAGCTTCAGGTTGATCGCCAAGTCAATATTTGTCACTCCCTCTAATATTTCCTGCAATATTGAACATGACACATCAGATCAAAATGATAAGTTGTGCCACAAGCATTAAGACCTGAACAAAATGTTTCCTTAAATGACAAAATCATTAATGGTGCTGCAAAGCCTGGCTCCACATGCAAAGATGAAAGATGGGCATTGGAGTAGTACGCTACTTAAACATGGCAAAAAACATATATGGCCATCAATCACTTATTAGAAAATACATGTCAGTCTATGCCAAAAACAAATTGGCATTTTGTGATCAAAGCATGGCCTTTACTGATTAGCAAAGATACCGTTCTTACTTTGTCATGAATAACAATTCAAAAAATTAGTAAAACTGGGATCTACTGACAAGATCTCCAAATTAGACTAATAAAAAAAAAAAGTCTCCCACAGCCTGCATCATTAAGCCATTTATTGAATCTTCACTATTACTCCCCTAAATGCTGACATGAAGGCCATTTCTGCTAAAACCTTAGCCTTTGCACCTCACCAATCAATGCTCTTTATACAGTTAGCAATGAAATTCCAAATAGAAAAGAAGGCCTTGGCAGTCACAAAGCAAGTGTTTGAAAAAGTTTACAAAGAAGTAACAAACTATCTAGTTCAAAGTATAGTGGGGTGTACTCTTTTTCTTTCTCTTTTTTTTGAGTCAAATAGCAGGATGTACTTGCACAGATGAACAATTAACAAAAATAAGCCTTTGAAAGAGGCCACTAAATTTTAGCTTTTCTCAGAAGCTGGAAAGCATGCAGTGGTGAGTTTCCATGCCCAAGGGTCCCTGACTATTCATATGGTGAAGCATGCAAGCAGCCCACATCAGTCAAAACTAGAAACAATGCAACTACTATTGAAATAAACATTCAATTACTATTGGTAAAAAAATACACAAACAATCAAATGAAAAATTTAAATTCAAAATCTCTATATTTTAGCTCCTAATTGAGGGTGCTAATAAATTGTAACATAGTTGGCAAAATGCGTTTTCTCAATGGATACACGGTACTTGGAAGAATGCTAAAAAGAAGCCATGCTCAGCCCATTAATGGATTGTCATTATGGCCACTATTTATCAATATTGAGTAAAGTGAGAAGAAAGCTAATTCATAATTGATGAAATAATTGTTTGCCAAGTATTTACAAGCTTATGATATCAAAACCCTCATGCTTCACACAGAACAAAACTATGTAAACAATCCAGTACTAGATCACGATGCAATAGTGCTCACTGCTTGTCTAATGGTCCGAGGAAAACCATCAAGAATAAAACCAGATTCACCCTTTGCTTCTCTGGCTTCAAGGCGTTTGGAAAGTAAACTTATAATAGTTTCATCTGAAACCAATTTCCCTTGGTTAACAGTCTCCTTCAGCTGCAGAACAAACAGAAAAACAAAGAGACTTTATGAGCACACAAGAATTACAAGGACTAAAAGATATTTACAATCATCACAAGCCATTCCACAGTTTGCACCATTGGAAGAAATAGCACACAAGTTGGGGTCCAACTTGCTTTCAAAAAGTGCTCTTTAGACAATAAACAAAGGTGAGCTTGTTCTGCAGTTATGCAATCTCACTTCTTCCTTTTTTTGTTTTTCTCCAAACTAAGTGACGGTTGAAAAGAATTATCTAGTAAACTCTCAAAGAGTTTATAAGGAAACCAATAGGCAAAAATGAAGTGAGAGTTGCCTTAAACTGGGTAAGAAAGCTTTAATGTGCACAAAGAGGTTCTAAATACTGCAACGACTTCAAAAATTAAGCTTTGTAAGAATGAGAACATTAGCGTTTTATTAATTGCAGCCGCAAATAACAAATTGCACATCCCATTCATTAGCTAAGAAAATATTTAAAATATTAATTTTCTAAAAGACAGCGAAAAAAGACCAAGAAAATAAAAAAATAAAAAAAAAAAGGAAAAAATGCTATCAATTAGTAAGCGCTAATAGGAAATAGCAACTTTATTGGAGGATACCTGGGACGAGAGGGGACCCGAGGAATTGAGCTCCTCGCGGACGAGATCGCCGGTGGCGATGTGAGGGACGCCGAGGAGATCGGACAGCCTGGAGGCGTAAGTGCCTTTCCCAACGCCAGGGCAGCCGAGAAAAACCCACTGGACGTTTCTGTCCTTGGGATCTTGGCGTAGCGGCAAGTAATTGCGACGAGCGAACGGAGAGAAGGCTGGAAGGGCAGTTTCGGAATTCAAGGTTGAGGGAGAAGAGAAAGCTCGCCAGACGCAAGAAGAAGCCGCCTTTGCATCAGAGGACCTTGTTATTGCTCTAAAAGAGGCGGCCATCCCTGAGCGAGCCTCTTTGCGACAGAGTAGAGAAAGAGGAAGATGATCAAGAATTTTGCGGTAGAATTTGGGAAAGCGCGGAAGCTGCCAAGTCCCTTGAAGCAAGAGAAAAAGAGAAGACAGCACAGCACGTGACGCAAATAAAAAAGAGAAAAAAAAAAGAAAAAGAAAGGGTTTAACGTAGAAATTAAGCAACGGGATGCTTTGTCCGCTCCGATATTAGGGTTCACTCCTTTCTGCTTACGAGGACAGCTAGCGAGTTCACTAGGTAAGCAAAGTTAAAGACTGCCGACGCCCGACGGCGGGTATTATTCTCATACTTTTGTTGCAAAGTCACTGACCTGGACCTGGATAAATTTTAATTCTAGTTTCTCAAAAAACAATACTTTTGTTCCAAAATTTAAAAAGAGAGACGAAATGCTCCCATTTAACCGGGAATGCCTATATTCGACATATACAGTGCACGATTTTTCAGAAAAACCTCACTACCTAGAAGAATAAACACAATAATTTATAACACATAAAATGACACTTGTTACCACATACGTAATATTTGATATTAAATCAATTTTACATGAAAATTTCCTCTATGTCTACAGAATTATATCATGTAATATCAAAAACCATTTATGCCATATACTTACACTGTATTTAACTTTATTCACCAAACGGTGAGCCTACTTAATATTTTTCTTAGAATGTAGATAAAGGGGCATTCTAAGGAAGTCGTAAAAAGATTAGACAAAAGTTTTCTATTGTAAAAATTAAAAAAGGAACTGAAGTATAACTTCCGAGAGGGAGTGTAAGATTAATAAAGAAACTTTTTGACGAAATCTAAATGGAAGGGTGCGCCCTAAATCCACGAATGTTCTGCCTCTGCAATTTACACAAACCAGGTTAAAAGCCCAAGCTTTTCTCCGTATATCGAATTAAATAAATGTCACGCGACAGGCCAGTCAATGATGCAGCTTTGATTATTCAAAAATTATGGAATTAATCTGCAGATGGTAAATTAGTTGTCGAACCAAAATTCACATTTTGTAGGAACTTCACTTAGTTGAAAATTGAAAATTTTGTTTTTCTCATCCAACCAAGCTATTACCAACTCATTTTAAGTGACTACAAACAAACCCAGCGCAAGCTGTTCACGACCAACCGGATATACTATTAGCGCTTCTCTTGAGTTCTCTTAAACAAGGTCATGCGCACGCAAACTAGGCAACTCCTCGGTAATGAATGACTGCAAACAGGTTTTAGGCTGCATAGTATATACAGCTAAGTTGAGGACATTTTCCCCTTGTACTATAATAAAAATATCCGGAGGCATCTTCCAGTAGGCTTTCAATGCCGCAGAATGGCAACCAGACTACATGCACCCATTTAGAAATTTCAAGCTATTGCCACTGGCCATAAAATCTAGTGGTAGAGCTCTTAGTTTCAAGTTTGATCCTTAGTCCCTACAAATCAAATAAAAAAAAAAAACATGCAATTTATGATATTATTGGAACTAAAAAGTGGATTGCAAAAAAAGCAGGAAAAAACACAAAAGCTCGTACAGACCACTAAATCAATTCATGATAAACTAACCAAAAGGGTCATAAAAACACTGAAACAACGTTACCACCTCTTTTTGCTAATAATGGAATAGTCATGGATCAAAAAAATGGAAAACACACTAAACAACAAGGCGACATGAATGACACCATTCAGCTAAATATGGTCACCCCTGCCACCATCGTCACTGATGCCATCCCCAACATGCCTAAAACAAAACCCAGAATATGAGATCAAGAAATTCCAAGTGTGACACATAAAGTAAACATAAACTATGGAACGAACCATTAGCAAACATAACAAATAAATCTTGCGCTGCATTTTTTTTTTTTCTCATCAGGCAGATAAAATTTAACAGAATGCAAAACAAAAAATTTCAAACAAAACATAAGTAAAAACAGCACGCTATCTTCCATGTAGTTGCTAGTTCACTGGCAATAAATACATGATAAAATATCTGTCCACCAAAAGGCAGAGAAAAGACCCCCATCAAGTACAATCTTAAGATGCTGTACCATGAGTGAAAACCATCTACACAAAACTGGAGAATACCTTCATAAGAAAAAAGCAGGAGGAAAAGTTTGAAAAAACATCAAGAAAACAAGGGACTGAATCTATAGATGAGCTACTAACACCAGAGGAGAGAACACAAGCATGGGCAACAAATGTTAGGCTTTAATTTGTGGCATGAAAACGGTAAAATAACACTATAGATACTAAGTTGTCCTTTCTAAGAGTGCATAATAATGGCAGGATGCAAGAATCATGTTCCCCCATATACAAAGCAAGTAATATTGTCCTTATTCAAAGTTTATTTCAACAGTAATCCTTTTGCTAATGTGCTGCAACTGAATGATTATTAAAGCACTCCTGAGACTAAATTCTCCAAAAGAGCAAAAAAGTTTAAAAGGAATGAAATACGAACCGCCAAGATGATGTCAGATTTCGAGTTTTCCTGTCCAACTGAAGGTTTTCGAGGGCAGCTGAAGCTCGAATCACATCCTCAGAAAGTTCATCACTGTCATATCTCCAATTATATTCATCTTTCCTGTATCCTGACATGGACGAGCCTGCTCTTCTATCTAGATGGTAGTAGTATCAGATAGAGGGAGCAACAAGCAAGGCGAGAGTAAATCACTGATGAAATAGATTAATGACAGACTCACCAGCAACATGAGAAGAAACCGGCCTGGAAGAAACATCCCCAAAATAAAAATTAAGAGAAGAAAAAAAAGACTGCCAGTTAGAATGAAGGAAACAATTCAAAGAAGAAGAAGAGACAAAAGAAAGGAGAGTTAGATTGATCCAGCACCTTCCTAAAGGAGGTAAGCCACCAGCAACAGATGACGAAGAAGGTCTTCGAACATTCCTGTGCTCTAAATTGGATATTGATTCAGCTTCTGATACTCTTCTTGCAGTTACCCTTCCTTGTGATAAATTCTGTTAAAACACTGGATATCTCAGCTTCTTGAGTCATGCTCCATTTACATTTGCTTTTAGGGAAGTTACAAGGCTATTTATGGTTTTCCGGAAGCAATCATTATAATTCAGGCATCAGAAAACTGCCACACCTCTGTTTGACCTAAGAGAATCTAGTTCAAAAGGGAAATATTGAGAAAATGTCAAAGGCAAACCTCAAACTTCAAGAATCCTTCAAGAACATCTAAAAGCAAAGGACCACTGTCTAAATTTCTGTTAAGATCATAACCATTCTTACTGCTAAATTCTCTCAATTCAGCTTTCCATGAATCTTTTGGCTGCAAAATAAAATGAGAAAAAGAACAGTGTGATATCAAGACATCAGAAAATGCAACACCAAACTGTGGTGCAAATCCTCACATATCGCATTTTTATCATTACCAAGTTACATTCTGGCTGATAAACCTTTAGGGTGTGGTTTAGCTGAGCCCAGTCTAAGTACTCACATATTAGTGCAGTTAGCAGCCTCCCTGCGTGCAGAAAGAAAATCAGAGAAAACCCTCATGAAGAATTATAATAAAACCCTTAACAAGATAATTGCAGATCTCTTGACCCACTAAGAAAGAACATCAAGCAAAATGTTTGCATTCAAGATGTTAATTCAGGTAAGGCCTCTAGATAGTGTAAATAAATGCCACATGAGGCATTTTTCTCCTCTCTATCACCCCCACCCTGTTGGAAATTATAAAAAAAAAAAAAGCATTGTGTTGCGTGGAGGAAGGAAAAAATAAACTCAATGAACCAATGGAAGAAAAAAGGTCCATAAACATTGACAAGAAATCTATGTGCCTACAAACATCAAGGATGGAGCAACACTACATGCTATCACTTTAAGTTTAGCTCCTAAAAGCACAATCACTCCCAAAACTTTGAAGTTGCCCTAGAGAGATCTGGAACAAAAAATTTGATTTCCAGGGGGGTTCTTTACAGAATTTGCATAAGCTCTCAAAACCTTACCCATTATCATCTAAATCAACACTTCATGAAAGGTTACAACGATGCAAAATCCTTAAAGAAATTCTAAAAATGATAAAAACAGTAAGTTTCAACAATCTCAAGCATTTGAAAAATAACACCAATGCTCAATATGAGGATTAACCTGAAGGAGATGCATGAAGCTGTTTTGCACGATCATTGCAGCTACCCAGTAATGCGGGAGGTAAGCCTTCTTCTTTCTCAACTACCCTATCCTCCTCTTCAATTGCCTCAAAAACACTTGCCCTGAGTTCAGCCTGGTAGCGAACCAACCAACAAAGTAAACAAACAAAAATACAACAATAGATAAAAAGGAGACCCAAAAAAGGCATAAACAGGAAGAACCATTTAGCAACTTCAATACCTAATTTACCCCCATTCACACAATAAATAAACAACATAATAAAAAGAAAATTGCTTTTCAAAAAACATTATGAACAAACTATAAAAGTTATTATTATTATTATTATTTTTTAAGAAAATTGAGTACTTATTTTGTAGTATGCTCTGATTCTTTTAAATCATACCTTAAAAAAAAAAGTGGAAAAATATATAAAAATATCAGCCCACTTTTAGTCACGACAAGGATATCACATTGCATAAAACACAAAACCCTACCTATCTAAACACTTCAATTATGCTATTTAAAAAAAAAAAATCCAAAACAAAAAGTAAGGATCTTGATGTTCTTATGTAGCGCGAGATCTAAGGCAAAGTAGCACAGCCATTCTCAACCAATTGGTTTAGAAAAAGTGAAAATACCGGCCCGGTCTGGTCCGGTGTGTGCCGTCGTTTCTCGGCAAACAAACAGAGAAGAAGACGAGAGAAATCTTATTGAATAAGCTGTACAAAATATAAAGAATGAATTTATTTCCAAATTTTCTAATTTAATTAATTAATTATTTATTTATTTGAAGGAATTGAGTGGAAGAGAAATTATACCCGGATCTTGGCGAGGACACCTTTCTTCTCGAGGGTACGAGTGACGAGAGTCTTCAGATCCATCATTTCTCTCGTGTAATCGTCCATTTTCCTTTTTTTTTTTTTTTTTAACTTTTAAGTTCCCTCTCCCCCTTCTCTCTCTCTTTCTATCTCTACTTCTCCTTATGCTACTCTTGCTGTTTCGAGAAATGTTTTCTGCTTTTTAAGATGAGTTGACAGAGAGCTTAAAAATAGAGAGTGAACAGTTAATTATTATTTTTTTTTTTTTTTTCGATCATTAGGAGATAATGAAAATGATGACGAGGGAGTTTATCAAGTCTTTTTTCGGGTGAAATTGGGTCGGAACAAACTGGATCTGGGCCGTCCATCTCATCTGCTTATCTTTGTTGAATCAAATGTCGATTGGGATGGTAGGTCCCGCGTTCTCGCCTGAGAACGAAAATTAAAAACAAAAAACGAAAATAAAAACTCATTTGCATAAGCTTCCATCAAAAGATACTAAGCCTAACAATGTTGACTGATTTTCTTATTATAAACTTATTTTTAATTTAAAAAGTTAATTAAATTATAAACTGTAATGTAAAAATAAATTTTAAAATTTATAAATTTTATGTATTTTTTTAATATTTTAAAGATATAAATTTAAATTTTTAAACAACTAAATATCTTTTTAAATAATAATATATAAGACTAATAGTGTATATTAAAAATTTTAGACTTTTTATCTTAATAAATTTTAAAATTTAATTAAGTAAATTCAATGTTAAATATGAGTCAAAATATAAAAAAATAAATAAATTTAATTAAAATAAAAAATTAAAATAAATTTGTATGACCTAAAGTTGTATATGTGTATTATATTTATAAAAAAACAAAAAATAAGTATTACATGCCTGTGAGCCAAGTCATAAATGTATACAACACAAAGCTTCATTTGCCGTCAGGACCAATTTATTAAACATCAGTTCCTTTCAGTTCACACACAACACAAAATTTCAAGCCAAACGACGTATTGAACGGATACTCGGACTTACCTCACTGTCATAGCAAATTGTGGGTATTGCAAATTGAACCCATTCATTTGCTAGTTGTTGTATTATATATAAAATATTATTTTAATATAAAATAATGAATATATAATATAAAAAATTAATTATATTGACTTGAGTTTGTTATTTTTAAATTCATTTAAATTTTTTCAAAGGAAAATCATACTGATCAACAGTATAATAAAAGATAGTACAGCACTTCAAGGGAACATTTGGTGCCGAGCAGATTCGCTGGACGGTATACTTTTATTAATTTTAGCCTTTTGAAGTGTAAAAATGTAATAATATCTTCTTTTTTTTTGGAGGGGGGGGTGGGAATCTCAAGTTACTCTAATTATGGTAATTTCATATTACCATGGGGGGAGGAGGTGGTCAGATTATTACAAAGAACACCACCAGAACCTGGCAATGTTTTTAAAAGTTTGGGACAATTTTTACCTTGGAATATTTTTGTATTTGAGTCAAGAATAGATTAAAAAATGACCCAACCAATAACTATATCTTGTGTCATAACATATGTACATTTTGGGTGTTATATAATTGAACAAAATTTTTGTTGTGATGGTTATAATGTTATATAATTAACTATATGTGCAACATCATTAACAATAATAAAATCTTAATTTCAAATTTAATTCAGAATATAATTGTTATATAATTTTCTATTTTTTTTATATAATGATTATAAAGATAGTATTAATAGTTATGTTAATTATATGAATTTTTCTGTTAAATGATTGAGTAAAAAAAATTTTGTTAAATGTATTTATCAAAATAATTTTAATATACATGAAATACGTAACCTTACTGCAGGAGCACTCTGGTCATTTACAACAATAAAGTTAAAATTCAATATTTTTTGTTTTAAATCAAACAGGGTAAATATTAAAAGTTACCATACCCTTTTACAACAAACGTGCCCTCATAGGCTAAATTGGCGTGCAATATTTTCTGCCAGCCTGAATTGAGAGTCTACAAGAAAACAGGGTTGTTTTTGTTCATAGCATACACAAGACATTTATCTTTAGAAGACCGTAAAATACTAGTAACCCAAGCAGCTACTATTATTAACTATCACTGAAAATAATGGAAGTAAACGAAACATAACATTTTAATCCGCAGAACTTTATCACCAGAATCAGACTTGCAGTATCTAAATAGTACCTCCACCACAAGAGTTCTACGAAGGACACATACGGGGAAAAACTGTTTACGTGGCATTAAATCCACAAGAAGGTAACATATCCCATTTGCAAAAGTTTCATTTATGCATATCTACGAACAATTTCACGTCCTTAAGACGAACACAACTATGCATTAATGGGCGTTAATTATGACTACAAAAGCCAAGCATTGTGTTATGATCTCCAAAGTTACAGATTCCATAAAAAGCACAAAGGAATATGGAAACAGTATCTACAACAGGTTCCATGAACAACGCCAAGGCAAATTGAGGCTATATGTATAACTTTCATTCTCCCCACTTCCAATTTTCGTTTATCTCAAAAAAAAAAAAAAAAAAACAGTTGGACACGCAGTAAAACATGATTTACACGTCAAAAACAACCATTTAGACAAATGAAGGCGGCAAAGACACTGTAATCTTGCTATGGCAGTTCAAATTTTAACAGTGGAATCTTCCTTAGTCTGACAAACGCAATGAACATAAAGTAACCATGATGGCACGACCTGCATTGAGAGCTTTCATTGGTACACGGGTTTGATCCGCTTTACTTGACAAGATAGATTTACCACGGCATAGCAGTAAAAGGGGAAAGTTTTCACGTAGAACAGTAACTAGAATAGTAATTTTTGCTTCCCAGTTACCACAATGATCAATTTCGTTGACACAGCTACTGGTACAAATTGTACAAAGCCAAAGCAATGCTCATCTCAGTTTGATCCAAAGCTTGCATTTATTTGCCTAGTTCCCTAAACGTGAATTTGGCAAGATCTATGAATAACCGCTAGGATTGTAAGCAAGATATGAAGCCTGAGATTTCATCTGTTAACTGCAATTCTATGACTCACTATTACACAAAATTGTGCGCAATTCTTGCCACGAACATAAACATGACACCTACTATTCAAACATAGAAAAATCTAGACCTGATGAATTATTATGGAAAAAAAAAAAAAAAAAAGCAATAGCCTAGGCAGAAACAAACAAATGCCTTTGATTTTTGCATCATTAGCAGAATGTGCCACTTTTTGTCTTTCCCCAAAATTTTACAGAATTAGATGCGCCAAAATAGCATTGCTCAATATCATATTTGTCTAAAAATACAACAAAGTATGATAGTAAATCTGAAAGCCACGCCATAAAAAATGCAAATGCTGATTCTGCTGCATGCCAAGGTCCCTAATGTTCCTTAATGGGTTATTTTCCCCTTTTGCACCCAGTTTTTGGTGCCAAGTGCCCAACAGCAACAGCACTATTCAAGGAAGATACAGAGGTATGCTGAATGGCATAAGCACTAAGGGTTACGCTCCCTTTCCAGAATAAAGTCTACTGCCTCTTCAACAGTATCAACAACCTGCACAATTTATGACAAGTCAATAAGATAAAACATACATCTATAAATTCCTAATATTTCTCCTCAACCATGCATTAAAACTTAGGCAGAGGGGTGTTGCTTGCTGTGCTACATGTGTTTGTGTCTGTCTGCCTAAATGATTACATTGCATTTTCAGGTATTAAATAATATTAATCCTCAAAGAAATGTCATTCAACGTGCCAGATCTGCTGGGTACTCAGGGTGGTTATTTTCCCCTCTGAAAACACCTGTCCTTGTCAAGATTGAAAACCAAGGTTGTCCAGCCTGAAAATATGCAAGAGACGTTTTACCTTACATAAAATTGAATGAAATATTAAGTGAATAGCCTTAAAGGATACACAAGAGAGGTAGGACAAACCAGCCTCGAGCCTTTGACATCAACTAAAGGATTGTCACCAATCATGTAAAGAGTTTTCAAAGGATATGGGCCCTCACAATGCTTGAAATTAATATTGTGATTAGAATATTGGAGCTGGTTCAGTACTTCTTCAGCATTCTTGAACACAAATGGATTTGGCTTCCCAAAAGAAACATACTTGAGGGTCTCTTGGTGAATTCTGCAAGCAACAGCAAACATAGAGGATCTTACGATAGAACAGTTGACAAAGCAACAAAGCTCTTCAGAAGTTTTAATTGTATGATACTCATTATGAATCTGATATAAATTCAAAAAGTTCATGCAAAGTTCTGTTGTTTCCACAACAAGTGCAAGAAACAATTTTATGCTCCGCAGAAAAGAAAATCAATTCAGCTTACAGCCACCAGAATGGCAGCAGAATTGATAATAACTGTGCCAGGCAGGATACGCATATAAAGATGAGTCCACAATGAAAGCTATTTCTTTCTTCAAATCTATCAGAATGGAAAGCAAGG
Organism: Rhizophora apiculata; assembly: GCA_037832385.1. Classification (NCBI taxonomy): domain Eukaryota; kingdom Viridiplantae; phylum Streptophyta; class Magnoliopsida; order Malpighiales; family Rhizophoraceae; genus Rhizophora; species Rhizophora apiculata. The sequence continues at coordinate 2,860,851 of CM075426.1, read as the reverse complement.
TTAACATAAAAGGGTGACAGACATGGTCACTAAATGGTCAGTACTTACATTGTTGTCAATTCATTGGCCTTTGGGACCATCGTTGATGTATTATCCAGTAATTGTGCACAGGTCTTTCCTGAAAGTTTTCCTAACAGTTTCATAACTAAAATTATCAAGAGGTTTTGTAGGACAGCCAATCTGAAACCGTAACTTAGTAGAATAATGTCCTTTTACTTCCCCCAGCATAAGGTCATCAGAATTTTAAGATCTCCACCAAGTGGTTGGCTACAAACCATTCAAATCGATGCAACACTAATTTTAGCAAGCTGAGGACTCCAAAACAATTGTACTCCAGAATGAAGTAATAAAAAACTAAACTTACCTGTTGTAGACACTTTCTAGAGCAATTCTAAAAGCTCCCATGCCAAGACGCTCTGAGGGAAATGCAGCCTGCATCAGGCAACAGACTGATCAGCAATGATAAAGTTTTCAGTGGAGTGGCAAAGAAATGGATAAAAAGATTTATAGTTTATCCACAGCTCAATGCAAAACTACTGAGGCAGGATCCAGAAAAGATTGCAGATATGTGCCATAAGGAAAACTGATGCACTGACAGTCAGCACCATAGAAATTTTCCAACATTGCATCCAAGTTTCATGCATGTACAAATTTCAAAATTAAACAGAAAGGCTGGCTAAGATTTAAGCACCAACGTAGAAAAATTTCTTGCAAATAAGCACCATTCTCCTTTAGCTTTTCAAAGCAATTGAGACTTATGTATCAAATATTATTAGCATTACAGAATGGAATTTGCCCATTGGTTAACCATCCATTTCGCATTCTTTCAAGTCCATTTACAACATTATCTGTGGTCCAATTAAATGCCTATATGAAAAATGATCCAACCAAACCTGTATTTGCAAAAACAACAATGGTCCACTAAGGACATATATATTAAAAAAATAACAAGCAAGTAAATATTTCTTAATAAGCAAAACTATGGACCTGATATTCAAGATCATCGGCAGCAAAATACAAAGGAGGTTGACAACCATTGCCCCGCCCAGGAAGCCCTCCAGATCTTAAGACATCACAAAGAACCTAATTGAGTCAGCAGTCAGTTCATAATTTTGCAAAATACAAATGATTTGGACAAATCCAACAACGTGATATGCATTGCAAGAAGGAAACATGCACTGCCATAATGTCCAATCAAAGCTAAATTATTTACTTTAGGATCCTTGAAATCTGTCATTGGATGGCCTAAGCAGTTTGTTGTGCTCACCCCATTTTACTACAATTGAACAATATCCTGGGATATAATTCAATAAGGCAAATTGCCAACAATTCAAATAATTTTTTCCTGACCAAATTTTTCTGAACACTAATTGCGTCAGAATCTCATAAGATCTTTACATTTAATTGTAAGCAATGACATTAGATAGTTTCTAACAGGTTCTGTGCACACATGTTTTTATCCATACTGGATAAATGACCTGAAAGATTTTCTCTCATGTCAGGCATTATTTTTGCATTTCACAGTCAGAAATCAAATTCCGGAGATTTAAGAGAAATACCTGAATGTCCCTGCCCCAATCAACAGGATCACTAACAATGAATACAGCCTTAACTGTCTCAGAGTAAACATTGTATCTTGGCCCCACATGCATGGAGGGATCAGCACTCCTATCAACTATCTCCTTTGTTGTCCATGTCTTGTATTGAGACACAGGATCAATGTTGTCAAAAAAAGAAGCATACTTGTCTAAGGAGAGAACCTTTCTGCCACCAAGATCAAATCAGTCCATGTGGTAAAAACAAAAGATGTAAATACAAAATGATATGAATAGATCATGTACTTCAAGACCTTGCCTGAAACCATATTCAGACATTACTGTAGCGGGCTCCCCCTTCCCAGTTGCAAGAATTAGTTGATTTTTAAATCTGCCATGAAAAAACAGTTGACAGCAATTTTAAGGTAATTATAGCATCTTAAATAATCACAAAAATATTGAAAATAATGAGCAAGTTCAACAAAAGATGTTGCTGTGAAATATACATAAGAAATGTGAATTTCCTGGTAGGTTGGTCCCTAAGAGTCAAATTGTATCCTTTTTCACAACAAGGACTGCCTGACAAAATGATATCAGATGGTCCAAGCTTACTTGCTCCAACTAAATCAAGAAAAGAACACAATTCTATCAAATAAACCAATTTTCATATGCGTAAGTATGGCAACACCACTTACAATTTGAGATGCAGGGCATTCACTGAAACTGATCCTTCTGCAGTGTTTTTTCTTAGCTCGATTACTCTACTTTTTATCAGTTTTTCATCTTTGGCAGTCATTAAAGGACAAGGTCGCTCTCTCAACATAAGCAAGACAAAGAAAACACTAAACCAGCAATAATTTTAGTGCACGATGACCTAGAATCAATGAAGTTTTACATATTGTATTAGTGAAAAGGTGCCACAGTTCATGCACTTGCCACTAAGAAAACATGATCAATATTAAACATTTCTTTTCAAGTGTTGAATTGACATATTAACTGATGAGAAGCTTGGAAGGAAACATGATTCTTATTAGAAACCTAGACAGGAGGATATCCTATTTTATGTCAAAGATGCACTGCTATAAGGAATTCAAATGGAAGCAATAGATAACTACCTCTTCAAGAAACCCTTAAAAGGCGAGTGGCCTTGCAAAACCTGTACCAGGAATAAGAGGCAGCTATGCCAAGAGTCCCATCATCAAATGATGTTCACAGATGACATGGAAGGACAAAAAGTATTGGATAAAGGATATTAAACATAAAAGAACTACCTGGGATGGTGAAATCTTCACTCCCAAAAGTTGACTTAACTCAAAAGCTCGCCTAGACTCTGGAACACCACCCCCTAATCCAATATAAATAGGTTGCATATTTCAAGTAACTGCCCCAGTGAAAATCTAAGTCTTTCAACGACAGACCAGATATTGAATTGTAATTATACAATAGGGTAAATGCATTTCATTCTTTAAGCATATAACCATAGATTTCTATAGGAAAACAGTTCATTAAATAATTTTGATTACTCACCATTTGTGAGGAACAAAAAGGGGAACTTCAAAGACCCTGCAAAGAGGAAAAATCATTGAAGTCTCACATAGAAGACTCTGGAGGCAATTAAACAAAGATAGCCTCTAAAATGACAATGACAGCAATATTGGAAACCTAAAATTTTTGTTCAGAAAGTTGCTTCTATTTTCACCGACCACTGAATCCTGAAGCATCATTTAGGTTCCAATCATTCCTATCGATTACTAATTCTTTCAGTTGCTAATGATTGTAAATAGTTTCCTGGAAAATCAAGATAGGTAAAAAGTTTATGGTAAACAAAAATGCCTCCAGTGCAAAATTTGGCATAGATATATGTTGAAAAGGAAAGAAAAAGATTTCAATTCTGTGAAACCAAAACCTAATTTAGTAATCTGATACAAGGGAATATGTGAAGGGCAGATGTGTGAGACGAAGCTGAAACTGAATTGCAGACTAGCTTAGCTGCACTTATTCTTAGCAATTACTAATTCTTAGCCATTGATCATAACTCTTGAATGGCACAGATGGTCCCCTATATTGATAAGCTCACTGTATAAATTCAAGATAATGTACAGATAATTAAATTAAATAACATCAGAGTTTCTCTTTTATGTCTCTGGATTCTGTCTATTCGGTCTCTATCCCTCAGGAATCCATCTGGAATTCCATCTCTTCATTCTTCCCACACAATAATCAAATTTTGTCAATTCCTGCTTCAGCAAAATCTATACAACTAATCTACGCATGGAGATACAGCGCAAAAATGGCAGAGAAAAATAATGAACGAACCAGAATCAGTATACAATCTTCTCAAAGCTTGCGGAGAGCCACCAATGGGGGCACGACCACGAAGTATAACCCCATCGATGTCGAACGCAATTCCAAAAGAGGCACTGCAACCAACAAAATTCCTCATGTACAAAAAATTCTTCAAGAGAATGACGCGAAATAGCGTAGACAGTGAGGATAACAGGAATACATTGAGCAAGGAGAAAATTGAAAGCATGAGTGAAGTTGAAGAATCAAGAATGTACCGTTCGTGGCGGTGGCCATGGTGGCATGATTGGAGCTGAGAGAAGTGAGGTGAAGCGAGTGACTGGAACATACACGGGGCTCTATTTTTAATTTCCGAAACCCTAATCGCCATCGTCGTCGTTTGGAACCTCATCTCATCTCTCTCCCTCTAAATGCTCTGAGTCAGAACTTTCAAACTTTCCAGGTCTAGAAAATCCCACCGCCAACATATATGTTGTCTGGACCGCAAGCACGGTAATTCGTCTTTTCTCTTCCTTTTACTTGTGGCTGTTCATTTTCCTTCGTTGTCCCTGCATTCCGCGTCCTTACGTGTGGACCAATACATATTTATAACCCTAAAAATAGGTAAAAGTCCATAGGAGAAAATGTTGTAGAAAGTAGTGGGAATCGCGCCTCCACTTTCCCTTGGTATCAGCCACGAGCTGCTCTAGTTATTTATTCGTATTAAGTATATGAGTTCTATACTAACTTCTATTAATTATACCTAAGCAACATGAATTAATTTGAATTATTATTTATTTTATCTGAGATGATAACTTGAATAATTTGTCACCCATGTTATGTTATGCAATGAATCAAGTTCAAATCCCTGCTCTATGACTTGTCTCTAAATCAATATACGGTTTAGCATTCGTAATTAAAATGAGTTGGGTGATTTAGTTGAAGCGTGAGCGTTAAGTTATTGATTTAGTTGAAGCGTGAATGTCAAGTTCTTGATTCGATAATCATTGCGATGGGTTATATTTTGTTTAATTTTATTAGTAGTTGAATGATAGATCTTTTTGACGAGATATTGAATTAATTTCTTAACAGATAAACTTAACTTCATTTTATTGATAAAATGACTAATTTTTTTAATTATTTTGTAAAATTAAAATTTAGCACTTCTAAAATAAATTAAAATTTAAGTATGTAATCATTAAAATGTCTTCCATAGAATAATTTGATAACTTTTTATAATATTATTTTTTAGTTGAAAGAAATAAAGATACCAACTTACCGTGCCGGCAAGAGAATTTGCGCGTAATGATTATAAATATATATAAGCAACATTTGTGATGACTTTTTCTACGAGTTCACACCTAAAACATCAAGAAACACACACGTAACATTTCCATTTCCGATTTATCCCCAATTGCATGATTGTCACCGTCGTCACCTATCGGGCTGGACAGTATTCGTGGCTGTTAACCTTTTAGTTTGTAGTTTGTTCCGTTTGGGCAAATTTTGAAAGGGCCATTATTATTATTATTTTTCATATTTAGAGGGTTTCATGTAGACGAGAAAGTGTTAGTGTTTGCCAACTTTTTTGTTTTTTTATTTTTTTTTCTCTTTTGTACAAATTGGACGAACCAAAATTTTGTTAGACTTTGTTTTTGAGAGTAAAATTGTGTTAGATTTATTTTAATTCCAATTAGTTTTCTGTAGAATTTTGGTGTTTTATTACCGTACTAGATTATTTGCGTCTAATTCCAAGCTGATGACAATTTAACATCCTAGGCATCAGGAACATCACCCAGTTCCAGCAGGCATTTCCCCGCATCATTGGGCAGAATAGACACCAAATGGGATTCAGTGTCCCCCAGATGTAATCTTATAAAAGAGGGAATTGCACTTATAAGAATGAATAAAATTATTTTATTATATAATGACAAACCAGATGACAGATAGTAATAGGTATTGGCTTTCAAACCTTACATGAGTTTTAGAGGGAAAATAAAAAAACAAATAATAAAAAAAAAAAAAAGAAAGGGAGAAAGAAAATGTGTAAACTAACAAGAAGGTTTTGCTCTTCGAAGGCTGCTTGCAAGCGCGACGAGCTGATTCTATTGGGCTAGCGAGCTAGATGGGCTATGTCTAGGTTTAAATCTTTACGTTGACAAGCCTATAAAAATGTAATTTGCCGGGACTACAGTGCTGACTGCCATCATACGCGAGAATGATGCATTTGTTGAAAAAAGATTCACAGACGCGAGAACGAAAAAATAAAAAAAGAAAACAAAATTAAACTGATAATTAATTTATTGTGTAGACCCACAATTCAATTTTCTTTGTCATGATTTATTCTTCCTTTCATTGACTGAATTCATTTTTCGTGGCCAGCTAATTGAACCATTGTTTATTTGTATCGTGAGAGAAAATTGATGTACTTAAGAAATGGATACACTCATAAATAGTAAAATAAAGAAAGGAAATGTCTTGAACCTCATAATTCAATTTTGTTTAAATAAACTTTTATTCTTATATCTTTGACAGACTTCATTATTCTTGTTTGTGTGCGGGAGCCTTTTATTATATGCAGGTAAATGTGTCAATTCAATTTTATTTGATAAAATTTTATTATTATTTTTTTATTTTTTACGATATTTACTCTCCCAAGTTTTTATTTATTTTTATAATAAGAAAAGTTGAACGACTTAAGAAATGGACACTCACCAACGTCAAAATAAGATAATATCAAATAAAGTCGAACTAATATTTTATTTGATTTATAAATTCATTAGTTAATACTATGCTAGTGATATTTATTCTTATATTTTTTACAGTATTCTTTTTTTTTTTTTTAATGTGTGTGTGCTATGTTTATAACTAACCCTAAGCCTGGTCCAATCGAAGCCGACTGGGTCCATTCGTCGTGTTTTTCTTCTTTGAGCACCACCGAGTTGTGGCTAATTTGCAAGCTCATATAGTTATTTCCACACAGCTTTTACCTTCACAATGGTGCGGGTTTAAGTTCTTGAAGCCAGATTTCTATCAAAAAAAAAAGAGAGAGAGAGAGAAAAAGAAAAAGTTCTTGAAAGCAAGTTATACTTTTATTTTTTATTTTTAAGTTATACTCTACTTGATATAATTATAAACTTTTCGCATCTTATCTCCAAATTTTCCATTTAACATTCACTATACCATATCTCGCAGTCTGAAAGCAAAATACACGAATCCATGTTTATACTTGTTTAATCATACCAGAAAATGCCACATTGTCTGTCATTCAAAAAATAAACATGACAATAGTCAAAGTAAATACATTTTATCTTCCAAGTTATCTAAATCTATCCTTTTCGTCGAGCCTTCCAGCCAGAAATCTTTAGAGGAGATTCAGTCTAGAAGATAGCGTCATGCAAGAGGCAGGTCGTACAGTCAAAAGATCGTGTCAGGCAGAAATCTTAAGTGGGGCATTTTTATTTTTGGCTCCAAGTCATTTGTTTATTATTTTTTGGACCATCGACCCCCTGCCCGCGCCGTGCATGCATCATAATCCTCTATGAATAAGTCCGAACACATTTTTTTCTATTTCAAACCATAGAACAACATACATAACACATGCGAAATCTTTTACGTTTGACCCTAGCTAACCACTGAAATTGCGGCAAAAACCAAAAAAAAAAGAAAAAAAAAGAGATAACTAAATGTTCATATAATAGCTCCCATTTTAATTGGAACAAGTGTGTTACTAATGGATGTTATAATATAAACGTAAAAAGTTACTGAATTTTTTGACGAGGAAAAAAAAAAAAGAAAGAATGCAAAATAGAAAAAGAAATCGACACCCACACTAAATAGAACAGACAAAAAGAAGGGAGAGACTTAATAACATTTTCTCTCAGCTTATGAAATTATATATTTATAGATTGTATACAATGAAAGCTCCACGTGGCAGGTATTTAGAACATTGCACGTCCATATCCTCTTTTAATTCATCCATTGACTGGTCATAATAGAGCAATTGGGTATGGAAAGAATAATCAAACGATCACTTAAGCTAGAAGGCACAGATTCAAACAAACAGCCCTTTTGACTCTTTTTAGGGAATCCGGTGCATGCGTACTCGGAAAAGTAAAGCATGAGGCCATGGCCGTGTCAAAGCATTTAGCTTTGTGTCCATTAGATTTGACAGCTAATTTTGAATCCTTCCTTAATTTGTCCCCGATTGAATGCAATTAACCTCTTTTTTTTTTTTTTTCTGTGAAAATAATATTGTTTTATTAACCAGATAAATGAGGGACGGAGACTGAGTCAACAGAAGATGGCCCACTTTCCAAAATTATGTCTATGATTGAAAACCCATTAACTTGACGTCCAAGCCTAATATACATTTGGCGTATATTAAAGATAATAGCAGCTCCATTTTCTTCTTGATCGTGTTTGATTGATCCTGTTGAGATTTCAAGAATAAAATTTTAAATGCATCATGTAACGGGGAAAAAAAAAGATTATTTAAAATTATTTGGTTAGTAATTTAATTTCAATTTATGTAAAAGTGAATCCTAAAGAAGAAAAAAAGTGTACCAACAAATTAACTTTTGCATTGTAAAGTAAATATACGTGGAATTCAATATTTTAAAGGTAATATTCTTTCTATCTTTTAAGATTATTTAAAGGTAACTTTTACAGGGATAATAATATATTAGCAAAAAAAAAAAGATAAGTTATTATGGTCTACTTTTCATGCTCTAATTTATTATTATTTTTTCTTTTGGCGAGAGCCAAGTAAGGAAAAAAAATTGTGAGCTTACGTCAACAATTCTAAAATTAAACTGTTTCAAAATCGAATTACTTGTGAGAAGTAATCAATTAGAACTTCATTATGTTTCTTGAATGATATGACTTAATAGTTATAAAAAAATGACGTGTGCTAGGTGATGCAAGGCTTGAAAGAGAACCACTGTGTTCAAAACCAAAAGCAAAAGAAAGGGAACAGATTCCGTCAAATTCGACCCAGATACACACCCTTTAGCACTGACTCTATTATTTTATTAGTGGGCTGCGCAACATCAGATAACAGAATGGATGGCATTTGATCTTTCCTTTCCAAAATAGGGTTCAATATGTTTTTTTATTGATCTACCGACACTAATATCAAGGACCCCTGCTAACATCCCTAAGAAATTTCAACTTCTTTTATTTGGATACGTTAAGATCATACATCATTTCATCCTGCGAAGATTACGATCATGGCATCACGGGCCAATTCAAATTCCTTTTTTGAACGCCATTCACTCTTCTTCTCGACAAGCATTGAATTTTAAATCTATGTATGACATAATAGCGTTGACCTAGTAAGTTTGCAGATAGGCAGGCAATGTACAATTTTGCATCTCATAAACTACTACTATGGTTGCCATGTGATGGCATATTGCCTTTGATTAAAAAAGATAAGCAATCGATTTACGACTTATCGCCATCCGTTCCAATTGATTTGCTCCATTATGGAAGATAGAATAACAGGTTGTAATGGGAATCCCATCACTAATTCTGGCTGAAAGATGAGGAACATTAATGGGCTCAAGACATCAACCCTGCCAGGACCGCAGTGGCAAGTCTGTGCCTGGCCACAGGTCACACCGAGTTTGGAAATATTGTGTGAGATTCAAATTTACATCACTTGGGGGCCTTTTAGCACAAACCAATACTTGGATTGTGGTTCAGAAGTTTTAATCACATTACATTACATTTTCTATATCAAGGCATTATGCGGGTGGGAGACCACAGTGACCAGAGAAACAGAAAGATGACAAACAATAAAGTCCTTAGCAATCTCTTGAATATTCCCCCTTTTAGTTTTCATTGATGAATCTGAAACATTAGTGGCTGGCATTTCCCGGTAAATAAAGTACAACCTGGAGAAGTGAAAGATTCAGGGGAGTGATGCACTTTCAGAAGACAGAGGTCTGGGGCTTTAATTTGATGAGGACACACACCGTAAGAGCTAACTAGATTGCAAGAAAAAAAAAAAAAAAAAGAAACCAAAACAAAAGAAGAAGAACAAGAAGAAGAAATCAAACACAATAGAAATATCAGGTGAACATCAGCAGGATCATGCCATAAGAGAGAACAATTTGAGCCTTTCGAATGGAAAGCAGGGGATTCTAATAGCACCATTAACTAGGAAACAGAGAATAGCACACAGAAAAAAAAAAAAAAAAAAAATTTCTGCAAGTCCTGCCAACAATGATGGAAATATTACTAGTAATTCTGAAGATACAACTCGAAAGAAGAAACAAATACTTGTCCTGCATAAACTAGGATACATCGGAGCTCTTCTCTACTTGGAACTGCCGCCATTTGTTGGCTTGTGGGCCAAGTTTTTGCCGCCACCACTGTCACCTTCCTCTTCACTGGTTCTCTCTGCCACTCCTACAAATGTTTTCACACTGTCAACAATATCCTGATATATTCTGCCACTGATTTGGCCTCTTCTTGGGGGAAGGCAACGACTAGTATTTCCTCTATGTTCTGGCATATTAGTTCTGCTTTCCATCGAAGGAAAGATTGGAGAGCAGGTATAGTTTGTCTCCGAGGAAAAAGAAGGACAAGGAAAGGGGTTTTGAAATTCACCGAAGGAAAAGGATGAGAATGGGGTAAGAGGACCATAGACCCAAGTGGGTTTTATAATAAATGTTGGGTGGGGGGCACCAGACTTCCGAAAGGAGAAACCAATCCTAAATTTCTGGTAATAAAAAAGTTTTTTACTTTTTTTTTTTAACCATAAAAAGCTTTGAACTATGCTTTTTCGAACCCTGGTGTGAACTCACAACCCTGCCTGGATAAAGAAATGGATTTGCCACTTGGAGTTTTGTCTAACCCAACAAAAGAATCAAACAAACAAGTGAATTTTTTCCACCGGGCTCTTTTCTATCCCTTTGGAGATAAGATAACCTCAATGGTCGCGTAGAAAAGTAGTTGAGTCCCTTTTTTAACTTTGCATAGTTTATGTACATGGGCTCCAGCTTACCCAACAGCTGTGCATGCTTTGATGGTCAATGTTGGTACAGTCGTCTTTTGATCGCCCGAATGGTTTTTGTTCACAATCTAGCTTCATGCTTAGCCAGGTCTTGATTGACTTCATGCACTTCATTTACGTGGTCCTGTAACAGACAGCAGCCTTAAGATGGTACTAGTTGCACTGTCCAGATAGAGCCTTTGATTAAGATTTCAACAATCTTACCATTTCAGAGAATCCCTTGGGTTTTTGTGTAAAACACAAAATTATGTTATGTCTGTTAAAATGCTGACTTGTAAAACATCATGTCGTGTGAAATAAAGTCTTCGTAACCACCTACTGGATTGAATTGGTTAGCCCCATGAAGAAAGCTATTGGAGATGATCTGCAGGATTCAAATTCTAATAAAATATTGATTTTTATTCAAATATAAAAAATTAAAAAAAAAAAAAGATTTGTGAGAAGATTATTTGTGTACATTTCACAGATCAAATTAATGGAGAGATCCAAATATTCTTTAAACCGCAAAAGTCTGTTGAACAGAACTTAAAGCAGCGCATGGGTTTCCCCCTGGCCTGCAACCTCAGGACATAAACCACCCGAGCAGAAGAAAAAAGACACGACTTGCCGGGAACTCTAACCATATGCAAATACGGAATTCAATGAAATAAATCCATTTTCTTTAGGCCTAAAGAAAAAAAAAAAAAAGAAGAGTGCTAATTATGTGGATCGTGCATTAATGGAAGAGACGGAAAATTCTGCAACAACAACAACAACCGATCCGGCTTTCCAAAATCACCCATCTCAAAAAATGAACTTAAATTGGAAAGGTTACGTTTCTGTATTTGCAGACTATTTTAATACAGGCAAAGTTACAGAAACAGCTGGATCTTCTGCCACTGAAGCAGGAATTTACAATCCCACAGCCACCTTAAATTAAGAACGACAAAATTAAAAATAACCAAAAAAAAAAAAAAAAAGGGTATATGCGATTACATGGGCGGAGCTTTAGTTGTCATCACTCTTCTTTTCCATCCCACAGCTTGACACCATACTCTTTAATTTCATTGCCAATTTCCTCAATATTCTAGCCTTAATTTGGCCCCTTGGCGTTGGAATTCTCACTTCTGGCCTTTTTGGGGTCTTCTTATATTCATCTCCCATTCTCTTAAACTACCTCCAAACAAGAGAACCGAACAAATTCTTTTTTCAAGCAGAGGAATGCGGTCTGTTCTGACACAAACGATAGAAAATTAGAACTAAATTATAGTGGGGGAGAGGGAGGCCGGTGGCATGTGCATGGAGTGGAGTGGTGTCCATGGGAGCTACATACCCCAACCTTTGGTCAAAAGGATTCACATGGTCTGAACGGGATACGAAATTCAACTAAGCATCTAGAAATTCTCGTGTGGACTTTTGTTTTGGTTTTTGCCTTTTCTTCGAGAAGGACTAAACCATATGGTCAGACAGCTGTCCTATCCAAGATTTAATTTGTCGCGAGCTTTATAGTCTTACACGACACAGAATTGATATTGTTGGTTTCTAAAGTCAGTCCGGGACTTGCTCGGTCGTATCCCATGGAAATAACGATCACTGCAACGAAGTTCAGTCGGCATGACAACAGGGTTCAGTCAGCATGACAGTTATCATGATTTGAATTATCTCTAATGCCTAATGAACGTAGTCACATTGCACTGGGGCATTCACCAAACTCAAGTTCCGTTTTACTTGATAAGTACATGTCCTCTTAGTCTTGTGGATTTAAGGCTTTGATTGAATACTGTAAACAAAGAGAGGGAACTATTTGTTAGAGTTAATAAAAATTGATGTCATCTGAATAATTCGATTAAATTATTTGGATATTTAGCTTGAATTAACAGATACTAATTAAAAAAAAAAATGAATAACGTGTTCACATTGCCTTGGATCATTCACCAAACTCAAGATTTGTTTCACGCATCTTTTCAGTCTAGGTCTGGTAAGTTTAGGGCTTTGTGGACCGTTGAAATGAAAGAGAGAAAACTATTTGCTAGAGTTAAGAAAAGTTGATTATAAGTTTTTTACTCATTGATTTTAATTTTTGTTAAAGAGATTATTATTATTATTATTATTATTTACAAATAATCTTTTTATCTATATTTTCTAAAAATCAAAATAAATACTATCAAATTTGTTAGTACTCACTTTTCCTTCTTCAAACTCCATCACTTCTACTTCTCGTTTGATCCTTTTTGAACCAAAAGGTGCGATACCAATTATTGGAAAATGAAATGTTCAAAAGAAAATAAAAATGAAACAAATATAAAAATTCACATAATTCAAAACCTAAATATTTCTACATTTAAGTTGCACTAAAGTTTCATTATTTTCAAAGTTATCAAAAATTACATAATAAATATATTTCTTATAAAAAAAATAAAATAATTCTTATATAAAATTAAATTACAAATTTACCTCCAACATAATATAAATTAACTTTTACTCCTATAACACCATTCACTTGGGTTTGGCGCAGAGTTCTTTTCGCTCGAATAGAGTGATTCTGTCGACTTATCGTTGGGTTTTGGATCGATGGCTTGTGAGCATTGAGCTGCATTTAGGTGAGAAACAATATATATATATATTACAAACATCTCTTATAAACAAACAGAAACGTGTGGAATCAAAAATTTTCCAGGCAGATGCTATAATTGAAATATTTTTTTGTACTATTTTATTACAAAATAAAAAGAAAAAATTTTTTAGCTTGTAGATGAAGGCCCTTTGACGGACCGTTTAGTTATTTTGAGTTAAAGAGCTACAACGAACCAAAAATATTTTGATTGTTTAAATAACAAGTGGACTTTGAACAATTAACATTGAACACTTGGGCTTGAAGGTCTAGCTCTTCTCTTTTGAGGGATGGAAAGGTAGGCCTTCACATGTTGTAACGCAATGAACCTGTAGAGGCCCATACATGGGAAAAGGAAGCTGGGTCGGCTCTGGTGAGAAGTTGTTCCAAGTAATGGAAGCCCAGAAACTGGGACGGAGTTGATTACATAGTTATTAAGTGCTCATTAAAAAAGAAAAAACTGCACTCGTCGTGCGAAGAATACATCTAAGCTGTACAGCACATCTTTTTGAAACAATTGTGACGTTTGAGTGAAAACTTTACGTCTTTAACTCTAATCGACAACAGGCTGAGTGATCTCAAGGAAGAGCTGGGTGATGAAGTTTACAACGCTGTGGCAGCGGCTTTAATTGAGATGGATAAATGAAAACAATCCAAGCGGAAGATATACAACCTCGGAGTTGTGGAACTGCAGAGAAGGGAGAAAGGCTACCCTTAAAGAGGGAGTGGAATTGATATTAAAACAATGGAATAACAAACGCAGGAGGGAGCTTTGAATTGTCCCCAGAACTTGCCGACGTTGTTGCAAGTTACTGAATTCCGGTCTTATCAATCTCGGTCTCTCTTTGCCTTGTCAAAGTACTAAAGTACGTTTCTTGTGATAAGTAATGAATGCAGAACAGCAAGGGACTCCCAGTTTGTCCTCGTTGTGACCACAGTTGTGGAAATAAAGCAGCGGACTACCACCCCACTCGCGACCTTGATGGCTTACTGATTCATTCAATGTCAGGCATGCCTGTTTATCTTGGAAAAAGCCATGAAGAGTTGAGATTCCACGATCATCAACAAAGAGGTACCTTTGCACTCGGTTTTTCTTTTTTATCATTCTGTTTATGTTGAAGTTCTTATGTTACTCTTACTCGCCTCATTCTTCAGGCAAGACCAATTCCCAATTCAGTGTTGCACCAGCCAGTCGATCAAATATATTTGTTCAGCCGCAATGGGTTCTGCCAGTGTGGGCGCTTCCAATGATGCCATCAGGATCTTCATCATCTCCTTTACAATTTGGAAAAACGACTCTTGCATTTGCTGCTGCATCAATGCTTATCGAACCACTCTACCTCGATCCTTCATTTTTTGGAAAAAGTCCCCTTAACCGCTAGCTCTTCTGCGTCGTTTATTGTCAGCCATATGAGTCTGTTTGAAGTTCCCATTGAGGATAATTGTGGAAGGACAGTTGGAGGGGAAGTGTTGATGGTGCATTGGATGAGGCTGGGGAAGCAAGGAGGTTCAGGTGAAAGTACTGGTAAAGTGTGGGAACAAGCAGCAGACAAAGCTGATGTGCTTTCCTAGTGATTGCCTACTGTTCAGAGCATAAAGGACAGGGCAGTGGTTCAGATTGAAGAGAAACAAGACATCGAGGCTGGCCTTGGAGTCTAGTGATAGAGAAGAGGGGGAGAACAATGAGTTGGGTACCTAGACATTAAATTGGATTCCAAGTGGCAACACCAGAATTGCTAGCCATGACAGCACATGGGAAGGGAGCAGAACCGGATCACATCATCAGCATTGGCATCATTCAGGCAGTGGAGTGTATCATGGCAAAGAAAAGGTAGGGTTTGGCTGCTGCTTCCTGGCTTCTTGGCTTTGTGGCTCTTTCTACTATATACACAGCAGACTACACAAGAAAATGTGTTCTCAACCAGCATAGGATATAGAAGATATTGCCACTTGCAAATTTTAAAATGGCATGAGTTCTCCCTCAGTTGTCGAACTGGCAGAGCTTGAGGGATAAATCTTATTGTTGGTGCAGAAGGCAGGAACATAAGCAACCCTAATCAGTTGCAGCAAGCACAACACGATAAAGCCAAAAAAGAGCAAGAAAAAGCTCAAACAAGCTTAAAAGAAAGAGAGAGATGGAGAAAGTCTCTGGAATAACTTCCTTGTATCATCATTGATCACGTAACCTCATTATAAGAGGCGTTTCTTACATTGCAAATTCCAATACTAATTTAAAATTGAAGTTCAAATGTTTGCAGCCTTTTCTATTACAACCAAAAGTATGAAGTAAGCTTGATTAAACAAGCATCTATATTCTAATTCAAAATGTTCAAAACTCAAATTTAAGAAGCACAACAGGAGCCAACCATATCGCTGCAAACCATCTCCACCGACTAACTTGGCAGAATTCTGGAGGGAAACTTCAGCAAGGCAGGAGAGCTTCAGTTTGGCAGCAAAACAGCAGCACCAAGGTCCTGCTCTACTTCTGTGACATTGGTTATATAAATTCACGGTATGTACGTGATCGCCAGGAAGAATTCCATAGTATCATCAGTATTCCGACACTCAAGGTAAATATCTGACTCGTTCGAGGAGACTAGTATCTTGGTGAATGCAGTCAAAAAAAGGATTGTTTTTGCATGGCTGCATATTGATGATTTGATTGTATGGATTTGGGTTGGAGTCAGAATTGGAGGGGCTACTTATCCCAAGTGGTATCAATTATTGTCAATGCATAGGCGTCAATGTGAGATCTCGCCCGATATTGTATCATAGGTCTCGAGTTGCAGTTTCTGCGTTTTGTATATATGTAGACAGCCCCGGTACAAATGCTAATATATGGATATGATTAGTATGACCTCCCATTGACCTACGCCAAACCAAAAGTATAATGCTTTCTCAACAGCTGAACCGGAAAGCATTTTCCATTGCTGTCAGGTCTGATCTCTATTGGTCTTTTGGCATAAAATTGCAATGTGCCGGTTAGGAAATTCCATGCAATTAAGTGCGTTCTTGGCATGTTTTTGTTTGGGATGAACAGCCCCGAGAATGAGATGTATCCACGACTATAATAGGGCTGTTGGAATTTTACTGCAGTCAGTCCTATCCGTTGTTTCCTTTTTCCCCCCAACTAGTGCTGGGTCAACTCTCTTATTATCTCTCGTGTTGTTTATGTTTAATTTAACCTGGGGACTGAAGTCAACTCCTATTTGATGCGCACATCTTATTGGAAAACTTAGAAACTTCGTAACTTTTAACCATAGAATTGCATTGTAATGTATTCTTCCTTTCTTCCCTTCCCCTCATTCCTGAAGGAGTTCTCTTCGCGTAGGCTTTCAAAGAAAAGATGAGTAGTTTTTTTGTTTTTCATAAATTTTACATCTTCTTTTAACATTTAACTATGAGAGCTATTAAATTGTTAATCACAAAGTTGTCTATTTAGGGACAGGGAAATAGTATTTACAAAATTTATTAATTATATCATTTTCCTTAATATTGATGCGAAATGCAAGGGAGCATTCTTCCACTTTGTTTCTGATGTTATTATACATTGGCTACCATCGAGGTTATGTATGGCGTTTTTAACTGCAAGGGTTGACCTTAATTGACCAACAAAAAGGATGATATTTTCTCAATGGCATACCGGGTTAAGAGTGACTTGTGAGTTTTGGCCATTCCGTTTAACAATATTAAAATTGCCTTTAAAACTAAGTATCTTAAATTTGAATTTTAGAACCATCAATTAAACTTAAAAAAGAAAAAAGAATTAAGGCGATATAACAGATCATCAATAATACTTGTACTTTCCCAAGATTCCGATGCTTGTGCACGTAATATTAGCCAATTTTTTAGCCATTTTATCTACTTATCTTTTTAGATTTTTCTCGCCTTACATTTGAGGATCTGTCACAAAATACAATCAAGCTTCTCAATTCACAAATTTGAAATATGTTAGTCTACAATTTATTTTTTTTTTTTTGGATTCATCAGAAAATAATTAGTTAGTCTAAGAATACTCTTACTGTAACTAGAAAAGAAAAACTATAGTCCAGCAAACTAAATAATTAATTTCTCATATTGAATACTTAAAATGTACACCACCTACAAGACATAAATAATTATTTTCTTTATAAAATATTAATTATTTGGGGGACACAAAATGCCCCGAATCAGAGAATGCTCTTTCTTACCCATACGCCACTCGACTGGACTTCACCTCGTACGATCGTACCCTCGCTGACAAGTATACTAAAAATAAGATTTCTTGAATAATAATAATAAAAAAAAAAGGGATTTCTTATCCCAATTAATTCACGCTGTAACTCCTTACATTATATCGTTAATCGTCTGTTACATATTAGACAATGAGCTTAATCAGTTGTCATTTCTATGGTTCTATGCTTCGAATTTGAATTTTATTCAGCGACAAAAAAGGAAAAATCTTTATGTACTGTTGCCAATCAATTAACACTTATTTACGTATATTATCTAATAAAAATAATGTTTCTTTTTAGTTTATTTATATTTTTATTATTTTATTATAAAAATAAAATTTATAAATTAAATATATTTTAAAAATAATAATAATAATAATATTATTATTATTATTGTATAAAAATATTATTTTTTAATTATTTTTTATGAATGCATTTTTAAGACAGAAGATTAATAAAAGTATAAAAATGATATATGTTATTTTTTATAAAAAAAAAAAAAATCGTTCTTGTAAGTTTAAGTATGAAAATATTTTAACAAATATGTGAGTATTTATTAAAATATAAATTTATAAAATATATAAATTTTTAAAAAAAAAAAACTATGAATTGTTAAGTAAATTGTATATTAATTATGTACTTTTTATTGTATTATTAAGTAATTGAGCTTAAAATAGTGTTTACGTAGAATAAAAATTTTGTATTTATTGTGTTTAAATGATTAAAAAAGACAGGCTGATGGTCTTACCGAAGCAATGACATAATCGAGCTAGTGATGCACGTGCATCGTTATTATACTTATTTGGAATTGTCCTCCGAATTCGTGAGATGCGCCAGCAGGGTAAGCGACAGCGTGAACGCGGCGAGTAAAGCACCATTTATTTAAAATACTAAATCTCCAAAATTTAATATTCCACAATTTAATAAAATTAAATTTTTAACATTAACTAAAATACTTTTAGTCCTCTCTAGAACGGCATGCAGCCTAATGGAGCCTTAGCTTATGAACTGAAACTTAAGGCTACTTCAGTCTTTTCCAAAATTGAAGGTCTTTAATTGAAATTTTTAGTGCTTTATTATGTAGGCCAAAGGTGCTGTGCTATGGGGAGACCAACCAGTTTTCTCATATTCCATGAAGTAATGATCCTCTCAACGCCCTTAAATCAAATCCCCGCAACCCTTCATTAATTCCTTAGGTAATTTTGTAGGAAGGCAGGTGTATATTCTTAATTAGCCCCAAAAAAACAAAAAGGTAAATGAACGATGGTTAAGGGTCCCTTTAGTTTGCTTACAACTAGTGACTAATAGTACTAGCTGATTAATGAACTAAAAAACTTGTAATTAACATTTTTAGTAACAGATAAATTCATTGTATACAATGAAAAAAATCAATAATTGTCAAAAAAAAAAAAAAAAAGTACTGACTCTCTAATGAATATACTAGATATTCCCAAATTTGAGGATGATTGAGCCAAGTACATAGACAATAAAAAATAATATTAAAGATTACAAATATTTTTAAATTTATTATAAAATAATATTTTTATTTAGGTAAATAATTCTTTTGTATCCTAATAAAATAATTTTATTTAGTGAAAAGTTATCCATATTAATAAAAATAGCTTTTTTATTATTATAAGTAATTTTCTTAATATTTAGCATTATTAGACAATAAATCCATTATTTAGTCAATAAACAAGTTTTGTGTTGGAGTTCGAAAGTCAAGTTGGCGTGGGGAACCCGCAGTGGGTAGGAATACCATGAATGAGAAAACGGAGAGGATTGCCCCCATCTCAATTTCCTAAGGAGGAAATGGTTCTTATGTGAGCGTTTTTGTTTTTTTCTCTCCATGGAAGCTAATCACTCCAAAACCCTGTTGTCTGGTTCGCTTTTCCTCTTGCTCTCGGACAAGGAAAATGAACGGCCTGGATTGGGTTTTATACCCTTTTCGCAGATTTTTTGTTGGTGTGCTTTCTGATTACGAAAGATGTGGGGGGACCCCCTTACTTTGAAGGTAAAAAATGGGGAGGGGCCCAAAAGCATGGCTCCCATGGCCCCCACCCCCCTACAATAAGCAGGACCGAGATCCAAACTCAATTCCCCCGTTGGACCTCTTTTGAGAACTACAATTGACAAGGTCCTATCGATATCCATTGTTGTCTCTCTTGCGTCTCTGTCTCTGTCTCGGTCCACAGATTCGTGCCGTTGTCTTCTCTGCACACCGGTAGTTTTCTGCACACCAGTAGTTGTTTGGCTTTTGGCGATTGCTTAACAAAGTATACCCGTTTCCTTTTGAACATTGTTTGTCCCTATATACCCTTTAAAAAATAAAAACAAGTTATTAAGGTTTTCTTTTTATTTATTTTTTAATTTTGTAAGGTTAGAGATTAAATTCTAAATTTAAAATTTAAAATTCAAATCATTTTATAACTATAATTAATAGATAATGACATTGAAGGAATTTTTTTTTTTCTTGATAATGCATTAGAGACTTAGCTATATGTCACAAGCACAAGTGTTACTGGGGCAAAGATTGATTGCAGTATAAGGATTATAAGTTCAGAGCGTCTTATTGAGATATGAAAGAGGCACTCGAATCCATTTGAATGTAGCAAGCAACAGCGAAGCTCGAGAATCGATGATTGAAGTCGAATCGAAGTTAATTTTTTATGTGCTGGAATCGAGGAGTATAAGTATAGCGACTTTATCTATACAAACATGCGTAAGGTTAAAAATTTTCTTTTGAAACCCCTGGATGTAACTATGGTATTTGTCTGAGAAACGTCAAGCTCTTGGTATATTTGGATAATCCAAGGTATTATGTTTGATATAATCAGATTGTTACTTTTGAAGTCAACGGTTATAATTAATTAAAGGTAATTTAAAAATTGATCACCCTTTTTAATTTATCAACCATATATCTTAAAATAAATAGCTTAAAGGCAAGGCAACCCTACTTTACATACATAGTTGAGTGGCATTGTGTCCCCAAACTTTGCAAAAATTTATATTATTCTCTTTTACTTTAAAATCTCTCTTTTATTAAAAAAAAATTTATTAAACTATAAGTTACACAATAAAATTTTTTTTTTTCGTCTTCATAAACTTCGTATCTCTATTTTCAAAATTAAAATAGAAAATATTGAAAATAAATATTTAATTTTTTAATAATTAAAATATTCCTAAAAATTTTTTTAATGGCATATGTAACTGATTTTCCAATATAGACATTTCTTCCACGATACACGATTAATTGTCTGCGATGTCATCAATGAATAAATATTATTTCGATTATTTTGGTTAATTATATTCTTTTCCTTCAAGTGAATTATTGGTTTTATGGGTCAAGGTTGGAAATAAATTCTCACCTTTTACTTTTTCTTCTCATTTTGATTTATTTTTGGTAAACAAACGTTTGTTTTTGGCTTTTTGGCAGAGCGTAGAAAAGTGCCGTGGGGTCGACCTTGGAGAGTACAGCTAAGATTTTATCAACACGTCATTCTCCTTTCAGTCGGAGAAGCACTGTGATACTACCAACTCACACCACAACAAGCTCGGTAGGCCGTAGGATCACAGGAAAATGTTTCATCGTAGGGATCTGATGGATAATACGAATACTCGATCGCACAATGACTCTGCTCCAAATGGCTACTTTATTTATAATTGGTCCACGCATATACAATGAGCCGGTGGCGGTGGCCCATTCTCAGTACGGTCCATCAACGCTACGTCAGTCATTAATTTTCGAGGAAAGGACAAATCTGCATTATAGAACCTCTGAGCGGTGTTTCTTCTTTTGTCCTTCTCGTCCACCTTAAAATATATAAGAAATTTTAGTTGATATAAATAATTTTTATATTATATATAAAATATTTTTATATTATAATAATAATTTATATTTAATATAAAATTTTTACATATTAATTTAAATTTATTATTTTTTATTCGAAACTCATTAAATTATATTATAATTTAATTTACCAATAAATAGTATATGTATGATACATCATCACGCACTAAATTATTAAACTAGAAGAAAAGCATGAAGCAACAACACAACTGGGCTTTGAAAAAAAAAAAACAAAATGTCGTTTTAGTTCATCGTGAATGAACATTATTAGATTAAAAAAAAAAAAATCTCCAAAATGTGACCCCTGTTAGCTTGCTGGAGAGAAAAAGATCGTCGTTAAAGTTTTGGGTCTATTAGATATACATGTTTTATATTTTTTTTCATATTACTTATAAGATTTAAGTGATATTGCACATTATTTTTTTGAGTGTGATACCAAAATTTCCTTTAGAATTTATAGGACATTTTCTAAATACGAAAATTTAAAAGTTTAATTAACAAGACGAGGGATACAATTAATTTGCCAATTAAGCCAATTCCTACCATATGTGAAGCATCCAATTAAAATGTTGCATTATGTATGTACCAAACAAAAATAGTGTTGTGATATAATTAGTTTGATGTTGCACCTAAGCTATGGATATAGGCTATGCAAGTTTTGCTTGGGAACTGCTATTGCAAGGCTATTAAGTTTATTAGTTGAAATTGGTTGATGTCATGGCACGTGTGATTATGTTCGGGACGTCATGAGATAGGACATCCCCCGATCGTTGGATTTATTGACCTTAACAAGTGCTGTCCCCATATCTTGGGGACCATGTTATACGTGGAATTGGATTAGGATGCAACGAGCGAGGGTGGGCCTACATTCGTAGGGTTCCATTTATTCTCATGGTCAACGTCGGCCGCAAGATTTTTGAAGAGTTTAGTCCATACGATGGCACATCGTTCTATCCATTATTGGGAAGTCATTAACTGGCTGCCAAGTAAATAGCCCAATCTGACGCGTGGACATTTGCAGATTAACAGATACGGTAATGTTAGGCAGATAACCACAGTTTTAGACGAAAATAAACATAAATCAAATTATATTTCAATAATTAAAAATTTAAATTTTTATTTTTGATATCTTATATTTTAATTGTTGATTTTTTTTTTTTTGGTGAGAACTTATGTGAATATTATTTAGGAATTAATGGCAGCATGAAATACAGACAAAACTGTAGTCTTACTCATTTGATAAATTATGTGCAAAATTAAGGAACAATTTGTCATTTAATTTAAGGAAAAATTTGTCACGTAATTTAAATAGTTTTAAAAATACAAAATTCATTAATAAATTTGATACATGTATCCTTTTCTATATACGGTTAAATGTGTAGATGGGTACTCATAAAAACAAATGTGTACGCGGACAAAATTGGATGAAATCAATAATAGCATTGTACACACGAAAAGGAAAAAAAAAAAAACAAAATTACTGCGTTCGCTGGAAGGGGAACGGAGTGACAGCGGACAGACAAGCAAAGCTATATGGCCTATGAGGCTGTGGCCTGAGAAATTGGTGCGCTAGCCGATGAGCTTAAAACAAAAAAAATTATTTATTTGTAACTTGATTTTAGAACTCTAAATTTACCAAATAAAGAAAATGTATAAGCTTTGTCCGCCAGGAAACTCTCTTTTTCCTCCTTTTTAAAGCACTTTGCTTATCCTCCACGAGCTGCTTACAACCTCTCGCTGTGTGTGTGTGTGTGTGTCTCTCTCTCTCTCTCTCTGTTTATGTGCAGGCCGTTCTCCCTCTTTCTCCATTTGTCCATGCCATTTTTTCACCACACTATCACATGCACATGTCTCAAAAGTACTTTTTCCGAAGTTTCATGCTCTCACATTTTTCTCTTGTTTACTGAGTCCATCCGATACACAAAAGGAACAGCCTTCCTCTCCCCCTCTCTCTGTCTCTCTCTGGTGCAGTAAAATATATTCATTTCCAAGTCGCTTTTCGTTTAAATCCCATTTCTCTGCAAGAGGATATGATTGTGTAAATGGGTTTTTGCATATCTTAGCCTGTTTTAAAGACCACTATAAGGTGGGAATAAATAAAGGAATAGTTAATAGTATAAGCACAAGAATCAGACCATTCTTAGGATGTTGGATCTCAATCTTGATGTCATTCCTAGCGACTCATCTGGCAGGGACAAGATGACTCAAATGGAGGATGATTCTGGCACATCTGCCAACTCCTTCATTATTAACCCTGAAGAAGCTTTAGCCCATCTGAGGGACAAGAACACTGCGTTCGTTTTCGATATCCTTAAGAAAGATAACGGTGATATCAACAAGGAGAGAAATAGCGTTCGACGTGATTTGACCACGCAGCTGTTGTTTCCCGAAAGGAGTGGTCCAGAGAGGACTCCGCGGTTAAAATTGTCAGAGGTTGAGCATCAGTCAGGACTGAAAATTGTGCCTCCAAAGCTGCAGAAAGTGACGAAGGGCAGGCGAGGACCAAAGTCTAGAAGCTCCAAGTACAGAGGGGTGACGTTTTACCGCAGAACTGGGAGGTGGGAGTCCCATATATGGTGAGATTCTCTTTCTGATTGCTAATTATGGGGACATTTCCATCTTTATAAAGCTCTGGACTTCCTGGGGTTGTCTTTATACATACATTGTTCCAGGACCTTGTCTCAAACTTTGATCTTTTTTCTTATATGGTGTGCAGGGATTGCGGGAAGCAAGTATATTTAGGTGAGCAGATGGTCAATTTCTTTCTTTGGACGGTAAAAAATTTTCAATTAAGTTATATTCTCTTCTATTTGTCCTTTTTTTTTATTTTATTTTTTTGTATATCAGGTGGATTTGACACTGATGATGCCGCGGCAAGGTAAGAATTTGGTCATCTTTCCCTTATACATTGTTGCATATATCGTAGTTTCTAATGCTTTAAATTGAAATTTGGATTCAGAGCATATGACAGAGCAGCAATTAAATTTCGGGGAGTTGAAGCTGATATAAACTTTAATTTAAAAGACTATGAGGAGGAAATGAAGCAGGTGATTGACTTATTAATTCCAACACAAAAGCATTTGTTTCTGATTTTACATAATTTAGGAATTGGGTATTGTTGTGTCCTTGTGAATACATGATTGTCGTACTGATAATTGTGCAGATGAGAAATCTGAGCAAAGAGGATTTTGTTCACATTCTTCGCCGTCAAAGCACCAGATTTTCACGGGTCAGCTCAAGATACAAAGGCTTAACTCTCCATAAATCTGGTAGGTGGGAAGCTCGGATGGGGCCATTCCATGGAGGGAGGTAAGGATTCCTCGAAACGAAAATATGTTTGGTTTCGACATTTTCTGGCAATATTGGAAATGAATGCGTTTGATGAAGCTGTCCATCATTGTATGCTCCAACCAGTAATCTGAGTGATATGAAAACAAATCTGAGATCCTTATTTCAAATAGTAAAAAAATGTCCAGGCAACCCTTTCTCCGGTGAGGTTTTTGAGATTTGGATATGTTCTTCATTTGATCAAGCTTTCATTGATTCTGAATATGCCCTTGGTCTAACTCTTAATTCAATATTCGTTTTCTCTTCAGGGCCTATGACAAGGCGGCCATTGAATGTAATGGAAGGGAAGCTGCAACCAATTTTGAGCCCCGTGCATACGAAGGAGAGAGAATTTCAGATCCAAAAATTGAAGGTACTAATGAATTATGATAACTATGTACAACCGTTTCGGAAGAAATGGTTTTCTGTTATTGATCGATGCTTATAGTGACTTGATGACATGGAAGCAGGAAGGGGCTTCAACCTTAATTTGAGCCTTGCGACTTCTCTGCCATCAAAGGAACCAACAGGGAATGAAAAGGTGCCAGATTGCAATCGATTTCTTTCTCAAGTTCCCAGAAAAGAGGTTCCAAATGTCTTATTCTGGGGATGCCCACGATTCATAGATTTTCAGTTTGTTATTTAATTCCTCGGCTGCTGGGCATATGCTAATTTACAGCATAGGTCCTTTCTGTTCTGCAAATGCTTATGGTATGCAAGTTCTAACAGTTGACCTTCTATACTTTAAAGGTTCATGGAGTCTCTTCTGCGCCAACGATCATGCACGCCCTTTGCTGTCAGGCCCTTCCAACATTTGCCGGCATCTATCCTGGTTTATTACCATGCCACAAGGTATGGCTAAATGTCTCTTTCTACTGAGCATGCAAATATTGACAGGTTTCTGCTTATTTATGAGTGAACCTTGAGATTATTGAGAAGAACAATGTGAAATCAATGAAGTATTCATGTTGATTGTTTATATGCTGATAGGAAAGGGCTGCAGAGGAGAGGATTGAAGCTGGTTCTTCACAGAGATTCTCAAGCAGGCCATGGAACATAATTGTCAACACCAAAAACACTTCAATGTTATCTGTTGCAGCATCATCAGGATTCGCTACTTCTACTCTTATTGGCCCTTCAACTGTTCCATCCACGCAGCACGAACATTCGTTCAACAATCTGTTCCTCGGGACACCCAATACATCCAACGACAGCACTTTTCACCGATACTCCTACAACAGTTGATATTAATATTGGCAATGCATCATGCATTTTGTTATTCTCCTCCTTGGAAATTTAGGTCAGCGGGACATTACCTTCTGGCCTGAAGTTTTTCTTTTTATGTACGTGAAAGGCAAACTACTGTGTATCTGTCTTTAATAATTATTAACGTTAATTTAGATTAAAATTTAATTTATTTTAATTTAAATTTAATTGTTTGAATAAATATAAATATGTATATTTATATAAAAACACAATAGCTTGAGCTATTGAGGTCCTGAATCGAGAAAGGGCTAACGTTAAATTGTCGGAGATATGTATAGAGTTGGAAGTGACGGCATTTGGTCTTGTTCATTCCTGTTTTGACACAATGAACTACCATCTGAACTGTCAACGAGAGAATGACTTGACTTTGGCCATCAGTTTGTTCACTGGTATGACTAAACATCCGCCGAGGTTGTTTACTGGTACCTACTAGGTAACCCGACCTATGTTGTAATCCTTAAATTAATTGAATTTAATTATATGAATCTTCTTTTTTTTTTTTTTTTTTTTTGTTTTTTAGTTAAACTAGATTGGTTGTTCTAATTCCCATCTCAGTACAGTCCGCTATGTTATTTAATTCGTGTTGTTCATTTACCTAGATTTAGCCACATCCTTGTATTGATGTATTCAAATGCCTATGCTTGAACATTTCCCCCACCATCTTCTTGCATACTGCCTACCATGAATCTCGCCATTTCTAATCTCGTCTTTTCTTTGATGACTAGACATCCCTTTCAGTGCTTACAATTTTGTAACACAAATTTTCTAGTCACGAAATTCCTTTAGTAGCTCAGTGCTCACAATCGTGCCACATTGTCGGCATTATTTTCTATTTTACGGAATTTGTTTATTGATTTAATTAGAATTTTACAAAATATTTCTCTGGATCACATGTCTCTATTTCGGTCAACTCTCATTTTATGACTTACATTCACATTTATACAGTCAACCTTTTAAATAATAGAATCTAGATAATAATAATAAAAAAAAAATCACATGGAAGTATCCCATTTTATTTAATCCAATTACCGAATCATTTTCATCCCTAGCATTACTAAAATTTATGTATGCAAATAAAAATATAAAATATATCAGGCATAAGACTTCTTAAAAATACACTAGTGATTAAGAGACTAGAAATGATACCTCGAATTTAAATTTTGAGAAAAGACATGGGACACTTTTGGAAGAAGGGAGAGAAATCCCCATCGCTTAATTTACAACCTAACGATTTCCAATTAAAAAAATAAAAATGCATGGGCATCTGCAACGAGACACTAAATCCAAAACCTTGTTGGTTAACCTTATGTTGTGGATTTGCATCTTCACATCTATCTAACAGACAATCGGGGACACAACTACGATAAATGGGTTTTGAAAATTGGCGTTTTGCCTTTAAAGCTTTCCATCGGTTTCCTTCCTGGTTCGGCTCGTCGGCTCATACCTTCCCACAGTTTGCAGCAACTTTGAAGCTGACACTCATGATTAACCGAGGAATCTTTCTGGCACATTTGAATTAGAATATAACGAAAAAATTGATGGTTATTACATATTAAAAAAAGGGTCCATCACTGCAACATCAGGAAGGTAATCTCTGTGAATAACAATCGAGGCCAAGAAATAATAATAATAATAATAATAACAAAGAGATATTAAAATTTAGGAGAGGTCATCCAGTCTGTTCAAAATTAAATAATTGATATAAAAAAATTATTTCACTCAAAAATTTTAAATTATAGAATCAAATCTAAAAGTGAATAACAGATTAAACTCTAAGAATGCTTACCTTGCATGTTTCGTACATTGCACGTTCTCAAAGAAGGAAATGTGGTCGCAGACTGGTTTCGCAAACTCGGATTCTTCAAGATGAGTTTGGGGCTCAGTTGGCCTGGATGATTAAGTTGTAGGATTTCATGTTTACAAGCCTTGACATTCCACTTTTACCAAACATTTATGCATGATTTTATTAATCAGAATATTATCACCAAAAACATATTCATGTTTAGGCCTCAGCAGCTTAAATAAAAAGTCGTGGAAAGGAATGTCATATTGTATAATAAGCAATAACCTCAAATTTTCGTTAATTTTGCTTACTTATTTTTTTTTTTTTTTTGAG
Source organism: Rhizophora apiculata (assembly GCA_037832385.1). Taxonomy (NCBI): domain Eukaryota; kingdom Viridiplantae; phylum Streptophyta; class Magnoliopsida; order Malpighiales; family Rhizophoraceae; genus Rhizophora; species Rhizophora apiculata. The sequence goes on along the minus strand of CM075426.1, from coordinate 2,832,649 downwards.
TCCATCAAGAAATTCAATCAACCTATGATCTTAATCACAATGTCCATTTAAAAAAATTAGTTTCAATTTTACCTACAATAACTTCTTCAAAACATCAAGTTGACCCTTGGCGATAATATTTTTCACTTAAAAAAGAAAAAAAAAAATCTATCTGTAATCTTTTGGCTTTCATTATCCTTTCAGTAATTGACAAAATAAGGGGTTGTTTGGTTTGAATAAGGTGGCCATAGGGAATGAATGAGTATAAATATTCCTATTCAAAAGTGTATGAAAAATGATAATTAGTTTCTCATTCCTTGAAATGTCTTTTGTCTCGCCTACTTTCTCTCTCCCGATCCATCACAACTACCGTCCAATCACTTTAGGATATGCGGAAAGAGAGAAAGAGAGAGAGAAAAATGAAAGGAAAAAAGATTAATACTTGTCATTGGGAAATGTTTTTGATGGAGGGGAAAATGGAATAGAGTAATTTTTTCTCTCTAATCCACCGAATTCATTCTTCCTAAATTAATTTCCTATTATTTTTATTAAATATACAATAATTTTATTACCAAGATTGAAATTGTCATCCTCTACCTTTCATATCCTCTCTTTTCTTATCCAAAAACAATGCAAATGTAGAATACTTGTCTTATTGAAATAAACGAGAAAATTTGATCCATTGGCAAAACAAAAAATAACATTCAAATATCTCCTTGCAAAGTTTTCTATTTTACCTCGTAACATTTCAATTTATCAATTTTTAAATATATTAATTTTTCTTAAGGTTTCTAAATTTTGTGTATAATGTGATATTTGCAATTTTTCATATTTTTTTAATAAGATGTTATATTTGAAATATTCAAATTTGATTTGAAAAAAATAAATTACTTGCGAAAAAATTTAAAAAATATATTCATCATCATTTTTAAAATTTTTGGTTTAGATTTAGATTTTTATATTTAAATGAACCAAACGAAAACAATGAAAAGTTAATTCTAATTTTTAATATTTTAAAACTTTTGATTTTATTTCCGTTTCGGCTCCATTCCCATTCTGATTTTGATGTGGTACTCTAAACCAAACGTGCTCTAAATGGCATCGCTTTGTACTGCTGGGCCTGATAGGAAAGCGCTAAATATATTAGGCCTTTTGATGCCTATTAAGTACGAATCGCCGAAGACTGCAAGACAGTGTAGTCTAAGCTGTTTCATCAAAGCCCAATCTAGTTGAGAAATAATGGAGAAATGAAGAAACCAATAAACTTGGCCGCCCCCCCCCCCCTCCCAAAAAAAGAGAAACTCAAACTTTTTTTGTTTTTAAGTTTTAGATTCTAATTAAAAAAATGTAAAAGATTGGTGGAAATAATAATAAAAAAAACTATGTTTTTTTATATAATTTATGACTCAATGCGTCTCTTGATTAAAAAATAAAAAATTTAATTTTCATTGATGCAAGTAAAGAAAGAAAAAAGATAATGAAAAAAAAAAAAAAGGAATCTTTAACAAAAAAGAATGAAGAAATATATGTATTGCATATCAAAGATGATGTTGGGTTTCACCAATCAATTTTTAGCACATTGATTCTAGTTAAAACCTAGAATTTTGTAATACATGACTTGGAATTCGAAGTTTTAATGTATCAAGCCTTTGTGTGTGCATTACTCATTCAGCGAAACCTAAAATTTTTAATATAAAAAGATATTATAAAAAAGTAAATTATAATTTTTATGAATTTAAATTAAAATTATTTATTCATATTTTAATTCAATCTTTGTTTAAAAAAAGAGAACACATCATTTCACTCTGTGCGAATCTCGAACAAGAACCTTATATAATAATAATTTTCTTTTTGGCCCGGTAAGAGAAGAAACTCATACCACCCGCATCGGGCGGTGGCGTAACTTAATCTGTACTTTTACCATTTGCAGTGAAGAAAATATGGCAATTCCTATAATAAAATTTATTCATGTTTGGGTGGTAAATTATTGGCAAATTATTTTTTTAATTTTCAATAACTAATTTTTTTAAAAAAAATTAAAATTAAGAATTTAAAATAATTTTTTATTAAACTTTATAATTAATAATAATTATTAAAATCGAAAAAACTTAGTAACAATACAATATAAACAACGCAGTCAGCACACTAATCGTGCAGCATCCGTTAAATTTAAAAAGTTGAAAATAACATGTAGATTATTAGAGAGATCGGATGTTCGCGGCGTTGGCTCTCACCGCCGCACGTCAAACCCTCACTAAAATATAAGTTGTTCCGTAACACAAAAGAAGTAAAAGCCTAAAATCCAATTTAAACCTCCCTAAAACTCGAACGTCAAAGGCACCCCCCCCCCCCCGCTCTCATCTCAAGCCACAAGGAGCAAAAAAAATAAAAACAAAAATGTGGCGGTCCATAGACGCCCAGTTGAAGCTTCTGTTGCCCCTCCGGACAATCATCTTCACGCAGCCAAGCCCATGCTATCTCCAGTTGCTGAAGCTAAGCTCCGGCCGCTTCTCTCCTTCCAAAACCCTATCCCTTCCCTCGATTTCAATTCCTTTCTCTTGTATTCTCACTTCGAGTAGCCGCCAAAAGTCTCGGAGCCACTTGGTGGCCACGAGCTGCATTTCTTCGTTCTCCTCCCTGGCGCCTCAGCGACAGCAGCAGCACGTGACGGTGGAGTGGACCGAACCGGTGTCTTGCTCCGAGGTCGGCGATGGCGGCGGCACCGTTGTCGAGGAGGACTCCTCCAGGCCGTCGATTCCCGTTCGAGCTTTTTTCTTTTCCACTAGGTTAGCTTCTTTTTGTCTTTTGTATTTTTACTTTATTAATTGGGGTTCTTTTTTTTTTTTTTTTTTTTGGCAATTTTAGTTTTTCACTTTTGTTAATTTTAGTTTGTTGGATGCTTAAATCTCAGTGAGTCTTGTCAATTTACAGTTTTATTTTCATTTGCGGAAAATTTTCCTTTGGGCTTCTAGACCCGTATAGGCATTCAATTTGTTACCCTATAAATGCAAATTAGCTTATAAGTTCTAAGTTAAAAGTGTGGATTAATTGGGACAGGAAAGGAGGCTTTTTTTCAATTATAGCTTGTCTGTTTTGTATGGGAAGAGATTTTTCTTTCAAATTCCAATTTGATTATGAAGAATTAGCTCATGAACGTTGATGTATTACGTAGATGATATATCAGTTAAATTCCAACAGGAATAATGAGAAAAAAGGTTAAAAAATCTTGTAGATATTTACTTTTACTTGTTGAATTCTGTCTGTGATTTGTGTCTGCAGTGTTTTTTCTTTTTGCCCTCAGAGGCTTACTTGCTATTCGTTTGGCTAAAGGATACTTAACTGAAGATGAATCTTAACTTCTTGCTGTTTACATTTTTGAAGTCATAAATCTGAAATATTTAGTTCATTATTGTTGGTTTAGTGTGGATTTGAAGAGCTTAGTGGAACAGAACAAACACAATTTTATCCCGCCAACATCGCGTATGACCAACTATGTTGTACTTAAGTTCGGAAATCTCTCTGAACCCTGTGTAAGTTCATTTATGCTTTAACAAAGGATTAATTTGTCTCTGTTTCATTAACGTGCTCAAGGTGGTATAAAATTGTTGTACGAATAAGCTGCTGTCTTTCTTGGTGATAGTATAAAACATATGTGTGCTCCTACTAATTGTAGGTCTAGCTAAATTAGCTCTTATTTTCAGGGTTTTGGAACTTGCATAAGTGGAAGTGATTGCTGTTACATGGTGGTGTTTCAGTATGGCTCTATTGTTCTGTTCAATGTCCATGAAGATGAGGTTGATGATTATCTAAAGATCATTAGGAACCATGCATCAGGGTTGCTTCCTGAAATGAGAAAGGATGGTGAGCTTCCATAATCTTTTTAATTGTTATTTCCAATTTGCAATATGTTTTATCTACTTGTTTGACAGTGCTCATTATCATGAAAGAAATTGCAATCTGGATGGTTGAATTAAATTTAGTGTCACAGACATTAAAAGCAAAAGAAATTTCTTCTTTTGCCTAAGGTGGTATTAAGTATGTGCTTAAGCTGATATTGAGTATGTTGTTAAGTATGGTGCGGCTACCTTTCCTATTGACAATTGCACTTGCTGTATAGCCAAACTATTGGGATTGTGCATAGTGCCTCACTCGTGGTCTTAACTTATTGGACTTTATTTGGTTGTGCAAGAGTATGAGGTGAGAGAGAAGCCTGCATTACGCACATGGATGCAAGGTGGACTTGATTTCATAATGTTGCAGTTTTTGAACATCGATGGAATCCGCACCATTGGCAGCGTTCTCGGTCAAAGCATTGCCCTGGACTACTATGGACGCCAGGTTTGTGCTATACCATTTCTGTAACCATTTAGATTAGAGGCAGTTTCCTTGTCAGCCATCCATAATCTTCTCTCCTTTGTTTTTTGGTTTTTTTTGTTTGTCCTTTTATCTTCTCTTAGGTTGATGGAATGGTTGGTGAATTTACTGACATCAATCGTGGGATGGAAAAAACTGGAACATTTTCCATGGACAGTAAGAAACTTTTTCAGTTAGTGGGGAAAGCAAACTCTAATCTTGCTGATGTCATTCTAAAGCTTGGACTTTTTGAGAGGTAATGATCTTAAGGCATTTGTGTATGACTCTTTGGATTTTGTTGTTGCTGCTGTTGATTATCTTCTTCCTCCAACTGGTTGGGGGTTCAAGGTGTTTGTGTAATGAAAATGTAACTAATATATTAGATAAGAATAAAGGTTCTCATTCTGTGGTCAATATTTAGCCTTAATCAAGATGTTGCTCTCTGTGCATGCTTCCCCAAGTTCATATTGTTTTATTTGCTTCTATAACTTAAACAATTATTTTTTCAACAGATCAGACATTGCTTGGAAAGATGCCAAATATGCTCAGATATGGGAATATCTCAGAGATGAATTTGAATTAACTCAGAGATTTGCCAGTCTGGATTTTAAGTTGAAGTTTGTGGAGGTAGACCCGTCTCTCTGAAGCTCTTTGTTTTTCTCTTTCTGGTTTGGGTTCCTCAGGTGTTAGTGCTATAATGTTTATCCATTTAAGTACAAGCTTAGCCCTTGTTTTCAAAGCTAAAAGTTCCAATTTTGCCAACAATATGGTTTTGCTTTTGTAGACTGTTCTATTTAAAGAAAATTTAAAGAGACCTGGCTTATTTATGTGTTATAGTGACAATCTCACTTTCAATCTGCAGCATAATATTCGCTTCCTTCAAGAGATTCTGCAAAATAGAAAATCAGACTTTTTGGAGTGGCTCATCATTGTGTTGATTAGTGTCGAAATAATTATATCTATCTTTGACCTTGCAACAAGGTCGGGAATAAAGATATTATAAACCCTTGAAGCATTGACGCCAGGTGATTTTTTAAGAGATACAAGAAGTTGGTACTCGAAAATGGTACCTTCTGTATATTTCTCTTTCCGGTGACTAACTCTTTTATTTGTTGCCTGTATATTGCTTAGGTCTATAGTTCTGAGATCATAGAATCATGGCAAATTTGTAGATATTTTCCTTTCAAATCCATGAATTTTTCATGGTGATGAAGATTTTGATGGTGATGTTGGCTTTTGTTGTTCCTACGGACATATTTCGGATCCAAAAGTGCTTTCCATTAATGGAAAACTGAGTCTGAATGGTAGCAAGGGGAGTGTGAACCACAAGGCGTGCATATAGCGGCTGCCCCGCTCCTGAAACTTCCTGCACGGAAATTGCTTCAATGCAATCGCCGTATTTCCTGATGCAAATAATAGACGGAAAAATGTGTCATATGTTTGCAAGTTTCTAATATGATATGATTTTGGTTAAACAAATTATAGAAGTTAAATATTTTAGACTTTAATTGTGGTATAAATGATATGGTATGAATGTGTGCAGGACCTAAGCAATTTTGACCACAAACCGAAAGGTTGTAGTTGTGCTACGAAATGTCCGGATTATCTACAGGGTCTCTGGCACTGTTACTGTTGCGATCCGACGAGAACTGAGTCCAGGGCATGTTATCGTGTGTTATTGTTCTTTGCGTGGGACCTAAAAACAGGAAAGGAAAAAGCAGGAATGTTGTTATGGTTGTTGGGCAGCATGTTGTTTCGTAGCCCTCTCAATCCCTTTAATGTGTGTACAGCCGCATACACTTTTTATTAGATTTTTTTATTAGATGTTCTATCCTTAGTAAAAGAATTAATTTTCTTAATTAATAATAATAAATAACACATTGTATAATATTAAAAATATATTTATAGAATTTGATTTTTTCGATAAATATAATTAGTTTTAGTTATTATCTTATTTTTTTATTTGAAATATCGAAAATTTATGTTAATAATTATTTTTTATATATTTTTTATTAAATATTTATATTATATTTTTAATATAAATATTTATATTTTTTTCAATAAAATGTGTATGAGTCTTTTTTTTTATATATAATTTAAAATAATAATCTGATTAATAATTTTTTATTAGTTTAAATTTTGATATTTTATTATTATTTATTTTTTATTTAATATAATTTATATTAAGAGAATAATTATAAATTTTAAATTTATTACTATTAAAATTAAATAAAAAATTTATTTAAATTAAATATTTTTTTAAATAATAGTAATGTGATTTTTATAAAAAAAAAATTAAAAATTATAATAAATAATTTTAAATTTTAATGTATAAATATAAAAATTAATATATTTAAAATATTTTTTATTGAAAAAATTTATTCTTTTCCACTTTTATTGCATCGGTAAACTATTCCGTCGTGTCATTGTCATGTCTTGGAGAGGGTGCCCGTTTAGAAAAAGGTGCCGAAGCGGGAGTAAAGTGGCGTGTCTGTTGGTAAAAATAAATAAATAAATAAAGTGGCGTGTTCTGGCTATTGCCGTTGAGTCTTAAAGCATCGGTATAAAGTATTTGTCAAGCGCATTTGAAAATGTCCAAATCGTGAATGTTATCTCTGCTTGAAAGTAATAATGATAATAACAACAACAACGATTATTCTGTTGGATTGTCATTAAGCTATTGTGTTCCATGAAAGCTGAAATTGAACGTAAATTCGCTGCATTTAAATTTTGAGCAAAAGTTTACCCTTTTTGCTTTCAGAAACCTTGGCACCGGCCGAGCTCACCCACCCTTGAAGGCCTCAGCTATGGATTTTAATGGAGTCGCTAATTTTATAAACTTGATGGTCCCTGCCTTGTGATTAAATAAATTGGGTCAATCTAAAAAATCTTTGCCCTCTAGCAAATGGCTGGCCTGCAACAATTAGTAGGCTCATTTATTTATGGAAAATGGAACATTGAGTAGGCTTTCTTAAGGCGTTTCTTCATTGGCAGTGAAATTCTTGGGTGCATCAGATAATTAAGACTACGTACTAAGCCAATGTTACTAGTAATAAGATTAATTATATGTGCACCTTAAGAATTCATAATATTCTCAAAAATTATCTAATTATTTGAATATGATTTATTGTATTAAAAATTTGTTAAATTTTGAGAAGTAAAATTAATAAAATACGTAAATTATATTTTATTAACTTTCCAAAGATTTTTTTTATTTCATTAGCGAAAAAAAAAAATTTAAATTTTTATATTTTAAAATTAAAAATATAATACATTATTATCTAAAATAATAATTATTATAATAATTAATAAAATAATATTTATTTATTTATTTTAATATTATTATAATTATATATATTATTTTATTAATTATTTGTAACTTATATTATTTTTATATTTATTATTATATATTCTTTAAATAAATTTTTATTTTAATTTTTTTATAAGTATAATTAATTTATAATTTTATATTAAATAATAAATAAATTATATAATATAAAATTATAAATAAATTATATTAAAATAAATAAATATAATAATAAATATCGTAATTTAAAATTTGTTTTGAATGCGATAAAAAGGTGATTGATTGGCTGGAAGGATGACTCGAAACGTGAAACGTGGGCCAAGACAAAGCGAAAAGAGAAGGAAGTGAGGCAACCAACGGCGTTGACGAATAGGAGTCCAAACATGAAAAATATGTGATAAACATATAAGTCCAAGAAAAAAAAAAAACAAAACCCATTAGACAGAAAGTCTGATCAGAATCACAATCTGCGATCTGCTTCTTCCTCTCTTTCCCACTTCCCTCTTCTCCGTCGTCGGATCTCTCTCCCTCTCTCTCTCCCCCTGTGATTAAATCAATCTCTTTTTCTCTCTCTAACTCTCGCGCCAAATACAAAATCGGCCTGCCTCCCCCCTTCTCTCTCTCTCTCCCTCTCTCTTTCTACAAGGTACGAACTTCACGTTTTCATTCTCTCTCCGTATTCACCTGCATGGTAGAACTTAGGGTTTCAGTTTCCTCCAATGGCTTTCGCTTCTGTATTTCTCTGTTTCTTCTTTCTCTCTTTCTTTCTAGATTCCTATATGCACAAGTACAGATGCATTGTGTACGGATTTAACCCCCCCCCCCCCTTTTTTTTCTCCCTTCGAGTTTCGATTAGGTTATTAAACTTATAGATCTTGTGTAGAAATTGGTAGCATAGCAGGTATGCGTATGTGCTTTATGATCTCTTTTAGTTTGATCGGAGTGGAAGTCGGATGGTTCTAAGACAATACGAATTTCACCGGTCTTGTATTGTCTTGCTATTTGAATGTATGCGAACTTGCTTGATTAGTATGTGCTTGCTATTTAAGGGTTTTGTGTATATCATATATGGCTTTTGCTTTGAATTTGAAGAAACTTTGTATCTAAGAGCAGCTTCAATTTCTTAAAATATCAGTCAACGCGCATGATATGTATGTGTGCATGCTTATCTACGTCCTGGTTATGTGCAATGTAGGGTATTTTGTGAGATGGCAGATAACGCAACAAGTCCAGCAGGAGGAAGCCATGACAGTGGTGGTGAGCACAGCCCACGTTCAGGAGTGAGGGAGCAGGACAGGTACCTGCCAATTGCCAATATAAGCAGGATCATGAAGAAGGCATTGCCTGCCAATGGAAAAATTGCAAAAGATGCCAAGGATACCGTCCAGGAATGTGTCTCTGAGTTCATCAGCTTTATCACCAGCGAGTAAGTCATTAAAGTTTTCGATGGTAGGGAGCTGTTCTCTGCTACTTTCTAAATTGTTGAATTAGGATTTCAGTGCTTAAAGAAAGTGGGAAATTGTGCAACTACGTAATTGGTTACTGCAGGGTTATGTTTTCTGGGTTTTGATTGGGATGCTTGGAGAGAATGTTTGGTTCATGAATTAATTTGGTTTTTTTTATGATGATGGTTGAGTTTTTCTTTGATGTGGTGGGTTTTTTAATTTTTTGGATGGGTGAATGCTGGGACTTGAACCTTATACCTCTTGGTCTCAAGTCTGTTCTTATTGGTTTTCTCAGAATGAAGTCTTGTCCTGTGCCTTGCCATGGGTATTTTGGTATTGTGGTTCTTTGTTGTGAATCATTTATCTGAAAATTGTTCTCATTTCAGTGGGATTGGTGTTTTGAAGTGCATTTGGTGTTTTAGGAAATGATGAATTTTGTTTTGTGGCTTGTGATTGATGTTTATGAAATGGGGTTTGATTTCCTTTGGGCTCTTTTGGAAATTATGGTGTAGTTCTTGGTTGATTAGGACCTGGGTTCTGCTGTGATGGGTGATTTGAGGTTTCTCATTTCCCAGGGCAAGTGATAAGTGTCAAAAGGAGAAGAGGAAGACTATCAATGGGGATGATTTATTGTGGGCAATGGCAACATTAGGCTTTGAGGACTACATTGAGCCACTTAAGGTGTACCTAGCTAGGTACAGGGAGGTAATCATTTTTCACTCTTTCATATTCTATTTATAGCTGTTTCAATTTATGTCATTTTAATTTATATTTTAACTTGGAATCTAACTTGTTTTTATCCCCTCTTTTTGGTGGCCTTGATTTATTGGTTTATTGAATGACTGCAATATTACAGTTGGAGGTAAATAAATCTTTCTCAATTGACGAACTATTGTTTTCTTCATTGATGTAATATTTTGGTGTGCATGCTCGAGCAATGATTTATGCGGTTTACCTTTTCCAGGGTGACACCAAGGGATCTGCTCGAGGTGGAGATGGATCAGCTAAAAGGGATGCAATTGGAGGTCTACCCGGCCAGAACCCACAGGTGGTTTCTGTTGAAACCTGCTTTAGAATTTTGTTTTACATGCTGGATTTGTGTGATATTGGCATTGTTGTGTCCTCTTTAAATCAGTTTCAATCTATTGGCTTACTTTAACATTTTATTCTTGCATTCATGGCGAACAAATGCAGCAGTATGTTCTTCAGGGATCGTTGAACTATGTAAGTCCTCAGGTGTTACTGCTCTCTCTCTCTCTCTCTCTCTAATTTTCTGTTGTACTCCTTATTCAATAATGAATGAGAAAATAGAGTTAGCTTTTTTAGCAAATGGGAAAGAGAACTGGTTATTTGATCACTATCATTGATAGTTTCAACCATTTCAAGGAGTTTTATATTTTTGCTTGCTTTTTTAGCAAATGGGAAAGAGAACTGGTTATTTGATCACTATCATTGATAGTTTCAACCATTTCAAGGAGTTTTATATTTTTGCTTGTTGAATTCCCCAGAGGACCATCTCATCTAGATGTTTTTGTACTATTGCTTTCAACATCAGCTGTCAAGATTAGATTCTGTAACTAACAGAAAGGTGTCACAATGGAAAATCTGGAGAGATTTAGGCCGTATTCCCAATGGGATCAATTTTGCTATTCTGTTTTAATCATTTTTTGAGTCAATATTCTGTTTTAATCATTGGTAGCTGTTAGGATTGATTTCATGGAGATTTCCAGAACATTATTGTTGTCCCAATGTCCTCCAATCTGTATAGTCATGGAAAAATCTATTTTGGTGATTATCCTCAGCATAGTAGACATGGGCTTGACCAAATTTTTCATTCTCCAAATTGGCAAAATCAAAGATTCTAAATGTCAGTTTTTCATGGCATCATTTCAGTTTTGATAGTCTCTGAAAGTTTAATTATCACTTTCAGTTAGCTAGGCCTGACCTAGTGTGCAAGTCCCTTGGTGATGTTGAATGTTGGCGATCTTGGCCGCTCATGTCATTTTATATTACTCTGGTGGGTCCAAAACATTTGGATGAGGAGCCTATACTGGCCACAACTTATCTTTTCCCCCTATCTTGGAACTTTAACGTTCAACATTCTTAAAGCTGGTATCAGTGTTTTAGTATTCAATACACTGTTTTGTTTGGAATGGGATTATCATCTCCTGGCCCTGCCTTGGAATTGTAATTCCTTTTTCTTTTACTGGATGGTTCATAATCTTGATGACATCATTTAGCTTGGGGTTGGAATTATTCCAAAGCAAGGGAGAGAAGGAAAAAAATTAAGGTTGGCCTTAAATGGGAGCTAGATTATACAAACGGTAGAAGCCAAAAACTTCTGGATACCTCTTTCTTGAACAATAGAGATCTAACAATTTGCTCCTGAAGTTTTAATATATGCAGTTCCATAAAAGTTTTACTTGAGGAACTGTATGCCATGTAGGTAGTTTTCATCCTAGCTTCGGTGGACTTCATTCTACCCTTTTTGATGGGATCAAAATAAGATGAGTATTTGTTGCATGGGGAAGAGTACAAGACGCACTATTGGACTGAACATCTTATTTTTGTCTCATCATGTTCTTAAGCTAGTCCTAGGTTGTCTTGATGTTGCACCCTTGGATGTTATAGTCTGAGGGCAGCAGCGGTGTCCCAAAGAACAATTATTTAGCAGTTAACCAATTGAAGAGAACTTACCAAGAGAGAAGGTTACTAGACATCTGAAGAGATCAACTTAAGTTAGATTTTTCTGTTTGTTTAATCTGGGATCTTTCCAAAACTAATATTAGGCGTTTGGCTCTCTACTGGATACATTTTAAAGCAGTTGGTACTTTGAACATTAGTAACGTTGCCCAAATTCACTTATAGGCGCACAAAGTGAAAACATGCTTACATATTGGCTTATGTTTGTTAGTGGTGCTATTAAGTTAATTAATTAAATTGGTGAGGGCTAACTTGGTTGACTTACAGTAGTAAATTTATGACCATGTAGATTATCAGGCTCAATTTCTGGATGTCATTGCTTATAGCTAACCCTTTTTTTTTGGGGGCCGGGGGGGGGGGTGTGGTTTGGTGTGTTTCATGCTAAGGGTATTCTCGGGCCAGCTTAAGCATCAATTAAGGCCAAGTCCCCTGATCTCAATGGTGCACTCCCCCACAGGGGGTAATGCATTCAGGATTTTATTCCTGCAGTGCTCCCCTTTCGTAAAGAATTTGTAACCAAGGAACATGGGTTTAACGGTGGATTTTGCAAACTCTTATTGGATGGCTTATGTATTTCTTGTTATTTTGCAGGGACAGGGACAGCATATGATTGTTCCCTCGATGCAAGGCAATGAGTAGGAATCAAGTATCTCGTTTACCGTGAATTCTTAGTAGTAGTAGAAATGTTTAGTTTCAACACTTATGGCATCCTCCATATTGATTTACTGATTAAAGCCAAGTGCTATTTATTTTTGGGCTTTGGGTTTTTTTTTTTTTTATTGTTGTTGGGGGTGGTTTGGACTCGTTGATGCCCTCGTCGGAATGACAATTTCATAGGAGATAAGTGCTGTAAATTTGGTCCCTAATCTTATTAAGTCCTTCCCATTCAAAGGAGGGCTAATTTTATTAGTGTAAGGCAACAAATTAAACGAATTCGAGTAATTTATGGTTCTTCGTTTCAATTTCCTATTTCTAAATTGATTTTCATGCCTTCCTCTTCAATTTTCTGCTCGTTCTGACTTACGTTGGCCCTGTTTAATTGTAAGGCAGTTCCCTCGAATTCGAGTTCGGAATTGAAACTCCAAACGATCCTGTCTTTAGTATTGAAAGACGCGGGCGTCGTGATATCTCTTGGGAGTTGGGGTAAATGCTGTAAGTGGCCAGGACAGAGAAGCAACAGTACTTACATTAGCCGTTGTGCGTTACAGCCAAATCTTATTGGAGACCGCACACTTGGTCAGGGGTCCTTTCGCCAGGAGGCACTACGCCTGAATTGCGGCAGATAGCGGTTAGGTGCAATTTACTATAAGCAGAAATTAGGCGACTGCACTCTTTAGGAGCCATTTGTAGAAAGAAACGTAGAGAGAACTTGCACTCGGTTCGTGCCACTAGCCACCTGCTAATTAAGCGCAGCTGCCCAGCTAGATTGACCCGATAAGAGGATCGATGGCAAACAAAGCGACAGCAATACTCACGGGTGCACGTGATATGGAGGTACACATGTTACGTGCACGTGAGCGTGATTATACGTAATACAGAGGCGATGGGTGTGGCAAAACATCATCATAGCACACTATTGATACGAGAAGAAAACATAGTCACGTGGACATGTTGGCAACATCAGAATGTCTCCGTCTCACTCCTCTACCCCGCGACGTCACCATCATTTCTTGCGTGCACGAGACCGCCAGCTCACCCCTCTCTTGCTCTCTTTGTTGGCGATGTACCCCTCTCAACATCGTGCCAAACCTCAACCATTTTTTTTTTGTTTGATTTGATTTGATTTGATTCAATTTTTTATTAAAAAAATAAATTATATTATTATAATAATTTTTTATTATCATAAATTTTATTTTTTTTTTTAAAAAAATAAAATTAAAGTTTTAAAAATAAAAATTTAAGTTGGATTGTCTTTTAAGGGGCAATTTGATTTTATTTGTTTACTCTTTGATTTTAATTTAGACACTTCAAAAAGTTGAATCCTCAAGAAGGCTAGGCAAAGAAGCCGAAAAGAGAGAAGGAATTAGAGGGAAAAATAAAACCAATGCATGCGCCAGCCTTGCAAGGGGAGGAGCGAGAAGGCAGTAATTTATCACAACTAATAATGTATGCGGACCTGTTATGTATAAATTAGAAAACTTATAGATGCAAAAGAGCTTATATAATTTAGGCGAATTCAGTATTTTATACAAGTTGGTCAAGGAAATTCAATCTATTTCATAAAAGTAAAACACCTATTTCATGCGCATATGTTCCCAATCTTCGTGACAGAGTGGCGAAATGGAGAGATTCCTGGGCGAACTTGACTGTAAACATGACGAATGAAATCGTGTGATAACGTTGCTTTGTATCTCATAAAATTTTAGTTCTTGAAATACCGCACAAAAAGAAAGAAAAAAAAGAGTCTCGCAAACTTTTTATCAGTTTTATAGCTCTTTAACGAGAACGAAAATTTTGTATTTAATTTGTTCAAAAGATATTTATTTACTGTCAAGATCTATAATAATGTTAATATATCTATCAAGTTCTTTTTATTCTTTAAAAAAAAAAAAAAAAAGAAGAGAGGACTAGTCAAACGCCTTTTGCGCCTGCTGGTTGCCAACTCACAAACCGAGAAAGCCCAGCTCACACCACCAGCAGCCCTCGCCGGGGGCTCAGAAAGTCCTCCTTCAACGCAATATTCTAAACCTGTTTCTCTCAGGGAGTGCCCAGTGGCCATCTCTCTTGATCAGTACTACTCACCCGTCACCAACACACCCTGACCCCTCAATTTTGTTCTACCAAAAAGATGTCACCAAATTGTCTACTTCATTTCTCTCACTCTCCGTTGATTTTTGTTGCCAGGTCAAAGCGTTTTCTCCTTCTTCGCTTCTTCTCTCTCTCTCTCTCTTTAATTACTTGCGATCAAGATGATATCATAAAAAGAGTAACCCTATTTTCTATAGACTGAGAGCCATTGGCCTTGTAAATCCAACGGAGTATTATTCTTCTTCTTTCCGTTTTCCTTAACTTTCCCTCCCATGTCTATGCCCAATGTGGAAAGAATAACCACTAACTATAATTGGCTATTAAATTTAAAATTTGGGGTGAGATCTGACTAATAGTTAAATTCTCCTCTCCGTGACCCAAAAAGAAATTGAGAAAATACTGAAAAAGAATTTAAGAAGAAAAAAAATGTGGATAGAAGCCATCAAGTTACACAACTTTCTATCTATCTCCACCGCTCTCGTTCACGCCATATTTATATTGTTCAATTAGGTCGGGGCAGCAAGTGGAAAGAATGTTACTCTTTCTATTATCGAAGCAAAAAAGTAGTCATCGGAGGAACCTAGTGATTAATTTAACACCTGTCTATTTGAAAAAGAAAAAGGCGGACATGGACCGTCATCCAAGCCGTTAACAAGACATCTCCTGCGCAGAGAATATCGAAACCGCCTCAATTAACGCCTCAAATTTTCGATAGATCCATCCGTCATTAACGTACGCGGTGAAGAAAATAAAAGAGCTAGTAGATAGGGAATAATAAAGAGAGAACATTGCTGGACCCGACAAATCTGTACAAAGACTGTGTCAGAAATGATATTGATATTATGGAATCCCACTTTTTGACAAACATTTTCTTTTTTTTTTTTTGCATTTTCAAAATTTTCAATTAAAATACATATAATATAATATGCGAATAATATACTATACAACAATAATTGTTGTATATTTTATTACGTTCGTTACACACTAAATATTTTTAAGTGAAAATTTGAAAATTTGGTAAAAAAACAATATATGTTTTCATAAAAAATGAGGTCAGGATCTGTTTTTTTTTTTCACCTATATTCGTAACGTGACTATATAACTTGAGAAATATACTTCTATGTGCACACAACATGATCACAGCTGCGTGCCTTGGATTTATATTAGATTGGGCGGGCAGAATGACGATGCGCGCGCAATACTTGGCGGAGGAATGATCTAATTTATGAGAAAAGAGGTGCGAGCTCTTTTGGCCTTTTTTAACTTCCCTTGCTTTGTGGCGTCAAAATTGTTGAGGGTGGGGCCCGAAATACGTGGACAATGATGGGTCCACGTGATCCAAGAAAGTAGTTGGAGGTTGTTGCACTTTCTCAGTCTCTCACACTTTGACCGTTCCGAGGGCTCACAAAATTTCGAATAATATAAAGCCCACGATGCAGACGGCCTTGCCCTGTCCACAACAATTCCATTGCCAACAAGCATCCGCCAACTGTGTGCTACGCCAATTACTTTAAGGTATCCTTTGGAGATTTGCTAATATATATATATATACATACACACGCGTATCGTACCTCCGTTGATCAACCTACCTTGTCACGACATTATTTGTTGTTTAATTGCTTGGGAATGAAAAGAAGGAGACTATACTTAATTGATTGGTTAACATGTAAGATGACGATAATGAAGACTCTTCGCTTCGTGCATAAAAATTGTAAAGGTGGATTTTTTTGGACTCCTTTTCTTGTGGAAGTGTCTAACTACATATTAAGTATATTTTTTCTATGTTATGTTTTCCATGTTTTGGGGTCGCTGATATTTTTGTTGCCCACTTGTGCCTGCGTATCACTATTTATACTTGTTTTTTCATTTTTTAAAGTGGGCAGTTATTTGCCATTTACTTATTTACGCTTTTCATAATAATTGTTACTAGCTCCAAGCATGTTGTTTATTTTTATTTTATTTTATTTTATTTCTCTTTTTTTTTTTTTTTTTTGCTTAGTTTTATTAGCTTACTATCAATAATTATGTTTTCAAAGATATATTTTTTCTTAAAAAAAAATTAAGTAATATGAATTTGATTAATAGTAAAGAGACAAAAAAAAAAAATGTAGAGAGAAATAGTTTTCATAGAAGAGAGAGAAAGAGGATACAGAGGAGAAGAAAAAATAGGTAAGAGAGAGAGAAAAAAGACAAAAAAGAGTTGAAAGAATGAAGATGAAGTGAAGAGAGAAATAGATAAGAGAGAGAATGGAGAGAAAAAAAATATATAAAAAGAGGATAAAAAAATATTTTAACTGATGAGATGTAGAGAGAAAAAAATATAAAAGAATGATATTGAAGAGAGAATTTACAAAGATAATGTAGAATGAGAATTGAGAAAGAAAGATGAGAGAAAAAATTTATGGAAAAAGAGTGCAGAGGAAAATCAGAGAAAATGACAAGAATAAAAAGAGTGATGAGAAGATAGTAAAAGAAAGAAAACAAAGAGGGAGAAATATATACATGTAGAAAAATAGTAGAGAGATTTCAAGAGAAATGGTAACAAATAAAGAGAAAAATTAAAGTAAAAATAGATAAAATTTATAAAAATAAATATAAAGGAAAGAGAGAAAAAATAAATAAAAAGAGAGAAAATAGTTTGTAAAAAATTTTAATATATTTAAAAAATAAAAATCAATAAAAAAGATTGTTTGATTTTTATAATATATTTTTTTCTTAAAAAATATTTTCATATTTCTTTAAAAAATATTATTTGTCAAATTTTTTTTGTTGTTTGCATAAAAAAATTAAAATAAATAAGAACTAATTTAACAAATTCTTAATCTGTGTTCACGGATCGAGAAAATAAAATAAAATAAAATTTATTAAATATAATCTAGTGACTATTAACATTAAAATTTGTAATAATATATAATATTTTAATAAAAACTTATTTATAGTTAAATAGTCTCCAACATCCAACAAATTAAAAAAAAAAGGAAAATACACTCGTATAGTTGAAGTCCAACAAAGAAGAAACCTTATATGAGCCAAAATATACAGAGTGATCGAGTTTCATTTGGGAAAAATCCTCTTGGCGGATTTAAAGTCGGGCGTGGCGGGGCGACATTTAGTTTGGTTATTTGGATTATGATAGCGGGGGTAGCCGAATATTGTCCCAATTTTTGTCGACTCTTGGTTTTGCTTAGGAGTTAACAACGACTTTCGTTTTTAATGCAAGGCATTTAGCTGTTCCTTCTACTTATCTTCCACCATTCTCTCGGGCTTGTCGTCACTCTCTTTTAAATTCCGTTTGTTTCTAATTAAAGATGATTTTTCTCTTTGTTTGTTTGTTTGTTTTTTTTTTTTTTTGTATGAGTCTCATTTATCCATTCAGAGGAAAAAACGCAAACACTCACACCCAAAAGGAGAATCATCTGTGAATCCATGAAAGAAGAGTTAGTAAAGTTGCCTTACCTATAATAATTAAAAAGTGATAATTAATAAATCTACTTCATTATGACAAATAGCAGTTTGTGACTATTCAATAGCTACCCAAACAGTACCCCATCGAACAAAAAAAGGGTAGAAAATAAAGTATGAGTTTGAGAGACATAGATGTGTCGTGTGGTGATTCTTTTTGCAACCTACGAATTGATGCTTACGTTATAATTACATGTATAGCCCGTTAAACTCAAATCAATTTTACTCATATTTTACAATCAAATTTGACAACGTTGGATGGCATATTCAGAAACGATGGGATTCTGCGAATGCATTCGATAATTTCAAGTGAAAAATTACGCTGACATTATGAATTATCATGGGATACATTTATTATAATCAAAAGTATTCTTCTCATTCCCGTATACTAAAATAGAATTCACTAGTGTAAAATTATTTAAAAAAAAAAAAGAAATAATTAAAGAAGTTTGATGGTCCAAGGCACTAGATGAGGTAGACATTCACGCATCTGAAAGGAACCCCCAAAAATAAAAAAAGAGGGAGAGAGATATGGACGTTATGGACTTTTCACAGATGGCTTACATGTTCAACGTTGATTGTCGACGCGCTTAATTACGGTGTGTAAATGGATTCTTCTCTTGTACCATTCGGCTGGAGTCTCCATGTCATGTGTCCGTATGGCATTTTGAGGTTTGCTAATGCTGGCTAGCTAGCTTTAGCAATAATAATAATAATAATTATTATATATAAATCTATCTGTCTCTCTTGTTTTCCTCTCATCCCATGTTTGTTTTGTTTTTTTTTTTTTAATTCCTTCCCCGACCCTTATATGACCATCCATCGCCCCTTCCCTCTTTCCGATCTCCCTCCATCTCTCTCTCTCTCTTGCCCCTCCAGTCTTAGTAGTATTATAGCATCTAATAACAACAATAACAATAAGGTTTCGATTGAGTTATATGCATACGATCGGTGGCTTTGGTGCTGAATAGTAAGAATCAGCGAGGCAGAACGACGATGAGCAGCAATCTTGGGCGGTTTGGTGACACAACACTAACCAAAGTGTTTGTCGGAGGATTAGCATGGGAGACTCCCAAGGACGCCTTGAGAGAGCACTTTGAGAAGTTCGGTGAGATATTGGAGGCTGTGATTATCTCTGATAAACTCACTGGCAGATCCAAGGGCTATGGTTTTGTAAGTGCTATCTATCTATGCTAACTCTTTTCTCTGCCCTTTTTGTGTACTTAGTTGATATTATTATACCTGAAATGCCCTAACTTGGCTCTGTGTTTGTGTGCGCGTGTGTCGTCTCCCTCTCTGTGTGTGTGCGCTTGTACAACTTAAATTCTCTGGGTTATAAAGGTCACGTTCAAGGATGCTGAGGCGGCAAAGAAGGCTTGTCAGGACTCCACGCCTATCATCGACGGCCGCCGAGCCAACTGCAATCTGGCTTCCCTTGGTGCACGCCGGCCGAGGTCTGCAACTACCACCCCTCCTCCTCGACAAGGTATACACACATGTACTCTATTTTGGGAGAGCTTATAAGTGAGTTGAGTAATCTTATATTGCCCAACTCTAGAGTACGCGCTGGAAATTATGGGAACCCTTAATTTTGAAGATTTTCGTTGGATTCATACATGGAATCCACAAAATTAACGGTTCTAATGATTTCAAGCATACTCAAAATCGGACACACAAACATTTTCCCACCGAGTTTACCATCGCAGTTATATGGATGTAATTATCAATGTAATTGTGGAATTAGCTTTATTATTATTCTTATTTTTTTATCAAAAAATTAGTACTTTTATCTCAGTTTTAGTGTTTTTGGTCTATATTCAGGTGGCAAATTAATTCACCTTGCATAACAATACCAGAGTCAACAACCATAATCTTGACTTCCCATGGCTTTGGTTGTTCGGAAATTGATAGTAATTGGATTAAGCGATGCCGAAAATTCTTCAATTTGATTTCTGTTTTTATGCCTGATTAGTATTCGATACTTTGGTGATGGTGTTTCTAATTCTCAAAGATATACATGGATAGTAATGTTATATACATCCACCGTTTCGGATTAAATTTGGCAATCTTGGTCGTGAAGGATTAAACGTTGGACCGAGGCCCATGTCATCAGCAGCAGCCCCAGCAAATCATGTGCAGTGGTATTATCCTCCAGGTTCACCAGCATCGCCATACCATCATCAGGCCGTTCCCATTTATGGGTACGGAGAATTTATGGCTAGCTGTGTTTTCTTGATTTTCGTTTCTTGTATAAATCATGAAAAACTGGAAATGGAGCAGGGAATATCATTCTCTTCTGGTTTCTTTGTCACCAGGTACTCTCCGACTTACTTTCCCTCGGACATCAGCTACAATCATGTAAGTTTGTTTTACACACCTGATCTAACAAAGTTGTGGTATCCTTCGTTACGAGTATCTGAGAATATTTTCGACTAAGTGACTTGACAATTGACGGAAATTAATGAATTCTATGTTTCTCTCTCTCTCTCTCTCTCTCATTCAAGTTTTAAGGTGGGGTTTCAAGTTGACATTGCAGAATGTATTATTTCACCTGGCTAAAATGCTTTAGTATAGCATTACTCGTTGATTATTCTATGTGCTGTAAACTGGGCTCATCCACACCTTTTGCAAAGCACATGTTTTCAGTTTAATTTGGACTTTCATTGATTAAATATGCCATGCTCATGCAACCGGATCCAAACCCAACAAATCTGTGCTCTGGTCCTAGCTTAATTGGTTATTTTTCATAATAAAATTTTTCTAAGAAACAAAAAAGTTATCCTTGTTGTCTGGCCTGAACTTTGGACTACGGTAAAGTAGAATTTGACGTGACTGTTAATTGGTGGTCGGCAGAAGCTGAGCTATACCGGCGGGCCCTACATAAACGGGCACTACTCTCAGGTGTATCCGGGGCAGCCAATCGTGGGTGCCAATACATTGATGCCAATGTACCCTGTTTACCATTTCCAACAATCGCAGACAATGGGCCTCCCTGGCCACATCTTTCCGTCATTGACAGCGGGCCCCACGGCCGCTGTTCCCACCTTGGCATCGAAACCTGCATCAATCGCTCCTGAAGCAGGTATGCATATAAATTCATACGCTGGTCTCACTCACACACGATGATTGTTTCCCTCACATGGTAACATGCTCAAATCTGGTCGATGTGAAGAAGGATCTTTGTGTCACGTGACTTTGTGATTCGGGGTGGGGCCAATGCCAACTGGCACATTGGAAACCCACGTGGTCTTGCAGGGCCAGTTGCTCTCTGGGCCTTCACCTTCAGCCAATGAATCGCAGGATTTTAATCTATTCCCCCTTTTTTTCCTTTTCGGCTAGTGGTCATTGTTTGCTCGCATTAACACCCGGCGATGGCCCTATCCTTTGTTATGTTTGATTCTCTGTCGTTGCTTCTTCCTGTCTCCTATCTTAAATTGAGCTTCGTCAAACGCTCAAATATGAGTTTATATCGTAATATATATATATATATATATATATATATATATATGATTATTATTATTAATTATAATAATTTAATTCATCATATCTTAAATTGAACTGCATTTAATTCATCGTATCTGTTATAATTTTTAGGTTCTAAATTTAATTATTGAATAGGTCTTATGGTTGTATAAATGTAAAACAACCTTTTTAATATTTAATCCGATTTTTTTTTTTTTAAGAAAATGATTCTCTACACACAACATACATGGAAATAGACATTTTTGCCTGCTAGTTTGAGAAATCGTACTGAATATTCACTCGAAATTAACAGACGGGTATGGAAATTATGTGCGTGAAATCAGAACCTTCGAGATGATAAGGTTTTTCACATATCTATGTAGGGCTTGTGTAATGACAATGGATCAAAAAGCAAGTGGTCCATTTTTTAGCCACCATCAGTTTCTTCCCCTTGAATCCACATTGAAGCAGATTTTCTACTAAATTTTTCGGAAAAAAAAAAAAAAAAAGCCCTTATCATCCTGGAATTGTACTAGATTGCAATTACTTGGTGGAAGCTATTTAATAAATGTAAACTGATATTACAAAGACAGCTTGCTTGGCTGTGGAATAGGTACATTTGGCACAGGTGAAAGCTTTAAGAAGGTTGGATAAGAAGAGGCACTGAGTTGGCAAACATCAAAAAGTGGGAAGGGTCGGTAGCTGCTGCAGAACAACATTATTATCTGATCTGTTGTGGCTCTTCTTTCCAATTATTATTCCTTTTTGGGTTTCGTTTTATTATTTGTATTATGTTATCTTAGTTGTCAGATATGATTCTTTCGTTCTCTTTACTTTACTATCTCTAACATCTCAGCTTTAGCTGTGAACTACAAAGGCAAAAAAAAAATTGCAACGCAACAGAAGTCTTGTAATGTTTATCCATGTCTTATGTGGTGCTCTCGATGACTTCCATGATCCTTGCTTCACAAAAGCCAGCCTATTCACATCATGTTCTCTCTCTCTCTCTCTCTCTCTCTCTCTCTCTTTCCTCCCCCCCCCCCCGCCTTCTCTCTCTGTGTATAAATTATTGGCATAATTCGCGCATATTCTAAGGTTTACAGAGCAATGCTTAGCTGTGTTGCATTTTTTTTGGGAGGCTTTTGGGAGGCAAATGTGCAGCTGTGTGTTTCTGTGTGAGGCCGAATGGCTGTCCAAATATTCTCTTTTTTAACTCCTCCAAGCCATCGAATGTTTCTACTTTAGAGGAAAATGTTAGATGAGGACGTCTTAAGCCCACGTCAAAACTCACGTTTATGTTGTAGAGCCCGAAATTTGACACCAAATTTAAGAATTATTAATAATTTTATGAAG
The DNA here is from genome assembly GCA_037832385.1 of Rhizophora apiculata. Taxonomy (NCBI): domain Eukaryota; kingdom Viridiplantae; phylum Streptophyta; class Magnoliopsida; order Malpighiales; family Rhizophoraceae; genus Rhizophora; species Rhizophora apiculata. Next base: position 2,809,837 of record CM075426.1, on the reverse strand, counting down.
GAAATGAAGGATTCGGATACCATCATATCAAAAAAAGAGAGAGTCTAAAATCCTTTTTCTTGTCATATTTAGCATGCTATGTTGGCTTCATGTCAGCTTCTTCTATGATAGATTCTTTATCTTATTTTATTGGGAGGAAATCTAAATCTGTCCAATATTAATAGTATAACAACATTTTTTTTTTTTTTTTATATTGTGTTTATGTTGTGATATGGCATAATCTCTCAAAAGTTGCAGTATTTCTGTATTACCTGGGTTTGATCTTTTTTTTTTTTTTTTCTTTTGACAGTATCATATGTACTTTCATTGTATTTTATCTAACAAGACAAATTATAAATTTATATTTTTGTTAGTTTCCTGGAACGGGTTATTATTTGTATCAAATTTTTAGTATTTCACGTGGCTTAGGTATTAATAATTAAATGAAATTGAATAATTCGTGTTCAAATTTCAATTGATGTCAATTAAACTAAAAATACTAAATGAGATATAATAGAAGAATTGTAACTTATGTCAATCTCTTTTATTCTTACCAAATACCAATTCCTTTATTCAATTCTTATAAAGGGATGAGTTTCATAATGTGTGGTTCTATTGTTGCAAATATAAATAGATTATGGGATAATGTTATGTGTGTAGTAACTCAATTAATTCATTGTGGGGAGAATTGTACATTGTAGAAATAGTTAAATTATACTATTTCGTTGTAAATTTTTTTTATATTAATAACATTAGTTTTAATTTCTTTAATTCTTGAATGTGCATACATTGAATAATTTTATCAATCCTACCAGCTTAATTAACATTGATTAATGAATCAATCGTTATTGTGTATATTCGCATGCATTTTTTTTATTCATATGGTAATCAATCATTTGTCAGTTTTTTTTTTTTTTTTGCAATATTCTTATTATATTTCAAACTTTTTTTTTTTTTTTTGGGTCTAATTCAACTTATTCTAATAATTTAATACATTTAGAAAGTACTATAAGTGTTTTAAACAATATTGCGTGAAATGCGGGCGGGTAGGCCAGTTTAATGATTGTTGATGTGCCATTCATGAATTAGGACAAGTAATGAAAATGAAGACTCCTACTCACTTAGCACTAGACACTTTAACAAGACTATATTTCAAGCAGAATGCCAGCGTTGGTGAGAATTAACACTTGCTCCAGCTGGGTCAGGGAGATGAATGTTGCTGTCCCTTTTTCATCTTGACAGTCGAAAAGTAAGACTTGAACTTGAAATCTTAGGTCCCAAGTTTTAATTTTAAGCTTGTCTCAAGATGAACTACCATCCATGACGAAGAACGAAGAAGAAGATGCATTTTATTGCCATTTTTCAGGCTCATACCAGCAACTTTCTCCCAATTGTTTCAAAGCTAATTGTCACCACAATTCCAATTGGTTCGATGATGCAATCGCATCCATTTTTCTGTGTGGCGGAGCAATTTGTTCAATTTTACCTTTTTTTGGAAGTTGAGAAAATATTTGCACAGCTTTTCTGATCCATAAGTTTTTGCACCGTATATTGTTCTAATTAAAAGAAATATCGATGGAATCAATTCATGGATAGGTGCGTATAGAACAACAGAAATATTCAGTTTGATTGAACGTACTTGAAAAAGGTGATGGTACAAAATGAATGGGCAGCATCAGAGTAGGCTATACAAGGAGGAATAACTCTCTCTATTTTATAAATCTCCTTCTCATATATTGGTTTTGAACTTACCACTTCCACATTCCGAAAACTAAAGCCCATAATCACAAAGGAAAGAAGAAATTAAGATTTGGTTTCAAAAGATTCGGTGAAATTGCAATCTCTCATCTCGAAATGCACATGGCCCTATAACACTTCCTGACATTTTTCTTTGGTGATTTCTTATACACTGGCAATCCCCCCCTACATTGCCTTTTCTTTTTGGGACTTCAAAAATATTCCACCAGCAAAACCCTACCGCTGAAATTGAAGAAGATGTAGCTCCATTGAATATAGCGGCTGGCATCTAGCTGCCCAAGCACATGATCCACCAAAAGGCTCCAGTATCTAGCCATAGAAATAGTACAATGCCCAGTATCGTGGCCCGGATTGCAAAGCAGTGATGGACCAAAGGCTTCTGAATGATAGCAACGGGAATTGGGTCTACTGATGCTGGCCCACCTACCATTATTACTGGGAAAGACTCTATCAGACCCAATTTCTGTGAGAGGGAAGAGCCAGATGCCTGAAGAATTGGGAGCAGATGCCGTGTGGCTGGTGCTTGGAGGACCCTGGCGTGCACTTGCTGTTGCTGAAGGAGGTAACTTGGCTGTAATTCTTCTGGTGTCTGCTGTGATGCCATATTTGAAGTCCCCATACGCCAAGCTGCTATTTGGAATCCAAGTAACTTCACTAAGTGAAGCCTATATCAGCGTTAGTTGAACAACCCCCACCACCACTTTTTTTGCAGTTGCTATCATCTTACGATAATGAGTTGCAACGATGGAATCATGTTTCCTATATACCTTTTGATGGTTTATGAGTATTTCTATGTCAAACGAGCGGCAGAGATGACTTGCGTTTGTCTACAAGCCCCAATGTATATGCAATTTATCCTGGCGATTGGTGACAACCCTTCAGTCTTTCACTGGGAAGTGATTTATTCGACTTGAAGGCTGGGCAAGTGGGCATGTTTCCAACTTTTTTGATGAACAGTTACTTCCCAGTTTTGGGTAAGGAACTAATTTTGGTTCTAATTCTATCAACTGATTTCTGGTACAAGAGCAAGGTTTCTTAAGGATCTATTGGAACACATGAGGTAGATCATTATGGGTATGAGTATCTTCAACTGCTTGTTTAAATGGTGAAGTTATCTCAGAAGAGCCCATTTGCATTTGGTGAACTATGGTTATTTTGTGCACATTAGTGTTTCAACTGGACAATCGCATTTGCATTTATTGATTTTTGAGAAGGACCTGTGGTGTATTCGATCAGATGATACATATAAGAAAAATTTAAGTGGAGCATCCAATGGCCTATAAAAACCATCGATCACAAAAGATTTTTTTTTTTATAATTTTTTTCCCCTTTCAAGAAAGTTATTTCCGTGGATTCAAAGAAGATTCAGCTGTATTTTAATCCAGGAAAAGTATTATACATAGTTATTATTATTAGATAATTATATAAATATTATAATTTTATTAATTAAATAAAAATAATATATATAATAATCAAAAAATATACACAAATAACATAAACAAAAAATTTTACTCTTCAACTTAATAATAAACTAAAATATCTTAATTTTATATATTAGATAATTATAATATTTATTTTTAATTTAATATGAAAAATATAACAAATAAAATTTAATTATTTACATTTTTTCCTAATATTATTTATAATTTGTAACAAATATAGATGATCTTCAACAATGGAAAACCTAACCGATTAGGAATGATTTAGTTCCAGTCACGGCTGATTTCGGCTTTGGATTAAGAACAAACCGATCCCTTAGCTAAAACAATTAACAATTTTTACAAAAATTTCATGGAACATTTTTATTAAAATTATACATAACTATATTTGAACTGCTTAAGAAATTATTCTTTGTAAAGCCTTTGAACATCTGCGCAAGGAAGATATGAAATTTATTTTAAATGTTCAGTTCAAAATTGGATCATACCACAATTTTAATGTTTCGGACTTTGTTTTTGAAGGGAAAAAACCTTGAACGGACCAGCCTTATGCGGTGTAAGTCCGGTTCAGAATGGCGGAACTGCTGATTGATTATAGATTCGATTCAATTTGATACCGGTTCTTAACCGGATCATGGTGAGGCCCTGGTCAGCGGTAAGTCTTAAAAAAAAAAAAAAAGGTATGAAATTTATGGAAATAAATAAAATTATTTTATTATATAATTTATGATACAATAAATTTTATAATTATAAAAAATGAAAATTGATTCTGATTGGATACTCGAAAGAACCGTTGGCTATTGAGCAGTTACGGTATCAAGACCTTTGCGCGGGGTGCTACCAGGGCATGAACATTTTGACTTTGAAGAAAGTAAAGGAAAGAGAATCTTTGAACATCCGCTCCTCCGGGGACAGATTAACAGCCGTTTATAACAGTAATAATCTCGCTTAATTACTCTTGTTTAATATATTTCATTCTCTTTTTCATAATCAAAATTCAAATTCTCCCTCTTCAAATCGACCATCTCCCCACACACACCCTCTCCCTCCTCTTTCTATATTAAGGGAAGAGTATATACATTCCGATGTGTATGTCTCGAATTTCATACTGTAAGACCTTCAAGAAAAAAAAAAAAAATGTCTTCCAGAATTGATTTTCAAGAATTTCAGTCCTCAGGTTCTCTCTCTCGCTTTCTCACACGTCTTTCTCTCTCTCTCTCTCTCTCTCACACACACACACACACACACAACTATGCAAGAACAAGGATGGAAGGGCATTTCTTCTAGAAGTAACAATAAAGGAAGTGGAGCGTTTTTTAATCTCGTGGTTTTCTTCTTTAATTAGTTTATTTCTTTTATTTATTTATTTTTTATTTTCCCTTGTTCATGGACGATTCATCTTTAGTTTTTTTTTTTTTTTTTTTGTGTAGAATTTCATATGATTTTTCCGATAGTTGAGTTTCAAATAATTTTCCTAGTATACTTTTGCATGATCCGATGTTATATATATATATGTATCTTTCTCTGATGATTCATTGGATTTTTGTCACAAAGGAGGCCAAGAATTGCCGCGGTAAACCCAGATTGCAATCAATTTATGAATAATTCTATTGCCGATGAGACAAAATTGCTGTTTTTTTTTATTGTTTTCAAATTCCTGGGTACATAAATGGCTGTTCTCCAATTTTGCGGGACTTGCAGACAATAGGGAGAAGGTTGATTTTCAGCAAATGGAGAGGGATTCGTTACGATCTGAATCCAAATGTGATTTGCGCAAGAGCTTGGCGTGGGATAGTGCTTTCTTCACAAGTCCAGGTTTGGTTAATGTTTTCAACAAAACTTGTTTGCAGGGTGTTTTATATAGTAATGTTTGATTACGTCTTTGAGAAATCCAAATCCGAGAATTGCAATTATACAGTGAGGAATGGGTTCTTTGCTTTCTCAGGTGTTCTGGATCCAGAAGAGTTGCTTGAGAATCTTAATGTGGAACAAAAGTCTTCAAAGTCCGGGTCCAGAGAACTAGAAAGAAAGGTTGGAGGAATTGGTGAGTGTAGCCTGCGCAAAAGCTTAGCTTGGGATAGTGCTTTTTTTACAAGTTCAGGTATGTTTTTATGTGATTCCCAGGTTGTAATTGCGAGTTTTCTCTCGTAGGACTATGTGGTTAATCATTTGTTGGCTTGTTTTCAGGAGTCCTGAATGCTGAGGAGCTTTCTATTGTAAATAAAGGATTTAAGAATTCTGAAATGCATCTGCTTCCTGGGGTTGAAGAAGAACTTTGGAAGTCTAATGAATCAAGCCCCAAAGTAAACAGTGGTACTTACTCTCTTGCAGGCCTTGAGATTGATCTTTTTGGTGGTTTAAGAGCATCAATGCGTGGACCATGTGAATCATCAACCAACGGCGTGACTTCAACTTGCCAAATGAGAAGAGAAAGAGGAATGCTAAAAGGCCGGAGTAAGTATGCTCCCAGTTTCCCCTACCCGTCCTTTGAGATTTGAGACTAAAGGGGGGCCATTATTCCTAAACCAGTAGGGTGTGGGCTATAGTCAGACTCCAAGACGACTGCATGAAAGTTTTTTTGTGACATTACTTCGATAATCACGTCGTTTCAGATGTTTAATTGTGATACTACTTATCTTTTCCTTTTTTTCACATTGTTTTTCAGGTACAAAAGTATCAGGTGGTTTCTCTCGATCAAGGGTAAGTTCTTGTGTCAATTGAAATAATTTTATGCATGCATAGGTAATGTAGCATCGCGGGCTCACCTATGCATCATCAAAGATAGCCATTTAATAGTGTCTGCTTAGGCTGCTGCACCTGTTCTCCAGATTGATGCATAGGTGAGTACCTGGTATTATACACTAAAATGAAATACGCCTCAAGAATGTGATGGAACTGACCTCAACAATGTGTGGTCAATGAAGTTTTCTGCTTCAGGGGAAGAAGTCAAAAGGCCTCAAAAAATATCAGCTTATGCCAACGATCCACCAAAAACTCCTAACAAGAGAGCTTCTTCGTCTGCAAATCTTCTTAGGGCTCCAAAACCTGCATCTAGTAAGGAGAAAAGAATTTCAGATGTCTCTTGCAGAATGTTATTGTTGTGCCCTGACCTCTGAATGATTGTGGCAGGGAAAAATAAAACTTGTTTGCACAATTCGCTCAGTGTTACCCCTGGTTTGACAACATCTGCGGGGTCACCTTCTTCAGTGTTGCGCACTTCCATCAATAAGTTCAAGAAATTTGGTTCTGTTATTTCTGATCTTGCTGATAGATCTCCTTTGAACCCTCAGAGGATGACCATTCTTTCTGAACAAACTCCTCCCATTCCGGTCTTTAGAACTCCGAAATATTCTGCTGGACAAAAGAGAGAACTGGTGAATTCTGGTGACTCTGCTGGTCTGTGGTCCACTTCCAAGTTGAAGTTGTCCTCTTTGGCCTCACCTGCAAGTTCTGGTGGCGGGTGGTCATCTGCATCATCATCAACACCTTTCAAGCAGGAACTAAATAATTCTGTTACCCATATTGAGATAGCTCCATGTCTAGGGATTTCTTTTGACAGTGACGTTTCTCAAGCATCAGACTCTGAGAGCCAGTGCCATGATCAATGCCCTGTAGAATGTGAAGGCCTGGAAACAACGTTTAAGAATCTACAGTTAAACAAATCCCTGAAACGTACCAAGCCTGTTCTTAACAACGTTTCCTGGAACACTACACCTTCAGGTCTGAGAATGCCCTCGCCAAAGATTGGATTTTTTGACGAGGTTAGTTGTTACATGTTTATGGGCGTCTTCAATTGCATGTTCTCCATTTGCTGTTGAGTGAAACATAATTATACAGTTTGACAGTTTGGATAAACTGTTGCCAAGCAAATACTATATTGAATTTTGCTTTTACAGGAAAATTCCATTGGGAATGTGGGTGCACAATGCACTTTTTCTAAAGTTGGAGGTGTCGGCATTACCAATGGAGCTTCAAAAAGAACAAAATACGGTGACAAGCATCAGTTGATAGAAACCCCATTGCGGACGGCCAATAAGCTGCGCATAAAGAACGAGCAACAGATCTCCACAAGGCAAAGGCAACATGCGAACAAGAAAGAAGATACCAGGAAGCATGGCTTAGAAAAAATTGAGCGTGCACTTGAGGATAACAAAGAGAACATAGATAGACTGGAACATCAAGTTGATGTTTTTGGTAAACGTATTGGTTCCATAGGTTTTGGCAGGGATTTGGTTAAAGAAAGCAAATAAAAAGACGTGTTCACACCGCTATGCAGATTATATGGAAGTACTCTTTTTTCATGTTTGTTGACAACTCGGATTATAGTGTATTTTGCGGCAGACAGGCCTTTTATCAGCAGGCAAAAGGTTCTAATCCAAAATTCCAGACTTCAGAGTAGAAATTCTCCCTCTCTCCGTGCTGCTAGTCTATGGTTCTCCCATTTTCAGCTTCCAATCTAAAATACACATTACGAAAAGCTATCAGGAAATGTAGTTTGCCTTGGGCCCAACCATGCAAATGGATCTGCCATAAACACAACGGTACAAGAGGCAGGAACATTCGTGGTTTGAAACAGCCTATTGACAGGGATCCTTTCGAAGTAACTCAGTTGCAAGATCCATGGCCAAATGTCGTGTTGGGACAATTATAAATTCCCAGTAAAACGCGCTTCGTAATCTATGATTGAAAAGCAGCCCACCAGCACCTGCTACTGCCTCGTACTCTGGCCAGCATAATCGTTGACCAGTAGCAGATTCGCAAAAAAGATATCCCCAACAAAAAATCATGGGAGATTATGTCATCAGCTAACATAAACACGTATTGTTCCAAAACTGTGTTTTTGCACAACTATTTTCAGGTACTAGTTTGAAAAATATGGTATCGTCTACATAATTTTGGGAAACATCTAGCTGAAACTGCAAAATAGAAATAAGATAGCGTTCAAAATTTTTTTATTAAAAAAAAAGAAACAAAAAGAAGAGCCTTCTCTTGCAAGCTTAAGACCTAGGAATTAACAGCAGCAAAATCTGAGTCAAGGCCTACCTTATCTCCCACACAGTAAAAATTGAATATATGCGCAAGCCAGCAACTCTACACACTACTCTAATTTTCAAGTGACCCAAACGCACCGTTTCGATAAAATTTCCCAATCCCCCGTGATCCTGCCACGCTAAAAGGCCCGTAGCTCCACGTATCTTGTAGATTTTATGGACAAGGATTTTTAATTTTTTTTTTTTTTTTTTTGAGTCGGGAACGGAAAAATCCAACGGGGCGTTCGCTCCATCGTCGACGAGGACGTCTTACATTATGACGGCGACACTTCAGAGCTTACCGTCTCAGTCTTCACACCGTGAGGGAGTGGGAGTGGGAGCCTTCTGTTTCCGTCACGGCTTATCCAATCAGGTATTGTCGCGCCGCCGCCACCGACGCCCCACTTCTACTCTCGCTCTCGCTCTCGCTCTCGCTGGCCGTCGTGACCAAAACCTTCATTTGTAATCTTCAAAGCCGAATTGAAACACATACGGATTTGCCACGGGATAGCCGAGTTATATTATTTATTTGATTTTTCATTTTCGCATACTATTATCTTTAGTTGTACTTAGTTTTTTAGTACCCATTTGAGAAATTAATGAAGTGAGTTTTGATGGCTTTCTTGCTCCTTTGAATGATTAATGAAGTTTGTCCAATAAAGAAATTACAGGCCCTAAGCTTCAAGGCAATTGCTGATTGAATGAGACTTGCGAACTTGTTAGGTATACCTCCATCAAAAGAACCATTTCTCTTCTATGTTTTTTTTTGAACCGATGAATCATTATATCAAACTCACTTCTTATATTTATTCACTTTTTTTTTTTTTTATGTTAATTCAAACTCACATCATTGTAGTAATAAATTGTTCTATTGTAATCGTTGTCGATCGAAGTGTGCCAACAGGTTGGGAAAATAAGCTAAATGAAGTGATTAACCAAAATTTTTTTTTATAAACTTTTCAATACGCTGCAGACGTTTATATAAAGGTTTTGTGCACAGTAACGTCCATTCAACAGGCAGCCCGTGTAATGTAATGGAACGAAAAGGGAAAACTAGGTTTATCTAGTCTACTTTAACGACTTCTTTGGCTGCAAACGGGTAAGGCCACCTACGTTGGATGAGGTAAGCATCAGAGCTTACCATTCATCTTGCCATGCCCAACATAATGGCAATTGGCAATCAAAGTGTAAACCACCATTTAGGTCCCGTCATGCCTTATACCCAAAGAAACGGGGTCCCTCGAGTAATCAAATTCTCACATTTTCAGGTTACTTTTGGCGGTCAAGCACACTGCACATATGATATGAAGCCGCATGCGGGCATGGAATTACCATTTTCAAAACATAGAATTGCAAACAACATGCATAGGTAGAAGAAAGTAGGTCTGACAAGTTCAAATGTTCAGGCTGGCAGGCACGAAATTTTAAGAAATAGAAAGTCTCCATTATAAACCAAACTGAAATTGACAAGGATTTGAAAGACAAAAGCAGTCGCTTATCCCTGCGCAAGCAAATCATGAAAGGTCCAGCATTGCTATCGAACCAGGACATAAAGGGCATATATAATACCCGGTATATACCCCAATAATGTCAGCACCAAATCTATCCAGAACTCCACCTGCATTTTCTCCACATCCCACAAAAATATAATGCATGAGACTATCATAGTCTATCAAAAGGTTCAAAAAGAAACGAATCAGGGGCACGTTTTAAGGTTTGGGATTTTACCCCACAGCCATAGCGAAGGAAGACTCCAACCGGGGGCAGGAAAATGGCCAGTACCACCTCCACGAAGGTCTCTGTACCCATCGTTGGCTACAACTCTGCTGCGGCTGCTAAGTGCGGACACGAAACCTCTGTTGCTTCTAAAACTTTTCCGCCAACTGCTAAAATGAAATAGTGCAGGAGAGGAAATGGCATGAATGAAAAAGATGAATAGGTGTCGTGGTTGCTGAAATTTAGGCTGCCGCGTACACGAAATCCTAACACGTGTGATGTTTTTGCAACATTGTAGTGCTCCCATTTGACTCTGATTCTCAGTGGGTTTTTTTTTTTTGGGGTGGGATCTAATACATGTGACCCCACGTTTCTATATTAGTAACTGACAAGTATAAAACAAACTAAGAAAGAACTAAAGTCACACCTTAACTATTTATTGCGCTTCAGAAGTTGATGGGAACCTGCAAGAGAGTGTTTCAGCTCTCGTGTCTAGCTCGTTTCGCTTAGTAGATATCCGATAATAAGCAGTTAAATTCAAGAATGGAGACTATAATTAAAAGCGTCTGTCTGTGCAATCATTTTAAGATTGAGGTTGTATTTGATTAACAAAATTGTGTAATATTTAATGTAACATTCGGTGCGTTACAGCCCCGGCAAAGGAGTAAATTCTCCGCCATATAGTGAAAAGTGGGGAAATGGCGAACAGAGCATCACTTGCGGGCACAAGAAAAATGGCATCGCAAAGTAGAAACCAAAACACTCACGGAGGCGAACCACTTCATCACATGACTACCAAGAACCATTACATTTATTACACGCCATCAAAGAAAGGCCTCAGAAAAGCAGCTGAAAGTTTCCCTTTTGCAGTTGCATGCTTTTCTAGCAATGCGTCACCAGCAGCAGCCTAAAGAAGTTGCGTACCAATTGAAGAACCAATTATGCACGCTTACATAGACCTGCTCTAGCCAAGTTCCTAAGGTTCATTTGGTACACTTGTGTTGAAAATGAATATGTTAAAGACTGGATCATACTAATATCAAGGGTGGTGGTAGACCTCAGGAAGCCTAAGACCCACACTTGCAGCAGAATTTCCCACTACTCTTTTCATTTGATCTGATCTATCCACCGCAATGTTGTAAGAAAACAGCAAGTCCTGCAAAAACCATGTCATATCAACCATGGAATCTAAGCAATAAAACGGATTCCACAATAAAGTACCAGGTGCTAGCAAAATTCAAACCAAAAGCTGGATTCTGAGCAGGAAGAAAATTCCTAGATTATGAACCACATCACAGCATCACCAAAATTACTTATTTGCTTTTCGGGTCCCAATGATTTATAGTATAAGGAATCTCTACCATTGCAGAGCCCAAACATTTTCCTTTTGCACATCAAATACAATTAAATAAATGGGAATGACCTTTAAAACTAAAAATGAATCCAACTGAAAATGATGCAAATCAGGACAACGAATCAGGAGAAGATGGCCGGGAAAAAAAAATGAAAAACATCAAATGAGGGACCACCATTGCCACACCTAAACATTTTTCTTTGGCACGGCAAATACAACACTCAGTAAGTGGGAAAAAACGTTAAAAGCCAAATACGAATCCAATTGAAAATGATGCAAATTAAGAAAAAACCAACTGAGAGAAAATGAAAGGAACATCAAACAAAGGACCCTAGTTATCTTTCATAACTAACTAAGAGGGGGATAAGAGGGGGAGAACAATAAAGCTTAGAACACTGAAATAGAGAAGTACCTTGTGGTGGTGCACGCTGTTAAGCAGAAGAGTGTAATCACGGGCAAGCTTGATCTTCTGTTGAATGGATGTTGGGTCTGATAAATTGCAGTTCTTCCGAAACTCCTGCGACACATAATCTCCAAAATGCCTCTTGTAGTCCTCTTTGCCAATATGTTTCTTGATAGACTTAAGAAGGTTGCGGTAGGCCTTTGCAGCTTGCAATGCTTCAGAACTCATTTCCAAGCCCCTACTTTTGCTAATTTTCGTAAATCCTCTTACCTTATTTATTTTCCTTCACCTCAACCTAAAGCCAGAATTTTACTGAATGCATTTAGAAAAAAAAAAAAACAACAAAAAACAAAAAACGAAAAACAAAAAAGGAGCCATCTCACATCAATCTATTTGCAAAAATAAATTGCCAAATCCAAACAAACATTTCTCTAAAATTGAGAGGCACGCTTAAAAACCAGGCAATTCTGGGGGCCCCGAAACATTAAAATCGGATGTCCATCTCCACGGAAACGGGTTCTACTGGGCAGGTGCGAGATTCGAGCCATGAGCTTAGCATGTATAATTGCAGTAAACGTCGAGATTAAACCGGTAATAATGGAAATGAAACTTATAGAAAACTAGGTTTATCCTAATTTTTGAGATTCCTGAGAAAATTGAAGAGAGAGAGCGGTTACCTGAAAAACCGGAGCTTCAAGCAGTAGCCGGCGGAGTGCCAATCCAAACACAAAAAAATTGGGAAAAAAAGAACGCCGGCGCAGTTCCGAGAAGGTCAATTCCCAACAATGGTTTTGTCTTTGGGCCCAATCTTGAAGCCCTTTTACAGGCCCAATATCTTTTCTGAAACCATCATCAGTCAGAAAAACGCCACCGTTTTCGGTCGCTCTGTCGGTTAGTGGAGACTGGAGTAAAAAACGATACCGTTGTGAGTTGGCTTTTTCCATACCCTTCTTTTTCAGACACAAACTGAAATACTCGCTCCCTGTTACTGTTTTCTGCATCAGAGAGGCGAGGACAGACAACAGAAAAGAGACAACGTCCATGTCGCGCGAAAGATCTAGGAAAGTCAACCTACCTCCTGCCCAAGAGGTACTGAATTACGAAATTGCCCTTTCTCGTATCTCCGTTTGGTTGCAAAGAAAATTAAGCAGCATTCGACGGACTCTCTCTTCATCATCGTTGTCTTTCTTTATGTTTTTGATTTTTTTTTTTCTCTGAAGCTGTTGAAATTTAATTATAAACGCAATTCTGAGCTGCCCAAACAGAGCCCTTAGTTTTTCGGGAAAAGAAACTCAAAAGAATTGTGGGATTCGAGTTTTGTCTTTGGCTATTGTTTAATAGACCCCTAAGGGATATTCTTATAATTAGTTAAAACAAGAAAAGAGGGAAAAGAATTATTCTTTCCATTAATTATATTGAAAAAAAAAAAAGAAAAGAATAAAGCACAGCCTTTAGAAATTAAGTTGTGAGTTAGATGTATTATTCAACCCCTTCAGCTAGTGGGGAAAGGAGCCAAAGATGTGTCTTTTGATTCTACAATTGAAATATTGAAGGAATAAAGAGAAAGAAATCAGATATTCTCTAGACGCAAGCAAAACATTGAACCTTTGTTGTGGTTTAAATTCATTGCAGGCACTTGTTTTCTTGGCCTGTAGTATAAGATGAATGGCTAATTTTTGTATCTCTGTTGTGGATCGATTTTCAGAATATTGAGAAATTGGAGAAGGTCATAAATGAGGGTAATCATTATGGAGCTCAACAGATGTACAAGTCTATCAGCGCAAGGTACAAGCACTGCTGTTGCCAATATTATTGCATGGTTTTCTTGTTCAATTACTTGTGCATGTGTTTAATTAATGAAAGTTATTTCCTGTCCCCTGGACTGAGTTGATTTTCAAAATATGACTTGTAGTGTCTTCATGTCTCTATTAATACATAGCATGACAGATAGGCGCAGGAGTTATATTTCATTTGTAACTTCAAGAATCAAAGCTTTCCTGGATAATGTTAGCTGATAGCATGCTCTGATACAGATATGCATCTGCTCAGAGATATTCTGAAGCTTTGGATGTTCTTCATTCAGGTGCATGCCTCCAATTGAAAATTGGCCAGGTTATTTTCTGTCAAGTCTCCAGTGGTTGATGTGTATGTGTTTTCATTTGTGATAGATACATTCAAAGTGGTAATGGCACATTGATCAGGCTGCTGATTACTGACTATTATTATTTCTTAAACCATATGTCATAATTGTTATGCATATGCTTGATGGTATATGGATATGCAAAAGATACTTACCTTGCTTTTTTGGGCTAAGGTAGACCTTTTCTCAACAAGATGCATTTCATCATGGTCATCAGCTGTTACCTTTAATGGTATTCACTCTATTGATATGGTATAAATGGATCCATTTTAGGTTACTTGTGGCTCGGAGCTTGGTGTATTGTTTGTGGAGATGCTTATTAAAGCGAACACTCCTTATGATGATGATACTCTTGGTCAGTTTGCTCAGTGTGATGTAATTTAATGTAGATTACAAACTCTTGCTTATTTTCAGTGGTGTGGACTGATTGTTAATGCTTGTTTAAATGATACCTTATTTTCCATCTTGTCAAACTTGAGTTTTCATCTGCGTATCAATTTCCATTGTTATTGTCTCACCCTTTTTCTTTGTCAATGTTTCTTTCTCAGATCGCATAAGGAATATCTACAAGATGTTCCCTCAAATCCCTGTGCCACAGCACTTAGGGGAAGATGATGATGTACAACAACTTGCTGAAGCCCTTGGGGCAGCAAAAACTCGAGTTGAGTGTTGTTCATCATTTTTAAAGGCTGCCATTAAGTAAGATATCATGCTCTTTCTTTGTTTTTGTTTTTGAAAAGACATATTGCAGAAAAATAATTTAAATACTGTTCCTTTGTATTTTTCTATCACAATTAGCTTTGTGTCACCTTGTGTCCTCAAGAAAGTTTCTTTTTACTTTCTTCCTTTTTAACGTTTTTTATTTGAAAAAAAAAAAATAAAACTTGTCTGTGTATCCTTTTGTTGCTGCTGGTGAAAATGTTCAATTCCTATGTTGGTTGTGCAAGAGTGTTGTCATGAGTTACCATACATGACACTTTCTGTGACTGTAGGCTTTGTTCCTGGATGATCTAACATGCTAGCAGAATCTAGGATAATTACTCTTTGATCCACTGTCCTGGGTAGTTTCTGTGTTTGGGGGAAGCCATTTTTTTTTTTATACCACGGTTATGTCTATGTTAGAGGTGTTTGAGTCTTTGAGTCCAACTTTGGTTGTGTATGGGTCCCTATGGCTGTTCTTTTGTGCATGAGTTTAAGCTTTGGATCTGGAAATATATGAGGAGAGGAGAGAAGAATTGGTGGAAAGGAGTATGTTGCCAACTGAAATAAGAATTCTGATTAGATATGTAGAATATAAATGATAACAATGACTAAGGGCTGTTCCAGCAGAAAGGATTGCAGAAGTTGAAAGATGGATCTGGTTCTGTCTGTCTTTATGATTGGATGTCTACATCATTGTCGTTTTAATGGGTATCTCTTGACTGTGTGTTGTGCTGTTGTAAATAAACAACTAGTGAAGTTATTTTGTTTCCTTAGGTGGTCTGCAGAGTTTGGAGGTCCTAGGAGTGGATCGCCACAATTACATGCTATGCTGGCCGAGTACCTATATTCTCAATCTCCTGAGTTGGTAGGCCTCACATCAAGTTTTAAGCTGCCTAGGTCATTTCTTTTTTCTGCCAACAGTTTGTTGGTTGCTTTATGCTAGTTCCATTCCTCGAATCTTTCCTTGTTTGATATTAATATGGTGTGGGTGATTGTTTGTGTTTTAAAAAGGAGCAAGTGGAGGGTTAATTTTGTTTCCATTCCCAAATTTCTATTCTTTTTCTTTAAATTGTAATGAGATCTACCACCTCCAACTCCATTGACCTGTTGTGTGTAAACAATGCTATGCACCATATTCTGTGTACTTTCTAGTCTATTCTGAGTAGTATGAACAACATCTACACTACTTCTCTGCAGGATATGGCTAAAGTCTGTCATCATTTTGTTAGAGGCAACAACCCAAAGAAGTTGCATCTATTTTAGTCAACTTTATGGGCAAGGTTAGTCTTTTTGGATATAGTTAGAAAGATGGTATGACACAACCCAACTGCTGGCCTGTTCTCCCATTCATTATGGTGCACCTTTTGTATTATGCCATTCATTTTCTCTTGTTAAATTTTTGCAATGTGTTATGAACTTATAATGATATGTGGTTCCCTAAATTATATTGGTTACTGAATGTTTAGTCTCTCAACTTGATCTTCAATTTGTTGGGATCTACTAGTATTTCACTTAAGGAGATATGCCTGTGAGCAAAATTCTACTGTAGAAAATCACAAGATGGGCCTCTGATTGGGATGCAGTTTGCATATGTCAGTTCAAAGGCAAGAATTGCCTTTTTATTCTTATATGTTTTATTGGGTATTACTGATGTGCTTTTTGACTATACAGTGTTATCCTGGGGAAGATGATCTGGCTATTGTACGAGCAGTACTAATGTAAGCATGCTTAAAAAAATTTTGAAATTTGTTAACATCTTACAGTTAATCTCCTGCTTGTCAGACACACTAGTTGGGAACATAGAACCTTGCAATTTCTGATCCTATTGCCATATTTGTGGTCATATTCACTTTCAATATATAAGGAAATTTTGCTCTTCTATGCCAGGTATTTAGCTATGGGAAGTCTGAGAGATGCTAATTTCATAATGGATGAGGTGAAGAAACAAGTGGAATCATCAATGCTTGAACTCCCTGAATCAGACTTGATACAATTCATCACTTATCTTTTGCCAACGTATGTAGGGTCTTGTTTTTTTTTTCCTATTCAGAATATATGTCATCAGTTCATGATCAATAAAAACCTAATACTGCTATTGAAGGAGGCTGGTTTTATTCTACAAGCATAGCTGCACTGATGTCTACATCAACGAATTAATTTTGGACATGCTCCAGATATGTTCTAGATCACCAAATTTTGTGGTGTATTATTAGATATTGTTAGCATCGTTGCATTAATATAGAGTGATTATTTGCCAGAAATAATTCACAACGACTTTTCAGGTTATTCCAGCAAGTTACTTTCATCTTGACATTCTGGTTTTGAGCATGGTAGATAATGAGTGGTTATAAACTGCTCCATATGCAGGTTGCAGAGAGATGCTTTGCCTCTTTTTAATATGTTGAGACAGAGTTATAGGTCGAGCATAGACAGGGAACCTGTATTCAATGAGGTAAGCAGTTTTTGCTGGCTAATTCAACACTTTTTACTTGCTTCTGGATTGTCAAACATTAGATATCTAGTCTAATCTTATGTTTTCCGTATTGCTTGCACTAGCTTTTGGTTGGGTGTAAGGTATCATGAGTTTCTTTATCTTATTGCTTTCGGTGGAATTGTTTCCATTAATGAGTTTTAATATGAGCATGGTTCAGTTGCTAGATGAAATTGCAGAGAAGTTTTATGGAGTGCAGCGTAGGAATCCCCTGCAAGGGATGTTTGGAGATATTTTCAAGGTAACATTCTCATAGTGTGATGTTTCTGAATCTGCGTGGACAGAGCTAGTGTTTTAGTGCAATCTATCATAGTTCGATATTTGACATGTCAATTGGGGCGTAAAAAACCACTCCCTAGTAAGAGAACCCTATTGAATCCATTTCCTACACCAAAGAATATAAATAATTCCTAGAGAGTTCATTATTTGTAAAATGTTAACAAATGAACTGCAACTCTCTTATGGTTAAATATTTTCATCTTGGCCTTTTATTTTGCTGAACTGTAAACGGTGTAATGGTTTTAAATCAAAAATTCTTTCCTAGATCACTGACTTGGTATTGTTCAGATGATGGGTTGAAAGCAATGTGAAAATTCCAATTCCGAGCAGCCGGCAATTTGACCCATGTTCGCCATATGGAGGATCCCGTCTGCTCGATGAGAAGCAGTTTCTTGAAATTTTTCTAATTGTCGTAACGTCTCTCTGTTTTTAATTTTTTAAATTACCCTATAGTTGTAAAAGATTTTGAAAGCATTATCTCATAGGGTCCCTAATTTGTGCTCTCAATTTATAAATTCACCAAAAAATTATATGATATATGTGCTTTTTTTTTTTTCGATTTTCCAAATGTAAACTTTATCTTGAGAAGGCTGATTATTTATTGACTTTATCCTTTTAAGTCTAGTTTCCAAAGTGGGTCTCGACATCAACTTGGCTCGTGTAGGCATTTGAATGCCAAAGGATCATTGGCACTATGCTTACTATAAAAGAATTGCTGATATGCAAGTAAAGATGCGTCTTTTCTTGCTATTTTATTAGTTACATATGCGAAATATAAAGAGACATCATCCATGCACTTCGGCACTTGAAACTGTTGCAGGGACAAGTCGAATGACAAAGCATTCATACTATTTTGCACTACATTAAGCATTTATTCAACATTCAGGGACAGAGAAAACCAGAGGAACTCATACAATCACTTGACGCAATAAGCAAGTTTAACGCTCGTTTAATTTAAATAAATTATATATATATATATATAAATAAAGATAAAGTTTTTATTATTATTATATTATATATAATTATTTAAATAAAAAATATTTTAATATAATATAATTAATTAATAAAATATTTTAAATAATATATATTATTTTAAATAATATAATTTATATTAAATATAATAATTAATTTGTATGGCATGTGATATGTTAAATTGTTTCATTTGAAAAAAAAACTCATTCTCCAAGGTAAGAATGAAGAGTTGGCTTATTTCATATTATAAAAAAAATATTTTAATAAATTGGTGTATTTAATATGTTCTAACAATTTATTTTATAAATTATTACGTGAATAATGATATTAAATAATGATATCAAATAATCATCTATTTAATTATATATTTCAAAAAAATTAATAAATATAATAAGTAAAAAATTAATAAAATTTTAGAACCTATAAATTATGAAATTATTTTCTAAATATAGTAATAAAATCTTGAGATATGTAAATTATGGTTCAATTTTTACCATTAACACGTGAACCTCTTTGAATTCTTCAACTTTTTTTTATTCTTTAATGTTAACTTAACATAAAGCTTTTATTTTTCTTTTTTTGGTATCAAATTTGTTAAAATCAATATAAAATCAATAAGAAATTAAGTCTTATTCTTTTGTTGTAACACAATCTTAGGTTTTAATGTCGTATTCCTAAAATCAAATAAGTTCATCAATATGTAAAATCTAATTTTATCTTAA
This sequence comes from Rhizophora apiculata, assembly GCA_037832385.1. Taxonomy (NCBI): domain Eukaryota; kingdom Viridiplantae; phylum Streptophyta; class Magnoliopsida; order Malpighiales; family Rhizophoraceae; genus Rhizophora; species Rhizophora apiculata. The sequence goes on along the minus strand of CM075426.1, from coordinate 2,790,852 downwards.
TGAGCAATTAGGTTTTATAAATTAGGGATTGAGAATAAAATTTAGGAATTATGGATTTGAAATAAGAATTTTACAAAAATAAAGAATAGAATTAATCTTTTTAAGGGGATTAGTTTTCAATAATCCTTTAAGGGAATCAACTTTTCATACTTAAAAACTCTAATAAATATTATTGATTGTTTAAATTTAAAAATTATATAATATTATAAATATATAAATTTAACATATTATTATAAAATAATTATACTATTAATTATAAAATAATAAAAGACAAATATTAAATAATATAATTAATAATAATAATAATTTCATAATTGAGAGGATTCATCATTCTCTCATTCTTCAAATTAGTTTTGTCCTCAAATTTTGTCTCGATCAATTATCTTCTTCAATCTAACCTTTTTCTAAGTAACATTTTCCATACGATACTTGAGTGTTGCATTAGTTTTAACACCACAATTTCTCTTCAAAAAATTTTATAAAATATCAACTGTAACCTTCACAAGGAACCTTTGATCTGCTTTTCATAGGACCCACTCCATAATAATAGTTATTTTATTGTTACATCCTTCATATAACTCTACTACGTATCCATTCAATAAATATTTCATTATTTACTTGGAGAAATTTCAAGTAATATTTCCTAAGGTCTGTAACTAATTAATGTCAAGAATATTTTCATAATTTTTCAAGGGTAATAAGAAGAGATCAATATAAACAATTTAACCTTATAACAAGAGTTTTACTTTTACACACTTTTTTTTCTTTTTTGCATGTCAAATTTCTTTCATCTATAACTTTTATAGTAAACTTGTCATAATTTCTTATTAACAAGACAAGTTCTTTAGCAATCTTATCATTCATAAAATTGTTAGTACTATTCAAGTTAACTAGTACTATTAATGATAATTCTTTGAGCAATCCTTTTATTTTCATAATTTATAGATTAGAATATCATACCAAAGCATACATTATGAGCTCAATTGCATATTTAATAAGGGTGTCACCAACATTTAGATATTTATGGTTATCATTTGCCTCTTTAGCTTCCTCCATTGGCTCAATCAATAAAAGTTTTCTTTGCTTACATCAATACTCTTTGTGTCATTTCTTATCACATTACTAGTATAGTTTTTTGTCATCCATTCTTTTCATTGTTCTTAAGACAAATGTCTAGTGTTAAAAGGGCAAATAAAAGAATATAAGTTGGTGTTACCCTCAGTAAGTTTGTTAAATCCTTTAGTAGTTAGGTGATGAATGTCTACACCCAATTTTTCCTTTTGTAAGGGAGCAAAGGAGATAACCTTTACCATTATCCATGGTTGGTGAGTTTTGACTTTACGTCGGATATTACGAGTAAGTCATTCAATGAATGTTCCCACCAATTACTTTTTGGATCAATTTTTTGCTCAATTGGCAAATTGCTTAAATCATTTATGATATTCTAGAATGGTAGATGTTTGATGAATTTTTGCGAGCTTTCCATCAACATTGTGGTATTTTTAAGGTTTAAAGTGCACAAGAAGGTCTGTGGTGAATTTAGCCCAAGTTGAACTCCAACACATATTTCAAACTAATTATATCATTGGATTACAACACCTTTTAATTGAATAGAAGCAATTTTGATTTTAGTATTTTCTACCATATGATGGAAATAAAAATATTTTTTAACTTGAGAAATCTTACTAGTAAGGTCACTTTCATTCTAACGAGGAAAGTCCACCCTTAAGTGTGATTGTATATAATCACAATTAGTGTCTTCATAGGACTTTACTAACTCTTTTTGTTTACTAGTAGATTCAAAAGTATCTATTCAAACTTTTTAAAAGATTTTTATATGAGAGATAATGATTATTCAACTTAGGATAATCTAATGTCAAAATCACATGAGTTGTGTGAAGACATTGTGTAGGATTATAAGTTAGTGATACCTAAGTTTTGCTTTTGTTGTCAAGTAAAAGGGTATAAATTATTTTTTTTCTTTTTGGTAATGGAGGATGGAATAAAAGTGAAATTTCTAAGAATACCGCTCTGATATTAGACGATGAGAAACTGAGGTTTGAGAATTGGAGATTAAAAGTAAGGATTGGAAATTAGGAATTTAGAAATAAGAAATTTATGAAAATAAATGATAGAATTGATAATCAATCTCCAATGATCACTTTGAGAAAATTAGTCTCTAATAAACTAAGTTATGATAAATATTATTATTAATTACTTAATTTAAAAGTTATAAAATATTATAAATATATAAATTTAATAAATTATTATTAAAAAAATAATTATATTATTAATTAATAAAAAATATTAAATAATATAATTAATAATAATAATTTTTTAATTAAGAAAATTTTATTATATCTTCAAATAATTAATTTCAATCTAATATGAGATTCGTAACTTACTGACTGATTTTATTAAGTTGTTATTATGTACAATTTAAAAAATTTTACTAAATACTTATGAATTAATAATATTTATGAAATAAAATTTTGTTCATAATTTAGAGGAACACACGCTCTTCTTAAAAGTTTTTCATTTAATACCAACTTTTAATTAGAGCTTTCCCTCCATGTTATGCTGCTACAAGACCCGGTTCCTGTCGAGTATGATACAGCTGGGTATGAAAGCTTTTTTACGAAGGCATGCTAAATATGATGGGTTGGGACTGCATCTTAGTACAATGAGATGAGTTGGATGTGGAGTGTACAACACAACGATGAGTTCGACTATCACTAGTGTTGTACGAACGAACGAAGTGCTATATCCACGGGTATGGATAGTAGATATACTTCTGGAAGTCTATTTGTTAAACTTAGGGTAGACTACGCCTTTTGGTTCGAGGACCCGTTGGTCAAAGGAAAGGGGAGGTCCTGATTCCGAGACAGAGCCGTATGACGCGAGAGTGTCACGTACGGTTCCTTTGAGAAGGGTGTGATACCACATACTAAATATAATTTAAATATTCATCAAAATCATTATTATTATCATTATAGTACACTATATAAACTTGATACATATGTAAATTTACTTATTCATCAAAATCTATCACATAAGTTTGATACTTATGAAAATTTACAAGAACGAGTTAAGCAAAAGATTGATCCTGAGCAAAATCTTTAATATAATTCTTTTCGTCTCTTTAACTCCTATTGGTACCTCCTATTTTAAGAGTTTTGAGTTAATTGTTAATAACTTTTACTCTATATTTCAATCAATTAATCATCTAACCAAAATTTTGTAACGTCGCCTCCTTGTCATGACTAGATAACTTGCATTTTTATTAGTAGAATAATTGTTATTTCTTTTATCTCATCTCTAATATCACTTAATATTTTATAAAAATAATATTAATATTTAATTAATTTAAAAAATAATAAAAATAAAATTATATTTTTATTAAAATATTTATTTATTAAAATAATTTTATTTCTTTAATTTATTTAACTAACTAAGAAATACTCTACTCATCACTTGTCTATTACAAAAGTCACTCCATTCTGCTTATCTATCTAAGTAAGAAATACTCTACTCATCACTTGTCTATTACAAAAGTCACTCCATTCTGCTTATCTAACTAAGAAATACTCTACTCATCACTTGTCTATTACAAAAGTCACTTCAATCTGCTTCTTGATATTATGTGTTGTGTGATCCACCACCTGAATTTTCCAAGAGGACAGAAACAAAAGTGGAACGGTAGCTGAGCTGCATGGTAAAGCAAATTTCTAAACGGTGCCGTAATGGGAATCGAAAAACCAGAGAAAGCTCACATTGGTATTGCTCAATTCTAAATTGTAGAAGTCCATAACGTTTGCCTGGAAAAGAGGCCCGGCATGCCACGTTCCGCGATGGAGTTTCAAGAACTTGGGGCCAGAGATTCTGAAAACGATCACCTCGTCAACAGCAGGAGGCGAGTAGAAATGGGCACAGTGGGACTGCACAATATCGGTTCCAGCCTTCAAATCTTTGTTCCCCAATATGGATGGCTTGGCAACTCCAAGAAACCAATCATGACCCCCAACAGATCCGAGGCACTGGGTCACGTTCGCATGATGGGTAATTGTGGAAAACACAAGCGGTTGGTCTCGGAGACGCATGATATAAAACCTGGTCAGGGAATTCGCGTTTGTTCCAACCTTAACGAATAACCAATGGATTGAACTGAAATGAAAAGACGAGAGAGAGAGAGAGAGAGAGAGAGAGAGAGATCGACAAAAACCTGGGAATTCCTTGGCTGAGATCTAACTGAGCATCGTCAGGACCAAACTCCTTACCAACGTCCGACGGCTCTATCACTTGCCCAAATTCTCTGAAGCTCTCGTGAGTTGCTTCGATTGGTTTCAGCTTCATCTTCATCTTCTTTGTTTCTGAGATTTCCATTATTCTCCAACACAAGAATAGACAGAGTAAGGTAAACTGGATAAACAGGGAGAGAGAGGGACTCATACTGTGGATGGAATTAACGAAGTCACACGCCCGGCCTTTTTATTTATTTATTTATTTTTCTGATTTATGCTCTTTTTTTTTTTTTTTCTCCAAAAGGGAGATGATTTCAGGTTGCGTCGGGTGAGTTCAGGTTGAGGCATTCTGCGTTAAGTTAATTTGGGATACAGTCATTCTTAGGGGTTTAAATCATTTTGACCTGTTGTATGCACGCACTCCATATTGGTCCTTGGCTTGCCACTTGGTTCATATTTTACCTTTTCTTCGTGTTGTGCTGAAGCAATGCAGATATGAAGGTCAACTTGATAATTTGGATTATGGTCAACTAATCTCAATTTATTTCTAAGTTTCGGCTGATCAAGGGATAGAGATAATGCCGAGGTCATTCTAGAGGATGGACGCAACCACAAAGCCAATCTGGATCATAAAGAAGACGGTTCCCTATGGCCTATGGGCGTTGCGTACAAAATGGTTGACCATAAGTATCGCATCCTGATGCAGCACCGAGGTCTTTACGATCATATGGTATGACTGAACCTCTTCTGATTTGCCTCATCAGTCAGCCAAAGCGGCACATTTTAACTCTGGCGAGATATGTGCAAAGAATATGAAAAAGATTCAGACCAAGAATACACGAGCGGAACTGAAGTCTGAAAGAAATTGAAAATGACGAACAAGATACAAGATTAAGCAAAATGGATTTGAACAATCCCTTGACAGAGCACAACTGTTCAAAAATGAGTATGAAAATCATTACTGGGGGGGGGGGTAACAGCTCGACTCAAAAGTAAGGGACTCGTCGACAGATGAAATATTATGCAGATGCTGCTGAAACACAGAAAAAGTTCGGCAGCTTTCACAAAATTTTAGAAAATAAACTGCTATGCTGTGGAGGATGTTTTCACTTCAGAAAGGATTTTCTTCACCCAAATCTAGTCAACTTCTTATATGAGGGCTGATCGCTTGTTTGCTCTTCATTTTTGTTCAAGGCCTTTCTTGCCAGTTCATATCCTGCAAAGTTCATAGCACCCACGGGTGCAATCCAGAAAAATCTTGGCACAGCTCCTTTGAATAGACCAAGGGGTCCCTCGTGACGAAGTATAGAGAAGGCCACAATTGACATTGGTAAAGATCTTCCCCTAGCAGTCATCATTCTAGTTTTCATAACATCAAAGGGGGTTGTGACCACACCAGCTAGCCCTCCCGCCTTAGAAGATGTAGAGCAGCCCAATAGGAAAGCATGATATTTATTCATTAAAACAATGTTAAAATAAATGTAAAATGATAACTCCAGAGAAGAACTGCTAATAATATTTGGATGAGATTGTAATACAAATATAAGAAAATACTATACCAGAACAAAAGATAAATTAAGTGTAAAAAGGCAACATAAACAATACTCGAAGGTAGTTTAGGCAAAGATGGCATTCAGTAACCTTAAAGAAATTCTTAAGGCTATGCACCTACAATGGCCTTCTTGGAACTCATTTTGCGTAGCTCTTAAATTCTTGCATTACTGGGCAATAAAACTTTAATTACTGGGAAATAAAAAACTGTGGCTCTGTGTCCATTAATCATGAGAAGATTATTCACCATAAACATAAATTCAAGAAAATAATAGTAGTAATAACTAACAATGTGCATGTTACAGTTGAACAAATAAAACTGAATCGCCAACGATTATTGGTTGGTCTTTTGTTTTTTTGTTTTTTTGAAAAAACATATTGCAGAAAACCAGGTTTATGTCTATGTTAGAGGTGTTTTAGTCTTTGAGTCCAACTTTGGTTGTGTATGGGTCGCTATAGATGTTCTTTTGTACATGAATTTAAGCTTTGGATCTGGAAATATATGAGTGAGGAGAGAAGAATTGGCAGAAAGTAGCCTGTGGCCAACTGAAATAAGAATTCTGATGAGCAGATATGTAGAATATAAATGATAACAATGACTAAGGGGTGTTCCAGCAGAAAGGATCACAGAAGTTGAAAGATGGATCTGGTTCTGTTTGTCTTTATGATTGGACATCTACATGATTGTCGTTTTAATGGGTATCTCTTGAGTGTGTTTTGTGATGTTGTAAATGAACAACTAGTGATGTTATTTTGTTTTTTAAGGTGGTCTGTAGAGTTTGGAGGTCCTAGGAGTGGATCGCCACAATTACATGCTATGCTGGCTGAGTACCTATATTCTTAATCACCAGAGTTCGTAGGCCACACATCAAGTCTTAAGCTGCCTAGGTCATGATTTCTTTTTTCTGCCAACAGTTTGTTGGTTGATTTATGCTAGTTCCATTCCTGGAATCGTTCCTTGTTAGCTATTAGTGCGGTGTGGGTGATTGTTTGTGCTTTAAAAAGAAGCAAGTGGTGGGTTAATTTTGTTTCCATTCCCAAATTTCTATTCTTTTTCTTTAAATTGTAATGAGATCCACCACCCCCAACTCCATTGACCTGTTGTGTGTAAACAATGCTATGCACCGTATTCTATGTACTTTTTAGTCTATTTTGTGTAGTATGAACAACATCTACACTACTTCTCTGCAGCATATGGCTAAAGTATGTCATCATTTTGTTAGAGGCAACAACCCAAAGAAGTTTGCATCTATTTTAGTCAATTTTATGGGCAAGGTTAGTCTTTTTGGATATAGTTAGAAAGATGGCATGACACAACCCAACTGCTGGCCTGTTCTCCCATTCATTATGGTGCACTATGCCTTTCATTTTCTCTTATTAAATTTTTGCAATGTGTTATGAACTCATAATGATGTGTGGTCCCTAAATTCTGATGGTTACTGAATGTTTAGTCTCTCAATTTGATCTTCAATTTGTTGGGATCTACTAGTATTTCACTTAAGGAGTAATGCATGTGAGTAAAATTCTACTCAACAAGATCACAAGAAGGCTTCTGATTGGGATGCAGTTTGCATATGTCAGTTCAAAGGCAAGAATTGCCTTTTTTTTCTCATATATTTTATTGGGTATCACTGACGTGCTTTTCGACTATACAGTGTTATCCTGGAGAAGATGATCTGGCCATTGTACGAGCAGTACTAATGTAAGCATGCTTAAAAAAATTTTGAAATTTGTTAACATCTTACGGTTAATCTCCTGCTTTTGTCAGACACACTAGTTGGGAACATAGAACCTTGCAATTTCTGATCCTATTGCCATATTTGTGGTCATATTAACTTTCAATATATAAGGAAATTTTGCTCTTCTATGCCAGGTATTTAGCTATGCGAAGTCTGAGAGATGCTAATTTCATAATGATGAGGTGAAGAAACAAGTGGAATCATCAAAGCTTGAACTCCCTGAATCAGACTTGATCCAATTCATCGCTTATCTTTTGCCAACGTATTTAGGGTCTTTTTTTTTTTCTATTCAGAATATATCTCATCAGTTCATCATCAGTAATAATCTAATACTGCCACTGAAGGAGGCTGGTTTTATTCTACAAGCATAGCTGCACTGATGTATACATCAACGAATTAATTTTGGACGTGCTCCAAAATTTTCTAGATAACCAATTTTTGTGGTGTATTGTTAGATATTGTTAGCATTGTGGCATTAAAATATAGAGTAATTATTTGCCAGAAATAGGTCATAACGACTTTTCAGGTTATTCCAGAAAGTTACTTTCATCTTGACATTCTGGTTTTGAGCATGATGGATAATGAGTGGTTATAAACTGCTCCACATGCAGGTTGCAGAGAGATGCTTTGCCTCTTTTCAATATGTTGAGAGAGAGTTATGGGTCGAGCATAGACAGGGAACCTGTGTTCAATGAGTAAGCAGTTTTTGCTAGCTAATTCAACATTTCTTACTTGCTTCTGGATTGTCAAACGTTAGATATCTAGTCTAATCTTATGTTTTCTGTATAGCTTGCACTAGCTTTTGGTTGGGTGTAAGGCATCATAAGTTTCTTGATCTCATTGCTTTAGATGGAATTGTTTCCATTAATGAGTTTTAATATGAGCATGGCTCAGTTGCGAGATGAAATTGCAGAGAAGTTTTATGGAGTGCAGCGCAGGAATCCCCTGCAAGGGATGTTTTGGAGATATTTTCAAGGTAACATCCTCATAGTGATGTTTCCGAATCTGCCTGGACAGAACTAGCGTTTTTGTGCAATCTAGCCTAGTTTGATACTTGACATGTCAATTGGGGCGTCAAAGACCACTCCCTAGTAAGAGAACCTATCGAATGCATTTCCTACACCAAAGAATAGAAAATAATTCCTATAAGTCAAAAGTCGCAATCGTGCGAGAGAGTTCATTATTTGTAAAATGTTAACAAATGAACTGCAACTCTCTTACGGTTAAATTTTTTTCATCCTGGCCTTTTATTTTGCTGAGCTGTAAATGTCGTAACGGTTTAAAGTCAAATTCTTTCCTAGATCACTGACTTGGTATTGTGCAGATGATGGATTGAAAGCAATGTGAAAATTCCCATTCCGAGCGGTCAGCCAGGTGACCATTGTTCGCCTAATGGAGTTATCCCATCTGCTTGATGAGAAGCGTTTCTTGAAATGTTCCTAATTGTCGTAACATCTCTCTGTTTTTAATTTTTAAAATTACCCTGTAGTTGTAAAAGATTCTGAAAATATAACCTCGTAGGGTCCCTAATTTGTGCTCGCAATTCATAAATTCACCAAAAATTATATGATATATGTGCTTTTTTTTATTATTATTTTATTTTCCAAATGTTTGAACTTTATCTTGAGAAGGCTGATTATTCATTGACTTTTTTCCTTTTACGTCTAGTTTCCAAAGTGGGTTTCTACATCAACTTGGCTCGCGTAGGCATTTGAATGCCAAAGGATCGTTGGCACCATGCATATTATAAAAGAATTGCTGATATGCAAGTAAAGATGCATCCTTTCTTGCTATTTCGTTATTTCTTTAGTTACAGATGCGAAATATAAAGAGACATCATCTATGCACTTCAGCACTTGTAACTCTTGCAGGGACACAGAAAACCAGAGGAACTCGTAGTACAATCACTCGTCTATTACAAAAACCACTCCATTCTGCTTCTTGAAATTATGTGTTGTGTGATCCACCACCTGAATTTTCCAAGAGGACAGAAACAAAACTAAACTCATTTGAGCAAAATATAAGTGGAACGGTAGCTGAACTGCATGGTAAAGCAAATTTCTAAACGGTGCCGTAATGGGAATCGAAAAACCAGAGAAAGCTCACATTGGTATTGCTCAATTCTAAATTGTAGAAGTCCATGACGTCTGCCTGGAAAAGAGGCCCGGCATGCCACGTTCCGCGATGGAGTTTCAAGAACTTGGGGCCAGAGATTCTGAAAACAATCACCTCGTCAACAGCAGGAGGCGAGTAGAAATGGCCACAGTGGGACTGCACAATATCGGTTCCAGCCTTCAAATCTTTGTTCCCCAATATGGATGGCTTGGCAACTCCAAGAAACCAAACATGACCCCCAACAGATCCGAGGCACTGGGTCACGCTCGCATGATGGGTAATTGTGGAAAACACAAGCGGTTGGTCTCGGAGACGCATGATATAAAACCTGGTCAGGGAATTCGCGTTTGTTCCAACCTTAACGAATAACCAATGGATTGAACTGAAATGAAAAGACGAGAAAGAGAGAGAGAGAGAGAGAGAACAACAAGAACCTGGGAATTCCTTGGCTGAGATCTAACTGAGCATCGTCAGGACCAAACTCCTTACCATCGTCCGACGGCTCTATCACTTGCCCGAATTCTCCGAAGCTCTCGGGAGTTGCTTCGATTGGTTTCAGCTTCATCTTCTTTGTTTCTGAGATTTCCATTATTCTCCAACACAACCGCAGGAAGAGAGAAGGTGAAGTAAACTGGATAAAGAGGGAGTGACAGAGACTAATACTACGGATGGAATAAATGACGTCACACGCACGTCTTTTTTATTTCTATTCTTTTTTCTTTTTTTTTTTCAGATTTATGCATATTTTCATCTCCTAAAAGCAGATGATTTCAGGTTGCGTCGGGTGAGTTCAGGTTGAGGCATTCTGCGTTAAGTTAATTTGGGATACAGTCATTCTTAGGGGTTTAAATCATTTTGACCTGTTGTATGCACGCACTCCATATTGGTCCTTGGCTTGCCAGTGGGTTCTTACTTCACCCTTTCTTCGTGTTGTGCTGAAGCAATGCAGACATGTTGATCAACTTAATAATTTGGATTATAGTCAACTAATCTGAATTTATTTCCAAGTCTCAGCTGATCCAGGAACAGAAATAATGCCGAGGTCATTCTAGAGGATGGACGCAACCACAAAGCCAATCTAAATCATAAAGAAGACAGTTCCCTATGGCCTATGGGTGTTGCATCCAAGATGGTTGACCATAAGTATCGCATCCTGATGCAGCGCCGAGGACTTTAGGATCATATGCTATGACTCAACCTTTTCCGATTTGCCTCATCAATCAGCCAAAGCGGCAATTGCCATTTTAACTCTGGCGAAAGAAAATGAAGAAGATTCAGACCAAGAATACAAGAGCGGAACTGAAGTCTGAAAGAAATTGAAAATGATGAACAAGATACAAGATTAAGCAAAATGGATTTGAACAATCCTTTGACAGAGCACAACTGTTCAAAAATGAGTATGAAAATCACTACTGGGGAGGTAACAGCTCAATCAAAAAAGGACTAAAATGTTGGGGACTTGTGGACGGATGAATTATTATGCAGATGCTGCTGAAACACAGAAAAAGTTCGGCAGCTTTCACAAAATTTTAAAAAATAAACTGATAAGCTGTGGAGGATGTTTTCACTCCAGAAAGGATTTTCTTCACCCAAAACTCGTCCACTTCTTCTAAGAGGGCTGATCGCTTGTTTGCTCCTCATTTTTGTTCAAGGCCTTTCTTGCCAGTTCATATCCAGCAAAGTTCATAGCACCCAAGGGTGCAATCCAGAAAAATCTTGGTACAGCTCCTTTGAATAGACCAAGGGGTCCCTCATGACGAAGTATAGAGAAGGCCACAATTGACATTGGTAAAGATCTTCCCCTAGCAGTCATCATTCTAGTTTTCATAACATCAAAGGGGGTTGTGACCACAGCAGCTAGCCCTCCAGATAAAGCACCAACCAAAATTGTTTCCCAGGGCTCCAACTCCCGCCTTAGAAGATGTTGAGCAGCCTAATAGAGGCATGATATTTCTTCATTAAAACAAAGTTAAAAATAAATGTAAAATGATAACTCCAGAGAAGAAATGCCAATAATATTTGGATGAGATTGTAATACAAATGTAAGAAAATACTATACCAGAACAAAAGATAAATTAAGTGTAAAAAGACAACATAAACAATACTCGAGGTAGTTTAGGCAAAGATGGCATTCAGTAACCTTAAAGAAATTCTTAAGGCTATGCACCTACAATGGCCTTCTTGGAACTCATTTTGCGTAGCTCTTAAATTCTTGCATTACTGGGCAATAAAACTTACATTACTGGAAAATAAAAAGCTGTGGTTCTGTCTTCTAATCATGCGAAGATTTTTCACCATAGACATAAATTCAAGAAAATAATAGTAGTAATAACTAACAATGTGCATGTTACAGTTGAATGAGTAAAACTGAATGACCAACAGTTATTGGTTGGTCATCAAAACAAAACTAAGCATATTCAGCAGACAATGAGAAAATAAAATCAGTCCAGTTGACTTGTGACAAATCTGAAGCACTGTTTGCAGGGCAAATTTACTCACCTTTTTGGATTCAGCATATAGGCAGGTGCCAGCAACATAAAATGGAACCTCACGGAAAAGTGTGGCAGCCGTCCCACGGAAAAACCCCTTTAGACCGTCTTGATGCCATGTACCGATGATAGCCTCCCCTACATTGTTAAAAATACCAGCCTGCAAACGCTGCTTCAATACCTCGCATGGGATACGCACTGCTGTCCCCAGAAATGTACTACAGAATGATGACATTGATTGAACCTGCACAGCATCCCAATGCCTTTTGAGATTCCTATGAACATGTGGAAGTCATTTCTGATAAGTCATTCACCAACTATTTCAGTGAACATTCCCCCCTTGAAAAAATTATATAAGAAATTAGTTTGCTGCAATGACTATGGAGACAATCCCTGTTTATTGTATTCACATGTACATATCCAAGCATCATGTGACCATGGTCAGAAGCTTCTGACAGCTATATGTATATAAATACATATGGGTATATGGAGAGAGAGAGAGAGAGAGAGAGAGGTGTCATTATTATATCATCTATTTATTAGCTGTTTACAAAGGTAAGGTGAATGTTAAATTTGCTCACAGCTTTCCATAGCAGAACTCATCACACAGCACAAAAAAAGCCCAGTCAAAATCTAAACACTTAAATACACCATGGTCTAGACATATTCTTCAGAAACAGCAAGACCCAGGAAAAGTTTGACTTCAGCACAAAAGCTCTGAGCACTCTTTCAACAACTAAGGGAAAAGTGTACAAGAACAACAATAAAAGCAGGAAAAAATGTAAATGGATGGAGCATGCTCTGCAATGGACATCAAGGGGGAAAAACAGTGACAAGTTTCCTTACAAATATTTTATGCTCAAATTAAAGCTACTATCATCTCCAATAGTAAAAAAAAACAGTGCTCCAAAGTTCTTGCCAAAAAACTAGCACAAAAGTGTTCTGTTCTCTAAACAGAAAAGTTAACAAATTAGCAAATTGCTGTTACCCTATTACCTGGATTTCAGGAAGTGTGGGGGCAACATTAATCAGCACAAGTTTACTAGCTTCAAGTATCCCAGTTCGCAGGCCATGGCTGAATATGAATAGAGAAAACATTAACCCAATAGAATATGTGGTCGTCATTTGACTAAAAGACTGGAAAATGTAGATGAATACCTTGTAAACTGTCCCCAGATTGCAGGAATCGAACCCCTGTATAATCCCTTCACTCCAATTTCTGGAAGCTTTGAAATGATCTGTGGGAAGGTCAGGCTTGAAGCTTGCACCCGAGTCTAAGAAAGCACAGTAAAAAAAAGGACCACGAAAACATCCATGAGAACATGTAGCATCAAATCATCAGTAATAATAGGAAACTGTATTACATGTTATAGCGTGAATAGCACGATCCACCAGAGAGTAATGAGCATCGTCACTTGCCAAGGATCGTTATGCACTTACATGCTCCAATGTTTACATGTCAGACATGATTTTTATGTAAAATCTCTTTTCTCACATTAATTTTCCAAAATAGGCCACAAAGAAAGGCTACACAGCATCAGAAAGAGAGGTGTTATTACTGTAATGCCAACATACATATTAAATGCATAACTATTAAGCATGAGAATTGACCTTTATTGTGTCAACAGGGTGCATTAGGGCACAAGAGAGTGCACATGACAGGCCCCCAGCCAAGGCAGACCTTAGAACACTTTCAGCAGGTATTTCCACAGGCGGTGCAACAGCAACAACAGTAGCAGCTTCAAACCATATATTTCTGCATATATAGGCAGATGAAGTGAGCTCAAGTTGTATGCATTGTAAAAGTACAGAGGAATAGGGAGAAAAGCATGAGGTGCCTTTTCTTTCTTCCTCCTTTTTTACAAGATGCATGGTGGGAACCAAACGTACATGGGAGTGAACCAATTTTGTTACACACCTATCATTTCCCATAGCCCATGTATTGACCAAATAGATATAAAATAAACTTTGTTGATTTTCAGGACAGCATATACAGTGACAAATGCATACTGTTTCATTGCTATTTTCCACATAGAAGTTGACGGATGTGCTAGAAAATTCATATTTCATCTCAAATGGAACACACTTGACAATAGACCATATAAAATCTTGTACCAAACTTCTGTAATGGCTGTCAAAATGAGTGAAAATACCCTACCTAGGATCATCCTGAAGACGATCAGTGGGCACTAAAAGCATGAAGTTCCGAAAATGTCCATAAGAAATAGATTCCTCTGTGTCTGCATTCAGAAACCGCATCATGGCAATTGCATTGTCTTCATTCGCTGGAAGTCCAGCATTTTTCAGTGATGCCAATATTTCACTCTTTTGCAGGGTTCCAGATTTGCTTAAACAGAGAGAAGTATAAGCACGAAGAATTGTAGGTTCCCTCTGCTCCATCAAAGATAAAAACTGTTTCCAGCCAAAAGATTTTGAAAATAAGTGACTTCTGGCACGCCGCATGAATTCCCGGGCAAATTTCAGTGGCAATTTTCTCTTTTTTGTTGCAATTTCAAGATCTTCTAAAGTCACTCGACCATCACCATCTCTATCCAGTTCCTCAAAGAATCTTCTTCCTGAAAGAATGTGCAAGCTAAGATTACAACAACATCTTGGAGTACATAAACTTAGTACAATCACAAATCCCAGAAGGATTTGACTCAGAGGATAAAGAAATCCCTAAAAGGACAAGTAGCAAGATGGCTACTCTTATCATAGGAAACACAGAGAGGAATTGTGCTAATTAGCAACAGAAGAAATGGCTACAAAAATGTGATAAAACCGTGAAAACCAATAATTGAAAGAAATACTTGAAAATTTTTTTTGAAATTTAGTGATTTAAAAAAAATGAAAGAAAGAAAGAAAGAAAGAAAAGAAAAGAAAAGGCTGTCAAGAGTAATGTACGGACACAGAGGTGCAGAGTGTCCATAAATTCAAAGAGGGATTAGACATAGCCTAAAAACCACTTCCATATATTTACAACTGGAAAAAGATGCTATTAAGAAGTAGAATCCATACCTGTCAGGAAAAACAAAAGCAAGAGGGTAAAAATCTCAAAAAGACTATTTCTGATTGCTCTTTCATATAATGTAAGCATTTTCCATTCAGCATAGTTAGACATACAACAACACAATCCTAAGCAAGTGCCTTCAGAGATCTTGTCTCCACAGTTCTATGGCATCCATGCTGATTATTTTTCTGACGGTTGGCATTAATGCTCTTTGTTAATTCTCTAAAATGTATTTTATTAGTGTTCTTTGATTACTCTTGATGCTCTTCTTCAAAACCTTGTTTCCTAGCTACCAGAGAAACTTTTTTTTCCTTTTCCTTTTCCATTTCCTTTTAAGCCAAATAGTAAAAATTTATGTGACTAGCAACAGAATTTCCATTATCTCAGCAAAACAATAACATAATTAATTTTCAAAAATAATCATTTCTTCAATTTAACACAAAAAAAAAAAGTGTGCCTTTTTCAATGCTGCTGCATTCCATGTGATAAACAGACATACCAGCATCATTTGTCTAATGTCACTGCTTTCAAATGATCCAAGAAACTCATTCCCAACACCTATTTCATTTTCCTATGAAACAAACAGTGCATTTGTTACACAGGTACTAGAAAAATATACCTTCAGACTCTGTATATCTGAAGAAATCCTGGACAGAGAACAGCTTTTTCTTGTCAGGGTGGTCTTTAGAAGATCGTCCCAGTTGTGGCATGAGCTCAATTAACTCTGTGAAAGAAACAGTTGATAGTGTTGATCTCAAACGTTCAACATTCGATAGTGGGATACTTAATATCCCACTTGCCAGATTCTGTGCTGAACTACCACCTGTTTCTTCACTACTGCCAGCACTGGCATTATGACCACCCTCTTCATTAGCTGAAGATGATACTCCAACTAAACTCGATGGTATGCCTCCCACTCTGGCAAACCTCAAATCCCCCAAAAAACCGTTTACATCCACCTTTCGACCTTCCCAAATACGCATCAGTAATTTCAGATAGTCAAAGTGAGCAGGAGGCTGAGGTGGGGTTGAATCATGACCATTACAAGCCTTGCTCTCACTTTCTTGTAATCTCTGATCAAATTTCTGGAGATTGCTAAATAACTGGTCAAATATAACGCCTATGAGACATTCAAGTGACATAAATTGGCCTTTTTTAACATTTACATATCTGCTCTCAAAGGCTCGAACATATTGATCCTTCAATTCACTTTTCTTTGGTTCACTCAGAATCTTTGGTTTTGACCCTTGTTTGGACAAATGAAAATACCCCTTGTCATCATCACTTACTTTCTGGAGCCGCTTCTTGCTAGTTTTGAAAGGGACAGGAAAAGCCTGAATGAAGCCACTAACCAGCAAAGACCAGGTTACGGCAAAGTGAAAACAATTTACACAAGACCCACCTTCATTCCCCTTCCCTCTCTCTTTCAAACCTTCCTTTGACTCCTCAAATTTATTGTAATCACTTTCTTGACGTTCATTTTCCAAATTCATTGAAAACATTCCTAACAATGTTTTCACCGGAACCTTAATGGATAACCCCTTCTTTCTCTCTTCACCCACCAAATGGCTCCCATCATCGCTACCACCATTGCAAGAACTCTTCTTTCTCACAGCACGAATCTGGACCTTACTCTTACGGTTCCAATTCTCAGCGCAGTTTAAGTCAGTTGTTAGCTCAAGAATGTTTCTTGTATCACTATTCTTCGGAACAACTCCCCAGCAACTCTCAAGATCTTTAGCGGCTTTCCGAATCCCAAGCTCAAGCGGCACCAGAGCATCCTTCACCGCTTGAATTGAATTGAATAAAGATTCCATCGGCTCATTCTTGGACACCATTGCTACTCAATCCGAACCCCGCAAAAACATGTATATGCAGAATTCAATCTCAAAAACAATTAACAGATAACATCAACACCAATCCACAGCACAACACGTCACTAAAAACAAAGTGTCCGTACGATGGAAATCACAGTCGGCCGGCGATGATGAAATGACTTTGCCAAAAATATAAAAGAGAAGGACAAAAAAAAAAAAAAAAATTACAGTTGACTGAACCGGACCGCCAGATCCATTGACGAAGATGCGATGGCGGTGATTAAATCTGAAACTGCAAAAACCCTAACCGTACGGACCCACAATCCATAGTGTGTTTTCTGCATTTCTATGCCATATATTTTTGGAGACTTTTGGAAGTGTTTCTTTCTGCCTAATGTTTTAATAACAGAAAGAATGGTTGGGGGGTGGGGGGTGTTTGAGTGGTAGAGGAAGACGAAGATTAATGATTTTCCGGAAAGCTTTTTGAGATTTATTTTTTTTGTTTTCTTTGGGTGAAAATTATGATAATATAGATGCAGAGGATAAAATGATAAAATGATAATGAATTTGCATTTTTCTCAATTTGTCTGGATATTTATTGTCTTCGCCCTTCACTTAAAATCTGGATAGAGTCCCATCACATCTTGGCCTGAGGTATTGGCTGTTATACTGTTAAATTCAATAATGATATAAATTAGTCAATCAAACTTAATTTTATTGTTTGCTGTAAGATTCATAATGCTCGTGAATTCTTCTGTTTGTTAATTTAAATTTTTAAATAAATATGAAATTTTAAATAGTTATTTTGACAATAATACAAATACATGGATTGAAATTGGTCAGACGGTCTTGAATATGGATGTCAAGTTCCTTGGCACTCGAGACTCTACCGAAGTCAACGTTCGTGGTATTTGTTGATCGATTAAATAAAAAGAGAGACAAACAAACAACGATTTCTTGGTCTAAGAAAATAGGCAATTGATTGCCATTGCGGCTCTTGTTTATGATACATCTTGTGAGGTTTGGTCGATCCATCGCCACCTCGCAGCACAAGTTGTTGTCGACGCTATTTATGGATATGACCAATGATTGTTATTTGTGTACCCAAATATTGACAACTGGGACATTTCGCTTTAAACTCACAACACCGTTTGTCCAATATTCGATTTAAAAGCATGTCTGGTTTCTGCACTGCTCCTATTTATTTGGGTAGAAAAGCTATGCGTTCTGCCCAGCCCAATGAATTCCCTGCGTTGTCAGTTCTCTTGGATGGGGGGCCTGTTTTCCTTCTCAGCAGTTTGAATATGATCATGGACATGCCTAGTTGGCCCGATGCAGCAGCAGAGTTGGAAGCTAGAAAACAAAAGTATCACCTTTCTTCGCACCATTATACCGATGCCTGCATATTTATCATTATTGAATACGTAATTATAATTAACAATGTCAAATTTACAATTTTCACTATCCAAATTTGTCATGTTACGGTCAAAATTTAATCCGTTTGAAATAATAATAATAATAATAATAATAATGCTACTTTGCAATTTCTCTTTTTAATTTTGCGAAAAACTCCGGCAGAAAAGAGAAAAAAACAAGAAGCCAAAAAATTTCACTCATACAAGCATGGAAATGTTGTTACAATCAGTTCTCTAGTCACTTTTGTCCTCCGCGCTTCTGAGAAGAAAGAGTAGTTGCTGAAGAAGAAGACACAGACAAAGATCAAAGTACAAATAAATGGACTACTTGTTTTTTTTTGGTAAATTAAACTACTTTTATCACTAAACACCTAAAAGTGAAATTAGTTTCCATCTCCATTGTCAATTCTCGCTTCTGAGTGCACTTCAATGTTCTTAATGACACTGACATCCAGTCTTGGAGGACCAGAATGCCGCCTTGGTTTAGCTGGGGAAGCGGAGAATGAAAGCCGCTTCTTTGCAGACCCCACGGATGCCTTGTCTGGTGTCCCGTTCTTTTCCTGGCCCAGTGGGCTTGGCAAGCGGGACTTCGCCTTGGCAGACTGTGTGGGTGCCATGTAACTTGGAACTGAAGGTGAACTGGCAAGACTCTCATCGTCTCTCACTGATGATGCTGCAATGCTATGCCTCCGGTAGCGCTCAGATTGGACACTGAATATGCTCCTTGAGTCATCATCCCCACCCCAGGCACTTCTTCTTGGGCTCGGTGGCTTTGTTTTGCCTGTTACTGATGACGTGGAAGGTGCCCTAGAAGGAGGGGTTGATGGGGACTGGCGACTGGTAGGTCGGCTCAAAGTTTTGCTGCCTGGAGAAGGGTTATTCTCATGATTGAGATCGTGACGAGAATAAGCTCTGCTGATTTCCCCAAAAGACATGGCACGACTTGCTATGCTCTTCACAGAGGCACGATCATTGTTATCTATTGTGCTTTGAGTAGCCCATGGTCTGGCTGCCATCCACCTTTCTAGCCTACTCCAACCCCAGTGAGGATTGCTTGGATCCATAAATGTGGGATTTGCTGATTTTGAAGAGCGCTTCCATGTTTGCTGTTACACAAGCCAACCCTACTGTCAGTTTAGCAACCTCCAAAAATTTTCTCCAACAGGACAAACGTTGAACTTTTAAAACAACATTAACATACTCCAGGAAATGATTCCGGAAGATAAACATTGCTATCACAATGACATCCATTCCAACATATTACTTCAAAAGAGATGCACCCTCACCATGGCGGAGAGAATAATGCCACCTCATAGAAATGCACTCATGCAATCTTGACAATCTTTAGTTTTTTTTATTCATTTTTTTAGATAACAAAAACAACAGCAATAGTGATAATGTTGTCTTTAATAAAGCGTGTCTGTGCCCATCAGTAACATGTCAGTAGATTTTTTGTCTTGAAAATGAGAGGGAAAATCTAATTCACTATTAAAAAAAGCAAAATAATGCACTTGCACGGGAAAGATTATATGGAATACAAGAAGGGAAAGGGAGCAACAAAAATAAAATACAGCATATCGAATAGGCATGTTGGCCAAATATTTTCTCCTTTTCTTTGGGTTCTTTGAAGCACTTGGAAAATACATGTATATATGCATTCTCTATTGCAGTTTTCCTAGTATGGACCATTAAAAACCAAAAGAATACCTGATGAGAGAATGCATATGCCAATGCTCTTTCCCTTCTCATAGCAGCTTCTTGCTTGTGTAGTAAACTGGCCTCAACTTGCTCCTTTGATTGTGCGCTGACATCCCATTGCTCTCCAATCTGTTGCAATAGTATATTGGAAACATAGACTTTAAGATTGAGAAATAAAAAAAGAAATTTTGGAGGGAAGAAGGGAAACTTTTTCTTCTCCTTATGTGAATAGGCAAACTGAAGAAAGTGAAGCAGAAAGTGCCATCCAATTTTTTGGTAGAATAGATGATGACAACTTCATAAAAGTTTGTATCTGCTACATGAGAAATTGACAAGGGCAAGCCCTCAAATGTTGGGCGAATATTTGCATAACATATCAAGGATGAAAGAGGAAGGGAAAAACAGGGACAATGACTCTCGTGCAAGATCACCACACTTACAGAAGCTCTCATCTTGTTCAGTTCCTTTTCTCGTTTCTGTTGGAGCTGACACTGTAGAGCCTGGTTTTCCTCTGACATTCTGATCCTCCTTGCACGAATCTGAGACTGAACATGAGCAAGAGTCTGCATGGCTTGTAACATGGATGTTGCTTGCCGTTTCACAAATTGCCCCTGTATCAATGTCTTCAACCTCACCAAGCCTCTTAAAGCCCGCAATGCTCTTCTTGCCTGACAGCCAGAAAGGAAAATGCCCATTTCAAATATGCACCTAACTATGACTAAAGGAGATATTAAAGGGGACAGATCCTGATTCTCTTTGTTCCACAATTCATTCCTCAACCTAGCAGAAAGCATCCTCTTCAAGTTCTGATCATCTAAAAACATTATGAAAAGTTACCAGAAAATTCATAGTAAAAGTTCCTCACAGGTGCAGGCAATTAATGCATGGAGACTATAAATCACACAATATTAAGTCAACTCATTGAGAATGTAAAATGAAGTTCTAATACAAAAATCAAACATACAGAATTGCAGTGTCTTATAATGTAGAAATAAAATACGGAACATGGATCTCAAAATTTTTAAAGGATATAGGAAATATATTTACCATGTATCCTCTAAATATCGTCTGAATCTTGATTGCAGCAATTTCTTCCTTCGATTTTCCAGGGTCACGTGTGACGGTTGTGAGACGAACAACCTCAGCAGCAGCCTGAGCAGCCGCAACAGCTGCCTCAGCAGCCACAGCGGTGGCAAGTGCCACAGAATATGCATGCTTGCTCTGCTCATTCTCATCTTCAGATAATTGGCCATCTTCTTTTAGGAGAGCAGCAGGAGGAGGAACAGGCAGAGAAGGAGGGGCAGCAACAGATAGTGAGACAGTTTCTTCAAATGAAGAAACAACATCCTGGGTCTTGTCTTGTCCAGACCGTTTCTTCTTTGATTTAGATTTCTGCTTAAGCAAGAAGGCAACCGATTTTCAAGTTGATCAACTAAACAAAATGAGAAGAGTACATGAGTTCAGTATAGATGCAAAAAAGAAAGCGACAAACCCTGGAAGAACCGAGTGCTTTCTTCAAAGCAGAGAACCAACTCCCATTTTTCCCCATCACTTAAGAGCTCATCTATCGCAGCCTAAAACGTTGCATTTGAATCAAGTGAGACCACCAAAAAATATAAAGCAATCATATCAACGCAACAGTTCTGCTCAGTCTAAACATTACATCAAGTGACATGGAAATTATCAGACCAACCAAAACAAGCATTTTTATGTAATAAAACATTTCTCAATGCTAACCAAGGAAACATAATGATCTAATTGCAGAAGAAGACCACACAAACCCAATAATTCAATACTCAAAACATGCTTTCACCATAAAAGGTCAAACCTTCAAAATACAGACCACTACCAGCATATAGATCCACCACAATCACAAGCATGAAGGCGTTTAAGAGAAAATTTACAAATGAGATTAACAAATCAAACAGCGTCAAGCCACCACTCCACTCTTGAAATAGTCATACTCATAACCGGACCCATTAGCCAATCACTCTTCTGACCAACAGAGGATAAGTAATCCAGACACCAAACTGGCAAGATCTTACAAGAAAACATCAAGCCCACCTCAAACTTCCAAATTCCGAGACAACCCAGAAAGACAACAGACAGAACCTACACAACCTACGTACAGAAACGAAACAAACAAAGGAATTTTCCAAAGCTTTTACCTATGAGCGAGAGTTGTCGGATCTCTGAGAAATGGGAGACATTCTTCTTCTACTCGATAGACAACACAGAAATGTCCAAGGAAGTTAATGAACACGCGACTCCTGTGAGGAAAGAGAGAGAGAGGTGTGTGGCAGATCACCCGAACAAAGCTTCAACCAAGGATCCGGAATCGAACAGTAAAAGTTGAAACAGCTCTGGTTTAGGTGTTATGCATGGACCCAGTTTTTCGATGGTGGGGCCCAACATGGTTTCAAGATATGCTCGGAAATTAACGACAAATGGTTAACAACGATAACAGACAATCTTCGCTGTCCTTTCGGTTTTCACTTCCTCGAAATATATAAAAAAAAAAATGCTGCGGTTAGCTACTGCGGTTAGGTTGATTCTGGGTGGAAGCATTTGACGTTTGTTTTGGCACGGGGGTTAAACAAAGAGGGACCGCTGTTGGGAAAATAATAATAATAATTATTATTATTATTACAGAAATGCTTCATATTATTTTAATTTGATTTATATGATTTACTAAGTTATTATTATTATTATTATTATTATTATTATTATTATTATGTTTTCATTCAGTAAAAAATTTTGGAGAAATAGTTTTTTTTTAATATAAAATGATAAAAAAAATGAAATATGTTACAAGGAAACAAGAATTAAAACAGTAGCTATATAAGTCTTTGAAATCATAGAATATTAAAAGTCTATTTTAAAAATCAGACTCACTTTTAAAAGAAGAGTTTATTATAAAATAAAGTAAAAAAAAAAAATCTCTAGTGCTAGATTAGAGTTGCAGAAAATATCCATGGAAAACACGAAATAATAGGAGAGATTCCATACAATTGTTTCTTGCTATGTGCAACAACAGCGCACCACTTGGAGAACGTACCTTGGAAAGAAAATACAATATTGTTTTGCCGGCTTAACTATGATAATTATTAAAGTTTATTATGTATTTTACTATTACATCTCAGTTAACAAGTTTTTTTTTTCTCTCTTTTTTTTATTTTTTGTTCGTTGACAAAAGGAATTAAATACAAAAGAAAACGAAAACCTCAATAAAAAAAGGGAATAGTTTAATGATGTTAACGACATACTAATCTAAAGTTGTTGACATTGAAACGCCTTATGCAAAGAGTTTGCTGATAATTTTTCGTCTTTCTTCTCCTTAGTTTAAATTTAAATTCTTAAAATATAGATGAATATAATGATAAATTTTAAATTTGTCATAATGTGATTAAGTATGAAAGAGACTCATTTAAAAATATTAATTTTTAATTTTGTTAAAAAAATAAAATTAAAATATTAATTATTGATTTTTAATTTAAATTCGTCAAAATAATGATTAATATTTTTATTATATTTATTTATTTTGACAAAAGAAAAGTTCATGACATTGATGGATGGGGATCAAAAGAAGAAACGTTCCTTTTTTGTTTCGATTACAATGACATCTCAAGCTAGCTCTCACGTGAACGGACACGAAATTAATTGTTTGTAAGACAAATTAAACAATAATATTTAGAGAATGACATAAAAATAAAATATTAAAATTAATTATATTTTGTTTAGTTTTATAAATAAGTAAAATTTAATATAAAAATAATTTTTATTATATCATTTAATAAATATTATTAAGTATTTTTTTATTAAGTAATAATATAATTAGAATATATTTTAAAAATATTTTACAAGGAAAAAAAGCACGGCAATCCGGGACATTTGGCTGGTTGGATATAAAAGGCTCCTTGTACTTGCAACCTAACCAGATCGTCCACAGAAAGGCATGCAAACTTTACTTTTCTGCACAAAAGACTACGCGCGTAGCGTGCAGCCCAAACTAGAGGGCTCGAGCGTTTGTTTCAAGCACGCTTAGAAATGCGTATAAAAAGGTTTTTCAACTGATCAATTCAAGGCAACTACCATTTATCTTTTAGAGGTCTCGTGTTTTTCCTTCTGCATTTAATGCTAGTAATGACATCACGTGCGAATGCCCTGCTGCTACTCCATCCTTCTACCTTTTTTTGCAGGCAATTTTATTTAATAACATAACATGGAAACTGGCTACATTATAAAAGAATGGTTCCATGATCTATTCGGAGGTTTTTCTGAACTTGATGATGCATCCTGAGTTAGTCCTAAATTTTATTTTGGTTTCAATCACGATCTAAAACTTTCAAATTGGTTATATTGTTTTTCAGACTTTCAATAAAAAAATCATCTCGTTTAGTCGTTCGTTGACGAAGGATAATCAGAGGATGAGAAACTGAGGCACCTTCAATAATAATCATTATCTAACTTTTGTCTCAGGTGAAACTAAGAAAATTAAAATACGACTCTTTCCTCTTTCCTTTTTCCTTTTTACTTTGCCGATGTCCATCAATTGAAGTGATTTTGTAAAAATTTAATATTTGTCAAGAAAAGTTCATAAACTTATAGTTATAATTAAAAGGTCAAGAAAAATATTTTCCAACCCCACCTCTATTTGGAATCAGTACCATTGATGAAAATAATTTATTTTGCTTGAAGAAAAAAATACCCAATTTTACTTTTGACATCCAAGGAACCACAATTAGACTTAATTCAAAAACTTTCAAGCACTCTATATTCTTAATGACACAATGTCTAACAAAAATAAGCTAGTCCTATATTAAGAAAAATCATGTTTCTATTAAAAATATTTATTCACCAAAATGCTTTAATTTTTAATTATATATATTTTTTATAATTAAAATTATTTAACTAATTAAAAATATTTTAACCAAAAAAATTCTTGATGACAAATAAAAAAAAAAAAAAATCCTAAATTTCTTAATAGTTTATGCCATTCACGAATGGTATATACCTAAATGATAGAATATTTTTCAATTATAAAACTGAGCTTTTTAAAATATTTTTATGAATTTTGGGGAGGTCTCTTCCCTCCATGAAATTTTCGATCACATGTTTTCTCACTTAGTGCTCGGAAAAACTGATGCTTGCAATGAACAAAAGGACTACACCCCACCATTGAGAATTGAAGTGTTCTCTCTTCAAATACAAGACATGGATTGAGTATCAAAGCGACCTTATCCGTACTAATGTATTTCAGGCCGCTTCTGTATCATCAAGATGCAACCGTTTACGTACGTGAGTGATGTCTATGGCGATCTTTCTCCCTTGAAGAATAGGTGGAACCGTGATAGTCACGATCTGGAGAAAGCAAAACAGCATTAGAGTATTATTGTACACATATTCGCACACATATTTCTCAATAATGGAGTGAAATTTACCACGTGATGTGTGACGTCTTGATTTCTCTGAACGGCCTGCATGTTGTGTACAGATCAGTTAAGAAGAAATCTATACCAGTTTCCCAACTTAAACTTTACCTTAATGTTATCAAAGAACAGGCTCCGGTCCTATACAACCAGACAAAAGTAAAAGAGAAGAAACAAAGGCACGCCCAAAAACGGACCTGAATCTTTTGCTCTGTCTTTTGAACGGTGCCCCTGATCCTTGGCTTTATCTCTATCCCTTATGGTCTCATCCCGCTCTCTTTCTCTGTCAGAATCTCTGCCCCTATCACGATCCTGCCCCCTCATTCTGTCCCTGTCCCTGTCCCTCTGCCTATCCCTCTCTCTCTCTTTATCTTTGCCCCTTTCACCACCTGCCTCTGCCCTGTGCTCGGATTTGGATCTCGGAATGGGCTCTTCTCTGGCTTCTCCTCCAACGGGCTTTGATTCATCGTCACTCTTCTTAGATTCCTTCAACTTGTCTAGGGCTGTTTTTATTAATGCACCCTTGGATCCCCCTGACTCAACATTAGCAGCAGATGGACATGCCTTGGTAACTAGAGACTCATTATTTGCTGGAGAGCTAGCCTGTAGAGTTTCCTAGAAAAACCAGAAACAAAAATTGCCAGGTGAGATCATTATTTTCGATGTAGCATAATTTCACTCTTTGTGCAGTATGCAGCATATTGTTGATGATGGCAGAATAGAAATTACGGATGCAATAAAATCCAATAAGTGAAATGCGACCCCATCTTCAAGAGTCTAAAACAAATTTTAACAAAGGAAAACAGAAATACCTTTGCAGCTGGTTGTGATTGTGAATCTGCAGACTTGTGAGAAAATGAAAAATCTCCATCCTTGCAGACTGGTATGTATTGTGCCTTAGGAAGGTTATACAGGTGAGCCAGAACTCTACAAACTTCATCAATCCCAGATTTCTCTGCATCAAATGCCTTCCACCATGGTGGATTCTCAGGAAGAGGCACTTGAAACCTTCGTGCAGCAGCATATACAACCCCACAAGCCACAACTTCACTCTTGAAACGAACAGATAGTGTTGTCCGGAGACTGCTTCAAACAGGGAGAAAATAAAAACATGTGAGAAGGCTAATAACTCCCAGAACAAACACACTGGACAACCATCAAGCACTAAAAACAATTAATACTAGCACAGACAATTTGTGCAGCAGAAGCACCACTCATGAAACAAAGCCTAGCAGAACATATAAACAACATAAACTCCACTGAATATTCAAAATCAACATATTGTGCAATTATGCCTCCACTAGGTCCTAGTTTAAGGAATAAGCAGCCTAGTGAGTCAACACTTTCTCTTGAATGCTTGATGGTAACTTTGAATCCATCATTGGAGCTTACAACAGATTTTCACTGACTTCATGGCATTGTGTGCCTTGAGGCTTAGAAAAATACATCACTGGAGCTTCCGACAGACAAGGATTTTGCCTTAACCATCTCTGCCTAAATATCATGATTCTCAAATCTGGAATTGATACATAGTAAATTATCAAGCAATAAGTTGACAACAACCAAAAAGGACTGGTGGAAAAAGCTTAAAAATGTTCTCAATGGTAAGAAGTACCTATCATTTGCTAGATTCCAAGCTTCTTGTCTTAGTTCTGTAGGTGTTTCCAGGGTGGCAAGATAGTTTGATATAAATTTATGAGGATGCTCAACATGACATACAAAGCCCATCTCTTTCAGTATGTGCCTTTCTGTTCTGCTCAATTCCACCTTCAATTCTGCAAATTTCTTTTGGAACAGAAGCAAACTTGTCAGAGCAAAGAATGATGGCCTAAGACTAATTGCTTTGAGTGAAAATGTAGGAATATCAGAACGTAAACATAATTATGATATGGGACTCTGACCTTTGAGCTCAGGTCCAGAAACTCCAGAGGTAAGTTCTCTCTTCTACACTCCATTCTGTGAAAGACAATGATAACTTGTCTTGCTTTTCTAGGACTTTCTTCTAGTTTAGAAGCAAGCCACACACAACTTGCTGCAACTTTCTGCGCAATAACATCACATCTAAGTATCAAAAAGAATGCACAATCTCCAGTCAAATCCAAAAAAGTCGACCCATTAGTCAAGAATAAGCTAATAAATATCAAAAGTTTGCATAAACAGAACCTAAGAAATGAGCAAACCTAGCTCAGATGAGCCTAAAAACCAAAAAAAAAAGACACAAAACAAAAAACTCATCTTAAATTGCTCCCCAGCTCCGAATCCTTTTGTCTACTTGTTTTTCAAGTAGTGGAATGGGGGAAAGAAGAAGGTTTTACCTTGACATTGAAGCGTGCAAACGACTTCTTGCAATAGAAGCGATGAAATAGAACCTGACCAGTGGCCATGACAGCTTGAGGTCTGTAAGCAACAATATTAAGGACACACAAAAAGAAAGCTAAAACGAACGAAGTGGAAGGTATCAAGAAAAAGATGGGCAAACAAATTCCTAAACCGCGTAGACAACAATTCCATACTCTACCCAAAACAAACAAAAGAGGATACAATTTGAGTAAAATGCCACCTTCTTGTATGAGATCACAGCCATAGATTCTGAGTGTAGTCTCAATAGCTTCTTCAATCCCATCTTTCCTGGACGGCGAGTTCTGTAGCTGCTCGTCCGTAAGGTAGAAGTTATCAATCGCCGTGTAAATCATATGGATCAAGTCCCCTAACGACCTATCGCACCGGAGGAACCCACAAAAACACAAAGATTTAAACGGTTGGAACCAGCAAAACCCAAAGAAAAGGGAAGATTGAACAAGCAGTATAGAATCAAAGTCAAAAGGAGGAAAAGCAAACCCCTAATTTTAACAAAACCCTAAGCCTAAGCCTAACCCCAACATCCAAAATTAAAAAAGAAAGTTTCTACTGACGACAAATAATTAGAAAGAAACTGAAAAAAAAAAAAAAAATATATATATATATATATATATATATATACACACACACACAAAGAAATTAAGTAGGATAAGCTTCCTACGAGCTTACTTTGATTCTGGCGACCAGATGGAGACGTGGAGAGGTATCCGTGGCTCGCAAATGCAATTTTGGATTGGCGTAAGGCGAGTTGAGTCAAGGCAACTGGATATTTGTGCAGGCGGGCCGAAACGATCTAGCAGCTTGGGCTTAGACGGACCCAAATCAGATGGCTTTACAGCCTGCTCAACATAAAATTTATAAAAATAATGAATATTATTATTATTATTATTATTATATAATTTACTATTTAATAATTTTTTTAATTGTTTTTTTGTTAAAAAAAAAAAACCTGTTTCACTCATAAAGCCCTATTAGGGTTTATCGTGGGCCGAGGATTTGTAAGTCATTGTACAAAATATCGAAGAAGACAGAGCAGCAATTGAAGCAAAATTATAGGAGGAGTTGGGGATCATTCTCGGAAAATGACATGCTATAAATATATACAAACCTTTATTAATTATTATGATTTTTTTGTCATATTAATTATTATAATTGATAGAACATATATTTTATTATGATATTTTCTTGTATTTTTGCAAGACTCGAAGGCATGAAATATACCTTTTTTTTTTAATTCAAATGTGTATATTTAAATTGTTGGTATTTAAATTAAATGTAACAATTCATATATATATATATATAATTGCTTTAATTTGAAACCATTGGAATCGTTGAATTATATTTTGTTTTGTTGAAGCGGGCAACAAAATTTTTTTTTTTGGGGTGTAATATATGAAAAATATTTATTTTTATTGAACATTTTAATGTGAATTTAAATTTATGATCTTTTAATAAAACTAAATATTCCAGGCCACTGTCCACTTCAAGGGCATTTTGGGGTAAAACAATCGTCGTTTCTTGCTATAAAAGTCTTGAGAAGCCAGGATTCTTACCACTCCGCCTCTTCTCTGCTTCTCCAAGTAGCTAGCGGCTGGCTAGGGTTATAGCGAAGCTCTCTATCTCTCTCGAGGTTCGTCTCTCGATTTTCATTTTTATGGTTTAGCTTTTCCATTTTGGGTTGAACCTTCTAGTGTGATTGTAGAAGACGTTAACTTTATTAGTTTACTTAATTTTCAGATTGTTAAAAGTATAAAAGTATGTGGCTTGATGGCTCTTTTAGCAGTTTGATAGTTATTTGAGATCTAGCCTGCTTGAATATGATCTCTTGTTCTCAATTTGTGTGGATCTGTCGGATTTTAATTGGAATCTGGGGTTCTTAATTTATAGGTGACTGTTTCAACGTGATGTGTTTGTTGCTCTTATAGAGTACTTTGGTGCCTTTAGCCGACTGGTCTGTTATTTGTATCCGTATCTTGATTGTTTGAAATTTCAGTAATATAGAGTATTTGGTTGTGATTTGTGCAAGATTGAGTTCCTAGTCATGTCACCATGTAGGTTGTGCTTAAGTGGACTGCAGATCATTATAAGTCTGCAGTTTGGTACAATTAATCATAGGGTAATTGCCTGTTGTTTATATTCTCTTGCTGATTTATGGTCAAATACCATTCTTTTATATTTTTTGTTTTTACTTTTTGCAGATTTGCTGCCATTACTATTTGCTATAGCCATTAGTTGGTAATTGTTTTGTGTTGAGCTCAGTTTGGTATGGTATTAGTAATTGACATATGTTGCTACTCTACTATCTTCTGTAACAGGATAAAGTATTGAAGCTAAGACCTCATAATGGGTAAGGAGAAGACTCACATTAACATCGTGGTCATTGGCCACGTCGACTCTGGGAAGTCCACCACCACAGGTCACTTGATTTACAAGCTTGGAGGAATTGACAAGCGTGTGATTGAGAGGTTTGAGAAGGAAGCCTCTGAGATGAACAAGAGGTCATTCAAGTATGCCTGGGTGCTCGACAAGCTGAAGGCTGAGCGTGAACGTGGTATCACTATTGATATTGCCTTGTGGAAATTTGAGACTACCAAGTACTATTGTACCGTCATTGATGCCCCTGGACATCGTGACTTCATCAAGAATATGATTACTGGAACATCCCAAGCTGACTGTGCTGTTCTCATCATTGATTCTACTACTGGTGGTTTTGAGGCTGGTATCTCTAAAGATGGTCAGACCCGTGAGCATGCCCTGCTTGCCTTTACCCTTGGTGTCAAACAGATGATCTGCTGTTGCAACAAGGCATGTTTCTTACATTAAGATAATGTCAAATCCTTTCTTTTTATAAATGTGTTTAATAACTGATTTGTGTTGTGCAATCTATTAAACTGTTTTATGCATCCATGTTTGGTAGGACAAAACAGTGCTTTGTGCTTGTAACTCATACGTATTAATGTGACTTGAGCAGATGGATGCTACCACTCCCAAATACTCGAAGGCAAGATATGATGAAATTGTAAAGGAAGTGTCATCCTACTTGAAGAAAGTCGGTTACAACCCTGATAAGATTCCCTTTGTCCCCATCTCTGGATTTGAGGGTGACAACATGATTGAGAGGTCCACCAACCTCGATTGGTATAAGGGTCCAACTCTACTGGAGGCCCTTGACATGATTCAGGAGCCTAAGAGGCCTTCAGACAAGCCCCTACGTCTCCCCCTTCAGGATGTATACAAGATTGGTGGTATTGGAACTGTCCCAGTGGGTCGTGTTGAAACTGGTACACTGAAGCCTGGCATGGTTGTCACTTTTGGTCCCTCAGGACTGACCACTGAAGTTAAGTCTGTGGAGATGCACCATGAAGCTCTCCAAGAGGCCCTTCCCGGTGACAATGTTGGGTTCAATGTTAAGAATATTGCGGTCAAGGATCTCAAGCGTGGTTATGTTGCCTCAAACTCCAAGGATGATCCTGCTAAGGAGGCAAGCAGCTTCACCTCCCAAGTTATCATCATGAACCACCCTGGTCAGATTGGAAATGGTTATGCCCCTGTTCTGGACTGCCACACATCTCACATTGCAGTGAAGTTCGCTGAGATCCTCACCAAGATAGACAGGCGATCTGGTAAGGAGCTTGAAAAGGAGCCCAAGTTCTTGAAGAATGGTGATGCTGGGTTTGTGAAGATGATTCCCACCAAGCCCATGGTGGTGGAAACCTTCTCTCAGTATCCTCCTCTTGGTAGATTTGCCGTCAGGGACATGCGCCAGACTGTTGCTGTGGGAGTCATCAAGAACGTTGAGAAGAAGGAACCTACTGGAGCTAAGGTAACGAAATCTGCTGCCAAGAAGGGTGGCAAATGAACCATGCAAGTTAGTGTTGATGCGCATGAGGACTATCATAAAAATAAAAACTGGATTCTTCTTACTGGTCCATTTAATGGGCATTTGGCTGTTTGTTTTGAGAACTTTAATTTTAAGTCATCGCCATCATTGCGGGGCTGTTGTTCCCAGAATTGGGTGCTAGACCATCGGTGGCATGACTGCTGTTTTCCTTGTCTTTGTGTCCATCTTAGGTGAGATTTTATCTTTATGATATTTGTATTTTGATGAACCCAATCGGGAGTTTAATGTCTTTCTGCTTGAGTCCTTTGTGCCCAACATGCGGAGGTTTTGTTTTATTTGAAATACTAGTATTTGTCTTTGCTACACGCTCAGCATTTTATTTTCTCCCTTTAAATTCAAAGCTGCTGCTGTCTGTTTACCTGCTTTATCTTTAGCCGTTACAAATTAGAATGCCAATCGGTTTTATGTTTTTACGCGCAAGAACAGTACTCGGTTTCTGCCTCTTGCTTCATATTCTCATTAATGCATGTAATGCACATTTCTGGGGCAAAAGGTGAAAATTATTAAATTAAAATGTGTATTTACCAAAGTGATTTACTTGTGTCAACAATATATTAAATTAAGAGTGCTTTTAAAAAAATAAATTAAGGTTCTAGTTCGGAGTTCTTTTCAAAATTATACTTTCATATCATACTTAAATTCCTTTTAAAGTGATCTTTATGTTAGATGATTTTATTACTTTTATTTTTATTTTTCCGCATGGCATCCCACTCATGTTTCTTTTGGCATCTCCATGCCGTTTGGGGAAATTCTAGAGATTTTTACTTAGCTCTTGAGTAAGGAACAAAAAAATTAATTATGCGTGGAAGAGAAGGAAGATAGCCACCGGATAGGAGCGTCCTTATAAACGGATAGAGCAACCCAAATCATCCAAAGAGAAGTGACAAAAATCAGCTGCTTTTGCTTTGACAAACCCAAATCACAATAAGCCGAAGAGCACTACACTAGTAACAAAAGAAACTAATCACAATAAGCCGAAGAGCACTACACTAGTAACAAAAGAAACTAACTTTCCGTTACAGATTTCCCTCCAAGATAAAGAATGGCTCTCGCTCAGACTCAGTCGCAGTATAAGCTAATTTGGTACAAATTCGAGTAGTAGTGAAACTTCCCTGGAACATAAAATTACACATTCTTTTACAAGAGTTTGTTTTGGTTCCCATGAAAGCCTGTCAAGAAGACACTGGTTCAAAAGGCATTGTACAAAGCTTGAAGTAACCGTCCCAAGACCCTTGTTTTTTCAAAAGACTCAAATAAGGTCACACTGGAACTGAATCAGAGCTGGTGCTCCCAGTAGAAGTTTGCTTCCTTTCTGCTTGAAGTGATCGGCATAGTGATTCCAGCTTCTCTTTCTGGTTCTTTGTTTTCTCCAGTTGTTTCTTCAACCTCTCACGCTGCTCAAAATGAAGAAAGCAAATGCCTTATTTCTCCAGTCGCATGGGAAAATATGTAACAGTGGAGTGCATCTTTTCCACACACCCCATGTAATGTTGCTAAGCATGTAAACCACAAATAAAAGGATCTTCCAATAACACAGACTTACAAGTCTTATGCGCCAGTATACAGAGAGACATCCAAATGTGCATAAGTTGGCCATAGGGATGAGTATAATTTTATCCACAATTCATGGTCAATCAATCGACAGTTGCACAAGATTAAAGTGGCAGTGCACATTTCCAAAAAATATGCAGCATTGAAAAACATGGGCTAATGGGAGTGCTATGTAACTTCGAGCAAAACTCAATGTAACATGGTACTAAAAGCATTGGAAGGCTAAAATAGTTTGGACTGTGATGCCTGATCCAGAATACTCTAGAAGAATGCAACATAACAATGACCATACCATACCTCCTCAACCAGTTCTATAAGAGTAACATCTGATTTCTCACATTTGCCCTTCAAGAACAAGTTTTCCTTCTTGAGTTCCTTGATTGATTTTGCCATCTAGCATTCAAATGCATTGCAAGGAGAACAAATTATAAATTGTACAACATACCACACAAATGGCTCTGAAACACAAAAGAAACTAGCAAAATTGCTAACTAAAATAATAAAATGGCTGTTAGATCTAAACAGACCTTCTCAATCTCTTGCTTAAATGTTTCAAAGACCTCATTGCTCTTTAGCAGTGCATCCTGCACAATCAATGTAAAACTTTGAACTTTACAATATCCAATTTGGGCTAAAATAAATGGACCAAGTAAGCTATAGGACATGCATTTGGGTGCTCAATGGCTCAAAACTATTACCACAAACCATAGTTACGAATTATGATATACAGAGGGGGAAGGAGATTGACAAAAACAATTGATAAAATCCTTGCTAAGAAAAGAGATGAGAATGCACCTCAATTTAGAATCAAGACATTAGTATTCACCAGATTAAAGTTACAGGCATCAAACATGGAATAATAATGCATGAAACTCAAAGCACATGCAGCCATCCACAACAATGATGAAAGTTGGTACATAAAATCAAATCCAGCTATCCTCCAGTTGCCCAAAAATTAAGAGGAAAAAAACCACCAATGAACTTGACCTGAAATTGTTGAAATTTTTCTCCATCAGCTGTCAGCTGCAGACGCAAATTCTTTTCAGTTGCCAGCAATTGTGACACCTGTTCTGCA
The DNA here is from genome assembly GCA_037832385.1 of Rhizophora apiculata. Taxonomy (NCBI): domain Eukaryota; kingdom Viridiplantae; phylum Streptophyta; class Magnoliopsida; order Malpighiales; family Rhizophoraceae; genus Rhizophora; species Rhizophora apiculata. The sequence goes on along the minus strand of CM075426.1, from coordinate 2,756,463 downwards.
TATACCTTCATCTGGGACTGCTCCTGGACTAGCTTCTCTTCATGTTGCTTGATCTTCAACTCAGCAAGCTGAAGTTCCAGTGTTTTCTGCTTCAACTGTGCATTCATATTTCATAAACCAGTCTAATTACAAGTAGCACAGATTCTTGAGAAATGGAATCAACAGGTGTTCTTATACAAAGTAAAACATGAATCACATACCTGCTGTACATGTTGCTGTTCTGAAAGAGTATACTGATCAGCAAGTTGTTTCAGCTTAATTCTTAACCTAAGCATGAGGAGCGAGGTATGCTATGTTGAGTATACAGGGAACTACAATCACAAACACACTCTAGATTTTATTTCAAGCTATGTTGAGAATACTAGGAACAACAATCACAAACATACTCTTGATTTTATTTCAAGCAAGTAAAAAGGTCCAGATGGCAGATATTGTAAATTCATGTACAACAAACTCAAACCAGAGAATAAAACAGCTCCAAAAGAGAAATGAAAGTATAGAAGAAACCAAAAGAGGATCTATAGATGTAAGACACCATGATTTTACCATATAAAAAAGATGGAGACAGTTAAACTAGAATGTGGGCTATGGTGCAGTATGCGGAGCTGACAGCAGAAAGGGTTGGTAACAAACAACAAGAAAGGATTACATGCCTTTCTATCTTCTAGAAATGATTCCACAATCATATGCACACAAGAAACTAAATATGGAGCAACTAAAGTTCCAAAAAAAATCAACACTGGAAACATGAAGGAATTGGTAACACACCTCTATCTGTTCCATGGATATGCACAGAAGAATATGCAGTCAAGGGAGCTTATCCTGTTTTTCATAATGTCTCCCGGCAAGGTAAAAAAGCCCACAGAGTACTATTGCTGTTTCAAGGAGCATTGAGAACATTCTACCAGTTGGCTAGAACCAAAGTAGAAGGTTCTAATATTATATGAACACATGGCTCTTGAGACCCTCACTTAAGATTACTAGAGTGCCAGTGGCAGCAACCATCTTCTTGAGATTTCAAAAGGTTGGATTCTCACGATATGCAAGAGACTCCTCATAGCCATCATATATAACCACAACCACTAAATTGATGTGTGATAGTTATAACAAGGGAAAGAAGCAATAAAGTCTCAACCGAAAAAAAAAAAAAAAAAGGTAAAGAAGCAATAAAGGAATTTAATGTTTATGTTTTGCCTTACATCTCATTCTCCTTCAACTGGGAGAGAGATTCCTCCTTCTGTTCCTCTAGCTTGTTGCTCACATCCTGCAATAGAAAACATCTGAGGCCAAGTGAACAAAAAACTTTAAATAATAGTTTGTCCTCTCTAGAGACAATGAAGAGTGCAAGCATATAAATGGTATGGACAATACATCATAGGTATTCAGTTAGACCACAGATGTCAATACAACCTTGATGGCATCTTGGAACTTGGCAGATAAATCCATTCTCAAATTTTGCCCCTCCATTGATACCCGCTTGCACTCTTCCTGTCAAATTATAAGCATATCAGTGTCTCCCCTAAAGTAGAAGGATAACTTCCCACATAAAATTTGAGAAGAAAGTTTTGAATTAGTGAGAAAATCACACTATGCAAATGGAGATTATAAAATCTGAACAGAGTTGAGCACAATGTATGTATTATGGTTTAGAGTGGTCAGTGTAACTGAATTGCAACCAATATTTCCCATCTTTAACACAATTTGATGACATGCAAGCATGAACAAATGATTCTATACCTCTCCTGAAACTTCCCACTGAAACCGGACTCTTTCAGCAAGGTCCTCAAAGCAAGCAAAAACATAAAATAATTTATGCTGAAACTTGAAATTGTCTTGGATGTATTGGCAAGTAAAATAGAAACCAAACTCATCCTAAATCTAGCCTCAGGAACAAATGCCGATAATTGTAACAAAAATTGTAGCCTGATGTTGCAAATGGAGCTAAGCTATTGTATGTTTTAAAATTTATATCCTGATTGATTTTTAGCTCTAGGATTGAAGTAATTTTCTAGAATACAGCATAAATGATGACTGGTTCATCTGTATAGTTCTTAGGACTACAAATGTGAAATGGTATGCTTTTACTTCCTAAACATGGCACTTTCAGTTTCTGCATATCAATCAAATGCAATCAACTAGCAGTTAATCCACACTAATTAGAGGACACTGATAATGGACTCCAAGAAGTATATTTTGCCCAGCCAAAATTTCAACTCACAAAAGTTATCAATGTATGTGAGAGATGCTCATCATCATAAAAATACATGCAAACGAACCTTACAATACAATAATGAAATGCAGACACAGTTGGAAGAGAAAAGCATACCATCAACACTTTATTCTGACGTTGTAGCTCTCTGCACAGTGACTCAAGCTTATCACGAACAGCAATAGCTACAACAAACATGAAGGAAAAGATCATGAGACAAGAAGTTCAATCTATCTTCAAAACTGTCTGAAGTTATTACAAGATTCTTTAGAGAAAACAAACACTGTAACCTAAAATGAGAGAATTTCCATGATTTGCGCATGCAAATTTCAAACCCAAACATTGGTTATACCATCATGCAAATTTGGAGAAACTTTAGACCCACTCACAGTTGCAATAGCACAAAATAATAAATAGCTACATCCAAACTTAATCATAACTAGGAAATAGACAAACAAATTTTTTAATCTTTCAGTTATACAAGCATATATTGTCCATGAAGTTAATGTACACTACAAGATATTATCATAACATTTAAACCCACCCCCATCTCTTTCAGCAAGAACTTTCTGATAGTTCAAAGTGAACTCTAGGAACTCTTTCTCTGACTTAAAGGTTCGTTTTGCACTCTTCCGTTTGGTTTCAGTGGTGTCCTGAGGAAATGTACAGAATCATCAATCAGAAAGTGTCCTTTGACATTTAGATAAAATGAGCAAAGTGAAAATATTTGAAATTACATGACATTATTGACCACTTTGTAAGGCTAGTTTTGTTCGGTATGCAAAACACTTGCAAAGGATAATATGTGACTAACCAGTTTACTGCTTTTCAGTCGTTCAGCACTTGCTGAAGAAGATATTTCATTTACATCTCTAGCTTGTGTATCTGAACATCCTTGAATGGCTGCAAAAAACATACCCAAAGCCAAAAAATGTAACAACAGAAGCTGGAAGCAAAGAGGAGAAACAAATGAATGTATTGGAAGAAAAGGTAATTACACTGCTGTGAACCTTGACAATTCCCTTGAACATGTTCTTTTACATCGCTGCATCCAGATATCCCCACCAGCCTCTCAGATACCGAATTATCCATATTAGGCACACAGGGTGTACCTTCTACCTGCTTTCTGCAGCTCCTATCATCATCTTCTAATGAGAGCCCTGAGGCCACTAACGAAACATCAAGTCCATTTGATTCAGACAATGGAACAGGAGGTGTTCTCAGTTTTGCAGCCTCGTCATTGCTAATGGGAGAATCTTTTGCTGCCAATTCTGTCATTACCACATTAGAATGATCGATTTCCGAGACACCATCCTCCTTGCACACACTGAGAGGTTTCTCTTGAGTCAAACTTGGTGTTGCAGGTGCTAGAGGTTCGGCAGAACTTTCAAGAAATCCATCCGGCAATGCATCCACTTCAGGAAGCTGAGTTGCATCCGGGTTCTCCATTTTACCTACAAGTTTGCAAATGAACAATTTGACTCTCACAATAAATAAATAAATAAATAAATGACAACAAAAAATTAGTTTCAAATTTCATTAGAATCAGCTACGTGATTTTTTTTTTTTTTCTCGTCATTCTGTCTACTATTAACTCTCAAAACTCCTCACAAACATTAATTTTTTATTCCCATTTTTTCGCAACTACAGAAGGGTAAAGAATAACAGAAAAAACAACAATGAATGCAATGCTCATCAATTTAAACACGGGATAATCGAGTAGACCTAAATCCCCATTCAAAAAAAAAAAAAAAACAGAAATAAAAGAGATCATAGACTTTGAAACGCAGAGAGAGAACTTACACAGATGAAGTGAATAGGTATCGGGATCGAGAGATTCACCAAATTTAAGAGACAGAAAGGAAAAGAGAGGGAAACCCGACCCGAGCGAGCCGAGTGACAAAAAGAAGTCGCAGTAAAAGAAAATCTGTAACTTTGGCGAATGTGCCCAGTCTGGCGGACGGATGATTCTAAATAGGATTTCTCTTCTGTTGGGGCTTTTGGTAATTAAACAACAATCCTCCTTTATATATATATATAAATTGTTTCCTTTTATTTATTTATTTATTTAAAGAGATCATCGAAATTTTCCTCCAAATAATGATAATTTTGAACGAGTTCTCCCTCAGCAAATGCACGTTGAATCTATAATTCCGTAAATTTCAATTTTAATTCCCTTAAATTAGGGAAAATTGTTGTCTAGAAAATTTAAATTCAAACAAGTATGTGAAATTACACTAAATTATTATTAACTTCTCATTTTAGTGATTTTACTTCTTTTCTTTGTTTGAAATAGATAGTCAATCTCTATATAAAATTTTTGTAATATAATTTTTAATATAATTTAAATTTATAAAAATTAATTATGATTTATCACAATTTATAAGAGAATGTGTGAAAATTTAAATGATAATGAAAATAAAAGAAATATAAAAAAATTACAGAATTTTTGAAAAGAAAAAATATAAATTTTATTAAAAAAAAAGTATACTAAATAAAAGAGGGAGATTATTTATCTAATGAAATAGATATTTGATCTTAAAAAAATTTATTAAAATTCTTTTTTTTTTCTTGTATTCAAGAGTTAAATATCATAAAAATTAAAAAAAAAAGAAAGTAGATAATAATTTTACATTTTTTTATTTGGTAAAAGATAATAAATATAATTTAAAATTAGATAAATTATAAATAAGATGAATATTAAAATAAATATAGCAAGATAGAGAGTAATTTTATGATTTCCTTTTACGTTATACTTGAATAATACGTGTCTTGACGAGTTGGTTCAAATTTATTTCTTGACATTTGCATGGCATTTGCATTATCATTACACTCTCCTTCGCCAGGAACAACATGAAAAATTGTTTAATAAGACTGCTATCATACTAAGATCCAAGCCATAAAATTTGGCAATTGTTTCATAAGAAGTTGATCAACTACATCCTCCTCCGACAAAGCCCGAGGCTCATTCCCCGACCCATTACCACACACCGCGAGCTCGAGGGTGGTCCCTTGATGTTCCTGAGCTTGAGACTAGGCTTCAATTAATTAATTATAAAACCAGCACATGTCCAGGTGTATTACTGCATAATGCATTTTTTGTTTTAACTAATAACAATTAACAAATCGCTATGTAATTTATGAAAAATATTAGATAGTCATATTGTTTAATAGATATAACAATGCGATTATATTACATAAATAACATTTAATGTGTACAGAGTGAAATTATATAAAAATACAGTCAAATTTTAAGTAAAATTTGAATTGTACCAAATGCTATTTATGTAATAATAAATATTATTTTAAGTGATATAAATTTTATTGTATCAATATATGTATATTAGACAATATGTCTACTTAGTAGAGTCTATAATCTGCAATACTGATTTATGGGTTATTTATTAATATTTTCTTTAATCCGATATGAATCGATGAGGCGGTCTAGAAAAGGCCTAAGAATGTTAATTTTTCGGGAAAGAATTTCGGAAAAGAAGAAAATGTTCGGCAAATCCTTACTTGTTTATGGAGACTGTCCAGTTTTAAAGGTATTTAATTGTTCTTCGTTAAGAAATAAAATTCCACGTATCAAATTGATTTAGCTATCAATTAATCTTGGACTTAAAATTCGTTTTGAATAACCAACGAGGGGGGAGCTTCAATGGTGCTCCCGTGTGTACGCCACACGCTCAGATCAAGATTCGAATGGTGTATTTATCCTCTCTAAATTATTAAAAAACACAATGTTTAATTGAATCTCCCTTTTTCTGTTATTCCAACAGGAAAAAAAACAAAAAAAAAAAAAGGAAATAAATTTAAAGTATAAGAATACATGTTACGAGCATGCTATTTAATCGTATCCGTGTACCTTTTTTTAAAATTTATGAAAACTAGAAATAATATTGTTTGGTCTAAAATACTAAAAGTTACTTTATAAAATATGAAAAAAAGATAATATTTCATTGCGTTCCACATCAAACCAAGAAATGGATTAACAAGGGAAAAAAGAAAAGACGGAAGGAAAAGGCTGAAAAGAATAGGAAAGTTAGGGGAAACAAACTCAAAATAAATGTCTCAATAAAATAAAAGATAGTTTGATAAAATTTTAATTTATATGTATAATAATTAAAATTTTTGTTATTTAATTTTTTTGTTAAAATACAATAAATAAATAAATACCTCAATGTCAACCATGGAATTACTTAATTAATTTCATAGCATAAATTCCTAACGCGCATTTGTGACGGCTGACCTAATCGCTGACTTAATCACCCGAAAATATGAACCGAACCCAAAGTTGTTTGCCGCATTCAAACTCTGACGACTCTACAAAGGCGTGTGGTAAGCACGGCGCCGTTTACACTCCGTCTCTTCTCTTCTCTTCTCTTACATAACCTTTACCATAAGACATAAGGATCAAGAAACGAATAAAAAAAAACAACTGAACAAGCATCTCCAATCTCACCTAACTCGTTGATTCTTATCTTTGTCTGCATTTCTCTCCTCGTCTCTCAATTTTGGATCTTCCCTTTTCTGGGTTCCCTCCAAGAGAAGGTATAATGATATTAGAATATATCTGATTATGTTTAACGGTTTCAATTTTCTGGATTAGAAGGAAATTTTCTACCGTTTCAGGACTTGATGAATTTTGATGGTTTATATTTTGTTTGTTGATGATGTTCTTAATCATGCTCAGGTCTTAGGTCCTCAATAGTGCTGCAATTTTTGGGGTGTTTATTTGTGATGTCTTCCCAATGTTAATTTGCCTAATTCTTTTATTGTGAAAGAAGTTTGGATGGATTTTGTTGACTTGGAGGCTCATGATTTTGTTCATTCATCATTGGTTCTTGTGTGTATGGATTGAATTGTGTCGATTTTGAACCTCAATTAGTGAATCTATGGGCTTATGAACCGCGGGGTTTGGATTTTGTTTTATGTGGGATACTAATAATGGTTCATGTATCTTGAGGAAAATCCCAGTCTTTCAAAACTAGGGAGTGGTTGTTTGATGGAATGTATGCAATAGTTTGCTATGGCTGATTTGGTAGATACAGATGGTCATGCTGGCTTGTAGAAATCACAATCACCACAAGATCGTTCTGACTTTATTTTTCCCAAGTTTTTAGGATTTTCCCTTCTGGGATTGTCCTGTCCATAAGCTTTTGATTCTGCCTGTTTGAAGTAATTAATTGGAACAATTGTCGTGCAGAAATTTTGATACAAGACATCGTGCTTCCATGTGAAAAGGAATTAGTTTAATAAATTTTCTTTCTTCCTATACAGGTAAATCTTGCTTGCCAACAAAGATGGACATTTTCTTCAGAAGCTTAAGCGAAGAGTCTGTACCTTCTCAGCTAGACATTCATCGATGCCCTTTTTTGAGAAACATTAATGAGCCCACTAATCTCTCCTTTTCCTCATCCATGGCTTTCCCATTGCCAGTAAGTTTACTTTTCCTTCCTCTCTTGTGCTCAAAATTCAGATTATTCCCTACAGCTTATGGGTCTGACCTTTGATGTGTATTATAGTGCTTGCTAACCAATGCCTTATTTGATCGAAATTGAATCATATTTCTGAATTTTTTCCTCTTTCTTTTTGCCAGGGACGCATGGGCAAAGGTCCAATTTTTGAAGATGGTCCCAATTTTGAGATGGCATTTAGGTTATTCCATGGATGTGAGGGAGTAGTCCCACTTTCTGAAAGATCATTCTCAGTGTCTCAGAAAGTGGAGGCTCAACCAGCACTCCCAAAGTTCAATCCTTTGGCTGCAAAGGCAGCCACCATTAGTCTTTCATCTCTTGGATTCGGTGGACCATTCAGCTTTGATTCATTCTCTAGGCAATGGAATGATCAGAAGAAAAAATCCAAAGCATCCAAAAAGGATTCTTCTTCCAAGGTAAGGGAATTTAATTTCTACACCATATAGAAGTCCTGGACAAATTTTTGAATCCAACTTTTTGTAAATAACCATTTTGAGTTTACTGAACCTTGGAATGTAACGAATCATGCCAGTATACCATTTGATTTTACTGGAACAGTTATTTATTTGGGAGATGTTTTAATAATCTGGCATGTCATATAATTTGAAATTGTTTTGTATTTTTATCTTCCAGGGAGGACACTCAAATCATGAATCATTGAGCAACGAGTGGCTGCAAACTGGGAACTGCCCTATTGCTAAGTCATATCGAGCTGTTAGCAAGGTGTTGCCACTAGTTGCAAATGTTTTCCGGCCCCCTCCTGGTATGAAACTCAAGTGCCCACCTGCAGTAGTTGCAGCCCGAGCAGCTATAGCGCGAACTGCTTTTGCCAAGAACTTGCGGCCTCAACCCTTGCCGGCAAAAGTACTCGTGATTGGGATGCTGGGCATGGCAGCAAATGTCCCTTTAGGAATATGGAGAGAACATACTGAGAAATTTTCACCATCATGGTTTGCAGCCGTTCATGCAGCAGTTCCATTCATAGCAATGATTAGGAAGTCCGTGTTGATGCCCAAGTCAGCTATGGCATTTACCATTGCAGCATCCGTGTTGGGACAGGTAATCGGATCTAGGGCAGAGCGATACAGGCTGAAGGCAGCAGTTGCAAGAGAAATGCCTCTCAAAGAAGCACCCAACAGTAGCTCAAGCCAGTTGCAAATGTTTACTGGTAAAGGTGGACATTGTAGTCATCTAGTTGAGTATCCGGCTTACCTTCAGGCAGCCGGGGCTTCTTCATCAGCAGATTTATTCTGTTGATTCCGTGTCTTGTTTCTCATTGATCTTTCTAATGCTTCATTTCTGTGGTTTGTGATCTTTTGCATCCAGCAAAGAGTTTGTTTTTTGCTTTCCATTATTGTTTGTAATTTCTTAAAGACCTGGTTTTGCAACGTTGCGGAAAGAAAATAAAAGGAACATCATTCGAATGATTTATTTCTCTTACCGAAGCATTTCTTTGTCCTAAAGTGCCAAATTGTGGAATGGTTCAAAGTTCTGTTTTCTTCCGAACAAATGGGATGATGTATGAATGCAAGTGACGTAGTTCAACAAACGCGGCAAATATGTGGAATTTTCCACCATCTACTTTGCCGCCACGCGCTTTTACCTTCTTTTTAAGTCAATTCGTGTGGGTGCCGGCCTCCTAGTTGCTGTTGGAAACGTCAATTCAACTAGAAGATCTCAAGACAGATCCAGTTTACGCGTACAAAACAAAATTGTCTTGGTGGATGTAGCGTTGAACTTTTATTTATTTATTTTGGGGACCTTTGCAAAATTCACGAAATCAATTATAATTAATAAAATAATGAGAAGATAAATAATATATATATATATATATATGTATATATATATTTTTAAAATTGCTGTTTTAATTGATAAATATTATTTAATTAATTATGTATAACTGAGTGCATAAATTTTGTGTCAAACAACGAGAGTTCGAGAGAACGTAGTCCATTCTCAATGTTATCACCGCCACGGGCGTCAAAATTTTTACACTTTTTCGTTTGTTTGTTTGTTTTTCTTTTTTAAATAACAAATAAATGTTCTAGATTTTGGTGGCACCAAACGGGCACTACTCTGGGGGGCAAAATCGCCATTTCGGCTCGGAACGCTACGTTTTGGTCCCGGAAAGACCGTATGTACTGTACGGAACATTCTCTCGTTCTGTCCTGGGCTCCTGCAACCAAAGATCTCACCGTCTGTGAAAAGATGTGCGACACGTCGTTTAGCTCTCGGTCCTTTGGCCTCCCATGGCCGGATCTCAACGACGGCTTGTTCTACAGTGACGTCGTTGCTCCATCCGATTGCGGTCTCGGTCCTCTCTCGTCTTTTCGATATTCTAATCTCTTTTCTTGAGGGCACTTTTCTCCACGAAAGAGCAAACAAAATAAACAAATAAATAAAATAGGAAAATAATCGCTTTTGCTTATTATAAATGAACTTTTGGCTTTTCTTTGAGTGTAGTTAACTGTTTTTATTCTGTAATTACAGGACTGACGCTGATAGACTTCTATTCTACCAAGCACAAGAATTCAGCTCCCTCACCAGGGTAACTTAAACCCATTAAATTAAAAATAATTTATAGTTTTTTTTTTCCTTTTTTCTAATTATTATTTTCTTGTTTGAATGTTTCTCCTTCTTTCTTTCTTTCTGATAATTGCGCAGTTGGTTGCAGAGAATACAAAATGGACAGGTTCGATCCTCAAGCCCCCCCCCCCCCAAAAAAAAAAAGAAAAAGAAATTCTAATTCTGAGAATGTATAAAAACTTTGCGTTTTAATTGGCTTTGCAGATAAAAATTGATGGCATGGTTGCCAAAGAACCCAACACAATTCTCAGGTATTCTTTCTAATCGACTTTCAGTAAATAAATAAAAAGTTTTTTTTTTTTTTTGGGATTTATTTAAATTTATGTCATATGTCTGAGATAATTTATATGTATTTTTATTATAAAAAATAATATTACAAAATTAAAGTTATGCCTAGGATTGGCGCAGAACTAGTCTATCACAGGTTTCCTTGGAGAGAGCCGGATGCACCCTACTTGCTTGAAATTTTATACGAAGATGGTGACATGGTAAATAGTCTTTGATAACAGTTAACTCGCATTTGTGTATATGTGATTTCATTTTTACAATTCACTAGTAAAACTTGCTTTGTTTTCTCCTTCATTGCACTTTTAAATTGCCAAATTGTTGTGTTGCACGTGTTATTAAGTCAGCACAACTGAAATTCTGCATTTTACGGTGCAGTAAATGCAAACTCGTATATTACAATTAATTCATTCTAGCTATGGTTCTATTCCTTATGGTTACAAAGAAGGCTTTGAGTCCATAGAATATAAGTTTATAGATCGCATGTCGCTCTTTGTTCAACAATCCTGTGTATTGGAAATTGAACTCAATTCTTGATTAAGCTAAAATGTTGTATTAGGTGTAGCATAAAGATCAAGTAGAGCCTTATACTGCAATACACGATGCATTGTTGAATCAATATTTGATTGCATCTGACTAGTGTATGCATTCAGATTGCTCTGAACAAGCCTTCTGGTTTGCAAGTTCTTCCCGGAGGGCTTTACCAGCAACGCACTGTTCTAACACAACTCCAGTGGTGGGCAAGCAGGCAGAATTTTTCTGTAACAAGCCAAGGATCTCATCCTGTTCCTGTTCATCGCCTAGGAAGGGGCACCTCAGGTAAGCTAAAGGATTCTGATGCCAAATAAAATGACCACAATTTCTATTTTCCCTTTTTTTCTTTTTTGACTTGATACTTACCTACAAGTGCTCCAATTAAGTAGGGTGATCAAATCCAAATGGATGGTGAGAAGGGTGAGAGAGGACGACCTAAATTTGACTAGGGAATCTTTAGTTAGGAAAGATTTATAACAATTAGATCTCACACCAAACTTAATTCATCATAGAACAAAATGATGATAAAAGGTTCGTGTAGTCATCCTCAATTAAATTTTGGATTAAGACTTTGTTGTTGTGATTGTTTTTTTACTGAGCTTAGACTTGATAATTGAAATGCATTTCCTGCTTTGGTCATTATAGTGATCAATACAAAGTACGCTGATGAAGCTAGTTTATGCAGCTTGACACTGATGGAATAATAGCATCAAGAAATGTTAAGAAGCCGAAAAATGACTTAACAAAAAAGGAAAAAAGTTGTTTCAGTATTGGTTGTATAATTGATCTTATTCTTGAGCTGAAGACTGTTTCTTGATACAGCTATACATCCCACAATTTATGCACCTTTCCACTTAATAACATGCTGTTGTCTTGACTCTTTGTTTCACATATTTAGGAGGCTTTTCATAATGCGACTTGGAATATGTTGGTTTTCTCTTTCTTTTAATTTTCTTTGGTTGATGGTAGTTTTCTGGATTCCAGGGATATTACTTTGTGCAAAGACAAAGCAGGCTAAGACCTGCCTTGCAGCATATTTTGCTGATGGGACATCTCTTGTTGAAGGGAAGAGGTTAGAAGCATGCTTATCTGAAGTTGTTTCTCTAATGAGAAAAAATTACTTGGCTGCTAAATGTCTGTGTTTGTTCTCTGGGGCTTATGATTGTAAAGAGGCTTAATATTTCCTTGACACGGAGTAAAATTGAGTTTATTAAGGCTGTGGAAAGGGAAGCATAAATTTTCAAATTAGATTAACTTCCATAAATGGAAGTTAGTTGCTCCAAGTTTATGAATATACATTGATTTGCTGGAAAGTAATCGATCTAGAAGAAATATGAAGAGTCCACAATGACTATCACCCATTCAGCTGATGGTATTAACCTGACAATCATTAATGTAGTCCCCCTGTTTAGAAGTTATGCCTAGGAGACTTATCCCCCCAACAAAAAAAAAAAAAAAAAAAAACAGAGAAAAAAATTACTGTTCCAGTAGAGCTGTTCTAGCAAACAATAGAGAATATTTTTAGATAGAATCTTACAATGCCTAAATATGCTTGTACTTTCATTTAATATACAACCTCAAGAAACAGCAGTGAAACTTCCGATCTTCATTGGTTTGCTGAAGGAAGAACTCACACCTGATTAATGGCTTAATTTGCAAATATTTGGCACCAGTTAAACCATGTATCATAATAGCTTAATGTATGACTGAGAGCCTTGTATCATGATATGTTTTGACTTCAATCATAGACACTTTGCTGATGAACATCCATACCAGCATGGGGATTATCAAGAGGAGAATTACAAAGATTTACCGAGCGCTAGTAAATGGTTCACTCAAGGATGACAAGGTAACATGTTGAACACTTTCTTTTTGTGGCTATCATTTGTATCTCCTTCTTGTAACCCATTTCTTATCTGATTCAGTTTATTATGCCAATTACTGCTCTACTGTTATTGTTTATCAGTCCTTGCATATTATCTTATGGAAGTTTGAACATATTTTTGCATCTTAGTTTACAATTGCACAGCCAATTGGAATGGTTCGGTACCCAGGTGTGGCAAAAGGATTGTATGTTGCTTCATCCTCAGGTTCATCAAACTTTTGCTTTTTGCTAAACATAAATGTTTCTTTTTCTTTTGTCGAAATTCTTCCAATTGCAATCGCGCATCCAACATGATAAAAGATTGCTTTAAATATTCTTATAGGTATATAAGATTAACTATATTTAAATTTTTGCTATGCTTCACTCTTGCATGTTTCCTTGGTCTTCTAAAGTATTTCTGTTCATGTCCATGTCTTGCCACTTGTTTTAACTAGGTAAGCCTGCATTAAGCAGAGTTGAAGTCCTTGAGAGAAATGTAGACAGAAATTGTACATTGGTCCAGGTATCCTCCATGCTCTGTTCTCAAAGCTTGAATTTAAGGATCTATCCTTTGAATATTCTTCTTGCTTAGATTTTCTGGGAAGAAGTGGGGACTCAGTAGTATGACAGAACATTGCCATTTCTGAACTATAAATGAAGTGTAAGTTTGTTTAACAGATCGAGATTGAGTCAGGACGGCCACACCAGATTCGCATTCATCTTTCTTTCATAGGGCATCCTTTACTTGGTAAGGTTTGAACTATTGAGAATTTATGGTAATCTAAATGAATGGAATCTGAGGACCAACCTTGGTATAATGGTAGAGTTAATCCATTGTCTTAGAAGTCACAAGTTCAAGTCACAGAATTAGCCTCTTTATAAAAAGAGATGCAAAACTGCATACATTTAATCCTTCTATGGATCCCATAGTATGGGAGCCTTGTGCACTGGGATGCCCTTTTTTGAATGAATGTGGAGGAACTTTCTGCAAGAATGAAATATATGACTTGGCAGTGTAACTGAATTAAGATGGATTCTTGTGTACATGATACATACACTGTGATTCTGCCTTTTATTCCTAACCTGATATTGTGGCTTTTGGTCTGATGTGCATGAAGGTGTTTTACAGTAAGAGACCTTGTTATGGCCTATAAGATATATTTTCAATCAGATTTCATTGAACAACTCCTCTCATAAATAGTTAGTTCGCTTGCAGATTTTGCCGCAGACAATGAGCATTTATTATAAATTTTTTGTCTTGTTAAAAATGTAGCCTGCTTAGTATGGATTATAGGACAGGGATTCCAGCTAGCCCTAACAGGTTTGTGGGCGTTCTTAGTTGAGATGTTAACACTTACCATGTCATGCTCTGTGCAGCAACTGCTTTCATGTTGACACCAGCATTTTTTCTCATGTCAGAGATGCTGAGGGAGTCTCACTTGGGACTGTAGTTTCTTGACTGTTATTTACCTGTTTTACATATGCATCTGAATATTAAAGAGGTATGGTTCAAGTCAACTCAATTTCAAAATTTGTCTAATATTTGTTGTAAATCTGTCAGGTGATCCTCTCTACATTGCTGGTGGACAGCCAAAGTGCTTTGATCCATTATCTGTGGATGAAACTTTTACTCAAGACGGGTAAAGAAGTTATAGAAGTGTAGTTACCTTTACAGTTTCTTTCATCTACTCCTTCAATCCTTCTTTTGATTGTTGATTGATGATGGAGCAGCAAATTGTTTTCGTGGAAGGATCTTTCCACTAAGTGCTTTGATAATCACTGAAGTAGTTGCATACTCCAATCAAATTTTACACGGGGAACAAAAGTTCTTCTTACACGTGTATAATCAGTACCCTTCTAAAAAGGAAAATTCCAGTTGCTCTGCCTAGAGCAAGTTCCCTTTTGAATGCATACCATTCTTGGACCTTTGAATTGTCTCTTGCTTGTACTGAAAGCAAAGAGAAATATTTCTCCTATCAGTTTATCCAATTTGGACCCACATTAAAGGTTCTCCATTGCATGCTAAGGAAAGAAAAACGGTTAATTAATTCTATCGTGTAATGTTTTCTGGTGCTGCTCAGCTGTAAAACTTCTCTGTGGGTTATTTCTGTTATATTCAGTATTTTTATTTTTAAGCTTTTGCCATTTGCATGTGTGTATGTACACTTAGTGTTTTGTTCTATTCAGTCTCCTCGTAGTTTCTGAAGATTGTTCTCAACTTTTCTTCTGTAGAGGCTATCAGAGGCCTAGCAGACCTCTTCCTGGAGACTGTGGCTACCTACTGCATGCACATCAACTGACATTCACACATCCGACTACTAAAGAGGTAGGATTTAACAGAAGAATCAAATAAGCGCTGACAAAACAAATTGGCTTGAATGTCAAAATCATCTCCAGTGTTTCAAAAAATAGTCAATTTCATCTTTCGCCTTTTTGAGTTTAGTCAATTTCATACAAAATTAGATAAAACTTTTAGTTACTAACATAACATCATGGTTAACAGTTGGTCAATAATGACATGAATCATATTACACGAAGAAAATTGATGTGTGCCTCACTGTTTAACACATTAATACTGACGGTACACATACTTTGAGGCAGAAAATAAATAATTTAATCCACATTAGGCTTGTATGTCAAGAAGTTGGGCTATACATCATTGTTGACCACGTTGACTGTGATGCCATCTCAACAATTAACAGTTACAGTGTAATTTTTTGTTTTAATTGATTCAAATCAGGAACCATGGGGACAAAATCGAATGAAAAATACATGATGAAATTTGACCATTTTATGAAAGGTCAATTTGCCATCAGATCGAGGACATTGATTTTTCTCTGTGATGTTATGTCATCTACTAAACACAGCATTTATGACACAGTTGATAAACTCAATTTCCAATGCTAAGCAAGCCCACCGGCCAGGGTGCTGTTCCCTTGTTCTTATTGTTATTAAAATTTGGGGATTTAATCGTCCGTCTTTTTGACCGATTGCAGGTGATAAAAGTTGCTGCACCTCTTTCATCTAGCCTGAAAACACAGGTCGAAGCCGAATGCATCGAAGTCAGCTAATTGGTTGGAAACAGGAAAAAGCCTACTTCTGTCGGCAAGATTATTGTGACCCAAAGGCGTGAAAAATGTCATTTGTAAAACACTGCATCAAAGAGATTTCAAGAAACCCAAAGACTGTGAAGCAATGTGCATGGCTCATTATTCCCCCGGCCACTGGAAATTTGTGTTAGGTATGGTCGAGTGAGGCACAGAAGGCCCCGACCCTCTCCCCTCCCCGATCAACCGAAATTGTATCCCCGAGGATGAATATTGAGAAGAGTTAAAACTCAATTGCAACGCTAATCGGGCCCAATTATGGAAAGATGCAGATGCCGTCCTTTCTGAGTTTCACAGATTATTTCTGTATTGCCATCAATTACATCAAATACAAAGCTGCTGCAACAATACAAGCACCTACAAATTTTTTTCTTTTTTTTACCAAAAAGACGGACTAGAGAACCGTCCACTGCCCTATCATTCCAATGAACAATACAAGAGCGCTATAATACAGGGCACGACCAAAAAACCTTGCCAGGCGAGGGCCCCCTGATGAGGCCCTCTCACCACTCCTACAGCCTACCTATGTCCCACCTAAACCCTCCAAGATTCCTCCTCTCTCATGATGGTTCCATTGTGTCCACTACACTGATCAGCTTTGGCATATTGCATTTTGATGGCTGCCACGGGGTCTGAAACACCTGCACATGGCCCCCCAACAAGAATCCCTCCTACCACATTCATTCCCATCATACCCCTTCCCTGCTGCTGTATGCCCGAGATTGCTTCAAACCCATTTCGTCCTTGCATCCCAGGAAATATGTCCTGCCGATGCTTCATTTCCATTGTGAATGGCTGCGCTTTAGTAGCATCATGACTTCTGTACGTCTGGTAATCTCCAACTCCATTGCTCCCACCAGCATCTCTAGGAGGGACAACTGAGATCCCATTCAAATTATGCTCGCTACCCTTGACAACAGCCTGCAATGCCTGCTGCTCCAATTTGGCTGAGGATGCATGATAATTGCCAAAGGCAGCAGGATATTTTGCCAATAAGATGGCAGAATCAGGTAAAGATGAAAACCCAGTTTGTATTCTGCTCCCATCCCAGAAACCATAGCTCCTTATTGGTACATTGTCAAGGCCATGACCACTGTCACAATCAAACTTCAAGAGAGCTGTATTTCCATCTGTATTATTATGGCTGGCAAATTTTAATGAAGCTGTCTTGCTGCTTAACCTAGGATTATGAGTCCCCTTTCCATCATTCTCTTTGACATCAGGGTTCTGATCCTGTGAAGATGAGGGATTACTAAGGATTTGACCAAACAGTTTTACATCCCCATTCCTGCATGGCTTCTCTGTATCTGACAAAGTCTGGGAATGGTCTCTTCCATGATCACTTGATTGTTCATTGTTTTGGGGCAAATGCAAAAGCTCCCCCTCAGCTTTTAGGCCACTACACTTTTGAAGAAAGCAATCCTGAGACGCAAAATGATTAGTAATATTCCTACCTCCATTCAACTGACTTTGGACCCCAGAAAGAGGTCTACATGAGATGCCCTCTTTCATTTCTTTCTTAGTTGGAATTTGTCGAGGAAAGTCCCTCAGAACATGGGATGATTTGTCACATGTCAACAAGGGATTCCCTGACAAATGCTGGAAAAAGTCATCTTTGATGACAGATTCCTGCTCCTGCTTATGACTACTGTCCTTAAGATCACATGTCACATACAAACTGTCCTGGTTGGGTATTTTTTCAGATCGGGTGGCAACCATATTCTGGAAAACAGAAGTAGCAGTAGCAAGATTACTCTCTGGTGGCAATGTTGATACAGAAGGGTTTTCCACAGAATCAAGTTCAACTGACACCTGACACATGCTCGAACAAGACCCAGAATCCACAGGTAGGTGGCAATCATTTGAACCTTGCAAGAAGCCTTTTTGTCTGCTCAAGCCATTTTCAGGAAATGAAATTTCTTGTCTCTTTACATCATCTCTAATTCCATTCATAGATACCTTGCCTACAACTGTAGCCACACTCATGGCATGAGGGTAGGACAGGCCAGCAGATAATGCATCTCCAGTATGCATAGGTTCAGCAAGAGTACCATCACCAGCCACTTTATTTCCTTCTACATCAACTGATTCAGTTGAAACCTTTGAAGCCCACACAGACTCTGGTTGATGGACAAAACCATTCATTGTTTGTTTGTCAATGTCACATCTTAGTTCAGGTATGGACTCCATCCTGCATTCATCGTGAACCAGGGTATCTACAACCTTGGACTCCTGATCTACGGCCACCTTTGCTTTGTTGTCCACAGATCGACTCAAGTCAGTATGCATCCCAGTCACAGCATCCGATTCCTCCTGCTTTGAATGCATGGAGGACAATGGCAAGTCTTCATCTGTCTTAGATCCCAGCTTATAATTGCAGACAACAGAGCTAGTCTCAAGACCACAGGCATCTTCCGAGTCACTCCCACCTCCATTTGCATCATCACTCATTGGTATTCCCAGGTCTCGAGGTCCAGGATATACCATATCCAGTCCAAGGCACTTGCGGGCCTTGCTAAAGAACACCTTGCACTGATCCCTAGACCTAGTCCTTACACACCGTGAGATCATTGCAAAATCTTTACCATAGGAAGATACTGCTTGTACAAAGATGGACTTCTCCTTGTCTGTCCAATCAGTAGGATCCATTTCACAACTATCATCCGAACAATCCTCTTGTTCAACATTTTGCGTAACATCAGATGTCGAAGGCTGCTTCATGACAGAATCAAACTTCTGGGACTTCATCTCCCAGTAGCTTTCACCAGGATCAACAGAAGTAGTACCACATGAACTCATTGCCTCAGAAGACATTGAACCACAAATACCTGCCAACACATCAGCAGCTGCAGTTTCACTGTTATGTTGAGTTGCATTAAAATTCCTTGACCTCTCTAAAATGCCCTCACCACTTTGTGATGTTTTCATATCACCGTAGCCTCCCAAAAAGATTCTGCCAGAATACATCTTGTGTCTTCGCATAGCATTGTCAGCATCAGCTGCAATAACTGAAGCTGCACCTAAAATATCAAGTGACGCAGCATTGATCTCACGATTCCATTTCTTATTTGATGCCACCAAGTAGTTAGTAGAGGACTTCACTTCCTTAATCTTCTTAGTCTTCTCAAAGCAATCAGACTTGTGATTTTTGTAGTAGAATTGAACACAGTCTGCAGTTGTCTTGTGATCAAGAAAAGAAGCAATTTTTCTGAAATCCTTCCCAAAGGTGGCTAGCTTTTCAATAAAAATTTCTCTCTCCTCTGGAGTCCAAGGATTGATCGATGCTCTTTCCTTCTCAACTCCACAAGGATCTTCAACCAATCCATTGATAGAGATAAATCGCGATGCCAACTTCTCTTTTTTATCCAAAATTAATGCTGGCATTTTCAAAGTGTCTCTGTAAAGCTTAACTTGACCATCAGAAAGCAACACACTTGAAACATCAGGCATATCTATAGTGGGAACCACACTCACACTTCCAGCTGCAAAGAGATTTTCAAAAGAGTAAATAAATATCCAAACAAATCACTAACGTGAGAGAACATAGCAAATTGTGATTTAAAGGAGGGGGGAAAAGGTAATCCATAACCAACAAATAATATAAACAACTTATCTCTATAACAACTCCCAACATCCATTAACAAGACAAGCCTTTTAGCAGAAACAAACCCATTATACATGCCCTTTAAATTAGTCCTAATGCTGCAACATTTCCCTCCAAAAATATGAGAACAAGCCATACCAGTAAAGGGATGTATCACATTCACCTCTCCTCAACACAGGCAACTGAAGGTTCACAATTGATGGGAAGTAAATGTGCACAACATTATTCCTAGTTCATAATTCTTGCACTTGATTTCAAAAACATAGATAATTAACCTCTTAACAATGAGTATCCTCAAATATTAAAGAAAATAATCTTAGATAAGGGGAGCAATGGTTATGTTTTCACTATGACAAACAACCAACTGATGCCCTCATATTTTTCATGTAAAATACATGCCATATGCAGGAGGTTGTATCAAAGCATGAAATTCTTTACAACAATCATATCACATACATGGCTGATGCACAGTCCAGATCCAATCCTTGATGCATTCAGAGCATTTACATTTCACATTTTTGCATACATATTCAAGTTGCACACAAAATCCTCTCCACACCACCACATGGCAGTCAAGAAGCAGCTAGAAATCCCCATTAGGTACACCTAGCTGATAAAGGATTCTTTTCTGGAAACAATCCATTCAACTCGACAAATTCCTCGAGCTTTGCACTCTTGCATTGTCCATTGACCAAAGCACATTATCACTCAAACTATTCATTTCATTATATTTGAAATTTCCACAAACATTAAAGCAACCCAGAGAAACAAAGCCCTTGTTTCACCAAAATATATATATATATATATATAAAGGATAAGAGTAGGCATTTGTCCAAATTAATGTGAAATGAGCTATCATGAATGATATTGTGGAGGTGTTAATCATTTTCCAGCCACCAAATTTTTCTAGTAGTACATGACAGGAAACTGTATCGTGCAAGTCCATATAGAATAAAATAAAACAAATACTATTAATAGGCTCTTTGCATGGGCCAGAATAAATCATCACCAACATAGTATCCCATTCAAAAGGTAGAAAACCAGCTTCCAGACCAAAGATAGCTACACAATAAAAGTATACATTCACCAAGAACAACCCCAAAATTGAAGTCAATTGAGATGACAAGAGAAAATAAGGAAAGAACATTCCAAATACTAATGGTAAACTGATGAAATAGAACTCCATCTCCCTTACTTTCTAACAACACATATGTATTTTACATATCTAATGTTCACACCCAATTTCCCCTTAACTTTGAGATCCAAATCTTTCCAGGCAGTACATATCTCTATCCAAATTTATAGCAACATGCCAGAATTTTGAGAAGAAGGCAGTACCTATCACCTATTTTGTCCTACAAAGAGGAGTCAGATTTAGCATACAGGTTCAACATAGAGAAATTCTGAATGCTCATTAAAGAAGGAACCATTTTCCACTTTAAATCATATCCCAGTCCTACAAATGTATAACTGACTAGTATGCAATAGCAAGATCTAAAGAGAATCATGCAACAAAAATGAACTAAGCATGGTAAGATTTCTTACCAGGAGAAGGAAATCGAGAACGATGGGAGGATCGGTGTTTCTGATATGCAATATGAGTTGTGCGCGAACTTAACTCGGATTTTTTATGAGACTTCGCACGGAACTTCCTCACAGAAAGCAAACGCATATCTTCCTTCCAGAGATGATGAAATGCTTTAAATTTTAGCGTTATAACTCTCTCCTTAAATCTTAAAAATTGCTTTCTGTTAGCAAATTTTTCTTTGACTAATGCATCACTCTGCCACGATGAGGAATTGACCATTCCATATAAATCTATCTTACAGTGATCCTTGGGTAATAACTTAGTAAATACCTCAGATGCCTGAACAGCTAATTCTTTATTGGAAGCCAATATTTGTTTGCAAAAATTATCTACTCCATCAATATGCAAACTCGCATCAGTGGATGAAGCTGCACTACTTTTGCTCTCAATAAGCCTATGAACATCCTGGCAAGCAAATACAGCAGTTGCTTCCTCATTGGTGCAGGGCAGAAGGTGTTTCGACCACATGTTTGTAGGTTGTACAACATCTAAATCAGCAGTAGTCTCAGCATGTTTCATCATGTCAACTGGAGGAGCTGCCAGTGTAAGGGACTCTGGTTCAACAAATTTTGATGTAGCCGTTCCAGGACTATCAATATCACAACATTTGATGCTGGCTTCAGCATCTTGGATGGCACCATTACAAAGAGGAAACTTCCGCACATTTTCATTGTTACAGGATAAAACTTGTAGGGGACAAGGATAAGTAGTTTTGTTGAAGGTGGGACTGTGACCATTGAAAGGTGTTGCACTGCCCTCTCCTGGAAAGGAGCTAGAGGTTGCTGGGTTATGACGTCTGCTTCCAGGTTCAAATTTAAGTGACTTGAGCTCATTTTCCAGTGAGTCTATTTCAGACTCAGTAATCTCCAAAGCCTTTGAAACCTCATTCCTCAATAGAAGCAACTTCTTAATTGCACTAGACCTCACAAAACATGAGTCCATGGAATTTGGATCATCAGATTGAAGAAGTTCAATCAATGAGGTGCCCAAATTAGATATCGAACTAATATCCAATTTTTCTAAGTTAAAGGAGATTCCCTCCAGATGATTCTGAGACCCAACATTGTGTGAACTACATAAATTAGTGGCATCAATATCACCATTCATTGCCTTGCCAGAAGTTTTCTCCTCTATACCTGCAGCAAAGAAACAGAAACTTAGAACCTGTTGAGGGAAAGATAAAAGATAAAAAGCCCATAAAATAAGGCATCCCAGTGCACGGTAAATTAAGATCACTGCATTATTTTCTTAAATCCAAATCCACTTTTTTTTTCTTTTTTTTTTGGGAGAGGGGATGGTAAGCATTCAAAGCCTTAACTGAATAGGAACAACAGGACAAAATGTCATGCTTAAAGAGGTAGCTTAGTGTAGCTAGCAAATAGATTAGCATATATATCTCCCATAACATATAAAAGTGCAATATGTGAGCAAAATATATCTCCCATGACAAATTTTATGCTTCAGTTGGTGATCTTTAGCTCCTTATGCTTGACTTTACAAAAAGTCCACAACAGAGTATTGCACGTGTGTTTGGTTATCAACAAAATAGAACAGCAATTAATTCATGCAACATAAACAAAAATTAATGCAACATAAACATAATGTGCAAATAATCCAATGTTGTGTGCCAGCTAACCATACAAAGCACAATGTCAACAAGTAAATTTGTCCAATCATGGCCCAGCTTTGAGGAGCATTTTAAATCACAATAAATCCCTAAAAAGGGAGGAAATCAAAGAAATACCTGGTGAGGAGCTGCAAGCAACTGAAGAAGGAGTTGCAGGTGATGCACACTCTGAAAAACCCAGAACTCTTGGGCTCTTGTCAGCCAAATTTGAACTTTGACAGAGGATGGGTTCAGCATTAACAACAGAAATGATAGCTCCATCTTTACTTGCACTCACTTCAGGGCCTTCAACTTTCTTCTTCTCATATTTTGCCAAGCCCTCACCCCAATTAAGGCGTGGCTTCTTCCTAGAGGTTGTCTCCTCAGATGGAGCCACAGAAGTTACACGGGCAGCAGCATCTGCTGAAGGGGATTGCACTAGAGTCACATTCTTTGGCCTCAACTCAGCCTTGCCTTCGCCAGAATCGGCACCACCAATGCTCTTTGAGCTACTTGAATGGCTAAAACCAGAACCCCGAGAAGACAAGCTTCCAGAACGATTCCACTTAAGAGGCTTCCAATCCAGCGAGTTATCTTTGTCACATCTTTGGCCTGTGCCCAACCCATTGACACCATCCATCTTACTGTTATCATGTTGGTCCTTCAGGTGAAGTTGATCCCATGTGTTTGCAAATTCAGAATGAGTTGGAGGCAACGTGGAAGATGTTAGCATATCGTCAACTGACCTATGAACATTACTGACATCATGCAGCCTTGAAGTCATGTTTGGAGACCCATTGCTCATTTCCCATGAATATCCCTTCAAATCTCTTTGGCTAAGAGACCCTCTATGTTCCTTACTGCTCCTATTATAGTTCTCATCTCGTGAAACTGATGGTCGGTAGTTCTCATCTTCCAGCATTTTATCATTACAGCGAGAGGGTGCATATCCATGACCAGATTCTTCAGCAAACGGGTGCCAACCACCCTGTCTACCATGACCTTCAAATAATATTTGAATAAAAAGAAACAAAAACAACATGCAATTAACAAAAGCAAGGTATAAATTCTCTCCAAGAAATAAACGTAAACAATCTCCCAGGATAATTAATATTCCCATAGCATCAAAAGCACAGAAGCTGCAGATCTTTTACTGAAAAAATGAAAAAAAAAAAAAAAAAAGCTGTAAAACTGAGGTAAAAAAATCAGATAAACGATCCTCTTGATTACATGATAAACAGAAACCCTAGATTTGGAACTTCAAGCCATCGGAAATTAAGAAAATGAAAAGATTAATCCACAAATAAACCCCAGATTCTTCAGAAGCTCGAGGTTACATCCCCAATAGCAACCAAAGAAAATAAAAACAAAAATAAAATCAGAAAAGACGAGTGAATCACTCACCAGGAGGCCTGCGAAACTCGTTTGATCCACCCCAGCGACCAAAATCGCGTGATGATCCATAGTGACTCGACGAGTCCCTCCATCTCGGTGGCGGCGTTGACACTAAGGAGGAGGACTCCGACCTCTCGTACTTCCTCTCCTTCAAGAAGTCCTTCCGATCCCAAAGAAAAGGCTCTGGCGGCATCAATACCAGCGAAAACCCTATCCCTAATTTACCAACTTATCTATCAACAACCTCTTGCGCATGCCCCTAGGCCACCAAAAAAACGAAAATAATAATAATAATAACCACAATAATAACAATAAATTGCTTATGCACCCGGGCAAAACAACAAACCCGAACGAGATCGAGCTAACTGCCGCGGGGGGCAACCAAATCCTCTCTGCATGAAACCCACGGGCACCGAATCTAGGGCATGTAAAAGCTGAAAAGGGCTATTTTTTGAGTTTTCATGCCTGGCGGAGCAACAAATCTAGGGTTTCTTGAGCCAAGAATCCGATGGCGCAATTGATTGGTTATCGAGAAGCTCCGCGCTTGCTTGACGAACAGATCAGAATACACTATTAAAACTATTGAGGCGATGAAGGTTGATCGACCTTACGGGGTGTTTGCTCCGTGGAGAAACGGATCTTTCTCTAAGATTTTCTTGCCGTTGCTTGGCTTCAAGGAAAACGATGGAACATCTGTGGAAGAATAGAGAGAATGCGAACTTGGGCCGATAAGAGATAGGAAGCCTCGACACAGAGAAAGAAAGAGATAGAGAGAGAAAGAGAGAGAAAGAATGTGAAGAAAGAAGATAGGCGTCCGTATCTTAGCAGCGATATTGAACCATATTTCAATCTCTTTCGCGTCCGCAATTAAAATATTTCAGTATTTTTTTGAATTAATAAAATAGTACATATTTATTTATTATAATATATATATATATTATTTTATTTATTATATTCTAATATGTATTTTTCTTTTATAAAAATAAGAATATAAGAACTTAGTAAATAAATTATAACGGACCTAATCACTTGACAACATTCTAATTTAATTTACCATTTGAGTTGAGGGTCTCGTTGGCTTTCAAATTTAACTCATTATCTGATCACCATTAGATTTTACCGTTTTGTTTTTTTTTTTCATATTTAAGACATTGGGAATACAAATAGTTAATCTCTACTTGCTTCCCCACCTTTCGTTTCGTCTTTTAATGTACACGCAAAAATCTGAACTATCACCAAATGCATGAAACACAAAACAACGTATTTAAACTTAAAGGGTGATAATTTTTTTGAATTAATATATTAAAATTTTAGATTTCACTCGCCACACTTTCTTTAGTTTTTGACATTCTGAGTTAATCTATCATTTAAGTCAAATTCAACCTACCATTTGATTAGGATTTTATGGTATTTTTTATAATTAAGACATAGACAATATAAGTACTTGGCTTTCCAACCTTTTTATTTCTTTAGTTGATGTACATGCAAAAATTCTAACTATAATCAAAATACATGAAATACACAAGAAATAATTAACTTTGAGGATGTTAATTTTTTTGAATAAATATATAAAAATTTGTATTTTATCCATCACATTTTCTCTAATTTTTGGCATTGTAATTTGAGTTAACGATTTGGTCTACATTTCAATTCCATTTAACATTTGATCACTAAAGAAGAAGAAGAAGAATAATAATAATAATATTATTATTACATAATTAAGGCACAAACAATATAAGTACTGAAATTCCACTTACTTCCCAACCTTTTTATTTTTTTGATTGATGTACATGCAAAAACTCTACCTATATCTAGATGCATGGAAAACAAAAAACAGAGCTAAACTTTGAGTGTGCCAATTTTTTTGAATGAATATATCAATTTTTTTTTTTTATTTTACACAACATACTTTCTCCAGTCTTTGTTTCCTCTTATTTATAACACATCTTTTCATTTTCAATCCGACTTTTGCTTTTTCTGTTTTCAACTTTGGACCACCTTGTGTTCTATTCCACAACTGATTATTTTTGTAAATCCAAATTTAGCCTTTCCAATTAATCAAAATATAGTAATTAGTCGGGATGTTAGTTGTATGGTAAGTTTTAAAGGTTATTAATTACTTATTAATCTGGCTTTTTTTATAAAGACCAAAGGTACAATTTCAAATTTAATATTAATTATATATTAAATTTTAATTTTATTAAGATTAAAATAAAAATAAAAAAACACTTATTTAAATTTAATTATATTTAAATAATTAATTTTTATTATAAAAATTGAATAAAAATAGTAATAAATAGTATTTTATCTTTATTTATAAATATAATTATCGATATATTTTTAAAATAATTTTTATTAAAAAATTATTGGTGAAAGGAAATCTTGTAAGATATAATTTTCTATTTTTGACAATTTTCTTTCCGAAAATGTCTTTGATTTGAGGAATTATCTTTGTCGGTCAAAGTGCACCCTGTGGGATATAATTTTCTATATTTAACAATCTACCTTCCGAAAATGCCCTTGTTTTGAGGAGGTATCTACGGGGGACTGGGGTAATGCGTTCACGCGCCGCAACGCGATTGACAACTTCGGGTCGATCTCATAGGTGGCCATTGCCGGTTCAATTTTTTGGTGTTTTTTTTTTTTCTCTATTTAATTTAATATTTCTTTATACTTTTGGACCTTTTCTTGTGGATAATAATTTTAATTTTTAAATAAATATTCATATTCAATGATTTTAACTTTTTGAGATACAAAAATGGTACATCGGCTCCATCAGTTTGCCGGCACTTCCAGTCAATGGGCGTAAAATCAACCAAATGATATATGCATATTTTCATTGGTTAAAATAAAATATAATACATATATGTATATGTATGTGTATCCATATAAAACATTGAGAATATTGTGAAATAGCGGATTGTACCAAGTTTTGCGATGGTTGTGATAAAAACTTTTGAACATTTATGTAAGAAAAAAAAGAAAAGAAAAGAGATAATTCGAAGAAAACTAACTCTCTCTTTTGAAAGGGGAGAATCATTTTCCGAAACTTCTATAGCTCTACTACCACCATAATAAATAAAAAAATTTACAAATTATCACAAATTAATTTTATTAATTATATATTTTGTTATCATTATTGATACCCTTAATTATACAAATCACTGTCAATCACCAACAAGTCATATTGGAGATTGTTTTAGCATGTACAAATACTTCAGAATGATTGATTGATTAAGGATGATAAATTGTATGTGTTTAGACTAACAACTAAAGAATCGTTGGTGATCGACTAACTAATTTATCTGTTGGTTATAGGTAAGTAGCTCATCGTTATTAGATTCTCCATTCAAAGAAACGTTTAATTTTTTTTTATCATACTTAAACAATAAAAAATAATAATATTTACAAAATTCATTTTTTGGAAAATTTTTCTTGGTAGATTTTTTTTTTTTTTTGGTCTGGGGGAGACAAAGGGACCAAAGATTTAGAAATAGCGGTATAAAGTTTGTTTTTCATCATATAGAACTAGTAATAATGTGATAATTCAAACCCCACCAACCATTCAAACAAGAATGAAATAAAAAATTAGAAAAAAAAAAAGTAAATCATCTTTCTTTGAAAAATATTAAAACATGCTCCGTACGGCGACACAACCCACAGCAAATTGTCGGGCTTTACCTAACTGTAAAGGAAGCTTAAAATAAATTATGAGAATCATAAATTACTAGCACAGAGAACCATGACTTAAGGGTGATAGGTTATTCAATTGATTTTATACTAAAATGACAAAAGGGAAATACTTAGTTCAACGCAATTTTTTTTTTTAACTTATAATATAATTAATAAAATAATAATTTTATTAATAAATAATGGCATGTATTGCAATATACAATGTAAAATAAATCATTTCTTTTACTTATTTTTGTTTCATGTGCTATTTTTTTAATTAAATTTGTATAAAAGGTGTGTTCCTGACATTTTTTTCTTGTCACAAAAATCTTTTTTTTTTTTATTTAGTAAAAAGCTTATTGAATCATAATTTATATAATAAAAACATTTTTGTTAATTTTTATAAAATTTTTAATTACTAATATGTTTTTAGAGGAAACTTATCACAAAATTCTTTGTTGAATTAAATACGCGATATCATTATATAGACTCAAATTTTTAATACGAAAGTGAATATGTGTCCGCAAAGCCGCAATCAGAAGGTTAGTTATTTAGTAGTATACTCTTGGGTTGAGTGACCAATGCTAAAGATCCCGTAGGGCTTTCTCGCGTGGGCTTACAACTTTACAGAGAACAAAAAAAAAAAAAAAGAAAAAAGATAATGAATGAGAAATCCAATCAGAATCATTATTATGGTTTTGTGGGTCTGCGACATTTATTGCGTTAAAAATCTGTGCTCTATCTTATATTTTTTGAAAAACAATGTCATATATCTCACGTGTTCCTTCCATTATTTTCATGTCAAGCCGGTATTACGGACTTTAACAAGCTGTGTTTTCACATATTTCAGTAAAAATGTGTTACTTCTTTTATATAATACTTATTTAATTGTTTTTGGTTTTCAAGTTTATTTAAAATTTACCACGTGCATAATATCCATTAGATTTTTTTTTTTTTTTTTTACATATACAAATATGTGTGATGTATGACAAATTTTGTCTTGTAGTAGATCCCAGCAATGAACTAAATAGTTAACACGTCATTATTTGATTAGCTATACGTATACGTAGTTGTTGTGCAATTTATTTTCCAAGATATTTAGCAAAAATGGCATTTTTTTTACAATATTTTAGCTATATGTAGTTGTTGTGTTTTTATCCTGTTTCTTTGATTATTTAAACCTTTTCTCATTCCTTTTTTTCGTCATTTTAGTAGTTTAAAAATTACAAATCTTCTAATGAATTCTTATGCATTATTTTTTTTTTTTCCAAATATTATAAATTTTTAAAACTAGTACATTTCACGTGTTAGACATTGGGGTAATTTGCAAGCATTTTAGAAGTGAAAAAAGCCCAATTCAACTAATAATAATAATACCTTGGGCAGGTGAATCAACAAGCCCACGATTTTGCAATGTAAACAATTAAAGCCTATACTTCGATTCTTTGGGAAAAGGTCAAATGCACTACTTGTATTTAGGTACACATATAAGGGAATAATTTTATTAAGAAAAGGAGTGTTATTTTAAGATGGTATAAATAAATTTTGAATGCCATGTGCAGAAGAAGCGTGCAAGATTTGTTTTTTGGGTGAAAGCTAATAAAAAAGAAGAATTATTTTGCTCGTGTAGCACTCCTCCGAGGTAAATTGACAGCTGTTTGACAAAAATGGTGGTTATGCGTGACTTTAAATAGATAAATTCTCGACCCTCATTGTCTGCCGACGTTACTCACCCACAGTTATGCTAGAAATTAGTCGACCAACCACCTTGAATTGTCTCTACCCGCACCATTCGCAAATAAGATTATCAAAATAAAAAAAAATAAAAAAACATATTTATCGGAAGTAAAGTTTGCCCATTACCGATAATACTAGGGACGGATACAGTGGGTCAACGGAATAATTGTCCTCTGACTACCACTGGGTATTTTATATATATACACTAAAATTAACTTAAATTATTATTTAATTTAATAATAGAAAGACTTTTGTATTCTCTAGAATCTTTGACTCAAATTCAAGTATACTTACTTTTTATAATTTTTCCTCTCCTAAAAAGTTATTCCGTATCCACTACTACATACCACGCATCATCGATGTAAAGTATAAACCATGCCGATGCATGACTATCCTCTTGAATTTAGGGCTTTTCCTTTTCAGGAAAAAAAATTGACCAACGCGATAAGCATATATACTTCTAAACTCAAGAATGTATAAATATTACATAAATTTAAATTATATTTAATTTGACATGTAGACCTCCTAATTCAATTTTATTTAATAATTTTTTTATTTATTTATTTTTAATTATATTCATTTTATGTGCATATATTATTCTTTTAACTTTAAGATTAAACATATAATTTTGATCATATTACAATTCTAGATATTAATTAACAAATATATAGGAAATATGGACAATTTAGATGTTCCTTTATAATTTTATTAATTTGTAAATTAGCACGAGTATCTGGCTTGTTTGGAATCACAAATATATATAGAGAGAGAGAGCATTAAATTCAATTTAATTTAATTCCATCAACCACTTTGTTTGGTAGAATAATTTTTGGAGTACAAGTTTTTTAAAATGAAATTCAATTTTATTAAAAATATGATTTTTTTATTCTGGGACCCACGGAGGACGTGCCGTAATTCAGACAAATGAGCAAGTCCTAGTATGTAATCTTACAACCTTCGGGTAATTTCGTCAGTTCACGTGGGCGTGACTGGTTGAGCTCCCATCCAGACAGGGTCAAACCAAGTAACACCGCGTCATCTTTAGCACTTGCGGTCGCGCGCGTGGGGCTCTGTTTTGGTGCGGTGGTACTTCATGCTTGTCGGTTCCGGTCTTATAACTCTCAGTTAAAACATAAACCACCTCCGGAACACGTGCTAAGCTCTCGCTTTGTCGAATCGCTGCCGGTCAAGTGCTAATGAGCGCGGGAGTTAATGATGTGGATTACGTGGCGAATCTATCCGTGGCATCTTCTGGATCCGTCGGTGACACGGCTCTTTTATTTTTATTTTTTCAAAATTTTCATTATCTTCCCGAGACTCTGCTATAATTAATTTTAGGCACGTATGCTACCTTTTAGATGCTCTTCAAATTAGCAAACTTGCTAAGCAATTTTAGTACTGAACCAAAAAAAAAAACTGTAATTCAATTTTAAATAAATTTTACTCAATCAACTGATTAATTAATTGAATTGGAAAACTAAATTTCTTATTTATTAATTGATATGTATCGAATTCTAAAAACAATAAACGCTTGGGCACTATAAGGGACGTTTAAAATGGAGCAAGTTCCAAGAAACTGTTTTTTTTTTTGTCGTTTTTTTTTTTTAGAGTTATAACAAAAAAAAGAATTAAAAATAAAAAACAAAAACCAAATTACAAAGAAGGTAGGCTAGCTACCTCTCGATTTTGCTAAGCCAACCATATCAACCCGCGACAATCATTCCCCGGGGAGGCATCTTCCACAACTTGTACACTATCTACAAGAGTCCGAGAATTGGCTAAACAGATATTTACCCAGTAATGTCTTTTTTTTATTTAATGAATGCTATTTTATGAAAATTGAGTTTAATTAATATTTAATATTAAATAAAAATATAATTTATTTTTATATAAAATTTATTTTATTTTATTATATTAAAAATATATTTATTATATAATTTATTATTTTTAAAATAATAAAATTTGTGTATGATCATAAATATATAAATATTTAATTTTTAAATTATATATAATTTTTTATTTTTTTAATATCTTGTTTTCAAATAATTAATATCAAAGTTTTGGTTGCAAGGAACATAAAAATGTTAGTGTGAACAATTATATTTAAAAAAAAAAAAAGTAAGATTTGATAAATTTGATAATATTGATTTTAATTTTTAAAAAATACAAATAAAAAATTATTTATATTGAAAAAAATTATATTAACTTCTTTGGAAAAATTTATTAGAATCGATAAATAAAGAAAATTGAAAGTTACTCGATAGACAAGTCGCAGGAGTTTTTCGATTGACGTTGACCCAAAATACTTTCAATGCCTAAATGGAGAAAACTACTATAGAACTAATAAGGGTGCTAACTCATCTCTATAAGAAACTTTTTACTTCTAATTAAATATATTTGATAAAATATTATTTAATTTAAATATGAAAAAATGTATATATTTTAACTTATATAAATGAATTTGATTTATTTATAGTCAATTAATTTTGGTGAATATAAATTTTTATAAATGGTTAAAGTTTTGATTTTGTTGCATTCATTAGCAAAAAGTTAAAATGTTATTATAACTATAATAAGTAGTTTATTTAGTATGCAATAATCACAATCTCCTTATAAGAGATTAATATATATATCATTCAATTTTGATTTTATCTTGAATATTGAAAATAGAGGAAAAATAACTCAATGTGTTGACAATAATGACATATTAAAATCTAAGAAAAGAAGTAAATTAAAATTGGTGCACTGTGTTGGAATTGCAGCCATAGAGGCCACTTTAAGAAAGACTATAAACAACCCAAAAAGAAAAATCATGATGAAAATTCTACAAATGTAATAATTAAATATATTTTGAAAGTTTTAATTTTAACTATTAACAGTCTAATAAAATTTTAAATTATAAACTTTATAGTATTTTTTTTACTTAACCTCACATAAATATTGCAAGAAAAAATATATTGCTAGTAATTTAAAAAAAATTCATGTTATTGATAATGAACCATTGGATATGTTAGAGAAGAGAGATGTTTATGCCAAGACATTAAACAAATATGTGTGGAAGTTAAAAAATGTTAAATACATTTGAAGACTAAAAATGAATTTGGTCTCTATAAGGCAACTTGATAAAAAAATGGCATTTTATAACCTCTGTTGTTAGATCATAGAAAATCACCAAATATGTAATGATTATCGTAAGAAGAAATTAGACTAAGACACTGTACACAACCTCAAGTATAAAGGATTTAGTGGAAGTTACTAAGTTAAGATCAAATCTAAGATTTAGGATTGTAGGCTTAGATATATAAGTAAGAAAGGAATGAATGTATCTGCATATAAAGATAACTTGTAAAATATAAAAATTATAGATGTCGATATTTTTTAGGACAATAATTTCATAAAGCAAAAATAATGTTAACTTCTCCAAAGTTAGAAGAATATTGAGACGTAGAAACTAGAATTTGTGCACACTTATGTTTAAGATCCCTAACATCCCTAATTGGCTCAATTTATTATATTACTTTCATTGATAGTTTCACTTAAAATGTATGAATTGATTTTTTTAAAATAAATTTGATATATTTATTATTTTCAGAAAGTGAAAAATCATGTAAAGAATGAATTTGATGTAAAAGTAAAATTCTTAAAATTTAATAATGATGGTGAGTATGACATTAAAGAATTCAAGAATTTCTATACAACTAATAAGAATTACATGTAGAAAATAAATTGAAGATGCCACAACAAAATACTATCACTAAAAGTATGAATAAAATCTTAAATAAACATGTTAAAAGTATGAGAATACATACTAAATTATCAAAGACATTCTAAGTTAATATTGTTAATACTATAATCTATTTGATTAATCGATGACCATTTATTCCCCTAAAGAGAGAACTACCAAAGGAGACTTTAATAAGTAAAGTTTTTGATTATATCTTTTATATGTATATATATTTTGATGAACCATAAATATTTTTTCATTAGGTATAAAATTGATGAATTCAAATATCATTTTTAAATAAGTGAAATAAAAAAATTATTAAAGGTAGGGATGTCATATTTAATGAACATTTTGTTTATAAAAATTGATATCTTATAAAATTTGATAGGTAAGAAAGCATGTCAAAAAAAAGGAACTTATTAAGTTGGAGAAAATTTTAAAAGATGATGTAAGTTAAAAAATGTCAAAAAAATTTTAAAACATTTTGGTATAGTTAAAAGCATTCTTATTTGGTAGTATAGGTAACAAAATTTAGTAAAATATCTAAATCTCTACAATGATTATCTTTTTCTTTATATTATTTATTATTAATTGATAAAAATGAGTTAGAATGCTTCAATGAAGTAATTTGAAAATTTTGTCAATTGGAAGTTTGCAATAAAAAAAGAGATAAGTTTATCACAAACACACACACACATACATACACACGAAAGCTAACTTAATTATTAAAAGCCAAAAAGGCATTAAACAACAAATGGGCCTATTAAGTCAAAAAAGAATGTGATAGTAATTAAAGATACAAGACAAACTTTGTTGTGAAGGAATTTTAACCAAAAAAATGTGTTAATTACATTAAAAATTTCTCCTTATTTAAGAAGATATCAATAATTTAATTAGTGTTAAATATTATTACATATGAAAATTTGCAATTATAACAACTTGATATAAAACTAGTTTTCCTTCATGATTATTTAGAGGAAGATATTTACATTATTTAATTAGAATGTTTTTTAGTTTTTAGAAAGGAAAATCTTATGTATAAACTTAATAAAAGTTTGTATAGTTTGAAACCAACTCCCATAATAGTATAAAAAATTTGATACCTTTATATGTAATTATAGTTTTAAGAGATTTGACTTAAATTATTGTTATTATTTTAAGAAATTTGGCAATTATTATATTATTTTGTTTTTGTATGTAAATGATATGTTCATTACAAGTTTTAATATTCAAAAGATTAATAACTTAAAGTGAGAATTTTTAAATGAATTTGTAATAAAAGATCTTGGTGCACAAACCAAATTCTTAAGATGAGAATTGTAAGGGATAAAGAGACTTATATCTTAAAATTATCACAAGTTAGTTATATTAAAAAGCTATTAAACTAATTTCAGATGCAGGAAGCAAAAGCAAGTTAATACTCATTTGGTAAATCACTTTAACCTTTTAAAGGAACAATTATTAAAGACAAATGAGAAAATAAGTACATGTCAAGAGTTCCTTACATTTTAGTTGTTAATAGTCTTATATACTTTATGATTTATACTAGACCTAATATAATACATGTAATAAAAATTGCAAGTAGGTACATAATTAATCTAGGTAAACAACATTGTGAGGTAGTTAAGTAAATTTTTTGCTATCTAAAAGGTAGTATAGATATAATATTGCATTTTAAAAAGAGTATTATAAATTTGCAAGATTTTATTGATATAAATTTTGGTAAAGACATTGACAGTAAAAGAGACACAACATATTATGTTTATTAAATTATGGAATGTTGACTTTAGAAAAAAATATGTAGTATAGAGAATTTTTGTGACATATTAATTAAACTGATAGTTATAATAAAGTTGAGATAATGTGCAATCTCAATTGTCATTTATAGTTAATTATTAAAGAGGTAGTACACTAAAATTTATGGATTTTGAAAAGATTTTAATTATATTATGATAATTATTAATTTGATAATATGTGAATTATTAAATATTAGATTATTATAATAATAAAATTTAATTAATATTATATAAAAAATAAATATATAATATAATTTTATATAAAAATTATCGTATTTTTTTATATAAAATAAAATATTTATTAAATAATTTATAATTTTTAAAATAATAAAATTTTAAGATAAATATAAATATATAAATATTTAAATTTTAAATTATATAAATTTCTTCTATTCTTATTTATTTTTATTCTTTTTGAATATTTCGTTTCCCAGCATGCTGCAGTTGACATTCCCTTTCTCGATTAATGAGACCCAGGAAATTAGCTATGATAGAACGGTAGAAGTATGTCTTTAACCTCGCCTTTGTAAGTTTTTGAAGCGCAAGCTATGAATCCGATTTCACCTAGTTGCCATATCGTTTTCGGGGCGGTACAAATAGCGCAAAGCTCTGCTCCGATGGCTATAAAGATACCACCATGTCCCATAAAACTATAAATCCATGTAACACACATATCTCTGGCCAGACCTCCAAACCCGGCAAGATTCTTAGTCCCTTCAGCATTACCATCAATATGTGTTTTAATAAAACTAGCATCTAGGGATTGCCAAGATACCAGAAAATTTTTCAAGGATGAGAAGAACCATTCTTAACGTTCTTACAATTCGTTGAAAGCCTGAAATTGTAAGCTTCAATAGCCTGTTTTCTCTTAGAGAGGTGGGCTCCTATGCCCTCAGCACCAGATAATGCCCTATGATCACCTAGGGTCCACTACATCACGCAGTGTAATAATCATTAGCACACGTAAACTTAATATTGAAATATTCGTTACCCAAGTCCACAATGCAAAACTCTCTCTTGGGTTTCCACAGGACCTTGAGGTGATTGCAGAGGCAGGTGTAGCCAATTGGCTGACCCCATTAACTTACAATAAGGGTGTTCCACCATTAGTCTCTAGGGTCTTCTCTTATTCTTGGAAAACTTAATATAAGGATACTCGTCCACAAAGCTAACCGAGATGTCATCCTCAAAATCAACCGTGGCATCCGTTTTTTGGGTCTTTCTCAAAATCGATGATACTAGGGAAGTGAGAGGCATTGGAGCTACTCATGACTCTCCTTAAAGGAGACGCCATGTCTTTTTGGAGTAACCACAACACTTTCGACCATATCCATCTCAAAGAGGTACCATTTTCCACTGTTTTTATTTTTTTATTTTTTAATCTTACATCGCTGCTTTGAACTGTAAAAACTTGATGATGATGTTATATTGTACCGGCCTCACGTCATGTCAAACATGGTACTTCATTTACCGTAAGGGAGGTGATATATATTTAGGATAATTTTACTCTTTACATATTTTGATTTTAAAACCAAACAATAAAAAAAAAAATGATAAGTAAAATAACAACTAAAAAATAAAGATTATATATAATCTAAATAACATTATTACAAATGTAAATAAATATACATGTTGCATGTATTTGTTATGGGTATGATAAATTTTACACATTGATATCATAATATTTAATACTGAATTTTTACTCATTTAAAATTAAGAGTATTATTATAATTAAAATATATTATAATTAATATTTAGATTATAATATTCTCTCAACACATCATACTTGTCACAAATTGATAATATGTAATTTATAGTGTTGTCCCTATTATTTATGGTGTGATATAAATTTAATACATGATACTATAATATAAAATATTTATCATTTAATTCCGAGATGAAATGAGAAATTGATTAAGGAGTATTACTGAGGAATGATTGATTCTCAAACTGAAGGAGATGTGATTCCAGATTTTAAAGGTAATGGGATCACATTACCCCCCTAACAAACGGTAAGAATGGGTGTTAAAACTATCTCCCAACCAGATTATGATACTTAAATTATAATTTCACATGGATATTTATGTCATTAATTATAAAAACTCAAGACTCTAATTATTTTATTTTCATACCAAATAATCCTGACATTCATTTGAAAGCATACGTTTCCAACAAAATAATCCTACCGACTCTTTGTTGGGTAGCTAAACGAGCACGCGAGCTGATATTAGTCAACAGCTTCACAGTATTGTTATTATTTTATATATTGCGATTCCTCTTAAGCGAATCAATTTGAAGTTGTGAGGTTGTAAACCTACTAAAGCGTTTGTCGGATTCCGTCCATGAAGTCAAAGTAAACTACTTTAACTTTCCAAGATGGGCTCTTCGTAAGGCTTTTTCCGTAGGGTTAGAAATGTCAAGCCCTATACTCTCTTTCCACGTTCACATTTTATTGAATTTAAAAACAATAAAGGTCTAATTCTTTAAAATTAACATTTAATTTGTAATTGATCTCAAGCTTTGAAAATTTTTGTTTTGTGATTGAGTGACTCCGTTAAAGTTTGAATTTGTTTTTATATTTGAAAAAGACTTTACTTGAATGCAACGAGTTTCACTGCTAAACAACGAGACTACATTATCATCAATTATAATAAATTAATATTTTTCTCTTAGCCAAGTGTGTGTGTATATATACATATTATAATTTTGCAAAATTATCTCCCATCTAATATTTATTTCCCCTCTTGACTTGTCCTACCAATAACAACAAACAAAATGCTAGTCTCAACCCTAATTTTTAAGAACCTTTAATTCCTTTTGCTTCTTGCCCTAATTGTATTTTCCTTTTTTTTTTTTTTTAATTATTCATTTTGTTAATCTATTTACCACAGGACATTCTAAATGAGAATTGTTGATAACATAAGCAAATCATTATACAATACTATGCAACTAGTGTATGGGGGGTTACCACACGACAACCTAGTCTTGAAGGATTGATTCAGACCCTTCCCCTGCAAGTTGATGGGTTGTCGGCTTTTCATGGCAGTCGTGTTTCCATCAACTACACTAGCAGAATTATTGGCACCCAGAGGATGACTTTTCTTTGTTTAGGAAACTGGGCATTAGAAAAATAGTGGTAACGATTGTAGTCAAACTACTACGACTTACAAATTTTAATATTCGTCATCGGGATACAACAAGCTTCGAATTGCCGGCTTACCCGTTGTTTTAGGTTCTTTATTTATTAGAAAATAATTTGGTTATGAAAAAATATTTAAAAAATAAATTATCTTTTATTGTTTGATTATATTATTAAAAGAATTTTCCTGGTTATAATTATTGTAATACAAGATTAGAATAATAGAATCAAAAAATTTTGACCTAAACTAATTATTATTATAAATAAAAATATTTTTAAAAAATCAATTAATTCTGTTATAACATTAAATATCACAGCGATGATAAAATTAATTCGTAATTAATTAAAATAATAATAGAATTAACTGATAACTAATAAAATTAACCATGACGAGAAAGCAATTCCATTTTTCTTCAACTCAAACTTTCTTTTTCACTGTAATTTGGGGCAATAATTGCAAAAAAATTACTTTTGCTTGTTTTAACCGAAAGTCGGATTATTATTATTTTTATTAATTTTATAATTATTTTTATTATATACACATTTTCAATTTATCACACACGCACACAAAAATAAGTAAATAATTTTATAAAAAAATATTTTACTCAAACTAACCCACCTTTAGGGAGACAAATTCTTACGCATGTGACCACCTGGGGCCAAGTAGTTTAACAGAAGTTCAGTTATCAGTACTGCATTTCACTTTCAGGCCGAAAGGTGGACCACATCGAATTATTGGACCACGGCAATTGGGAGACAATGGAATTGTGTGAGGTCGCACTGTGGTAAATTCAAAGCGCCCACCCAAGTTTCGGTAACCTTCTTCTTTTATTTGTTTGACTCCCATTGGGCTTGGGCTTAAATCATAGACAACTAACAAATATGAAAGTTTCTTTAGACTAATTTTTTTCTTTTTTAACTCAGAAAATTATTCTAAAACAATCACACGTACATGTGCTTCAATAAAGATTATTTAAAATATTTATATTTCTTTTTAAATTTATAAAAATATAAAAATAAAATCAAGCTATTGCAATGTATATATATATATATATATATATATATTATAAACAAAAACTACAATAATAATTGATTAATGATAATTCGCTTTATAGTATAGATAAAAAATTTCAACATATGTACAAGAAAAGAAGAAAATAAATTAAAGAATAAAAGAAATTAAAACTTAATGTTTATTAATGGAAAAAATATATAAAGAAAATGAGAATTAAAGTATATACATAATATTCATACCTCCACACTATGAATTACTTGAGCTAGCACATGGCATAAGTTTTTTCGGGTAACTTATAAGGAAATAAAATACATGAAACAAACAATGTAAATTTAGAATAATTGATCAAAGTTAGCACCCCTAACTAAATGTATATCATAAAAATGAAATCCAAATGTAAATATAGAATACTCGATCAAAGTTAAAATACTTAACTCAAACGATGGAATTGGAATTCAGGGCTAGACAAAAGATGGACACCAATACGACTTACATGCAAATCAGTACCAATGGATGATGAACAAGCAAATCAGTAGAACGGCCCAGAAAGATCCCCGAAACTAAATACTACACCCGAGCTATTTTTGGGCCAACATTACGGGGTGTTCAGTTTCTTGCCCGGGTCTGGCCCATAAAATAATTGCAACTTTTTTTTTTTTTTTTTAAGAAACAATATCATTGATAACATTTTTGTGTTAAAATTAAATATTGTTTATTGATATTTTCATTTCATTTTCTATATAAATAAAACTTATTATTCAAATATCATTAGTCCAAGCGTATCTCCCTTTACCAAGCCACGATATTAATAAATTTAGAATGCAATATTACACTTTTAATATAAATTTTAGTTTATTACAAAACCAACCTCAATAAAAAAATTATAGATTCAACTCAATATATATATATATATATAAAACTTTAAGTAGTAATGACCAAACTCTTATCTCCAGCAATAAATAATTGTAACTTTGTAACCTTAATGACTGAAAATATATCTCACGAGTGTCAGCAGTGCGAGCACGATTTATTTATTGAGGAACTCGACAGCCCTACACTTGCTTTTTTTATTTTTTATTTTCCCAGCGACCCTACACCATTATTTTAACATAAAGCCACAAATATAATGTGGGTGTCATAGATTCTTTTAGAGAGGAGAAAGATAGAGTTAATTATAGATGCGAAACATGCACAAATTTACATATTATCAAACTATAATAATTTGTTACATATTTTAAATTTTTAATATATATTTATAATTAATAATAAAAGTAATAATAATTAAGGTAGTATAATATAAATTAAAATGTGTTGCCGGTCCGTTAACCCGCGTTGATGCCCGTTATTTTACCAGTAGAGCCCCCCCCCCCCCCCCCCACCTTCATTCTATGCCACAACACTCTTGGGATGGAGAATAGCGTGTGGCCCACGGATATACCAAGCATTGGGGCGGATGTGCTGCTGGCATAATGGTGTCCGATCCAAGAAACTCACGCCTTTCAAAATGGAAAGGTAACCAGCAGATTAACACCAAATCCACATGCTCCACGAGGGTGTTCCTGAATTGGAGAATGCACAGCGTCAAGACCGCCTTCAGAATTGTCGCAGAAGATCTTGATCCGGCCCAATCGCCTTCCACAAGAGATGAGGTCATCGGGGACAACTTTTATTATTTCAGATCTGCATTCTTCAACCATTGCACTGCACGATTCTGCATAACTTTTTTATTTTCGTTTTGCTATTATTTACTCGTTTTATATTTTAATAATAATATTTGTCCCCGCTTGAATACCGACTGAATTGCACGCATAATTTTTTAGCGAATGTCAACAATCTGATTTAAGCAAATAAAAATATAATAGAGCAAGTTTTTCTGGAATAAATCTAAATTCTTCCCTTTTACTTTATGATCGGGGTGATTAAGTCGTGAAGAATACTACTACCCTTAGTTAAAGTTTTGTCATCGGGTTTGATTAACAACTGGGCGAAAGAATTTTAAATGGTGAAGTCATTGTGTGACAGTTCGAAATGCCCACCAAAATATACTGACCATCGAGACTGGGACAAAGGATGCGTTTTAGTTTATTATACCATATCAGCACTTAATTCAACAAAAACCAAGTACAACAGGCATGAAAAGAAGTCCAGGCAAACCTATATAAACTAACTTGATTTGGGCAGGCGTGTTAATGCCAAATGGCATGACTTTAGTTGCACATTTAGACCGCAAAGAGTGCACAAAGTCAATAGGTAACAACCAATTAAAAACCCACCCCCCAGGGAGTCCAGAACCATACGCAAAAGAAGCTAGCTTTCATTTCCTGTCACGAGAATGTGGACCAAGACTTCTTCTTGTTCTTTGCTCTGTGTATTCTATTTTGCTACATTGTTTCTACCAGCTTTCGCTGCAACTTTGGTCTCCAGGGAGCAGCTTAGACAGCAAGAGAGGGATAGGATCATCAAATTGCCGGGGCAACCACCGGATGTGAAATTCTCTCAATACTCCGGCTACATTACGGTGGACCATCATGCAGGCCGGGCCCTCTTTTACTGGCTGATCGAGGCGCCCAAGGCTGCTCGGCCACATACCAAGCCCCTGGTTTTGTGGCTCAACGGTGGGCCTGGCTGCTCATCCGTGGCCTACGGGGCTTCGGAGGAAGTGGGCCCTTTTCGGCCGCACTCCGATGGCAAGACCCTCCATTTGAATCCGTATGCTTGGAATAAAGGTAAGCACGATCAATAATCCTTTTCATGCATTGTCTCTTCTTTGCCAAGCTAATCACGATTGAGATGCACCAAATGAGGACATTCGTACACTGGTGCAACTGCTTATATCAACTTATTGGTGCAAAGAAAAATATATAGGCTATAAGGAAGCTGATATTTCGAGGTGATTTTGATTGTTGCAGAAGCAAATTTGCTTTTCCTGGATTCACCGGCAGGCGTAGGATTTTCCTATTCGAATGCGTCCTCAGACTACAAAGTTGGTGACAAAAGGACAGGTACGTTCATTTCCTAGTAGTTGTGCACTGGAGCAACATTATTATGGTCAAGAGTTTGTTAACCGACCTAGTTAATTACTTACCACGCATGGTGACTGCAGCTAAAGATGCATATGCATTTCTCGTTAACTGGTTTGAGAGATTCCCTCAATACAAGCACAGGCCTTTCTTCATCGCAGGAGAAAGCTACGCAGGTTACTTGATTACTTCCCCCTGTCGTTGACCAACAGCTTCTTTCGTTGATTAATAACGTTTGTACTACAAAATTATCTTTCTCTGATTCAGGTCATTATATTCCTGAGCTATCACAAATTGCAGCCCGAAGAAACGAGGGACACAAGAATCCTGTCATCAATTTCAAAGGATTCTTGGTAAGTTTGAGTCCATTGTTTCCCATTTTTAATTTTGCGAAAATGAGGGATTCCTTTTTAATTTGTTGGATAAATCTTGAATACATAAGAACCATTGCTAACTCTTCAACAAGTTAAATCTAGAGCCAAAGTCGTGAGAAGGTAACAAAAATGTGAAATTATCCCCTGATAGCTACACACTTCGGGCCCATTATTTTGCTAATTAAGTAAAAAACTAATTAATGTCACGGGATTTTAGGTCAACTATATAACAAAAGTAAATTTGACCAAAAATATATATAATAAAAGTAAAACATTAGAAATGTATAAC
Source organism: Rhizophora apiculata (assembly GCA_037832385.1). NCBI lineage: Eukaryota > Viridiplantae > Streptophyta > Magnoliopsida > Malpighiales > Rhizophoraceae > Rhizophora > Rhizophora apiculata. The sequence continues at coordinate 2,713,439 of CM075426.1, read as the reverse complement.
CTTAATTATGTATTATAATATACAAATTGCTTTCCTTCCTCTTTTTTTTTTTTTTTTTTTTTTTTTAATTTGATAAGTAAGACCTTAGAAATATGTGGGTAATATTAATAATCATTTTTTTTAATTATTATTATTCTTTACGTCTTTTTGCTGGTTTCGGGGGGAACTTTGTTTTCCTGCAGTTAGGCAACCCACTAATAGACGACTACCACGACAATATGGGTATATACGAGTACTGGTGGAGCCATGGCTTGATATCCGATTCTACTTTCCAAGATCTGAAGAAGTGGTGCACAAATGACAGATATTTGTTTCCTCACAGAGAATGTAATAAAACTTTGGATCAGGCTTTCTCAGAATTTGGAGACATCAATCGCTATAACATTTACGGCTCTCCTTGTAATAAAAGGGGGACCCTTAAACGCAATCTAAAGCAATCACCGGTAAACTCGTGGATCCCCCCTCGATTGGATATTCTTTTGATTTGTTTCACAGCTTAATTAATATTTAATTATTTTCTGTTATGAATGCACGACTGAAATTCATGTAATTCAGCCATGGAAATTCAGAGGAAACGATGAGTGTGTCGTGATGTACACAAGGAGATATATGAATCGTCCAGAGGTGCAAAGGGCTCTTCATGCAAACATTACTCGAATTCCTCACCCATGGACTCCTTGCAGGTATCTAGACAAATGCACACAGGTTTTTTTGTGTGTGTGTGTGTGTGTGTGTGTGGTTATTGGGAAGCATTTTATGTGGTGGCGATATTAAAAAATATCACAATTAAGTGGCACGTTATTTTATAATTAATATGAACACGTCACTCGTTAATATTTTGTAAGTGTTGCCAGCCACATGTAGCAGGCTTCCTAATTACCTTTCAGTCATTTCTAATTTGTTAATCATCTGCTTTGCAGCCCTGTCGTTAGAAGAAACTGGAGTGATTCTCCAAAATCCATGCTTCCTATCTTCAAGGAACTTATACAAGCCCGTCTTAGGATATGGGTGTTCAGGTAAAGATAAGAAATTCTTTTTGCACAGAAGAGAAAAGATAAAAAAAATAATAATAATAATTAATCACAGCTAATTGTATTCTAATAATTAGAGACTTTGTTAATATCACGTAGTTACGAGTTTAAATCATTGTTAAAGTATAACATATTTCTAACTTGTCATAATTTTAAGAGTGTTTAGTGACATGAAATTTATTTTTTAAAAAATTTAGTTGAAAATGTCCAGTGTTCTCAATGTAATTATCCTTAGCGAGATTGTGAGAGATATCCTATCCTTCTTTCCCATCCTAGAGACCCGAAAAACGAAAATTTAGATTAATACTTGATTTGATACGTTAGCTCTATAATTTAATTTTATTTTAATAATTTTTATTCTCTTATGTATCTCTCTGTTTAATATGCGTGAAAACTCCTAACAAATTAACCTTCCGACTCTAATTATAATCGAACTTTTTCTCAATTTTGGTCCTGCTCGTGGATGCAACAAATAGTGGTGATACGGATGCAATTTTGCCGCTAACTGCAACCCGATCCTCCCTCAATTCTTTAAAATTGAAGACCGAAAAAAGTTGGTACGCTTGGTACGACGACCATCGGCAGGTCAGCCCATTAATGAGACTAACTGAACATTATCCTGTACATTTTATTTTCAGTGGCTAACTAATGACTTTTTTAAAATATTTTTGGTCGGTAAGGTTGGTGGTTGGAGCAAAATATACAAGGGCTTGACCTACCTGACGGTGAGAGGAGCAGGTCACGAGGTTCCTTTGACTCAGCCTCGACTTGCACTAATGCTATTCAGGCAATTCTTGCAAAATAAGCCCATGCCCGTGCGTTGATCTTATTGGGCTCGGCTGTGTATTCCCGCTGTATCTTTAGGCAGATATATCTGTGTGTGTATTTATTTTTATTGTGAGTGTCATTTGAACCATATATAATTTTTTTAAAAAAATTTTAGTTTAATTTTATTTAAAATTTTTTATTTTTTTATCAGATATAATATTGAGTTAACTAAAATTTAATTTTAGGAGAGTTAAATTTAAAATTATATATATATATATATGTGTGTGTGTGTGTGTGAGTGTAGAGGCCTTACATTGTACGTAATAGAACGAGGAAACGTGATTACAATAAGGTTTCTTTGTATGCCCCTGCATTTACGTTTCTCTCTCAAATGATTTCATCACCTTCGGAATTATAAAAATCATATTTCATTTTACTTGCATCTAAAATGCCAGCAATTAAAAATCCATGTTTTGGTAACTTGTCAAGAGGGAAAGGAACTAAAATGCGTAAACTAAGCATAGTTTCAACCATATGCGAGCAATTATCGTTAATCAATAGGTTATAAAAGTATGTTAGTGGCTAAAGGGAGATGAAAATATATTTATAATGCTCATGCACGTGGTTTGACCTTTGAATCCTCTAGTTGCGCTCTATGATTAAATGCTTCTTTCGAGGGAATCATTGGTCAATTCCAATTTTTTGAAGCATAATTAATGAATTAATTATTTTTTCATACCAGCTATATGGTCTCACGAATTGTTATGGTTTATAAAGTGATTAAACAATTTGAACAGAACACTATTGTTCTTGAGAGCCACCTCACGGAATCAGATGCAGTCAAATAAATTTGATCCGAGAGAGAAAAAAAAAAAAAAGGCAGGAGAAATGTTTGGATAAAACAAAGGAAAATAACCCAAAGAGTACTACCTAATTAAAGAGTTGAATTGAGAAAGCCTCATTGAACCACCAAATTGTAATTCGCCCGAATGCCCCCCACCATTCTTTGCTTGCCTTGGGTTCTACATGTTGGGATCGATATGCCTTTTAGGCCTTTACTACAAGCTGTTGTTGAAACCTAGAAACAGACTTCTTGGCAATCGAAGCAAGATTTGAAGTCATATAGAATAGTGCATAAATTTTAATAGATAATCAGTTGGTCGCTGAGTGTGAAAATGGGCATAGGTTGAAAAGAAATTGCTCGGCTATTTATTGTTTGCCAACAAGGAGAGCAATAGTAATCACTTCACTGCCTTTTGTTACTAGTTGAGCTTTTAAATACATAAAGTATGGGCAGGTACTATCTATACCGTAACTGTTTTGAATAATGGCAATTTGTATATATATATTTATATTTACGATAAAATTTATTAAATTATAATAGAAATAATTTAAAATTTTAAAACTAAAAATTTAAATTCTTGAGGAGTGTTTTCTAAAATCCAATATCCGTGTATTTTTAAATCCAATGTTTAATTGTTGATGGCAATTGAAGAGTTTGGTGTGCTTGGTGATGGTTCGGAACAGAACACACTACTGGAGCCCTACTTCGGTTCGAATTGTGTCATATTTTGATTTTCGAGACTATTTTGATTTATTGTATCCGGTCTTACGTTACATCTGGTTCTAGACATAGTCCTTTGCATTCCTAGTCCACAGCCATTTATCAGCTAGATTCCGCAGCCGCTGATGCATGGGATCTCGTGCCTATGATTCTCTCCCTTTTTGGCGGAGAAAATAAAAACTGGGGAAGGACGTGTCAATGCCCTAGACGGCTAAAACCATGACATCAGCCTCTAGCCTTGCTTAGGCTTATTGACACCGCCTCTTGGGTTTAGAATGCCCAAAGTGCCCCCGATTTAGAGAAAGCCCAAGTCGAGCAAAAATCAAAACTACAATCACACGTTAAAAAAAGAAAAAGAAAAAGGTACAAACTGAAGTTTGAAACACCCCCCCCCCCTTCTTCGCCCCGTTACTGAAACACGAGGAAGAAGGGCAAAAATAAACACACGGGGGAACAAAATCCCCTCATTTGTCCCACTCCCCCCCCCCCCCTAACTGCCACGCCCCTCACATTGGTCAAGGTCAACCACCCTCTAGATTATGTCAGACGATTAAACTGGGAATATACTAAAATGTTCACTAAAAATTATGTTCCTCGGAAAAGTGACATAATTTACTCATGGGGAATGTATACATGAGAGTCAATCAAAAATCTTAATTAAAAAAATTGCCGCTTCTGTCACAGATTGTGGCACGGGGCTGCCGAAAGCTGATTGGCACGCTCTATATTTCCGGTTATTTAGTTCAACATCAAGATTACTTTTATCGAGAAAAAAAATATAACGTAAATGGTTATAAACATCTCCTTAAATAGGAGCCACTTTGGAAAAATGTCCAATTTTCTTCTTTTTCTTCTTCTTCTTCTTTTTCTTTTTTTTTTTTTTAAAACAAAAAATTGTATAAAACCCCTTGTTGTGTAATTCTTCTCTTTGTCTTTTTTTTTTTTTAAAAAAATATTTTATGCTATGATCCATTAATTGTACACTTCATTGATGAATTAGACACGTACAATTAATAAATGAGAGCCCCATTTGGCTAGATATTTCTTACAATCGAGCCATAATGGACCCGTACCCGTATCTCTTTTCGTTTCTAATTGTTGTGCAACCTTCACTTTCCTTGTTGCTTTTGCTTTGGCTACGTCTCTTACAGGTCGCATGAAAAACCACTTGCAAAACACGTGGCAATGTGCCCGTTAGCTTAACTGTGACGTTCGACGTCAAAATAGACCAACTAACCACCGCCTTACACATTGTGCGTCAAATGATCCGTCATGACCGCAATCTCCAAATTTCAAGCTCAAGCTCTTTATTCGAGTTCTGGCTGAGATTGATCTCGATAACAAATGTAGATTCAATGACATCGACTTAAAAGGACATTTTCTTAGCTAATTGAACCCAAAAAAGAAAAAACAATAATTCGCATGTTTCCAGCAATTTCCTCTCAAACGTAAAGTGGTTGGCAAATTGACTTTTATTTATGAGAAACTTCATCATATCAACCAAAAATGTAATCGTCCCCAATTGGTCGAAAGTCCTAATGAGAACAAAATCAAGTTTCCGGCTCTCGAAAGTTGAAAAAATAAACACAGAGAGTGAGAGAGAGAGAGAGGGAGAGAGAGAGAGATGTCCCCAATCAAGACCAACCTAATCCCTTCAAGTCTCAATCAACCATTGTTCATCTTAGAAAGAGCAGGCCCTCATCCCTAGTCACGGAACCTCGTGTACTTTTCCTTGTCTTTTTACGGTCAAAATTGGGAAGCAGCACGGCCCTTAAAACTGTTGTAATTGAAATGAGGGAAAAAGAAAGGCAACACGCTCTTTACGGTTTCAAAGATTTAAGACACGGTAACATGCAAATTCAATTTGTTGTTTAATTATCTAGAAAACAGACACGGTCGCGAAAATTTTATCACATATAGAAACCATAAAATATGGTCAAGAAAAATGCCCCAAAATTGCTTGGCTTAAACTGGCTCCACCTCGATCCCCTTTAAGGAATAAGAGATCAAAAGTCCAAAAACAAAATGATGACCACTTCATTACGTAAACAATATCTTTAACATGTTTTTTCTTTTTCTTTTTCTTTTTTTTTTTAGAAAATTATTTCTTCATGAGTTGTGCCCCCCCTTGTCGGGCTGCGACCTTCATCAAATTGAATAAATAATATTTAACCGTTCGCGTTGACTGGGTCATGCATTCCTTTATACTTTTTCCTTTCTGTTTTGGATGCATAGCAGTGTAATTCTTATTCTTCCATTTACAATGGCAGAGCAGAAGTAAAAAAAATCGATTTTATTAATTTAAAAATGAAAATCACTGTATATTAAAAATCCTGCACCCAGAAAAAAAAAAGAAAAAAGTGGGGGGTGGGGGAAGGTGGGGTTGGAATATTATGCCAGTATGTAGACCAGGAAAACATGGGAGGCGACGTCTGCGGTCAATAATGGGTGCAAAGAAGAAGAACGTGGCGGTTATAACTTCCAGGTCATCAGTAACTGCGCGTATTCTCATAAGTGACGGTATCAAAATACCATAGATCTCACAGAAAAAGACAAGTGCATGCAGTTAATCGATCCCTAAATTAAATAACAAGCTAGATTACAGGGGGAAAAAAATAGATTCGTGTTCAACTTGAAATGTTTCTTTTTTTTTTTTTTGCAAGTTTCTTGCCGTCCTAGTTAAAAAACTGATCAATGAGGGATAATTTAGATTTAATAGTAAAACACCATGTGATTATGCTTAATTCGTACTAAAGCTTGTGGTTAAGAAAAACAGAGAAGTTGGTCATTTCAAACAAAGAAGATTCCAAATTAAAAACAAAGAATATTACAAAATTCAAACAAAGAAAGAAAATGTTACGTGAACGGAAGCATGGCTAAATCATGAATGAAAAGGATTGGTCCCCTAATCTAAAGTGGCAAAAACCCGGTTCGCTTTAGTCCCAATATTTTCTTGAAGAGTTTTATTACATGAATATACAAAATAAATATCAATTTATCATAATTATAAAATAAATTAATTTTAATTATTAATTACAATGTTCATTTTGCATTTTTTTTATAATTTTTTTCCCTTTAATTACAAATTAAAATTCAATATTTACGAGTAATTCAATGAGGGAGGTGGATTATCACATCTGTATAGTTATCTCTTTTTTTTGAATTACCATTCTTTGTGTTTGTAATCAAAGTCTCCTTCCCTCTCGCCGTCTTTCCGCGGTAAACTGACGAAGTCAGAGTCTTCTGTTCCAATATAACCTCTACTAGCCAAGACCAATACACTCCCAAGTTTTTCACAAGCAAACACGTAAAAACACACACATTTATGCAGAATCATTGCAACACTTCTGCATAATTTCTCTGGCGAATTTTCCATTATATTGCTCATATATAGCATCATTCCTTGGCCTCCTGCCTCTGTGCATTCTTGGTATCTTTCTACTTTTCTTGGTGATTTTTCTTGAGAAGCTTCAGCATCTTGCCGGCGGCCATATAATACTCCATGTCCAGTAAGCAGGAGTCTCGGTCTCTGGAGGAGACACCAACATGGGCTGTTGCCGTGGTCTGCTTTGTATTGGTTGCCATATCAATTGTGATCGAACATCTAATTCATATGGCAGCAAAGGTATGCTCCTGGACTTCATGAAATTAAAGGGTAGACAACTAAAAATGTTTTCCAACTTCAGAAAAACAAAATCTTGATGGAAATTATTAGTGATTCGTTTGGAGCTTGTTTAGTTCTGATGTTGCTTTTGTACCTTTTTTTTTTTTTGGCTCTTTTTGGGCAGTGGTTGAAAAGGAAACATAGGCCAGCTCTAGTGGAAGCGCTGGAAAAGGTTAAAGCAGGTAACCCCATCTTTGAATCAAATTGTTTATTGTCAATTCTGAAGTGAGGCGTAGTCATGTTTATTCTAAAACATATGTAACCCATTATCTTCTGGCTTCTCTTCTTGCAGAGCTCATGCTTATGGGCTTTATATCCTTGCTCCTGACAGTATTACAAGAATCAATCTCTAATTTTTGCATATCAGAGAGTTTGGCATCCACTTGGCATCCTTGCAGCAAGAAACAGGAGACGAAAGTTTCCGAAGATTCGACCGGCGATCGGCGGAGGCTTCTACAGCTCTTGGACTCGGGAGAAATTCATAGGCGTAGCTTGGCAACGTCGAAATACGACAAATGTCTAGACAAGGTAAGAATCAAGATCAACAGTCAATTTCTTTGATTATCATATATATATATATTGTATTATAGTATGTTCAATATATAGTAAACAATTGCTGGAAATGTCAAATAAATACCTTAAATGTTGGAGCAACTGATACCTTAACATTTTCTTTGAATACGTTTCAGGGTAAAGTTGCCTTTGTATCAGCATATGGGATCCATCAGCTCCACATATTCATCTTTGTATTAGCAATTACTCATGTTCTCTACTGCATAATTACCTATATCTTGGGCAACAGCAAGGTACTGGAATCTTAGTTCTCTAACTATTCCCCGATTCTCTCTCAGTCTCTCTCTCTCTCTCTCTCATGTATGCATTGTCTATCTCCCTTTATCATTTTTTCTGATGTATCTGTTTCTCTAAATCTTGTTTGGATCGCAGATGAGAAAGTGGAGGCGATGGGAGGATGAGACAAAGACAATTGAGTATCAATACCACAATGGTAAATTTTACTCCCAAGCTTCACTAACCAAAAGAAAAAAAAAAAAAACTCAAAAGCTTCGCATATTTAGCTGTCTTCTAATCAGTTGTTCTAGGCCATAGATTTGCTATAATGAACTGGAGTTAGAACTAGCTGTGAATTTGCACTTATGAATATAAAAAGTTGGTAAAAATCTAATATAAAGAGCAACCTCTACTAATGGAATTAATAAAATGGGTCAGGATTCTCTTTCATGACACTCCACAATGCGATTAAAGTTTCTTCTGGCATGGATTTCAGAACCAGTTGCACCTGCTTCAATAAGAAATTTTATAATCTTTTACTTTTACTGATAACTGAATGACTTCGGCCATGCAGATCCAGAGAGATTTAGATTTGCAAGGGACACTTCATTTGGGCGGAGGCATTTACAATTGTGGAGCCGTTCACCCATTCTCCTCTGGATTGTAAGTACTAGGATGTGAGGTGGAAAAAAAAAAAAAAAGAGCAAAGAAGTTTGCACAGATGTATTATCAGTTGGAAAAATGATGACTTAATATTTAGTGCCTGTCTTGAGTCTGAAATTGATTGTTCATATTTCTTGCCTCAAATATCAGGTGTGCTTCTTTAGGCAGTTCCTTGGATCAGTCACCAAGGTTGATTACCTGACACTGAGACATGGATTTATTATGGTAAGTAAAATGTACCCGCAAGTTTTTGCTGTTAGCCTGACAATGAATTTCCAGTTCCAATTGTTAACTGGAGTTGAAATGTTATGTTGCACAGGCACACTTGGCGCCTGGAAGTGAAAGAACATTTGACTTCCAAAAATACATTAAAAGATCACTTGAGGACGATTTTAAAGTAGTAGTGGGGATCCCGTTAGTGCTTCTGCACCTCTAAACCCATAATTACCTTTGTTTGATTTTCATTCTTGAGCCTAACTTACCTCTCTGGTGCAGTCCTGTTATATGGTTTATTGCAGTATTGTTCCTGCTGTCCAATACACACGGTAAGCACTACATTCTAGTAAATTCCCAGATATTTACATGATTAGTTAATGGCTCAAGGACTTAAAAAAAAGGTTTGTTTTGTTGCAGGATGGTATGCATACCTGTGGCTACCATTTATCCCCTTAATTGTAAGAACGACCTTTTCATGCTCCTTAAACTAAAACATAAAGCACCTATTTGGTTAGAGTTAGCATCGAGGGGTTTACAATTATAATTGTGATTTTTGCAGGTAATTTTGGTGGTAGGAGCTAAGCTGCAAGTGATCATAACTCAACTAGGGATAAGGATTCAAGAAAAAGGAGATGTAATTAAGGGTGCACCTGTGGTTCAACCCAGTGATGATCTCTTCTGGTTTGGCCGGCCACGCCTTATCCTCTTTCTGATCCACCTGGTCCTCTTTCAGGTACTCGTACAAATCTCTGCTTTCAGTTTCCTTAAATCAACTAGCATTTTGTATTATGCCAGTTTAGGCTAATTTTTTCGTTGTATTTGCAACCACAGAATGCATTTGAGTTAGCTTTCTTCATATGGAGTGTGGTAAGCAACTCTATTCTGTCTGCTGACACCATCAATTAAGTTACCATCGTGTCCATTGACTAATTTCTTTCTCTCCTTTTGCAGTACAAGTTTAGCATAAATTCTTGCTTCCATAAACAAACTGAGGATATTGTCATCAGAATCACAATGGGGTAGGTTCCATTTGCAAATACTTGAATTCAGTGCAAAATTGTGGGGCATTCATGGTCAGTCCTTTTGAGGGCATCATCTAATTGGCATTTTCATTTAACAGCTGAACAGCACTTCTTGTTTACATTATTAGAATCTGCTGCAAATTGCAACTAACACAAAGCAAAACTCGAATTCTACAGGGTCGTCATACAGTTCTTGTGCAGCTATGTGACCCTCCCTCTTTATGCTTTAGTGACGCAGGTAAGGAACTGATGTTGCTGAGACATTGGCGCTTTATAGTGCGTAAAAATTTTTGGAGCATAAAACATAGATGATTCGTGATCCATTGACCTTGGCATTGACATTATTCTTTCATAATCTTGCAGATGGGCTCTAGCATGAGACCAACTGTGTTCAATGAGAGCGTGGCCACAGCTCTCAGAAAATGGCACCAAACTGCCAAAAAGCACACGAAACGCGGCAAGCACTCCGAATCACACACACCAATGTCAAGCAAGCCAGCAACTCCAACACACGGCATGTCGCCAGTCCATCTCTTGCATAACTACCGCAGCAGCACAGCCCCCAACAGCTTGCAGGCCTCTCCAAGGATCTCCAACAATGACCATAATCATTGGGACCCCGAAGCTGCGAACTCTGTGCACGACCATGACGCCTACGAGCCTCGGTTCATTGGAAGTCCTGACCCTGACTCTAGCGAGCAACACACGCCGTTCCAGAATCCAAACGTTTCGCAATTGCCTCCTGGTGGGCCTGGTTCCATCCGTACCCGGCATGAAATTAACATTGGTCTAGCTGACTTCACATTCCGAAAATAGTGAGAATAAATGCTCAGGCTTTAGACCATTCATAACAGTTTGTTTTTTTTTTTTTTTTTTTTTCTAATTAAGTGAACACAAATTTAATAAATTCAAGTGAATTAAAAAAAAATTTATACTAAGTTACATTTAGTGTAATATAATAACGTAAAAATAAAGCATAAAAATTTTTTTCTTTCACTTGAGTTCATTAAATTTCCAATCACCCAGATTTTTTTTCCTTTCTTTTTTCAGCTTTTGTATTGTTCGTATCTTCTTTTCTTTGCAGTGTACCTATGCGGATTCAGTAATTTTATATACATATAATATAATTTTTATAAGAATATCTAAATTTAAAAAAATAATAATAATTTTTTTTATTACCTTGTATGAGCTAGATGTCAGATTTTTGACTCGTTACTGCGTCCGAGGAAAGTCAATAAGATCAAGCAAATGGAATCCTTTTAATTTTGTGTAAAGATGCGTTACGTATGTCATGTGTGGAATACATTTTTTCCACTGGATAATACAATTAATAATAATTAATAAACATAATAAATAAATCAGGCTAAAGAGTGGAGAGTTGTAATCACAATAAAATAAAAGACAAGAAACAACAGAAGCATCTGTGAGAGAGAGAGAGAGAGAGAGAGAGAGAGAGAGAGAGGTATCGGCAGGATTTGAATTGCTCATTTTTGCATTGGTTCTTTTCCTTGAAGATTCAAAAGATCCATTTTAACTGATTAACAGATTGCGTTGGTAGCCGCATCAACCGCTCAACTTCTCTGACCGCTGCGATCTTTGATTCGTGGAAGTATGGAAGTGAGACCAAATCGGACGGTCGACGACTCGCAGCAGCATCGGCACGTACATGCACCCGCGACGCCGTCGAAGCACTCCACCCCTCTTCCTAGCAGCGTCGACACCACCTCTGTTTCCCAGAGGTCCTCGCTTTCTTGAATTTTCTGTTTGTTTCTCAAGAAACTTTCAAAAAAATTAAAAGGCTTTAGGATTATTTGAACGGTGGCTCAAAGTTTCTATATAAAGAAACAATCTTCCCCCCCGCCCCCCCTTGAAGTTGACTTGTCCGATTGGTTCACTCAGAAATTTGAGTGAAGGTCAAGATCGGAATATAAAGAAACAATCTCTTTGCAGTTCTTGCCCCAAATTTATTTCTTTATTGGCTATTTTTATTTCTATTCTTCGTTTTTCTTATAGCCAATTTAACGATTTTATGGTTCTGTTTGGATGGTTTTTCTTTTAAATTTCTCTTTTTACAGGTTGCAGAAGGAACTGATGTCTCTTATGGTACGCCGAAATTTTGGGATTTGATCGTTGCTTTCTGTTTACTTTGTTTACATACTCTTTCTGATCGACCCAAATTGATGCATTTATTCGCCAGTTTTGGTTCCTTTTAGATCACGTTATTTGGGAGAGATTTAAATGGTCTAGATTTGGTGGATTGCCTCATTCCTCATTGCAAGTGTATTTTTGATTGGCCAGTTCAACTTTCAATAAGTGATCTGGTGAAAATGTTTGTCGTGTGTTGGTGCTAAATTTTGTGACACTGGACAACTCTTGGGGGATATATGAAGCCAGTGGCTGATTAATCCGGGAACACTTTCTTGGTGTCTGGTGATGGAAATGAATATAACACATACGTTACTGGCCTAAGTGTTCCAAGGATGAGATATACTTGCAATAGCAGCAAGCCATGATCCTCACTATTGAATATTTTGATAGGATGAGCTTATCTTAGGACACCTGTGCTTGCTCTGGATTTGCTTGGTGTGAAATTGTAGCTCATGTAGGACTGTTTGGAAAGCAAGTGTGGAATGGAAAAATTACTACTGAAAATTATGGGACTCAGTTCATCAATTTAGTTTTCAGTTGTGCCTTTTTGTATGCATGAGTGTATGGTGTAGGGAATCATTCCTAAATGGTTCAGGGGGGCAGAGTGAGGGGTTCTTCCCATAGGAAGCATTAGCTATAAGAATGTATGAGCAACTAATGCTGTTTTTCTACAGATTAGTGGAGGAGATCTTGGCGTATCAGCTTTCCCTGAAGGTGAGAGCATCTTTACGTGGATTGGCACAATTGAGGGGGGGCAAGGAACTGTATACGAGGGTTTATCTTACAAGCTTTGTTTGCGTTTTCCTCTGGACTACCCTTTCAAGCCACCCCAGGTCAAATTTGAGACTACATGCTTCCATCCAAATGTTGATCAGTTTGGCAACATATGCCTTGATATTCTTCAGGTACCATACATGGAGGAGAGAAAAAGTAGTATTTTTTCTGTGCATCTCAGAGAAAAAGAGATGTACCGGCTTTCTGCCTTTGTTTCATGGAGTTGGATGGTGTATCTTTTGTTTTTATACTTTGTGTCATGCTACTGACATGATACTGTCTCCATGTCTCCATAGGATAAGTGGTCTTCGGCTTATGACTGCAGAACCATTCTTCTGTCTATTCAAAGTCTCTTGGGAGGTCTGTTTGCAATTCTGTCTTTGTTTAATATTTTTATGTTCCTTTATGTCTTTGCCTAACAGTTGCATCTTTCATGCAGAACCTAACCCCGACAGTCCTCTCAACAGCTATGCAGCAAAATTGTGGAATAATAAGGAAGGTCAGGTGGATACCTATCTTATTAATTAAGCTTATATATATCTAGATTATCGCAACATTGAGCGTCTAGAAGATGAGCATCTGTCAGAAAATTTTGGATTTAAATGCTTAAAGATTAGTCACGTTTTGACTTCATGGTATTGATATCAAAAAAACTTAACTCTTGCAAATGGATATTATGGAATATCATGTGGTGCACATATCTTGGAATGCCCACCCCCACCCCCTCTTCTCAAAAACCCACCCAAGGCAATATTATACCTTTTCTAGAAATGGAAACCATTCATCTTTTGGACCTCACTATCAAGGGGGGAGGAGTTCCTGACGTTTTATGTTCTGTCTTTCTCAGAGTACAAAAAAATGGTTCACAAACAGTATCATGCTGGGGAAGCGTGGGAGACCTGATCCACTGAATTGACGACTAAAACACCTGAGATATCACACTGCTACATGGTGGTGCTGTATAGATCTTAAAGTGGAGAATTCTCTAGTCTGTTTGTTGATAGCTCACTGGGAACAGCTGTTATGTAAATCTCTAGAATTGATATTCATTACTTGTGTGGCTCGTTGTCTGTCACTCATCTGTTCAGATCAGTTAAAATTGCTTTGTAATTGCACGACCCCGTACAGTAAATTTTTGATAATGAAAAGTTATTTCAGTGTCCCCGACGCAAGGAGCATCTCCTTCAACAGCTGTCCTACATGGACTGGCGATCCATCAAACGTTATATGGTAACAATCGATATCTTTTCATTATTTGGGTGAGAGATGGATCAATGTTGTCTCTAATCTCTATTGCATTTTATTTTAGATGCACCCTCAAGAGAAAAATCAGGGACAGGGATGCAACCGATCAATTTCTATCTAGTTGCCCGCAGTAGCGAGTGATGAGAAGATGACCAAGTGGATCAACATTTTCAAAATACTGTTGGAGATTGGGGATTTCCTGTCATCCCTGTTTTTGGCTATGGCGCTTCCTCAACTCGGCTTGTCAAGTAGTAAAATTCTTGTCACACGGAAGACATAACACAACCCATCTATATAAACCGACAAAAGAAATATGTATCTGCCAATTTCCCCGCACACAAGAAATTTTTCGGTCAAATATTTTTCTTCCTTTTTAAAATTTTAAAACAATGGGGTAAAATTATGTGAATTTCACTTAAACAGTTTGCCATGTGATGGCACCAAAGCTATAATAAATTTATGGTGACCTAATTACAACAAATTTAATTCCGATGGATGTTCCAATTGAAATTAAGTTAATAAATTCAGTGATCATTAGTATCTTTTCCCTTGCATCGCTGTATTAGATTCTTCCAGTGACTACCTTGGTATGAAACTTAGGGCTTCATTTCATAATAGGTCCGCTAATCTATCCAGGCAACCCGTAGATGTCCCAAACATGATTGGCACCAGGCTAACTCTTGAAAAATATATTGTTAGTAACTGGTTTAATCCCTGTCATTGCAAGAAAGTCACCCTAATACTGATCCCAAACAAGTTAGGAGGTTCATCCAACAAGCTTGCAATCCATCGTTCCACTAGGAACCAAATTATTCTACCGTAAGAACAAATAATAGATGTCGATTGTTCCACGAGAGCGTACTTGAAGCAAGTCCTTCACAATTTCTAAGTTCAAAGCATTTCACCATCTATGTAAAGACACCCTGGAAATAGTTCTTTTGGGTTTAAACCTGAGCAAAGAAAAACTCGTCAGAAAGCAAAATATGGACATGGTAAAAATTTTATTATTGGGATAGTTCAAAGCAATATGCACAACATGACTGTTATCCAAAATTCGACAAAAATATGTATCCTCAAATTCTGCACTATCTTCAAAAGTGTCACTAAAATACAGTTGCCTAGGTTGAAACTCCATCAAACATTCTCCGTGGCATCTTTCTTTGATTCTTCTGCACTCCCTGCAGCAGCCAACCTCTCAGCTGCTAATCTCTCTTCGAGTGCCCTAGCTCCTCTTTCTCTGCAAGGGAAAGATTGGTCACGGACAATAGCTTTTTGCAGCAAATAGCAAAACTGTCTCACTCTTAACTGTCACTAATGTTCAAGAGTAATGTATGCGCTACGAAGTGTATCCTTGTTTCACGGCAAATATTATTGCCACTCAAGTGTAGTATGCTCTACAGAAACCCTCAAATCACTGTAACTTCCATTTTCCAAGCCAAACATAAAGCATTCAATACATTTGAACAGCCCTAAGTCAATGTTCTATGTAATTTCCAACTAGCTCAATGGATGTGCTAGTTTGTCACTGAGATGATTTCAATGGAACTCTCTGGCACAAGTCAAACCAGGTACTTGGTGGTCACTGGACACATTCACAAAGAGGCTTGTTTTTATCTGCAAGCAAGTATTACCTCCTCCTAGATGCCTCAATGGGGTCAGAACCAGGCAATGGAGCACCTCCAACTGTATAACCATGTTCTTCGGTAGAAGTTTCAGATCTTCCACAAAGCATCTGATGGAATATTGATGCAATGGGATCAATGAGCGGACTGCACTCAGAAAAATGAGAAAAAGGTAGCAGTTAAATGGACCAAGATTTTCCCAGCTGAAATGCCAAAACATTAACAGCAAAAACATAAAATACCTGAGAAACTCAGGGAAGAAGGTAGAGAATGCAAAATCTTCACTTGGGTCCCCCCTGAGTTTTGTTTCTGGTTTCCTTTGAAGATACCTCAGATAAATCCAACTTAAATATGTACCAAATATTATTGTTGGAAGATATTTTGCAGACTCCACTGTAAAGAAGCTTATAGCAATAGCTAGCAAGAGCAAAAGGGATGGAAACCACTGCAAGTCATTCAGTGCCATACCCAAACTTCATAAGTGAAACTACAAGGTGAGAAATAAATTACACAGAACTTATGTAAATGTACATACCTTTGCTTTTATTCTTAGTACAGACAGCTCCTGGTCAGGTATAATTTGCTTCATACCAACTAAGAAACCTGAAAGGGCACCTTGGAAGCCAGAAATAGGCATATAACTAGCACAAAAAAGACCAGAAGTGGCAGAAATGTCAAGCTAAGGAAAACATACATACTAAAGAAAATAAGGTTAAAGTTGCAAGAAGCAGCTGCAGGAACAGAAGTATATAAAACAGAAATTGATCAAAAACAAAGCTAGGTCAAACTTTCGACAAATCCAATCATTAGTCCCAATTGATTGTGTTGAATACAAATTAACTCTGAAAGAAGTTTAATTATGATTATCAATTATTTAGTTTAGAGAAGGATGCCATTTATAAGCAGGGGAAAAATGTAATGGATATGTGAAGGCAGGAGGGAGAACAACTGGCATAAGCAAAAGAAAAATATGCAAAATTTGGAAGCACATACTTACAGGTAATTTTCCTGCCTTGTTATATAGTACAAGGAGATAGCAGTGATGAAAACACACATTGAAGTAAGAACATTAACTACAACAATGAACTTCAAGAACTCTTTAGAACCCCAAACAGGTTCAAGCAGCTTTCCCAAGACAAGGAGACTTAAAGTACTGACAACCACCTAAAAGTTAAAACACAGGCCAATCAACATTAAAATTTTCAAGTAAACACAAAAGATGAGGGAAAGTTCAGGAAAATTAGGACAGAAAAATGCAATAGCAATGTTACAGATATTTCCATACCCCATATATTGATTGTTCAATATAACCAGCTGTTATGAGGTTCCATGCAAAAGGAATTGTCCTACAATGGAAAATATCAGGAAGGAACAAAATTTCACACAAGTGGAAGTAAATCTTAAAAAGGTAAAGAATTGTGTCCCATATCAGGGCAGGGTTAAGTAACCAGTGGTGGCACACAGCTGATACATGTGTGCAACCAATATATGCTTGCATCTTTTTCATTTTATCTTTCCTTTCAACAAGTATATCCACAATAACATTAAGCATTCAATTATGAGAGAATATCATGCACAACTGACCTGTACACCTTGCCATGACAGTGCCATGGAGACATATTTATCCAATAATCTCAAAAGGTAGGCTATAACCCACAAAGGAACATATTATGAAAGGCTATAAATGAATTTACATTTTGATATGCGCCAAAGAGATGTAGCTGCCATGTATCCTTATCCAGCTACAACTAATTCTTTTGTTTCCTTTCAAACATGTGATCTAAATAGCACTCTGGTTTGAAGAAAAAAAAAATTGTCCACCATTCAGGTTTTTCTTAGCAATAGTAATTTACAGTGGCAATTCCCCCTAGGGGTTGTTGCTACTGATTGCATCATCAATCCAAGACCACTGGCCAAACAATCTTTGAAAACCATTTTGGAGGGCTTACAGTTCACTAAACACATCCATCAACTTGGCAACATGGATTATATTAAAATCTACAGATCTAAATCAACTGTCATGGTATGCAATCTTTGGAACCTCACCACAGATAATTTAGGATTTAGTCACCAAATACCCACACAACTTAAAATGAAAGCACAAAATCTCCCTTTCCATCCCCTGGCACTTGAATATTCTACTTCTCATGACAGGCTCTATCCTACAGCCCAAAATCAACCAGCCCCAATCACAAGAACAAAAATAATTCCATAAAAAAAAAAAAAAAAATCTTTCCTTAACATATAATATATATCATCTTCTCTTTCTTTGTGCTGTTTTGCTAATTAACATTTAGCAAAGGCACACATTGTTTTTTTTTTTTTTTTTTAAATCAGTGTTATATTCCTCAAAAGAAATTTAAAAAAAAAAAAAAAGTCACGTAAAGTGAATGAAAGATCTACCTAGCAGGAATAAGAGCGAGATAGTTAACGGATGAAGGCAAAATCTGAACTACAACGTGACCGGAGACAAGAACCACCGCGAGACCCTTGCAAAGCCTCGTGAATCCAGTAAACAATCCCGTTCCCTGCAATTTTTGCAGCAATCACCGCTAACAATCAATCAACTACACCAAAAATAAATAAATATATAAATAAATGATCTGAACCGTCAATTAGGTGAATGAATCAGTTCAAGATCGGAGACAGAAAGAGCCCTACAGTTTGGAGATTGAATTGCTAAAAGGCCATTTCAAGATCTCATTGCCCTTTGCATAGCAGAAATTCTCCTAAATACAGACCAAATGAGCGGAGGCGATATGAGAGAGAGAGAGAGAGAGAGTGAGCGAGGACGTTTACTCACTCCTGGAATGGCCTGAGAGCTCATTATCGTGCGATTGATTAGGGCTTTGCAATTGCAGGACTGGAATCGTCGATTCGATACAAATGCCGGTTGCTTCCTTTCCCTTTTAAGCGTTTTTTTCTTTTTTAATTTTTTATGTTCATGTTTGATTGATGAGTGAAACGAGTATGCTTACTCGCGAAGGTTGCGCCCGAGCCTTGGGTTTTGGCCAAACGCCCTGCTTCAAAAACACCCTTTTTCTTTCCTTTCATTCGTTCCTTTTTGTTAAATACCTAATTAAGTCCTTAAAATTTTTATCTTAGAATCTAATTTTTAAATTTAAAATTAATATTTTAAAAAATTTTATTATTAATTATTATAATTTAATATATTTATTTTTTATTAAAAATAAAAAAATATTATTAACTATAAATTAAGATCATTTATTAATATTTCAATTTAATCTTTTCAATAATTAAATTATAATGAATTTATCACTTTAATAATAATTAAATAACAAATTATAATAAATTTATTTTTTTTATTAATTTAATTATTAATTTTTAAAATTAATAATTTAAAAATAAAATAAATTTAATTATAATTTAATTTTTAATTTTATTATTATAATTTATTAATTTAATTTAATTTTTATAATTTTATATTTAAAAAATTATACATAATTTAAAATTAACTATTTAAATTTTAAATTATTATATTTTTTAAAATTAAAAAAAATATATAATTTAAAGAAATAAAACTTAAGTTAAAAAAATTAAAATAAAAAAAAAAGTCAAATTATCCTTAAACTCATATAAAATGATATTTTAGATTCAATTAAGACTTTAAGCTTTAAGCTTTCATTCTACTAAATTTCCCATCAAATTTAATTTATTGTAGTGTCACATGCCTTAACATAATTAATTTATGACGTGGTAAGAGTTAATAACATGATAAAAGAATGTGATGTTACGATATAATTTATATGATAATTAAAAAAAGAAAAAAAAGAAAAAAAAAAAAAGGGAAATGACAGTCATGGACCTCGTGGTAGTCTAGTCCATGTCATCTTTAACCACCAATCCATATTAGCCAATGTCAAAGAAAACTTAAAAGTTAATTTTTTTCAGCCACCCAAAATTTCATGGCAAAATCAGCGGACGCAACCTCTTACGGACTGTGACCATCGAAACGTTTCTTCTTAAATGAATTATTTTTGTATCTCCAAAATTACTGAATTCTCCATTTTAATGGAATGTGACATTGAAAGTTTAATTGCACATGAAAAATGCTAAGAGATTTGCTTGAACATCAACCAATAAAACGGATGTATAGATTCTTGATAAAATTTTTTTCTTAATTTTTTTAATTTTCATAATTTTGAATTTTTAAAAAAGAGTAAATTTTTTCTATTAATATTTCAATAAATTAAAATTTTTATTAAGTTTTAATTGTTTTTTTTATTATTATATTATATAATTCAAAATAATTTAAATTATTTCAATATATTATATATTAAATTAAATAAAAATAAATATGATATAATTAATTATATAATTTTTTTGTAAAAAAAATTATAACTTTTCAATTATTTTTTTTGGAGAAAGTGATTAATTTAAAATAAAATTGATATTAATTAATCTGATTATAATAAATTTAAATTAAATAATAAATAATAAATTTAATAATGACTCATTTAATTATTAAATATATTTTACCATGTGTTGCTCTGTGGTATGCTACTAAAAATATGTCTCAAATATAATTATAATTTTTTTAATCATTAAATAGAATTATGAGTTGCAAATACAAGAAAATTAACAATTAACGACTCTAATACAATCATACTTATTTTTAAGAAAAAGTGACAGCGTTTCGCAAAAGTGCACTTCAAATATAGGCGCATGCTTCACAATGCGATTATTGACCATATCAATAAGAGACTTTTCACTCGACGATGGAGGACTAAGATTAGTTTTCTAAGCGTTATACCTTGGTGAATTAGAGTGAATTGTATAATAATTGAGATATAAATGTTCAAAAGTTTGGAAATAAAGGCAAAAAGGCTACCTCCATAGCATTTATATAGCACAGAAATTTTTAAAATAAGGTATAATTGAGTCAAATATGATTTCCTTCCAATACTTCTCAAATATTTTAAAATATATTTAATAACAAAATAAAAACAATTGAACATATATGTTAAATATTTTAATTTACATGTCAAATGTTTCTAATATATGTATTTTATATTTTTAATATATATATATATATAAATAAATATTAAATAAATATAAATTAATTTTAAAATTTTTAAAAATTATATACATAATAATAAATTTTGATGAATATATTAATAGATAATTTGATGATAAAAAATATTATAATTGATAAAAATATTTGATTTTAATAATTATATCCACTCTTTAAATTTATATATTTTTTAAATATTTATTACATATATTTATAATATTTTTATTAAAATTTTTAATAAAATATTAATTAAAATGTGAATAAATAATAATAATTATAAATTATATGTTAAAAATTAAATTTATTAAAATATATATTCTGTTAATAATTATATATATATATAAATATTTTTAATTAAAAAAATAAAAATATAATTTTTATAAAAATAATCATAAATTTTTTTAAAAGGAAAAAAATTTAAATTTTGTTTATTAAAAAAATTATTCTCAAATTTTTAAAATAAAAATATTTATAATTTAATTTTTTTTAATTTATTTTTTTATTTAAATATAAAATAAGTAAAAATATATATTTTAATAAATATAATAAATCAATTTAATATATAAATTTAATATTAATATATAATATTAGTATATTTTGTATAATTGTATTTATATCATATTGGTGTCCTAATTTTTAAAAAATTTTCATGTTTTTGTGTCGTTATGGTACAATATCCTTGTCCCTGAATATGTATCCATTCATCATAACATAGCAGAGATGTTGCCATTTAGGCTGACTAGGTTTTATTTTTGGTCCGAACTCTCATTATTTCTCTTAAAATGGACCTGTGATTTTTCTAGCTGCCGATCGACCTCCATCACACATCCTCTGGATATTCCACGTACCCAGCAAACCGGATCGAGAAAGCCGACGTGGCCCAATAACACGTATCCCAAGCAAGTGGCCTTAGCCAATAGCAATTCACCTTTAGATTTGCCTATATCCTCCCAGGCTTCTACTTTGGTTCGTATTTAACTTGTACGTACGCAGCTTTCATTGTTCCAAGCTCAATTCCTCAACCCCACTGCCCGTTTTCGCAGAAGCGTCGACCCAAATTCAGATTTCTGAGAAATGGCTGCCAATGCAATGATGAGCTGTGGTGTTGCCACTGCATTCCCTTCGTTTCTATCTTCTTCAAAGTCCAAATTTGCAACTTCAGTTCCACTTCCCATCGTCAATGGCGGCTCGCGTTTCACCATGTCCGCTGAATGGATGCCTGGCCAGCCCCGGCCACCTTACCTCGATGGCTCGGCCCCTGGGTAAATTATAGACATCAGTGTGGTTCTATGTCTTTAATTTAGACCATTTCCCCTTTTTGGCTGTTGTATAATATGGATTTTGCGTTGGTTTGCTTTAGTGACTTTGGGTTTGACCCACTCCGGCTAGGAGAGGTACCGGAGAACCTCGAGAGATACAAGGAGTCTGAACTGATTCACTGCAGATGGGCTATGCTTGCTGTTGTAAGTTTCCCTGTCTTGGATTTGGCTATTTCTTCCATTTGCCACTATTGAAGGACTAAGGCTTTGGCTCCTTGCATTAGGTTGCAAATTATCAGCTAGTAATAGAATGACTTTAGTTGAAATTTGACTCTCAACGTACTACTATTAGTCCATGTTAAAACTTAGGAGTTAGCAAGCATTTTGCCCTCCATTTGACTAAAACTTATGACTAACTCGGTTACTTAGGTTGAACATGATTAATGATCACACGGGGAGAGAGAACTACTCTGAGCGAACAGTCTTAGTAGATATGTTCTACGGTAGAAAAGTTTATTAGGTAGATTGAATCAATTGAATCTTGATATGCCACGATAAATGTTGCAATGTCAGTGTACGAGACTCAAAGCTTACACATATCAGATGTTGATTAGACCTGGTCTACTTAACAATTACACTTATCTCACACGAGAATATGAAGACTCTGCCTCCTGCAAGAAGAGTGGATGTTTAGGCTATGGGTTAGGAAGACTAGTAGCTCACGAAATCCTGATGTCTTTTGCTAAGCAATTAAGCCATCCCCTAATGCATGTTGCAGCCTGGGATCCTAGTACCGGAGGCCTTGGGGCTTGGCAACTGGGTACAGGCTCAGGAGTGGGCTGCAGTCCCGGGTGGTCAAGCCACATACTTAGGCCAACCAGTTCCATGGGGAACCCTTCCTACCATTTTGGTCATTGAATTTCTAGCCATTGCCTTTGTCGAGCACCAACGCAGCATGGAGAAGGACCCTGAGAAGAAGAAGTATCCCGGTGGCGCTTTTGATCCTTTGGGCTACTCCAAGGACCCCGAAAAGTTCAAGGAATACAAGATAAAGGAAATCAAAAACGGTAAAATTGAGTAGCCTCACTTGCCAGTTGCAACCAATAATGTCCAATTCATTTCCTTGGTCGAATTGAAAGAAACTATTCTAACTTATGCTACTGAATGTCATGAATAGGTCGCTTAGCATTGTTGGCGTTTGTGGGATTCTGTGTTCAACAATCAGCTTACCCTGGCACGGGACCATTGGAGAACTTGGCCACTCACTTGGCTGACCCATGGCACAACAACATTGGGAACGTTATCATCCCCAGATCAATTATGCCTTGAAGAATTGAAATAATTGATCCATCTTATCACTGTAAAATTCCATGGAAACTTATGTAATGAAACAAGAGTTTCCCTTATCTTCTTGCTTGGAAAATTAGATATTAAATTTTATTATTTCTTTGCAACAATATCCACACGTTTCTTGTGGTCTTATAGAATTCAGATTGTCTAGACTATATCTGATTGATGGTTGGCAGTTGGTGGATTTTTCACATGGCAAGAAATTGCGAGGTGATTGAGTGTAACGAAGCTAACACTATTCTAATTGATCCAAGCATTGGATAGTGTCCCTCATCCAATCATTTTCAGCTAGTTCTGCCCGTTGAAGTGGCGTGCAACATACCACAGCCAATTTGTAGTACCAGTTGCTCCTCTGCAATGCCACCAATTTCATGGTTGTGCCAAAACAAGAAAAACAACAAAAAAAAGAAAACCATGAAAAATATTGATAAGTACCTCCCGGTATACCAACTACTCAAAAGTCGAAACGTGGAAAAATGAGATTGGATGGGATGGCCGAAGTGCAAATTCACTTACTAAAACTAGAAGCCCTGAACAGGCTGAACTAACTCTACCCAAAATGGGCCTTGAGAAACTAGTTATGGAAGAACTCATCTTAATTGTACTGGGTTATGTAATTGGGTCCCATAATTTTTTCCTTTAATAAAAGCTTCAAAAAATTGTTTTATTTTTGGTCTACACACAAAGAAAAAAACAAATATATATATATATATATATATATATGCATAGGTATCCTCATATGCTACTTTGTTTTGTATTACTTCTACAAAGAAAAGATTAGTGAATATATATTTTTGTATCACCAGAATTAATTAAACAGTAATTTACTTTTTTTGTTTACACTCTTCTTTTTTTTTTTTTTAATATTAACGTCTATGAATTCCACCTTTTAAAACCTCATTGATAAAATACGATAGATGTTAAACTACTTGTCGTTTTCTTTTCATTTTACTCTCATTCCACTGAACTACTCGTCATTTGTATTCAGTAGACCCAATTGAGTTGTCTCTCTCTGTTTTTGTATTATTATTTTTTTTTTTGGCCAACAGTGTGTGAGTTTTACATGAAATTTGGGAACGGAGTGGGGTTGGGATCCCCCATTCCTACTTAAGAACAGGACGTGAGAACCAAACTTGTGATTTCTTTCATCCATTTTAAGGGCAGTTAATTCCCACCAGAACATTGTTTTCTTTCGTTAAACGCCTACTTTCGTCAAAGCTCAACTTTGTTTGTTTGTTTTTTAAGGCTGGGTAATTTGATCCATAAGAAGTCATCAACTCAACAGTTCTTTTATTATTCAATACGGATTATAGTAAACAGATACTACCGAGGTGGGCTTGGTGTCAGTCTCTTCCAATTAAACTATGCTCGACCTGACACAACAAGAGGTAGGGTACTAAAGCCCAATTCTGAAAGAAATGTAACGCGTGAGTCTGAGCGCAAACGTCCACAGGCCTATGACAAGATGGGTCCAAATGGCCATGGTTGTAAGAGTTTCGGTCGTAGCTCTCCCATTTTGTCAGTGGACCTTCAAGGCTATGACCAAATTTAGTTAGCTTCGTTTGATCTCTAGGCAAACAAAAGAAGAAAGTAAAAAAAAAAAAAAAGAAACGAGAATGCAATTCTAGCTATACTTGGTTCATGCATGGATTTTAGGCTTTTTCTGTGTTATGTTGAGGAAAAAGAATAAAAACGTAAGATAAAAGTAAGATTTTAAATTAATCGTTCCTAGATTCGATGCATGAACAAAGATATATTAAAGATATGAACATAAATTTTAGATATTTTCCAAATTAGCCCATCCCAATTAATTTTAGAAATACAATTAGATAGAAGAGGGGTATCTTCGGAACGTACCCATCAGCTCAGTACGAAGATTTTGAAATAGACTAAATCGTTAATTGGGGCAGGCGGATGTTGGGTTAAATTAATTATATATACGATTAACGCTGCTACAGGTTTGCATGCTCTTTACATTCTGATCATTGTTTTATTCTTCTAATGGGATACCATCTTCTGTCTTTACTTATTAACAACGCTTCCTAAAATCTATTTGATTACCCACTTAATTTGACAGCTCCTTCTATCTTTAATTTGACTCTCCTTTTAGAAGAACCGCATTAACTCAATAATGAGAGAGAAATAAAATTTAAGTGAAATCTAATTTAAAAAAAAAAAAAAAAAAAACTGAGAGGGGTTTCCGTGAGATATAAAAGAAGTGTCATTCTTACATTCATAAAGGAAAAATAAAAAATAAAAAATAAAAAATCAAGTGAGGCGGTTGTCTCAGACATAACAAGCACCACTTCCTAAATGCCCACGTACTAGCTAACATGAAAACGCAGACAGACACGCGCATGACACATTAATGTAACACACACACACACACACGCACGCACGCACAACTCACACACAAACACAAACGGAGAAGCAGGTTCAAGTAGCCAAGTAGAGGTAGGGTTTTGAGGAGATCAGCAGCAGACACACAAAAAAGAGAGCTGACTATATATAAGAGAGAAGCGGCCGGCAAGGAAAACATACGCATATAACTTTTCTCAAAAGTAGAGCAGCTGGCAATATATGCTTTTGCAACATACTTGTCATGGGGAAGGCCACAACATGCGCACTTGAGTTGGGTTAGATTCGAGGAGGCCATTACATATAGCTACACACACACACACACACACAACTAATTATAAAGCAACATATATTATACTTCATCTCTAAACACAACTCCACAAACGTAGCAACATATACATGTGTATATTATCACCCCCTGTAAATTAAAATATATAAAATTTGTGTGTGCATCCAGCCACATCCACGTATACATATCACAAAGATGTTGGGGGGTCTTAGCCAAAAAAAATTTGCCGCATTATATATGCAATAAGAAGACAAATATAAAATAAAAAGGAGAG
This sequence comes from Rhizophora apiculata, assembly GCA_037832385.1. Lineage (NCBI taxonomy): Eukaryota > Viridiplantae > Streptophyta > Magnoliopsida > Malpighiales > Rhizophoraceae > Rhizophora > Rhizophora apiculata. The sequence continues at coordinate 2,687,368 of CM075426.1, read as the reverse complement.
GGAGGGAGGGAGGGAGAGAGAGAGAGAGACTGGTGCTGCAGAAGCACATGACTCTCTGCAGCACCCTCATCATCATAGTTGTAATATATGCACTACGTGCGGGACTGTGTTGTGTTGTTGTTTGAGTGTGCAGTTCGAGGCGCATAGAAGGAAAGAACTCAGAAGGTTACAAACTTGGCGTGTCAAAGTGATATGAGTTTTATTTTTTATTATTATGTCTGCTGAAAGCTGCATCATATAGATAATAGATAATAAATATAAAGTATTATACGATTTAATTTAAATTTGCATACTTTGATATATATATATATATATATATAGAGAGAGAGAGAGAGAGAGAGAGAGAAAGAGAAAAAAAAAATTGTGGTGTGAAAGAAGGAGTTTGGTTGCCTTGCTTCCTACCCCAAACAGGGTGGCATGAGAGGTGAATGAAAAGATGGGTATTGGCTGCCAATGTGTTCAGGTATTGTGCTTTTGAGTTTTGAGGGATTGTTATGTTTTATTCATTTGGATCATTTAGGGAACTTCAGGAATGTTTGGAATCTTGTATGGGAATCTTTATGCTTATCTCAAAGTCTGGTTGGGCTCTTGATGATGATTAATAATACTTTATTAATGCTGTTCAATATTTATGTATATATAGAGAGAAAAAGGAAGAGAGAGGGAGGGGAAGGTTTACATTTTACCATATGGGTTGGAGTTGGAGGAGAATCTAACCGTGAGAGACACTTCAGAGATGTATACAAACAGCGAGATGGGGAGAAGAGACCCATATAAAATCTCTGACATCAGGATTCCCACACTTGTTACCTTCCAACGCTATACACGATAAAATTGATGGAATAGCTTTTTCCAATTTTCATAATCATGAGTGCTTCTCTCCCCTTTTTTTTTTTTTTCCCTTTTTCGATCGTCTGCCATTTTCTACATAAAAGGAAAGTGGGAACAATTCCCCCCTCTGCAGCCTTTTCTAGACATGGAAGATCTCTCTCTCTCTCTCTCTCTCTCTCCTTCCCGTCTCAGACCCACCTCCACGCTTTCAGTCCCCCTTTTTTGACTACCATACAATTTGTTTAATGTTTATAACCTGTAACTTTCTCTTCCCCTCAATATGGACGTACAGGCACACATATGCACATGTATTTGAAGATCTGAATACATGCTATTAGGGTATTTTTTAATTTGATTCATTTTTTTTTTTAAATAGTCAGGTTAACTTAATATCAAATGTAAGAGAAAAAAAAAAATTAAGGGGGCCATTTGAAATAAAAAAAAATGCTAAACCCATTTTTGGAGACATAAAACTAATGTCTATAACACTAGGAAAAAAAAAACGTAAATAAACTCAGCAAGTAAAAATAAATGATAGGTGCTGTTGGAAACATTTTGGCTTTTGAAGCAGAATTCTAGCACAGTTCCATGTTATCTGTCATATTGGAGTTTGACCTCTACCATATCACAAATTTTCCTTTCTTACACATTGGATGAGTGGTGACTCAAAGCCCCAAAGCGTGACCCTAAGGCACGAATTTGAATCTGAGAGGTATGTGCATCCAATAATATACTCATTCACTTCAAGTCTGATGTAGCCTGACTACCACGTCTGATGTACACATTTTTTTTCTGTTGTTGCTGTCCAACTGGACAAATGGGTGCTCCCCAGTCAAGCTTTGTGATTTTTGAATGCTTAGTTATTAGACATTCAACCCTGCCCTTGATTGCTTTTGATCGATCAAGATCCAATTCTATGCTTCAGTAGTGTAGCTTTTCTTTGTTCTCAAGATTCTTTCGGTTTGGATAGTTTCCCAGACGACATATTCCTGTAAATGACTTTTGGCCGTAGGCTTTATCTCTTGTGATGGTTTTATCTGCAGGACAGTTACGTATCTAGCACTATATACATGTTGGTGTTTGGCTTGACAACTGTTTTATTCATTTGACATTAATCGGGTCCAGCATAAATTTATATTTAATAAGTAAGAACGTTCATTCAACTGCCATTCAAGTGATCAATTCTTAATTCCGACAGCCCCAAAAAAAAAAAGGGCCGGGGGGGGGGGGGGGTTGGTGTTGAAAAAGGACTCGAGGGTGCTGCTCGTTTCTCAAAATGTTTGTTTTAAACATGTCCGATTGTCCTTGACTTATCCTCGTTGTATAATGGACGATCTATTGCAACAAAGACAAAATGCCAATAAATCATGGAACTTCACTGAATGCTTGAACTGATTGGACACCACTTAGCTTGAATTAGTTGTGGAAATTAAGCTGCTGTTTATATTTTCAAAGATCAAATCAAAGGTACACTGAACATGCAATCAAATTAAAGGTATTCTAGGCTTCTTCTTCTTCTTCTTCTTCTTATTATTAGCTAAAGGAATTTTAAAAAAAGCCACTGACATTCAAGCTCTTCTGCATTATGTGCTAAATGATTTTAGTTTTTTGCTGTTTACCAAAAAAAAAAAAAAAAAAAAGATTGGACCAACGATTAGTGTCTTCCTTAGGATTGTTTAATTGTTTTCCAAGTTGTGCTTCAAGCGAGAGGGTTAGGCGAGCCAATGTCAAACGCGCACATGGCTTTTTTTTTTTTTTTTTTTCTGGTCATTTACACAATAAAAAACTATTCTTTCATCCCACAAATTTCATAATCTCGTTTTAGGATTTAAACATGTGACCTCTCTGACATTATGTATTGCAAAATTAGATATCTAATTCAGTGAGAAATCCGCTGATTCTTATGATGCAAAAGAAAAACAGAAAATCACTCAATAAAATAGTTTAATTATCTAAATTCTCTAATTTAGGGCATCATTCCTGGTTCCTGGTTCGTCTAATGTACAGAAAATTAAATGAGCCTCGGGAGGATAATCCAAATTTTTCTTCTTAATTTTGGCCAATATAATCATTACTGAGAAATAAGCCAGTAACCGACGAGAGGCTAGAGCGAAAGCTTGGTCGTGCATTTGTAGGACATTGCACCGAGAACAAATGATAAATCATTTATCAAAAGAGAAAAAAAAAAAAAAAATTAATTCACTTCATCATTGTTGTCACTTCATCATTTTTAGAGTTTATTGTAATTAATTCATTCAATTTTAGAGTTTTTACAGCCTGGACTATGGAAAATTGTTATTATTTTTTTTTTATTTTTGGTGAATATGCTTGCTTAAAATTTGTTAAAGAGAAATGCATGGCCGAGAATATGACCGTGGAGAGCATAAATTAAGTCAACAAAGCATTTTGTAGCCTTGTAGGCAGCCTTTCTAGAGATTTAATATTTGACTTGTGAATGTTTGTCCCTCACACCAACGTAGACCTACGCATGGAACCATAGGCGATTGATGGTTAGGGTTCCTAACTTTTTTTAAGTGCAAATCAGTTAGCTATTTCAGACTTCCGGTCATCGTTGGGCAATTTTGTACCATGTGTCTTAACGCATATTGTGAGCATCTTCCAGCACTTTAAACGTTCTTTCCAAATCATGTACAGTTCCCATAAAGTAAAATCCAATGTGCCCTTTGTCAAAGATATTGTGGATCTTACATTTTCCTCATCCGGATTTGTTAACTCATTCCATTAGCTGGCTAAAATAATGAATTAAGATATCATTAAAAAAAGAGCAGGACAAATTGGAATATAGTTGAAAGGAAAATTTGACTAATCTCGTGATTTGTAAAGAAAATCCCCATTTTCATTTATAAATATGCATATGTGCATCCACTGATTACTGTATTTATAGGCAAGTGGCCTGCTTGCGATATCTACTAATGTTGATTTTGGAGCATCTTCCATTATAATAATGAAGAATCGGCATTCATTAGTCATTCTATAAAGCGCGAACTGCGAATTACTAAAAGCGAAAAGTAGAAGATCGGAGCAATCAAACGAGTAGGTGGTAAAGGTCTGACCAAAACTTGATTTAATCCAATTTGCATTAGTAAATTACACTCTTTTTTTTTTTTCTTTTTCATTATCGAACTTAAACTTATTTTTATTTTTATCACTCTGCTATACAATTTAATTATCCAACACCAACTTTCTCTTCAATAACACCCTTCCATCTATTTCACCAATACAACCCTAATAAGATGATAACACCACAGATTTACGCGTAATGTTGCTTTACATTTTCTTTCCATTCATTTTACCATCAAAACTTCCTACAGGACCAAATTTTGATAAAGAAAAAGTCAATTCATTGTGCCAAACCCTTTCAATAGACAATTTTATATAAAATTGTCTATTGGAAAGTAATGAAATGAAAGTAACACATTCCAATCTTTCTATAAAATTGTCTATTGGAAAGTAAGGAAATGAAAGTAACACATTCCAATCTTTCTATAAAATTGTCTATTGGAAAGTAATGAAATGAAAGTAACACATTCCAATCTTTCTACGCTCTACCCATTGAGAAAGCATCATCTTCTTCTTCTTCTTTTTTTTTTTTTTTTGAAAAAAAAAAAAGGCATGTACGGACAAATTTAAATGGTAAAATTGTCATTAGGATTTTGTCGGTCAAGTAAGCGGTGTGGTGAAATTGAAAAGAATGTTAAAGTTTGAAGATTAAATTGTCTTAAATTAAAATTCAATAATAAAAATAAAAGTGATGAAAAATGTAAATCAATCTTAATTTGCATTGATTAAAAAATTAATGATATGTAATTTAAAATATTTAAAATTAAAATTACTCAAAATTTGAACAACTTGAAACTTTGATTGACCAAAAATCTCAATTACTTGAAAATAAAATTCTTTGAAACCTAAATAAATCAAATATGAATCACGTGAAACACAAACAATTTGAACCCAAATTCTAAAAAATAAGAAATCTAATATATCTAAAATTTAATAAATTTAATGTATTCAAAGTTCAATAAAACTCTAAATTTGATGTATCAAAACTTAATAAATTTAAAATATCTTAATCTCAAATAATAAAAGACTTGAAATAATTCAACATAAATCTAACTTGATAACCCAATTTGCCAACTTTTGTTACGATCAAATAGGGTTTCTAAAATTTTATTATAAATTGCTAAAATCATCCTTTCAAATCAAAGATGTGCTCATACAAACACATGAAAATATAAATATGGTTTTGTTTGTGTGCATATATAATTTGCTTGCAATAATTATTTTAAAAAAAATGTCACATAGATATTAATGGTATTACTCTCCTTCAAGAAAGTTTACAAAATGAAAAGGAACATTTAACATTGTTAATATCCCACAAAAGAGAATTACAATTGCCACAATAGTTTTCATAAAATGAACATGAAATTGAATTTACCCTATTGGAAATTCATTACACACATCAAAATCATCACACCTATGCTTATGCAATATGCTTTGCTAATTTTGGTATAAAAAGGACATTTTCAGATGATAGTTTTAATCGTTTACTATAATCGATAGGCATTTTGTCCGATATATAATAATCCACACTATGTATAGCGTGAAAATATATGTAACGATGAAAAAAAAAAAAAACAAAACAAAACAAAAAACAGAGGCAGAGAGACGTACGGGACTAACCTGACACCCTGTGCCCGTGGTTTCGATGTCAACCTAAAAATGCAATTGGTGGCCCTTGTATTGACAGGAAAAGATTCTTACCAAGACATTGACCATTCGCAGAACATTCAAATAAGGTTACTGGCATCATTGGCAAACATTGTTTAGATGGTCACATACAAATGGGGATATTAACCGTGCTGCCAATTATTATCTACATTGGAGTCGAAAAAGTGCTGTGAAGTATATATGACCCGAAATCCAACCGTAAGACAGAACAAAAATGAGACCGAGATAGGCATCACGTCACTCAAACATATACATATATATTGATAAGAAAAATAGGTTATGTTATCTATATGCGTGGCCGACTGAATTGCAAATATCCCAATCGGCTGAGCTTATTATACATAGCCTATTTCAACCTGGACTTCCAATAAAGCCTTATATTCAGCCCAGGATAATGGATTTAGGGGTTCAATGTGTCTAACTTTGTTGTGGTTTGCTTTTTTTAGTATTTTACCTTCTTGAGGTTTCAATTTACATTATAATACCTCTATAGTTTTAAATTTTGATAATTGAGATTTTTCATCATTATTTCATTAATTTTAAATCAGTTATTTAATTTTAAAAAAATAAAATCCAAATAATACAAGATTCATTTTTGTTTTTTTGGTCATTATGATTTTTTTACAAAATTTTTCAGAATTTATTTTTTTAAATTTTTTTTCTCAGAGTTACAATAACTGACCTCATTAAAATTAAAAAAAGTATATATAAATTCTAAAAATTTTCTTAAAAACAAATAATCATAATGTCTTTTAAAAAGATTAAATCCCTCAATATTTGAATTTTGTAAAATTTTTTACTATTGAAAAGGGGTTTTAAAATTATTGAATTTTAAAAGAGTGTCACAATTGCTAAAACTAGAAATTAAAGAAAAAAAATCTTATATTATAAAGTAAAACCACAAGAAGGTAAAACACAAAAGAGATAAACTACAGGGACTTAAATGTACTTTAACCCTTATATTTATGTGACATTATAGGCTAACGGTTAACTCTCACGTAACTCATATTTCCAATCCAGTTAAAAGACAAGCAGCCATTCATATCAGAATCAAAATTTATAAGAACTAATCTCAATGCAATCTTACATCAGGATTTAAAATTCGGTCAAATATATTTTGCACTCTTACACTCACTCAGAGTGAGAGTGCAACATTAGAGGATATGCTCAAAAAATTATATATGCGTGCACTAAGAGCATGCATATGTAAGAGTGGCATTATCGAATAAAATTGGGGCATATGGTAATATTCAAGTGCAGGAGAGTTGGGGGGTATAAAACTTCAGATTAATTGTTGTCCAAACAAAAAAGAGATCGTGGAACAGTTGCTTAATTGAATAGTAATAAGATTATATCCATATGAAAATAACATTATAATAATGAGAAAGAGGAAACTGAGATTACAGAAGAAGTGATGGATGTAAATTAAAAGGAAGGAAGGAAGGAGATAAAGAAAAAGATGCATGATAAAAATGGTGCAAGCATTTCTTCCTTTTCACTTTATTTAAATAAAGGTAAAGAAAGTAAGATATGGAGAATCCATGTGTTTCCAAGCGCTCCCAGACAAAATGAGCTTCAGAGGAGAAAAGCAACCTTTGCTTTATGGCCCAAAAAAAAGATTTCAAACCACCATAGGGTTAGCTTAGGAAATTGTCTGGTTAGTAATCCAACCCATTGTCCTCCCTCCCTCCCTCCCTCTCCATCCCCCCCCCCTTTCTCTCTCTCTCTCTCTCTCTCTCTCTCTCTCTCTCTCTCTATCGCTCTCTAATGGGAGTGTCTATATTTAGTTGCAAGCTTGGGGTGCAATCATAACCCCTCATCTTTGCTTCTTTTCCTCTCAAAGAACTAAACACAACCCCACAAAAAATTAGCCAAACCTCCCCAAGTTTAGCCACCGGTTTGCTTGTTTTATGCCAATTCAAAAGGGTTAAGTGGGGCTTTGAGACCCTCCATTTGATTATGACTCGGTTTCTCTTGGCCATAGATCTCTCTCTTCTTCTATATGAATACCAATTTCTCCTCCTTTCTATTTTTCCTGCAATCTACAACTCTCTCTTTTCCTCTCTCTCTATGGCTCTTCTCCAATTTTGGTGTTCCTCAATAATTTGCTCCAGACACTATCTACAACCTCCTCAGTTATGATTATGATCATGGGATGATAATCTCTGATAGAGAGTCATCGCATAAAATGGCATGCTGGCTTGCATATGCAAATCTAGTTTACGCGTTCAGTCCACGCTATCATATATGTTTCGAGTTCAAGAAAAAAATATGCATCTAGAAATGCATCAGCATATGATTAATAGCATGTCAGATGAAGCATCATGCATACATATATCGTATATGCCTGGCTCCCTGTATGCCATTTTCAGAGCCCACCGGAGCATCGATGGCCTCCGTGAATGGCGTATGAGGAGCCAAGCATATTCCATGGGTACTTGCCATGGTATATTAATTTGCAGATTTTATACTCTTTTATCTCTTGAAGGATTCATTGTGCATACATATGGCCTAATTGGAAGCCCAAAGTCCACAAGGGTAGCATTGTAACTTGGAAATATTCAGGTTCTTCCAGGTCTCGACTACAAGGTACTTGTTTCTATGTTCTAGCTAGCTTTGGAATATCACTTTTGTGGGTTTCAGGGCTTTCGCGATGTGATTCTTGTCTTCCACCTTCTGCAGAGAATATAATACATAGTGCTTTTGTGAATATTTTCCACAACTAATTGCAGGGTCTCATGTAATTTTCTTTTTTCTTTTTGGCTGATACTGATTTTAACATGACTGATTGACTAGACTTTTAAGGGCATATGCCTTTCTTCAGCCAAATTTCAGAGTAATTATTTTGGAACGGTATCTGACAAACTAAGAGTTACATGTTGCCCATCTTCTCTCATAGACAGTTCATGTGACGACCTTTGGTCATGGCATCAATGTCCAAGAGCCTTCCTAGAAAACCTGGGGAGGGGGAAAGAAAGTAGGAAGTGCTCCAGACTTCATAGGGACAACACAAACGCACAAATCGACACTAGCTAGGTCGTGATCATGAGAAACAAGTCTCTGGTCTGGTCCTGATCATGATCATCATGGTGTGCCTCAGTTTGATGATAGATCAAAATCATATAATTATTTTGTGATGGTATATATTAATAAACTATAGGTGCACGCAAAATTTATCAAGTGTTTAACTTTCATTCATTCATTCATTCTTTCTTTCTTTTGGTTTTTTGAGCAGTTATCAAGTGTTAACTTTGAGTTTGCTTAGGGTTGAGAATGACACAGACTCGGATATGTGCCTAAGGTATTCCAGCTCTTCAATGCTATGCATAACTTTCTGCCTTTTAATCTTCTTGCTGCTATTATATGATGTTGTCATGTAATGAAAGGCAATTAATCATTTCCCTGGCTGTCGTGATTAATGTTGGTCAAACTGTTCAAATGTCGAGAAGAGAGAACTATTAGATGTATCAATGAAAATGCTTTGAATCGATGCCACCTTAGCGGGTTGAAAGAAAGCCTTTGTCTGGGCCATTGGCATGGAGCACCAATGTAAAAGTGTGTTAAATTAGTGTAAAAGCAAGCCCTTTATTACTTCCATTCGTCAATGCAGTGGGTCAGTTGAAGCTGAAAAGCTAATAATTGTTTCCATTTTGTTTTCCGAGCGTGCATAATGGGTTAACATTTGACAAGAAAGTGTTGCTTTAACCAGTTTTATCAAATGATTAAGTCGATATTAAAGATGATTGGCGCAGTCGACCCCCCAGCTTCAGTCCAGATGCATGAAGATAAGCTGAGCAGACAAAACCCACCTCACTTCTTTGAGGAAAAAGTTAAATAGATGGGAGCAGACGGGTTGAGGTGGCGGAGTAGGGTCCGAGCGAGTTTTTTTTATTTTTATTTTTTTTATTTTTAAAATATAATATACATATAACCAAATAAAATACACATATAATTAACAAAATAATATACATACAGCTAACAAAATTGTGTTGTTTGTGTGTGTGTGTATATATATATATATATATATATTATATATATATATATATATATTATATGTGATATGTACATTTATCATTCCGTTTTGTACGTTACAAATTTTTTTTTTTTAAAAAATAAGACCCACATATTTTCAAAAAAGATAAGTGGGACCTGCACTTGTCGTCTCTCTTTTTGTCTTAGCTCTGTCTTCAAAACTCTATCTCAGAAACGGGGTCCTTTCTGTAATTGATCCTTGCTATTGTAAATTTAAAGGACAAAAGCTTATTAATAATTGAACACAAGTGGGAGTGTCAGTAAACAAAGGAACTTTTTTTTCTTTTTTTATTTTTTCAAAAGAAAAAAAAAATCTCATCAAGAATATATTAGCAAGAGCTGTTTTTCCAAGCAATTTGAAAAAATATGTTCAAGTTAAGATTTTTTTTGGACCTTCATCCTCAACCAACCAGACTTTAAGCACAATTTCAGGCCGCTTATACCAATATCATATCATACCGGTCAAGACTGACTGGGCCTAGCTAGAAGAATAGAAGCAGAGACACTAAGAACGTCAATTTAGCACTTAAGTAACTGGCCTAACTCCAATGGCACCAATGCAATAATGTCACGTCATGTATGCCTATCTTATTGAAAACCCATGGCTCTTTGGTCATTTTCCTTACTTTGGACGTGTTTCGACCTAGATCCTTCAGCTTGGACCCCATCACTCAATTAATGGCAAAAAAATTGAATAGAAATTTTAGAGCATACCTATATATAAATAAAAGAGTAGGCCTGTGATGGCTATCATTTAAAAAGTATCATCGTCCTTGATGATGGCCACGCAGCTAGTGGAGTCTGGAGTGAGTTCACCTGCATGTCCAGATATAATGAAACACCTCCCTTAGATGCTCTCAGGGGTTGCATAAAAAGCACAGGCGTAATCATGCTGCTCACACCCTCCCATCCACACTCTCGCACACACGTCTGGCCAGGGATTCAAGAAATAAAAGCAAGCAAAGAAAGAAAAAAAGGGTAAAAGCGTGGATTCTGGGGAAAGTAAAGTGCTGTGCATCTGCAGCAGGATGATGGTTATAGCTACTAGGTAAGGAGAGAATCTTCATTACAAAAGAATGGACCCCACACCCTGCCCTTTTCTTTCTCTGTGATTGGCCACAAGGGAATATGTTATACGGTCAAAGCAGGTCAAAAGGACGGTTTGGTCAGCCAAAACCAGGACCACACTCAGATCTCCTGAAATCAATTGTGGGATTTTTGAGATATTAGTTTATTATATTTTTTTTCTCACCTTTCGTTTTCACTCTTTGATTTCTTTTTATACGTCCTTCTCCTTTTTTTTTTTTTAATTATTATTAGTATTTTACTCTCTAATTTACAGAGAACATTCTACCGGTATTGATCAGGGATAAACAGTCAAAAAAAAAACAAAAAAACATAAATAAAAAGGGGACGAGATACCGTGCCCGGGGTTCGGCTGGGACCACATTTTCCCCCGACGCATTACGGTCTTACGGATTCCGTGCCCTTTTCTATTTCACACAATATATGAAATATCAGTTTAAGCTTTGTGATTCCTGTTAATTAATCTTAATATTAGACAATGATTTCATGTGTATTACGGATTATGTATAAACTGCTGGCGAGACTCATAATTACATTCAAAATAACATGTGATTGGTGAAAAAGATGTACGTAAAGTATTTGCAAGAATAACATTTTTCATGGCACTTCTCTATCTCCTAGCTTCTACTGGAGAAAAGCAAGCAAAGTTGCCCTAAGTGATCTCTTAAATAGAAAAACAAGTCACCGTCCTTGGGTAATGATATGAGTTAGCTGTACATTACATACATTATGGTCAAAGAAAAGGTAATAGCTTCAGGAGATTTTTTTTTTTTTAAAAAAAAAAAAAACATTAGAATATTTTTTTATAAACCAAAAAATGAATTATTTTTAGTCTGTTTCAATCGTTAATGTATTGTTACACAAATATAAATGAAATACCAACAATAAAAACTGAATTTCAAGGGCATTTATCTTTACCCTGGCAATTTTCAAGAGCAGGGGGTCTTGGGAACTGATTGTCATCATCAATCGGAGCAAACTGCTTCGACCTTGGCAAGTTCATGAACCAATTTGGACATGATTTAAGTACAATAATGAAATTGACAATTTTAGACAAGTATTGGAATATCAAAATATACTTTTTGCCGGCTTGTGGTCCCTTTGTAACACACGCATGTCTAAAAGAGCATCCATAAGATCGCTTATATAACAAGTCTAAATTAACCTTGAATAAAGTCTGTTGCCATTAATCAGTTGATACATTTTATAAGATAGGGCAATATTATTATATTCCCCATTGTGTATTCTATAGCCCAATGGTCGAGCTTCCTAACGAAGTCAATGAATTGTGTACATTTTAACAAAACAATTTAATGCATTTTGCACTGTGAATCTAGAGAAAACAAAAAACAAAAAAGGAAAGGTCAAGTGAGAAAAGGGGCAATTGTAGCTGGGCTGCCCACGCTGGTGATGCCTAGAGAGGACTCTTTTCGTCTTCGGCCTATTTTCACATCCATGAAGTCAGTTATAAGTCCAGGCTGCGCAATTTCCCTGTTGTGAATTTTGATTTCGTCTCTCATCATCTTGAGGGCCATTGACATATTGGGTCTCAGCCCACATTGCTCTTGTACACAAAGCAGTCCCACCTTCAGGTATCTCATGGCTTCTGCTTCTAAGAAATCGCCTTGTAGCATTGGATCAACCAGCTGTAGAAGCTTGCCATCCTCGTGCATTTCCCACGCCTGCATGGGATGTTGTGGGAACAATTGTTTCTTTTTTAACTTTTTGTGACAGTTGCGAACAATATTAATGGTTTAGTATGACTTTTCACATGCAGCATTCTGGACCAAAACAGAAGGCCCCAACTAATTTTACCAAACAATAGCCCAAAGACAACGATTTTATTACTAAAAAACATTCTATTATTAGTGATCTTTGATAATCTGGGCATGTTTTTTTTTTTTTTTTCTTTCTGAAGCTAATTATCTATCAAAAAAATATTTATCAAGCTAATTAAAATTAAGTGGTTATCCTACACTCAGGAATTTGTTAATTGTATATTTATGTGTTGAGCAGGAATTTTTTTTTTTTTTTTTTTATCTCCCACTGAGATGAATTGAGTAGCAGGGTTGGCATCAATGTTACCTTCTCCACAAGGTAGTGCTCTCCAAGCTCTAAGTCAAAATCAACGGCTTTTCGTCCGCTGACTATCTCAAGGAGGAGCACTCCAAAACTGTAAATGTCTGATTTCCTCGTCAAGTGCCCACTCACAGCGTACTCTGGAGCAAGATACCCCCTTCGATTACCCGAAAAAAACAAAAATAAAAAAAATATTCAGATTTGTTAAGAGCATTGCAATATATAGATTTCCTAGACTGATTTGCAGGCATGTTTTTTTTCCACTTTATCATTTATTACAACCTCCAACTACGTAAGAGTCAAACTGGCAAACACCTCAATAAATTTAAGATTTAATGATGCTCATATACATCTTGAAACAGTGTTATTAAAAAATATATATTCATATATAGCGCGCGCAATTGACAGCTAGAAGATAGTGATACTATAATTTTTTTTTTTTTTCAATAAATACCGGTATCTATAATTATGTTGTTGAATTATCATTTTGATACTGTTAAATACATTTAGTAATGACAAGAAAAATATTGAAAAGTCCTGCGGTTAAATATTTTTAGTAACAAAATTTTCATTTTCAATACCAATATTCATCCACATTCCAAAAAGTGCAGAATAATAATAATAAAATAAATTAAAATAAAAGAGCAATAAATAACTACACAGTCTATGATAGCACGAGGCAGAATCTTCACTTACAATGTGCCAGCCACACGAGTACTAATGCGACTGACGTTCATGGGAAGTAATTTAGAGAGACCAAAATCTGAAATTTTGGGAATAAAATTTTGATCCAAAAGTATATTGCTGGCTTTTATATCCCGATGCACGATATGCGGTTTAATCTCCTCGTGGATGTATGCAAGAGCCCGAGCGATTCCTAGAGATATCTCTCGCCGGTTTTTCCAACAGAATTTGGATCTCCTATTCTTCCCACCTAGCATGTTATAAAGAAGTTTAAGCTTTAATAAGATAAGCATGTTACTATAGGAAAAAAATAAAATTAAATTAAAAGAGAATATTTTCATTGTCAATGGTAAAATTGATCGTCCCAATTTAAGTACCCAGCAAAGTTTCAGCAAGATTGCCGTTTTCCATGTAGTCATAAACAATGATTCTAAAAGGGCCATCGACGCAGCCACCATGGAGCTTAACGAGATGTTCATGGCTAACATTGGACATTGATGCTATTTCGGACATGAAGTCCCTATGTCCTTGCTTTGAATCTGCTGAAAGCACTTTGATAGCAACTGTTCTCCCCTCTCGTAGTCTTCCCTTTATAGCGAAACCATACCATATAATTAACCAGACGTTTCCCATACCGTATATTAAACGTATAACAATGAGTGAAATTATACAAACTAAATTAAGTAGGTACCTTGTAAACGGAGCCAAATCCGCCTTCGCCGATTTTGTGCGACGAATCGAAGCCGTTGGTGGCAAGTTCCAATTCCCTCAATGTGAAGGCATTGACATTCGGAAGAACCTGCTTGCCTGTGCCATCAACAACAGTTGGGTCAAAGAAGGGTTTTTCATGTAAGCCTTTAATGTGTCCCAAATAATTGCAATATGGCATATGAGAAGTACACCTCAATGCATGACATGTGCACTGTATATAGAACACATGGGGCCCAAAACCCATCATCAACAAGGTACGATATGATATCGCATAATGCCCCAAAAGTACCAGGGCGTCTAATACCGTGGACATTTAGGAATGTAAAAGGTCAATTGGGACCACTGCACTCTGGCAAATTCGTTGGAAGGACAGATGATACGTTCTATTTGTACAAGTAAAATGACTCCTGCTGGCTACAGCTTGGAGTGGTGCATGCTACATATGGACAGAAACGAATAAATTAGAACTTGTGTTTTCCTCTCCCAATTTCAGCTTAAAATGAAAACTGGGTTCGTATATTGACGTATGCTTTTGTACCTTAGCAAGCAAACAAAAGCAAAGCACAATGGGAAATTTTCGCAATCATAGAAAGAAAGCTTATATTAGCCCAAAAGAAAAGTATACGTAATTTGGAAACTCGATCATACTTGTTAAGCCAGAATCTATGGAAATTTCTGAAGAAGAAGAAGAAAAAGAGAAGCAATTGAAGCAAGTTACAGAGGACTTGCAAGAGCTCGTCGTGCTTCGGATTCTCTGCTTGAACCTGTCCTTGATCCACTTCAAAATCTCACTGCTCTGCATTGTGAATGCAAATTGTTCAGCAAAATCTTCAAGAAAAAAAAATGAGAGAAAGGAGGAAGATGGCAGCGATGGAGAGACAGAGAGAGGCAAAGACACGCAAAGAAACAGAGTTGTTGCATCCTAAATATCTAAATTCAATTTTGGGTGGTGGGGATCGTGTGTGTCGGTGTGTGTCAGCGGGGGAACAGTTTGGTTTATGTTATTTTAAGGTTATCTCTAGAAGGTATCGTAATCTCTAGAATTTCTTTAACGTTAATAAATAATAAAATTGTTATTATTTAAATAGCCGAGTGAGTGCTGTCATTCAATAATTATCTGATTGGCTAGGATATTTATGAAATTCATACATTCTTTTCTAACACCGTTGATTAATATGAAATTCATACAATTTTTTTTTTTTTTTTAACACCGTTGATAAATTTTGTTTAATCAGCAAAATGACTTCCACCGGTGGCGTAGTTTGACCTAAAGGGTGCCCTTTGGACTTCTTCATAACAACGCCAAATTACAAATCAATCCACCAAGGGGTCGCGGTACCTACCTCCACAAGATGACTTCGGCCGCCTCATCACAAACATGGGCCGATACAAAAGTCCTTATTCTACAAAAAGAAATAAAGAAATGTTAACCTTTCCAACACGGGAAGCTAAATGAACAATAAAGTAAATTTAAAAATGATAAGTTGGTTATGATGTCAAGTCGTTAAATATTATTTTTTCCTCATTTTTGCATGGAGTTCCAAATTATGAACGCGGGAAATGAAACGCTAATCTTGGAATTATATGAAAGGTCAAGCTTAAACCAAACTAAACGGATGGGGCTATTCCATTCAAAGGTAGTGGAATCAGTCAAAGGCCCGAACAAGCCTTGCAGTTCTTCATTTCCAGAGCAACCATTTACCAGGTCTCCATATTCCTAGCTTTAAATGCTCATTTTGTTTTTTATGCAAGGCCTATCGACAGTAATTGAATAATTGTTCGCTATAAAAAAAAAATAATAATAATAATAAATGTGATAAATTATTATTATTATTTTTTTTCATCCTGAAAACCAACAAAAGAATTGAAATCGAGTGCACTATTTTATTCTGGCCGCCACTAGGAATTAATTAGTCATGCGTGTCCAGTCAAAAACAACTTTACTGATGTGTGAAATCCACCCCACCAAAATTTTCTCTCGAGTCGAATGAATTCATTTTGGTATTGTCATCAATTGTTATTATATATACATATATCAAACTCAACAACGTCAATAATGAAATACGGCGAAAGTTATAGAGAGTCTCGACCCGTTAGGCACAGAAGCTCTACGTTTAACAATTTAGAGAATTAGTATCATTTTAAACATGAACAAGCAAATAAATATAAAAATTATAAGAATAGGTCAACTCTCAATATAATATAATATATGAACAATAAAATAATTTAATTTTAAATATATAAGACCTTTTCGCCTCATTAAGTTTTGATTACATATAAAGAGAAATTTTTTGAACTTCTTCAATATACTATTGACATTAAATAAAAAGATTTTGCACTATGATAAACTTCTTTATCTTTATAAAATGTTATCTGCATAGTATAAATATTTTATATGTAAAATAAAAATTTTATTAAATACAAATGAATCCACAAATATAATTACATATTTATACATTTATATTTATTTGCGTCCATTTTTCGTATCTCTTGGACATTTCTGAATAGCAAAGGAAGAAAAAAAATCCTCTAAGTAGACTGTCTTGTTTAGCTTTGGAAGCCTATCAGAAAATCCTGTGACTATATTGCCTTGCTAGCCTTTGATGCTACTCATATGGAGACAACAGCCGAAGATTAGCCTCCGACTATAGGCTGCAGTGCCTTTGTGCAGTTAATCAAAGACCTTTTCTTTCGGACACGGTCATAGTAGTAAAACATACTATTGCAATCCGTGAAACGACCGCAGAAATTTCAAGGTCAAACTTTTCAAGGCATTTTTTACCAAGAAATATCATTGATTGACCAGTTCCTGTCTTCTTTTATTGCTCACGTTGCCATATTCCCACTTTCCTTGTTCTCCGACTGGTTGAATATATTCTCTTCGCAATTGCTGGTGGAAAATATTGACCTCGGTTACAGCAATTGTAAGCTACGTTTGTTTCTCTGTTCAGCGTATGCTTTTTTTCTAGGGTGAAAATTAATCCACTGTTCGCTAGGATATCGAATACAATCTCATTTCATGCAATACTGGATGTAAGCCAAAGTTGAAACCCTGAAAATAATATTATATGAAAAAAAAAAAAAAAAAAAGTAGCAAAACTAAGCTAACATCTGAAGACAATAGCTAGTTTCGGTAATAAAGTTCTCTGGCCTTGTTCCTCCCATCATACTAAAGGTCAAGTTTTCCTCATAATTGTGCAATAAGCAGGAGGATCAACGTGCCGGCGAACCGTGCAAAAAAGAATGGATCACTTTCACTCAAGTACAAAGAGCTTTATCGTTGATAATGATAATGATAGATGATTTGCCACAACTTTAAAGGCATAATAATTTATCGTGATTTTGTGACTGACTTAATTTATTTTATTAGGTGAGATGTTAAAAAACAAAACACATCAATATATTTTTTAAATAATTTTTTAATATTTATTTATAAAATAATATTTATTTTATTTTTTACAATATAAAAAAATTCAAGAGAAACCTCACCATGAAGCTTGATAGTAGAGATTCAGTGTGACCCACGTAGCCTTTAACTTTGAGAAAGTCTATTAAATTTTAGATATTAAATTTTTTATTTATTTAACTTTAAACATCAAATTTTTTATTTAATTTATTTTCTATTATGTCCATGTTTATTATTATTATTATTTTGGCTAACAAGATCACGTGACAAAAAAAGAAGAAAATTTACAAAACTATATTTATAAGTTATTTGTTACCTTATTGTCGTTGAGTTTTGCCGTTACAATTACGTAACAAATAGGCAAATAATCTATTTCACCGTCGTCTTCGATAATGATACCACGCACTTAAATGTGCTCTAATCTATTTCACCGTCTCATGCTCCAAAGCAGGGTTCTCCTTTAAGTTAGAGTAAGGCCCGAGATTATATGTTTTTTGAGCTTCAGACAATACCGAGAAACAGTTGTCGGGCCAATAAGGGCTCTTTAGGATAAGCTTACAGAAATTTCTCTTAAATTGGAAGCTCAAAATATAAATGAAAAAATTTACTGAAATATAGTTTAAGGATCACCAAACTTAAAGTCTGAATTTAAATTTTGGGTTCAAAATTTAAACTTTACTCATAGAAAATACCTTATCTCCAATCCAACCAAACCACAAAAATATGAACGGACAGCTTATTAATTCAACTCTAAACAGTCAGTGACCTCAAGTTTAATGTCGATTGAATATTTTTCTTAATTGTCTATCATCTCATATACAGATATAGAGGAGCAAACTTGGCTGATGGTAGTCCAAATATTAACGACAAACAGATGGGAATTAATACTTTCGAAAATTTTAAACTAAATTTAATTTGGTTTTCGTTTTAACTGGGAAGAGGCAAAATGCAATTAGACTTCTACTTTGGACTTGGAGGTCTTATCATCACGTCATTCAAGTATAATATATTCAGAGGTCCCGTGGAGTGTTTTCTTTTCCTTTTCCTTTTCCTTTTCCCACAGACGCCGCTTGTGACTTTCAATGGATGTTTGTATTTTCCCTTCATTTTTCTTTTTTTAAGTCCCCCCTTCAATAGAATTCAACCTTGTTTTTAATAAGTTTAAGCAAACGTGCTACTAAGAATGATATTATAATTTCCTTACTGCAGAAAGTAAATGGAAGTAACATTTTAGAAACTTTATGTTATATTATTTTATTCTTGGTCCTTCTTTTAGGTTTTTTTTTTTTTTTTTGACTCTTCTCTAAATTTCTTCCTTAGACAAAAAAAAAAAAAAAAAAGAAATTGAATTTACTGGCTTTCAATTCAAAATAGAGAATTCTCTATATACTTCCCTTATAACAAAAAAAAAAAGAAGGTAGTTTATATCTGTTATTAATTCGCGTATGTATGTGCTTATTTTTATTGATCTCCTCGCATAATCTTAAAATAATTTTTGTTACGTCAGGAAAATAACTCTCTCTCTCTCTCTCTCTCTCTCTCTTTTTCTTTCTTTCAGTAGGTAGATGGGGAGTTGGTGTTGGTGTCAACGAATTTGGCCATGAAGTCCTTGGGCAGCCAGAGAATCCTGGATGGCCGCCACTGAAAATGAATAATTATTACTAACTCACACGTTTTTCACCCACGAAAAATAGTAAATTCCTCGTCATTATATTATACGGAGCAAAAATTGAATGGTGCATTTCCGTAGAATAATTTGAATTTTCCTCCGTCTTTGTGTTTACTACTTTCTCTCTCTATTCATGCGTGCCTTTTACATCTAAACCAAACACGGTATTCAATTTTTTTTTTCTCAGATTTTTATTATTCATTTTTAAACTTTTTCTCTTTTTCAATTGGGTATTAAAATTGAATTGAATACAAATATCAAGTAAATTTTTAATATATTTCGACGCTAGTAAGTAATGAGCCTAACCTATACTACATTATTCCTAAGTATTATAAGAATGCAACCTTTTATTTTTATCCCCCATTTTTATATGAAATTACTAATTATTTTATTTTTATAAAATTACTAATTTACTTGAAAAAAATAACCTTGTTGGATAAACATTTCATCGACACATATAGCAAAGCAAAGAAATGGAATTAATCTTATATCTTAAATTAATATTTTTAAAATTTAAAATTTTAATTTTGAAAATAAGTGTAAAATTCATATAAAAATTTTTGTGTAATTTTTGGTTCAATAAATTTTTTAATAAAAAATGGACGAAATTCATAGTATAAAAGAAAGAAGAGAAAAAAAAAAAAAAACCGAAAACTGAAAAAGACAAAGCAAGTCGGCGCTCGGCAGATGGCAGGATTCGTTTTTTCGGTTTCCAATGACAATGCCTTGGTGTGTTTAGACGCTTCAAAACTGAATCTAATCGAAAGGCATGGGTCCCACCTGCACCTAAAGACCAAACCAATTTGAAGGCCAGGCCACGTCCCACGCTTTTCCCAACAAAAGGGGCACGCTGTACAAGATTCGCCGTTCACCATATCCGCTCGCTCTCCGCCGCGGGCGACCGTCCTATTCTCTTTCTCTCTTTCTTTTCTTATTTAACGCGCCGGCAAGAAGAACAACAACTCACCTTCGATTGGAACCCTCCTTATTTTTTCAGAATTCAGACAGCATATTATAATTCTTTAACTAAGGCGTGTACTCTGTGCTGTACGCTGCTCTTTCTTTCTTTCTCTCTAATTGAGTTCGGTTTTAATTGTTGCTTAGCGGTTGTTTCTTAAGGTGAAAGTTAAGTTATGTATAGCCCGTTTGATCTTTTTGGCGGATTCTTGCTTAGTTTTTTGGCTTTAGATTCGATTGGATCTGAGGCTCGGAATGTGCCTGCCATTTCAAATCTCTGTTTTCTTTTGATTGGATTTATTTTATATTATTTTATTTGTTGTTTTTGCTCCAGATTCAAGTAAATGTCAACATGCTCCAAACTCTTAATTTGATTTGCTGAAAGACAGAAAGGAAAAGAAAAAGGAAATGGCTACTTACTGTAAAATATTATTCTTGTCATTTTTCAGAAACTGAGGAGAAGGGATTGGTGCTCTGTTTGGTCAAATCTTTCTTTAAGATGACGATGAATCTTTCTTGGTATGCATCATCGTTGCATCTCGCAAATCCTTGTGTTGGGTGCCCGCGGTGTAGGGATGTGAAACTGCCATTCCACAATACTTTTCTTAGAGTTGGTTACCTCACCAATTCTGAGAATGTTCAAAGATCTTGTGGCAAAAGTAAAAAACTGGCCATTTCTAGCCACTTGATGCCGGGACACTTGGAAGGGTCTTTCATGGGGAGAAAACGGCTGGAGTGTCCTGGTCCGAAGCTGGAATTTGTGAGGACATTGTTGATTGACAATTATGATAGTTACACCTACAACATTTACCAAGAATTATCTGTCATTAATGGGGGTCTGTTGTTTATTTCTCTTTCTCTTTTTTGTTTAATTTTGATTTTAAGTATGTTAAGAGTATGGTAAACAATGTTTTACATTATTTATCCTGGTTTTGTTACCATGCCAGTGCCTCCTGTTGTTGTACGAAATGATGAATGGACGTGGGAAGATCTGTGCCATTACTTGTATGAAGAGAAAGCATTTGATAATATTGTTATATCACCAGGACCTGGTTCTCCGACATGCCCAGCAGATATAGGTAAGATCTATTATTGAGCTTCTTAACATTGTTGTACTTTCAGATTGTCTGTTTGAAAATGAGACCAACATGCAATTGTAGTTGATGTTCCGGTGCTCAGAAAAAGTGTGAAAATTGCACCTGCGTTGTTGTTAGGCTGAGCTTTAGCATTACAAATTTGTACTTGCTCACCATGGTCATGATTTTGATCTTGCAAGTAGAGTTTTAATTTTTGTTGGGAAAACCAATCTTTTAAATGGATAAGGTTTATGTGATTACTTTTTAGCTTTATTTGAATCTTACAGGAATATGTCTTCAATTGCTGCTTGAGTGCAGGGATGTTCCTATTTTGGGTGTTTGCCTTGGACACCAGGTATTTCCCCTTATCTTTATGCTTGCTTTTCTTGTACTTAGTTTTACTTAACCAGTTACCACTTTTCCACACCTTAAGAGAACTCATTCTTAGTCATGCTAAACTCATTTTGTATCCTTTTAATATTTTATTAGTCGGTCTATTCAGTTCATTTGTACATGATAAAACCTTTTCTGTCTGTCCTTTACTACGATCTCATTTTATACCACCAACTGGAATGATTTGCATGCCAGGCTTTGGGTTATGCACATGGGGCCCAAATTACCCATGCACCAGAACCAGTTCATGGACGCCTGAGGTACATTTTTAGATTGTTCTTTTCTGTTTAGGCCTTTGTTTAATGTACTGTTAGTTTGATGGAAAATTAAGATTGGATTTAATTGTGGATGGCATTGTTTGGTCTTTTACTAGACTACTGCATCAGTACAATTGCTAATTTTTTGAGAAATGGCTTGTTCATATTTGCATTATGTTTTTCTCAACACTTGGTTTCTGTTACAAGATTTTTGTTGGTATTATGCCTTACAGTGAAATTGAGCATAATGGGTCCAAACTGTTTCATAACATCCCCTCTGGTGCAAAATCTGGATTTAAGGTCAGTTTGTCTCCCTACATTTGAAAGTCTGTGAGCTTAATGCAGAAAAAGTCTCTGGAATATTTCAAATTCTGTGGCACCACCATGAAATAGATAAAGACCACATCTTATGTAAGCACTTGAAACACAATATTGAGATACATTGACATTTGACAATAAGGGATCTCTCTTAAGGTTTCTGTCTGTTTTTGGCTGTTTCATCTTTCTTGAAATCATTTATGCACATGCCTTCAGTTATAAATTTCAAGAACATAAAATTGTTGCCACGATAGTACAGTTAAAAGGTGCAATCAGCTAAGTGAGCATTTTTCATTCTTTCATCTTGTTTTCTAAAGCATTTCATACTTTTTTGGTTTATTAGCAATTTTGATAAAAGAACACTATACAATGCATGCCAAATTCAATTATAATTGGTGTTTAGATGTTGCTCGAGGTCTACAAATTTAAAAGTTCTTGAAACAAGATTGCAATGGTGCTTGTTGCATGAATGTAACATATGTAGAATCTAGTTTGCTTGCAAGCATATTTTATGGAATTAAACACTACTGTTTGGAAATTTCTTTCTGCTAACTTCTTAGAGATGTTAAGCAATTGGGGCCTTTTGCATTGTTAGGGTTGACATGAGTTCACAACTTCCTACAAATGTTGCAGGTTGTACGATATCATTCTCTCATTATTGATGCAGAATCACTCCCAAAGGAGCTTGTACCAATTGCGTGGACTTCATTTTCCAGCTCATGTTCTTTCCTTGAGATGCAGAATTCTGATTTTATCCCTCATGCTCATGATAGTCGGGTTAGGCCAGACATTTCTTTTGATGCTAGTTTGAGAGGTTTATACAATGGAATTTGCCCCTTTAGCCATTCCAAAAACATGCCAAGGAAAAAGATTCTCATGGGAATTATGCATACCACCAGACCTCACTATGGTTTACAGGTTTGTCATGTTATGTTTCTGTTATGCTTAGTGCAGAGTTGCTTTTTTTTGCCTTACACTCCTTATTGGTTTTGAATCTCAGTTTCATCCGGAGAGCATTGCAACCTGTTATGGAAGACAAATATTTGAAAATTTTAGAGATTTGACTAAGGATTATTGGCAGAAGTTGAGGTCAACTTATATCTATGAGAAAAATTTTGCTGGTAATCAATGCCTCTTTTAAGAAAAATTCTTCCTGCATGTGATCCATTCTTCAGTACGTTTGCTCGTTCACTGATGAATATGTATATCATGCAATATCTATAAGTGCATCCCTTTTGGTGATCTCCTGGTCCAAAAATTCTAAGTATATGATTGTGATTCTGGCCCAGCCAGTGTTTTGTTGTTACAAAAATTTGCAACATGATCAATTAAAAGTCAAGTGTGGTGTGTAGATGGGGGCATGGGATGACCTACTGCTGCTTTGATCAGCTTGTTTGCTTCCTATTTTGAAACTGTGGCTTCTTCATGTTTTCAGGCTGACCTGTGAAATAGCTTCTACTTGCAATTCTGTAATCTCTTGTGAAAAATAAACTTCTTCTAGCATGCATGCAGGTGTATGGCGCTAGTCAACTGTCTAGAGTTCATAGAATTGAGCCATTTCTATGTAATGAAGGCATTAAACCTCTTAGAGAAGCTTCTAAAGCAATAAAAGCAGTGGGCAATCCAGATCAGAGGGGCTCTTTTAGCATGTCTGGTATCAGGGATATTTCAGAACCAAGCTCTGGTCCCAAGCATTTAAAGTTGAAATGGAAGAAACTTGATTGTTTGTCAGCACGAGTTGGTGGAGCCAGGAATATATTTTGTGAACTTTTTGGGACTAATAAAGCTGGAGATACCTTTTGGTTGGACAGTTCTTCAGTAGAAAAGGTCTTTGCTATTTTCTTGTGCTTTTGCATTTGTAAAATATAGAGAACTTCCATAGTCCTTAGTTAGAATTTAACATTCTTGTTCTTCTTCCTGCTTTTGACTATTTAGGGAAGGGCACGCTTTTCATTTATGGGGGGCAAAGGTGGATCACTTTGGAAGCAAGTGACATTTAGGTTGTCAGATCAAAGGTTGGTTTGAAGTATCTGGTCAATTCTTTTGCAAAAAAAGCCTCAACAGATTCTCTTAATAAATTTTAAGCTTAATGGTAACTTGGCATCAGTCCTCGGTGTGCTTTGTTGTTGTAATTGTTATCTAGTTATGCAAATAGTGCCCTTTCAGTGTTATTTTCTTATCTAGCCATGTGAAGGATGCTTCTTTGATGTGTGGATCATATGGTACTTTGAAGGAAAGTAATCATGCATTTATTTTTTCAGTGATATGGCTTCCAAAGGTAGAGGTTACCTATCAATTGAAGATGCTGAAGGATCTACTAGAAGCGTGTTCTTGGAAAATGGGTTTCTTGATTTCTTGAACCAGGTATTGGTTGAACAATGATGTGCGTGCCAGATTCTTATCATTTCTTGGTATGTACCTTGTGTTAGGATGTAGCTTAACATGTTATCTCATCGAAAGACAAATATTACTTATTTGAGACAAGAGTAATACCATTGACAGCATCTAGTATTCTGTAGTAGCAGTGCTTTAGTGTTAGGGATATTCTGATTATTCATATGCCCAAATTTTGAAAAAAATGTCCATGATGTATTTCAACATGTTTTGTCTTTTCTGAATAATATAGCAATAACGAAAACAACAGTATTAGTAATAACTTGTGTGAAGAAACCATTCCAGTTCCACCCAAAAGCTTAAGCTGTTGGGTGAGGCCCCAGAATTGATAATATATGAAACCCCAATGATCTATTTTTTACCTGTTTGCTTTCGGCATGATTCAGGTATTCTGGCCTTATTTCTGTAGACATAGTTCTCATTTATAGTTTCTGTTTTCTTTTTCCACGGTATGGTTGCCAGGAGCTTCTATCCTTTCATTACAATGAAGATGACTTTGAAGGACTACCTTTTGACTTTTACGGTGGATATATTGGTTATATGGGGTAAGTTTGTAAAATGGATTTCAGTTTCACTCTTGTTGGATGAGTTTCATGAATTTGACGATGTCATTTTGGCCAAAGTTAATCTTTAGATGATCTCTGGCTTTCACACAGCATGGCTGACTTTGTTTAAAATTTATTTGCATGTCAATTGGCTGTCTTATCCTCCAATTGGCATCTTGATTGTCCTTTACCTCAATTTGACTTGCAAGCACTGCTGCGCACGGATCTCTTAAGCACAATGTGAACTCTTTAATGCCTCCACATTTGTCACGCACAGAATTTTTAACACTGGTGAATCCATTCCAAGCAGATTTATCTTCCAGGATAACAATTAATCAATGATCACCATACTTCACTCATAATTTGCTTCTTTCAACTTGCAGACTGAGATAGTAATTGCAGTTTATGCAGCACTTCTTTTTGTTTGTGTAAAGCTTTAGTATATATTCCCTTCTTGTTAAAGGTGTGAAACAATACAGTAGAGTATAAATTAACTTTGAAAAGAAGTGCAAGGTATACCCCAGTGTTTGTCTTATTTTTTCCTTGAGGCTTGCTCTCTAGTTCTTTAACACCAATTCAATTCATGATTGGTATCCATGCAGCTAAATGCCAAAGTTGTCTTTCACATTTTTAGTTGGACAAGCACTTTGTTGCATGGCTAAATCATTAGGGTTGTAATTTGGCATCTCAAAAGTCATCTTTTGGCTTCTTTTCTGACCAATTATTTGACTGGTTTGACGCTTTTTTTTTTTTTTTTGGACTATTTGACATGGTGATCATCTTTGAGTGCTCTACTTTAATCAATGCAAATGCTGGCTTGGATGCAATCATGTTGAGCATAAATTTACTTTAAAAGAACAATTTCCTTCTGTGATGATTATGTTTGCTTAAGCAGCAATGCCATGGGGAAAAAGGAAAATTGACAATTTTTAACACAGAAAGTTTCAAGTGATCATGTGAATGCCTCCTAACTGTTTTCCTCATAATGCAGGTATGACCTTAAAGTTGAATGTGGCATGTCATCTAACCATCACAAATCTAGAACTCCAGATGCTTGTTTCTTCTTTGTGGACAATTTTCTAGTCATTGATCATTATAATGACGATGTTTACATAATGTCTCTGCATGAGGAAAGCCACCCCAGTGTCACACTATGGCTAGATGCTACGGAAAAGTTGCTCCTCCATTTAAAAGATTCTTCTATGGGGATGCTGGAAGAGCATAAATCAACACCTGTGATATTTTCGCCTGATGAGGCAGGTTTCTTATCAGAGAAGACTGGGTTTTTGGCTGAGTCATCAAGAGAGCAGTATATTAATGATGTTAAGAAGTGCCAGGAATACATTAAAGATGGAGAAAGCTATGAGCTATGTCTTACAACTCAAATGAGAAAAACTGTTGGAGAGATGGAATCCTTGGGATTTTATCTTCATCTTAGGGATAAAAATCCAGCACCATATGCTGCTTGGCTTAATTTCTCAAATGAAAACTTGTCCATCTGTTGTTCTTCCCCAGAAAGGTTCCTGCGCTTAGACAGGAGTGGCATGTTGGAAGCAAAACCCATTAAGGGTACGATAGCAAGGGGCGCAACAGAGGACAAAGACAAGCAGCTTAAATTGCAATTGCAATATAGGTAACATGGCTTTGTCTCTTTTCTCCATTTCATTTTGATTTTCCGATGTACCAACTAGGCATTCTTTACTTTTCCATTGTACCCCAGAAAACAGTAAGCATTTTCTCACATTTTGCTCTGGCTATGCTCTTCCCCCTTTTGCCCCCACTCTCTCTACAGCGAAAAGGATCAAGCTGAAAACCTGATGATTGTTGATCTTTTGAGGAATGATCTTGGTCGTGTGTGTGAACCTGGCTCTGTTCACGTCCCACATCTTATGGATGTGGAATCATATGCAACTGTCCACACCATGGTGAGCACAATACGTGGGAAGAAGAGATCAAATGTAAGTTCGGTTGACTGTGTCAGGGCAGCATTTCCAGGTGGTTCAATGACAGGTGCACCAAAATTGAGATCCATGGAACTCCTGGATTTCATTGAAAATTGTTCCCGCGGCATCTACTCAGGTTCCATTGGGTATTTCTCGTATAACCAGACATTTGATCTGAATATCGTGATAAGAACAGTTGTGATACACGAAGGTGAAGCTTCAATAGGTGCAGGAGGGGCTATAGTTTCTGTGTCCAACCCTGAGGATGAGTACGAGGAAATGTTACTCAAAGCACGTGCACCGGCAAAGGCTGTGATAGAATTTCAATAGGTTTGACAGTTGACAATATAAGGAGGGTAATTGGCTGTTGTCTGTTGTCACCATTTCTTACCCTTGTAACTGTTATCATTCTAATCACACGTAGGTTTCACAGAAATTGATGCAATATAGCAACTTTTTTTTTCTCCTTTTTTGCCCTTTTTGTTTACCAGGGAGATCAAGAATCATTTTGCCCATGAGGGTGGAATTTTCAAGCAACTAGCCTGCTCAGAGATTTGATTGTATTCAACAGCCTCCTAAAATGAAAGAAATTTTTATTTTCTTTCCTTATACTAACGAACTCTTAATCATGGATCAATTTATCGTGACCTGTAAAATTCTAGTGTGCTTTCCTTTCCTCTTCCAAGTTCCCTGAACCTGTCTGTGCCCGTGTTCTTATGTACTTTTCACGGGAGAATTAGATAATTCGGAGTTGTCTCTGTAGGCATGGGTTGAAGTGTAGCTGTATTAGGTGCCCATTGGCCCATTCTTACTACTGCAAATCCCTAGCAATAACTTGTAGAAGAGAATAAACAGAAAGCTCTTGGGAGGTTGAAGCCACAGCAGAAGCTATTTTCTGGTTATTAGATCATGAACTAATGACCCGAAAAAAATAAAAATAAAAATTGTAGCTATTTCATTCAGAATAAACTAATGGTTAAATGGTATCGACCAACCTTTTTGTAGATTAATAATATGCTATAAGGGATAATGAACTCC
The DNA here is from genome assembly GCA_037832385.1 of Rhizophora apiculata. Classification (NCBI taxonomy): domain Eukaryota; kingdom Viridiplantae; phylum Streptophyta; class Magnoliopsida; order Malpighiales; family Rhizophoraceae; genus Rhizophora; species Rhizophora apiculata. The sequence continues at coordinate 2,659,200 of CM075426.1, read as the reverse complement.
AAAGTTTCAACCGCTTAAAATCTAGCGGAAGTTCTAATCAACCACTTAGAGACACCAAACAAGTGTTTTCCCGACAAAACCTGCCATAAACAATATTTTACCCCACCAACTGTTTAAAAAGGCCAGAAACCAATAAAAATAAATATAAAAAGTCCATGCGATTGTCCTTCACCACATTCCCGTACCTACCCAAAAATTAAGGACGAAAAACAATCAGAAATTAGAATAAAAGCGAAATTCATAGCTTTTTCCTTCTTTTTTTTTTTTCTCTATATTAAAAAATCATTAAGTTGTAAACTAAATAATAAAAATAATTATTTTCATTTTTATAATTTTATCTTAATTGAAATTTAAAATTTTAAAAACAAAATCTAAACTTTTAACTTGTAAGCTACAAAAAGGCATAAACTTAAAAGTTTAATTAAGCACATTACAGAGGGGTGATCGCGGTGGTAGGTGACCACCGCGTTGCTGACAAACCGGCGTAAGTACCCACACCTAACACACATTGAGCCCACAACCGCAAACGAAAGTCACCAACCAAACACGCCCACTCGCTTCTGTTAAGTTCAGTTAAGAAAAACAACACCAATTCTATTATAGCGATTGAGGTCTCGAGTTTCCAATCTGTGTATTCCTCTGTTCCTGAGTGCTTCTCAATGGCATCTTCTTCTCTTGCGTCCCGAAACTTCCTCGGCGCTCCGACAGCTGACGGCTTAACTTCCTGCCTTCTCTCTCCGCCGTCTGAATTCGGGAAACTCTCAATCTCCACCGTTAGAATTTCATTCGGATCCCGGACTCCGAAGAATCTCCGTGAGTCTCCTCCCTCCACTTGACCTACTTTCTGTTCCTTGCAAAGATTTATTATTAGTAATTGCAATCTCAACGGGGAATTATTCTACGGTTTACTGTCAGATTGACAGTGAATTTTAACTTTCAATGAGAATATGGGCTTAGGCCAAAGTATTTTGTGAAAAAGTAACTGCTTCAAATTGAGAATAAAAAAAAGGTAAAAAAAATCAAGGAAAGTCGTTTTTTCAAGGACGGTTGCCTCTGATTCTCTGTCATAAATTCGCTTGGCGAGGAGGAAAGTGTCAACTCTGTGTGATTGGATTACTTGCTTTGAATTTGGGACATCAGATTTAAGAGGAAATGAAGGATAGATAACAACAAATTCAACTGTTTGTCCTGTTTTTGGTTTATAGATAACAACAATTCAGACTAAAGAATCCTAGGAAACAGGGAAAATTTTGTACCACTAGATGAAAGATGCTATTGAGTTCACGGTGTGTGAATGTGGGGGTTATACAGTCTATCTGAGAGAATTTAGTTCTAAGGCTTATGTTGTTGAATGCGGGAGAGTGAAGATTTATGATTACGCCTTTTCATATGTTGCATGACAGAAATACGTGCCGCTGGGAGTACATTTGGGAATTATTTTCGTGTTACAACATTTGGAGAGTCACATGGAGGTGGTGTTGGTTGCATAATTGACGGATGCCCTCCTAGGATTCCTCTGTCTGAGGATGATTTGCAAGTGGATCTCGATAGAAGGTAATTGACAGCTTTATACAAGTAGAGACCTTTGTATCTTCTCTTGGAAATTATTTAGTCCTTCTCCTTCTTCTGCTGTGTTTGGGAATATGGTTTGTGTTATCAATAATAAATGCTAGTCAGTAATGTTTTGGATGTAGACGATTAATGGTTGATTTCTGTGCAGGCGGCCAGGTCAGAGTCGAATCACCACTCCTAGAAAAGAGACTGATACTTGCAAAATATCTTCAGGCGTTGCTGAAGGTTTGTTTTTAGTTATCTATTGTGTTAAGGCACATTGTTGCCTTTCTTTCAATGGAATGATGCATTCTACGTTGTCTGCAGGAGTAACTACTGGAACTCCTATCCACATATTTGTACCAAATACTGATCAGAGAGGACATGTGAGTAATTTAATTATGTACCCTTAATTGAAATATAGACAATCTATTTGAAAATAAGCAACTTTGGAGTGGTCATTTATCCAGGGGAGAAAAAGTGATGCAACTATTTGTTTGGCAAAATAGTTTTATAGCATCATTCTAGTTGTTGTTTTACGATTCTACAATTAATCAAACAGGGCTAACTCTTGCTAATTGGACCTAGTTTAAGTGTTCAATCATATTAATGCTGCTTTAAAATGGAACACCATAATATGTAATCACTAATGAGAGTTTCTTAAACAACTAAACAAAAGGTAAATTAAATTTAATGTTTGGGAAATGACACAAGTTATTTGGTGTGCGCTTGGGAGTGGAGTGAGTCATCAGTTTAGGACAATATTATCTGACTAAAGTGCACAAAATCCTGAAGTAAGAGCATGTATATGGATAATATATTCTGTTACTGTTGTTCTGTGGTCAACTTCTCAATGAGTTTCATTAATCTACTGTTGGTTTGTCAGGATTACAAAGAGATGTCAATAGCTTACAGGCCTTCTCATGCAGATGCAACTTATGACATGAAGTATGGTGTCAGAGCAATTCAGGCAGTGTTATCTGAACTTTCAGAATTGGCAACATTAAGAAACACATGTTTTCTGCCTACTTTATCTGATTTTTCAATATCTAACTGCAGGGTGGGGGTAGATCTTCAGCAAGAGAAACTATTGGAAGGGTTGCACCTGGTGCTGTTGCAAAAAAAATTCTCAAGCAGTTTTCTGGAACCGAGGTAAGCATATTTTTGCTCCCATTTTGGAATATGCACTATTTCTTGTTTCACTATCTTTTATCTTTTTTTTTTTTGAACTGTTTTCCCTTCAGATTCTTGCCTATGTGTCTCAAGTTCACCATGTTGTGCTTCCAGAGGATCTAATTGATCACCATTCTCTGACAGTTGATCAGGTATAGATGCTGAGTTTTTCATTTTTAACTGTCTATTGCTCCCTCATCAGGAATTAGCCTGACTATTTAAAGTATGACCTGTTTCCAGATAGAAAGTAATATCGTCAGATGTCCAGATCCTGACCATGCAGAAAAGATGATTGCTGCCATTGACACCATCCGAGTGAGAGGGGATTCCATTGGTGGTGTTGTCACTTGCATTGTGAGGAATGCCCCACGTGTAAGTAATTTATCTCTCCTCTCTCTCTCTCTCCTCCCCCTCCCCCCCCCACCAAACTGCGCTAGGGCCTGTGCGCATATTTTTACTCTCAGTTGCCAATCAAGCTTATGGCAGGGCCTTAGCTTGCAAAAATTTTGCAAATTATTATCTGAAATTTTGAACCTGTAACTGGATGTCAGGGGCTTGGTTCACCGGTCTTTGACAAACTTGAAGCTGAGCTGGCTAAAGCTGTTATGTCACTACCAGCAACAAAGGGGTTCGAATTTGGCAGTGGTTTTGCAGGTTGAGAATTTAAATGGCTTCTCTGAAGTGCCCTTCTCATTTTTCAAATTAAACTTGGTGACCGTAGTGATGAGTCAAGAATTATTTCATCTGCTTCATATTTCTTCTAGTCATATTTACTGCAAATACTTGGTGAAATCGTCGTAGGTACCTTTTTGACTGGGAGTGAACACAATGATGAATTTTACACAGACGAACATGGAAAAATCCGTACTAGAACAAATCGTTCAGGTGGAATACAGGTGTGTTTGTGATAGATGTGCTTTCTGTCTCTCATTCGGATTAAATTGGCTAGTGTCCTCTGTGGGCATGGGTGGTCTGAGATTATCCTCTGGTGATGAACAGGGCGGAATATCCAATGGTGAAATCATAAACATGAGAATAGCTTTCAAGCCAACAGCCACAATAGGAGTAAGTTTGATATCTCTGTCTCTGTACCTCTGTTCCACTTTCCCTCCCCCAAAATGGGGAAAAGGTGTGTACACTTGAGTTTGAACAGCCACATAATGCATTTAGTTGTCTGAAATAATGTTTTGGTACAGTGTTGCGCTATATTTTGTGCCATACATAAGGTTTTTTCCTCTTTTTTTTGGGGGGGGGGGGGGATGATGGGTGGAAAGACACAAAAATTTTTTAAATTAAGAAATTTTAGGATGTGTTTCTCTATGGTAAACTTTGGCAATCCAAGGTTCTTGGTATTATCTATGCCCTTAAAATATTTTTTATCTTGGTCCCCCATATGCAAAATTTTATTTGTGCCTGTCAAGAATGACAATCATTTTAAGCCATTTGCTTGGCAGCACTGATAGTTGTGAACTTGTCATCACTTGTGAGTGTTGTCCATAAGTGTTCTTTTTTTTTTCGGTCACAACATGGGCCAACAGCTTCGACTGCAGGCATAGGTTTCCTAAGTTTCTTAATTCACATATAAAAATTTTTTATGCATTTGTATTTACGTATGCCTTTTTGAGGTAAATGTTAGATTTTGGACCCGAAGTCATGGTCTGCTAACCCCTTTTTGGCCCTCCCCACTTTTCTTATTTTTATCCTCACAGAAGAAGCAGCACACTGTGAATAGACATAAGGACGAGATAGAGCTAATAGCTCGTGGTCGTCATGATCCTTGCGTTGTGCCACGAGGTAAATTTTTGTGATTAGCTACTATTACCCACTTTTCAGAGTGGTCTTCAGTTTGTTAAGCTTCCAGCTTAGAAATGAATGAAAACCCTTTGGAACTAAGGCATAAATTGGTTGGGATTCTGGTTCAGCTGTGCCCATGGTGGAAGCTATGGTGGCCCTGGTGCTTGTTGACCAACTAATGGCACAATATTCTCAATGTTACCTATTTCCTTTCAATCCGAAACTACAAGAACCATTGGCAGAGCCAAGACTTCAGCCAGCCCATGTGCCTTTGTGATGTGTGCCGAAGAAGTAGCTGTGATATGTTCTTCACTGCTCATTTTTCCTGGGTCGGTACTCCATCCGGGACAAATTTTCGGATGAGATGCTTCTCTGTTTTCAACCTTTTTGTTCTTGTTGTAATTTGTGAATCGATGGCCGCTGTCTTCATGAGCCAAATGTAAGGGCCCAAATAATTGTTGTTTTTCATATGGTGGATTCAGTGTGTCTCTTCATTGATGCAAGGTGAGATATTCATTACATTTTTCTGAATATTTTATATCAATTTGATGATTTAACTTTTAAGGTGTAATTGATATTTAAAAATTTTAAGATCTCAGATCTTGCGAAGGATAAAAGACTTATTAATATGAAAAAATTACTCTTATTATGTAACTTACGGTCTAATAGGTCCCTTTTACGTATGTACAATCTCTTAAGGTTTACAATAATTCTTTCTTTGTCTCCTAAACTTATTTACTCGAGGCCTTAGTTTGCAGTATGATCTGTAACAGCTTGTTTGATTTTTAAGTTTTTGATCCAATTCGAGAGTTGTAACACAATTCTAATTGATTCAATAATTAAATTTTAACTTTAATGTCTTATTTGGTATAAGTTATCAAATAAATAAATTAAATTAATTTCTTGCTCTTTTAGTATTAAAATGAGTCAAATTAAATTTTACTTTATTTTTATTTATTTGGTATATATATATATATATATATATATATATTATATGAATTAATGTATTTTTTTAAAAGATATTATGATTGTTGAGTTGTGAGTTAAAATTTAAATTAATTAATACTAAAATTAAATATGAAAGAAACTTAATTAAATTAAATAGTATTTAAATTATGGGTCACCTCTTTAAGAATGACAACAAAAAATAATTTATGAATACGACTTACAAATATAATAATAATAGATATATCCAATTTTTTTTTTAAAAGAAATTCATTTCTTCTTAAGTCAAACAAACTATAATTCATTTCTTCGGACACGCACACAGAAACGCGCGCGCGCACCCTAGGGAGCCAATAACGAAGAAGAAACTCTCGACTTCCATTTTAAAACCATCTGCAAGTAGAGGGAGGTATTGCTTAACTTGGGAAAGTACATCAACTGTCTATTTCGTTACCTTAACTTCATCTAAAACGAAGTCAACATGGGATCTACGTTGCCAACGGTATCGTGCAATAACAGGATTTGCATCACTGTATCTCCATGCGTGTAAGAAAGAAGAAGGTTGACAATCACGGCAGGTAATTAAAAAAATCGCCTACATGGCTCAGCAATTGTTCTCTTGTTATGGCAATTCTCAATAGTTCACACCATCTTTGTATTTACCATTGCGATCGAAATTCCATTCTTGAGGGTATACCTACATTAATACCGATTTAGATTATTTGTAGAACTAACTTGTAGTGGAGTTTGCAGTTCAAGAATGAAAAATAAAAATAAAAATTATAATGTGAGTTGTGTGATTAAAAATTTTCATATTAAAATGAGGAAGAAAAGTATGAGAAAATATATTAATTTAATATTTTAAAATTTTATATTTAAAATATAATATCAAATTCATGAGATTTTAATTAGATTTTTTTAAAAAATTTTAAAATTTTTTTTGTTTTTCTAATAAATAATATCATAATTGATAATTTAATAAAAAAACAAATATCAATAATAAATGTTTTATATCATTGTTGTTCTATGATTAAAGAAAAAATAAATTATACTTATTAAGAGTAGATTCAAATAAAATGATAAGGTAGTAATTTCAAAAAAAAAAAGTAAATTCACATAAAATGATAAAGAAAGAAGAGTGATAACACCAAATTTGATGGAACAATAACGGGGTATTATTCATATATTCAAAAAATGTAAAATTAACGTGAGAGAAATTCACTTTTAAGAGAAAGATTATTGAAATTTTAATTATATAAAATTTTAATTATGAGTTATATAGTTAAACAATCTCACATTAAAGTTAAAAAAAAAAAAATAAGTAATATACAAGTGGAAAAAATTTATAAATTTAATATTTTTACTATTTTGAGTTAAGATGTCAAAATTATAAATTTATTATTTACTTAAATTTTTCTATAGTAGTCTTTGGTTCTGTGTTTCCAACGATATGATCTAATTCCTGTCAAATAAAATATTTATTAGTGACCTATTTTTAAATTTTCTCGAAAGGAGGGGGGTCGATCATTACCTATCAAGCTTAAGGGTTTTTGGGCTATTATTATTATTATTATTAAGGTTTGTAGGCCATTTGATGTTAATGTACAACCACTGATAACATCATGTTAATCATACACTCGAAGGATTTGGATATTTAAAAGGAAACTAATCAAGGATACGCACGCGTAGGTATCCCACGGATGGAATGACAAACATTATCATGAAGATTATGAAAACAATTGCACAATTCTTGCATCATCACGTGCATTATTTGCACCCCAGCAAGCAATGAACAGAGTCCAATTATGTACTCACCTTTGGGATAACACTTCAATAATTAATGGTACTAAAAAATATAAAGCATATTCCTTTACAAGTTCTTCATACATTGTGGACCATAACACGCTAAAGAGAAATAGAAATGCATTTGGAGTACGTGTTACTTTGTTGGGAATGAATGTCACGATATTATATTATTGTGATTAGTATGAAAATAATAAATGTTAGAATCTTGGCTCTCTTGTTGTTGTGAATGATGTGAATGCCCCGTGATATATTATGATTAAATATCACTAATTATATTTAAAGCCTGATTACTTAAAAAGTATATATATATATATTACATTTATTTGGATTTTAAAATAAAAATATTTAATTGGTAAAATTTTCTTAAATATAAATCAAGATTATCAGGAGGTGGTAATCAATGATGATTTGATATCACTGTATATTAGGTAACGTGAAATTTCGCTCTAAATGAGAAAAATTTGGTGACAATATAGTAGAAGCAATGCGTTGGGTATACGCTGATATGTCATAATATGATGAAAGAATTATTGAATTCAAAGAAAATAAAATAATATATGAATAAATAAATAAATTATATGTTTTTTATTTTATTATTTTATAATTAATTTTTTTTAAAAAAAATAATATTATTTAAAATTTTAAAAATTTATTATAATTTAAATTTTTATTAAATTATACATAACAGTAGTGTTAAAAAAAAAAATAAAATAAATAATTAATTAAATTGAATTAAAATTTTGGTATATCAAATTAAATGTAAATCTATTAAATTGAATTATAATTTTTAGTTTTAAAAAATTATAATTAATTGAAATAAATTAAAATGTTATGTATACATATTATTTTTTATTTTGAAAATATTAAAAATTATTATTAGTGAAATTATTTATAATAAATAAATAAAATTAAAATATTATTATATTTTAAATAATTACTTATTTACATTATACACTTAATAATGGGTATTATTATTTGAAATATACATTAAAATTGTACTTTCTACATTCAAATTTGAAATTAAATTGTTTTATTAAAATTAAAATTAAAATTCTGGCTGATTAACTAACAGGGAGAGAAAGGGGAAGACAAAATACCATGGCTTTGTTTTTAAATTTGTGAACAACTAATGTTAATTAACGTGCAGGATGGGTGACCAAAACAAAGCATTACAATACGTAATTACAGTGCAAAAGTAGATCAAAACAAACAATGGCCTAAAAGGGCAGGTAACAGAACTCGGCATTCCCTGTGAAATAAACTTTAATAACGACCATGCACAGGAAAATGGACTTGCGAGCAATGCATCAATCTCTTAGTGGTCCTACTCATCACCTAGACATAATGCTCCAAATTAATATATATGTATGTATGTATGTATGCGTATATGTTGCATGCAAAGCTTCGTTTAATCTCCAAGCTTTTGAACTGAGCTGTCCATATCGCACTCAATTCAAGAGCTAATCAAGCGGATTTTTTATGTAGCAACTAACATCCAACCCCATCCCATGATGTGATTGGAACGAGATTTAAATTTTTGTCCCTCTTACGTTTATTCATTTTTTTTATATAATTTATTTATTATTCTTTATTATATAAATTTATTTTATCATTTTTTATTTTAAATAAAATTTAATTATTATGTGATACAAAATTATAAAATAATTTATATTTTAAAAATTAAAATAAAAATTTTCTTAAATATTATGTATATGTACGTTTGATCAAATTATTAACATGAAAATCTTTATTGGTTTGGTTTCTCAAGTTACTTGCACTTTTCTTTTTTAAAAAAAGAATATAAAGAATTGGTAATATTATTGAGGAGAAATGATATTTCTAAGTTATATTAGTTACAATTTCTTACAATTATAAAAATAAAAATTTTAAATAGTCTTCTAGTTAATTAATTTACACTTCTCATTAAACATTGTATTAGTGGTTAATAGAATTCTTTATATAAATTAAGTTAACGACTCTTCTATCACTATCTTATGAATTTTGTTTTACGAAGATAAACCTCTTGATATTTTTAAAATAAAACATTCAATTAGTCAAATTTAATTTTTATTAAGAATGATTTAATTGTATAACTTAATTATTATCATAAATAATATATATATATTTTTTTTCACAGGGACCATTTAAACCGGATATTAAAACATTTTCACCACGAAAGTTAAAACTTGCCTCGTAAGCGTAGCAATTAAAAAGAGAAGATATTTATGGTTGAAAATATCCACAACAAACACATCATAAATTAGCGAATTAGTGAGTATGTGTGAAATTCTTTGTGTGATGGGACGGAAAGTAGCTGTCAATTTTTTTTCACTTTAACAATATCAGCAGTAATCCCCGCTTTTCTCTTTCACGAAAAGCTATTAACGCGCTGAAATTTGGTCGGTCGGTGCGGTGCCCTTTTTCGAAGAATGAAAAGCCTACCCCGAGCGGTGTTGATTGTTGTCTTAATCGGGCTTCCTCCACTTGACAATTCACGTAACTGTGATTGCGCGCTTGATTTAATGCTCGCTCATTTTGAGGTCAGTTCGATGCATTCTAAATACCAATTCAAATAATAAATCATTAAATGTATATTTACGGTCTCTTTCATCAATTACAATTGTACAATAATTATGATAATGCTACTTAAATCCATGCTTTGAACGTGTCAAATTAGCATGGAGAAGTAAATGCAGATCTTCCATTGGCTAGATTTTTATGAAGGTTCGACGACAGGCAGTTAAAATTTTGAAGGGTGGGACTTCAAATTTCTTATTGTTGATGTAAGGTTCGAGAATTACGAACACTTCAATTCAGTTCAGCAGTAGTATCTTGTCTTGGTAATTCAATAATTCAATTTAGCCGTCGCTGTCAAGCTGAATATATATATGAAATGATCGGCACAGATCCCATCACTCACGTTGTGATATCTACACAGGTGAACAATGGAAAGGCCGGTGGTTGTGTGTTTTCATTCAGGAATTTTCTACGTCGAGTACGTGCCAAGCAGTTTGCTAGTTGTCAATAGTTGACAACAGCAAAGGGCTAAACCGCAAAAATGCCAATCAGCAAACAAAGCCAATAAAAAACGAAATTGGACATTTCAACCAACCAAGCTCAATACCTGGGAAATCTTGATCTTGCAAAAAAAGGGTTCAATTCTTTGCTCCAGACAATCATATTAACATCATGAAAATGTTTAAAATATCAATCAAACAGACAACACCAAATCCCGGGACCAAAGATGAACGCACAAGCACGAAATATTTTTGTATTGGCCCATTCGCCTGCCCATTCCTAGAAGATGTGTAGGTTGCTTAAAAGGGGGGGGGGGGGGTGGGCTCTGGCCAGTCAAGTCACGACTACAAATAAATATAAAGAGAATAGGGCAAATTATTTTATAAAAAGAAAAAATAAAGGACCAAGGTCAGAGAACGAGTTTGACCATCCCACTCAAGTTCCTTGAGAGCTAAGGCTGACAAAAGGCAAACTTAAAAAAGAACCCACAAAAGAGGAAAGGTAAATACGAAAGGCAGGGAGTAGGAGAAACAGGAGGCAGTTTTCCCACCACAAAAGCTCAATTGGCACCAAAAGGTTCACACCTTATAACTTGGTTTGACCTTCAAAATTCAAAAAGCTTAAAACTCAAACTTGCTTTTTCTTTTGCTTCTTTCCTGGTTCCTTCCATTGTAGATATGGTTGGAATGGACACCACAATGCCTGTCCTCTGCCAGACAGAGTATCCCACTAGGATCTCCTACCTTTTAATCTACCATTTGTCCTTTTCACACAGTCCCTTCATTTCTCTTCCTCTCTTGCAATCTTTGCTTTCTAAAAGTAAAGGCTGACTATGTAACTTGCACATGTTCATCTTTTCTTTTCTCCCCGTCTTTCACCTTTCTTTTTCTTTTTCACCTGCATTTTCAATAAATAAAGTACCATTAAAAACTTAATTTAATCTAAAACGTAACACAAGGTTAATTAAAAAGCACATATAATCACAAAAGAGATACAGAGGGGGTAAAACAAAAGACAACAAGAAGCACAAAGCTCGAAGTCTCGTAATCCGTTGCCGATTCTTTTGACCTTAGCCTTTATCAAACAATCGGACAACTAAAGATGTATTTTATTCCCTATAAAAAAAGCAATACGGTAAACATAATTTTTTTTTGGGAAGAAGAAGAAAAAAAAAAGAGCTAAAAATCAACTGTTGAATGAATCTTGAAATTTTTTACTTTGAGCGTATATTCGCGCTTTCATCTTTCTACCATCTGAACAGGGCTTAATTACTTTTTGCAACAGCGTAGTGAAGATATTTCCTTCTTTGATTTATCAAGAGAGTCCCGTCGGTTACAACAAAAAATGGTTATCATTTTCATATCAAATAAATTATTTTTATTCCCATCCAAATAGATGAAGGGGAACGTTCAAATTACTCTATTGATCATAGATGAGTAAAGCTTCTACACCTGAAATGCCTACTCCGACAGATCCGAGATTTAAGAATTTAAAATTTGAACGATTCAAACTGATGTAATGATTCAAAAACCAGGTGATTGGGATTAGGTGTAATGATAATAGTATCACTTCCCCAACAGCCAAAGAAGTAGTATGACGAAGGAACTCGTTCTTGGGGCATTAATATTGTGACATATGCCCTTGGACGCCTCCCTCAACGAGTTTATTCCTACCCAAATGACGAACGCCTCTCTCAATGAGTTTGATTAATACCCAAATGACGAAAAAGCTGAGGAAAAATATGGTCCAATAAAATGTATAGAGATATTCCCCTATCCATGGCCATGATCAGTGTCGGTAGACCGACAGCAGTGGGCTACATTTCCCACATCACCTATTTGTAAAGTTCTGCATAGGTCAACTTTTCTTAATGGACAGCCATAATAAATACAAAAACAGCAACTGTAACAAACGGTTGTTACAAGGTTTGTTCTTTTGAATGAATGAATGAATGAAAATGACAAGAAGAAAGCCCACAACAAATGTGAATTCTAGCTAAATTCCTGCATTCTGCTTGCATAGTTTAATTGCTGTCCACTTTCTTAGATGCATCACCGATGGACATAAAGAAAGCAAAATAAAAGCTGGGTTGGACAAGTTTTTGATAAGTTGGGGCAATGTGACTCGATAGATATGACTTGAAAGTGCCACAGGACCATGAATGGCTAGGACTTGGTAACGATTAGTTAAATAGGTGAGCTAAATTTGTTCAATGTTAGGTAGGCTAGGACATTTCCATTTTCAAAAGACAATTCAGTTTCGCGGTAATCATCAACCGGGTCACTTCTGCATCATTATGAATGAAAACCACTAATTGCTTCAGCTGATATTCACATAAAAGCAAGTTATAATTATATGGCTTTAAACTTTTTGGAGATTATAATTTTAATTTTGTCCCTTCAATGTTTGGTTCACATGTATAAAATAAGAAGAGCTTTCCTAACTTGATTATTCCCATCATGTAAAGGGTCCCCCAAAATGGCCAATTTTAGACAGAACATAATGCCATTTAATTTTAAGACACAGAAATAAAATGGAAAGGAAAAGCACATACCCTTTTTCTAGTTTGGTTTATATCTCTAAAATTCTTGGGCAGAAACAAACCTACGTAACTTTGGGGGCAGCTTGCTTGAAGGCAACAGTGGGAGCGATTCTGCAGCTCCTCCTCTGATGCTCAAGCACCAGTTCACCGGCGAACCAATCGAGTTTCTCGAAATTGCATTGCTCTCCCATCTTCTTGCCCCCGAAGAGCACCGATTCTACATTTTTCTGCTTCAGCATCTCCTCTGCTATTTTAATCAACATTTTCACATTGTTAGGACTTGGGTCTGTGTCCACGTTTGCTCCATACCGCCCCAAGCTGGACCCATTTGCCTGTCACATCAGAATGAATTGTCGTAATCATATTGAATGCTGAATCAGAACAAATAGACCACCTGAAGTGAATTAGGCAAAGAAACCCAAGAAAGCTCAATCATACGGGTTTACAACTTATGCAAGACCAGCAGTACTTAATTTCTTTAAAAGATTAAGTCTGATTTCTAATTTACATACTCTGTTAGTATTGTTTATAGAATTTTAAGCAAAATTAAATACCTTTTGCATCTAATTATTCTGCCCTCTTTCAATGATGAAAGAGACCAGCAGGACTAATAAAGCCATAATATTTGTTGGGTAAACTCTCAACTTCCCTCTGCCAAAAAAAGAAGAAGAAGAAGAAAGGAAGACATGAACTTTAATTTCAACAGGCTTCTTCCCTATTGGTATAGATTGAAATCAGTAGAAAAACAGCAAAATCAGAAACCAAGTCTCTAAAATTGATGGCATAAAAAAGCATACCATAAGTGACACCAATAATAAAAGCTAGGTGCTAAGCTAAGTTAATTATAGGTAGAGTGGCTAATTTTTTTAACTAATACACAATAATAGGTCGTGAATAATGCATCAGGGGTGGTCATTTTAAACAATCCTTTCAAGGCAATGCAAATCCCAGGTCTCTGGCCATTGGCTGTCTTACTAATAGGTAAAAACAACACAACAAAAATCCTCCAAATAAAAATTGACCTTGTTGGCACAATTTGTTTTCCTAAAGTTGCAATTGCAGTGACATTTTAGCTTTAGAATTGGCAGTAAAATCCCAACAGTGGCCGAGTAGGGGGATAAATCAGTTGCCACTTCAAAATGAAATTGATGAAAAGTCAACATTCAAATGACTAGTAGAGGTAATTAGCCTAGTTAACTAGAAGCCCAAGACTAAAAAATCCTCCCGTCTCTAAGCCAACAAAACCAAGCTTCAACAAAAGCAACATCCCAGTGGAAAATTCATAGGATTTCCACGGGAAAACACCCCATTGCAATTTGTCTGCGAATGTCCGCCACAAACAAGCCTAAGATAGGCTAGAAAACACCCCACCATTCATTCAATTGCGTAAACCCAAACCCCTCCCAGCTGAGAATTCTTCATGTACATTATGCCAATGGGAGATGTGTCAATCTCTGAAAAAGGACAATTGGCTTAAACCCTTACCAGCCCGGCCAATAAACCTGTCTGTCTCATGCCCTTGAATCAGGAAAATGACAGTTACAAATTGCCTAGATTCAAATCCACAGTCCAAACTGGACTGGGTAAAACAAACAAGAAAAAAATACAGAGAGAGATTGACAATATTAAAAAAGAAATAGCCACAGGTCTATTCGGTTCTTTTGCCCATACCTGTATTCTCACGTAGTTACTGCTCCGACACTGACCAAATGCCATGGACACGGCCTGGTCCACTGAATCAGCCGAACCATCACCCGCAATTCGCGCCATGGGTCGAGCCCAATGCTTCGCCCTCCAAGCTTTGACCTGCTCCAAGCTATAACTGACCTCAAGAAGCTGACCTGTTCCAAGCGACAACACCAGTAAATCCTCAACCCCTCTTACGAATGGAAATTCCTGCTTGTTGTGCAGCACGTGCGTAATTGCTGCGGCCGTTGGGTTGCTCATGGCGGCTAGTCCACCGTCAACCGCTAAGCACTTGGTCTGACCATCGACGGACCGCATTTGAACCGGTTCGAATAGACCCGGCTCAGCCGATGTTGCCCGGCAGACCTCCCAGAGCCGGAAGTCAAAACTATCGGTTTCCAATGCATCGGCCCTTGAGAACAGAAACGGCGCCGTACTTGAAAGGTCATAACACGGAATCAAAACCGGCTTTAATGTATCTCTGAGAGTCAAATCCCGACCTTTCTCTGTGAATGCCTCCTTCAAGACTTTTTCTAGACCGCCAGTTCCGGCGGTCGAACCGCCTCTTAAAAACCGCATAAAGCCGCCGCCGTTACCAGAACGGTAAAATCTTTTGCCATGGTCAGCTAGCAACCTCCACGTCTCATCAGCTTCCACAATCGGACGGCTGTGATCTTTCGTGCCGAAAAGCATGGCCGTGAAGATGCCGCCGACGCCAGTACCAGCTGCCACGTCGAAATAGTCGGCGATGCTGGCATCAGGATTGCCGGATTTGGTTTTCAGCGCGTTTTCCAGGTACGCCAAAGCCTTACCCGGAAGAATCCCTCTCATTCCGCCACCGTCGATGGAGAGAATGCAGATTTTGCCTCTCTGGTTCTTGATAACGGAGCCACCGTTGGCATCAGTGGTCGGTGGGGCTAGAGGCTCGAGTTTCGGCTCCGTCGGCGGAGGCTGCGGAGCGATCTGCTTGGGAATCCATAGCTTTTGATCGTCGTAGCCGAACAGGAACTTGCTTTCCAGGATTGAGAAGATTTCGTAGCTGAGCTTGTCGCTATCGATGCTCGGCTCTTGCATTATCGAGCACGCCATTTTCCCCCACAATGTTTTCTTTTTTCCTTTCTTTTACCTTTTTTCAGTTTTGCTGTTTGGCTTGGAAAAGAGAATATTACCTGGCCTTCGTATTTAAGAATAATGACAAACCCCTTAACCTTTCATCATCGTCATCATCACCAGGATGCTAGAATTTATATGCAACTCAAAAATAGCACTTTCCCATTTTCGCTTTTCTTAGAAAATCTTTCACAAGCCCAAACACTCGCTGTCACTACTCCAGTTAAAGCTTACAACCAATCATTCGTTACCAGACCCCGCCCCCGAAATACAAAAAAGAAAAAGAAAATAACAAGAGAGAGAATACCCAAAAAAAAATAAAAGAAGCCTTCCCTTCGATATTCTGTGTGTTCTATGGGGTCTCTCTGTCTCTATATGTATGCTTTGTGGGAGGGTTGTGTGTGTAACTTTCAACAGTGCACGCTAATGAAAGTTGTAGCTCTTGATTTGATCATAAGAATTAAGAAGAAAAAAAGATTAACCAATCAACCAACCAACCAACCAACCAAAAACTAACCAACCAGCGTACCATCATCACCGTCAAAGACAAAACACAAAAGAATCCACAGGACCAGACACAGAGCTACAGGAGGCAAGCACGCAAGAGCTGCAGAGCATGTCTGTTTGTTTTCTTTATGCCTGCTCCTTTTTTTTTTTTTTTCAAAACCACACGAATACCTTCAACGAATACAAATCAAACACCATCTCTCTCTCTCTCTCTATACTTCCCCTAATTTTTTATAACGCGAGGCTGCTTGCCGCTTCGACTCACCAACGACGTAATGGGAACCGTCATTTTTATAGCTTATCTAACAAGTCCACTTCAGATTATTACACCCATTCGGATTTTGTCAAAGTTACCAACGGGTATATGCTTACGTGTAGTACGGTCACTTCCCCACTCTTTTTAATCAACGGCCGATTTTCGGTTTTCACTGTTTGTCCGTCATCAACGCCCCATTTTGCAATATTATAAAAAAATGATAAATAAATAAATACAACGGCATACATAAATAAATGTTTTCTTTTTTATTACTATTTATTTATTTATAATTTTCCTCCGTGTCCGTCCTCCTGCCGCCATTGCCTGCCTCCTGGACGCGTGGGCCTCCCTCCCCGCGCCCCCCAAACCCCCCCCGGGTCGCGTCGACAAAACAGTGGAGACGCACTAATGACTCCAAGCGTTTAGATTAGACTCTGGGTAAAAGTGGGTTCCACTTCCACGGCGCTCTGTCAATTTGTATGTCCACCGTACACGTATATCACATCTAAGTAACATGTAAAAACGGTCACATTAGATAGATTCCAAAGTAATAGACTGTTATATATATATATAATTAATTTTCCTATTATACGTAAAAATTAATTATTTTATTTTAATTTATTTAATTTTTTTATAAAAAATTAGGTCCAAACACAAATTTGTATAGTTTGTAATATAAAACATTTTACATATTATAAAATTTTTTTTACTGAGCCTATAAAATTTGTATTCAATAAAAATTTCTCCCAAAAAAAAAATAAAAATGGTTGCATTTTGTACGTACTAAAGTGGGTCAATGTTTGGTCCTTCCCACATTTGCCTAAATTTGGAGGATGTCACGGAGACCCGTAACTCTCCGACAAATTATTATTGATTAAGAAAAAAAATATCAAATTAAATATTTAAAAAAAAATCCATATTTATTAATTGGCATGACGCATTGGATGATTAATAAATTTCTTATAACAATTTTTAAACATAAATTAAAACAGGAAAAAATTTTTGTATGATGAGTACAAATCATTTATCAGGGCATTCTTATTAGATTGCAAATACTAAAATGCAAGGAATATTCATACGGCATGACGACCAGTCTTCTCATTCTGCCCTTTTGTCAATTTGTTAGGTACGTTCTTTTAAAAAATTAAGGAGGTTATTTTATTACGTGATAATGTCAATTAAAGTAGCATTCTTACTTGTACCTTTTAGGATAATATAAATTTATTTGATGGGCTGAAGCAATAAAGAAGATATGCGAACATAAATACGGGAAAACTAATTAACTTCATTTTTTAAAATTATAAATACTAAGTAATTAATTATTTTTTAAAAAAATTTCTTAAAATTAATTAATAAAAATTGTCAAAAAAAAAAAATTTTGTTGTCATCTTTTCAGTCTCCATTTAGGTAGGTCGTGTGGTCCGCTGAAATTAAAATAACTTTTACCAAAAAAGCATCCATCCAATGAACGCAATTAATCCGCACAATAAAATTGTCCAATCAAAGCTATTGTGTGGTACGACTTTGTGATTGATCGACCGACAAAATGTGTGCATTTGGCACAAAATCAAAATCCTTAAAATAATTTCATGAAAGGCTAGCAAGGTGGACAAATGTTACTATTAGACATAAATGCAGCGTGGCATTCTGCTCTTTCGGTTGAAAGTTACTAGTCAGTCACTTTAAATTCAATTGAGTGGAATTTGTGAACTTTAACCAATTCTCGTTTTCACGTCCTGCGAGCACGTTTTCACAATTTCAGTTTAATTAATGGTAAAATTAGGTTATGTACGTTGTTATGTTCTGTTTTTTTTTTTATTTTTTTTATTTTTTTTTATTTTGGTTCTGCTGGCTTACCCTGATAATAATTAAAAATTTATGCTAATTATGATTGCTCAAACAAATCGTGTAATTATAACGTGGAAAATGTTGATGATTGCCACTGAGACACTTGTTAACAGTAAATGATGTTTAAACTCTCATTAGTAAATCTCCCATATGCACGAGGAAAGGAAATGTTTGAAAGTTATAATGTATGAGGAGGATTTTCACAAGATAAATTTACCATTATTTACGTGACAAATACATGAGAAGTATTAATAATGTTACTGTTTTATTATTATTATTATTATTATTGTATTTGTAGGGCAACCAATTCTTTTATTGCATTATATGAGATTTACGAAATAAGAAAACATTTGTATATTTTAGACTTTTTTTTCCTTTTATATTTTCCTTTATCATTTACATATAAGTTATTATTCTTTTTCAAGCCTTACATTTTTGTATTTTTTTTTCAAATTAATTAATATATATTTTTTTGAATATCGAACTCTATTTCTCTATTATTCTAGTTATTAACGATGCATAAATTTTTTTTGGAGCAGATGCTC
The DNA here is from genome assembly GCA_037832385.1 of Rhizophora apiculata. Lineage (NCBI taxonomy): Eukaryota > Viridiplantae > Streptophyta > Magnoliopsida > Malpighiales > Rhizophoraceae > Rhizophora > Rhizophora apiculata. The sequence continues at coordinate 2,640,419 of CM075426.1, read as the reverse complement.
TTTCATGGAAATTAAAATGAAAAATGCCACGCAGGCAAAGCCACACAAGGGGATAATAGTGAAATTTGAGAGAGATAATTAAAAGGTGATTATTGGTCGAAACCCCTTCAACACATCAATCCGTGATGGGAAATGGACGTAGATAAAGGGGTCATTCTTTTTTTTTTTTTTTCTTAACAACTCTCGTAAATATATATTAAAATAGTTAAATCAGGAAATATCAAATGTATTTATGGACTCTATTACTAAACAGTATCATTTGTTAAGTGTGCAAATCATTTTTATCTTGAAAAACTTTCTTTTTAAGTGACCATGCCAACTGAGCCATTATAATTGCTCATAATAAACGGTTGGCAAAGCCAATTCTGTCGAGTCTTGTTTGTGAATTCACGTTAGACATTCTGACAAATGAGGATAAAGCATCACCATATGTTTGATAAAGTTGACTTGTACTAGTCTTCCAACTTTGCTTAACTGCACTTAAACCAGTTGGTAATGATAACGCCCTTTACTAAATTAAACCGAATATTTGGTCTTTATCTCCCCTCGAGTTTAATGGGGTTCTGTTTCATTATCACTTCTTCATGGTGGTTATTTTTCTCTTTCACGAGCTTTGCAAAATCAATTAGCTATATTCAAAAGTGATGAATTGTAAATAAAATTAATTTTTATATTAGATATAAGGCATTAATATGATATAAAATATTTTGTATATAATATAAAAATTAATTGTATTTATTTGAGTTTATAATTTTTGAATTCACCTTTAAAAAAAGAAAAAAAGAAAAAAAAGGTTAAAAGTTGTTTTTGCACTAGGAAAATCATGGCACTACTGTTTGTTAGTTGGTGACTTATCTCCATAATTAAGAGATTGAGGAATCTTTTATGGTGCACTTACTCCACTAATTACGGCGTAGATTAAACAAAACCTGCTTTGCACAGTTAGCAAAGATAGCTCATGGGGGCATCATTATATGGAAAACCATTTTTATTTGTGATTCCGTGGGGGATTACCCCAAGTCGCAACTAGCAACTTTTTTTTTTTTTTTTTTTTTTATACATCTAAATTGAATATCACGTAATAATTATTGGAACAAAATATTTGTTATCTTTTCTTTCTTTAGTTTTTGATATATTGTAATTTCATCATTAATTTTTAACATTCATAAACTTATAATAAACAAATAAAAATTGCAATAAGTGAAACTCAAGCTGAAGTGTGATAGATGCGCACGATTAAAATGCGTGTCCTACAGGGAATGGGCTTGTAAGCTGTAATGTAATGGCAGGGCGTTTACCGGAGAAGGACAGAAAGGCAGGTCTTTTTTTATTTTTTTTTATTTATTTCGAAGTTAGGCAAAGCCCCCCTGGCTAGCTTCTGTTCACCAACAAATGAAGACACTGTAAATGCCCCATGCTGGCTTGTTTTGTCACCATCTTTGTCAAAAAAATGGTATCTACCTGGTCCACATCTTATTTTATCTTTACCCCATTCCGCCACTCCCATTAACCCTTCCAATGTCACCATCTCCTCCTACCTGGCGACGCCTGTAGCTGTAACCCTATTGATTCCATTATTATGGGGTCTGGTTCAAACTACAAAACAGGAGTAAGAAGAAGAAATTGCCATTAGTTGTTGGGATCCGGCAATAGCAATAGGTTGTTGTCAACAAGAGGTGGCCATTATTGGTATGTAGAGGCAGAACACATTTGATTCCAATTAACTAATAGTAATTTGACCTTTTCAAAGCGTAATATCGTCAACGGGCACACGACGTATTGTCAATTCTCATAATTAACCTCACTCTCGTTAGCCAAAGAGAAAGACGTAGAGGGAAAGGACTCGACAATCTTGCATCTTGGCATTTGGCGCGAAGAACTGTTTGAGCGAGGACCTGGCCTCAAACCGAAAAGCCTCCAAATTGTTTTCATTTGCTCTCCCCTCTTTTGTCTTCCCCGTTGAAATTATGCCGGACCAGACAAGACGGTCAGACACTGTACTTTTTTTTTTTAAAGCTGACATTGAACCATCGTAGTCTCAACCAGGCAGCTGCTTAGCGGACCGCTTAGACCCAATTACATTACCTCCACTTGAAGGCATTAATATATTAAAAATAAAAAGGTATATGCATGGTCATCAGCTCCTAGCAATTAGCATGGTCCTATCTCCAAAAGCCATTCTTGGGATGGGCCCTGATCAATTTCTATTAGCCAGAGTGCAAATCATGAATAATGTGGGGCAACAGGTCTCCAATGCCGCGTTTTTGTAGTAAAATATTATTATTATTTTTTTTTAAGGTTTCAGAACTTAATCTTAGAAAAAAAAAAAAGTGAGATTTACAAAAATAAAGAAAATTATTTTATTAAATGTTTCATGACTTAATAAACTTTTGAATAGATTAAAAAAAAATGAACTCCTGGCCGATTGAACTATATTTTCCAGTTAAATTCTCATCTTATTTTTTTTAATCGAACTGGCCGAAAGCAGAGTTAGTTCACCGAATTACTATTTCAACCGTTGTTTTTTTTCCCAAAAACAGCTTATTATTAAATGTAATTTAGTCAACAGTTTGGGAACCAAAAAGTAAAGAAAAATATTAGGCAAATACACTATTTAATAGACACAATATAATTATATTACATAAATAGCATTTGGTCCTATATAAATATTACAAAGTATTACATAATAGAGTTTTTAAAAATTAGAATGAAATTTCATGTAAAATTTATATGGTACTAAATGTTATTTATATAAATTAAATATTATCCAATATAATGTAAATTATATTATGTTTATCTGTAGTAAAGTCCAATTAAAGAGTAATAAAAAAAAAAAAAACTGTACATAAGTAAAACGAACATGGAAATTACAATAGTGGGTGGCCTAAAATAGGTATGGTTGTTGGCAGTATGGAACTGTTCCTAATGGTACTTGTCCCATGGTTTCTTTTGCAGAAACAGGGGTTCCAGACAATGTGTGATTCAGAAGCAGCAGTTGAACCGTGTTAGACTTTCTCGACTAAAATCCATGCGCCAATTTTCCTAGGCAGCTGTTTGTTAACACGATGGGTTGGGTAGGATGTGGCTTTGATAGGTATGACTTCGCATCTCGTGGTCATACCGCAATGTCACCAAGAGCCGCTTGAATTTGGTTGTCTTATGTTAATGTTTTAAAAAGAGTATGGAGTAGTCAACCAAACTTAGCCAAACTTTAGTTTGATTGACGACAAGATTAAAAACTAGTGGGGGAAAAATGGAATTCAAACTTCAATTCTGTCCTTACAAAATATCAGGTTTAATTCAGACGCATGCAGTGTTTTCTTTTCTTTTTCAGCATGTGAAATATGATCTCCTTGGGCAACTCAATGTGGATATTGGAAGCTCGTCTTTTGGGCAATCCTGCATGAACAGAGCAGGCTCTGGTGGGCTGTCAAGGATTTTGGACTTTTCTATTTTTTCAGTATACTAATATCTCAATGATTGTAGACTTTTACGTTATTCAACAACTGGTTACACTCCAAGTAGAAGGGCTAAGTGGACACTTGTGACATGAACTGCAAGCAAATTATAGTGGATGGCCTTGAGTCTCAATCACAATCACCCCAACGTAGCATTCTTGTAAGACCCCCAAGAGCTGCTCAAGCGAGGTTGGAGTTGGAAAACCTTTTGGGCCGACCTATTCATGGGTTGAAATTTGAAGCTTGGAATTTGGCGAGGCCAGACTCGATTAAGACCAACAAGTGGCATACAATTTTCTTTTCTTTTCTTTTCTTTTCTTTTTTTTATTGGAAGTAATATACAAATTAAATGCATGTATAAGTTTTAATATTCAAGTATTTTGTTAATAATGTAATTTTATACGTTTTTAAACCACAAATTTAACACGATTAAAATAATACTACTTCTACTAGTAATCTGTCCTAAAGATTTAATGCACTATAATAAATAAAAGATTAAATTCCTTTTCATATTTTTCTCTTCTATTTCCCTTTTTACTCCCAGCTAGAAGTTCTTAAATTAGTAAGATTCATCAAAACATTTAAATCCTCTATGCACATGCAATTTTTATGTCTTTCTTTCTTTATTTTCTTTCTCAATATAATGTTATTTTTATAGATCATTCTTTTTTTTTTTCGTATGAATTCTTTTTTTGAGATGAATTTCACTTGTAATTATTTGTAAACATATTTCTTCATTACTTGTATGTGTTGGACTGTTAGGGCAGTCTACCGTCTTCCGTGTGATGTACCTTTGACCCTCTTTTTGCTTGCCGTGTAGCATAACAAGTCTTGGAAAGTTCAATCATATTCTAACATGGTCCACTTCCAAGATATTTGGGAACTTCAGATTTGTGGTCCTGTGGCTTCCATAGCTTCTCTCTCATTTTCCCATGGAAACACACAGAATGCCTTTCTCTTCTTCCTTCTGTTCCAAAGTCCACAAAAATGCCCAATTCATTCCATCATGTTCAAGGAGTACCCAAGAAATCAAAACGACAGTTTTTTCCAAATACAGAATGTATGAGTAACTCCCTTGTATTTGATATTTTTTGGCCCTCTCAAATGTTAAATTCTGTTTTTTTTAACTAGGAGCTTCTCCTGTTCCCAGCTGCGATTATCTTGCCTGTGGCTGCAAATGGCAGCAAAAGCCAAAGACATTGTTGATCCGAAGAAAGTCAATTGTCAAGGCATGGAGAGATCCCACAGAATTGGATGAGAAGCCAATTAATGAAGCTGAGACAAAAGGAACTATTGCTGGGGCAGTTGCTCTCATTATTGGTACAAGTATTGGTTCAGGGATACTTGCTCTCCCAAAGGAAGCCTCTCCTGCTGTAACTCTCCTCTCCTTCTCTCTCTAGCACCAAATGGCATATATATATATAGTGATATAGTGATTAATTATCTAAGCTAGCCATTAAGTCTATCTTCTTGGGAAGGAATTTCCTATAATCCAACGAAATACTTAATTACTTCTTCTAGATATAGGTGGGATATCATAAGGACCATCGAACAAATTGGAAAATGAACGAAATACCACAATTAATTTGATTATGATGGTATAATGGTAGAAAAATATGTATGGTGCACTAACAATTGGGTTCAAATACCTTTGATATTGCAGGGTTTTATCCCAAGTTCAATAGCAGTTGTAGTATGTTGGGGCTTTCTCCTAACTGAAGCACTTTTGCTTATGGAAGTTAATGTGGGTTTGATGAGAAGGAAAATGAAGAGAGATGATGAGAGTGAACTAGAGGTCATATCTATTAGGACTATGGCTCAAGAGACATTAGGAGATTGGGGTGGAAATTTAGCCACCATGACCTATGTTTTCTTGGGTTACACTTCAATGATTGCCTACAGTTCCAAGTCTGGGGAGATCCTTTTCCATTTGACAAATCTTCCTGAGCCAGTCTCAGGCTGCTTGTTCACTACCCTCTTCACAATTCTAATCTCCATTGGTGGAACTCGCACCACCGATCAACTCAACCAGTGGCTCACTGCTTCCATGATAGGTATTCAACAATTTAAGCTTAGGTGGTCTCAACATTTCCTGGTCTTGTAGAAATCTACGCTATTCTAGCGAGTTCCTACTAAAGATGTTTGATCTGGAATATTTTGTGTACAGTTTAGTGGACATGGTTATATGATCTTCTGATTAATTGGCAATGTTTCAATGAAGAAAATGATAAGGAATTAATGCACAGGTATGCTGCTAGCAATAGAGGTGCTAGCAGTTATGTTTGGAGGATGGTCGGGATTGGAGAGAAGTGGCGACTGGGGAAAAGTTCCAGCTGCCATTCCTGTAATGATATTTTCATTGGTATATCACGATTTAGCACCTGGTAAATACTCAAAATAATTCAACTTTCTCCTCTTGCAAGATGTCTTTGTAGTTTAATTAAATGGATATCCTTGCAGTGCTTTGTGCTTATTTGAGTGGTGATCTTATCCGATTACGGGCTTCAGTTTTGCTTGGTAGCCTTGTTCCGTTGCTGGCATTGCTTGTTTGGGATGCTACTGTGCTTAGTCTTTCTGCTCACACTGATCAAGCTGTGGATCCTGTTGAACTGCTGATGAGGTGTGTTAACATCTGTAGATCCCGTCAAGAATTTGAGATACTCTGGATAGTATTAGCACAAGATAATCTAGTTGCAGTACATTTCATTAGTAGTCATGTTTAGTTAGCTAGACAAGGTTTTTTCATTCATAGGTAAATGTCAGTAGTTTCTAAGAATTCCTTGTATCCATGTACATATCTCCTCATCAACATGTTTCTGGCTTTTCAACTTAATTTTCCACTTGCTTCCTGAAATTAGTGTTTTCTTGAGAATAATTTGTAGAACCTTCTGCTTGGGTGTCATATTGACTGATACATTAAGCACTCTTCTCATATTTTCTCTGGTTCAGTGTGAGATGGAGTGGAATTTCATACATAGTTGAGGCCTTCTCACTGCTGGCAGTAGGAACATCGCTAATTGGCACCCTCCTGGGCTTCTCTGAGTTCTTCAAGGAGCAACTCAGGAATCTTTCATTACATTCTCAAACCACGCAAACATTAAAGGTAGCACCAATCTTCTGACCTACTTATATGATGGCCAGTCATGGATACAGGTTTTCAACCGCAAATGCTGCAGCACATGACTAACTCTCAGATACTTATGTGAAACTACTGCAGGAACCAAAGGAGTATTTTGGGTTTAGAAATTGGTGGGGGAAGAACAAAATCAACCTCACCGCAATGACAATAATTGTTGCTCCAACACTAGTTGTCTCAACCACTGTTCCAGATGCATTTTATGCTGCCACAGACATTGCTGTAAGTTGATGGTGCAGGAATCTGAGAACAAATGAAATTTAATTGGCTTCTTTCAGCAATAAGAATAGGTCTTTTTCAACTTGTTATACTGAGAGTAACATAGCTAGATCACAGAATTAAAAAAATTCTGATTATCCATCTGCACTTCATTTGCGGAAACAGGGTGGCTACTGTATGACAATGCTGTATGGAGTTCTACCACCTGCCATGGCTTGGGCAATGCATAAAAAAGAGTGTCTGCAGACTGGTCAAAAGGCACTATCTAGATCAAGGCCTGCACTTCTTGGCATAGGCATCTTTGCATGTGGGGTTGTAGTGCAGCAAATATTACAGGATTTCTCTGGTCTGCTCCGCTGAACAAGGTTTGAACTATAAATTAAGGCCCTTAGCATTCAGTTAACCTGGCAAATAAACGTTCCAGGGGCAATTCTTCCTATACGCATCAAATCCTTTGTAAGAACCCTTTAGTAAATGCGGGAATGTACATAAATCCTGTTCTGCAACAACACTCCGCTCCACGGATAGCAGAATTCATACTATTCTTTATGAAGAGATACAAAAAAAAAATCAGTTGAAATGAAATTACCACTTAATAGTCTAGGATCATATTTCTTAATAATTGCTACTAATTTACAGGTAAGGATTATTTTTCTTTTGTAGATGGACCTCTCAATTGAGAGTGTGGAGTTAATCTGATTTCTAATCTGGGGTCACAGTTTATGAACGCATCAAACAATATTAGCCATCATATTGGCCATGGTAACTCATAAGGCCAAACAAAGTGGAAAAAGAAGAGCACCAATAATCACTAATATGCAGCCCCAGTCATCCTCAAAACTAAATGCGCATAGTGAAAGAAGAAAGCAACAGAACAGTAGCAAATTGACAAACTCAAGGAATCGGTCTGCTTGCATCATATACCAGTTGCGCTCTTCTCATGTTAGAACGGCGTTTCTTGTACACCAATCCACAACAAGTCAACAGCCCAGCTCCTGTCAGCTTTCCTATCACTATCCCTGCCTTCTCTCCACCATTCAGTCCCCTCGAAGGGCCTGTCCATTTTATATTGGCAGATGGTGGCGGCTGAACCCACGGCATCAGCGGAGGTGGCGATGGTGGTGGAGGAGAAACTCCTGAGCTGCCTGGAGAGGGGGGAGGAGAAACGGGTGGTCTTTTGGGTGAATGAGCAGTTCCGTTGTAGTTGGGCGGTTGTACAGGTGCCAAAGAGGCAGCAGCGAAATTCACGTAGACAAGCCACAGGACTAAAGCGATGCATAGTCTGACATGTACAGGCTGCACTGCCATTAGAACTGTAAAGTTGGATTAAACAAATTTCAAGTGCGGGTGGTACAGGAAATTTATTTGGGCTTAACCAGTAACAGGTTGCATTCAGAGTAATTCACATCGAAGCTTCCAAGGAATGTTACAACAAGAAACTCATTGTTACAAGGAAAACGACGGGTAAAACTAAGCATGTGGCGTTGAAAGTAACTTGGTAATGCAGAATAGGACAGCAAACTTCATGGTACAAATAGTCTTTGGAGTCTAAATTCCAAAGTAGTAGCTGGCATGCCGACGTATTTTCAATCACGTTGAGTTGCCATAACTGTCAATGATATTTTCCTATTTACTGGTTTAGTCATTGTCTTGGAGACTTCTCGATGTCAATAAGAGCAAACGAATACTAGGGAGGGACGTTGATAAATGACCCATTTCCATACCACCAGATTGGTGATAACTAATTAATTGGCAATTAACTAGTTTATTAAGGAGGGAAAGAATTAAATAAAAAGATTAATACTTGATCGATAATCCCAAGAAATTTCCTAGTTGACAAAGTGGGTGTTTTTCTCATCTAATATAGCAGTCACAATTCACAAGGAAATATTTTCTTGTAGCCTGCCTTTGATGATGACACTGTAAATATGGCCTCAGCATAGTTGCTTACATACTAACTTGCGAATACTGAATACTACCTTACCATGATACAAATAAAAAAAAAAAAAAGAAGGCCAAAAAGAAACATTTCATGTATCTTTTACGGTTCAATTTTCGGTTAACAATGTGGATTGTAGAACAAAGTTTTCAGATTTGGGATATATATATATATATATTAACGTTCAAGGTGAAAATGTTTCTTCAGAACTAAAAAATATTGAAGGCGAAGTCTGTGACAAACCATGCAAGCTCAAAGCTTATTCATAAAGAGAGAACTAATTGAGAAGTATGCTCATTAAAACATCATAATTCATCCATAATATCCTTATTGTTGCTCCTATTCTTCACATTACTCTCACTGCTCTCAGACTTAGAGGGATCAGAATCCTGGACATTTTTAGTCGAATTTGACCTCTGCAGTTTAATAGCGATGGATGCGTGCTCTTTGAAGGAACTTGTAGAATTCTACAACGGAGCAGTCGGTCTCTACTGTGATATGCATCAAACAGCAATGAACTACTTGAAGAAGATATTTATACATAGGAGAAGCTAGGGAATATGAACAGAAAGAATAATGTCATTGCAAAAGCAAAAGTATTCAATGGTGTGAAGTTCACAAACCGGATCAGAAATCTTATTTTTAGCTGGGAAAAAGCGAAGACTGGGGAATTCATCTGCCTGGAAAATTATAGCAAAAAGTTCGGTGTTACACATTCACGTTTGAAGAAGCTTCAGGCATCACAGGTATAATTCTTGTAATGGTCATTATGTTGTCATCAGAAAATGGACCACATGTCTTACAGACTTGCATACTATCTGCTACCTTCAATCCAGATACAGTTTAGGAGACTAAAAAAGGATGTCATTTTCGCCCCTGAAAAGAATCAGATACAGGACTTAAAAGTCAGCCACAAATTCTGCCTAACATAACAGTTGCCAACAATGCCTCAAAACAATTTCCAGGCACTTGTGCTGGCATTTTTTGTATGTTGACCACAAAAATAAAGGCAATTTAAATGAAGAAAAGAAAATCAAACAATACCTTAACCCTGGAATGCTCATTGGTTGTCCCATCCATCTTAGCTATAACAAGGGAACCAATGCCGCTTAAAATAGTCATATCTAAGTTACGCTGCCATATATGCCAAGTCACAAAATTCAGGGGAAATAAGTTATTTCAGACAATGCCTTCGTGATACTTTATGGCATCAACAAACACTAACTGCACATTTTCTTTAGTTAAAGTAACGAAGAGAGGGAGCTTGTTGGTGGATACAAATTCAGCCATTGCTAGTTCTGAGAATTGATCGTCTGAACACGTGCAATAAACTGATAGTAAAGCATCAAGTGAAATTATATTGTAGCATTTCCAAATTGTCAAGGGCTTAAGGGAACTGACCGAAACGAGTTAATTTTTCTTCCTCTTTCTTCAGAAGGACTAAAGCAGGACGATTGACTTGGGGTTCAATGTGGAAAAGCTTAGGAACATCAGGATTAGCAGTTTGATAGAAAGTGACATCTTCTTCCAGTTCGGCAGCAAGCTCCCCGCTCTCAGAACCCTGTAATACCCCAGACAACAAGCATTGCACAAAAGGGATACTACAACATATTGCCGCTTCCAAAGAAGAAAAATATGCAATGGTAATGACCAGTGGGTGCAGTTAAGTACCACTAAAATATCAAGGAATCCCAAAACTAATATAGAGTCAGCCGCCAATATGCGTTCTGCATCCTCCGTTGTTGTGATGTTGAGAACAGGAGGCCCAATTTTTTTCTTGACCCAATTCACAATTGCATCCCTGTTAGCCATCAAAAAGCTAATGCTACTCAAGGACACCTCTTGTCGTCCCTTGCTTATAAATACATAGTGATCCTACATACACGACATCAGAACACTGGCAAGAGAGATAATGATCTGATAAAGAGACAAGCGAAAAAAAAGGAATCGATTGAAAGTTGTATTCAAGTCTAGCATTTTGACCTGTGGCAATTGGAAAACAGCATGAATATCTTGACTGTTGTTTGTTAATGAAAGCCAAAGAAAATGTGGGAAAAAAGAAAGTAACAGATGACGAAAAATTGCTTGAGTCTGATGTGCCAAGTGGAGTTGTTCATTTCTCGGGACACGAATTTCAGAAATTTGTTTGTTTCTCATGCACCGTATTCTCCGCAACCAGACATTTAATTGCAAATTAGAGGCAAATAAAGGATATTTCTCTCTCAAATCATGCATGTCACATTATGCTAATCTTCCTTTACCATTCAAATCGTTTTAGATTCATAACTAAAGAGCTGCAGCAGGATAGGGGTTGCAAGGTATCATAAATCCACTGAACCTTAGTGCACATGCATGCACGTACTTTAGAGAGAGAGAGAGAGAGATACTTGTTGAGACCACCGTCATAGGGCTTAAGAACCCCATCAACAAAGAAAAACAAAGTAGCAAGCCCCCGAACCTCATACTTGTGGTACAAACCGATCTACTCCATGCCATCCACCTTGGCAAGCGCAGCCTTGCCCTTCAGCTCAGTGGCAGCCGCCGCAAACTCTGGGGCAAGAGTCTGGCAGTGGCCGGACCAGGGCATGCAAAACTTCACCATCACATGCCTATTCTTTTCCAAGAACTCACTGAAATTGTTCCCCTTAACACCACGACGTTCTCCTCGTCGATCACTGGCTGCTAGGGCGGCGTTGCTTGATCGTCGAGATCGCTGTCATTTTTGTAATCTTGATGATTTGGATGGTGCTGTCTCTGAGTGGATGAAGTGGAACCCGATGATAATATGGCTTTTTGGGATTCAAGAAACGCTGTGTCGTCTTCAAGATCGCGGTCGTTTTCGAAAGCTGAGCAGGGAATGTTTTGGATATTGAAGAGGACGAGGATCAAGATAGTGCAAAAAAACCGACAAGAATGTTTGTTGGTTTCATTGCTGACTCAGGAGACTGAGAGGGACACTTCACTTTCAGACAGCTGAGTGCTGGTGAGTGAGATTCATGTTAGGAAGAGACCTCCATGGCTATTTCTATTCATATTCTAGAGAAAGGAGATAGTTGGACTGGGGACTTCTGTGACACGTGGATGAATTTTTTATGAGGTTTAGCACAACACCAACACGGACGAGTCAAAGTTAGCCACGCAATCGGTGAAAAAGGGTTTCGAAGAAATAACTTGTTAAATCATGACTCGAGGGGTAACGGTGTATTGGTATTTTTTTCATTCGTATTACTCTGAGTTGGAAATGTAATTTGTATATTGCGTGTGAAATGACTTAAGCTTTTTTTTTTTTTTGGGTGCTAATTATGGTAATTATTTTAATGTTTTGCTGAGTTATAATTTTTGAAAAAAAATAATTACTTTTTTATCTTAAAATAAAAAAGTGAGGTGATACAAAATAATTTGAAAAAAAAGATATGATTTAATTAAAGGAATAAAAAACTCAAACTTTTATTTTTAAGCTTGAGATTAAAAATATAAGCTTTTTGGATTTAATAACAAAATATAAATAAAACCTTTTTATATAAAATTAGAAATTTTGATTAATTATTAGTTATTTAGGATAAAATTTTTCATCTTTAGGGAAAATCAAAAGCTAAGATATGCAACTTCTATACTTCATGCTAACAAATTTAATACGAGTGGTAAAATGAACTTCTTCTTATTCTTTTGAGGCTCAAGTCTCTCTCACACTTTCCTATATATCAATTTTTTCAAAAAAAAAAAAAGATGTGGGCTGTTAAGTAACATAGAAGTGCTTCTCAAGAAAAAAAAAAAAAAATAATAATAATAATAAAAACACTGAAGTGGACGTGAATCCAAAAATAAGTAAACTCAACAAGGATTATTGATTTTTTTGTCTTCATAAAACCTTTGATCATGAAGACAATTGCGTCCCTCACTATTGTCACACCCATTGGCGCGCCATTGGCTCCAAGGTGTAAACTGTATCTAAACAAAAGTCATATCGATGGTTATTTTAATATTTCTGGCCTGAGCCTCATCTTCTCAATCAACGCTCTCTTTGGCGTCCATGCGTGGCAATGGCGGCCACTTTGTTAAGCCAAAATGTGAGCAGTGCCCACCTCTTGTTTTCGCTTTTTTTCTTTGATTTTGTTTCTTTTGGTTTTTCACGGATTTCATTTTCCTATTTCTTCCTCAAAAAGTGGATGATCCAACTAAATGTTCTCAAAAAGTGGCTGACCCAACTAACCATTAGGCCACACGTATCTTCTCTCTGTTTCTCAATGCGGCTGTCCTAAGAAGAACGCGGCTATGGGCAATGGAAAAACAACAGAAGTGTGGTGTTCTACAACCAAAATAGTAAAACTAATCGAAGTGGTGAGATTGAAAACAAAGTTTTAAGTTAGATGATGTAATTGCATGAGATTGAAGTTGAGTGATGAAAAAAGAAAACATTGTATTCTATGAGGTTTTGTTTTCAACGTTGTTGTCTTGATGTGAGAAGCAGAGGGGGAACCAAATTTTTATTTAAAAACTTTAAAAATTATTTCTTATTAAGACTTGTGAAGAGCGATGACTCTTAATTTATGAAAAATTTTATTTAAGAATTATGTTTCATGGTTAACCAATAAAGATTAAGCGCTTAATATTCTTATAAAATTATATAATTCTGATTACAATTTGCGGTAGATAATTTTATTCCAATTTCTCATGGAAATGCCTTCAAGCAACCGTGTAGAGACTGTGCCCACCCCAACCACAGCATATTCGACTTGCCTAATTATATGGCCACAATAACATAGCATTCATCAGTAATCAAAACAACAACAGAGAGCAATCATGCGACACCTTCTTTCTCGGTGGCGAGCACAGCGCCGCTGCCCTTCTTGCCGCTTTCGGCTCTGGCCGTTAGCCACCCCACCATTTCACCAGACACTAAATTGACATCCTCCTCCGACTCGCCAATCAGCTGGTGCCACAGACCAGGGTAAAACTTTATCGTCTTATCCCTACTGGAGGCGCGTCGATGGAGCTCCTCCGCGCACGCGGGGTCACACACCACGTCATCGCCGCCGTGGACTATCAGCAACGGCACGTCAATATCCTCGAACCTAGCCTGCAAATCCTTGCACACCCTCAAAAGTTCAAGCGCCGTCGACGCTCGTGGCCTGGCCACCGTCCTCTTTGGGCTCGCCAGTGCCAACTTGCGCTTCCACTCCACTTTGAACGAAAGATCGGGTATGGACCCGCGCGTGGGAACCACGCGCCACGTGGGGATCACGGCGGCGACGACAAAAAGCAAATGCTCCAGGGGCCACGGAGGCTTAAACTTAGCGCTGATCCCACACATGGCCCCGTTCAGAATCAGCCCATCCCACACGCCCTTCTGCCTGAGCGTGATGTAGAGCGATATCGCGCCGCCAAGGGACTCTGAGTACAAAAACGCAGGCAAGTTCGGGGCGTGAATTTCTCTGAACTTGTCGAAGTAACGAATGCAGTCGTCGACGACGGGGTTGAGATCTGGGATGTGATGCTGGAGGCCGTCGAGGCAATCGGAGTAGCCGTGGCCCTGGTGGTCAATAGCGCAAACGACGAACCCGGACTTGGCGAAAAGTATGGAGGTCAATTGAAGCAGCCAACCGGACTCGCCAGTGAAGCCGTGGACCATGGCGACGCAACCTAGTGGCTGGGCCGGGGGAAGTGGGGCCCAGGATTGAGTGAAGAGCTTAAGGCCGCGGGCGTTGGTTATGTACTCGGAGGAGTGAGTGACGCCGTGCCGGGCGTAGAATTCGGGAGGGGAGAGCGTGCCGAAGGGGCTATGCTCGTTGGCATCGGACACTGGATGCTGGACAGCGATCACCATGACTGTGGCTGACGTGGGACACCCCGAACGGGAAATTGGACCGCAAAGGCCAAGTGTGCGTGCGCGCGCGTGTTGTTTTTGGTGTTTCTCAACTTCGGGGGTTGAATTTATTCGGTTGTGTCTGGTGGTATTTAATAGTTGTGACGGTGTAATGGAAAATATAACTTTGATTTAGAAGACATACTTTTTTTGTTTTATTCACAATATATATATATATATATATATATATATAATAAACGATAATATGTATTATTATGTATAAAAATAAAACATTATTTTTAACTATAAATTTTGTTTTGTGTTTTTTCATTAATTATATATATTATATCTAATGAAAGACGTGTTCATTTAGTACTTTTTAACCAAAACTTAATAGAAAAAGAAAAAGAGGGAACACAAAAGACTTGAAAATCTTCTTCATGACGGGAATTTTTTGCTTATCTTTATGTGAGACGGTTTCTTGTTCTTCCTTGACCTACTCTTTTTTCTTTCCTTTTGGTCTGTTTCGATTGAAAGGAGTGCGAGAACCGGGGATTCAGTTTTGTTTTTCTTGTTCTTGTTTGGTCTCATTGTCCCTTCATTTTATGGAGATAGTAAATGCCACCCCTAAATTTTGGCACCATCCAGACTTTAATTCTAGGAAAAAGTAGCTACTTTGGTTGACTTCTTTTTTTTTTTTTTTTTTAAATAAAATTATTTGGTTGAAATTTTAAAATAGGATTTACTAGATATCCTAATCCAATTTTTTATCAAAAATAAAAATATCTTTCTTATATGCAAATTTTATAAATTTATTTAGATGTATTAGAATTTTATATTATATTTAAAGTATTTTATGTTATACTAATAATATTATACATATAATATAAAAATTTTATTATAATATAATAGATATTAATGTAATTTTTTATTGTAACACATTATTTATATAACATAAAATATTATTGTGTGTTCATAACATTTGCTATTCTTACAATCAAGTCCTTTTTCCGTTTTCATGTAATGAAATTCACTCCGCAACTTACATATTTCCACCATCTCCCCCGCCGCCCAAGAATTTTTGTGCGGCTTACTAGTCAACATGTTGTTTTATGAGAAAAATTTAAATGTACATAATTAATATATATATATATATATATATCCACGTAATCAAACCAAATCGCATTAAAATTACTCGTAATATCTCAACCGCTAGCGGACAGGAATGTGTGGACAGAAGATGGTCTTAGGTCGATGCCGCGCATTCAATGCTCCCCTAGACGGTTACAAGTGGTCGCTGGCCAACTAAGACCTCCGACCTAGCATTAAATGCTGTTTGTTGTCAACATCACGACAAAAGAGGAACAGAACAAAGCTGGTTATTCCCTCCTACCTTCTTACAACACTTTTAATCGTCCAAATTGTCATCGCACTGTTACCAAAGGTTAAAATGCAATACCTGTGATTGCGAAGTCAAAGTCGAAAATTTTCGGCTCAAACTCTGAATGGCCGAATAGTAGGGAAGGAAGGAAGGAAGGAAATTTGTGATGTAAACCTCCCAAATGGACAAAAGGAGGATATAAATAAATAAATAAGAGGAATTGCTTGCTTTTAATTTTATAATAATTTTTCTTTCCAATTAAAATATCAGGGTTGACATCCACGTGGATACTAGCCAGAAGCTCGTTGGAAACCTACCGCATAGAAAAGTTGCAAGACCAATCTCCATCACCTTCAAGTGAGAATCAAATACCAGTAAACCTGATAGACCACAGAAAATTAAGGTAATCCTTTGGCAATGTTGACTGTCCGGTTAAAAGCCAAAGCCAACACGCCAAACCAACATAAAAACTGTACAGGGTCTTTGATTCCAAGCATACGCCTCTCACAAATTCAGTCTTTACAGGGATAGGCTCAATAACCGAATACCCTGCCCAACATGACATCATACGTCGTCTTCAACACAAACTGCAAAAGCCAGCGCCAACGTTAGATGACAGTTCTTTCTTGATTAAGCAAATACTAGTAGTGGTATCATTTTGTATTAAATCTTCACATTAAGAATTCATAAGCGATAGAGCAGAGATGGTATCATTGTTAAGCTGTTATTTTACTACCTCCTTCAAAAATTTGATTGAGTAGATGAAAAATAGAACCTCATTTAAGTATCCAACCTGCCCTTCTCATGGATTGCATGTGACTTATCACTGCCTCGCAAAAAAAATGATACTTGAGAAACATTTCTTCTTTCATTTCAATCCACGATAAGGGCAAAGTGAAGGCTTACAGCATTTAATCCACACAAAGATATCAAAACAAAAGAAACAGATCACAAGAATTGCAGAAGAGGTACAACAGTGTCCACACTCCACTGATGCATACCCATGTCCTAAAAAGCCTCTATCCCCACTACATGTTAAGCATAGTCATATTTTCTCCACACTCAGAGACTCGTGCTAATATTCCACCTAAGTCATCATAGAGAACTTAGTCAGGAACACTTTCATCCAAAGAAATAACATGCCATAACACCCTTTTTAACTAACAAAAGGGAAGTTTGCTTCACTTAACCAGCATAAGATTCAGTCTCTTGTTAAATTCCCACTGAACACCATCCTTCTAAAATCCAAGCGCCAATGAAAGGAAAGCCACTTTAAGTGCCTTTTCTTTGCAGCACATCACTTCCCACAAATACCCTGACTCAAACCCCCTCTTGAAGTTTGGCAAGAGGATTGATTTTCAAGGATCTATTCCAAGAACAATGCCAACCTCACCAATCACTAATCTCACCCTTGTCTAAGCCATCGATCAATCACAAACAGAACCAAAAACCCTCCTTCATCATGTCACCCACCAGAACAGACTCCATAGTCAATTCCTATTGTACATTCTACTCATTCAAATAACCTCATGAGCTAATCTACATCTCACACTTCTGAAGGAGGATCCTTCTACCATTTCTAACACAGGAAAATAGCCAGAAAAAATGACTTCAACTAGCTCTTGTACCTTTCCACAAATCAATCCCATAGGAATTATCAACAAGATTAATGCCAGCAATCAGTAAAAACCAACAACAAAAAGGGAAAGAAGAGGAAACCCAGAGTATTCCACAATTACTTTTCAATGTTCATATCTCATCAATGCCCATGGAAATCCTCACCAGATTAGAAAAATTTAATGGTTCAAGCCACTAGCCCTCACTAAAGAGTCCCTAAAAGTTGCTATAATATACTTTGTTGGCTCAGCTCACATGAACAACTTTACAGCCTCTCAAATTCAACCTCATGTGATACATAACATCATAATTACATCAATGCCAGAGCTTAAAATTTTCAAACTCTAGAAACCACTTAATAAACTGCCATGCTTCTCATTTAGTTCTTGTAAAGTCATTATCCAGGATCTCTCCCAGGTTCCCAAATGAGATTTCCAAGGCTAAAGCCCAATCATTCTAAACCCACTTCTTTAAGGTAAGTTACCTCATTGCTCCATATTTTTCCTCCTTCCATATAACAAACAAACCTCTGAATTGAGATGAAGCTGCAGGGCACAGATAATTAGTTTCTAAAGACAATTTTCTGGATGCAACACCAAGACAAAGTAGGTCATGGAAATCATTATCCAGCTTTTGACGATCAACCAGAATTCTACTAAAGTACCCCATTGCTAGAGTATTCTCCAGCCATCCATCCCTTTCTAATTGACATCCAAGACCCAGAAATGACAATCTCAAATGGATAGACACCCACTTGAACAAGCATCAACATACATAAAAACTCGTATAGTAACACGAAAAAATTAAAAATTTTTTAAAAAGGAGGGGTTTAAAAAGGGAGAAATAACCTCCACAGCAGAAACAACAGTAGCAGCAAGAAAGGATCATGAGAATCTCTCGGCAAATCGAAGCAGCTTTCTCTGAAGAAGAATAAGAAGGAGTGGCTGAGATGGCTTTCTCTTCCTGAATTCCCCCACTAACGACACCGTGTTTCTGTTCACTGTCATGATGATTATCCAAGAGTCTCTGCCGGTTGCTGTTGCCGCTGGCTGGTTGGGACCGCTTCTCGCTGTTCATTCTGTGGAGGTTCCATTCAAGCTTTTTCAAATAACCGATCTTGAACGAGTCCCTTATTCTCATTGAAGGCCACAGATGCATCTCTCTCTCTCTCTCTCTCTCTGGGTTCCGAGGTGATTTTTGTTGGACCAGGACGACGAATAGAAGAACCAATTCCCAGATAGCAGCGAGCAACGAAGATGATCTAAGGCGTTTACTGTTCGGTTTTTCAAGCCTTGTAGACTGTGGGCAGTCTTGTTTGCCTGTTGGGCCCAATGGGCCTCTAGGAAAACTTTTTGAATAAAATTAATGGATGCACCAAAGCACCTGACTGAATAAAGGGCTTTAAAAAAAAAAAATTAAAAAATATATTATTATTTTTAAAAAAAATCTCTTAGTAACTTGGCATATGAAAAACCAATTTATTTATTGTTTTTTTTTTTTTCCATTTTCTTTTTCAACCATGCAATGATTTTAAAGTAAATCCAAGAGTTGGTCAATTGGTCAGGATGTGAAATAGATTTTAAGAGATGTTTAAAGAGTTTAGAATTCCATGATCTCACAATTTGAATTAATTTTCAAGTTGTAACGTGTAATCAAAAATAAAAGTTTTATCCGATGGAAGTAGACAGAAGAGTTTATCTGTGCAACCCCGCCCCCCCCCCCCCCCCCCCCCCCCCCCCAAAAGAATGGCGGGTCAAAGATCATGACGACACGCTATGAAGCTAATAGAGGAAATAAAAAGTCCAGTCTACGCACACTGCATTTATCCAGCCGAACCTAACATACAAGGGGAATAAGACTATTATAGAGAGACGTTGAAGATAATTGAACACTCATAGCCAAGTTAGAGCAAAGTGGAATACCATTCACCCGCAAGCCTCTGCCCCACAGCCAGCCCCTATGTATGCCTGTGAAAACTCTCGTGGCCTCTCACAAGGGAGTATGAATCTGAATCCAGGTGGGAGAGACGATATGTCGTCCACAGAATCTGTGACTTGGGATTCCATTGCTGATCTTACAGTGTAAAATTGCTTGGGCTGGTCCTTTTTCCTTTTTCTTCGTGTGTGTGTGTGTGTGTGTGTTTAAACGAAAGTACGTTAGAGGTATGATAACTCAAAAGTGGATTAACTGCCTTACTCCATTGTGTTTAAACGAAAACTGCTAGGTTTGTGATTTCTCCAATGCTCATTGCACAAAATGGCATAAAGAAACAGAGAGGCACACGACCAATCGAGAAAGAAACGATCAAATCTTGCATCCTCGATCACATTGACATCGTTGTTAAAGTCGAAAGAAGAACCCTTGGTTCAGTTCACAATTTAACCGTCTAATTCTTGTCAGGTCTATGACCGGTTCATTGTGACAGCATTAGGTTGAGTGACGTAACAATTAACAAACACGGAAGACAACAGAACATAAACGTTTATTAGAAGCAAAGGACTTGACTACGTGGCTAAAAAATATTACAAGTACAAGAAGTGAACAGAACAACAATTACTCTGAGAGGTGAATCCCCAAGGAAGTGCTTGAGAAAGACGAAAGGGAAAATTGAAGAGTCCCCATCTTTCAAAGAGAATTTTGTCCACGCTTCCACGACTCTCCCATCCCTCAATTTCAAACCCACCAGGAGTAAGCTAAAGTCTAAATGAAACTCCCGAAAGCACAGCCAGTCCTCTCAATATTCATCTGGCAAGATTCATTGAAAACGCCGTCGTCACACGGTGGGGTTGCTCCTGAATGACCCAAGAGCCTTAACAGCTCCTGCTCTCAAGATAAATTGGTGATAGAAGGCTGCAATGGATGCGCCAATGAAGGGTCCAACCCAAAATATCCACTGCAAACAAAAAAAAGAAAAAAAGAAGCAAAGTTGCAGTTAAAAATGATTGAATTAAATCAAACAGGAGCATCCTAGAGGGTACTGACTTGATCATCCCATGCCTTCTCCTGGTTGTAGACAACAGCAGCTCCTAGACTCCTAGCTGGATTGATGCCAGTGCCAGTGATTGGAATGGTAGCCAAATGAACCATGAAGACAGCGAATCCAATTGGAAGGGGAGCCAAAACCTTTCAGTTGAGAATAGAAAACGTGCATTGTCAGTACTTGGTTGTGACTTGTTGTGATTCCCATTTGTGGATCGAAACATAATCAAAGAGGCTAAAGAGTTCACAAAAATGGTCTGAATTCCCTGCCTTGGCTGGTCTGATTGTGCAATTGTTTGATTAAGTAGTCCTTTCTATACCTCCGTCAACAAGACATATCGATCTTTGTCCATTAAATTGAAAATTGAAAAGCCTACTGAATCTGAGTTGCACTGGAAAGAGCAATTCTTTCCTTATTAAGAATCTCAAGTTAAAAACTCAAAGTTCTAGCCAATATAAAAATTACCAATTAGTAGCAATAGAAGCATGATATTATAAGTGAGCAATCCCCAGAATAAATTTGTCAAAATTTTTCAGGGAGGAAGAACATGTGAGTTAAAAAAAAAAAAAACAAAACAAAACAAAAGGGGACTCAAAGGTCCACAATGGCAACAATAGTATACTCTCGTGACATTCCTAGAAATTTTAATGATTGGTACAAGAATTACAAGAAAATAAAACAGAAAAAAAAACAATAATAAATGTGTCGGTTCTTGGACGAACTCACAGGAAATTATAAACCTTTAGCTTGTGGAATTATCCAAATCCAGACAAAAAGGGATGATAAATGGTCTGCTGTTTACGTGCAATATGTTAATGGCAATGGCCCGTGTTTGCGGTTGTGGACTTTTTCTCTAACTTAACGTGAATAATGGGTTGTCTTTAATCTAAGAAAGGACCATTCGCATGCCTCTGGTCATACGTAATCCGCAAACCAGACACGGAAAATGTTACATCCCCCCAACCCCGGCATTTTTTTTTTTTTGCCGTTGAACCGGCTTGTGCTGTCCGGTTCGAACAACACGGGTCCTACCAAACAAAATGTGTTTTTTTTTTTTGGTTTTCTTGAGAAGAAATGTTAAAGGAGCAGCGGAGATGGATGAGAGGTGATAGGGTACTCACGGGCACATGGGAATCTCTGGCGTTCCTCTTTGGATCGGTTGCAGAGAAGACGGTGTAGACCAAAACAAAGGTACCAATGATCTCAGCGCCCAATCCGACGTCGCTGCCGTACCCATCGGCGAGTAAGTTGGCCCCACCGCCGTACTTTTTGTAGTAGGAGTTTTGGAAGCCCTTCACGAGTCCAACTCCACAGATGGCTCCCATGCATTGGGCCACCATGTACATCACGGCCCGGACCAAAGAGACCTTCCGGGCCAGGAAAAGCCCAAACGTCACCGCCGGATTGATGTGACCACCTGCACAACGAAAAACATCAAAGAGTTGTTCTCGTAACCTTGTACTACTTGGGAAAAGCAGACTAAGAATCCACAGAATTTGGATAAAAAAAAACATTACAATAACTAAGAACGCACCTGAGATACCAGCAATGCAATAAACAAGAACAAAGATCATGCCACCAAAGGCCCAAGCGATCCCAAGTATTCCAATCCCAGCACAAGCATCGGCATTCTCGGCAGGATCAGTTTGGCTCTTGTGCCCAATCACCGCTGAAACAGTGACATAAAGAAACAGTAAAGTTGCTATGAACTCAGCAATCAGTGCCCTGTAAAAAGACCACTCCCCTAGCTCCTCAGGATCCAACAATGGTGCTGGTGGTGGGTCATGGTAATCCTTTGCTGAGAACGACCCATGCCCCTTTGTCATATCGATCAAATCTCCCCTCAAAGTGACTCCCTAACTAAAGAAACGCAAGTACAAGAGATCAAGAGAGAGACCTTTTGGACTTTGGCTTTTTGAGCGAGGCTCTTGGGAAGAGACTTGTGGGGGGGGTGTATATATGGAAAAATGATGGTGTGTGGTCATTCCCTTTATAGGTTTATTCTTATTTTTGTTTTAGTTTGTTCTGCAGTTATATCTTCCGTCCGTTGTTTTTTTTTTTTTGGGTACCTTATCATTACTGATGCACATTCGGGGCACCTACTTTAGCACATAATTTGAGTACATTTAGTCTGGCCCGTGAGTTGGACCAGATCGTAGAACTCAAGCTAACTACCAACTAGTAAGAGAAAGAAATTCAAGTTCCCCCCTTTATTGACGATGAGAATTTTGAGAGATGGGCACGTGGATGGCAACCAGCCATTTGTTCGGAGTAACACTTGAGAGAAAGTTTGTCCGGATGCACTCAGCGTGTGGCCTGCGATGGTCTGACGGTTTGGAGGTGAATAGTGGGGAGTTGCGGGGATGGAGGGACGCCATGTCGCAGTGGACGGACAGTCAGCAGTTTCCAATGAACAGTACAATTATTATGAATTATTTTAATGTAATTTTATTATCTCTCTCTTTGTTTTTTTAGTTTCCGACATATATGTTTTGTTCAATTTAAATTTTTTTTGATAAAATTTAAATTTTCTGAAACATATCCTATTTAATGAAATAGTTTTAATAGATATATAAATTTCTTCTAAAAATAAATTTATATGAAATAAAATATAAAAATATAAGACTCTAATAAAAAAATATATATTAAAAATTTATGAATAATTTTAAATTTATAATATTTTTACTTGTAAAAGGATGAAAATTTTGTTAAAATATTTATTACAAATTTTTTGTTTTTTATGACAATTTAAGACGAATAAGAGTCGCAATAAATTCAAAAAATGAAATATAGAACAATTAGCTTCACTCAATAAAAATGAATGAAAAAAAAAAATGACGTGTGATACATGTAACCTTATAAAATATTTTAATGTATGAGTATGAGTATAATTAATAATAAAAATCACAAATTTATAATCAATGGAGATGACAAATGCGGCATCACCTATATATTTATTAATATTTAGTATATAATTACTTTTAATATATTTTTTAAAGAAATGTCTACGTTTAATAGATTATTTTTTTTAGTAAGTATTTATGGTTGATTGCTAGGTACAAAGTACCGTGATACATGCACGAGAATCAAGGCATCGTGGTGGAAACTCTAGACGTCAAGCCGACCAAGAGAGACTAACCGAGTCGCCCCACCAATTGGTTTGTGCCACGTAAGCAGAGATGCTTGACAAGATTTCCAGTATTTCTCTTTCATGATTGGCGTCATTGGCACTTCGCGTTCGCAGCCGAGACTTTTATAGAGAAATGAATAATTGGGGACTAGCAATCTTACCAACAGTCCAAAGACAAAATCAAATCGAAAGGGATCTGTTTGGGTTTTCACTTTCACCCCTTGATGAGCACCACCGCCCAATAATTCACTAAAAAATAAAATAATAAAAAAAAATCCTAATGTTGTTGGATCCAATCGAATGGAATGTATATTTAAAGATTAGATTAAAAATAATTAGGATTATTATTAATCTACATTAATCAAGAATAAAAAATACATATTACTTAAAGCATACATTCATTGCCTCAAATATGCATCGATTGTTTGGGACTTCGGAATAAATAGATGATGGATGATATGCTAAACAATTTCCTTTTCGGTTAATGTCGGGTCAGTTGCACAATCATTAATGTTTTCCACTAATGCTACCTAACGAAATTGAAATCCTACCCAAAAGAGCTGTAGATGTAGATGCATGTAGACTACCCCGAATAGTTTACCGGCGTACTTTCAGGTAATAGTTTTTGGTTTGAACCCCACTGTCTCGCCTCCCTTCCCTCTGTGCGTATTCCTAGTAAAAAATTGGTTAGTTAATTTGGCTGGAGTGCATGTGTTGAGTTTCAAATTTAATAATTATTGTAATAATTATAAAAATTCTCATTCAATTTTATCATTGTTTGGAAACGATAAATATTTTTTTAAAAAAAATAAATTAAAATATTCATAAATAAATTTTAACTTAAAATTTATAAATATAATAATTAATATTTTTATAATATAATATTTTTTAATATATATATATATATATAGAAGATTTAATTTAGACTCCTGTTTAGTGGAGTTTAAATGGTTAGATAATTCTTTTGTGCAATCAATGATATGATTTTAAAATCCCACTGAAATTTCAGTGCGGTTTTATATATATGTATATCTCTGAGAATGATTGATGACTCCGACAAAATATCATTGAGTTTGCTTCCGTGGGTTAAATCCGGTCGCTTCAGTGTATCTGTCCAACTCACTGTTTGGTGCAATCGGAGCAATTATTTTTGACATGACTATAATATATACCATCTTTGTTTTACCAATTTTTGTTACACAAAAAAAAAAAAAAAAAAAAGGGAGTTCGGGCACGTGTCTGTGCACATTGCCTGTATTCCAACATTAGAGGGGTGCTCTGAACGAACCTTTTCGTTCTTAGAAATAGTGTGTAACGTGTTGGCATATGCCGTGTCTCTCGAATTTAGTCAATAAACATTCCAATCAATTTAGACGTTAAATGCAATAAACAATATACAATATGCACTGAATTGATTTGTCTAATAATTGGAAAGACGCACGAATGCATATTTTTAATATAACGATTTAATATTATTCATCACCAACCTGAATTTTCTTAGTGGAGTGCTCTGCATAAGTTGCATCCAGAGATGACAGAGATAAATAACCCTCGGCTTTCTTGGAAAACACTAGGATGCAATGCTTTGAAGCAAAGGAAACGAAAGCTTCATTGGCAGTGCCAACAGAACATAATACAGGGACAAAACTCAAAAGCCCGTGAAAAATGTGGATGGTAAGAGCCTTCAATCGTTGAATGAAATTCTTATGTTTGTTGAATTTCCATTCGTAACCTGTACTGGAGAACACAAATGCAAAGCCAAGTGCAGCAATTTTCAACATCTGTACAGGACACATTAGATCGCACTATCACTGTACAAGGTCACGGAAATCCAGTCTATTTCTTGGTAGATCCCGAAAAGAAGATGCCCATTTTCTAGCTGGGTCCTACGGTAGGACCATGGCTATTCATTCCCAGTGGCAATAAACGATGATCAATCCCAACTCGCCAGGAATAAAGGACCACTTCGCAATTCGAAAGGAACCGCTATCAAGCTTAGCGTCGGGCCCAACATGAATATTGAGCTTTCAAGGCGGTCCCAAGATTTAAAATATCCAACCGCTAAATTATTCATACGCCGATGTCCCATTGTTACCTCAAAACTCGGCGGCAAACATACAGAATGTAGCCAATATATTATCATATACACGATCAAGTGTTGGGCTTGGTGGCCTGCGGCTGTAACCGAGCGAGACACTAAAGTCGTTAAATTTCACCGTATTACCGTGGTGGGTCAAGCTGACCATAACCAACTGTACGTCTTCCGTGGCTGTCAAAGTCCATGCCCTTCAGGTTTAAGGAAGCTTGTCCACATAAACACTCAGTTCTTGTTAGTCACAGCCAGCAAGAAGCATGTAAGCTATAGTGCTACGAAAGGTTGGATGGAACGCAGGACGGGCTGGCATGATGCTTCATTCTACAAATTCTGCAGCAATTGAAAAGTAAAGGATCATCTCACATTGGATTTTTTTTCCCCCGGAGAATGCAGAATATGCACCGCCAAATCACAACAGGCTTCTGTACACGATATACATAAACCAAAACCCTGAATACTGACATGAAACACAAAGATATACATCAGTTCAAGCTAACAAGTTGGCAATGAAGCTGACAAATGATCTTTGTCAGCAAAGGGACAGTAACTAAACTAGCAACCAAAGCTCAGAGCATTTACAAGGAGTCTTGAAACTTGAATGTCAACCAGAAAACCCTGTTTCCATTGCTTGCAATATTGCAGCCATATCAAACCTAAAATTTCTGAAGCTCTTGCCAGGGCCTGTTTCAGTAAGATGAGAATCAGTGGCAATGGTTTTGGTTGATTGGCTATCTGTTATTGTGGCACTGGTCCCTATAGATGTGTTCTTTGCTTTCCACACGCAAAAACCTTGATGCAAATGAAACAAAGGACTTCTCAGAAAAAGAACAGGGAAAAAAATAAAAAAGTAAAAAAGCATACTTGACTGCTTTGCCATCAAATGAAATTAGACTAATACAGGTATCATTAAATATTACTATACCAGCTTTACCATCACATGAGTATAATTCTCCTCCGTACTCAGAAAGCATGTTCCTTGTTTCCAAACAAAATGCTCTAGCACCACTCTGGATTTGGTGACTAACAAGAATTGGACCATATTGGCAAATTCCAGACTCACCACTCAGAATGAAAAGGGTTACCAAATTTTTAGGAAAATTCCTTATTCAAATCCTAAATGCATTCTAAGATAGTTGGAAATGACTCTTCTCAGTACTCCAAAAACACCCTACAATCAACCCCAGGGCACCAAATCTTCTTGCGCAAAGACTGAACTTTGGATGAAACAGATAAAAAATGGAATGTGCAAGATGCTCTCATTGCATGGTTATCACAGATGAAGCAATTATTCTTGCTACTTTCCCTCCACAACCCCTACTAAAACTTTTCTTATTGTTCAATTTCCAACCTTTAACATTCATAGGATGTGCTTAAACACTAAGAATAATTAACTAATAACTCAGGAAAATGAAGGGAAACCTCTAAGAGGCATATCAGGTCTTGGAGCTACTGGAGGTTGATGCACTGAAATCCATGACTTCAATGACCTGCACATAGAAATTTCTATTAATTGGATACAATTTTCTGTTAGAAGCATTAAAAAATTATCAGCACAACATCTGAAAGTACTCACGACAAAAAAGGTGCAACCATGTAGAGCTTAAGGCCAGTAGCCCCACGAGAAATCACATCATCACTTGCTGGCCGAAGTTCATCAAGCCGGTGCCATGCAATTTCCTGCAGGCAGATAGAGAACAAGTGTTCTCAATGTCATCAAATTATGCAAGAAAATAGGGTTTGATGCTTATTTTGTAAGTACAATGAAGACAGCCTCAATTGAAAACTCAGGGCAATCCTCTCTATGTGATGAAAGCAAGACACAATAATTTAAGTAGTCTAGGAAAAGTTAGATAAGCCAGGGGGAGATTGCAAACAAAACGAGGTAGCTGAAAAAAATAGTAGGTCCAACCAAGATACTTGAGCTAATTTACAACTGGAATTCATGGACCATGTGATGGTGAGCATCTTCTTGTTTGGTTAATTTCTCAATACAAACCAGATAGCTAGGTTACCTTTAGTTAGTCTGCAGAATTTTATGTTTTTAGATAAGTTAATAATTCAGAGATAATAAACCAGCTGAATTTAAGTGATTTGTTGTCACATACACTGATCTCTTTCTTTGTAAGTGGGGCAAAGGCAGTATCATCTCTCAGACCAGCAATTATGTAAAGCCGCACCCTCTGTTGTCCAAAAAACTCTTCAATATATTCCTCTTTGTTAAGAAGCTTTGACACATCAAAACCTGTTTCTTCAAGTACCTGCACTCCACATGCAGAATGAGTGGGTAAACAATTACAAACATTGGATTGACTGGAAGGGGCAGGAGTGGGCATCATCCTAAATCTGTTTTTAACTGTTTTTCCAGGTTTGTGGCCATCACTACGCAAGGAGACAGTTGACCCTCTAAGACGTCTCAAAGATGCAGCATAACAAAATGAAGGTTGTACTGAACTACTATGCACAATCACTCCTCACAATTTCAATAAAGATTCTGGTCCTATACCTTCAAACAAACATAGTTGGCTTATTGAAAGACAACTGGACAAAGACCACCATAGTCAAGTTAAATCATCAATTTCTTCCTTCTCAAGGTGTCACCAAAAGCAGAAAAGAATACAAGGGCAAAAGACCAGAGTTTGGCATCTTAAACCCAATCTAAAATACCAAGAGAAACATGACCAAAGAGTCAATCTTACTTCACGGATAGCACATGCATCATCTTCCTCATCCTTATTCTTTTTCCCTCGTGGGAAACTCCAGCTTGTCCCTTTCCATCCCTTCACTAGCAAGCACTGACAACATAATTACCAAGGTCAGAAAGATGTTAAGCAATACCACAATCAATTATTTCAGTGTCAAAGTACTCTGGCAGGCACCAAAAGAGTAGGAAAAAAGCCAAAGCAGAGCAAGGAAAAGCCTGAACCCAAACCCAACAAGATTTGGAGTCAAGTTTTTTGCCATGGAATTACACAAGAAACGGATTCATTGCCCCTGTCATTCTTGCAAATCAATACCAAATTTCATGCAAGACATTTTGTTTATAAGAGGCCTCACCCTTTCAAGGGTTTCATCCAAAATTATGGCCCCAGTCACAGGAACCCGAACCTTGTAAGAAGTGAAGTCCTTAAAAATGTCATCAATGTGAGCAACATAGGGTCTTAAAACATCACAACTGTTGAATACTGCAGCATGTTAAGCAAACCAAGCATCAAGGAACAATCATACAGCCGACAGTAACAGCAAATAAGAAGAATAACACAAAATGCAAAAGGATACATAAGGAAGTGAATTCCTTCAAGGTGAATGACTTCAATGACGGATTGTTTTCCACCGAATTGTCCTCGTAGAACCAATGTGCATACTCCACAAGGAACAGAATTCTCTCAAACGACTGTTGATCTTCTTTCGGCACATTCAAAACAAATCGACTGCGGTGCCAAGATGATAATCAGGCTCCAGAAACAAGATTACAGAAAGGCACACAGCAAGAAAACAAGAAAATACTTTCACTTCCAGTCAATAACTCTGATGATTAGTCAGAAGCAAAAAACAAAAAAAAAAAAAAAAAAGAAAGAAAGAAAAAAAAAAAGCAGATCGCTGCTTTCGACTCTTGATGCATGGAGAAAAAGAGTAGGGGGAGATTCCAACCTGCACAAATCGTCCAGGAGTTCTTGAGGAGGTAGGCCGCCGTTCTTCGGCGGAGCGCTGGGGGATCGATGCAGACCAGAAGACATGGCGCTGGTATCCTCTCCTTGAACGATCGATCGATCTTCAGGACAAGCTTTAAAACCCTAACTCTCTGTGATATGCACTGGGATCGGAGCTAGCACTGATTTGACTCGCAGGCTGCATCGCCGTGAAACGCCTATCTCTCGCAACATTTTTTTTTTTTTTTTTTTAACTCTCCTTAAAGAGAGAAAACAATAAAATTACACTTTTTTTATTATTTATTTTAAAAATAAAATAAATATAATTTATTTTTAAATTTTTTACATTTAAATTTTATAAAATTATTTTTATATTTTAATTTTATTTTTTAAAAAATAAAAAAATATAATTTAAAAAAATTATTTTTAATACTTATTTAAATATATAATATATAATTATCATATTATTATTATTAAAATAATAATTATAATTATAATATAATTTATATTAAAAAAATTTTTACGATATCAAAATTTAATATATATATAATATAATAAAAATTTAATTTTAATAAATTTATTTATATTTATATTTTATTTTAAAATATAAAAAATAATTAAATATTAAATATATATTTTTAAAAAATAAATTTAAAATATTTTTATTTTTTTTATAAATTTTAAAAATTTATATTTTATTTTTTAAATTTATAATTATAAAAATTTAATTATAATTAAAATAAATTTTTATAATAAAAAATATTTTATTATTTTTAATTTATATATTTATAAAAAATTATCATATAAATAAAATTAATTTTTTAATTTTAATTATATGTAAAAATATTTAAATATATATATAAAATAAATATAAATTAATTTAAAATAATATTTTAAAAATATAACAATAATTTTTTTATATATTTATTTAATTTATTAATTTTTTATAAATAATTAAAATAAAATTAAATAAATTTTGTTTATATTTAATTAATATATAAATTATTTTTTAAATTTATAATATAATATATTATTTAATTATTAAATTAATTAATTAATATATTTATTAATTATTTTTTAAAAAATATTTTAATTAATTATTATTATATTTAAAATTATTTTTATTAATTATTTTTTTAAAAATATTAATAAATAATAATTTTAAAAAATTATTAAAATTTTTTTATAAAATTTAATAATTAAAAATTATTTTTTTATTTTTATTTCCAAACGTAATTCCTTCCATGTGAGAATCACCACTCCACAAAACCCACATTTTTTTAGGTATTTTTTTAATGCAGTAATCTCGCCCAGGCTAAAGTCTAATAGGCGTCACCTGTCTAATGAACATGATGCTGTGACACTCCTTTATAAATTATTCTTACAAATATATTAGGTAAAAATTAGGTTCGATTAGATGACTAAAACAAGTAAATTTAGATAGATATAAAATAGTTTTATATAATATTTTTATATTTTATACTACAAAAATGTAAATTAATATAATATAAAAATATAATATAAAATTTATTTGAATTTATTTTGTATCGTTATAATTTTTTCTTAAAAATTATATATATATATATATATATATATATATATCATATAAAAAAGAGGAAAAAAAAAAAAAACTCTGTGCGTCATCATCGAAGTTGTTGGTATAATCTTGATTATCAGCCAACGGCGGTCCACCTACTCTCATTTATTTTTTTTTTTAGGCGGTCTTTTTAAAGAGCGTTTAGGCCGAGGAGTAGGATGTCTTTCGGCCATATGCCAACTCGGACAGCCTCACTCTCATCATTTTGGTTGTTGGTTTATCCAATCATTTTATCCCGTCAACTGCCTCTTTAGCTTTCTGTTTTTTGTTTTTGTTTTTTTTAATAATTTTTGGCTCTGCGTTTCATCTCAATCCTACTCACGCGCCAATTTGACTTGATCCAAAAACATGCGAAAAAGGTCAGTGAGTTCTTCGGCGACATCGAGGCCCCCAGCCGGCCAAGAAAGGGGCGAAGCGTCGTCGAACGTGGAAAGCATGAACCAAAGCTATGCTCCTCGTCTGGTTACCGCTAAGCGATCGGGATCGGCTTGGTTGCTCTTCTTTGGGCTGATGATGTACTCGTCTTGGGCCGTTTATCAGTATCAGTTTCAGAAATTGCCAGCGCCTCTTACCGCCGAGCAGGCCGGAAAGAGAGGCTTCTCGGAGGTTGAGGCTATGAAGCATGTTAAGGCCTTGACTGAACTAGGCCCGCACCCTGTTGGTTCTGATGCTCTTGATCTTGCTCTGCAGGTAATTCTTCCATTTTAAAAATAAATTCTCGATTTTATTTTAGTTTCTTTTTTTCGTCTCTCTTTACTCTTTTTTTTATTTTTTTATTTTTTTTAACTCTTAGGGCGAAACAGGGCACAGTCCCACAATGTGGGAGTAAGCCTCGTGCGCTTACTGATACACGCTTTTCAATACACAGAATGCCATGAAAGATTCGAATTAGGCCGGGCCTTAGTCATTAATTGTTGTGCTTTGTGACGAATCACAAATATGACTTTCTTAGTTGTTATACTGCTGTTTTTTTTTTTCTTTTCCTCCGATCAGTTATGGCCTAGAGCACTTTCAGAAACTCACCTGTTCTACAATAATTGTTTTGGGGTACGGTTCTAAATCTAAGTTCTGTGTGATGTTCAATTCTTTTCTACGTGTGATTGAAACCCTGCACGATAATATATTTCTTCTGATTTGCTTAAGTGGAACTTTATTTGGTTACAGGTCAATGGTTTTCCTCTCAAATTACACCAACTACAATTAAGCTTTCTAGCAAACACCCAAAATTTTCGAATTATGGCATGATAGGAACCAATATTTGCTGTTGTGGATGAGTTTAAGTCAATTTCCTTGTGTTTCAAACCAGAGTGGGCCTTAAGATATGGAAAAGAAAATGCACTGGTTATTTGAATTACTTTTTTTTTCCTTCTTTTGCAATACATTCTTTTAATAGGGCATTTGTGCATAAGGGCACTCACTTCAACTAGATTTGGAAGCATGTGCAGCTGTTTTCAGGTTTCAACATAATGTTAGTACATGAGGTTTTTAGTCTGGATTCTAGAACATGCATATAATATGTTGTTCCCCAGGGATACTTAAAGTTGCATTAATTTGATAATGGTTATTTAGACAAGTAATTTTGGAGACATTTTTAATTAACCTGCTTTCCACTGCAGTATGTATTGGCAGCAGCAGAAAAAATAAAGAAAATGGCGCATTGGGAGGTCGATGTTCAACTGGATTTTTTCCATGCAAAGTCTGGCGCAAACCGTCTGGTCAGTGACCTCTTTATGGGGAAAACACTTGTTTACTCAGATCTTAATCACATCATATTAAGAATCTTGCCAAAATATGCATCTGAGGCGGAAGAAAATGCTATTCTCATCTCTTCTCACATTGATACCGTTTTCTCAACGTATGGTTTCTTTTTCTTTCTATTCTGTTTCTTCTTTGTACTATCAACTTAATTTGTTTCTGTTACCGTGGATATATCTGTTTTTCTTTTTATAATCAATGCTGTTTGGATTTTGCTGCCTATGATCATTGCTTCAATTAATTAATAATTATCTTGCTATGCCTTTTGGGTTCCTCATACACATGAAATCGTGTGACCAATACATATGCACGAGTCAAGAAGTTACAATTATGTTTCAGGGAAGGGGCTGGAGATTGTAGTTCCTGTGTTGCTGTTATGTTGGAACTTGCTCGAGGGATTTCTCAATGGGCTCATGGATTTAAGAATGCCGTTATATTTTTATTTAATACAGGAGAGGAGGAGGGTCTTAATGGCGCCCATAGCTTTATAACTCAGGTTTGGAGCATTATTAGAGCATTTAATATTTCTGCCCTTTCCCCACACTTCTCCTCAAGTCATAGGTTCAGTGGCTGAACAGGATTTGTAAAGAAATCTTGTGCAAAATAATAACTACATAATCAATGTGTCAGTAGCCCCTCTAGAGTCTGCCTCTTTCTTGACTGGGATCCCTCTGCCTCATTTCTCCTTAGATTAAATGTGTATTTATTTTCTTTCATCATCCAAGGACAAGTTTTCCACTAAAAATTTTACGTGTTAGGATTGAATATTCTCTTCCTGTTACAGCATCCTTGGCGTACAACTATTTGTATGGCTATTGATCTAGAAGCCATGGGTATTGGAGGGAAGTCTGGAATATTTCAGGTATGCTTTTATGGATTAAATTGCAGATTATTGCTTTCCCTCTTTACTTTTTTCCCTGCATTCCAGTTTTATGGAGTGCCCTGCTTAGTGTGAACTTGGGGTGCATTCAGTGATGTAAACCACTGGTATCTAAGAGATCTCTAAAGGGCTGTTATTTATATTTGATAGATGACTAGCACAAAGAGATAGAAAAAGAAAAGGTAATCACTTACTATTGTATTGGAAATTTGGAATGAGTCATGATACAAATGAAGGTAATTGCTTACTTTTGTATTGGAACGAGTCAAGATACAAATGAAGGTAATCACTTAGTTTTGTGTTGGAATGAGTCAATGGAGAGGAAGCAAGAAAAAACAACTTTTATTAGGTGCAACTGCTGTTGCAGATATGCCATCATAAACAGCAAGTATGAAAGTGACTCCATAATTTTGCAAACATAGCTGAGCTCCTTCCTACTCATTTTCATTCAAGTGTTTCATGGTCAAAATAAAGGAGCCTGTGGGTGGAATTCTGGTGGAACTGAGTCAAATTTGCTCAAATTTTGGGTGTCTGCAACATTGTTGGGTCTAGAATGCATTGTCCAAGGGTCATGAATTTTAAGGATCAAATTGCCTTTGTTAGATACTAAATGAACCATGGAAGGCATTGTGGCCTAACACTGTAGGAATTATTTGGTGGACCCAGTCTACCATATTGTCTTTAGGCCAGACTTGCTGCATAATTGTAAGCCAACAGTCAACATCACTGGCTGCAATGAAGGTGGTTATGCTTTGTAGCTGTTACATGCTATGACCTCTTTTTTGTAACTTACATTGTTTAAAATATAAAATATTGAGCCTCTTTCCTACCTTGTCTTGAACCTGGTGTATTCAGATATCACTATTCACCTCACCTTATCTGATGTTTGGTCCATGGATTATGTTATAAGTTTTTGTCTTCTTATTTGAGGTTCCTCATCTAACAGGCTGGCCCTCATCCATGGGCCATTGAAAGTTTTGCATCAGCAGCAAAGTACCCTTCTGGCCTTATCATTTCACAGGTTTCCACTTCTCCATTGTCAATTGTTATTTGTCTAGGATTACTGTAAATATATTTTGTGATATTTTAATTCTCCACAGGATCTTTTTTCTTCTGGATTGATTAAATCTTCGACAGATTTTAAAGTATACAAAGAGGTTGCTGGTCTTTCAGGGCTGGACTTTGCTTACATAGATAACACAGCCATATACCATACTAAGGTCTTGCTTGTTTGCCTCCTCCTCTTTTTCTTTCCAGTCCCCTCCCCCCTTCCATTCAGGCTGCACAAATGAAAAAGAAATGTGATATATGTCTGCTTGATATTTTGGACAAAAAGGTGAAACTTAAGTGTAATCCCATTAGCCGAGTTTTATACCATAGCTTCTCTCCCTTATTCATTGGAACCATATCAGTTGCTTCCTGACCATTCTTAGTTTATTAGTAGCCATGTGATAGTTTGATTAGGTTAGGATTGAAACTGCTACTTGGTCCATCTTGTGTGCACAATTTTGATGGTGCAGAAAATGTCAAGGGTTCGAAACAGTTTTCATGTGGTGGTAATTGCATGGCATGGCATGGCATGCTTTTTACTGACAGGTAGCAGTGGAATCTTGTTGATGAGTGTTTTGAGAAGGAAAACTGCTCAAGAGCTAATTAGTTAGATGGGTACTTATTCTTATCAGATGACATTTTAGTATGTTATTTGGGTAGTAAGAAATTTGACATAGTAGCTGGCCCATTTTACAGAGTCATCACAAAAATTGGGAAAATAAAAAATAAAAAAAGAGTGAAGTTGGCATCAATAATTTCTGACTTGGTATTGGTATGGTTCTTGGCTTCATGGAATGTACATGCTCTTATGGATCTATTTTGTTTGTTCACAATAATGTGATTTTTGTAGTAACCAAAACAAAGGAAAAGAAGAGGAGCTACACTGCAAAATTTGTTGGCATATGTATTAACTCAGATTTGAATGGATTTTAATGTAGAATGATAAATTGGAGCTTTTGAAATCGGGATCTCTTCAGCATCTTGGAGAAAATCTGCTTGCTTTTCTGCTTCAGATTGCACCATCCTCTCGACTTTCAGAAACTAAGGAAATGGGAGCAGAGGAGACTAAAGGCCATGAAACTGCTGTATTTTTTGACATCTTGGTACTGCCGTAATGATTGGGATGCTAACATTATAATAGTCATTTTCATTCTGTTATCTACGATTGAAGTTCATTGTTGTTTTTTGTGACACTTGTGTGATTGTAGGGTACATACATGATTGTATATAAACAACGTTTTGCAACCATGATTCAGAATTCAGTGATGCTTCAATCTTCTCTGATATGGATGACATCATTGTTAATGGGTGGTTCTGCTGGTGTCATTTCCTTTGGCTTGTCATGTCTGAGTGCAGTCCTTATGTGGTTATTCTCAATAGGTTTAGCGGTTCTTGTGGCTTTCATTCTACCCCAAATAGCTGCATCACCAGTGCCCTACGTTGCAAACCCATTATTGTCAATTGGGCTTTTTGCTGCACCTGCACTCCTTGGGGCATTGATTGGTCAACATTTGGGTTTTGTTATTCTTCAAAGATATTTGTCCTTTGTGTACTCCAAGAGAAAGGATCTTGCACCTGATTTCCAAGCTGATTTGGTCAAGTTAGAGGCTGAAAGATGGCTATTCAAAGCCGGATTTGTTCAATGGCTTTTTCTTCTGATCATAGGAAGCTATTACAAACTGAGTTCATCTTATCTGGCACTTGTTTGGCTAGTTCCTCCGGCATTTGCATGTAAGCTTGTATTATAACTTTCTTAGCCTGGATAAGAAAGAGCAGCTTGAACTTTTTCTTTTTTTGTGACAGTTGGATATGAAATTTTATACAGGATGATGATAGACTATATCATTTTTGTCATTTGTTAGATATTTTTGCTGTGCTAGCTTAGTGTACAGGATCTATGCAGATGGAACAATAACCAAGATTAATATTGTCATGCATCTTTCTCATGGTGCTTATTTGAAACCATTTTCCATGTGAAATGTCTAGATGGCTTGCTTGAAGCAACTCTGACCCCAGTCCGGTTGCCGAGACCACTCAAACTTGCAACCCTGCTGATAGGCTTAGCTGTACCAATCTTGGTTTCTGCTGGCAAATTTATTCGTTTAGCTGAAACAATGATTGGGATTGTGGTTCGATATGATAGGTAAAATCCTTTGGTCAGCACCTCAGTCTTGATAGCCTTTATTGAGAGCTCAGTTTCTCTTGATCTTTCTGCATTCAAATGCTATTCTTGACTTACTGGGCATCTATTTTATGCAGGAACCCTGGTAGCACTCCAGAGTGGATGGGCAATGTAGTAGTTTCCATGGTTATTGCTGCTACTGTATGCCTGACGTTGGTTTACATTCTTTCCTATGTCCATCTCTCAGGTTTTCATTTTCTCTGATATTTTTATTCGGTTGCATGAAATGTTTGTGCTTCTGTTGTGGACATTATGATTGCTGTTGTTAGTTTCCTTTGCTGCCTGTATCTGGTCAGGTGAAACTGTAACTGTCGCCATAACTTAAAGGCTGGTTGGCCCTTAATTATGTTGTTCATATTTAAGTGGATAATATCATGACTTGTGTTGACTTGTGCATCCTCATGGAACACGAATGACTCATTGTAAGAGCCATTTAATATACCAGTGATAACTGAAAGAACCAACAAACATACTTCCATTATTGCGTAATAGACAATTATTCATAGACTTGATGATGTGAAAGTATGCATGATTTGTCAGCGTGGTTCGGAAATTACATATGAATTCTGTAAAATGTTAGCTAACTGGTGGATTCAAACCAAGGCTTTGATGAGTTATTCCATTTAATCATCAAGTAGCTTATTAGGATACATTACCGATAAAACTTTGATTGACTTTTCATGTTGCTTGAAATCATTTGCTATAACTCAATCTGTCTATTATGCATGTCTAGGTGCAAAATGGTCAATCATCCTAGCAACAATTGCAGTTTCTGCCCTTTCAGTCATTTTTGTGTTATCTGGTATTGTTCCACCATTTACTGAAGACACCGCCAGAGCTGTGAATGTAAGTTTGGATTCATATTTTGACCATTAAATAATTACTTGGGCTTCTTATCCTTCTAAATTCTTTTGTTGTGAGTGTTGCAAAGTTATGTATCAATGTAGAACTTTCCCATATGTTTGCCATTTTGCCTGTAATTGGATATCCTGTATTTCACAAACTAAAAGAAAGGCAGATTGGAGTTGATGGTGAGTTACATGGGCTTCTTTCTGTGTCATCTGAACTATTCTACCCCATATGCATAGAGCTTCTTTGAGTTAACCACAGTCAGATTCTATTTCACTGTTTCTGATTTGGGAATGGTGATGCAAATGTAAATTGAAAAGGTTTCCCAAATTCATTTCTAACAATTGGATGCATTAAAAGTCCATGGTTTAGAGTGAAGAGGTTCTGCCATAAGTTTCCTAGAATTTGCCATAGTTTTACGACTGACAGTTTCTACCATAAAATTGTGCTTTCTGTTTCATCCTTAACCATTCCTGATCATGGATTTATGGATGAACTTGGAAATGCTATTATATTTGTGTTGCTGCAAACTAACAACTGTCCATTGAGGAGTTTGAGCAACCATTTAGCGAGTCATGCAAATGATTTACAGCATTTGAAAACCAATTCTTTTCTGTCATTGCAACCAGTTTAATAGATGCTTTTACATGAGCCATACTCTACAGGCATTGATTAGTTGGATTCAATTGCCTTCTATCTCAAGAAATTTGAGATCACATATTGAATAGCCTTTTGCTTTCCTAAATCTGAGAGCAGCAAATAGCTTGGATGGGATTACAAATGCACAATACAGGGAACATAGATTTGGATTAAAAAAAAATGTTTCTTATAATCTTGTGTGGCCACCTATCTAGTAACATGATTGAGATCCTCTGGATTATGGGCTGAATCTTGTGTTTGCACAATCCTCACATTTTCTTACGTAGGCTATACATTTTATCTTCTGGGGGCATGATATCTGTGTTATGAGTTTGATACTGACTTTTTGACAGTCATAAATTTAAGTATCCAACTAAGAGTTGTTTGTAATTTACAAAGGGAAAAATAATTATGGTTCTCAGGTTGTGCACGTGGTGGATTCAACAGGAAGATATGGTGTAAATCAAGATCCCCTTTCATATGTATCACTATTTTCATTAACTCCTGGAAAGTTGATGACAGAGATTGAGCACATTAATGAAGGGTTAACATGTGGTAGACAAAAGGATGTTGATTTTGTTACCTTTTCAGTCAAATATGGTTGCTGGACTTACGACGACACGAAAACTGCATGGAGTGAGTCAGATATTCCCACACTGCATGTTGATCGTGATATTAAGGGGGATGAGAGATTCACACAAGTTTCAATCGATACAAAAACTTCGACACGATGGTCTCTTGCAATCAATACTGGGGAAATAGAAAATTTTATGTTAAAAGGTATGCTGGTCAAAAATTCATTATATGCATTTGTTTTTACGAAGAAAACTAGTTTTGGACATTATAATGCTCATTTTGCTGCTAGATGTTGATCCTAATGGTTCTTTAAATGACAAGTGAATAATGGATTGTGAATAACACCAAGCATTGAGCTTCTCTACATTGTCTGAATATTACATGATGGAAGCTTATGCACATGAGAATGCTTATTACCTAAATGCATTATTGTTAATTATTTAAGTCACTCTCAAGAGGTCATCAAGAAGACCAAAATATCATGATACAGATTTTTTATGTTGAGAGAGTTGTGATCTGGTTGCCACTTTCTCACCCATTTTAAATGCAGAAAATTCAGTGGAACTTGTTCCTTTCGGCAACATGAGCAGCCTAGACGGATGGCATGTTATCCAGTTTTCAGGAGGGAAAGATTCTCCCAGGAAGTTTGAGCTGAGTCTGTTTTGGAAGGTAAAACCAATGCAGTCTGATGCTGATGTGGATGGGGAGAGAGGGGACCAGCCTCCATTGTTAAAGCTAAGAACGGATGTTGACCGAGTAACACCAAAAGTTGAGAGAATTCTTGCAAAGCTTCCTGCATGGTGTTCCCTTTTTGGAAAGTCCACTTCTCCCCTCACTTTAGCCTTTTTGAGCAGTCTTCCCATCCATTTCTAGGTAACATAAGCGCCATGATATGTACAGAGTTAATGTGCATTGGTTAATTGGTTATGGATGAGCACCTTACTGTTTTTGCACACAAATTAAGTTGAATATTTGGATAGAGAAAAATAAAATGTAGGAAATGGGATCGTGTTCAATTAGTCCTTTAGTAATTGGCAGATAATAAATATTTTGATTATTATGCCTCCTGTTCACGATCTTTGTGGAGGTATCGTAGTCAATAGATGGCTGTACTGATAAAACAAAATGGATGATCAATGTGATATTTTTGATCTTATTATTTGGAACATTTCATGGTAGAAGAATGATAAGTTATTAAGTCTGTTGATTGACGCAAAGAAGAGCAGACAGCTATTAGCTAAAGAATGTTGTATTCAAGTTCTAACGTCTCCACTGGTGTTGCGTAATTGAAGTGTTTTCTTGGTGTGTTTTTGGGGGCACTTATGTTTTGTACCTCCATGCGTATGTCTTGGCTCTAGGGGTCGGCTGCTGGTGCAGCATCGTTATTTCTAGGGTGGTTCGTTAGCATTGGGCAGGTAATTTGATATTTGTCGTTGCTTCTTTTGCATTTTTTCTCCCTCTTATGTTCAGTTAATTTTATTCCAACAAATGTTGGATCGATTCGATATTAAAACCCCTTAGACTAACCGAACTCACTTCGTGACCTCATAGTGAATGTTGAGGTTTTTGGTGGAATAATGCCGAAGGCTGTTGGTTTGGTTCACAGATTTGGGTCACCAATCTACATTTTCCGCCAAACCGTGACAATTAGGCTTTTTGTGTGTGTTTGTGTGTGTAACATTTCATATATATATGTAACTCATAAATTGTAAAATGATAAATTAAAGGGTATTGTCTCTGTAATATTCATGATTTTTTTTAATTAAAAAAATTAAGAGTAATGACAATAATTTATAAAAACGTTGTAAATGGAAACATGGCAATAGGAAAAAGATTATTCTGTCATTAAAGAAGAAAAAAAAAAGGGAAAAATAGAAAGCCCCCAGAAGAATGACAAAGGTGCACGGGCGCGTAAATGTAACGACCAATAATGCATGTCAATGCTCCTCAGCCACTTGGTTTGGTTTTCCTGTGGTTGTGTGTGCGCGACGGCAGGAGAGTGTCTTTTGTCTGACTCGCCAAGGAAACATACTGGGCAAAGAAATGCGGTCGATACCGTTAGGATGCTCAGTGTTCCCAACTTCCACAAGCAACAATAATCTCAATCTCAGTTTCAATGTTAAGAAACCGCCACAACAGCAACAATCCTTGTACAACTCATCTTCATCTTCATCTAGGGTTTCTCATGAATCTTCCTTTCGCTCTTCTTTCTCCACATCAGGTGATTTTACTTTCTTCTCTCCATTTCTCTCTCTCGCATTTGTGTCTTTTTGGATTTTGTGTTTCTTTCCTATACTAGACTGCCTTTACGTGGTGTTTGACTTGAACTAATGTCGTTGACTAGGCGGAAATTGTCCCTCAATTTTAAAGGTGTTTGTCAAACTTGTAGCTCTATTCAAGCTTCGGTTGGGATATTGGTCTTTGAATTATGAGATTCGAAATTCTTTTTTTTTTTTTTTTTTTTTGGGTATTTCTATGATTGAGAAATGTTTATTGTAGAAGAGTATGATCCCGGAAAATCCTGAGTTACGGATCAAATTGGCTTCGGATTTCGATTGTTTCAAAGTATAAGTAGGAGATACTACGGATGATATAGGCTGTGCAGTCGTTTAAGTACTTTATTTTTAGTTATTGGTGGATTATGAATTCAATAAATCAACAAGGAAGCAAAAAGACTTTTTTTTTTTTTTTTTCATATTTTGAAATTATTTTCTTAGATCAATTTTTGTTGAAAAATTATTGAGATTAATGAAAATATAATTAATGGTGTTTTTGTTTGTTTCGCTATTGAGAATTATATTAACTAAATTCTGGTGTGCTCCAAAATCATCAGAGCCTGCATAGAAAACTACAAGTATAGATCCATGTCATATGTCACATCATTTAGTAATAATTTGTGTTCCCCACTAAGGTTACTCTTTTTTTTTTTGTTTTTTGATATCTAATTTAAGCTTTGGAGAGGGGAAAGAAGCACAGAGATCTTGCTGTCTGTACTTTGCTAAGTATAATTAGTACGGACACTGGAAACTCAATTTGATGGTTATGGTAAGTGAGTGTAGGTGTATGCAGGGCAAGTCAAGTGGTTGAATTATTCCCCACTGTGTCTCCAGAGATTGTTGTGAGGGAGGCAAGGATAGAAGATTGTTGGGAAGTGGCTGAGACTCACTGCAGCTCCTTCTTCCCTGAATATTCCTTTCCTTTGGATTTTGCTCTGAGGGTTGACAGAATTGTGGCAATGCTGTCTGGATTTGCTATACCTCATGGCTGCAGGAGAACCTGTCTAGTTGCTGTCATCGGTGGCTCAGATAGTCAAGCTTGTGTCTTTGGAAGTGAAGATTTCAAAATTGGAGGCTTTGATGGGAAGTTCAGTTTCAATCGAGGATATGTTGCTGGAATATTAACTGTGGATACAGTTGCTGATTTTCTTCCAAAAAAAGGCCCACTTCGTCAGAGAAGGTGAGTTAAGTCATTATTCAATCCATTGTTTTCATATTGATGAATGTCTTGAAACCAATATCTGTAAAATTCTCGTAGAACACACAAATATCCAAGTCTTAATTGGTTCTATGTTTTTCTCACAGAGATTTTGAATACCTAATCTATATTAAATATGCATATATCATGCTCCAATTAGTTGCTTTCTGTGTTCCTAGCTGTCTAACAGTTAATTAATGTTAGCTTTTTTACTGGAAAAATAGCTGCCACATTTCCTTCTTAATAAGAGCAGGTGAGGCAATGATTTTTGTTTTGTAAAGGCATGCATCATGATAGTGTTGTCTTATTTATCTCCATTGTTGCTTTCTGGTCCTGCTTTCCAAATGTAAAATACAGAAATGAAGGATATAATAATAATGGTGTACATGCATGTGATGTGGCCATCATCAAAGTTTTGGCATGGCCCATTTTACCTCTTTTCAAACATTTATTCTTAATATATGCCTTTAAACATTACAGAAAAGGTAATTGACAGCATTTCACCTGAAAAGATGCCAAACTGAGATTATAGAGCTTGAGCAAGGTTTTTGGAGTGTTGAACAGAATCTCCTTGGAAGTATTTTGCTTCAAGTCATTAGAAATCATTTTAGTGCATTTTAAAAGTCCTCGAGGAAGGCACCTTGTGATTCTTCCATTTCCTCTTAGCTCTACACCTGGAGATCACCAGCCTGGTTGTCTCAACACCAAATTCATTCCAAAGTTTCCCACTACCTTTTCCCTAAGAAGTCTGTCAAAGTCTGCGTAGGATATTTTTTATCAGTTCATGGTTTTTGTCTTTTGGCTTCCTAACTAAGAAAAATGTTGAAGCCATTGACCTTCACAATTCTGGAGAGAGAATGCCCATTTTGAAATTAAGAGGACTACAACTGACTCTGATTTTTTTTTTTTGTATTTGCAATTTTCTTTAACTAGTGCTATATTTCGTGGCAAACAAGTGATAATATGCGACTGTTTCAAACCTTTCATGTGCCAGTTTGTTTTTATTTCTTACATCTTTGTCAAAGCTATTCATGGTGCAATTAGTTCCTGAAACTTCATGCCTACAAATTGGGCATGCATGTTGTTATCACAGAACTGGAATTGCGTACATATCAAATGTAGCAGTTCGCAAAACATTTCGACGAAAGGGGATAGCTAAAAGGCTCATAGCAAAGGCAGAGGCTCAAGCTAGGAGCTGGGGCTGCCGTGCCATCGCTTTGCACTGTGATTTAAATAACCCTGGGGCCACAAAGCTGTACAGAGGCCAGGGTTTCAAGTGCATAAAGGTTCCAGAAGGAGCAAACTGGCCTCAGCCAAGGACCACACCAGATATGAGATTCAGCTTCATGATGAAGCTTCTAAACACAAAAATCACCCCTTTGAATTTGAAGTAGGACTAGGATAAGGAAAATTGGAGAAGGTAAACAAAATAGTAGGGGAAAAGGTAAATGTAAGACAATTATAATCGCCTTTTGTTGTATATGGTACAAGATAGAATCTCTTGTGAACCTACTCAACATCATTGTATTGCATAATGAAAGAAAAAATTGCCAGGAATCATCAAGTATCTTTATCTTGTGAAGCTCTCACCATGTTACATTACAGTCTGTAAGAATGATGATACTCTTGTAAAGCTTTTTGAATCTTGGACGTCGGTTGTAAAATTATTTTTGCCTGGCAGTGTAACCATTGATTATTTGCCTCTTCGGTTTTGGTCTGCTTTTGCTCTCCCTCGGTGCAGTAATTTCGGTCTTTCACTAGTTAGGGGTGACCCTGATCCTGTCGGGTTTCAGCTCCCGCTTAGAACTGGGCTTTACCCCCACCACTAGTGTCGGCTCGGAGCTTGAATTTTCTCTTGGGTACTAATATTTCTTGAAGCAATGTTTATAATGGGATTGAATTTGAGTAAAGCATACATTGTATATTTAGTACTTATTGAATGTTTTGATGAAAATTCGACCCATGACATTAAGCATGAAAACAAACGATTCCTTAAATCTTTAAACCATAATGTTCACAAAGTTTGGCGGTATAAAATATCACTCGCTAATGTGAACATCTACTGGGCACCAAAAATT
Organism: Rhizophora apiculata; assembly: GCA_037832385.1. Classification (NCBI taxonomy): domain Eukaryota; kingdom Viridiplantae; phylum Streptophyta; class Magnoliopsida; order Malpighiales; family Rhizophoraceae; genus Rhizophora; species Rhizophora apiculata. The sequence continues at coordinate 2,595,934 of CM075426.1, read as the reverse complement.
GGGGCAGAGACTCGGTAAGAAATCGTGGCCCACTCGTAGCCTAAAAGTCATAATAGACTGATCGTTTCCCATACACAAACCAAGCCAATAGTGAGGTCTTGGTAATGCTCTGAGAAGCCGAGTAGGGGGTGAACGAATGTGTTCAGAGCATGGTCTAAATGGCCGTTATTAGACCGTCAAATAGAGTAAAAACTTTATTTATTTTCCCTGACATTTTGAGACGAGACAGTAGCCTATACGCTCCATTGCTGGACATCTCGCAATTCATGAATAATATCTCTACGTGGAAAACCAAACCGGGCATAGCGCTACGGACCAAACCATGAGTATTACAATCATCGCCAAGCCAACACTTCTGACAGCTTAGTACCCCTTTTGACAGTGTTGGTATTCATGTATCGGCATTTTGGCTCCAGACACTTCAGCGAACCGGCAACATTCAGATCCTGGCACTTGAAAGTCTCTGTGCTCAGAAGAAATAATGGATGTTATGCGGGCTAGGGCATCAGTTAGAAAATTCATCAACATGAAATTTATTCAGAGAGAGCGGCCGAAAATTAATTCTCTTCAACTTCTCAAACAAACCCTCGATGTACGAAGCTTTGGAACACTTGGATTAGATGGAAGCAATTTAGGAAGGGCTCGTATTAAATTGCCATACGATACAAATCAACAACTGCGTGGACTCATTTGTGCACGAAAATTAAGTGTACCTATATATATCCCAAAGAATACAGTAAACGAACTGTTACACTGAATTTATAAAAATAAAATAAAATTTATCATACCAATAAAAATGGAAAAAAAAAAAAAAGAGAGTCTATTCTAGTACAAATGAATTCTCTAACTATTAAATTATAATTATTAATAATAAAATATTGATATATTTAACACTATAAAAAGAAAAATTAATCATATAAAAGAGTTTATTATCTAACAATATAAGTATCTGTATGACCCTAATAATATATTGTAGTAATATAATTGATATTGATATAGAATATCAAAAATTTAAATTTTAAATTACATAATTTACATTCTATACCAAATAAAGACAAAACCAATCTTATGATAGAGATTAATTATTGGCATAATTCTTTTTTTAATTTTTTTATAATATGACTATAAAAATGAAATTGATTTTCATAATTTTTATTTTCTAGTGCAATATCAAATGTAGGAAGGATTTTCCTATCGCTCAAAATAATAATAATAAGGACTGTTTTGCGGCAGACGACGTCGTTAATTAAAGGCGGGTAAAAGAATCTCTATTTATTTGTTCCATGGGATAATTAGGGATTGACATTTAATTGTTCCGATCGCCGTCGAACAGATAGAGAGGGAGAGCGAAGATGATAGAGGTGGTGTTGAACGATCGTCTCGGGAAGAAGGTGAGAGTGAAGTGCAACGACGACGACACAATCGGCGATCTGAAGAAGCTGGTGGCGGCGCAGACGGGAACCCGGGCCGAGAAGATCCGGATCCAGAAATGGTACACCATCTACAAGGACCATATTACCCTCAAGGACTATGAGATCCACGATGGCATGGGCCTCGAGCTCTACTACAATTGATCTCTTATCCATCCATCCAGCTATCCATCTCGTAATTTTCCTTTTTTTTTTTTTATTTTTGCGCTTTTTGGTTGTAGTAATTTAATTTGCCTTATTTCATACACTTTGCTATGGATTAGGGTTTGTTTCAATTTGCCAACCGATGATGATTCCTTTGTTTAACTTCTCTTTATATGTCTAGCAATGTTCAATTGATTTTCTATGGACTGTGTGGGGGAATGAATAGGTTTTAGTTTGGTTGCTTGTTTATTTGTGTGGTTAAGCCAACGCTATATACAGTGAATTGGAACAATAGTGTGGATTTGGTTGCCAAAAATACTCTAGTTTTCTCAGTTTTGGGTCGTTGGTTGAGTTGTTAGCATACTCACGCATCCCCCCCCCCCCAAGCGACTACACAGAGAGAGAGAGAGAGATTGAAGCGTGATGAGAAGATGGTTCATATAGAAAACTTTGTGCACATTTTGTTAAAACGCATTGTTTAAAACTTTGTTTGCCTTAATAATGGAGGGATTTTGATGTGGCTATTTTTTGAGCTGAAGCATGACAAGAGAAAAGAAAAAGGATATATGATCATCTTAGATCAAATATTTTTTCAAAGGGATTGTTTATAACTCCGTTTGTTTTCTTTGATAAGACATGTAGTTTGTGATGATATGGTAAGATAACTTTTGTGCGGATTATTACTTTAGTCACCTCTAAATTTGACTTAACGTTATGACTGCATGGAAAATAGAGCCCCTTGAAAGCACTTTGTAATCACGGTTTATGTTGCAGACTTTGATCAGATCAAAAATCTGTTCCTATTCCTTAGGGTACATTGCAAGTATTGGATTTCCATTGTGAAAGTGACCTATTAGTTTATGTCTTTTCTCTGCTGCAATCTAATTCATATTGAGAAAGAGTTGTGCGAGCAAAAAACTCATATAGTGGTTAGATGCTTGCTCATTCAATGTTCCAGACTATTATGGATTCTTTGATTAATTAATGCTCCTGCTTTTTAAGACAAGTTACTACTAGCTTACATTGTGGCCTTTTGTCTTCTATGCAGATGAGTAATATACAATATCATGATGGGGCAATGTACAAGACAATGATGCGTAACTTCACCAATAATTTGCTGCTACTATCTGTATTAAGATACAGTGCCTTATACTTGATGCCCATATTATGTATGTAAAAGCATGAAGAGGAAGCTGTGAACTTGTTCTGGTTATGACATAATGCCTCTGCACCATTTAACGTTTGTGTTACCTTGTGTTGAATGGTTTGGTGAAGTGTTTGATTTTGCAAGTGTGTCAACTTGATTGAAATGCCCACTTCCCTTGGAAAAGTTTTCATTCCTCCTTCGCGTAGATGTTGTTGCAGGTAAGAGTCGTCTCTATATATGTCAAGGAACTTTCTTGCTAAGACTGGCGATCTCTGGAAACTAAAATTATTGATGCGTATCCATTAGTTGTTTGGACTCGTTATATGAGATTACAAGTATGCATCGAAGCAACCGTCTCTATTTTTGTTAAACTTAATTGCTGTGATGATATGGGTTAATTAATTCAATCGATCTTGCGAATCAAACTCAACTGGACATTTTACGGATTAGCACAAGAGTCAGCCGTTGGGATCAGGCGCTTAGTGGCTCGGGTAATTTTGGATGGGATGCGTTTTATACATTTAGGGGACTGCATGCGGATGAAATTTATGTTTGTAGATAATGCGAGAGAAACCTCTGCATGTTTCTGCTATTTATTACAAAGGAATGGTAGATTTCCTCCTCGATACGGTCTTTTTTGACACCCTATTTGCATGCATTGTTGGACCTGGGGCTGGTAGGGAAGAGATAAAGTTATTGAGGGCAAGTTGAGTCGCGAGGGTATTGTGCGAAAGTAACGGTGTAATAGTCAATTAACTTTTTTCTCTCCTCACCCGTCGTGATCTTGTCGGCTATTTAGAAAATGTTGGCTTCCTCCGGAATGCCAGTCATTGTTTTCCACTTCGGCTAAGCTAACGATGAAAGAGAAGAGGATCACCCGCCCACAAAATACGGAGGGACAGGGACAGAAAAATTAAAGCCGGAGCTGCCAGTAGTGACCAGTGAGCTATTACTGAACTGGGCTATTACAACTTACAATCAAGAAAAGAACAGTCAAGCCTATTCTGTAACGGATTGATTTCCTGAATAACGGTGAAAGATAATTTATTATTATTATTATTATTATTATTATCCAATACTGTAGCAAGTGTCTTAAGTTAACCTTCGTTTGGTTCATTAAAAGAAGGGGCTATACAAATCACTGTGTGCACACGGACACTCAACTTGATTGTGTGGAAAGGCATGCCAATTTCCCAAGCGACGGTTCAACTACAGTTATAATATTTACTTAAAAAGTGAAGAAACATTTTGGCTGCGAAAGGTTGACATTTCGCTTCGCGTAAATATCAAATCGTCTTGTATCAGCGCTTTAATGGATTTGGCGGATCTAGAGGGCTACGGCTGATGAGCGAGGGCACACATCCCCCTGTAGCCTCAACCGAGAACGGGGGACCAGAGGGACAGATTTCTACAGAACACGATGCCGTGTTGACAAACTGCTTATTTTCCACATTTGTGAGCTGTCTCCTCTGTTTATTACATAGGTCATTCGTTCAACTCTACTTCATGGTTAAAATATTCATGTTCTGCTTTGTAAACAAAGGCTTGTATATTATCACAGCGCAAAAGGCTAGCGTTGGGTTCTTGCCGAATCCGAGAAAAGTTGACTTGATACCAACAATATTTTAATGGTGAATTTTTCTTATTAAAAAAAAAAAAAAATGTTAGATGAGTAAATGTAAATATGATCTCTAGGGTTGACTCATGATCAAGTCAATGGCATTCTTGGATCTCGGACACTAAAATAACAGCATCACGTGTACCATGGCATCAATGCTAACAGAAATTTCCAAAGACAGGGCATCCCCATGGCAATAGGGCTCGGCCACCAACACGGCACATTGTATGTGGGAGACGTTGACCCCAGCTGGGAGAATGCACGGCTTGAGTTGGTGTGATTTGGAGAGAAAATCTCAAAACAAACTAAATAAATCGTGATTTGAAGATTTCTTAGATCGAGCCAATTCATTTTAATCTTCAAACTAAACCAAACAAAATATAAAATCCAGGTTTGGTTTGATTTGATTGGCAGTTTCATTTCAATACTTATCTCACATAAATATAAATCAATCACATTTCATTTTATCCCACAAATAAATAAAATTAAATGTAAAAAAAAAAAAAATGTCTTATTATTTTCTGTATTTATTATATTACTCAAAATTCTTTGCTACGTAATGATGTTTTAGATTTGACCATACATTTGTTGGTGTTTGGGAAATCTAGCCAAGGTTTGTCTCCCATAGATATATACAATTCCTAAAAGAAGAAGAATTGTAGGGAAAGCACCAAGCACAGCAATGACCCATCACAGAAACTGAACTCAGTTTTCTGAAATGAAGATTACAACTTTATTACAAACCGTGAGCTAAAATAATCCAAAATTGGATTGATAGGCTTCTCCCATGAGCACCCAACAAAAAGAGCAGGTGAAAAGTACAAATATAAAAAAGAGTTTACTAACTGTACAATTTGAAGGACATTCTCCTTTCTCTAACTTTCTGTGTTGTCACTGCCTGCATCTGCAAGAATGGTTAGCCTCCTAGCTGTCTTCAAAAAGTCACTGCCACGACAATTGGAAATAAAATCTCTGAGAAAACTTTTGTAACGAACAGATAAGCCAAAACAATGGGATAAGAGAATTGATAAACTTGCTTGTATACACATAGGGGTTGAAGAAAAGTAAATGAGGTTTACCCGAACGGCTCATCTCCAGTGTGTTTGATGGCGCCAGCTGCATCCTGGTAAAGCACATTGCTTAGCATCTCTGAACTCTCAATGCCAAACATGGCAGCCAACTTACCATACAGCTCATCATATGAACCAAGGACGGCCAGGTCAAGGGTTCGGCCCACATCCTCTGATTCCATGAACACTTTGCAATGACCAGTCTCCAACTCTGAGCCAATATCAGATTTCTGGTGATCCTTCGAATTAAGGGACCCTTCATCTGAAGAATTTTCATGTGGACCATTCTGATGCAATGCGGAACCTGAACCATTGGAAACATTCACCATCTTGTCTTGACTTCCAACTGATGAACTCTTTCCATTTGTATCATCAGAACAGCTTGGAAAACTCTGCTGCTCAGTGAAAATGAGTTGACCAAACAGCAAGATGTGGGACCTTTTTCTTTCATTCTTTCCCTCCAAACTTGTAGGGCTTTTCATTGTCACCAAGCACGATACATTCTCATCCTCTTCTGTATTGCCCATGAGGTTGCTGTTGGTGATTCTCGATGGGGCCACAACATGATCGAGCTGCTGAAAACCAACTGAAAAGAGACCCATGTGCAGTTTATTGAAGTGGAGATCTGATGAAGATAATCCAAATTGAGCATGCCTGGTTCCCTGTATGCCTGCAGGAATGTTGTCTGAAACACTGAACAAGGGACTGTTCAACCCAAGAGGGTTTCCAGTAAATGATGGCACTGGAAATTCATCCATTGAGGAAAAGTCTGATGGCTGCGGAACTCTCAACTTCTTCCTTGGGGGCAAAAATGGTGAGCGTTGAATGGCTGGCACGTTTGACACCAATTCAACCAGCCATGGGCTAACACGCTTCACGTCCCGGAGCAAATCTGGCTCATCCCATGTTACCTGAAAGATGATAATTTGCAAACATGTTGGAAAGAGATCACATTTAGACTCGAGCAATTAAAGCCTAAAGTAAGTCCAAGAAACATGCTTAAACTAGTTTGTTTACTGATATCAACAAGGAAGCGATGATTTCGAAAGATTTACAAAAATATCTTGCTCAACAAAATCTAATAGTGGATACAAAGTGAATGCGGACACCAACGTTAACAAAATCATCAACGTTTGGATCATGGAACAGATAGAACATAAACTGGGAAAACAAAAACTATGAAATCGACCTTAGAGAATTCAGATCAGATCATCACAGTCCATAAAAAATGGGAAATGTGTTACCTGGAGAAGCCTCCATGGCGAATTAGGCCAGCAGACAGGGTCAGCAACCTGAACTGAAGACACAGTTCCTGTGAACCAGCTAACCCGAGATGAATCTTCATTCTCAAAAGCCATTTTGAACCTCATTCCAGGACACCATCGAATCTGCATTGCATCCCTCAGAGCTGAAGCCCTAACGAAAAACTCCGGAGTACTTGCTCTTGGGTAGTAAACAACCTCAAAGGGCTGCCCACGGGCAGCAAGAGTCACAGCCTCAATAACAGACTCAGGCCTAACTTTCCCCTTTGCATCTGGGGTACCATTACTCTTAATCAATTTACCATCATCCTCCCTCATAAACCCAGAATACCCAGAAAATGAATTCCACCCAGATGAATACTCATTTCCACCACCAATCCCTCTCTTAGCACGTCTGATTCCCACACAGAGGTCTCCATTCTCTGCCCTAAGAAATACAATAGAATCTCCAGCCACAAGCTTCTTCTGGTTCACAAAATTACTCCATCCAGTAGTCAACAAGTGGCGTCGGGGTGTCCCTCTATATATATGCCTAAACTTCCAAGTACTGCCATGCACATCCTTGGAAACAATGGTCTGCACAGGAGGGTCAGCACTGTAGTCCAATCCTGGAAATATGGTCTCCGCACAATAACGCGGCACAGAGAACCCACCGCCGTTGTTAGCATCAGATTGAGTCAATGTCTTGGCAAAGAAAGCAGGCTTCTCTTGAGACTCAATCCCATTGACCCCTATAAACAAGCCATGATCACTATCATCAAGACAACCATCTACAAACCCAAGATCACTGCCACTCAAGGGAATTAGTCTAATTTTGGCATAAACCTCATCAGTTTCGGGATCTGCCATGTACTTAATCGCAGATATCCTGCAAGGAATGAAGGGAGGAATGCGGCAATGGCCAAAATCTACATTTCCTTGGGCGTGTTCTGCGTGGCCCTGAGGAAAGTAGACAACTTTACAGTTAACTGCTGGCATTTGGACCATGCCACCAGCACAGGCGTGCCATAAGTGTGAATCCAAGCATTTCTCTGCAATTTTAATTTGTTCCTTATGCGAACTTATAACTCCAAAATCTCTAATCATTGCTTCGGTTCTGAAATTATGGATTTTGAAGAATCAGTTGAGAGACAGCTATTCCCTGTTTAATTGCCCACAAAAAGATCAAAATTTGAATCAGAAATCTATCACTTGAACAACAGAAAACATATCATTCAGAATTATAACTCAATTATCTCCCAAAACATTCACAAAGATCCCAAAAATTTACGGAAAATACAGTGGAAAACTCACAATCTAATAATGTAAGAAGTTGGATTCCAAAACGTGAGCTTCTGATTCCAAATCCTGCAATTGACTAACACACCCAGAACTCCAGAAGGGATGAGAAAGGCCAAACCTTTGCAAGAAACAGCAGAAACTTTGTTGCTGTAGTGAATGTTAGAGAAGAAAACTAGACCAGGGACATATTTTATAGACAAGCAAAGACACGTAGAGACGAATAGAAATAGTAAAAGCAAAAGGGGTGAGCGAAAATATAAAGAGGTGCCAAAGAGATAGACTTTTATACTGAAAAAAGTGAGCTCTGTTTCAGGCTCGGAAGGTTTCGTTGCCGACCAGACTTCTCACAGGCCATTAGAGACTTCCGACAAAAGAGACAAAAACACAAAAGGAGAGCCCTTTTTGGGTGTCTGGTTTCCGAGAGCAGAAAGCTAAAAGAGCGATCCTGAATGGCTTTTGGATCACAACTCTCACAAGTGTCCGCTAGCATTGACCAAAAAAACAGGACCGAAAAAAAAACCTCAGTCCAATTGGTATCTCCTTCTTCACTTCAATATTTTTCTTTTTAAAACATCAATTTACCCAAATATTGTACTATTATATTTACATTTTGTTGCATTCTCTCCAGAATTTTTTAGTCCTCTGTTTTTCAGATCTCAAATTCTTGACAATTTTTTATTATTTGTCATATGTAATGTTTTACAGTGATGGCTCCTAGTCAGTTTCTTTTTTTTTTATATATATATCTTGGAGCATGTTTTTGGTATTTGCTGTGTGCCTGTGTTTTTTACGGTCACTGTATTTGTGGTAACGTGGAGAAAAAAAAAAGGGAAAAGAAAATAAAGATAAATAGCCTGAGTAAATAAATAAAAATTACTCAATCCCAATTAAAATTTGAAAGATCCTCGAAAGAACTTGATTTAGTGGGGTTTTAATGAATCATATCACACAAAGATTGTCAAAGCAAAGCGAGTTGATTACCCCCGAAACTGAAATCAAGGAAATGGCCAAACCCCAGGTTGCCAAATCCTAGCTAACTAGGTGTATACTTTTGACCACGGTGAATTTTTTTTAGACCAAAGTCCTAACTCTATGGTTTAACCGTGGTTAAACTTACGGTTAAGATCGGACGACTAACCGTCGCCCCCATTGGTCAACGGCCTAGACTTTCACACCCCTTCTTTAAGGAGAAATTAGACTTTGTTACTGCAGACTTGTCACTGTCTTAGGAGGAAAGATGTAGCTAATGGGGGAATAATTGGGTTATGATTCTTAGAGTATAATTATTGCCGAATTACGTATATTAATTTTTTAATTAGAATTTGTTTTTTTTTTTTTTTTGGGTCACATTTGCAATTAGAGTTAATTCCATCGAACTCGCACTTAGTTAAGACTCATGAGTTTATATTGTATGGAGTGGACTTGTGTATTTAAGACAAAATGGTTAACGAGCGACGCTAAATATTAGAACACGTGACTTAAAATTGGTATCCCATACATGCTTTGTCTTGATCTACCTCTACTTAATGATTATTTATTAGAGTGTCGTTATGAGGGCATAATCAAGTTAGTGAATTTGAGAAAATAGAATACATATTTATATTATTATTATTATTATATATCAAAAGATTAAAAATATTAATGCATTTAATCACTTTGCCCGTGTAACTTTAACATATTTCTGAATTGAAATGGCGGAGACATGAAGGTATTTTTGTAATGAACTGGGAGGTGAAAATGATATTCTGGGCTTGGACCAGAGGGAATTAATTTGGTTAATATTGACAGAGAAATTTGGATTAATAGTAATTAAACTCTTTATCATTACAACAAATGCCTGACTTGATCGCATAGAAGTAGAAAGTTAACTGTAATAACATAGAATTACATGATAAGCATAAAATAAAAGACGTGCAATGATTATATTTCCTTAAATGTCACACATAAATGAAGTGAAAAAAAAAAAATCACTTTATTATTTTTTAGTAAATATCATGCGTTCCAATAATAATGTCGGCTAACAGTATTCTTAACATAATTAGCTGTAATTTTAGCATCAAAAGCGGCAAATTTTAATGAAAAGTATATATTCACATGACAACTGTTTAACATTTGTCGAAACAAAGATAAGACTGGTAAAAATGACAAGGACCCATCAGCAAAGCGTATTCTACGCATGTCTCCTTGCGTGCATACAAGTGTCTTCCCACAATAAATAAATAAATTATATGTATATCTGTTAATGGGGAGAAAGAAAATGGAATTATTCCATGCATGCTCTCCCCTGTTTTCTCGACCTTAGAAATATATATATATATATATAATCACCTTAATTATAAACATTTTATCAAAACATTCTGAAGATTCTCCCAGAAAAAACAGAGCGACGTGAAAGAGACACCCCCCTAAGCAAGTGCATGTAAGGCTGAAAATGGACATGAAATGGAACAGGCAGAGGGGGGGGGGTGGGGAACTGATGCAGAGCATTGAGAAAAAGACAGCGTTGTTTTGTCTGTTTGTTATCCATTAATTGTCTTTCAATGACTTCAAACAAGGTAGTTTGGCTTTTTCTCTACTACCCGTTAAATTTCTCGTCCTCCAACCAACGCAAACAACCAAAGTATTTGGGGAATAATAAATGCAAAACGATAAGTCCGCTTGTCATCTGTCCTTTTCGTTTTTGGTTGTTGTCCTGTATCCGTGTCCGTGTCCGTCTTTCTTGCGGTGCCTCACGATGCTTCAAGTATCGTTCTGTGTCTTTTTTTTTTTTTTTTTTGCCAAATTCTTTATTATAATAATATTATACCAAATCAACAACCCCCCACCCCAAAAAAAAAAAATAAAAAAGGTTTTCCTCCCTTACATTTACAAAGTATGATGGTCAAGTGAACGGAGAAGCTAAGAGGATTTTATATATATATATATAAATATAAAAACCCTTTTTGAACAAGATGATCAAATATTTTTAGAGGTGGAAAGAATGAGTAAATTCTTAAAGAATAAAACTTGGGTCTTTTCATAAAGCTGGTCGAGTTATCCCTCTGGCGAGCAGCTTTATTACTAGGCTACGCAACGAATAACATGCTAAAATTGGGGTCTTTTGTTTAAATGTTATCAGTTGAGACATATGCCACGCAAAACTCTCTGAACATCTTCGGTAACATTTTGTTTACATTGGCCAATGCAACGCTGAAACACCTTTGTCCTTGGGCCAAACAATGACAAAAATATGTTTGTTTCGATGCCGTCAAAATCTAGTGCATTGCACCTTCGGGGGTTTTTTTCTTCTTCTTTTTTCACATTTTAGTTGTTAAGTAAGAAAGAACTCTCGTTGGACCACCCGATACCACAGTTTTGTTGGTGATCATGTGTAGTTATCTTTCTGTTAACTTGAGTTTGAAAGTCTCCGTTCTCCGTCATCATCCATCCCTCAATAATAGGGATCATTTGTCAAGTTGCACGATCCTGAGTTCTAGAGTCCATCAAATATGAAAAAAATTCGTTTGAGTCCTATGGTATTATAAAAATGGAGTATTATAGGGGGGAAGTCTCGTTAATATTATATAAAAAAATAAATATATAATTTATTTTTATATAATAATAATTATTTTTTTATAGAAAATATTTTTATTATATAATTTAAAATTTTAATTAATCGTGAACATATAGATATAAAAACATTCATACCTCAAATTATGTAAATTTTTTATATTATTTTATTATTATTATTATTATTATTATTAATGTTTTGTTTCCTAACATACAATGCGATGAATATGGGTGATAATAAGTAATTCTAACCTCCATCTTCTAAGTGTAAAAATTGATATTCTTACAAAATATTTTTTAAAAAAATATTTTATTTTTTAAACTATAAAATGACAAAAATATGTTTGTTTTGACGCCGTCAAAATCTAGTGCCAGCCGTGAATTACTAGACTACGAAAAAAATGCAGCACAACTAGACCTAAAAATTTTGGAAAAAAAAAACAGCAATTACCGAAAATTAAAGAAAATAGAAAAAGGAAATATCCCACGATGGAGTGTAGCCGGAGATTTCTAGATTAGTTTGTCGTTTTATGTCTTTGGAAAAAATAGTACGCGGTCGTCCCCGACGTTAGCCACTCACAGTCATCAGAGCGGCATTAATTAAAAGCAAGCGTGCGCCGGTGCGTCTAAAAGTTGACTTGAAAGTTAAAAAGTTGGAAGTCCCCGACGTCTTTAAACCGGTGACGCTACCGTAACAGCTACCGGACAAATTTTGGTTCCGTGCGTGGCAAGGAATTCTTGTCATGATAGAACGTATCAGCGCAAGTAACGCGTTGCCACGATGAAGTCTGTCTGATTCACCTATTTGAAGGTGGGGGCCCACAACCAATGCACATCTCGTCAGCGATGAATGGCGGATAGGACATGATGTGTGGGCCCCATACGGGGGAATTGTCCACGTGGTCTAGCTATGGTTCAGTGAAAAGTCTTTATCCGCTGTTAGTACAAACGAAAGTAAAAATTTACTGTTGAATTGCTAAATTCACGTAATCAAACATACGTCAGTTTTTTGGGGCTCACAAAAGCACATAACTGCCACAATCAAATAAATAAATAAATAAAATTTTAAATAAAATAAAAAATAAATTTAATTAAATATAATTATTTTTTATATTATTTAATATAAAAATTAATTATATTCATTTTAATCTAATATTTTTAGTCTATTTAATTAAATTTAAAATTCAAACAGACAAAATAATTAAAAATTGAACTCAAAGTATATTTGAAAAAAAAAATCAGCATACAAGAGTAAGAACGTTTAAAAAATTAAAAATTAAAAATAAATTAATTTTATAATTAATTAATTAAATTAATAAAAATTTAAAAATTTTAATTTAATTTTAATTTTTAATTTTATAATAAAATAATTAATCAAAACAAATTAAAAATTATTTATATAATATTAAAAAATATTATTATTATTATTATTAAATAAATTTTAATAAAATATCATTTTATTTTAAATAATCACTTATTTATTTTATATATAATAATAATTTTTTAATAAATACATCAACAATATATTTTTAAATTTAATTAAAATTTTAATTTTTTTTATTAAAATTAGTTAATCTAATTAACTGAAATCAAATCAAAAATTTTAATTTAATTTTAATTTTTAATTTTAACATAATTAATTTTTATCAGTTTAATTTTAATTTTGATTATTCGATTGGGTTAAATGAACCGTAAGCACCCTATACAATATCACAAAATATAAGAATTTAGGGAGGGTCCGACGTAAAAATTAAAATCTAGATATATATATATATATATATATATATATATATATATATATATTTTTTTTTTTTTTTTTTTTTTCTGTTTGGAAATGTAAATTCAGGGCGCATCCTGTAGGCAACTGGAGAGTACAAGAACTATAATCCTTGCTTAAGGAAACAGAGGCCCGAAACCAATCTTCCTGGAAGCATCAATTCCAAGTGAAAACAAATGAGAGGCTTAAAAAAAAAAATAAAAAGAAAACTAACCAACTGCTAATGTATGAAATTCCTACGCATTGATTGTCACAGATTAAATATATAAATCATTTTCAGTTTCACTCAAAAATTTAAAATTTTGAAATAAATGTCGTGTATTCAACTCCTGTCGCCCTCTCCAATTTTGGACAACGCAATTATGCAAGGTCACCCTGTACTGCATATATCCAGCTGGAAATCTACATAGATGTGAGTGGGGCCAAGTGCCCGAATTTGAAAGAAAACTATGTACGAGGCTTAGTTGGACTTCATAAGTCGCCCCCCTCCCCCCGGCCAAAAAACAAAAAAAAAAAAAAAAACCCAAGAGTCAAGACCTTGTTTTACTCAAACTCGAGTTAGAAGTATAAATACCGAAAATAATAATTAACAAAAATTAAATCCTTTGCCCTTACATCCTTTGATTAGGTTGGTTTAGATTATAAATAAATACAAAAGGAGATTTCAACAAAAAGAAAGTTCCTTCTTCTTCTCTTAAGCAATTTATTTATAAGATTTCTATGCAATAGTGAATAAAAATGGGAATTCTCAATTGAAAGAACGAACAAAAGGAATGCATGTTGAGACAAAGAAGACTGTTAGACTTTCATCCCCGCTTTTAAAAATTAATTGCACTAAGATATAAGAGATAAATAGTTAAAAGATTATTTAGTCGCCTATATAAAAGTTTATATTTGACTTAAAAAAAGAGTCCACAAATGGACGCTACTAAAGCAAGTTCTTCCAGCGGCCCAAGCGTCCATCGACACAGATGGAAATATTGGTTTCGTCCGGAGCCCATTACCCATTCTTTTGACTTCCTCTGTAATTCATTATTACCACTCCACTGCAGATTAACGGTGGATCCTCAGCCCACTTTCTTGACACACGTATGGGACTTGATACTAACCGAAGCATTTGCTGCAGATGGCAAGGTTGTTGAAACTTGAAAGTATTTCCGATTTTCTGCCAAAAACAAATAAAAAGGAACCCAAATTTCGAATACACAATGCAAATTTACCAGATGGCTCGGCGTTTGGTAGGGAAAGAGACTCTTGTGTCAGGCATCTCTCTAGAAGTCCAATAGTGAGAGCCCATGACCCCACAGCCCCAATTTACAATAAAACAGTCTGACTTCTGGTGCGAGATTGTACAAGCTCTCTCGTTTTTGGATATAACTTAAGGGGATCTGGGCCAACTCAATATCCTTCGAAGTGTCAACCTAGCCTATGCCTAATGTTCGGATATTAAGTCTTTTTTCACGTCAAAAGAATCTTTTCAGACAAACTCTGGGTTGATCGCTAAGTCCTCACCACCACGATTCCCACTTGAAACATCAAAAGTAACGGATATCAAGTTAAGAACTGAGGTGTCCTAACGATAAAGAAAAAAACTTTTGTTGCATCTAAAGCATCCATACAATACTTTCCAATGAATCAGAAAAAAAAACCTCCCCTTTAAGAAGGTCGAATAGCCTTCAACTAGACTGAAAGAAATAGAGTTCATAAAGTATACTTAAGCTGACTTATGTGCCACTTACCAAAAGAAAAAGGTACTGGAAATGATTCAATTCTAAGAAAAAATCACCGCCCAATTAATTACTTGCCACACACGTACCTAGATCTCCGTAAAACTACGTGTCCATTCATTCAAGATGAAACATACCAAATTCGAGCCAATGGGTGCATAGTCTTCATAAAGTCATTCTCAAGTAGTTCATCATCAAACATAACGTGAAACATGTCTTTGAAAGGTGGTCACACCTTATGATTAGAACGTGAATTGAAATTTTAAAAATGCTGAAAATAAAAATAGAACGATCGATGTAAACCAAATTCTTGTTGTTCCCCATAAGCACCTAATTATTGCTATCAATGACTTTCATTAGGTAGTGAGTTGGTTGGAATGAGACGTGTCGCCAGAACGCATCATCACCGAACCTAATGCACGACTAAGATTATGCAACCGAAGCCTCGTTGAGCTGTTTCTGTGGTTATTGGTATGCTTTTTTCTAGAATTAAGCAGTAAATGTCTTTGAAGGTGTAAAGAATATTTTCCCAATCTTTCCAGCCCACCTAAAAAGGCCGACACTTGACACCATCTGAAATCAACTCCTTTTAAAAACAAAAGACCTACTCAATTCAATGAATCCAAATCTGCTTGTGCGATTCTAGAGCAAACAGACCCATTTTGTGGGCAGATCTGCACCGTTTCTACAGGTGCAAACCAACAGGAGCTCAAGCATATCTTCCCAACCTACCAGAAGTCTTGTAATTTCAATGAGCGCCGGTAGCCCTGGCATACGTGTCCCCAAGAAATTTTGCATACTAGAGCATTATCCTGTACGCTAGATGTTCTATATGCAATATGAATCCCATTTTGGTTTCTGATTCAAAGGGTAGCTCCAGATTTCTTTTGCAGAAATTCCGAAACTATGATGCCTCTAAGACGAGCATTCAAACAGAACTACTGTCACTAAAAACAAATATACTTGTGGAATTTGCTGCATAGGTGATCGGGAACTTGAAAATTAAATAGGAATATAAAGCATGAAAGAAGATAACAGAAAAGGACTACAAGTTCTCAAAATGCATTACTCATCTCATAAATTTCTACTTAACAACTTGAACTGCAAAAAGAATTCCCAAGAAAAGAGAAAGAGGAAACAAATGGAAAAGAATTGAAAAGGAGACACAGACACTTAAAACACCTAATAAAGTTCAGACCTACCCATGACTAAACCTACAGTTCAACTATCATTAAGCTTTCATGTTGCCCTAGATTATTTTCAGCTCTCTTACAATCCTTCTCTTCTAGCTAAAAATATGGTCACCTATTTCCCTTACTTCCCCCCATTCCATTCCTGTACAAAAAACCAATGAAAGAAGAAATGAAATAACTCTAAGCAAATGCGTTAAGACCCACAATAGGAAGGCAGTAGAGTGAAAAGGCCCCAACTCGGAAGACCCTCATCTGAATGCTCCCTCACACGTAATCCATGGCAAGATTGCTATTATTTGGAGTAGGCTCTGGGGAGTTGGCCATAATTGTAGCAATCCCAGTCACGCTAATTTTCTCACCAGTTCTGTTTCTCATCTCCAGAACTTTCTTATGAGAATTGGAGTGCAAAGATGGAGTAAATGTCGGACTTGCTGCTGGACGGTATTCAGGGAAAAGCCGGCCTGACTTGTAGCGAACAC
The DNA here is from genome assembly GCA_037832385.1 of Rhizophora apiculata. Lineage (NCBI taxonomy): Eukaryota > Viridiplantae > Streptophyta > Magnoliopsida > Malpighiales > Rhizophoraceae > Rhizophora > Rhizophora apiculata. The sequence continues at coordinate 2,579,257 of CM075426.1, read as the reverse complement.
CACAAGCATTGCATAGTGTTTTTGGCCCCATTGGCCCTGCCCTCCACTGTGGTGTTTTGGTCACCTCACAATGCATACATTTCCGAACAGGTTGTTGTTGTGGTGAACTTTGGTCAGTCTCTACCGGAGCCAATGGAACTGCAGGATTGATTTTTTTCTTCTTTTTATGTTCCGCGCCTACTAGCTTTGGTACTTTTATCACAATTCGCGGCTCGGCAAAGTTCTCGTAATCCGAGGGAGCTTTAGGAGGAAGGCAGGTCTGGGGTGTCTCCATGGAAGTAGTCTCCGAGATAAGCTGGACTGGCAGACGGGGAATGAAGGCTGCAGGACGAGGACGCTTGCTGCGCGCACGACCACACTTGCCAGAGGCAACAATTTCAGGGCTGCGGGGCACAGTTTTCTCTGCTGAGCAGGAGCTGCTGCTCTCCAGGACAGAAATGGGGCTGGATGTGTGGAACTGGTGAGGAGATGGTGAATCCTTGTTGACAGAAGAGTCTCATCTTTCTTCATCGTGAGGCTTCCTCCAGAGAAGGAATCCTCAACAAAGTTCGACAGCCATTCCATCTGAACAATATCTTCATACTGCTAAAACAAGAAGCAGAGTCAGAACAGACAATTCCACTAAGCCAAGCATTCATTTTTAATTCCAACGGTAAAATTTCAATATACTGAGATTGATTAACTTAAAATTATGTTATTTGCTAATATTAATTAGGTCCATTAGCAATCTGTATATACGTTGAACACTCGGTGAAACAAAAGCTTTTAGAATAGAGAAAAATTATGCAACAGCGTTTAAGTGCAATAAAATATGTGAATTAATTATATTTTATTTAATTTTATAAATAAATGAAATAAAATTTAACTGTCCTCTTGTGTCCAACGTATTAATGCTAATAAGCGTTGGTGGCTAACGTTGCTCTCTAGAATATTTCATTCTTTCTTTAACAAATCCACCTTTGGAGTTCTAGGAGACGAATAACTCCAATGATGGTCCGTTTGAGGTAAAGCACATGCAACCCACGTGACATCGAACTGAACCATTTTTTTAGGCGGAACAAGACAAGCCAGTTCCTCGCCGACAATTCATCTGAAATTCCAGAAAGGCCTCAGATTTGTCCCTCTTAATGACTAAACTATCCTTGCGTAATTCGAACTTTTAACGCGGACTGCCAGGCTGGCAGGGTATAAATACAATAAGTTTTTTTTTTTTTTTTTTGAAAAGTAAAGCACTTTTAAAAATAATAATAACGTCATCGCTACGAAAACTAACGGCCGACTTTAAATAACCGGAAAAATAAATAGCCCCATTTAATCAAACTTACCGGAACGGACAGCCCAGCCGAGAGATCGGAGGCGCTGTTATTAGAGAAAACGGAGTCAGAACAAGGCAGCGACTCAGACTGAACGGACCAAATGCTGGGGAACAAGTTGGTGGTAGTGGCGGTGGCGTTCTCGGGACAAGGAAGGCCGCCCTCGATATCCTCGGAGGGAAAGTCGAGGAGGTCGTCAATGTGGTCGAAGAAGCTGCCGCAGTCTATCTCGTCCATGAAATTTGCTGGTCCAATCATAGTTGCCACTTTCCTGAGAAATTTACCAGAGAGAAAATGTGTGAGAGAAAGAAAACTGAGAGGAAAGGAAATTCTGTGTTTCTTTCTTTCTTTCTTTCTTTCTGTGGGCCGTTGGTATTTTTTAAAAAATGCGTGTGCCAATGGATAACGCCAGGTTATTATTGGCCGCGTGGAGCATTTCAGCTATAGTGCGAGATACGTTAAGATTGTCAAAAAGCAACGGCTCGTCATCTCTTCTTGCGCCTTTTGAAATTTTTACATGTTGCTTGCCTTGCTAACTTTTGAGGAAACGCGAAATTGAAGGGCTTTGAATATGAAACCGAAAAAAAATATATAAAAAATAAAAATAAAAATGAAGGTGAAATTTGAGCAGGTAACGCGTGGCCCAATGAGTTAGCAGAGGCAAAATGTGAAAATTTCAAAGTACAATATGAACTGAATAAGAATATGGAGGTTTAACGAAGCAAGTTATGGAAGCAAACCTTCGTTAAAATGAGCTGAAGAAGGCGAATACCGGATTTCCCAAGTGGAACCACTTACTAATTACTTCACAATTCCTGCAAAAATAACAAAAAAAAAAAAAAGGCTTGTGTAATGCAAATCGAAAAAGGAATACTTGCTTTAATTGCTGCGTTTATTTGGTGAGCGGAAGTGTGGGAAAAATAAAATTGCCTGTGGTTTTGAGCAACAAAGTCCAAAGGCCGACTAACCATTAATAAGAATAACATGAAAAACCAAGGACTTAATGCATGCCGACACTTAAAATTCATCATCCACGACCACCCCCCATAACAAATTAAGCTCTAGTAATTGCAGAGCTAAACCTGAGGCGAGAGCCCACAATTTCACACCAAAAAACAAAAAAAGGAACCACAAAGAAACCACAATGTTCTTACATATTGAACTGAAATTAGAACAGTCTACAAAAGACAGTCCTAAGTAGAATGCGCTAACGGACTACTATATCACTGTAACGTACCTTAGAGAAAGCAAGAGAGAGAGAGAGGGTAGAAGTCAAGGGAAGAGATAAGAGAAAGAGAGGAAGGTGGAAGGGGGCTTTGAAATGGAGTGAATGGGTAAGGAGAGAAACAAAAAAGAGGCTTAAAAGGAAAAGGAGGTGCTGGTACTGCAGCTGGTGATGGTGGGGCTGGTAGTGGTGATTGAAGGTGTTATTGCTGTGCGCCTTGTGTTTATACTAATGGTATGTGAATGTGATGTTAGGTGAGCCCTCCTTCTTCATTGCTAGCTGTCTGCCTTTTACTCTCCTCTCCCTCTCCCTCTCTCTCTCTCTCTCTCTCTCTCTCTCTCTCTCTCGATGTTGAGGTCTTCTCTCTCTCTTCGTTCGATTAGTCATTACCCCATTTGGCCCCACAGCCACTACCCTCACCGCTCTACTTAGCTTTATTATTATTATTTTGGTTTTATTTTTTCTCTTCTCGCAGATTGTCTTTGTTCACGGGTTTCAAGTTTTTAACTGCTAACCAAACCACACGAAAATATTTTGTTCCCGCTGGGTTCATTTGCTGTAATCTTCTCAGGTTTCCATTTTTTATTATCTAATTATTACTCTGTTTTCTAAACCCTAATGAACGTTTCTTCTCGGGATTCGTTTTCCCTTTTATTTTTTTTCAAAATATCATTACTACCTCGTCACATTTATTAAAATACATACTAGTCACACAAAAATATTAAAATAATTTTAAAAATTTTTAATTTAATTTTTTATATCAACAATAAATAATATATATATATATATATATAGTTTACTTTATTATTCACTCGATTGTACCTATCTAATTTTTTTTTTCTTTTAATTATCTGTTTATTACGATTTTGGAAGGATGAAGAAGGGGAACTGCTGACCCTGTGACTTTGGATTGGATTATATTTTGCATCCACAGTCACAGAGCACACCCACAGATAGATGTCTGTTCTTTTTGTCAGTCTTTAACCTCTCTGTAAAAGACGACACAAGTCAGAGGTTAGACGTGTTCTCGCTTAGCTCTGCAGCGCGTACTGCACACCGTTTCATTTTCCTGCCGGGCGTTGCGCTCTCAGTACAAATTTGTTCTAATGCCAGGGATGATTATCGTGTTTTTTAAGTCCTTCGGTGGATTTTGGACTATGGATTATATTCTTTTTATTTTCAGAAATTTCATGTTTATTTTTAAAAATTAAAATTTAAGATCTCTGAAATAAAATTTAAAATTTTAATTATTAAAACATTTTTTTGACTACCATAAAATAATTATTGAAACTGGTTCAAAAGTAGTATTACCAAAGAAAATTAGGATTTTGAATTTTTTGGCCGCTTGATTTGCAAGTGTTGCAAAGGCCTTGAAAATGTCGTATCCATCATATTCTCTGGAAAGAAAATTCGAACTGCAGATTTTATGACTAATATCAGAATATCCTCTGATATTATTCTCCATATTTGGGAGTCCCCTCCGATAAGAATTAGTTGCTTGCCCTAGAGAATCACCTATGATCCTTTTTCTTCATCTTATGTCATAAATAAAAAAAAAAAAAAGGACCTCATTTTAGAATAAGAATTAAGTTAGTGGTTGAGGGCAACCAATTCGGTGGTCAAACAATAATGGATTTTACCCACACGCATTTTCTCCCTCTTTTGGGAAAGATATTAAAGAAAAGAAAAGAAAACAAAGAGACAATGGTAAAGAGGGTTGTTACTTTACAGCTTCCAAATCATCAATGCTCCAAATGCCAACTAAGCAAAATTCTAAATTAGTAAAATTCTCCGAAATTTCTTGCCACAGGAGTAAATGAAGCGGCGTCTAGAATGGGGAGAGGATTTAGTCACACATAAAGTTGTCATTCTAGACTTAGCAAATTTTCTCGTTTTTTGCTTTTATTTTTATTTTTTGAAAAAAAAACAAGAAGAAGTCAATTTTTCAAAACAGAAGAGCCGATTGATTTTAAGACGCGGGAAAAGGTTACCAAAGAGTTACCGCACTGGCGCAGGCCCATGTTTTGTTTTGGCCTCTCGGACAAATGTCCCCTCGGTATTTATTTAAAACCTTGGCTCCTCTTGTTTTTTACTTGCTTCATTCGTACTCCTTCCATTAATGCCTTTCGGAGTACGCTCTCCCTCGCTTTCTATGTAAAAGAGTTCAATTTTGGAAGCTATATGTGCCCCAATGCACCGTTCTTTTTCAAACTTTGGATGCACTCTTTGAATCGCTTCCTTTTAAAAGACTCCTACATTGGAAAGAGTTAATTTTGATAAAATCTGAGATGGTTAAGGAAAATCAATCGATTTTACTCGGTCTCTCTTTCAAATCGTGACCAGCTCGAGCAAATTCTAAATTACTAATGCAGCAGAGGCCAATGTCTCGTCCCTCACATTTTTCTTGCCTTGCAAGTGCCTTCAACATCCAACTCTCTAGCTTGTGTCATAACATTTATTTTATGAGTACGACTACATAGACTCGCAATTTCATTAACACAAATAAATATAAAATATTTTATATTACATTAAAATTTTTTTATATTATATATAAAAAAATTTTAAAACTTATACTATTTTACATTACATCTTTTATATATTATATAAAATATTATTTATGTATTGCGTTTATAAGAATTGTGTTATCCCTTTATTTTTTCTCCTTCTTTTGTTTTTTTTTTTTGAGTCTTCCTTTGTTCTTTGATGGTACTTCATATTTACTTTCATATTAATCAATTGGACGTTTTATTAGTGACGTGAGACTTTGCCCCAATTTGTCAATGAGCATTTTCTAAAGTATAAATGTCCTGGCAAATCAAAATCGCATCGTTGCCTCATCGGCCACATTTCTAGGGTTACCACACACACACACACACACACACACGATAAGTACGGTGCCTAAATTTATGATTATTTTTGTCTGTGCCTTTCTTTTTGAGGGTTTAAAAGTTACACGCACATCATGGTACTAATCGTCTAGATAACTCTATTAGAAAAAAAAAAGAAAAAAAAAGAGGCATTTTCCATTTCTTCCCTTCAAAGACAAGGATGCTACAACGACCTCATCAAGAGCAGTTCTAACAACTAAAACGTGGCGACAAGTGTTTTTTTTTTTTTTTTTTATGACAATAAGTCGAGAACAAACTGAAGTAAGATAAGAAAAAAAAAAAAGTCTCAAGTAATTAGGCCACCACTGGAGACAGCCACTCCAACCTCATCCACGTGTAGCAACATAGCAATGGCCTAAACGATCCCTTTAAGTAACTTTACTGTGAATTTTACTACAAATTCCAACATCTACACGACGATCGAGCCGTGTTTTTGTAGGAGTTACATGGTAATACGCTTCATCTCATTCATTTCAATTAATGTAGGCTTATGAGTTATAATATCTCCTGCTTTCTTATGAATTGGTTGATGTTATGGCAAATTACGTATGACCCACATTTTATATGATATGATATGAATGCTGTGCACATCCTTCCTAATCAATCAAACAACCAATGCCAAACGCTCACCCACATGTTGTCTGCTTTACACAGTGTTTGTAAATATTCCAAGTTGTGCTGTAGCAAACCGTACACGTCCATGTCATAATATTAACATCTCTTGAATTAAGAACATTGCGTGCATCGAATTGCACAATCACCTTGTCGTTGTCGAAAGCTCTAGCCAAATTTTCGTCCATGGCACCCAAAAAATTCATTCCTTCCCACAACTTCACTCGTGTATCCCACTGTCGGTAACACACACACACACACATATATATTTCTTTATCTATATAAAGGATGTGTATGTATGGCCACCTACATGACCATAAAGAGCGGCACATGCATTTAATTGAAAATGCAACCCCCAAATACTCCGAGAATATATTCCTCTTCGAATTGGGTCATAATTTTAATGGTCAAAATTTGAAGTCAGACCATGAATGGAAGGTGTACCCCAAGTTTATTTGGTCATTAACATGTCACTTGATTTGTTTAAGTTTTGATTGGTACAAAAACACCACCAAACCCTGCACAACGAGGATGTTGTTACTGCTGGTCGTTCCCTATCATTAAAAATTTTCCCAATGGGTTATGTGTTGGTTGTCACGTACCCATGGGGTTTGATAAACGAAATGACGCTGCAACCTTCCTAATGATCTTTTTTCCTTCGCAAAACTACCCTCGTATTCGCCGCTCCTGGGATGATCTTTCAACTGGGTAATTCTGGTAAAACGGCGAGTTAGTAAACAAGGTTTAGTGACGTGGCAATTCCCAGCGCATTAAGCGCAGGGAAGGGTGGCACATGCACCGTGCGTGCGTGAGCGGGGTTGGCCATGTTCTTCTGGGGCCCTTCGTTGCTTGCACTTCCAAAGCAGCCGGTTCAACGCGCCGATCAAACGTGGCATAGCTAATAGATTCCACCGAGTTGAAATGTGGGGCCCGCGCAGTGAATCAGATCTGCTCACTTCCAGCTGGTAGTGTAGCGTACGTAGGGTTCGTTGTGGCTAGAGATCACGTGACTTTGTCTGGGGATCCGTGCCATCCTTTTTTTTTTTTTAAAATTTTTCCGTCCATAGACTACTGAACTGATGCCACGTCGCGGTGCTGACTTCTTCTTCTTTCTGTTTTTTTTTTTTTTTTTTTTTTTTTAACGTACGGCGCCTGGACATTCGTTTGACTACCATTCTCCCTCTTGGTCTGACGATCGTAAATTTGGAGAGCAAGATCATTTGAAAACTTGAGCCCGGTTCTGTGGGTCCCCCTGTGAACAAACCCTACGAATGAAGAATTTTCGACGAAGGTGAATCAGAGTGCAAAGTGTGGGCCCAAACAAGGTATGGAGTGGAGTAAAAAATCTAGTGAAGCAGGAACTAAAATTCCTTTTTATTTAAGGTAGAATCTCCCCATCAGAGAGGTGTAAGTAATACAGGTACTAAAACTTCCTCGAATTTCATTTTGTTATGGCAAACTCAGTATTTTTTTTCATAGAAAAAAAAAAACGACCCAAGCATGAATAAAGATTATAGCGTTAAATGTTATGCAAAATATGGAAATGAACTTTTGGAAGGGCAATCCATTGTGTACCAAACAGCGTTCGCTATCATTCATTTCCACGCACTTCGGCGATGATGGACATTTGATTGTGGAAATTAACCACGACTTGCAAACAATCACTCAACCCTGATATCAGATTTTTAAAAAATAATATTTTTTAGTTGATCATTGAATTAATTGCCCCGATTAAACGGGTACCTGGTTGGAATTGGATTAAAATAATCCAATTTCGCGTTGATTTAAAAGCGCACGCAAGCGAGTCACGTGCAGTCGTGATCAAGTATTTCTTCTCACGGTTGTCGTTCGCGCATACGGACACGGAAAACGACATCTGGTCCCGCACCCGACCCATCGAAAGGCTGTTTGATCAATATTACACCATCCTCCGACACCGACAGTTGCTTCCGCAGACACTCGACGAGCATGTGATCAAGCGCTACCGACGACATCTTTTTATTGGTGGCTGGCTTGTAATGAAATTTGAGAAAAAAGGGGGAAAAAGAAAAGGTGGGGTGGGGTAAATAGGAAAAACGTTAATTACCGGAAAATAGGAAATGAAAATGGCGTGTCGGTGCCGACACTGAGAGAGCACCGACAGGGCTACCGGTTGTAACGGGTGACAAAGTCTGACGCGAAATGTGTTTACCGGCTACGGAAGGTTATTGGAAAGTAGAATCTCATGCTATCATTCAACGCGTCGGTGGGTAAACTCGGTGTTGTCGTTTAGTTTTAGCTTAGCTCACATGTGGATAATCTTGGAAATTTAACTAGTTTATGTAAGATGAATCAAAAATTACTTGTACCTCTCGAGTTTTTATCTTGGACAAACAAAATTGAAGTTGCAATTTTGCATGTTCGTCTAAGTTCACACCCCACCTTTTATTTTTATTTTTATTTTTATGTTTATGTTTAATTAATATTAACCGATATTCAAATTCAAGACTTTTAATTTTATGAAGGATTTCAATATTAATTTTAAGTTGGACATCAATTTTAAGCCGACATCTTGCCATTAGCTGCATTGCCGATTTTATGTCTTGTTTTGATGTTTTTGCGTAATCACCGCCTTGAGACCCAAAATGAAAGGAGCATGCCAAGAGAATAGACTTCTGTATTTATTACACAGAAATTCGAAATTTCAATTCGAGAGGAAAATGCCTCCACCGCGTGATGATGGCAAGCAATGACCTCCAGAAAAATTTTCAAATTTTCAAACGTTAAATTCCAAAATAGATCTCCAAATTAACAAGTGGAGTATGTGACAAATATATGTCACGACAGAAATTTGCAAAAATTAGGCCATTTTTGTGGCCATATAACATTGACTTGTGCAACAGTGTCATTTCATGTGACAAGCTTTTATATATATATATATATATCAACATGCTGTAATGTATGCATGTGCGTTGGATCGCAGAGAAGGACTGGAGAGCGGCATGTGATGGTGCCACGCGGTTATTATCAGTATTTATATTATAGAAAAAAAATAACAATAATGGAACGATGGTGCCGTGGGAAATAATAGAATTATTGATGGAGTTGACGATGACCAGCGTTACAGGCGCCCGGTAATAGGGACAAAGGAAATTGACGGCCTTGCGTGATTTTTTTGACTTAAGATTTACATCGTTAAAAAGAAAAAAAAACATGATTTTAATATAGAAATCAATATTAAATTGTCTTCTCCTCCGATCGTGGCTTGCCTATTTTAAGTGAAATAAATGTTAGTAAGTGGTTGAACAATACAAGTTTGAATGAAGCCACGTGCCACATGGGTGCCTCAAAGGGATGATGGAACGTGGGGACAACGTTAGAGGCATTTATTAAAAGCGTTAAAATCTTTTGGTAGCCTCGGTGGGCTTGTCGTGAGATGGAGCTTTTGCGTACTAGATTAGGTGAAGTGCCTTCGGTAAGTTCACGGACACGCACGGACGCGCATATGACTTTGGTAACTCTATTTACTGACGGTAATTTAGATTTTAATAAAAGTGGAGGATAAAAATATAAAAAATTTTAAAAAATAAGCAGTCATTAGTGGCTTCCCACACATCTTTTAAAGCTACTGGGGGCGGGGAGACAAATTCAATGGACAGTTCCCTACAAATTTTTGACTGGCTACCTGTTGTTATTATTGTATTCTGGGGCTTCCATGTTTTTTTTTTTTTTTTTGTTGGAAAGGGGGTATTTTCAGGTACAAGCAACACCTCATTTTACCCTTTGGTTGCTTGCTTCTGAAGCGACAGGCGGGGGCAGTGCATTTTACTGCCCATCCCGTCGGCATATTAGTACAAAGAATAGCTTGCTTAAGCAGGGGCCAAGATTAGGTTGGAAATTCGCTTGGGGATTGACATTCGGCTTAGCAGAGGCGGTATGTACTACGCTAACGCTAATATTTTTGTAGTTAATCCACTCTGACTCAAAATTTGAAATTAAAGTAGGTATAACCTATGATACACACACACATTGTGGGCAGAACGGCAGAACGAATGCACCCCATCGGTCTTAAAATGGGCCATCGGTCCTTTTTGATTCCGCAAAAAGCCCAGTAACCGTACATCTCGAGTGCGCTAGATAGAAGCGAAATTAGAAAATATGGACTAAAATTACGGCATTTGAACATCATAATTGGATCATAATATATATTGCTTGATATGGGGTTACAATTACAAATGTCAAACAGATATTTACGGAATTTAGTTCATATTCTGAACTCCGTGCATAATAATAATAATAATAAGTCAGAATGTTAGAACAAGTTCAACAACGAACAAGAATTAGACATAAACAAAAATCAAATTGATGCGAATTGGATCACAAACCAAAAGAAAATCGCTGGGAACATTAAGTGGAATTGTTGGTGCAATTGCAAAACGACTTGAGCAGGGGTAAAGAGAGCCTGTACACAACTGCAAAGGTGAGCTTAGTGCTCTTGACATCTTTCATTTGTGCCCGAAATTATCCATGTTTCCGACCTATCACTTGGAAATATGAAAACCCTTTAGTAATTTGCATTGCATGGCTACACTAGCACTGCTTTGGTGTCATCCAGATGACTGAGCCGACAGGTTCCAAGTAGGCATTCTGGGAGTTCCTCCTCGGTGTTGCCCTGCATTGGGTTTTATAAGTTACATATATTCACCCCTCATGTTCATTTGGTTCATTCAGTAGGCATCAGGGAGAGACGATCAATCAGTATTGCTTTTTTTTTTTTACCTGTATCACAAAAGCCATTTCTAAGATCAAATTGTTGAGGTATCCTCTCACGAGACTGGACACTCCTCTTGCAACTTGGGAAGACCCAACATCGATTTCAATCTGAAATTTAAGTACACGTTGAAAGATCAGCATGCCATGACCTCATGACACCTCACTTTATATTAACCAAAAAAGGTCCATTTTACCTCTAAGTAGTTCTTCCCACGAAAGTAGTGTACTTCAAGAGCTTGACCTATCAAACAAGCTTTTTTGCCAACGCTCTGCTTCACTATCCAGGATCCCTAAGGAAGCAAATATCAGAAGTACAGTGTGTCAAAGGTACGCACTGATCGTTATACAAATACGTACATAAACAGAGGTGAGCAAACTTTTGGGTTTTATAACAAAAAGATGTCCCACCTTAGAAATATATGGTATGAGCTTAAATCTCGAGTTCCTGAAGGCATCGTCACCATTGACAAAGTTGTACAGCAAGGGGTTTTCGTCCAGCGGGAATTTTAACACGAAATAAAATGCCAGGGTATGCATTGGTGTGCCGGGAACCTGTTCAAAGATTCAGAATTGTGTACATAATTTCATACTTGCTGAAGATTGTAAATGGTCCCCATCATCATTGTCAACAATAATCTTTTTGCTAATCAGTTAAACTCTAAACCTCACCTGTATATTGACAACAAAGAAGAACTCTGGCCGGTGTTGTAATGCATATTTCTGCATCAATGCAATAAGAAACCAAAGCGTGAGGAGAATTTTATTCAAGTTGGCAGTCATAGTTTTGAGTCTGCTAGGAGTGTGCATGTACAAGTTCGTAACCGTACAAAGATTTGCAAAATGGCCACAGGATCAAACCTGAACAATGCTATTGGGACGGCTACCAAGATCATCTTCTCTCTGGCTAGATTTTAGCCAATCTGCACCAACCATTTGTGCTAAGGTACCTTTTGCCTTGACCTGGTGAAACAAAAGGATTGAGTATTGAAAGAAAGTTGACATTTTTAGACAAGAGAAACAAATATCACACGCACATATATAAGCATTTTAAGTTCCTCTACATGTTGGCAAGAGCGGTCTTAATTCCTGAACCACATTTGTTGGAAAGAATTTACATAGACTTCCAGCTTTACAAGTTTGTTGTTGGATTGATGCAGGAGCTGGAATTCCCTCCAGCATACGAGCAACAAAATGTAATTAGGTTGCTGTTCTCAAACCAGAAAACCAATTATAAACAGAAGCAACATAGCAAACTTCTGGCAGTATTTTCTAGCTTGGGTTAGGTTTTTTTGATAAGTTACAATACGTAAGACCACGCCTTTATTTATGACTGTAAACCAAGTAAAGTAAAAGAACTTTTGAACAAAAATTCATAAATATGGGCTGCTATACTCATTTTGTGGTTTGTACGAAGATTCCTGGTTTGATGGCAATGCAATTTCCAGCTTTTCTTTCCTTTAAGCCAACAAGATGCTTCTTATATTCCTCTTTTTTTAAAAAAAAAAAAAAAAAAAATTTCTCCTTGGTATATACTGTAGGCATGGGCAAAAGGGCCTGGGAAAAAACCTTCTGACTAGGGAACACCTGTGGTTTGCCTGTTAGAATTGGAAAAATTGAAACTCCCATGTGTGTCCATGATCATTAAAAATGCTTTTAACTTCCACTCCGCAGATTTTAAATTCTTCTTTTTTGCCTGGAATTGGGAGAATACCTTCTGATGGTCCTTCAAGTAATTTGCTCCACGTATCAAAAATAAAGAAGGATCACCAGTAGTCCAACTACAAGGTAAAGCACCACTAGGATCCTTCCGGAGAGTAGCTCCATAGAAGCATGATATGCCGTCTTCCTGAGTCATTTCCTGTAAGTCCATGTAACCTTTCTTCTGAGCTGTAAGAGGCAGGAGTTCAAGCCAATCAGAACATATTGAACAGGTGATTACATGCCATCTGTCTTGATCACTTCAAAGAAACGACTCTGCTTACAATGGTAGGACTAACCTGCCAGGCCATGTAACTTCTTCACAAAGCCAGCAGCGGCTGATAATCTGGGCTGGGCAATATTCTGCAAGAATCGAAGACAAAAAGTGAGAAACAATAAACTGCAGTACATGTCTAAACTATGGAAAAGCAGAATATTTGTAACCAATAGCTTTGTGATACATCCATGTGATCCCCAAGATTATGGCTAAACAAGATTACATAAATCAAGTGGACATATTTTGATTAACAGAACTTGGGTAGTTTTTATGAGAATGCCAGTGTTAAGATGAAGAAAATATGTAAAGTGCAAAATAACAGACTGCTCCAGTAAATTTTGTTGGGATTGGACGATCGTAGCAATCAAAACAATTTTAAAGCTATTCCCAAAAACCAACTTTTTTTAAGTGCGTGATAATGAAACATCTCAGATCATCCAAATCTGGCAAATTTTATCGTATGTAGCAAGTAACCAAGCCTAAAAATCTTGCATTTTGACATGTTCCTCTGTTTGGGAAGAGGAGAGGGGGTGGGATCACATGGTGAAAATGAAAAAAGACCATTCTGAATGAAAGAGAGAGAAAATATACGTATGTGTTTGTGTGTGTCTTTGGTGACAGAGGCAAAACAGAACTCCTTCTAAGTCTGGTTAAGCCAATGCATGAGCTAAATTGTGGTGATTAGTGAGTACCGGAGTGTGCAGCTCTTGACTCATGTCAAAAGACCAGCCATTCTCCAAATTGTCAAAATCTGTCACTTCACTTGCATCAGGAACATCAAAGTATTCATCAGACTCATCAGTAAGACCAAATAGACTTGTACGACCGGATGTTTCATTTTCCAGCTCATTTTTTATCAGAGTAGCATAATCCTCAATATTTTTAGCCCCTTTAACTTCAGTTTTAACCTCCTCCTTGTCAACTTGGGGCAACAAGACGTGTCTTGGCAATTCTTTGTAAGGTACGTCAGAGGAAAATTTTCTTGTTTTGGCTCCAAACAACTCTCTCAGTGCTGCAAAAAGCAGCAACAATGACAGTGAGCATTTGATGAAGTGTATTTCCAAAATGCAAATCCATATGGAGCTAAAAGTGTGTATAAAGCTCGATACTATAGAAGACTACCTGCAACTCTTTCTAGCATATGGATGGTTATGGATCTTGCAGATGATGGACGCAGATATAATGTCCAAAACTTCCAATCAACAGCAAGCATATGTCTTACAAGTGACTTTCTTCCTTGATTTACAGGAGTTATTACATATCCTCCACCTGCACATTTGAGAAAAGAAACAAGAACGTTACAAAGGTATTACACAAAAGAGATGTTCAAACTTGCTAATCTACAGAATCAAGGCAGTTTCTTAAGAGTGGTATAGAGAAACAGGAACTTGCTTAAATCAAAATTCAAAGGCTATTTTTTGATACAAGGGAAAATTCAAACACTACTTAAAAATTATGAAGAACCAATTCACTCAGTGACAACCAACACTGGGAAGCATATGAATGAGCTTGCACACACAAGTTTATAAGAACGAAAGAATATGATTCCCATGTTTCTCAGAAGTTTTGAGTCAATATAGGCAGTATAAGAATTCAATTTCACAGGTACAAAAGTGCACATTACTTTTTAGGCAAGCACGAACATATCCTTGCTTTGGTGGGCACTTCTTATGAATCACAGAATGGTATAGTATTACTGCAAAAGAATCCAGTAAATTGTTTAAGCCCAAGTAATAAAAGCAAAAGCATTTTATGATATCAGTGCCTTTCCACAAGTATTACCGTATGTGCCATCATCTTCTCTTCTCCAATATCGTCTCAACAATAAATCTCTTCTTTTCATTCCCCTACAAGATTTTATCAATTCAACACAATGCATATTGCAAGTGCACAATTCCCCACAAAGCCAGTTTTCCTAACCTGGGTAGCCATTCCCTGTATAACTGCTTGTGAACAATATCAGTATGGCCATCAAGATGCTCAACCACACTGCCCCGATAAAAACAGTAGTCCCATCTGCGAGTGACCAAGTTATTTAACTTTTCAAATGAAAAATATCCTCTAAGAAATCAAACATCATGCTGGAGGTCTGTTTAAATTATTTTCTGTTAAGGACCAAAAAAATAGGTGATGGCTAAGGATCGACGATGAAAATGAATCTTATGTCTGAAGATTGGACATCAAGATATTACTCTGATCTTGAGGGACCAAGGGACATGAGAGTCTGGAAAATGTCTTCTGAAGTCCCATCAACCACGCCAACTGCCATTATTGCAGGATGATTATCCCAACGCTGAGCCAAAAATAGAGAGAAAAGGAATAATGTTAGCCAAAGAAATAAAGTATAGCTAGCAGTGATCAGTTAGTGATGAAGGGTGCAACATACCCTCCTGCCAG
This sequence comes from Rhizophora apiculata, assembly GCA_037832385.1. Lineage (NCBI taxonomy): Eukaryota > Viridiplantae > Streptophyta > Magnoliopsida > Malpighiales > Rhizophoraceae > Rhizophora > Rhizophora apiculata. The sequence goes on along the minus strand of CM075426.1, from coordinate 2,564,095 downwards.
AGTCCCAATCCTTAGCTTCTTTAAAAAGTCGCAATCCTGCACTTCTACCAGGGATTTGAGCATCTAAGCATTTAGGCCTTGATTTTATTCAAAGAGTTTGGGTCTTACCATTCTGACAACCAAAAATTTTCCATGGTGATGGTGCAATAACGTCGGACGTCATGATGTCAGCGGACAAGGTTGAATAATAATCCACAGTTCTTTTATTGTCATTCCTCTTTGAAACACTTAACCTTTGTACAAACAAATGAGATAGAATACCAGAGATATCAGCCAAGGGAACTCTGTGTCAACAGAGTACTTCACACCCAACAAAATAAACGTTCAAGTTCACTCTTATGCCTTGGGATTCTGAAGAACGAAAGAATGTTGGTGACCACGACTTAAGCTCAAGAATTGAAATTTCAAATCAGCAAAGCAATTCCAGAATCTTATAAAATCAAGACTACCTAAATTTGCAAGGGGAAATAAATGGTTGACAATATAATTCAGTTACGAATGCAGAGGAACACGAAGCCAAAGATATATTAAGCAGGGGAGTGATAGAGGTGATCAGAATATGAGTCTAGTTTTCAACACAAGGGAATTACATTTTCTTGGACAATTCATTTCTTGCAATTGAAAACCCCATTTGGACAGTACAACTGAAAGAATCTTCTCTATCCTTGGCAGACCCCATCTGATGCCAAATGCATGAGACTCTTTTAAAAGATTCTATTCTTGCACCATATGCAAGGAAGATTGACTCGACAATACCCTTATGAACCTATAATTGGCAATCACATGCAATTATCCAAAGGGCATCAAAAACTTTTAAAAGTTAAAAAGGATAGAGATCAGGTAAAACAGAGAGTTCAAAGTTCAATTTCACAAATAAAAAAAGAAAAGAAAAGAAAAGAGTGCAATAGAAGAGAATGTTCAATTTCACAAATTTATGTCTGGCAGCATCTGATATACCTCAAAGGTGGCCATTTCCTCTTAGAAATAGACAAGAAGTCATTTGCTGGATTGTAGCATTTCTGGAAAAAGCAGAAAAGGATGAGTGTGTCGTCACAAGAAAACTACCATACAAATTGGCTACTGAGTAAATTGTTTGGAACCTTTAGAACAGCATTCTGCAAGGAACTGATCCATCTTGCTGCATCTTCTGAACTACTTGCTCCCAACTACAGAGATGGAATTTCAGAGATAATATGCCAAAGAATTATAGACAAAATTTGATATGAATTATGCGCCTTTTCGAACCTTAAGTTGATCATTGTGATTTAAAGTACTGTAAAGAGTGAAGATGTAGAAGACCTGAAAGTTGAAAACAATAACACTTAGAGGACCTGAATACATGCTAATGCAAGAAACACATTGCTTGCAGCACCAACAAGCATCATCCATCACAGTTTAGAAAAAGAGTATGAAAATCAAGGGAATACTTTTCTATTAATGCTCTCTCTTCCATTGTCCGTAACACGAATGCAGGAGTCTACTAGTGCCCTTCTCACTGGCTCCTGAAACATGAAGCTTGAGTTAGCACTTTTGCCAATTATTATAGCCATATGCGAGTGTTCTGGTTGACACTGCCAAAGGGATTAACAAAAGTACAGAGACGAAGCTGACAATCCATTTGAAAAGGATGTTTCCTTCACTTGCAAACTCGTATTTTTAAATCCTAATAAATAGCGCTTATTCTCTGCCTCAAACAGCTGCATCCGCAATATTTCGATTCTTAAAGATTTCAACTTTTGGAATTGCACATTCCCTTTTTTTTTTTTTTCCTTAAATACTTAAGCGTTTCATATTGGCTACATTTCTCCTTAATCAATAATCAAACATGAAGTTTGGTTTTATGAACTTTAATTGAATCAATTTGATCAACAAGAATTATTGGGTGAAGGGGCTACTTTTCCATATCAGCAGTGGCTCTGGTAATTAAAACACTCGTAGCGAGTTATAGCTTTTTCTGGAAAGTTATTTGATTCATTCATAATGAAACCAAAAATCTCTTTCTTTCTTTCTTTCTTTCTCTCTCTGTTTCTTTCTCTCCCGAATCGCACAACAATCTCTCCCTTTGTGACTTCAAAGACAGGAGAATTTTTTGCTCAAGAAAAAGAAAATTAAACAAAACAAAGAACATACTTCCAGACACTAGCAGTTTTGTAATATGTTATACTCAATCCAAGCATTCGTTATTGGGTTTATAAATGATCAATGACAACAACAACGACAACACAAAGAAAAACAAAACAAAACAAAACGTAAAAAAAATGCCTTTGCGAACATAAAAGAAAAAACTTTACCGAAACAAAATGTTTCACTGGACAATGATCATCAAACAAAGAAAACGAACAAACAATATTTACCTGATTCTGCGAACTGGGTATCGTTTTATAGCATTTGAGGCAGTTATCTTCAAGAATGAAGTATCTTTTCCTTGAAAACTGCAGGCCAAACCTGTTGGACCTGATGGTATATAGCCACCCGTCCATTTTTCCTTCAATTGGCAGTGCACCCATTTCACCAACAACCCAAAAAAAAAAAAAAAAAAAAAAAACCCCGCGCCTTTTTGGTCCTCCTTGAAACGCTTAAAGCTTCTTCTCAGACCTTCATGGTGTCGTCTTTGACAATGACTCCTCCTCCTTCAATGAAGTTCTTGTGATCAATGTAGACAAGGTGGCTACGTTATAATACTATGGATGTGATTGTGTAAGATTTATTATTATACGTGTTATATACGTAAATGTAATGTTCAACGAAAGTTTATGAGGATGGTTGATTCTCTGATTCCACAGAAGGGAATCAGAGAATCCCAGAGTTGAGAATCAAATAATCTAAAAAATTCACTCTCTGGGATTTTTTTCCTGAGGATTCTTCTGGTTCGATTCCTTTCCGCTCTGTTTTTTCTGTTTCGCTCTTGTTTTGTTTTTTTGGTTTTTGGTTAAAAAAAATATAACTAAGTTTCCGGTTTCCCGTATCCCCGCAAGCAAAGAACTAGAAAGGCTCAACGGGATGGATGACAACGACTCGTTTAATTGCCATAATACCCTTAACTGTTTTTTTTTTTTTTTTTTAAATATTTAAATCCGATTACATTTATTTTGAATTGAAAAGAAAAATTACAAAAATGATTTAAGTCTTATATTCAAGTTTGTTTGTTTGTTTGTTTGTTTTTTTTTTTTTTTTTCTGAAGGAAAGTTCGCTTGTTGGGTTTATTTTATTTTATTTTATTTAATTGGCTCATATTACAGAATTGTAAATGTTGTAAATGCGTCAAATGTTAATATTTGTCCTAGTAATGGTAGTCGTGACTGTTTGCCATCACACACCAGTTTGTTTCTTGACGAAAATTATGGAATATTTGCAATTCACGCAATTTTTTTTGGGGATAAATATTTATGTTTTTCTTTTGGTAATTTTGGGGAAAGCTAATAACTCAAATGCAAATTCTTTTTTTGCGGACCACAAATGACTTGTAAAGATTTAAAAATAAAATAAAATAAAATAAAGATGTTGTTGGACTTAAGTGGATAAAAATAAAAAATTCAAAGTCTCCCACGAGGCTTCCACCTCTTAATTTTAAGCTGCATTGTACTCTATTGAAATGAAGGCACGCATGAGTAGATGGATAGATAGCTTCTTATTTTCTCCTCATAAATTCTTTTTGGTTGACCACAAATGAATTGTAATAATAATAATAATAATAATAATAACAGTTGTAGGATTTAAATTGATATAAAAATAATAATACAAAAATTGGAAAGACTCCCCACGTGTCATTTTCCTCTTAATTTTGAGACCTATTGAGGAGCTCCATTGAATGGAAGGCAGGCATAGGCTTGATGAAGCTTTGCATGTTTCCTAATGAAACACCATTGTTGGTCACTGGGGTGACTTGTTTTTGCTTGGTTCCTGAAATGATCGATTGTTTTCAAAGAGTCACGGCCACAATACTAGGCATAGTCACGTGGACATAAATGTTTTTCCTTTACTTAATTAGTCACGAAGTCAATAGATTGAAAATGGTACATAAAAAGAAGTACCCCACACACACACACACACATATATATATATTTTTGCATTAAAAAAAAAAAAAGTATCCATTCATAAATTATACAATCAAAACTTTATTATTATTATTTTTTAAATTTTATAAATCTCATACTCATTCTCATGATTAAAATATGAGATTTTAAGAATAAAAATATAAAGTTTAAACAGATGCAATCGGTAGGAACAGAAAAATATCAACCGTGAGCTGGCCAGAGAAAGTAGTAGATTTTGACTTGAGAGCTTAAAAATAGAGTTTTTTCTTTGAGCTGTGGGCGAGCATCCAACTGGATCTACACCCTTGGCCTATCTTAAGAATCCCTGGCCTTTCCAAAGATTTCGCCAAAAATGGCTTCGGCTTTCCCTTTCTTTAATTGCCTTTTTACCAGGTCAACAACCATCTCTCTCTCTCTCTCTCTCTATACCTATATCTCTTACACTCAAAAACAACCTCAACGTCTTCTGGGGTACTTCGTATCCATGACATTGACATGTTATACTCCCAATATAGGCCATTTTATTGTTACGTTTTATTTCTCTTTCAGAAAATAATATGCAGTAATTAACATGATAATGAATAAGTTTTAAGCACAATTAAATTGCGACTTAATTTAATGGGAGAAATTCACTATTCAACCTTGTTTAATAAGTTTTTAGTGTTAACGTCTTCACCAGTGTCTTTTTTTTTTTTTTTTTTTTGTGTTTGTATGCACAAACTTCTTCTTCTTCATTTTTTTTTTTTTTAGTAAATTACATTTTGCATTATTATTATTATTATTATGGATAAATATAATGATCCGTGTATCTCAGGCTTTGAATTTGCAAGGCTAATCATCATCTAATCTATGATATTACCTGAAAGTTTAATAATTATCATTGAGATTTCGTACAAGTAATGCCCACGCACAGACACATTGAGTCACAACACTCACCAACCTTATTATTCTTGACACAGACTGAGCCGTGCCAAATTCAAGTTAAAGCTTACCGTGTTCTAAATATGCTCAATTAATCATGTCTAACGTACAAATTAAAAAAAGAAAAGAAAAGAAAAAAAAGGCTTACTTACCATTTCTTGCTCTTCAACTTTCCTTCTTTTCGATCCGACTCTTTAATCTGTTGTACCATTCTGTCCTAAATTCAGGGGTTCCTCAGAATCTTAAGCTCTTTACTATTGGGTTGTTAATCAATTATAGTTCCGTGAACTTCAAGGCTATGGCTGCTTTTAATGTTTCCACCTTCCAACCTAAAACCCTACACTCTCTGTTGAGCTCTACCCCACGACAGTTTTATAATATTTCTTCGGATTCTTTTCCCGTCTGACCCGCCTTTCTTTGCTAATTAGAAGGATTTGCTTGTGTCATGAACTCTACTTTTTAGACTTGAGAGAATGGAACGTGCGGGCGTCTTTTACAACTGATATTTTGCATTGTCTGCAGCGCAATCCTTGGCTTCTTAGTTCACTAGGGGCTTGAATGACTCCCGACGTGGGGGAGAGGAGGACCAATTAATGCACGAGTAAGATTATCACCAGCGAACATGCTCGGTGGTTGTTGGGATCTGAATAAAATTTTAAAAAAAAAAAAAGAAGTCAAATTTGTGTTTTAAATCTGAATATATAACATCTAAATAGAATAATTTTATTGTTACAGTAAATTAATACCCTATTAGAAGCTTGGTCATTACGATATAATCCTTCTCCTCATGGGTATATTCAAATTACAAATTGCAGAGCTGTGCTATTTTGTGGGTCTTATTAGAACTTCCCATCAATTATATCACAATGGGATAGGTTGGGGCTCAATAATTCGCACGATGGTTGATGAAGGTTACAGCAGTATTAGCCCGATGCAACAGTTTTTGCATATCCCTCCCAGCAAGAACCCATCAATGGTAAAAACCAAGTCGTCGCGTCCTCCCGTATCATGACCATCGCGAATTGATGTCCAGTCTGTGGTTATGCATCTCTTTCCAGTGTCATTGCGAGTGCCCCCCTGGCTGCCTTACCCTTCGGCCCACTGTTTTTCATAGACTGGTTGCTGCAACCCCATTTTCGTAATCGCAGTATTTATATTGCGTATCGTCCCAATTTAAGTCCACCATGGTACGATAGCTGTCAAAAAAATCTAGCAAACCAATTTCATCTCAACACTCAATCTAACAATGCTGTGAACTTGGTGTGCTGGAGTGGGTTTATTCTACCATTCATACCATCCCGATTTTAGTCCGACACTGCACCGCAACAGCAGTCGAATAAAAACAAACATGCCAAATCAGCACCTGTTAAGATTAGAAGTTCCCACCCGGGGAGGGGGGGGGGGGTAACCCCCCAAAACAGTAGTTATTTACTTGTATTAAATAAACGTTTACGCTTGCTCAAGAGTGACACTCCTTTCCGAGCTCTCACAAAAATCACCGTGCTCCCGTCCTGTCCTAAGCTTTTTGTGCCAGAAAGATGAGGCCGAAGTTTGGGAATATTTTTTGTTGCCAACTAACATATGAATCCATAGTAACATAAATCTGTGCATCTTGAAGCCGCTGATTCATATTACGAACAGATGTAAGGTTCCGCAAACAGACCCTCCTTAATATAGACAAAAATCATGTTATTTCAGTATGAAAGTACTTTTTCATTTTCATATATCATGTATGAGCAAAACAGTTCAGTGTTTCCCATGGTTGGAGCACAGCCAAAGTCCAGCCTTGCTTACAAGCAACAAAAATTGTGACTGCCAACCATTTTCGCCAGAGACTTTCAATAAAAACTGATAAATAACCCCAAATGGTCCCATCGTCACCATCTTCCTGATCTGTTCAGTCTCTGATTTTAACTAAGTTATGAACTACAGAATATAGAGAGCTTATCGATGAAACCACCTGGTAAATCCATGGCTGCTAGGTTCCCCATTGTCACATCAAGAAATTCTCCAGTACATATCACTTGCGTATGGAAAGATCGATGTTCAGATAGGCTACGCAAGCCATGAAAATCAAGAAAAATGCAGATGCCAACATAATCGGCTCAGCTAACATGAATATTGGGTTGAAAGTGTAATAAACCTGTGGGAGGCAAAAAGGCACAAAACAAGAGAAAGTTATGGGCAATTTATATGTATGCCAAATACAAAGCTTGCTTAGTTCTTTTTTTTTTTGAGGGGGGGGGGGAGGATGATGCAAGTTCTTTTCAAGCTGAAAGTTTACAGCTATCTATAAAATCAGTTACAGATCACCAATCCCAAGGTTTGTCCCACAAAAGACACATATTACCAAATCAACCCTGCCATGGAACTTGTTTCCGCTGCCATAAATAAACTAATAACCATCCACAAAAGCCAGAACAGGGGAGAGAACTAATCACCTAATTTGGGCATGGCCAAACCGAAGAAGTTAAATACATTTTTTTTTTAATTTTCATAGAATATGCAGTTCTAAGCTCTTATACTGACATGCAAGTTTTTTTTTAAGAGGTGTTAGAGAAAGTTGGTGACTTTGTGCTGATGGAACATGACATAATACTGCATAGATCATGTATTCATTCCATGAACTGAACAAAGTAAATAAAACAACTTGTAGATATATGATTGTTGTCTTAGTTGCTAATCAAAACCTTGACATACTCACTAGTTTATCTCAAAGTTATCTCCAAAAACCAGGAGGTGGGTGGGGTATATGAGAGCAAATCAGAGATTGCGGCATGCATAACACATGGAAAAAGGTTTAATAACCTGGAAAGGGGTGTTATGCTCAGGAACCACATTTTTCTTCTCCAGAACCAGCACAGTCCTCCCAACAACATCAAGGTATGAATACTTTTTCTGCACATATCAAAATTAAAGGAAATCTTATTCCACAAGGTCCTTGAACTTTGAAGTTAATCCCTTCTTTTTCTATCCTGAGTTTGCATGTTCAAAACACAGCAGTTGACTCAAAAGCATGTACACAGAAAGGAAACATCTATGATAGCCATGTACCTGCTAAATCAGGTATCCCAGCAGCAAGCAAACAGGAATGAGTAAGTGCATAATTTCACATGTGAACCATATACAAGGACTTATTACCTCTAGGTGTTGCTCTACTGGAAAAGGAACCACAGCTGAGGGGTCTTTTGATCCTTCTGGCAAAACAACCTACAATGAAACAGTTATTATATTACCAAGTTTATTTCCAGAAATATTGAGCAAACAATTATAGCAAGATGTACAAAAAAGAGAGAAACAAACCCACTTTAATAGTTAACTTGTCTACAACAGTCTCAACAAAAGGGCAGCCAAAGCTGAAGTTGAGGTAACGCCTGCCATCAGGTGACTCAAAAAGAAAATCTTGCAATGGCAATCCATATCCAATGACAAAAGTTGCCTTCCAACCTCCAAATAAGGGATACCGTGGTTCGATTTCAAGTTCAGACTGCTTAAAAAAAAGGCCAGTTAACATATATTAAGAAAAAAAGGAGTATCTCATACACAGCTAACTGCACATTTCCTAATCTGCATTAATTGCTTGATCATATATAATAAAGCATCAGCATGCATTAAGATGTAAACTGATACTAAAAAAATTGGGTACATCTTTGCTCCAAACGGAACACTGATGATGACAGAGGAGTAACAGCAAATACAAGAAGAAAGATATTAAAGTACCTTCCGAACATCTGTACGTAAATGCGACAATGAGATGTTCCCTATTTCATCACGATAATAGACGGAGTGCACTCTAGGTGGTAGTCTTGCTAGAAGGTGTTTAATTGAAGATACACCACTGAAAGATGGCCTGGATTGATATTCAACCCTGACAACAGGAAGGTACAAAGGAGAATTCATAATTGCAGAAGAGGAAAACAGAAGGAAGCCAAGTGCACAAATTAACAGGGCATATATATAATTTCTTCAATCTGTTACAGTTGTAACTTGTTGTGGAAAACAAATCCCAACAGTAACACATGCTCATGCACATACAGAAGGGGAAGAGGGTGTGAACTGGTTTTCAGTTCATCAACACTTCTCACATAATGTTACAAAATAGGGTTACCCGCTAAATTAGGATCTAAGTTAGAATTGTGCCAAATGACTCACAAGTAACATACACAACCACAACAATAACAATAATAGTAACAACAAAGCTTTAATCCAAAATTTAATTGGGGTGGGCTGTATGGATCTTTTCTTGTATTATGAATTAAGTTTGGAATGAGATCTAATTGTTCTAAATCCTTCCTAACTAAAGATTTCCAAGTCAACCTAGGTTGCTCTCTTCCCCTCCTCTTGCCAACCATCTTAATTAAAGTGATTTTAGATCTAAGTTGGACATGCCTAAACAAATGCAAACACCATTTTTTCAATTTCTCCTATCGGTGCTACGCTTACTTTACTGTGAATATTCTCATTTCTTATTTGGACCTTTCTAGAATGAACACAAATCCATTGAAATATTTTCTATACTCATTTTTCAAGTATATTGTTTTTTCACAACTCAACAATCATTAGTGTACAACATTGAAGCAAGAAATGCTAACAAAGGATAATGGGTAGAATTTCTTTTTTCATAATGAGAGAGTATGCTAAGGACTAAAACATTTTCCTCATTTATTCTATCAGACCTAGGCTAGCAGTAAGCAGCTACACTAAACAACTTAACAAAGGAACATTAAATCATAACATCATGTTGAAGAATCAAATAAAAGGAAAAAAAAAAAAGAAAAACAGCAGGAATTAGCAAATCCTACCTGGAAAAAATACCCTTGTGCCGGGCACCAGCATGAAGCAAGCTGTAATGTTCTGTTATGTGAAGACTGCCCCAGTGAGATATTTCCACTTCACGTACAAGCTCCTCAACAACTGCAAATGGGTTGTTGTTCTGAAAATGAACAATAATTGGAGAATACGTGTAAGGGGTACGATCTTCATATGGACCATACTTTAGTTCTGTACTGGCACGGTTAGTGGGTTCCACTGTTGTGAATGATTCTACTTTTGTACTTGGAGTCTTAATAAATGTCATCTGCTGCTTAACATGATATGGTGACAATAGTAGAGCACTATCGCGGTAGTACACCAACTGTGATTCTGATTGGCTAATCTCTGCTGGGAAAGGTTCCAGCGAATGTGTTAATATATAGAGCACTTCTAGCGTTGCAGCTTCACCTGATTTCAAAGGGTTGAGCAAAGATATAGTGAAATATTTAGTTCCATTTGGTGCATCAGGTACTTCTGTTGGATTCACTTCAAGAGGAACATAGGCTCTCTTCTTCCGCTTTCCTACAGCTGCTTGAACTTTAATGAGTGCTAGATGATCAGCTTCAGTAGGTGGGAAGGCAAGAAGTATTTCCGAAACAGCCGCCGTCCCTATACTCTCAACCTGAATGAGGATTATATTCATGTCCAAAATGCAAAAAGAAGAGAGTAAAGAAAAAAAAAGGAAAAAAAAAAAAATATATTGCTATGGGCAACGGCATTTCCATACAGTGATTCCAATATACAATTGTAAGAAATAATGTAAATACGAAAAATGTCTTTTTAAGCTAAACAAAAGAAAATTCCAACATACATTGCTAGACCTCAGGAGACAAGAATTCACTGTCAATTTCAAGCACTATGGTTCTAATTAAACTTGCACGTTTAGCACACACTACTCCAAATATAAGAAAGATCATAGCAGTGTTGAGAAATGAAATACCTTTAGAGTCAAGAAGACACGGACGATATGAGAAGTCAAGTCAATCTGCATCAATCACCAGAACAAAAAAAAAAAAGAGTAAAAAATCAGTTCAATTAGCTAAGCGCTAATGTATTCGCTCACAGTGGCAACGACGGAATCTACAATCACACAAAAGAGCAGAGAGAATGAGCATAGATCATCGAAATTGGTGAACTCCAACGTTGCGATCGAAAACCGCAGGTGCAACGCCGAGAGTGAATAATTCGGGAGTGATAGGTTGGATTTAGAGAGCTTACTCTACGCTCGGCGTTGATGATTTGGACTTCCTGAGCCGACGGCAAGGCAACGACGAGCAGAGATAGTAATGCGAAAATCGAGACCGCTAGGGTTAGTCGAGCTCCGATCGTAGGAGGCGCCATTGCTGTAGCTCCGCTTGACCGGAAAGTCTACTCTCAAACACCTCTTCGTGAGAGGAGATGTGAATGTTCAGCAACCCATAAAAACCAAACACAGTCAATGGGCTTCGGGCCCTATTGGATAAGTTTTATATTGTATAAAAATCTGGGCCCAATTAATTTTCAACTCCCCAATTTTGTAGCCTATAGCGATAAAAGAAATCGTTATCGCCAAACCCAAACTCATGGGTTCGAATTCAGTAAAACTAAACTTGGGGAAATAAGTGGCAACCGTCCGGGGCCAACCGGAGTTAAACATGGCCACTCCGAGTTCAAAGATTGAGGGTTCGCCGGCGGCGGCGTCGGCGTTCAAAAGATGGGGTAGGAAGCATCCATTTGTAAGATACGGCCTTCCCATGATCTCGCTTACTGTGTTGGGGGCTGTTGGCCTCGCCCACCTCCTTCAAGGCAGGTTTGTTTGTTTGTTTGTTGCTCTTTGCTCCAACTTCAAATAAAACCCCCAAGGCTTGTGCTTTTGTTTTTGTCTTTTTTTTTTTAAAAAAAAAAAAAAAAATAATTTTATTAAAAGATCTACAGTTATTCTGGGTTTCATTAATCGTGTAGCTGTGGTTGTTGTGGACTTTCCGGATTTCACTCCAAAAGCAATCTGGGTCCATTGAGATGAAAAGAAAATTGTTTGCTCATGTCTGGCAATTAAACTATTCTTCTTTTAATCAAAAGAGAACAACCGTTTTGAGCTGACAAAATGGACTATTTGGTGAAAAAGGATTTGAAGATATGAATTCTGCATCAAAATTTACAATTGCAGTCTTCCTGACTTTGCTTGATCTGTATGATTGTTAATGTTTTAAACATTACTTTTGTAGCATCCGAGAGTGCTTTTGTCATCCTTCTCCTTCTTCTTCTACTTGTTTTCTGCTAGTCTTCTAAAACACTTCATGCTTGCTAGTTCAGCAAGGATATTGCCAAAGTGAAGGATGATCAAGAATGGGAAATTATTGAGACCAGAAAAGCCTTATCCAGAACAGGACCAACTGAGGCATACAAGCCTAAAAAGATTTCGCTGGAAGAAGAGCTTAAGGTATTGAAGTTATTTTATTAATAACACCAAGGGCATAGCTCAATTTTCTCCCTGTGCTTCTGCAGGCTTTGCAAGGGAAAGTGGACATAAACAAGTACGAGTATAAAAGAATTCCCAAGCCAAATGAAGGCAAAACAGGCTAGTCTTAGGCTCGTCTCTTTGCTACTATATTTTGCTGATGTGCCGAAAACCTTTATAGTTGCTTGAGGTTTTGTAGAATCAATATCTTTTTTCTGTTTTTATGAGCGAACTCTTGTCCGCATGTGGCCATGTTCAGTATACAAAGTACACGTTTGGGGGCACAAGTGGAGTTGATATTGCCTTCAATCCACTGGCATAGCAGCAATTTGTTTGCACAAATGCACAACGTATCCATTCCAGTGCAGATAAGAAAACATAATTTCAAAACAGTAGCACCAACTGGATCATACAGTTACAACGTTAAACATTGATCCACAGCTCTTACGTAGGTGAGTACATATGAAGGATGAACAAGAGAGGAGAATTTGCACGCGAATAATAAATGTAATCAAAGTAGTCATGGGGGTGGTGGAGGCCCATGTGGAGACTGCCTGGGACAGCAGCTTGGAAAAAGACCAAAGCAGTTGAGAAACGGCAAACTGGACATTTCAGAAGTTGGGAACAGAGTATTAGCAATGACAAATTAAAATCACAGATATCATGCTTGGATGTGCAGTGGCATGTAAAATGATGCATACTTACCATCCATTATCTGGCGGCCTTGGTGGTGGCGGCTCTGGCGGCAGTGGCAGCAGCGGCGGTGGCGGTGCTTCTGGTGGGGGAGGTGGAGGTGGAGGTGGATCCATCTGTTATTGCTTCCTAGAATGGATGTGATGCAAAACAGTACCCACCGCAGCTCTGTAGTGAGGCTCAGGATTTAAATAGAGAAAAGATTGAGTTAACTTGCAAAACCATGTTAACAATCCTTGTGGACATGGGTATAATGATTTGGGTGCTGCTTACACTCCATTCATAATACTTCCATCTACCTGTCAATATTGTCGAGTTGCATCATAACATTTTTGGACGATGCAATAGCCACGCACGATAATTTGTAATCGTTTTGATCAATAGGGTATGTAATAGTAATATGTGGTCCACGGATTCAAATTGGCCCATGACTAAAGTTGCACTCAATGCATTCATAACGATGGTAACTTAGCCATCAATAGCTCTTACTGTTATTTCTCACTTCGGTTTCATGTCTGCAGTTGCTTTTATGTGCATGTTGATATCGTTGGACTTGTAAGCCTGAGGGGGGTGAATTTCTCTGGGTGTCAAATGAGGATTTGTTTAAGAATTCTCAAATTGAGTTACGAGTAATTCCTTCCCCAACAACACAGCATCCATTGTGATGGGTCCCAGCAGGCGTTGGATGCAGAGAGAGAGAAAGAGAGCAATCAACTTATTGCCTCAGCTTATACGGATATAATGCTGCAGAAAACTGGAAAGAATTGAGTGCAGGTTGGCTATATTTGGGGGAACTTCATCTGAAACATCTCCAAAATGACCTTATATCTAGTTCTCTTAGAGCAAAGTAACATCATTCCATATGTACAACCTCAACAACACAAGGCAAAAGACATATAAACATAGCTATGTTTGCTATTTTTCCTGCCCCACGTTATACTCCTAAATTTTTTTTCCCAATCGTTATTCATTTACACGTACAGGGAGCAAAATCACTGTCAAAAAAAAGCCGTTGCTTATTTCTCCAATTTATCCTAGTAACCCCAAATAATTTCTGGGAAAAATAAGGGAGAAGCTGCCGGAAGACTGATACTTTTGCCCAAATGACTTAAACTAATCACATAAAATCACCTTGGATTTAGTGATCTAAATGGCCATATCGACGGACGTAGGCCTCTGAGATGGACTGGGGAATGGCATGGTCTGGGATTGACAAAGCATCTGAGACATTGATTGGGTTTGATAAGTCTTAACAACACTTGAACTGTCAGTGGAGTCCCCTCTTGTTGTTGCTCTTTGCCATGAGTGTGAGCTTAGACCTGAAAGAATATATGCTCTTCCGGATGCTTCGTACATGTGCCTGCTTGCCATCCTCCCTTGCATCTCCTTGAGCTCAGCATCTAATGCAATACATAAACGGTCATGCGACTTGGCTGAAATGGTTTCTGACAATACCCTTCGGCAATTTCCAAGTATAGAAACTGCACTGGGTAGATCCCCCTGCTCTGCTGCAGCTCTTGCCCTTGACATTGCCTCAGCGGCTTGAAACCTGTTGCGTTGCCTGTCCACTTCAATCGACACTACTGTTTCTCCACATATTGCTGGTCTCTCAAGCTTAACTTCATCACTTTCTAATGTTGCCATGTCTTTGGTCAATGGATCATTGTAAATACATCTTACCTTCAGTAGTGACGTTTGATTTCTGTAAGACTCTACTGGGACTTTGACTGAAACTAGAAAATCCCTCTCTTCATCAGCATACATATCTCCAAAATCAATAAATGCAGTGCAGGCATCATTCATCAAATGACTTGGGTAGCTTCCAGCTTTCACTGAGTTAAGAAAGATTCCAGGATGCACACACTCAACACCAACTTGCAGTCCTTGCACAACAACACTCAGAAGCCCCCCAATACATTGTGCAAATGCATCCTGGATCACAGCTTCATTCTCAATGAAAGAGAATGTGCCTCCAGAGATTTCAGAAATTGAATGCATTAACGAAGCATCATGGTCCACACCAAAGCCAAATGTATGCAATGGAATCTGGAATCCTCTACTGTCACCACCATGAATAGACAAAGGAAGGAGAAGCTGGTAATTTAGCTGAGTCTGATTATCACCAGAACTGCTGACAGAATATTTATCCCACCCATCTGATAGCAGCATTATACTTGCCACAGGATTCTTTTCCCTTCGGTCTTCCATTACCTTTGCTCCCTTTCTTAGGCCCTCAGCTATGTTAGTCCCACCATTAGCAACCAAAGAATTAACAGCTTTAAGTGCCAGCTGTTGACCTGTGTTAGACATTTGGCGGAGGGGAAAGATTCGGAGGGCAGTAGAAGAGAAAGCTATGACTGATAGCCTGTCTTGGGAACTGAGATTCTGTATCACAAATCCCATAGCTCGTTTTAGCAATGCCAGCTTTGTACCTGCCATGCTTCCACTGATATCAAGGACTGTGACCAAGTCAACTGGAGCACGAGGGGTATGATTGAGTTGAGGCAAGTTGGTCTTGTTTCTTCCTTGATTTTGTCTTGAAAAAGTATCAGCAGCTTTCAGATGCACCAAGACGGTGAAATTATCATGACAATTGTGCCGTGACACAGCTGACACCTCTGGGTAGGTGCTGATCTCTATTGTTCTAGCAGAATCACTATCTGTATCATTTTTATGCTGGGAGTTTCTATCAGCAAACGCAGGCTGGAGACCCAGGGGTTCATCATCATCGAATATACTGGGCTCGGGATTCTGAAGAGGCACAATGTGTCGCCAGTGCAGATCTCGACAAGGAGTTAGTCGGCACACCAAAGTCATCAAAGCATTATTTTGAGGCCAACCTGCCATGTTGATTGGTGCTCTCCTAGCTGAAAGATCCAAATTTGGAGCCTGCACTGGGATTTCTTTCCATTTTGCTCGGCAAATGGGGCAAATTTGGTTGCCATGTTTCACATTTGAAGCAATGCAGTGGAAGTGGAAGGAATGGGAGCATTCAGCTGTAAAAATAGCATGGCTGCTTCCTTGTTTCATCTTGGTAAGGCATATTGAGCAGGTGGGCTGAAGTATAAGTGAAAAGCATGCCAAAAAGAAACAGTATGAGATGAGATCCCAAAAAACAAACCTCAATTGCCGATATAGTAGAAGTGACAAAGAGAAGCACATATATGCTACTGCATATGAGTATACTGGTTCCTTGTGTACTCAAGGATACCACAAAGACATATATCTAGAAAGCATAAGGTATACATGCTTAGTTATGGATCACTCTTGGAATTTCATAACTGACAAGTCTCAGTGTTACTGTACAGGAAGCCATTGATTAGAAGCCCCTGAGAAATTACCATAGTTTGAGGTTGAATCAAATTTAGTGAAAGCCTTAATCTGG
Organism: Rhizophora apiculata; assembly: GCA_037832385.1. Classification (NCBI taxonomy): domain Eukaryota; kingdom Viridiplantae; phylum Streptophyta; class Magnoliopsida; order Malpighiales; family Rhizophoraceae; genus Rhizophora; species Rhizophora apiculata. The sequence goes on along the minus strand of CM075426.1, from coordinate 2,547,813 downwards.
GAGTGCATGGAGAAACACTTTTGATGACATTAAAAGTTAATAAATACCCAAGATTCATGGCAAAATTTCAAGGTTAGATTAATGACTCATAAAAGAAATTAGGTAGTGCATTTAGTATTAATCTGCAAGGGCTTATACTGTCATGCATCATCCAGTCGGTATAGTAATCAATAAAATAGGCAGGTTCCAATGTAACCAATAACCAAAACTACATGCTGATAATTTTTTTTCATTCTTGAGATTGTAAGTTGTAATTGTATTTCTTTTATTCTACTGCCTCATTCCCAAGCTGTGGAACAGGATAGGATGACAAGAATTTTCATGTGTATCTCAATGATTGAAATATTTGCATGTCTTAAGTTTGGATACAAGCTGCATGAGGTGAAATTTAGAGTGAAAAATAAGCTATAGGTGTGAGTAGCTTTCCGCCCTTGGGCCAGGCCATGAAAGGAGCTTTATGAAAAGGGTGGCACAAAAGTATAAATGAGTCTGCATGAGGTTCAAAAGAAGTCAATGTGAGGCACATAAAATATGGAGCACACCAGGAAATGCAGATGTAGAAATAAGGAATGACTTTTATGAGGCTCTCAAGCAACCATTTGGCGGTATGCAGACAAGGGCTTTCTACGAAAACATGTAGGAAATTGGAAAACCCATCTATCACAAAAGGGAATTCATGAGTTGCTTTATGATTCTTATTTTATCGTATTTGATCATGTTTCAAGCAATCAAACATTCACACTGTTCACAAGCTGTAGCTTTCCTTTTCTGTCAAGGCAATTGATAATGGTTAAGAAAGGCACTTCTGGATCAAACCCACAAGCCAAAAAGTTAAAAAGCAACATGACATCAGCCACCCGGCTCAATAACATCTAGTGCTCCTCAAAACTGCCAAAATTGCTAATGTATGATATTATATTAATATTCAAATCCACAGTTCTTTTCTTCTTCCCTAATTTCGAAAGAAGATGCTAAGGCAGAAACATCAAACCGGAAACGAAGACTTTAACCAAACAACTACTGCTTTTCAAGATAAACAAAACGACAACACAAATAGGCTCTACCTTAACCTTTCCTTCAACTTGGTTGGAAACTGCAGACCAATTCATTTTTAAAGGCCCCCAATACATATAATCACCCGAAAATTACAACCTTTGGCAACGATGTATCAGTAATAAAGCACAACTACTTTTAGTTTGGCAGAGCGCATGGTAGTCATTTCTACTGTGAGCCAAAAGGTGACCAAAAGTTGAAAAAACACAAATGTCCATGAGTTCATTCAATCCTCACCCTCAATTTCCCAGCAACTATAAAATTTAAAATTGAAAGAAAAAAAAAAGGCAACGTTCAGAATTACTAAAACCAAAAGAGCTCAAGAAATAATTATTATAAACGAGAAACAAGCCAGTGAAATCTAGAAACCAAACAGAAAAAACGACAATAACAACTAGGAAGAAGTCAGAACCAACCTTGGATGATTTGCTACCACTCCTGGACAAACTTGAGCCCTGTGAAGATGAGGTTGGCGCCATTGGCAACCTTGAGGAGAGAAACGCAGCATCAGATAATTTCTCACTGGACGGCGGTGAAGAGTCCTCTGAGGTTCTAGGCGCGGAAACACAAAGCTTTAGACCCAAAGTTTGCTTTGCCTTTCTCCATTGGCCTCCCATTTTTACTCCACAAATCTTTCAAGATTCAAGAAAAGATAGTTACAAGTTACAAAACAGAGCAAGAACGAGAAAAACTGATCACAAAGTTGCTTACTTTTGCAATCTTGTATCACTGTTCTTTATTTATTTCTCTGGAATGGGAGAGTAAGAGACAATGAGTTTCTACTCCTTGTTGGCACATTGAAGGCTTTGAATTTATAGAGAGACGTGACATGAATTAAAAGCACACTTTTCGGTTGAACGGAGAGTTAAGGTTGCTGCTTTATGCATTTTTTTTTTTTTCTCTCAAAAAACATACATTGACAGGGAGAAGAAAATAATGGGAGACAAGCGGATGAATGAGTCCTACCTGTTTTTAATTTTTTTTTATTTAATTTAAAATTCTTAGAAAAACATATTTAGATTTGTAGCAATAAGGGACTTTTTGCACATTTTGTCAGTCATGTTGAGCATTTCTTGAATTTTTGGGAGAAACTTAAATTGAAAAAAAAAATCAAAAAGTAAGTGAAATTTATTTTTTGTAAAAAAAAAAAAAATTAGATGCACAACAAAATCAATTAAATGTACAATACGATTGATGGAAAATGTAACAATCTTTTAAAAAATGTAATTAACAATTTGTTGTATTATTATTATATATTTAATTGTATATTTATTAAATTTAAAAAGTAAAACTTAATTTCGAATCTCAAACAGTCAAACTTTCACTTTCATTTTTTAATAAATGAAAAGAGAAGGTATAATTAACCACTTGCGCCACATTACTTCTAACAAGATTATTTAGTTTAAGAGATATATTCTTCTTCTTTTTTTAATAAAAAATTTAAAAATATAAATATTACTTTACACTCTTGTTGAAAAAAATATTGAGTTTTATTATAAAAAAAAAAATCAACTCTCAAGAAATACATTTAATTTTATTAAATTTTTAATAGAAACTTGAAGTTAACACTTTTAATTTAATAACGAATGAAATTTTTTACTGTTAAACAAAAATGTTCGGTGGACCAACCAAAATTAAGCTATGCATTTTTGATTGATTATGTATGATTCGGACCTCTTCGTGTTTGGTTGATGTTTTACCTTCGAGTTGAAGCAATTAAGCTTATGCATTTTGGCATCCAAACCACTTTCCAAGTTCAAATTCTCCAAATTGCTTAATGATCAATCCTTGCTGCAGTTTTTTTTTTTTTTTTTTTTTTTTGAGAGTCAATTGAATAATTTCGATCTACTCTACAACAATCTCCTACTGAAAACGGTACAGTTTTCCTGCGAGATGTTATTTTCACCATGACTTCTACTATTGTGCCATAAGTAAAACCATTGCTTTGGGTCAAAGGCAAAAATTGTAAATAGTTTTAAATATCACGGCGATAACACTGTTTCCCACTTTTGTTGAAAAAAATAGAATCCCATGAGTACATGGACGACTCTGGATATTTGAATTGCCTGGCCGAACTCCATTATGAAGAATCATTTTTTGTTGGGCATGAGCCCAAAAGTCAGAATAAAAAAAGAAAGAGAGAAGAGAGTTAAAAAGTCTTTGATCTCCTCTGATAAGAGGGCCGTTGGTCTGGTAGTAGTTCACTGGGATCATGGCATTTAAGTAAAAATGTTAGTAATATTCTCTGATTTCCAATTTTTTTCTCACATGAGATGATCATTAGAATGCCACACGTGTACATCATCGCAATTAGACCTTCTTTTTTTTTTTTTGGGTGGTGGGCTGCAGCTGCTGGCTCCCATATATGTCAACAGGGCGAGAGGCTGGCCTAAGCATGGGAATCCGGCGACTGATATCTTTGTTTAAGCTTGAGCTTCACATGTGTGTGAGGTCTCTCTAAGAACTCATCTTTTACAAGTCTAAAGATAAATAGACAATTATTTATTTATAAACACTTTCGATTTAGCTCTTCTTTCCAATGTGGCAGTTAACCTTCTTAAAATACACTCACTCACAACCTTAAGCAAATTTAGGGCACATATAAGGTTATGTTAATTAGTTAATTGATCTTACATGTTGAAAAAAAAAAACAAAAACATATTTCTTGAATAGCAAATAGTTTAACCACTCCAATATTAATTTCTATAAAATAATCGTGTTAAAAAAATATTAAATTTTATATCGCTAAAAATATAAAATTTAATAACTTATAACATCTATATAATTTTTTATTTACAAATTTAAGTTTTAAAATTAATATGAAATTTTAATAGATTATTTAACATATAATAAAAGTCAATTTATTCTCTTATATGTATTTGTCACTCTGCATGCACGTAATATGTATTCTAACGTTGAGCACACAAAAATAAAGGAAGATTCTGAAGTATTTTTTCGCTGGGTGGACCCTTGTAAACCATGCCAAGGTCACGAATAGAAGCCTTCACTGTCAACTTGCGAAGGATTCTGGGTTCGTGCTCCTCCATGGACCATTATAACGTTGGTCGGGTCCATCTTCACCCTGATAATTTCTTAGGAAATAGCAATGGAAGATACATGGAATCTTTTTTTTTTTTTTTCCAAAGAATAGTCTCTTCCGTTTCCTCTCCCTTCTCTCTCTATGGATCTCATGTTGAGCGTGAAATTTGAGGTGGAAAGGCTTTGAAAACTTGTGGGGGTGCTTTTTGCAGTAGCCGAAGCATTTCTCAAGAGAGTTCTATCACCCAAACATGCAAGTTGGACGCATGCTCAAATAATTAAAATTTAATTATTAATTATATTTAATTAAATTAATAATTAAAATTAGTACATGTCTAATCTGTTGATCGACTTAACTTTTTGTTTTCACAATTTCAAAGTTTGTACGATATTTGGGACTAGAGGCATCAGAAATGAAGTGGAGGATGCAATGCACTATCTCAGCACATGACACAGCACTGCACGTGGAGCAGTAGTCTAAGAGAGGGCTTTGGGTGGAGTCCGGCCCTGTTCCCACTCTGCTTTCCTCGATTGAAAGGACTAGCTTTTAAAAAGAAAAATGCTCAATCTTTTTAGAATGCAAAAGTTATTCCACTCCTCCACCAAAGAACATCAGCAAGAAACCAAAGACAGCGACCCCTTTTTCATTTCACCCTTCCTGGCTGCGATGAGTAGGGATCCATTAACAAAAGCATCCTTTTATTATAAAAAAAAAAATCCCTTTTGCGGTGCAGAGGGATTGGATTCCCTTTTACTGCCTCAAAATTTGCCAGGCTTTCTGGGGCAAGTCAACGAGAAAGCCGAAACTTTTTCTTTTATTATTCAAAGGGAACATCTCCTTCTCATGGTGCCCCCCACTTGGGCGGGGATTTAAGGCCCATCGTGACGTTTTGCACTATATTCCCACACGAATATAGCTGCAACTCCAATTCTTCTGTGTTGTATAACCAGCAGGACTGTAAGTAAAAGGTTAAATAATACTACATTATCAAATAATGACATTCTGTCTTCAGAATTAGTACGTAGTGTTATGAGAATAACCCTTAATTATTCTTAATTTTCCTTTTTTTTTTTCAGTTGAAATATTATTTTGAGAAAAAATTGCTTCTAATTTTAATTCTCAATTACATTTTTTTCTAATCTATTAGTATGTCTAATAAATCATAAGCTATATAATAAAATAATTCTCTTTATTCATATAAATTTCACACTTTTTTATAAAATTTATACAAATAAAAATTTAAATTTTTAATTATTTTAAGTTGTTGTGAGGGGGAATCAGCGGAATGAGTGAATGGGGCCTCTTATTGGGATTGGCTTATTGCAAAGTACTTGTATCAGCCCATCGGTGATTTCGCCTTCATGATGAGCCGACGCAGTTCGGCCCAAGCTCCATGCGATAAGGGATTTGAGATGTAATTCCTTTCTCCTTGTCTTGCAACAGAAACGGAAACATCAAAGCTTCAATCATCACTTTATGTAATTCGGTTCTCTAATTATTATTATTTTTTCCATTAAAAAATTTATTAAATTATAAATTATATGATAAAATAATTTTTTATATTTTTATAAATCTCATAACCTCTTTCTCAAAAATTAAAACTGGAAATTTTTGAATAAAAATATAAATTCTATGAATACATTATTATATCAACAATTCTTTAAATACAATAATGATTGGAACTCGATACATGGGTCGGGTTGTGATTCACCGCAACGGTTGGAGACGTGTGCCTCCAACCTAGTGAGGCGGAGACTTGAACCTCTGCCCCCACCTCTCCCCCTCCTGTCCAACGATGGTATAACCATCTCTACTACAGATTATAGAAAAATAATAAAAAAAAAGGGGACTAATTCACTATAATTAGTGGCGTGGTCTAATGGTTGAGTAACTGAATTCTTAGTTTAAACAGGCCGATAAAAATAAAAATAAAAAACCTAATTCGTTTATGGGTTTTATTGCCATTCTTTGGTTTTCTTCCACTTGCTACCAGTTCCATAGATTTAATAACTCAAAAGCTCAATCAGTATGGTGCAAACGAGTTCAAGAAATTGGATGAAAATTGCCAAAAAAAAGAAAAAACCCTTGAATCACTGGTAGTGAGATCATATCCAAAATTGTGTCTAAATTCAAATATGATTTGACCAAAATACAAGATGAGAGAAAAATAAAGTTTGTTGTTATACCTTCTTATTCAAAGTATTCATTTCTCCTCTTTCATTTCCTTGCCAGTGCTTACGTAAGATAATGACTGAATTGAGTCCTTAAATTTTAAGGTTTTAGACTCCAATCCATTTAATGGCTGAGTTGAAACCGTGAAAGGAAAGGATGTTTTCTCATGACATCAAAGATTTTTTTTTTTTTTCGGTCTTTTTTTTTCAGGATTTGATATATAATTTTCAGGAATAAGAGTCTAATAATAAATCTATTATCAGGCTACATGATCGACGTCACAATCATAGATTGGATTAGGTAGAAAATAAATTTTAGCTAATTCAAGAGGCAAATATGTGGCATCAACAAGAACGTTGTTGAATGATTGACAATTGATTCGAGCAACCAATCAACACGCATTTAACCACGAAGACTTTTCCATGTATGATGGTCAAGAGAATCCCGCACGCAATTGCCTTCTCTACTTTTGAAAAAATTGCAAACTGTACAAAGAGTTAACATCAATTGCTTTTATTGTCGATCAATGTAAGGTTACGCGATTTTCAATCATCAAAGTTGGTGAGATAGATTATACATATATGCCAATTGATTGGTTGGCCTGTTCAAGCAAGAGAATTTCATGTTTTAAATCCAAGGATTGTGCAAAACTATAAATTTTATCACAATATTTTCTTGGAGTATAGATGCAATTTTACATCTTGTTCCAGAGCCTGCCAGAATCATTGATGCATTTCCCATTGTTGCAGTACGAAAATCCGCGCGGAGCATCGAACCGTGTGTTTTGTCGCTTTCTCTTCCCTCGGTTCCGTTCAGATTCAATCTGAACTACTCGACTTGCCTCTTGTTCTTCTTCTTTGTTTTTGTATTTTTTGCTTCCTTTCTTATTGCAAGAAAGAGAAATATGTCGGTGGAAGTTCCCATTCATACTGGGAAGTATTGTTCAAGTAAAATACGACGGGAAATGAAAGAGTTGTTGTGCATCCAATACTATTTTTTTAAAGAAAAATTTGTCCCTCCAATAATATAATTAGATTATAGTGTATTTTTATATAAAATAAAATAAAATATATTTAATTATAATTTACTTTATTTAAAAAGTTTATATATTATTTAAAAGTATTTTATTAAATAATATCTTTTTTAATAATATTAAATAATTAATTTTTTTTTTAGTGAGATAAATTAGAAATCTTCTTAAAATAGAACATGCTGTTTTTATGAAGATATTACAAGGATAGCTAAAGAAACTGAAAATCATCAGGCATTAAAAACAATTGAGAAACATATTCCTTTGAATTCTCCACAAACAAGGAACCCCAACTGTATAATTATAAGCTATTAAATTAAAATTGTTGGAGTTTGACTTAATCAAATTAAGCTGTCAGTAGTACTACATGAAAAAGAAGGAAAGTACATACAATGAACTCGATGGTACTACAGAACATATTTTCCCAGAAAACAAATGACTTGGTTGGTAGAAGGAAATGTATTATTATGAGTTATTCAATTCAAAGGACTTGACCTAGGTGAAGTTTGACTTAATTGGGTGTATATATGTCAAATTAGATTGTAGGCAGAACTAGTCTTTGTTAAGAAGCTGATCAACAACCACGCTTCACCCCACCAACATTATCCAAAATTAAAATTTGGCAATTAGGTCACATCTTGCATCCACTGCTACCAACCTCGTGGTTTTTCTCATTGGCTTCACCTACCCCAAATGAAACACTTTTGTGGTTGGTGAGGATCGTGACTGACAATTGCCTGAGAATCATGCATGTGCCCGCTCTTCATCGTGGTTGGTGAAGATCGCCCTTCGTGTTTTTCCTAGTAATTGCCTATGTGGTTTGATGCCGACTTGAGCGACAGCTTCATTTTTACACCTCTTGACAACAAACAAACAAAAAAAAAAAAAAAGATCGCTACCTTCATTTATTTATTTTACTCATTATACCAAAAAAAAAAAAAAAAGCTTGAATTGAATAACTGTTTAATTTTCTTTGTAGACATGTTATTAGGGCACGTGGAAAATCAAAGACACAGAGATCCAAAATATTCATGGGGGATAATACTCATAATTAATCGAGTGAGTGGAATATGAACACCTCGGTGGATCCAACCATCATAGACGTGCCTTTTATTTAATACCTGTAAAAAAAAAAAACAAAAAATTGTCTGATGCTCGAGTAATTAATATATCACATAAACGGAACAATTTTTATTTTTATTTTTTTGTGCAAGTTGTCAAATAGGTTGTGAGGCCATAAGTCATTTACGCTTCATGATTAATTTGATATTTTAATTAGAGAAAGCCGTTCGAAGTGGGCTAGAAAGAAAACTCAATATCAACATCCCACCTACTTCAAAAGGAATCGGGATTGGGTTTGGTAGTGTTTCCGCCAAGTATACATGCAAATTCGGTAAGCGAAATTATTTCCTTTGGCAACTGAGAAAGCAAGACGCGAAAAAAAAAAAGAAAGGTTCATGCTCAAGTTTCAAGTGATTAATTAGGTGTGTACGTGTGTCGGGATGCCTATTTCTTTAATGTATACTTTATTTTATTTTTTTTTTCTTTCTGAAAGAAGAACATTGATATTACACTAATAATCCTTACATTTCCATGCAACAATAATAATAGCTGCAATCAACTTTTAGAAGCACACAGACGGCTGAATGGCGTTGTAATGCAATCGGCATTAAAAATTCAAGCATGTACTTTGAAAAGGCTTGCTAATTAAGATTTCATTTTTCTCCATTACATTTCTTCCTTTTGTTGGATATTCCAATTCATTTTTTTTTATGAGCATGACCATTTGAAAAAAAAAAAAAATTATAAGCCCATAACCAAGATTTTAGACAAAAAAAAATCAGTGTCACGTGATTAGAGATAGGCGTAATCCAAAATTGAGGGTAACAAAATAGTGTTAATCATCTCATATGTAATAAGAACTCCAAAAAAAATTCAAAATCTAATGGCCACGTATCATTAATATAAAAGCATATTAATTGTGCATTTGGAAGGTGAAAAGACAAAATGGCTGCATACAAACATTTGTCGAGACAAAAAAACGAAGCATGCTTCAGTGCAAAACAAAATCATGCATTTTCTTCTAATTTTGAAGAGTCAGCCTTAATTTAATGATAAAAATTACTTTATTAATTGTATACATTTAACTACGCATTAAGACATATTAGTTATATTCATTGTGATGCTGTTAGTCCAATTCATTGACCGAATATTTTTGACCCTTAATTTCTTGTAAAAACACACACATTGTGTTATATGAGCGTTTAATATCCCAAGGGAACTTGTGCGCTAGTTGCAACAATTTCCCCCTTCATTTGCCCTCTCGACTCCCTTTACTGCGATCCGTTAGTGCGTGCACCGTATTGTCAAGCCCCGCAAAGCAATAATTTAATGGCAACCCAGGGAGATTAACGCAATCAGTGCATATGTTAATATGATGTAATCCAACAAAAAAATCTATTGAATTTATATAAATAAATATATGAATTGTTGAATGGATTGTATGTTTCTTGCGTGCCTTCCACTGCATTGCTATTTAGTTCTAGCAATAACCCATTTAAAAAGTCGACAGCCAGGTGATGCAATGAGAGTCATATAATTTGATGGGAATAACCACGTGGACCGCCAATTTTGGAAACACAGATGGAAATAAAAAGTTCTATATTATATGCATTATATTTTATAATATACCAATAATATATATATATATATATATTTTGTAATATAAAGAGATTTAACATGAATATAACTATATTATTATAAAAATTTGTTATATTACATACTTTTTTATTTGTGCAATATAATTTATTAATATAAAACTTTTTATATCCACTAAACTCTATGCCTACAAAGATTTTTCATAAATTGACTATTGTCATAACTTGAAATTATTATTTTTTATTTTTTATTTTTTACAAAATAAGAACTTGAATTAAATTTTAATATTATATCAAATAATTTTTCAATATCTCTTGTATTTATTTAAAATATTAAATTAATAAATAAAAAATTTCGTAATTATTATAAATTAGATTGAACTTTCATATTTTCATATTTTAGTGAGGTAAGATTTAAAATTCTTAACAAATACAAAAGGAAGAAACAGTGCTCTAATGAAGATTTTGTCAACCCGAGCCCCATCTTTGCTTTACGTGCGGATCATTTTGGGCAACCTTTTTCTTGTCGATACTGATGCAACGCATTGTCCTGATTGAATGGGTCATTTAATCTCATTTCTTTAAGAGCTTAAAGACATCAATATTGATGAGGACATTCCAGCCAGTTTCCTCTTCATTTATAATTTAATTAGGATACAAGCGGGAGAGTCGTCCCGTCCCATAAATGAATACAAAAAGTCAAGGAATGACTCATCTTTGCCATCAATATTTTATTAAATTAGTAATAAAAATTATTTAACATGTCTTGTCTTTTCTCTTTTCCCCATTTTGTGTTTAAATAACTACAAAGTGGAGGAAAGAAGATAAACGCAGATGTTATTTTCTCATATTTGGATAGCAAAGAAAAAGCAACTTTAGTTGTAAAATTATCCATTTGTCCATGAGAAGAAACAACTTAATATGTAAAAGACAGGGGCCATTTTGTAATTTCACAAAGGGTTTTGGTTCTCAATGCAAACTTTCCTCTCTTTTCTAACCAACTCGGAGAGAATGAAAAATGTTGAATCCTACGTTGAGGGAACATTTGATTTATGGTATGAAATTAGATTTGAAATTGAAATCCAATCAAGTATAATTATTGAAAATAAAATAAAAAATTTTATAATATATTTAATTTATTTTAAAATTATTTTGATTAAATATGAAATTAAAATCAGAATAAAAAATTATTATAATAAAACAAAATAATAATAATAATAAATTAAAATATATTTAATTATCATAAAAATATAATATAATTTATATTATTTTTTAATAATAATAATATTTATAATAATAATAATAATTAAATAAATAAATTATTATAACATATTTAATTATAATAAAAATATAAATAAATATTATATTAATTAATATATTTACTAATAATAATATTTATTTTAATATTAATTTAAATTAATAATTATAAAATATAAAATTTTAAAATAAATATATTATCATAATAATTTTATAATAAAAAATAATTTATTAATTAATAATTTAAATATTTTATAATTACTAAAATTTTATTTTTATTAAAATATTATTATTATTATTTTATATAACACTATATATATATATTATTAATAATTTAATTATTATCATAATTTAAAAATATTTAATTTTATTATAATAAAAAATTATTTATTTATATTAATATTTTATTATATTTTATTTATCTTGTAAAAAAAAAAAAAGATGGAAATAAAGTTAACTAGATAAAGTAAAAGAAAAGTGATTTTTATATATAAATAAATCTCATTCTCATAAATAAGAAAATAATAGTAAAATTTCTTTTTACCAAATATTAAACATAAAAATTACTCATTTTTATTCTCATTTCTAATAAAACTACCCTTAATCAAATGCCCCATAAATTTTCTTACTACTTATTAAAGCTTTTCTTTTTTATTGAACTTTCAAGCAATAAATTATTTTCTCTTCAAACCCTTATCTTTCCTTATCTTTTCTTTCTCATCCTTTTTAATAAACCAGGTTGCTAGGCCCCAGGAACAGCAAGATCCACAAAAATACCCCTCAAGCTCCAAGAAATTGAGGTAAAACTCTCATTTTTATAATTATTATCTATAATTTTATTAGTAAAATATTATATTAAAAGGCAACATTAATATAAAATATAATAATATTAATTGAATTAGGAATTTAAGAAAACTTTATAAAAGAATGTGGAAGAAAACATTACTCGAGTATAGACAATCATAATATTAAAAAAAGTCTAAAAGTATAAACAAAAATTATGGTAAAAAGAATAATTTATATATGTATTAAATTATAAAAAATTATACTTATTTATATAAAAAAGATGTACAAAATTAGAAAAAAATATTTAAAAAAATTAATAAAATATTTATCTAATCATATCAAGATAAATTTATATCTATATATATATAATAATAATAATAATAATTAAGATATATTTATAAATTAAATTTAAAATTTACACAAAATTTTATATTATAATTGTATTAAAATCTATAGAATTTAAGAAAAAAAAAAAACAAAATGCAAAATGCAAAATGTTGTCCCCAAAATGCAAATTAAAAAGAATTTCCATGGACATCAATATTGTTAGAAAGGTTGATTTGAAATATAACTCTGATAATATTAATAGAGGAAACATCATAATTTTATTAATATGATAAAATAAATATATAATAACTGAAAATCACTCATACTAATGATTTAGAGGTATACAAATAATATAAATTACGTGTATTTATATAAAGATAGATATCTAAATGTATTCAAATAGTTAAATTTTAAATTGAATTCAATTTGAACTTTTATTATAATAAATTTCTAATTTAACTTAACTCAACTCCTAATCTGGATTAATATCAATATCCCCTTAATTCTGATTAGGTGATACTTTTAATTCTAACATCTGTTTCAATTGACTTCACATTGATCTCATGAGTTTTCTAGTAATTCTTATGATAATCATTGTCAAGTCAATGTTCAAATCTTTTTACAATCAATTTTACTTTATATCTCTCTATTTCTCCATTTGATTTCTTCTTAATCTTAAAGACTCATTTCACATCAATGGTTTTTTGACCTCGTGAAATAGCTGTAAGCTCCCATATATCATTCTTTTTAATTGTCTTGATTTCTTCATTTATGGTATTAACCCACTTTGTATCTTGAATTGCCTTAGCAAATGTTACTATGTTTCCTTATTCAAGTAACTTTAAACTGCAAAAATTGAAATGACCAAAACGAAGATATCATAACCAAGACTCATCTTTAATAATAGCATTTAGACAAGTGTAAATATCAGTGGCAATATCAACTTGAAACATTCGATTCTTTGTTAAAGCGGTTTTAAGAATGAGTGTACATCTCCATCAAGAATTGATAGACAGTTATTACGTAACTGCATGTTATACCCCTTTTCAAGTAATTGATCCAAACTGATAAGGTTGCTCTTCATGATACATAAAAGACATATAAGATATAATTATAATTTCCATTCTTCAACTTGATAAGAATTCGTCCTTTTCCCATCACTGAAATATTACTATCATCAGTAAACTTGACTGTGGGGCAAATTGACTCATCAAGATCAATAAAGAGCTTATTTTTCCCACATATATGATTGATACACCCGATGTCAAGGAATCAAGTATTGTAATTTAGTTTTTCAGTAACTGTAGTAACCATTATAATTGCTTTATGTCCACCATCTGAATCTCCCTTTTGTGCACAATGAACTGTCTGATTATACCCTCGAGACCTACACTCATTAGCATAATGACCATACTTGTGACAAAAGTAACACGCAACGCGAGACTTATCATGTCCTCCTCTACCACAACCTCTTCCTTGTTCTCGACCTCGACTTCTATATGTTTGGTCTAATCTCCTTTGGTCATTGTATTGATTGTCACCATTTCTATAGTTGTTATAGTGACCTCTTTGACCTCTATTGTTGTAATGATTATTACCAGGTCCTCCTCCTCTTCCACAAGAAGAACCTTGCCTCTGCTTTGATTGATCACTTTGATTGCTTTTGGTAAGAGTCTGACTTTGAAGTGCTTGCTCTACTGGCTTTTCAATGCGCTTCTCATTCATACGTTGTTCATGAGCTTGCAACGTACCTGTTAGTACATCAACAGACATCAGGGACAAATCATGTGCTTCTTCTATAGCAACCACAATGTGCTCCTATTGTGATGTGAGTGTCCGTAAGATCTTTTCAACTTTCACTTGATCATTCAGTTGCTCTCTATAGATTCTCATTTAATTTGTTAAGGCAAGTACTCTGCATATATAAACTGAAACTAGTTCTGAAATTTTCATCTACAAAAACTCAAACTGACGTTATAAAGTTTGCAGTTTCATCTTTTTAACTTTATCTGCACATTGGAATGACGTCGTCAAGATATCCTATACCTGCTTTAATGAGGTTATTTCTGCAATCTTCTAAAAAATTTTATCATTCATCTCCTAATGGATGAAATAGAATGTCTTTTTATCTTTCTTTTATAGCTCTCGATGAGTAGCATTTTGTGTTTTTGTAGTATCTAGTGTGAGTTTTATATCGTTATACTTTATAATACTTAATAATTCATTATAGTCAAATAAAATTTTCATCTGCACACTATATTTATTATAATTTTTTTCATCCAAAACGGGAATTGAAATAAGGATTGTGGGAATTGAAATGAAGATTGTGTTGTTTATGTTGAAATTCATAATTTTTTCTGATTTGGCCCTCCAATCTTTTATCATTTTCAATTTGACTCTCAAACTTTTATTATTTTTAATCTGGACCCTGAGAATTTGTTATTTGCACTCTGACCCCTTAACTGCAATTCTCTGTACTTTTCTCTTTTAGGTCACCGCCGAGCAGGTTCTCCGGGAAGCTCCCGAACGACAAGAGGCGGAGAGGCAGAGATTTGGCCTCCCAAATAATCACCGACGCAACCGAACTTACCGTTTTACCGGCTCTGCAGGTGGAAGGAGTTCGAGGGTCAATAACAGCAGCGGCAACAACAGCAGCAGCGGCAGCAGCAACGGTGGCAACAACCGTAGCAGTGGCAGTAGTACCGGCGGCAACAACAGCAGCAGCGGCAGCAGCGGAGGATCAGATTCGGCGCGTCAGAAGTAATACCAGCACGTGGATCAATCACGCGCGCAGTGGGAGGATATTCAGAAGGATTTCAATAGGGCGCGTTTCGTCTGGGAATAGGTCCGTGGAGGTCAATTACCGGAATCACCCTCTGTAGTTTAAACACGTGCGCAACGTTTGGGACTGGCCTTTGATGCGGAACGTTTGGGACCGGGGTCTAATATCAGTGTTATTAAGGTAATTCTGATACTACTATTAGAAATATATTTACGAGAATATTAATAAAAAAATATTATAATTTTATTAATATAATAAAATAAATATATAATTAAGATAATTTAATAATAATTAAAAAATATTTATATTAATAATTTAAAAATATATAAATAATATATATTATATATTTTTATATAAAATTAAATATTTAAATTTATTTAAATAATTAAATTTTAAATTAATTTTAATTTAAATTTTTATTATAATAAATTTTTAATTTAAATTAAATCAATAAATATATTACTTAAATATATCTTATGGTCATTTAATTAGTATGAGAAATGTTTTTATTTTTATTTTTATTTTTTTAAGGTGGGTGGAAGAGCTCACGTCGTCTACCTAACTCTCGACGCGTCAAGGCCAAAACCATGCCTCTACCCTCACCTTCCTCGATCTCTTGAAAAGTAACCGCCTCCCAATTTTTGGACCTACCAACAGGCGGGCCGATTACGGCAGCATACAGGACAATTCAGGTATAAAAATTTAAGAAAAAAAAATGATAATTAATTATAAATAATGTTTTGAGTCTTATATTTATTTACTGTGTTTATCTATTCAATGTCCTCCAAGCATTTATTCTATAAAATCTCGCCAATTGCTGACCCGTGTCACCGTCCTATGCGTCTAATCTCTTGATCATCGGACGGCCACGCGCAGTTTCCAACTAACCTTAGGCCTAATCCCACCCAACACTCAAGTAAAAGCCTTAACAACCAACTTTCCCCTATTTAAGGCACCCCACATTGGTGAGCAGACTCAGGAATTTTGTGTAGCCCTGTAAATTCCTTTTGCATAAACGTTACTAGCATAATTGTGATCTCCTCTTTTGCCCCATTTGGGTTTGATTGAGAGTTATCAAAACAAATATTTACGCACAAAGAGAGAGGGTGAGAGAGAGATGGAATTTTCGTACGAGGCATGTAATAATGGCAATGGCTCAATGGGCTTTAGCACGGTTGACCCATTGAATTGGGGCATGGCAGCAGATTCACTGAAAGGAAGCCACGTAGACGAGGTCAAGCGCATGGTTGATGAATACAGGAAGCCTTTGGTCAGGCTAGGAGGTGAGACCCTGACCATAGGCCAAGTGACGGCAATTGCAAGGCATGATGCCGGCACAAAAGTGGAGTTATCGGAGGAGGCGAGAGCTGGGGTGAAGGCCAGCAGCGACTGGGTCATGGACAGCATGAACAGGGGCACCGACAGTTATGGTGTCACCACTGGTTTTGGTGCAACCTCCCATAGAAGAACCAAGCAAGGTGGAGCCCTCCAGAGGGAGCTCATAAGGTAGCAAGATCATCTTAGTTATCACATAAACATTTGCTTTAATCTATATATTTATTAGTGTTTTGTGTTTGTGTGTGTTTATCTCTGCTCAGTAAGGTAGGCTCTTCACTTCACTCTTTCGTTAATGCTATTCTACTACTAGGTGAAAGGCCACATACATTTCAGGTTAGTTTCATGTATTTATGTCATTGTTAGAACTACTAGGTGGCTGTAGTTTAAGATTGAAAATAAGGATTTTTTCATAATTTTAGTTGGTTACTTTAAGAAAAATATTTTTTTTAAAAAAGGAAAATTTTGGATTAATTGTTTTATATTTGCGGCTTCTTAAAATTAAATTAAATAGTTATTATTATTAAAAAAAGAGAAAAAAAAAAAAAAACCTTATTCACTATTTTATTTTCAATACCAGCGCCTCCTAATTAATGCTCTGGCTGGCTTTTCTGGCCGTATTGTTTCCATTTCCTAGGCGCCGGAGTTAGGTATGATTTACGTGCCGGGTTACATTTTGGGGCTCCAAAAAGAAACGCTGATTTCGTGGAACCGAAATCTGCGTGGGTCCATGGGAAGGGACAAATTGGACATCCAGAGCCACAATGGTTATAATAATTAATAAGTAATAGGAAATTTGAAGAAAAATAGTAAATTGTAGAAAAAAAGAATTTTTTCACTTGAACAATTGGAGGTAGCTATAAATAAACGCAAAGAGTATGAGCACATATCAACTTAACTTTTTTCTTTTTTTTTTTTTGTAATCTAACAAACTTTGCGGATCAAAGAAGCTGCCTCGACGTTTTAACGAAAAAATCCCCCATTTTGTTGAAAGTGAAAGGCGAGGAAATTATGGCTGCTAGCAAAATGGGCAGTGTCGTGACTTCTGATGCAATGTTCTGGTTCTCGGTTTTGAATGAAATAATTTTTCCTCGGATTATATATTTTTTTTTAAGAGATAGAGGGAAAAAAGAAAGGTTACAACTAATATTGTTAAAACTAAATTAAATCAGTTAATTAAATAGATAAAATTAAAATTTAGATCTTATTTTAATTAATTTATTTTTAAAAAAATTATTAATTTTAAAAATTAATAATTAAATTAATCAATCATTGAGTAAAATAATAAATTAGTGTATTTTTCATAAATTAGATGTGTCTAAGTAAATTCTTTTGTATTCTACTAAATTATCATCGGGCATATAAACTTGTAAATAAGCAACTTTAAACAATCTTAACATGTTCAAAGCTTGAATTTATAGGAAACATGGTATCTCATATTAATTAATAAAATTAGATACCACATTAATGATAACCCTCAAAAAGCATTATTCACGGACATTAAATATTTTTCTATACAAATCTAATAAGGTTATTGTCAACATTGTTGTCCTAGTTGCAATAAAAATTACTCTTGGCTATTTATGGCTTCGTTTGTGTGTGGGGGGGGGGGGGGAGGGAGGGAGACGCAAAAGAAGCTAGAGGTCAATCAATGGTCATGTGATGTGAGTGGTCAGCAATGCAAAAATTGTTCATTCTCCTCGACCTTTCCCAAAGACTTCAAACACTGACGCACAGATGGTGCGCGTCACTATTTGTATGAAAGACCACGTATTAAAACGATGCGTATTTGTCAATTATTCAGTCTCTTGTTTTCCTCTGTCGTTGTTGGACCTGTTGCGACGGGAAAGGATGGTTGGTCGAAATGGTGTCCAGGTTTTTTTAGTAAACAGACGAAATTCAACTGACCAGCAATACCTGACAAATATGTTTTGCTTGTTTACCTGAAATTACTTAACAGCCATCAAATTTTTGTTTCTGTAGCAGATTTTTCACAAAAATAAAGGATTTTTTCGCATTAATTTTTTGGAAAAAAATAAGTGGACTTTTCAATTGCCTATGCAATTGCAATAAATTTAAGAGAAAATAATTGAGAAGCTAAACTAAAGAAAAAATGCAATACATGGAAACTTTCTAAAACTTGTTTAATTACCAACTACCTCAACTGTGTTTTAATATTAGAATTGGTGCACGACAAGGGAAAGAAAGATTGCTAAGCGCACTACCGAATGTCATAGCAAATTTCCAATCCCCAGTTAAAGTAATGTTCTTGGACTAGTTGCTAAAATATACGAACCTTATTTATTTTTAATTTTGTTTTTACCAGATTCCTGAATGCTGGGATCTTCGGCGCTGGCACGGAATCTTGCCACACATTGCCCCACTCAGCCACCAGAGCAGCCATGTTGGTCAGGATAAACACTCTGCTCCAGGGTTACTCGGGCATAAGGTTTGAAGTCCTGGAAGCCATTACCAAGTTGCTCAACCAGAACATCACCCCATGTTTGCCCCTCAGAGGTACAATCACTGCTTCCGGTGACTTGGTCCCATTGTCCTACATTGCTGGGCTTTTGATCGGCAGGCCTAATTCCAAAGCCATCGGGCCCAACGGAGAGTTACTAAACCCCACTGAAGCCTTCAAATTGGCTGGGATCAATGGAGGATTCTTTGAATTGCAGCCCAAGGAGGGACTTGCCCTAGTTAATGGTACTGCAGTTGGTTCTGGCCTGGCTTCCACGGTGCTTTTTGAGGCCAATGTGTTGGCAATTCTATCAGAAGTTTTGTCAGCAGTATTTGCAGAAGTTATGCAAGGCAAACCTGAATTTACTGACCATTTGACACATAAACTGAAGCACCACCCCGGTCAAATTGAAGCAGCAGCTATAATGGAACATATTTTAGATGGCAGCTACTACGTTAAAGCAGCTCAAAAGTTGCATGAGATTGATCCCTTGCAGAAGCCTAAACAAGACCGATATGCTCTTAGAACTTCCCCTCAATGGCTAGGACCCCAGATTGAAGTGATCAGAGCAGCAACCAAAATGATTGAACGAGAGATCAACTCTGTGAATGATAACCCCTTGATTGATGTCTCAAGGAATAAGGCTCTACATGGAGGGAATTTCCAGGGAACCCCAATTGGCATTTCTATGGATAACACTCGTCTAGCCATTGCTTCAATTGGCAAACTAATGTTTGCGCAATTCTCTGAGCTTGTTAATGACTTTTACAACAATGGGTTGCCTTCGAATCTGACCGGGGGTCGCAATCCAAGCTTGGATTATGGGTTCAAAGGAGCTGAAATTGCCATGGCCTCTTACTGCTCAGAACTCCAGTTCCTTGCCAATCCCGTCACCACTCATGTCCAGAGCGCAGAGCAACACAACCAAGATGTCAACTCATTAGGCTTGATTTCCTCGAGAAAAACAGCAGAGGCTGTTGACATATTGAAGCTAATGTCTTCTACCTACTTGGTTGCCCTGTGTCAAGCCATTGACCTGAGGCACTTGGAGGAGAACCTGAAGAACACAGTCAAGAACACGGTGAGCCAAGTTGCCAAAAGGGTCCTGACAACGGGCATCAACGGCGAGCTTCACCCATCAAGATTCTGTGAAAAGGACCTGCTCAAAGTGGTCGACAGAGAGCATGTCTTTGCCTATGTTGATGACCCCTGCAGTGCCACATACCCTCTAATGCAAAAGCTAAGGCAAGTTCTTGTTGATCATGCCTTGGTGAACGGTGACATGGAAAAGAATTCAAGCACCTCCATTTTCCTGAAGATTGGAGCCTTTGAGGAGGAGCTAAAGGCTATTCTACCAAAAGAAGTGGAAAATGCCAGAATTGAGCATGAGAATGGAAATCCCACTATTCCAAACAGGATAATGGAATGCAGATCATACCCATTATACAAGTTTGTGAGGGAAGAAATAGGGACTAGTCTGTTGACCGGGGAGAAGGCTCGATCGCCCGGTGAAGAGTTCGATAAGGTCTTCAGTGCTATGTGTGCAGGCAAGCTGATTGACCCCATGCTGGAATGCCTCGGGGAGTGGAATGGTGCTCCTCTTCCCATATGCTAGAACTGCCTCCAATAGCTTCTTTTATTTCTCTTGTTACTTGTTTAAAGTTAATCTCCGGTTTAACTTGTTATTTCATTCCGTGAACAAAAACATTGTGGCTTCCTTTTATTTTCTTTGAAGTAATCTGTGTTTGTACTTAAATTTCAGTACAAATGTACAATGACAAATGAAATGGATAATATATACACAAGAGTTGGATTGGAGAGCTCTCCAAAACAAGCTTTAATTCAGTTTGAAGTTCTGATGAGACTCTGGATGTGGGGTATGTAATTAGTTATAATTTTAACACTAATTTAAGATAGTCCCGCTTGCCTGAATTACTTGTGGAGACTCCCTGAATTGAGCACACAGATTTGGCATAAGGACATGGCTTTTGTTACGTAATGATGATATCCTTGAGAGGCGCACCGTTACCAATATTGGATGGTTTCAACTCATCTATTCCTTTTCTCTCCCTGCCGACGCTGCATTGGACATGGACCTCATTGATAATCTGTATATCCTATTTCGATGTTTCGTACAATGGGTCCATTCTATCTGATAGTGGGCACTCAGATTGTATTGCAAGCCGTACACATCTGATTCGCACGGCGATGCAGATAAAATCGAAGAAAGAACAAGAAGACCAAGAGAAGGATCAATTGTCCTGCAACCATCCCTGCACTTGTGCGGGTGAGTGAGGCGCAACATGATATGGATGTCTGGACAATTAATCCTTGCTCTAGCATTTGAGCCAACGAGCTGTCTTTATTGCTGGTTAATTCATTCAGACTAAGGTTTAAATTTAAAATTTTTAAGTACCATTGAATTAAATCCCATCACTAATCGCAGAACTCTCGTTATAAGAAAGGAAATAAAATATGTTTTTTTTTTTACATATCTAATGTATGTAGGAACTAGGGAGACCATCCCCTTGTGTTTCTCCAAATTTTCTCTAAGCCACTTACAAGACGGTTTTCTGTGATTGTTTCTGACTGCAACTCATACGGTAGAGGCTAATCATCATTTATCAATCCTGCTAGTGAATTAAAAAGGAAAATCAAAATTAACTTTCCACACAGAGAATTCTCCCACAACAGCTAGCAACCAGCGAGTCAACCATCATTCATTGTTCATGGCTCAATGTACTTGAATGGATGAATGGCCCATAAGCAAGAGTTTCCTTTGGGGGATTGGATAAATGGTTCATAGCCCAATGTACTTGAATGGATAAATCGCCCACAAGCAAGAGTTTCCTTTGAGGGATTGGATAAATGGTTCATAGCTTAATAATTTAATTCGATTAAGCCTAATTGGTCTATTGAGTCATTTACGGTTCACTTGAGCCCAACTAATGTAAGTTTTGAACTTCTTAAGCCCATCTGCTCTGCCCACATCATTGGTTAACCTTTCTGGGGAATTCGGTGCTATACGATCGAAATGCCATTTCTTGTGACGATTTTTTAATTGCTTAGACCCTTCTAATGGCCACTGATTAATTAGAGTATTAACCAAAGCTTTTCTTCAATTGGGAATATTTCTTTTCATTTCTTCTTGATTTGGATTCTGTAGTAGTTGCTATCATTGTTGCTGTCGTGAGGATCAGATGGCTGTGAGAAGCCAATCAGTGACTGGAGTTGTGGGGATTTAGGTTAAGCTGTCTGCCTGTCGTGCTATTTATCAAAGGCAAAACTCCATTTATAATAATCAATCTATTTCATAAAAGTAAGGAGATTGGGTCCTCACAATCCAAAGCTTCATTCCATATGTGTTAAATCACCCCTGTTTCCTTCATGAAACAGACAAGATAACTTGGTCATATGCATGAATTTCAAAATGTTTCTGATAAAGTTATGGTGGTGACCAATTGATTTTAAAGACTAAATTTTCTGAAAGTCCCTAGGCCTCAATTCTATGTTTCCATTTTATTGTTGGTGGGCTTACAAATCATTAGTTGGTAATGCAAATCCGACCATGCTACTCTAATTATTCTTTTACACATTTCAATCAACTTTACATACCAAGCAAGCTCTTATTATTATTATTATTATTTTCAAAAAAAAAAAAAAAAGCTTTAGTAAATAAGTAAATAGAAATGTACACCACAAATTGCTAATAAATATTAAACTTAGAGGGTAGCAAAATTGATCTCCAAACTCATCTCCTCCTAACTTCTAAACGTTTCTGTCAAGATAACCAAAAACTTTATTTGAGCTGGGAGATAAGATTGAAGCTTTAATCAATATAACGCCTCAAATAGACAAAACTATAAGTAGGGCTAAAGAGAGAGAGAAGGATTAAGAATTATGTCAAAATTATTATATAACATAATATAAAATCAAACAAATGTTATATATAAAAAAAAAGAATAAAAATATTTAAATAATATTGCTCCTAGTATAATAGTAGTAAAATAAAAAAAAAAAATTTTTTTTCTTGTTAACTGAGCCATTGCAATTGTGACTTACCGGACATCTCACTGTAAAATAACGCTTTCCGTTGAATGAATTTTTGATCATCATATCCATACCATAATCCAGATGTTCTTGATCGGCATGGTTGACCACCAAATAAACCTGGGATGGCACGGCTTTTATGCAGCCTAGACGTCACCTTCCCCATTGTTTATCAACGCCAGGGGGACGCTAAGAGGTGCCCGGTGGCACACTTCGCACCCGCCACTTTTCGAGCTTAAAACGGTACCCAAACAGTAATCGTACGGTCCTTATGCGGTGCGCTCCCTCGTGCACTCTGGGCCCCAACAGTGCACGTTAATATATCCACACAAGAGAAGTCTATTTTGCGCCGAGTAAAAGGTCGAAAATGTCACTCAGAGCCTAGGTTGAGCATTTGAAGAAGGCGGCTTCTTGCGGGTTTAACAGGTTTCTGCCGTTTGATTTACCACTTTTTTTTTTTTAATAATTAATTTTTAATTGGTCTTTCTTTTACTTTCCGTTTTCATTTTTTTTTTTGAAGTGAATGTGGGGTATTCAATGGCGAGCAAAACAAGAATCCGTGTACTAAAATTTCGTAGGGTTTTGAAGTAGATGTTGTTGGGTGTTAGATTTTGTTATGCGCTAGCCGTTTTCTCTATGTTGTTAATGTGACTACTCAAAAAATCTTTGGTGGTGGAAATGGGTAATGTGGAGATACCCGAATGGCTGAAAGGGTTGCCGTTGGCTCCTGAGTTCCGGCCCACCGATACTGAATTTGCAGACCCAATTGCTTACATATCCAAAATTGAGAAGGAAGCTAGTGCCTTTGGCATATGTAAGGTTATACCACCGTTGCCCAAACCTTCAAAGAGATACGTTCTTTGTAATTTGAACAAGTCCCTCTCGAAGTGCCCTGAGTTGGGTGATGAAATGGACTCGTCAAATGTGTCTTCTTTGTCTAGAATGGGTTTAGGGGATCATACTGATGATGGGGAGCTTAGAGCTGTGTTTACAACTAGGCAGCAGGAGTTGGGACAGAGTGTGAAGAGAACAAAAGGGGCAGTTAAGGAAAATCCACAGGTGGGTGCTCAAAAGCAAGTGTGGCAAAGCGGGGAGATTTATACATTGGAACAGTTTGAATCCAAGTCAAAAGCTTTTGCGAGGAACATGTTGGGCATGATTAAGGAGGTTAACTCATTGGTTGTAGAAGCATTGTTTTGGAAGGCAGCTTCAGATAAGCCTATCTATGTTGAATATGCAAATGATGTTCCTGGGTCAGGTTTTGGGGACCCAGAGGGCCAATTTCGATATTTTCATAAACAGAGGAGGAAGAGGGCATCATATCGCTCCTATCGAAGGGGCACTGATAAACCAAATAACATGAAAATTGAAGTGGATAACATAAATAAGCTTGGCAAGGAGGTTGACAGCACTTATATAAAGAATGAATCAAGTATGGCTTTAGAATCAAACCCCAAATCATCTCTTATGTCACCAACATCAGTTACCAAGGATATTTTGAGATCTTCTAAGCAATACAGTTCTCATGCTAATAACGACATGGAAGGTTCTGCTGGCTGGAAACTCTCAAACAGCCCCTGGAATTTGCAAGTGATTGCACGCTCACCTGGCTCACTTACGCGCTTTATGCCTGATGACATACCTGGTGTCACTTCGCCTATGATCTATATAGGCATGCTGTTCAGTTGGTTTGCTTGGCATGTTGAAGATCATGAGCTTCACAGCATGAATTTTCTTCATACTGGCTCTCCGAAGACTTGGTATGCTGTACCTGGAGATTATGCATTTGCTTTTGAGGAAGTTATCTGCACTGAGGCTTATGGTGGCAGCATTGATCGCTTAGGTGTGTATGATTTTTGGCTGGCATGTTTATTTGTCATGTTGGATATTATCCTACTCTCATCGGTATAGCTCCTCTTGTTGACGACTTCAAATATTCTGTGCTACATATTCTTCCAAATTTTATTTCTCTCTCTCTCTCTCTCTCTGAAGAAATTCCCATATTAGATAACAAAGCAGAATGCAATGCTGACCTACTAAAAATGCCAAAAGCAAATGCTAACATAAAGTTTCCAATATTGCATTTTTAGCATAAGTGTTGCACATTTATTAGTTTGCTTGCAAGAAGAAGCTATTTGATATTGAGAAACCAGCTTAATTGTTTTCCCTGTTCTGTAAAATTTTTTGTGCATCATGGTCCAGTTTCATTATAGTGTCCCAATGGGTGCTTAGTTACCAATGGCCATAAAAAATTTTACCCCAAAATTTAAGTAGTCATGGTTTCAGATGGATTTAAGACTGGAATAGATCTGAGCCCACAACTTGAAAAGAAGCATCTAAGATGAAGATAAATATCACTTGGTTCTGCCAAATTGGATACCATGATGCAAAGTTGACTGTCTAAATATGCACCAAGATTGATTTTGAATAGACCTATATCACATTTGAAGGACTTGTCATTAACCAATATATATTTTCTAAATGTGTGATGTTTTTGAAATTTAGCAAACTAATTACAGTTTCATAGTTGCTAAAGTTTAGAGTTCTGGGTTCGTGAATTGTACCAGAAGCTTATACGTTACTGTCACCATATTTTTAGACCTCCTTCTTACTAAGATGGTTTTGTTTGGATCAGAACAGTGGCATTACTATCTCTTTATGATTTTCTATAATACATTTTCAGCTTCATTTATTTCCAGGTGCTTTGACGCTGTTGGGTGAGAAGACAACCCTTCTGTCACCTGAGGTAGTAGTTTCATCAGGCATTCCTTGTTGTAGGTGAGTGGGGGTTCTTTTCCCTGTATGTTAATCCTTTAGGTGTATTTTCTCTTAGCTTTGATCTTGTTTATCCTTGAAGAAAATTTATTAAATCATTTGTTTTTATTGGTTTTTTTAGTGGTTTTTAGGGTTCTTGTAAAGGAAAATTGGGAGACTACAGATGTTAAACCGAGGATATATATATTTTTTTCCTGTTGACTTTATGCTCTTGTTAACTGTGGTGATCTTGTAGGTTGGTACAGAATCCTGGTGAATTTGTAGTGACTTTTCCCAGGGCCTACCATGTGGGATTCAGCCATGGTAATTGATTACATTTTCTTTTCTTATTTAGAATTCTATAACTGTCAGTTCATAGTCTCTTACTCTGATGCTTTTTCTTAAGATTCACTGTCACTCTCTCACTCTCTCTCTCTCTCACTCGTGCATGCACTTGCACATGTGTGCCCTCACCCAAACACATCCAGGCACAGACACACACAAGCGCATGCCCATGGGAAGGCATATATGAGTAGCCATCATTTCTAGAATGATATTTATGCTTTTAGAGTGCTGTTGCTAGTGAATTTTATTACTATTCGTCTTAGGCAATTTCATTATGGTGGGAAGATTGGTATGATTTCCTTTAATTCCTCTATTCTCTTCTATTTTTGTTTTCTTAAACATTAAATATTATAGGTTTCAACTGTGGGGAAGCAGCTAATTTTGGGACTCCACAATGGCTTCAAGTGGCTAAGGAAGCTGCAGTGCGCAGAGCTGCTATGAATTATCTTCCTATGCTTTCCCATCAACAGCTGTTATACCTGCTGACTATGTCCTTTGTTTCAAGGTCAGTAGATTGTCCATCTAAGTGACCATTAATGTTTTCTGCATGAATATTATTGTAATTCTCATAAATTCCCTTTTTTTTTTTCAAATTGAAACAAGCTTTTGGACTTTAAAAGGGTCATCGATAAGAAGTCTATTGTGTGGAAGATTGATCATGATATCTTTTTTTTTTCATCTATTTGTTCTACTAGTGTGATGCTAATGCAACTTCTTGTTTAAGTCCCTTATTAGTTGTTGCTTGAAATTGATTTTTGGTCGAGTAGGTGGATTAGTAGTCAAAGTCTTCTGGCTTCAGGCTTAAGCTGTCTTCTGCTTTAATGTCATTTGAAACTGATTGAAGTGATATAGGGAATCAATAATTTTTTCGGTTGCAATATCTGTCGAGTGTTATTTGTGCGTTTACATTTGTGTAACATTATCTTTACCAACTGGCTTATTAGGTTATGTTTCTTTGCTTGTTGCATTCACAGAGTTATCAGGTGCTGTGAATCATTGATTTCTTTCTCATTGCTAGATTTATTTTGATACCAGAGTACCAAGATATTTGCTACCAGGTGCTCGGAGTTCCCGTCTTAGAGATCGTCAAAAAGAAGATAGAGAGCTGGCAGTAAAGAAGGCTTTTATAGAAGATGTGTTAACAGAAAACAAAAATGTATATCTCCTCCTTGCTAAAGATTCCACCTATCATGTAGCAATATGGAACCCTGACTTGCTTCCTCATGCAAGTAATGATTCTGAATTGCCTGCTGTAACACCTGCTGTTGCAACTACACCAAGAGAAAATTTTTCCCAGAGTCATTGTGGATGTAGTAATAATACAAATGAAAATGACCTGTTTAAGGAGATGAGCTTGTATATGGAAACACTTAATGATCTATATGCAGATGACGATGATCTGTCATGTGATTTTCAAATTGATTCTGGAACATTGGCTTGTGTGGCTTGCGGGATCCTCGGTTTTCCATTTATGTCTGTAGTTCAACCATCTGAGAGAGCTTCAGTAGAACTTCTGTCTGCGGATCGTACTGTGGTTGAAGAAACATCAGGAGTCAAAAGATCTGTAAATTCTGCAGAACCTGTTGGTAATGTTAAGGCCTCTGTCTCAGGTATTGGTTTGGATACTCTTTTTTGTTTTATGATAGTTGTATACTATCATCAATTAAATCACATTGGCTATCATTCTATGCAGTATGACTATGCAATTACATTTGGATACATTTGTTATCCATATTTTTCACCCTTTATCCAAAGGATTTTGTTCCATGGAGTAATGAATGATTTAAAGGTCTTAAAAGATATCCCAAATAAATTTTACTAAGGCGGATGACTGCCTATCATTCTTTTACTTAATTTTTTAATTATAATGGACATCCTTTTCAATTTGAGAAAATTTAAGGGTGAAACTGGAGAAATGATTATGGTACCTTTATGAAAGCTAATGCAAATATGAAATGGTTTGGGGCAATTTACTCATTGCTCAACTCGGACTCCTCAGGTGCTAAAGTGAATGAATGAATTTCATACCTTTGCCTGCAGATGATCTTCCCAATGTTCCTGATCATTCCTTTCCACCAGGGAATCTGCCAGTGACCAAAGGGTGGAACACTTCTTCTAAATTTCTGAGACCTCGTATTTTCTGCCTGGAGCATGCTATACAAATTGAGGAGCTGTTACAATCTAAAGGTGGAGCAAACCTGCTAATAATTTGCCATTCAGGTCTGTAAAATGAGGTTGAACTGTCATTCTTTCATCCTTGATGGTTTGCCAACCCGTTCTCCGAGTAATAGTTTGTTTTTCTGTTCTTGTAGACTATCAGAGAATGAAGGCACATGCAACTTCTGTTGCTGAGGAAATTAATAGTCCATTCAGTTATCATGAAGTTTCATCAGATAGTGCATCCCAGGAACATCTGAACCTGATCCATCTTGCCATTGATGATGAAGAGCATGATGAATCTGGAGAAGACTGGACCTCAAAGCTGGGTGTTAATTTACAGTACTGTGTAAAGGTCAGAAAGAAATCTACACCTATGCAAGTTCAGCATGCATTATCATTGAGTGGATTATTTTATGATAGAAGTCCCAATTCAGATTATTTGAACGTCAAATGGCAGTCCCGAAGATCTCGGTCAAGAATTAAGTTGAATCAGCCTAGTTGTTTTAGCTCATGTGACAAAGTTGTAACAGACAATGTTAAACCATCAGGGATAAAGTCAGGTGGTATCTGTGTTAAAAAGGAGGAAAAACTTATCCAATATTCTAGAAGAAAGTTCAGAGTAAAAATAGGGTGTTCCACAAGTGGTTATCAAGGACACCATGGGGAGCACTTGACTGAAGGCATTTCAATTGGTCTTTGTGAAGATTCTGATAATCATACTGGTAAATCCTTTGTCACAGACACCCATAATGTTGGTACTACACAAAATGGTTCTTCAAATTTGGGTTTCTCTCCCACTGAGATGTCTGAAATGCGGAATGAAGTCCACAAAAAATGTGGTAGTGTAAGATCAATTTCTTCTCCTTCAAAAGTTGCAGGCTCACTTGTTGCTGGCTTAGCAGCTGTTGACAGTAACATGGAGCAGCTTAAGAATCAAGCTTTGCAGAGAGCAAAAAAGGAACTAGGCACAGAGAGTGTTGATAAATCAAAAGCCTGCCTGGGACCCGACAGGGAGCATGAGATAAATACCACTGGAAAAAACAGTGAGAATGAGAGATCTTGTTCTACAAAGATCTCTATAGGAGACACTAGCAGAGCTGAAACTGTTGAGATGCATAAGGATCACATGGAAAACATCCATGATCTGAACAAGACATTTAATGTTGAAGATCAGAGCAAAGCTGATGCTGATATTGTGATGAATGAGGCTTCAGTACTAGCTAATTCAGCAATTTCACATTTTATTCATCCTCCCAGGGGACAAGGGGAGATTGTAGGCATGCAAAAATCTTGTACAAACAGTGAGGTTGATGATCATGTGAATATGGATACCAAAGCACAACAAGAACTTCAATCTCCAAGCAGTGGTAATATCCACCAACATATTTCACATAACAGCACACAAATAAACCAGAAAACCACTTTTGTGGAAGAAAGTGATGAATGTCCACGAGAATCCTGTGCCATAGAAGATGAAATGCAGCAAGAGTTTGGAGTTATGGGTGGGAGTGGTGAGGAGAAACTCATTCCAAGTCATGTTGGGCAGATAAGTCAGGTAGCTCCTCTGTCTGTGGACAAAAGTTTTGGAATTCGCAGGGAGGCCTGTTCAGCAGTTAACTCATGCAATGGTCTGGCTGTAGAGAAGGACCTACCGAAGGCAATCCATGCTTTAAATAAAAGTGAAGGGGAATCTCTTTCACTTTCTGACCAACAAACACTAATAGATCACCCCACCTCTACTCCAGTGGAAGAATTTTCAGAAGTTCCTAGAGGGAACTCTTGTAAAGCTGACTTGCACACAGGCTTGACTCTTAATGCTGACAGCCAGTTAGAATCTCCAACTGTGGCAGTAAACAGTCTGAAGCAATTTGGCCTTGATTGTTCTATACAGAAAACACAAAATCCTTTTCATTCTTTTTCAGATGGACAGGATTCTGTAGTTTGGAGCCATGCTACTGGAAACTTGTCAGCTGGTGTAATTGTAGATGTGGATTTACAACTGGAAATTGCTTCAAGTGACGGGGTGACTAGAGATGATGAATTGCCTGAAATACTAAGAACTACCAGTTTAATTAGAGAGAAGAAACCTGTTTTTGGCCTTGTTAGTCAGGTAAATCAGTCTGTTTCTTCTCCAATTCAAAACTCTTCCAGAGCTGAAGAAGAATCCTGCAATGGAGAAAACATGCTCAGTTGCAAATCTGAACCGGAGAGCATTGAGTCCAGGGTGTTGGACCCTAGACCAAGTATTGGAAAGGGAAGAAAGAGAAAAAATAAAATGGAGCACGTAACTGAAAACAAATTGGGTTGCAATGGCTTCATTAGAAGCCCATGTGAAGGATTGAGACCAAGAGCTCAGAAAGACAGAGCAACTGGAAGTGGAGTTGATTCTGAAAGATCAGCTGAGGAGAATGCAGTGACAAAGAGGGCCAGAAAACCTTCTGATATTTCAGTTCATCATCCAAAGAAGAAAGAAATTGCAAAGAGATCTCACGAGTGTGACATAGAAGGTTGCTGCATGAGTTTTGAGACAAAGGAAGAGCTGGCACTGCACAAACGCAACCGTTGCCCGTATGAAGGTTGTGAGAAAAGATTCAGTTCCCACAGGTATGCCATAATTCATCAACGTGTTCATGAAGATGACAGGCCCCTCAGGTGCCCGTGGAAGGGTTGTTCTATGTCATTCAAGTGGGCCTGGGCTAGGACAGAGCATATTCGGGTTCACACGGGAGAGAAGCCGTACCAGTGCAAGGTCAAGGGTTGCGGTCGTTCTTTCAGATTTGTATCAGATTTTAGCCGTCATAGGAGAAAAACAGGACACTACATGGATGGACCTTCATGAAGTTTCTTTGTAATTAGGCTCTAGTTTGTTGATCGTTTGAAAGTGGGGGAATTAGATATTGAGGCCAAAGAGGCCTGCATGATCATGTACAAAACTCTTCACCGTTTCTGGTTAGATAGGGGCTTTAAGAGTAGAAGCATCTTTCAATTATTTGAATGAGATAGTCTAGAAATCCCATTTTTAAGTTCCTGTCAGCATGGGTTATTTCGGTGCTTGTTCGAGTCAATCTGCAGCTTTTTGAACATGCTTGTCAAAAGGTGGCCTCAACAACTATATCCCAATCCTCTTTTTTTAACTTAATTAGATGAATAAAAGGAAGTCCCAACGAATCTTAGTTCAAACTCGCTTCACTAGCCTGTAATTGTTAACAATAATTGAAATGACTTCACTTTACTTTACTTTCATTGGTAATTTATATACGGTTTAGAAAATTTTTAAAACTTCAAGAACAATTTAATTTGAATATAAGAATCAAATTGTTATATTATGGTATTTATTAATATAATTATTACTTTATTAGTTATTTGTCATGAACCTAATTAACCAAAAAAAAAAAAAAAAAGAAAAGAAAATTCAAGTGTGATTATGCAAGTTATTAAATTTATATAAGACCGTATAAGGGATACTGGCCCTTTCTGTCGCCCTTTGTCGAACCCACTTTACTTCTCTAGACACCCCGCCTTGGTTTACTTTACTCTTTTACGCACCAATCAAAAACAAGCTATCACAAATGGCCGCCGCCGCACCACCGCCACCGCCAGCACCGGCACCATCCGCACCCACCGGCATTCCGGACTCCGACAACACACCTGTCGGGTACCCAATATTCTCGAGAATCCGCCTGGCCACACCCGCTGACGTACCCCACATCCACAAGCTAATCCACCAAATGGCAGTATTCGAGCGGTTGACCGACCTCTTCTCCGCCACCGAAGCGTCCCTCTCGGATACTCTTTTCAACTTTCCGCCTTTCCAGTCCTTCACCGTCTTCCTTCTGGAGGTCTCCTCAAGCCCCATTCCCCAAATTCTGTCCTCCGATTTCGCCCCCATTGAGCGTATCCTCCATTACGATCACCCGCTAGTTGACCCAGAAGCCGAGACGTTTAGGAGCGGCGGCGCTGATGTCTCCGTTGCCGGTTTCGTGTTGTTTTTTCCCAATTACTCGACTTTTTTGGGGAAGCCCGGGTTTTATGTGGAGGATCTGTTTGTGAGGGAGTGTTACCGGAGGAAAGGATTCGGGAGGATGCTGCTGACGGCGGTGGCGGTCCAGGCAGTGAAAATGGGGTACGGGAGGGTGGAGTGGGTGGTTCTTGATTGGAATGTGAATGCTATTAAGTTTTATGAGGAAATGGGGGCCAAGGTCTTGCCTGAGTGGAGGATTTGCAGGTTGACTGGTCCGGATCTCGAGGCCTACCGTAATGTCGATGCTATTTGATTTGAGCTTTTCTGGGGGTTTTCCAGTTTCAAGTGTCATGGTTTTACTCTAGGGTTTATCATAGCTGAGTTTTTACTTTTTTTTCTTAACCATAATGAGATATGGATAAAAGATTGTAGCACTGGCCCTGCATCAGTTGCAATTTATCTATGGAAATCTACTTTTTCTTTCTCGCAATGAAATCAGATATGCTTGCTTGCTGTACTACTTCTAGCCAGTAGCCAGTACCTGGAACTTTTGACGAAACAGTATCGGACGATTTCTGGCAAAATTCTATAGAAATTTTACAGTTAATTACATCCAGTACCTCGAACATTAAGCATTACTTTCATTTTAAACTTCTATCTTTAGCAAGTTACAATTTAACACTTCAAATTTCATTCCCTTTACAAGCATTCCTTCAACTGTTACTGGATCAAAATTTCTCTTGAATTTTGGGCTTTATATCAGCATACAAATGAATAAATTATTTTTATTTGAAAATTCACAATTACAAAAGTAGAGAGAGAGAGTTGCAATACATACAAAAATTTTATTAATTTTTTATTATTTTTTTCATAAAAATATTTTTTATATTTTTTTTTTTATATAATTTTTATTTTTTTATGATATTAAAATATTTTCTAATTTTAATTAAATTAACATATAAACACATATATAAAAATTATGTTCATTTAAAAACTTATAATTACATAAAAATAAAAAAAAATTAAATATATATGAAAATTTTTTTAAGTTTTTATTTTTTTTATAAAAATATATAAAAAAAAGATAATATAAAATTTATAAATATTTTCTATACTTTTTTATTTATTTATTTTGAATGAGTTATTGGTTATTCACATTTATTTAAAATTTATAATTGACATTTTTTACTAAGACTTGTATAATTTAACTATTAAATCAATTATACTTTTGTAAATATATAACTTCAAACATATAATTTTATGGCTTAATGGCTTAGGAAAGTGGCCATATTTCCCCATTTTTGTGCTCTATTTTCAATGCCTTGGACAATATATTTAGACTCCCTTACTTTTACTTAGATGACACAATTTTCCCACTCCTAATTGTCTATAAGTATTCTTTAATTTTTAATTTTTTTTTCCAACAATACCTTCATGTTTTGCTGTGTTTAAATAGAGTTGGATACCTCAAGAACTTGATTAGCATACATGTTTCAGTAAATCATGTTCTTGTTTTTTTCATGATTCCATGTTAGCTCATTGCCTTGAGTAAGACTCTAACTTGATTATTACATCTGCCACTAATAACATATAGCATGATTTTAGAGAGCAACACCCATAATCACCTTATTTCCATGGTGCTTGGTGTACCCACTGACTTGATTTGCATGTTAAGTTGTTTGCCTCACTAGTAAGCTTATAACTAGACCCATGTAATGTCACCTTGAGCTTTAAACCTAGACGTCAATGAACCATTGATGCCATAGCCAATTTTGGAAAACATATTAGCTAATTTGCCATACAAACTCATAACATTGGCTTGGACCCCACTCAAGTGCCAACTTTAACAAAATTTCAAGTGAGGGATGCATTATCCTTTTAAATAGTATTAGGGAATTACTACTATGTTTAAGTTGTCACCATGTTGTCAACCATACATTGATGTAATGCCAGCCATACTTCAACTTCTAACTCTTTGCCTGCTTGATGCTTAAGCCATAACCCACAATAAGCTTTCCTTAGCTTGCTACCATGCATATTAACTCAATGTTCACCTTGCTTGCTTTGATATGCTTCTCTTATGCCAAACTCTATGTTAAGCATTAGTATATGGTGCCACCAAATGCTTGCATTTTCATGTTAAGAGATTTAGGATGCTAATAAACCACTTTCACTTGTTGAAGCTAATGTTCTCATTGATAAGGTAAACTAGTCTTTTCACTTCTGCAACTCCATAACTTTGCTAACCTCGCATCCTAAGGCAAAATTCCATAAGACTGGCTGTTGCCACTTATAAGCAATTAAAATCATCATCATTTTCAAGGTTGAAATCATACCTTTAAAAAACTCATAATGTGACACGTCTTCTTTTGCATTCCATCATGCCTCGTTCTTCCTATTTTAAGCTTTATCAAATAATACTTGCAATGAACTTACATGACTTCTTAACGCTTGTAGCTCTTTTTGGCATTTTTGATTATGCAAAACTAACTTGTAGTTTGTGACATATTTCTTTAAAGGATGTCTTACCAACACATTAATATTTGTTTTGATTATCATAATATCATTGTTAAGTTACAACGTTGCTACCTCAGCTCTTTCACCCTTAAAATTACAAGTATTTCACATCTCCTCTTTTGGATTCTTGTTGCACCTGTAAGGTAGATAATACAAAATAACTTTTTCCATCTTTATTGGTAAGAAAATGCTTCTTATGAATAAAAAAGCATTGTTGATTCTTGTCCATAATCATCAAGTTGACTAAATAAGGTATTAATACAATTTTCACATGCATAAATGAATCCAATCATAGAATCAAATCAAAGTCATATGATTATATTATAAATGAATTAAATTTACCAATCCACTGACCAAGGGTTATCTTAACTCCTTTTGTCATTTTAAGAATGTCACATGCGACCAAGTTGACTGCTTTCATTTAGTTACCACTCTTGCTCATATTTTGTTAAAGTAAGTTTGTCACATGCTCATTTATAAAGCTGTGAGTTACACCAGCATCCATTAATGCCAATAGCTTTTACTTACCTAACTTGATTATGATATTAATTAAGTTGTAAGAAATGTTTTATATATATAACATAGATTAGTTTTATTATATTGATTTGAAAAGGGTTGCCTTCATCTGAACCAACATTGTTGCCATCATCTTCAACCTTTAAGGTGCTCAATTTATCCTTTTTTGGACACTCCTTTTTCCTGTGTCAACTATTATAAATAAAGCAACTAAATTTTGATTTACTTTTACATTAGTTTGGAATAATAATTTTGTCTTTTCCTTTACTGTCTTCCCTTTACTTATATTTTTGAGAGTTCTCCTCCTTTTTCTTACCCTTATCTTTAGGCTATTTACCACAATTAGAAAACTTATAGGTGTTAATTTAAAAATCAACCAAGGCATCAACTACAACTATTACAAAAGGAAACTTCTTCACACCTTACATTCTTCACTTAATTTGTGCCTAAGGTTAAAGTCTTAACATGAAATTGAATGATTTATCCTTATGTGATATATTGTAAAGGTCAAACATCAATAAGCTAAACTCTTTGATGTAGTTGCATATTGTGTTACTATACTTTAATTTCTTTAATGACTTTCTTGCAACCCATGACATATTATAAGGTAGGAATTGATCTTCCGACTTATTTTTCAACATGTCCCAAGTTTCTATTTGAGGTTTGTCTACATTTGCATCATTATTGAATTCAATTCACCGCCATAGATTGGTGTTCTTAGCAAAATACATGATAATAAATGTCACTTTTTCTGCATTCGACATATAGATATTTTTAAAGTATTGCTCCATTTCTCATATAAAGTTCTTAATTGTTTTAACATCACA
The DNA here is from genome assembly GCA_037832385.1 of Rhizophora apiculata. Taxonomy (NCBI): domain Eukaryota; kingdom Viridiplantae; phylum Streptophyta; class Magnoliopsida; order Malpighiales; family Rhizophoraceae; genus Rhizophora; species Rhizophora apiculata. Next base: position 2,511,783 of record CM075426.1, on the reverse strand, counting down.
TTCTTCCTTGAAGTTCTTAGGTTTGAATACCTTCATTTTTCATGAACCTTTTACCATGAGGTTTGGTTGGTTGCCCATCATTTTTTTGAGAATAACAATCTTAGTATGCAATTTGTCAAGATTAAAAGTTACATTTGAAAGCATACCTTCATATTGCCATTATAAGTTAAGAATTTCTTGATCATAAGTTATCAAGCTCTTACATAAGTAGAACTCTTGAACTTTAAGGATGTCACCAATCACCACTTTGACTCGAGCCATATGTTTTAGCATTGCATCAAGACCTGATCTAGTAGTCATAAATTAAGTCTTGATACTTTGATACTAATTGTCACTGAGTCAATTTTTCACTCAAAATTTTGACCTTATGATGTTACCAAAATACCTCTTAGTCTTAGTCAAACTAGCATATAAGAATATACAAGCAAAGTATTTTCACTTAAGAACTCATAATTGAACAAAGTAGAAAGGCACATCACGTATAAAAACCTTTTTAATCTTTTTTTTTTTCACAAAAATATACAAAAGAAACACAATGCTGAGCTCCCTTAAGTGTTTTCGACACTTTTCCCTTCTTTCAACCAAGTGAGTCCTTGGTTGCCTACATTTATTTATAAAGTTTATAATTAACACCGTTAACAACTTAAGTTTGTATGACTTGCTTGTTAACCCAATTAAGCTTTAATGGATACATGATTTCATGGTTTAATGGTCTATAAAAGTGTATTTACTTTCCTATTCTCGTGTTTTATGTTCAATGCTTTGGACCACACACTTAGATCCTTTTTGTCCTACTTAAATGACACAATCTGTCTACAAGTGTTCTTATATTTTTGCCTTACAACATTTTTATGTCTTACTATATTTAAGAAGAGTTAGACACCTCAATAAGCTCAATCAACACACATGCTTCAACAAACCATGTTCTCCTTCTCTTAAGGAGTCCATGTAAGCATATTATATTGGATAAAGTTCTACCTTGATTATCACATCTATCACTAAAAACATGTACAATTTTAAGAAATAATTGCCTTAATTACCCTATTCTTGTGGTGCTTGGTGCATCTACTGACTTTATTTGCATGTTAAGCTATTTGACTTGATCAACATGTTCTCCTTCTCTTAAGGAGTCCATGTTAATACATTACTTTGGATAAAGTTCTAGCTTGATTATCATATTTGTCACCTACAACATGCAATATAATTTTAAGAAACAACACCCATAATCACCTCATTCCTATGCTGCTTAATGCACTCATAGACTTGATTTATATGTTAAGTTATTTGCCTTATTAGTAAGCCTGCAACCAGACTCATATAACATTAACCCAAGCCCTAAGTCCATGTGCCAATGAACCATTAATGCCATAACTGATTTTGAAACACATGTTAACAAATTTTTCATATGTCCTCGTAGTGTTGGCTTAGATCCCTTGCTTATGCATTAACATTAGCTAATGAGGCATGCATTCCCTTCCTAAAAAGCATTGAGAAATATAACTTTTTAGTAGGATGAGACACTTATATGCTTGAGTTATCATACCTTAAGTTAGCCATATTATTATCCTTTTAAAGAGTATTATAGAATTTGGTCATTTGATAAGATGAAACATTGTTATGTTAGAGTTGTCACTATGCTGTCAATCTCATGTTGCCACAACACTACCTCATGCTACCATAATGCCACATATGCTATAACCTCTAACTTTTTGCGCGCTTAATGTCAACGTCATAACATACATATAGCATCTCATAACTTGCCTCCACATTCACATTACTTCCTTTAATGTGCCTTTCCAATGCCAAACTCCATATCAAGCATTGGTGCAGAGTGTTGCCAAATACTTGTATTTTCATAATAAAAAGCTTAATGGACTAACACTCTTTCATTAGAATAGATGAATAGTATCTTTTTGTTTGATTTTATGAACACAAAAAGTTAGATTTATTTCGTTTATCAAACATTTCATATGGTGTCAAAAAAACTATTTAATTCTAAATGATTAATATTTTAAATAAGATTTAAAAATAAAAAAATATAAAATTTTGATAAATTATTAATATATTCTTAATTTTTATTGTATCAAACTAAAAGTTTTAACAATTAAAATAATCATAATTTTATTGAAAAAAATTATCCATAAGTTTAATGATCCTATATTTGTAATTTTTATGTTATTTTTTTAATAATATAATGTTATTATAATTACACTATGAGATGATTTTTATTACTTATATTAGATTTTTTTTATTACACAATAATTATTTAGTTAAATAAAATGAAATTTAAGTGTTGTGGTCACATATCTTATAATTTGGAGATTAAAATTGATATATTCATTTTTCTTCCTTGCATTAAGTATCAAAAGTAAATTTATTCAAAAAGAATTAACGGGTGAATCACAAAAAAAAAAAATCAACTTTTTGAACTTTTTCAAATCTAGCATCAACTGCTTTTTTGGTAAAAATATCACAACTTTACTTATGGGTCTGCACTAGCACGTTGTTATTATAGTATGATGGAAACTGCCAACTTGCCTACGTGTCATGCCATTTGGACTCAAAATAAAAAAAATAATAGGTGTATTACATTTGAAAATTTTGGAAAAAAAAATAAAATAATTAAAAAATATTTTCTAATGTTTTGTTTTTTACCTCTCTCCGCCACTCGATGATACATTTTCTCTCAATTCCTCAAATACCACTAAAAATTTCATGTTAGTCACATGAGATTTTTTTTAATTCTAACGTTATTCCAAAATTCTTTTCTCGAATCCTTGATCTCTTCACTCTCTTGAATCAAAAACAGAAACAGGAGATAGTTGATTAAGGAAAAAAAAAAAGCTTAGACGAACGTAAAACAAGACCGCAATCCATTATCTGAATCACATTGGTTTATCTTTTGAGAATTTTTATCATTGACAACTGCAAATGGCGCATTAGAGTTTGTTCCCAGTCCAGGGTGTTTATCCACTCTACCCCATCTTTCCTTGTTCTTATAGAATGGTTACTGTTGTTGCTACAGCCATTGTTTGCTAACCCAGAAATGACTCGTGTCTTTGGAGACTGCCATAGTGTCCCTAGAAGATTGCTAGACCCCAGGTGAGAGGGCATGAAGGACAACGGGATCTTTATGATACCGTGAATTTGGATCGTGGAACCCTTTACCTCCCATTAAGGGTGGCGCATTCAGTTGCTCAAGAGATATCCGGTTGGTTAAAAACTCATAATTTTATTTTGGAAAATCTTAAATTTTAGTTTAAAAAAAAAATAAGTATAAGATTTATAAGCACGAAAAGAGTTACTTTATTGTTGTAACTTGCGGTCCAATAAACCAAGAAGAGTAGCTTAGTCAATCATATCTTATTCACCTCTTCTTATTCTGGTCTAAACATATTAAATAACTGAAATTTTACCATATGAAATAACCCAATGGTAGCAACTGATGTATTCATGGAATCAGAATGCAGCCAAAGCAAGAAAAAGTTCCCTAAGCCACATATTAGAAGATGCGGCTAAATCTGTTTAGTTTTCTTTACAAATATTTTGTCACAGAAAGTTAGCACACAAAGCCATGGAGCTGTGTCACCAGGTTAGCTGCTGAGTTGGTGAGACGAGACTTGACGTGTGAAAAATATTTGAAATTTACACCCAGTTCACAGTCTTTTCTCATGTTGCCTCTTCCTATTTTCTGGTTAACATTATCTGAATGGCAAAATCTGATTGGTTCCAACCTTCCACAGCTCCAAGCTATAATTCCTTAAATTCCCTCCTAATGCTGGGGGTCCTCAAGAATCTAGCTGCTGTGAAGTTCCTGTTTCTTTACTTAAAATAGTATTGCAAACAATTGGTGTTTAAAGTGCGAAATCACCTCCTCTGAAAGGTCACCATACCGATGAACGCTACAATACGAATAACTACACCAATGAGGATTAGGAAGGATAAACAAAGACCCCAGTTATGCAGATTGTACCCGTGTTTCAAGAGTAAACCACAACGGGTAATCAACCACACTCCAAAGTACCTGATTGAGTAAAATGAATGACCATTGTCAGCCTTACAAAACATAGGGTAAAACTGGAAGGTTTGCTCAACATCTATTTCCACTACAATGGATTCCTTGATTTACTTGTTTTCATTTTTTTTTTTCAAGTCAAATTTTCTTTAGTCAACACCTAGCAACAGCATGCCATGCCAGCATGTTTTCTATTGTGTCCAGTCCATTATGTCTGTGAAATATTTCCTATTTCCTAGTTTGATTGGACACCACTATTGCCTCCCTTCTTTCACGTTGATGTTACATCAACTTACGATTTTTAACCAATGTATGAAATAAACATTTTGGTATACTTTTGTATACAATTGTGAACCAGATTTTCCTCATCTATATCCTTTATTCTAGTTGTAGCTCAAGGTGCAAGAAGTAGACAAAATAAATTAACAAAAGGGAAGCATCATACCTCTCAGCATTTGCAATCACAAATGCTTCTAAAGCCCATCTAGGGTAGCACAAGTGGGCTATATACTTCATAGTCTCACTATCTTTAGGCCTGGTTGCAATTAGAGTCAAAACAACCGGAAGCAGAACTGACCACTGAAAGAAAGGAAACTTACCCAGTTAAAATAAATGAGCTAGGAAGGTCCAAATTGTAAACAAGAAATATTTCACTATGTAGCACCATTACTCACCAACTGGGCTGGACCTTGTTCAAAAAATATGGCCAATGCATAAGCTATACCAGTTACACAGTAGACAAGACAGAGCAAAACCACATAATTATCTGCAAAGGTAGATCTTGGGTTGGTGAAGAAATAAAACATAGAAAGATACACCACAGGCTTGATCACTGTATTAAAATGGTCAATAGTATCCTTGGCAAGGAAGTAAGCCAAGCTGCTCATGCCAGAGGCGCTCTCTCTCCAATATTGTAACTTCTCGAGAGAAAATGATCTCAAAGCTGATATTTTGCACAGCAGGGCTGAAACTCAGAATAAAGTAACAGTAAGCAAGACCAAACTTGTAGATAAAGATATCACATTCGATCATCAACGATAGCAATCAACAGCAATATCAATTGTTGCTGCGTTGCATGCCATTTTTCATTAACATTGAAATTTGCAATTAAAAAGGAAACAAGAATATCAAGTCCAGGAATTGCAAATCAGGCTAATGAGTTTTCCTACTTACATACTGCAATGATAGTATATGTGTAACCAGCCACACCAAAAGTTTGATCGTTCACATTGGCAAGCGCTCCTAAGCAGACTCCTGCAAGCAATAAGATTAAAAAATCTGTTGCTTGTATTTTAGTTTCCCTCAGCCGCTGTTTACCAATCCTGAGAGGTAGAGAGGATCAATAGTTAGGGTAATAAAATACAAGGCAGAAATTGTTTGTTGGATACATATTACTAGTAAGCCAGAAGATGAATTCATTTCTGCTACCCTTGGAGACAAATTTGTGAAAGGGAGATGCTAAGGCAAAATTCAATTGGCACCAAGAGAGATAATAAGAAATAAGTCCTCGTGCTTTTAAGATAGTGCAAACATAGACACTCCTTGGTGACAAAGGAAAAAGAGGCAACAGTAGATTGATTGCAAAAAAGTTTGACAGTGTGTCTATTGAGAGAAGACAATAATTACTGAGACATTTTGAGGATCTATTTTATCTGGAAAATTGGTAATTGAAAATTTACCTGCCAAGGAAGTATCTGTATTGCCAGAAAACACCTGGAGTTCTCCTGTTTGACAAGTCCCCAGACTTCAAAAAATTATGCCGTATCTTGTCCCATTGCAGCTCAACATTATTCTTCATATCTTCCCATAGTTCCCCTGCAAAAGATCTATCTTCCATGCCACCACCAACAGAATTTAATGCATGTGATGGATCCATGTCGCCTGGTGGCATAACAAGTTTAGCAGCATTCTCCTGCATATCTGGGGGTACAGGGTACCCATTGTGAAGCATCCATCTGACAGGCAGTTCCTTATAATTCACACTTGAGCTAGCACTTGGTATCACCATACCCTCCAAAATGTCAATATAGTGGTCAGGAGGATTAACACGTTCTGGGACATTTATCCCAAGGCTTGAAAAGTATTCCTCAACTTTCTTCACAGGACCATTATAGACGACAAGGCCACCTTTTGCCAGAAGTACTAAATCATCAAACATTCTGAACAAGCTATAGCTGCAATAGAAGTTATAACATCAAACAAGGAAAAATTAAAGCAGAAGAAACCAAAAAGGACATCTTCCAAGGTCAGTTTTACATGGTCTGCTTGAAACAAGTCTATTTCTCAAACATTGGCCACACTTCTAGGCATGGAAGCAGTGGTGAGAATATGCACATGTACAATTGACACTAAGGGCTAACAATTTACGGACTTTTTGTCAATGATTTTCCATGACAATGTTATGCCATTCACAAATGCATAAGCATGGGCACAAAACACATGTAATACTAGTTGAAACTATCAACACTGGAACACCAACCAAAAATGCAGACTGGTAGCATGAAACTTACCTAGGTTGGTGAACAACCATGCAGATGTTCACACCTTCTAGGGTTTCACGGCGAAGTGCTCTAAGAAGTAGCTGAGAGGATGCACTGTCCAAACCAGATGTAGGTTCATCTAAGATCAGAAGTGAGGGTTCCATAACCATTTCCAATCCAACATTTACTCTCTTCCTTTGTCCTCCAGAAATACCTCGCTTCTCCACTGTTCCAACCAAGGAATTCCGTACTGTCTGCAGCCCCAAAGACTCAATAGCCCTTTCAACAATTAAAACTTTATCTGGTTTTGGTAAATCAGCAGAGAGTCTTCAAAAACCAGACATAGGGTCAAAAAAGAAGCAGTCAATATAGAATAATCATGGAATAAATCATGCAGAAAGAGATACAAGAGCAAAGCATAGGGTTCAAAAAGCCAACAGGAGCATGAACACTGAATATACATAAGAGATGGCAAATATCTACATAGAACAAGTTTCGAGTTAATATTCAGTTACTAAAAAGTAAAATATGAAGCTTCCGACTTTTCACTCTGAAATTACTAATTTTGCTTCCCTTCATAAACAAATTGATCTGTTTTCTTTTTGGAATACCTAGACTCCAAAAAAGAGCCAACCTGAGACATGGAGCCAAAAAGCAGGAAGTTCAGAGATTATACCATCTGGATTCAGGGTACATTTTTTATGACAAGGAACCCCATTTTTGGTCGATAAACCCTAAAACTTTAGAAACCTGTTGACCTATGAACCACTTCAATTGCAAGCCAAATCTCAGGCAAGTGGCCAAAATACAGGATTGCTTGCATTCACTCTTCTAGGATCTAAGCTCACAATGTGTACGTCAAGCACACCTCTTAGGCTTGTGTCTTCATTAAGTCGGCCAACCTATAAGACTCAGGTTACTTTTAATGAGTGTAGTTGAACTTAGATGTGGAGGATTCAAACCAAAAGTGTCACAACCACAGCCTATGTCATGAGGCTACAGAAGGATATTATGGAAAAAAGCTTCCGAGGATTACTTTTCTCAAACTGACAAAATATGAGTAAGCTCCATTTTTCTGGATCCTTAAACAACTTCTCTTATTGTTCCCACTTCAAGGAAGCAAAGCAACTTCTCTTATTGTTCCCACTTCAAGGAAGCAATCCTGTGCCATCTTGTCTTATCACAAACATAATTGCATCTACCATCAAAGTTACTATCTGTGTTGATCTCTGGACTTCTAAATACTGCTCCAAAAAAATTTATTATCTAAAAGCATTGGGAATATTCACAAGCACAGCATATAAATGAAGAAGAGGAAAGTGCTCAAACATAAAAATGGAGACAAAATTGTCTAGAAATGTAATGGGGCATAAATTTCATACCTGCAATGTGCGCTGAACCAGAGATTCTCTTCAACTGTCAAGGTTCCATGCACAATATCATCTTGTGGAACAAAGCCAACAATTTTCTTATATGAGTGAATTGATTCATGTTTCCCATTTATAAGAATCAAACCAGTCATCTTACATCCAATTGCTTTTCCAGCAAGAGCAGAAAGAAATGTTGTCTTCCCAGCTCCCGATGGACCCATGACAGCTGTGATATGGCCAGGTTTGATTTTTCCTGTTACACACCTCAAAAGATGCTTGTTTTTTCCTTTCAATGTAAGAGTTAGATCCTTAAATACAATCTCAATTAGAAGCCTCTTCTTGATATCAGTGTTGGTAGCCATTGAAACTACTCCAGAGAAAGTGAGATTCTTCTTTTCTTGATCCATAGCTTTCTCTTTCTCAAGTTGAGCATATGCATATTTAAAAATTTGGCTGTGAGTATTCAAATTTCTTCCCTTTTGCACATGTCCTTTAGCATTTGGATCTGCAGTTTCAAGACTGATACCCTCATAAACATCAGGGTCATCTTCAATTTCATGCATCATCTGCATGACATGACTAGGCTTCTTTCTCTTTCCTGTTGATGGTGCAGATGATGGTATAGATGCAAGCGAAATACTTGATTTTCCAGGTGGATATAAATCCTCATCTATGTCTGATTTGGGTTGATTCAAAATCCTAAGTTGCTCAGGATGTGTGATAGATTTCTTACGGGAAAAAGTCCTTGAGAAATGAGCTTGCAATCCACTTGCATGCCTCTTAGCAGAATCTTTTGCAGCTTTCCACCTTTGACGTGCTTTTGTCCTTTCTCTAGAACTTCTGGCCGCTGCTTCTCTGGATTTAGCCAGTCTCCTCTCTCGAATGGTAAGAACTTGATCAGAACAGTTGTATATGATAAGTAGCAGAGTACTCAAAGCAACCTGGATAAGCAAATGAATGGCACATATTTCCATTAGTCAGCTATTTCTTGTAGTGTGAGGAAAAAAATGCAATGAAAAGAGTTTTGCAATCCAAAAGCCCAAGCGAATGCAAAATTGAAATGAAAAAAATCGGCAGTCTGTCCCATGTGGACAAATGTGGAGCCCTGAGATATAGATACCTACTATAAGCATAACTCCATATGCATGAATATTTTGATTTGTGGCATTTGCATCACATGAAGTCAATTTGAAGCATCCTGCAGGATAGTCAACAAAGTCAAAGGCAAAAAAAACAAAAAAAACAAAAAAAAAACCGGGGGGGGGGGGAAGAAAGCCAAAACAATTTATTTATTTATTTTTTGTCCTTCTGGTAAGATAGACAATTCAAAACTTTAAGGCATAGAAACAATAACAGCAAGAAAATGTGTGGTGAATATCTACTAGATCACACAAATTGGAGGATGAAGAAGCATTGATAATTTTGTAGTTGTAAAAATGCCACAGACCTACAATAAACAACTTAAATGACACTAAGAGGAAAAGAAAAGAAAAGAAACTTACTCTTTTCAGAAGTAGAACCCATTCTGCAATAATTTCTGAAAGTGCATGAAAACATGAGATTGCATTAGTAAGTGAATGTGAAAGGCAGCCAGAACTCAAGAGACTTGAAATAGTTATCAATACTATGCAGGTATAAAACATGGATGATGCAACTTAATTACATAAGAATTGGTGGTTTTATTAAGTGTCTGGAGAAAAATAATACCCACTACTGCATGCCCTTTTCTGGACAGTCGTTGGACAGTAGAACCCTGCCGAACAGAATATCTCACTACTACTGCTGACAGCAGCCCATATATTAGCTCCTCCACAGGTATGATTTGGCCTTCCTGGAGGCAATTGATAATTATATCTGCAAAAGCATATCCATTTTCTACCAGTCATAGGCCAATTAAATGCATACGGTGGACAGCTCATCTGGCACTTTGGATTGTAACTTACGGTTCACAAACACTAGTTGTCTCATTTAATGTTGCCAGTGGACAAAAGGAACCCAACGGACAAGCTGTGAGAATATAATGCCAAAGGAAGAAAATGGAAACTATGAGAGATATAGAAAGAATAATGCACATCTACCAATGAATCATATAGGCAACACTTGAATCCTGTAGCACACTAAGCTACCAGGGCATAATCTGAACTAAGATTCAGCATAATGCCATGTTTATGTGTGGTGCATTTCATAATGCAAGTTATGATGCCAAAGAATAACACAGAATTAGCTACCAAACATTTAATGTCATGGATCAGCCATGGATCCATCACAATCTTTACAATTAATTGGCACTTGAAGAGCTACTATAATAAAGCTAACTAGCAGAATAGCATGTAAATAACTCTCAAATACTTACGTATCATGCATGTAATTCCATGAGGACAGAAGAAACCCTCGCAACAGGGCTGACAGCTTTGAGTTCTGTCAGGAACATCTCGTGAGTCTGCCAGGTCAACAGACTGACCTTGACCAATGCTGCAAGACCATCCTGCTTCACATCCAGAAGCCCATGAATTTAAATTACAATTCTTGTTGGGCTTCAAATAATTTGCACTTTTTGATGGTTCAAGGAAGCTATTGAAGTAGAACTTCAACTCTGCTGCTGTACATAAGCGCCGCATCAAATCTCCTGTTGAACAAATTAAATTGACCAAATATAAGCAACTAGGAAAGATTATGGTAAAAACAGATTGCACTTGAACATCCTGATTCATTGGGGGAACAAAACAAATGAAATGCCCTGCAACTATTCCATCCAAGATCTTTCAACCTTCCTTGTTTTGCCCAATAATGAATTTCGAGGCACCTGTACAAGGCATTGTAAGGTAAGAAGTACTGAGTATGTGCCAATATCAGAGAATTGCCTTAAAAAGGCCCATGATGGAAATGTTGGCCCTCTTGTAATAGTATCTCTAAATGCTGACAGCTTGAAGATCACAATGCCATAAATCTGATGAATTTGGCCCACATGATTGTGAAGATTTGGCCACAATGCAAATCAATACATGGCAAGTGATGGAACTCCATCCCTAGTATTTAACTTCTAGAGCTTATTCTGCATCCATCAATAGCCTTATAATGGATATACTATAGTTGCAACAGGAAGTGTGCAGTTTCTTACTGAGATGTCTCTATGAGCATGAATTTAGTCTTAAACCATTTGTATGTTCCCTTTTTCCCCCATTTCTCTTGGAAACCAAAAGGAGTAATATTTAGCTTTGCTGATAATTAAACTACCCACGTCACGTACCCTTAGTTTTTTTAATGCAAGCAGCCAAGAACTCAGTATTGGAAGAAAAATTGAATGCTTGGTTCCAATCAGTGTCCCTGAAATAAGACACAAATGGTATGAAGATCAAAACAAGTCTAAATATTTATCTAGAGTATTCTAGAGACCAAATTAAGGCTAGAAGGAAGAAGAAGGTTCTTGGAAACATTAATTTTGTGCATCCACCAACATTGGCATCTCTAGGACCACTCTTGAAATTTCTTTGTCCATAAATAAATGGAATGGTTATAGAAGCTTGCACTCTGACTTTGTAAGTCTAGATCGTTCGTTAACCAATCATGTACCTAGTATAAATAGGATAGTGTGTGCTGTGTAATTGCAACAGCACCGAGAGAGCTAAATAAGTCAAGTGAGTCAGGTGTATACTGGAGTCTGTGAGTGGAGTGTGCCAAGAGTCCGTGAGATGTGCGAGTGAGTGACCAATTTGTCAGTGAGTGCAATAGTTAGATACAAAGCTTGTATTAGTTTGTGTTGATAATGAAAAGTTTGTTTAATCATCCGTCACTAAGTGTCCATCCAATTCAACATGGCAAGACTGAAGTTGATAAAATTAAGCAAGTCCAACAACGATTAAAATGTGCAAACAATCTAATTTCAACCTTAACAGTCCCTTTTTAGCATTTAAGAGCGATGTCCGTACCATCCTATTGAGCATCCCTAACGTCCAGCCTGAGAAAATCCCCGGAGCAGGGAAGAAAAAAAGGAAAAAGAAAAAGCGCCCTCTGCTCAAATGTGCCAAATTAGTTCTCCCAGGAACCATAGGCCACGCAATCTAACCTCTTTTTCATACATAAAAAGATCTTTGAGTTGAACAGAACGCAGAAAAATGCCAAACACAAAGCTCAATGGCTGTTATAGTAAATCTTGCCTTACTTTTATCATAAACTGAACAAACAGAATCAAGAACTAGATAAAAAAGCAACTTACGGGTCCCTGACGCAGAAGCTGGACCGCTTGCTGATGTCCCTGCTAAGCAATGAAGACAGATTTGATATCCTGCTGTTGATAACCTGTGTGATGAATGGAAGAAGTGAAGGATTATATTCGCTATAATCACCGACATCTTGGCACTGGACCAGTTGTTGTAAACTCGAGACTACGATGACTCATAAAAGCATTGAGCAAGAACTACAAATCTTGAGCTTCTTGAGCACTGTTATTGCCCCTAAAGAGGTCGGACAGCAAGAATTTTTGCACCCCATCAATGCTTTTCGAGAAAAGTTTCTCTCTGTTTTTTTTTTTTCTTTTTTGTTTTGTTGTTGATTCTTTGCTTTTCGAGCAAAGTTGAATGCTTTTTGATGATTTGGAATAAGTAAAGAATGAAACAGAGATTAAGGCTAAAAAAGGCAGTATAGAACCATAGATTTTATTAGTTGAAGCTGTGGGAACCGGGAAGAAACTCGTGGGTTGGCTGGCTGATACTAAAACATGTGCGTAGGGAGAGCCGAGTCGAGAAGTTGAAAATGCAAGTGGGCCTTCGGTCTACGGATGGTTTGTTGCTATTGCGGGGTTTGGATGCCAATTCACTGTTGGTGAGAGACGTTAGTCGTTTCTTAAATTAAAAATCTTTAAGTTGAAATTTCAACCGAAACTTATGGAAAAAAATAAAAAAAAAAAAAAGAAAAACCGGGGGAGACAGAACGAGGAGCACAATGTCAAGAAACTGAAAGACTCGGGTAATCATTTGCGGGATTGCCGGCTCGAAGATACGATGTACGTAGCGATGGCGGTGTCTGTCCCTTCAATTTGACAATTTTGCGTCCTCATGGAAGTCAACACTCCTTTTATATTAAAAATATAGCCATTAAATATGGTTTGGTAGAAAGAAAGAAAATCATTGTTTTTTTTTATTCACGCCCCTCCACAGTCCAATTGCAATTGCAAAGTTAGTTCAACACACACACACACAGAAAAGAGAGAGAGAGAGAGAGAGAGGAAACAAAATAAACAGAGGTCCTTTTTGCATGACAAGGAGCTGAGGCTAGGCCTTTAAACAAGAAAAAGCCAGTCAAAACATAGTTTCGTTTTCGTCTCAGGCTCAGCGGAGTTGAAAAGGTGTAGGAAGAAGAGGTCATCATCTTCTTCTTGTTCTTGTTTTGGCTATTGTGTTTTTTCCGTTCTTTGTCTCATTATGGAAATGTATAATAAAATTAATTTAAAAAAAAAAGGCACAAAAATCATAATGAATGGTTGATATTTAACTTTGGGATATTGATATATACGTAAGATATAATATATATGCTTTCAAATTCAGTTATTTTTATAATTTGCATAATTTCTTTATTTATAAGTAAGATCGCGCTTCAAAGGATTATACACTTTACATGAATACATTCTTTTTTTTTTGGGGGGGGGGGTGTTTCCTGTTTAATTTAATATCGACTGCCACTCAAACTCCGAATCATGGAACTTGAAAATGATAATGGTGGTGTGAATGCATGTAAGTTTACAATGTGAAAAAGACTGGATTGTGCGAGACTTTCACTGTCGGGAATTGAATATGTTGAATGAGGAACCCCATACGGTCACACCCTTCAATCTGTCTCTTTCACTCGGTTTCTTCACATTGCCAAAAAAAAAAAACAAAAGGTTGTAACTTTGACGCGTCGCAGTTTCGTATCAGAAGGGTTGGACGTTTATCAAGGAACGTAGATTCAAGGGTTTTTACTCGCTCAATCTGTCTCTTCATCTTAAATGAGACTTATTTTTTGGTAAGCTACATTCCAGCTGCAACCACTCGCTCACCCCCCCCAACCTGCCCTCCAGGGGTGTTGAATTGCCTACGATCATGGTATGCTCGTTCTTGGGTCGGGTCCTTGCATGATGTCTTTTATAATTTTTGGGTTCTTCTGGGTCTCTTTTAAAGACTATTCTTAATATGATGAACCGTGAAGATCAGCAACTGTTTCTTCTTCCATTTATCTTCTGGTGCCGTACACAAGTCGCAAGAGGTTGGTGGCATGTTGGGTTTTCTTCTTTTTTCTCTCTTTTTTTGAACAATGATTGAAATTTTTTTATGTTTAAGTCTGAAATTGAAGTGTTCTAGAATGGATGCTCGTAAACTTTGATCTGTCGTTGGCATGATTTTTGGTTGTCCAATTAAGGTTTATGGCAGTTGGAGCATAAGCGCTTTTTTTTTTTTTTTAATGTTGTTTCTCCAAGAATTTTGAGCTGACAATTGTATGGCTTAGAAATTGGAGTCACAAAATATCTAATGATCACCGATTGTTTATCTGCTGTGGGTCATGCGGATGTTGGTAATTTTGGTTATCATTCCTTTAGAGCTGCAGCTTCTGGAGTATTTCACAACATGGTTCTCTGTGAAGATGATTGGCATCTGAACCCTTAATTTTTAGGTTCTGTTCAAATTACTTTTTAATAATTTGTATTTGGTTGGGTTTTCAATTGATGCAAGTAGTTATTTTGGATGAACAAAATTCTGGTAGCATTATTATTTGTGCTAACATGATTGAGGATTTGCAGAGAGGCAATTGGTCCTTTGGATGCCATGAAGTGCTTTCACTTATCTTTTAGAGATAAAAATGTACGAGCAAGAAACACAGAAGCTATTTCTGCACGGCCCTCATCAATTTCAATGTCAAAGTCAGCTGATCATGACATTAGGCGATCAGGTTCTGAGTTCAATTCTCAGGATGTCTCCGATTTTAGCACCAAATTGACCATAAAGAACTCATTTGATGTGTTCTCTCAGAGAAAAAGCAATCTAAGAGAGTTTACATTCTCAGAGTTGAAAATGGCCACAAAGAATTTTAGCCGCTCCCTCATGATTGGGGAGGGGGGATTTGGTGGTGTATACAGTGGAGTCATTCAGAGCTCGGAAGATGCACATAAGAAGATGAATATTGCTGTTAAACAATTGTGTAGAACAGGGCTACAGGCAAGCATTTTTTGTTTTCTCTGTGCCACAGAAATGCATCATGAATCATGGATTATGCAATAACGTGTGTTTGTATATGGAATTCTAGATGAGGAATTTGTTATAAGAAAATTTCATACGTGATTTTGATCTTTGTTGAGAATGTATTAAGCTGTTACTTCCTATTGCTGAGGCCTAGATTGACATGGTTGTGGCAAGCTCTTGCAGTGACCCTTTTTCTTCTGGTCTTTCTCTGCATCATTTATAAGCGCATATTAAGAATTGGAGTTCTTTCATCTTGCTTTTCAGGGGCACAAGGAATGGGTGACAGAAGTAAACGTTTTAGGAGTTGTTGAGCATCCAAATCTCGTCAAATTGGTGGGCTACTGTGCGGAGGATGATGAAAGGGGAATCCAGCACCTACTGGTTTATGAATATATGCCCAACAGAAGTGTGCAGGATCATTTGTCACTTAGATTTCAGACAGCTCTTCCTTGGGGCACAAGAATGAAAATTGCCCAGGATGCTGCCCGGGGCTTAGCATATCTCCATGAAGGAATGGATTTTCAGGTGTTTTTACCTTTTCAGGATTAAGCATATAATGTGATGTGTGTGTCTTATACAATATGATCCGAGATGGGTTATGGGATTAATTTGTTGTTCCATACAGAGTGATAAAACAGATTGTAGTCATGAAGATCAGTATTACGATAATTGATTTCAGAATGTTAATTAAACAAGTAAACAAGATAAGGAAGAGTTGAGACTGCATGGCAAACAAGATCCTCCATTCCCTCTTCATGATACTTACTGTGATTCCTTATGTGGCTTGATTCTTGAATTTCTGTGACTTTAAAAATTTCCTAGACTACTGCTACATGGGAGAACATTTCCTGTTTGCCTTGATGTGAAAATTATTTGTCATTGGCCTGGGACTTCTCATTTATTTGGCTGCTGGTACAGATCATCTTCAGAGATTTCAAGTCTTCCAATATACTTCTTGATGGTCAATGGAATGCCAAGTTATCCGATTTTGGGTTGGCCAGGTTGGGGCCTCCAGATGGGTTTAGCCATGTTTCAACTGTGGTATGTTTCTAGCTTAACAGATCTTTTTGATTTGCTTGTGCCATGTACTATTGCTGGAGCATGCGAAGCCAAACTCATTGGCAACAAATTGGAGCAGATATCTGTTGAAACCCTCTGGCTTTTTAAGTCTGTTTTACATTCATGCATTCTTATGGAGCAGTTCCCACTTTTATGAATGGAGCTTTTTTCATTATTAACATTGTTCCAAGTTTTCCTGGCTTCTCAAATATTTGGATGATGTTGCCATGGAAACCTATGTTGTGGGTAATAACTTTCATTTTATGCAATATATCAAAGAAGAGTTTTAGACACAGATTAACCAACCTATTTGATTCCCAAACAGGTAGCTGGAACCATTGGGTATGCAGCTCCTGAGTATGCAAACACTGGGCATCTGACGTCTAAAAGTGATGTGTGGTCCTATGGAGTTTTCCTTTTTGAACTCATAACTGGTAGGCGTCCTCTTGATCAGAACCGTCCAAAGAAAGAGCAAAAGCTCTTGGAATGGGTTAGGCCACACCTCTCTGACTCAAAAAAGTTCCGCTTGATTTTGGACCCAACGCTAGAGGGAAAATACAATCTCAGGTCTGCTCAAAAGCTTGCTGCTGTAGCCAACCAGTGCCTGGCACGACAGGCTAAAGCGCGACCTAAAATGAGTGAAGTTCTGGAGATGGTGAATAAAATAGTGAATGTGACAGAAATAGGAAGCCCACCAGCCCCACCCCCCATGAAATCTTTGGCTTCGAAGGATGCTCCTGAAATATCTAGAAGGAAGCATATAAAAAGAATGTTCAAGAAGCCTTTCATTAGAGAGGGATGATGTTTATCTTGGAGAACATGGAGACCAAAGCTTGAGTGGACGCCTTGGGGGATTTGCACCAGGAAATCTAGCGTTGCTCAAGCAATTTGTTTTTTTTTTTTGGTACTGGAGGACCTTCACAGCCAAAAATATTGACTGACATAGTTGAGTTCACAGATGGGTTGCCTTTCAATTTTTAAAGTTTTGAAATGTTCATGCACTTGAATTGGTGATTGATAGACACTCAAAAGTTTTGTGCATTGAATACATTACTTCATCAAACAAATTAATCTATTTACAAATTGATTAGAGGATGCCCAGCTGTTCTACGCTAGTTGACTGCATTTCTAATGCCCTTACAATAACCCATAAAGGTGGAATTGAGTCCAAGCAGGGACAGCTTTGTGATGAGGAGTGTCTTTGTGACAAGTAACTATTCTTGTTGGTAGGCTGTGCATCTAGTAGACGGCTCAACTTTTGCATTTCTGCAGTAAAGTTTTGCTCGTTCCCAGAACTGTGCTGATCTTTGTTGGCAGTTCTGTAATTTTGTTTTCTTATTAATCACTATACTCCTTAATTCAACACACACACACACACCCACACACGTATATTCTTCTGTTGACTATCAGCCATTGATAGAAGCCAAAGTCAGATTCCAGCTTCTGACCTCTTCCTGAAGAATGATATTTCTGTTATACTGCATGCGTTCCTGCTTCTCGCGTCCCAGGTTGATCTCTCAGATTCAAGACACATTCAATGCAGGATTAGAGTAAACTTACAGACTGGAAGCACATTAACCACCTATCTATTTTTTTTAATTGTCTAGTATTTTTAATATAATAGTTAAAATATTTTAATTAAAATACTTTGATTTTGTCTTCGGATGTTAGTAATTTTATTTTTCTTTCTATAAAAAATAAAAAATAAATAAAAAAAGGAGCTTGTGCACAATTTATGCAGCAATCCCTTTATTATTATTATTATAAAAAAATTATTTTCATCTTGAAGATTTAATTGAGACAATAATACGTGGCAGCAGAACAGGCGCTTCCCCGCAGACAGAGACCAACGGGGGGTTTCAAGATAATAAGATAGTCAAGCAAGCAGATGACTTTTCGGCCGCGTTTCTTTTACTTTCGGTTTCCGGCTGAAATATGTATACGTATGTATGAACAGAAATCAAGTCCGAGTTATCTTACGCAATCCTGCTAAATCCGTTCCGTTACGATCTCCTAAAAAGCAAAACTACAATCTTTGATTCTTTGCTCTCTCTCTCTCTCTCTCTCTCTCTCTCTCAGCCACAACACCGAGTTCTCCTTTCTTTTCTTTGTGTTGTTTTTTGGGGGGTTTTAATCTCTCTTCAATCAAAGTCAAAAGGTACTTTTTTTTTTTTTCCTTCTCTGTGCATCTATTTTGATTGGGGTTTAAGTGTTAAAGGCCATCTACTGAGATTGTTGTTGTTGATAATGATGATGGGTCTGTTTTTAATTTCTGCTTCGTTTTTTTTCCCTTTGTATTCGTTTTATATTCAATACCATAACAGTTGTTGGCATGCGCGTCTACTTTTCCAATTTCAATAGAAATTTTAATGCGTTGAAAGAAAAAGATTGAAAATTTATGGTCTTTCTGTTACTGTTGTCTGGATTTTATTTTATTTTATTTTTTGGTTACCCTTTTCTGGGCAACTGTGTCGTTGGATGCTTTTGTTTTCATTCATTGCCTTTGTTGGGGGGTTTGTAAAGTGGGCCCTTTTGTTAAGATTTTCATTATTGTTGGCAGTACGAAATTGAATTTCGGTAATTTGTTTTCTCCCTGCAATTTGAGGTTTTTTTTTTTTTTTAATTATACGTTGAGGAGGGCTTCTTCAGTATTGCCTTTTTGAAGGGATTTGGTGAAACCTAATGCAAAATCCTTTTTTTTTTTTTTTTTTTCAATGACTATTGTTATATTTATGTTTCGGTTTTTTAATGGTGTATCTTCCTCAGGTGGGATTTGGCTCTGATTTTCCATGAAGATGATTGCATGTGAGCCGGACCCAGACGTTGTTAGATGGGGTCTCCATACTCTAATAGACGTTTGTGCAATTCCTAATTCCGGTTCGTTCAGAAGTGTTACCCAGTATGCTGCTGATACATCCCAAGTTGGGTATGTTACAGAAGGCTATCACGAAGCAGTGCCTACAAATCATGTGGCAGATGATGCCATTATTGCATGTGCGTTCCAGGAAGAACTGTCACAGATTGCTACTGCAGAAGCAGCTGGGTTTCGAGGTCCTGGTCGTGAATTGGTTCTTGCACAGGACTGGCTTGATCCTCCTGGATGGCATTATGATTCTGGTAATGAGAATTTTGCACCTGCCAACCAATTCATTTTTGCTTGTGGCTTTCTATTGGTCTTATGTCATGTGATGTACTTTGTTTTAGGGCATGAGAAAGAAGATAATGGTTATTGCAAGAACAGCAAAGAAACTGACGATCATGGCAATAATAGGGCATATGACTCTGGCATGAAGCAGAGTAATGAGCTACTGATACCTTTTTCATCTGCTGGAACCGGAGAAAAACACTCCATGGAAGACCTGGTATATTCTTTAGACATGGCAGATGAGTTTGCTCTTGAAGGTGAAGTGGGCAAGAGGCTAACTCAGATGGTTCCCATTGCTGTAAGTATAATTGCCTATGACAGGTTACACCATTTTAGTTGGCAAGTGAGATTGTATTTTCTTCAAGCACACACGCATTCATTTACTGTTAAGTGGCTGCTTTTCATGAAAAGTGTAACAAGGAACATGGTGCAAGCCTCCTCCCAATGCTTTTTTAGTGAATGAAAGTCTGTGTAACCGAGAAAGGAAACTTGATCTAATTTATTTCAAATTCATATAACCAAAATTTACTCTTTAAGTTTATTTCTGCAGCATGTTCCTAAAATTAATGGTCTAATTCCCTCTGAGGAAGAAGAGATCTCTGATCATCAAAGGCTGCTAGACAGGTCTTATTCTAGTTCCTTTGTCTTTACATGTTATTTGTCCTTATCATATGTAGATGTTTATTTATCATTGGATCATATAATAAAGCTTCAGACAACATTGAAAGGAGCACTGTGGGGGTGGAGTTGGTTGTTAGGTGCCATTGATATGGCTCTTTGCAGAGCAGCTTGTGTTGGATACCTTAATTTTTTAATAAATTTTATTGTTATTGGTTTTTTTAACATTCCTTGGTGAGAAGGTTCAAGGATCTCAGGGCCTAAGATTTTTATGTCAATTTTTTCTATATTATCCTAGGTGTTGATGTTTTACCTGTTATAATATATGTCACCTTCACACTAAGAAGACAAACTTTATTGTTAAATTTTCTTTTGTTTTGATTGCATTAAGAGACATCATTCCCATAGTTCATTTGTGTTTCCAGATTGGTGTAGCCAATCTGCTTTAGAGAATGAATGGGATTTAAGATGTTTGTTAAACCCTTGTCCGTATCAGAGAAAGCACAATTTTTTATTTTTTGGAGCTAGACTTTCAATGTTGAGATTCTGTCCTTGTCAGGTTAAAGGTATATTATCTGGTTGAGAACAAGGTTCAAGGAGATGGCAATTGTCAGGTTGGTTTTTCCTTAGTTGTAGAGAACTATATTGGATTAGAAGCACACTTCTGGTTTTGCTACTTATCAGTCCTCCATCTTGTCAACTCTGGTGATGTCTAATATATTTCATGCTTTTCCAGTTCCGTGCTTTATCAGATCAACTCTACCGTTCTCCTGACTACCACAAACATGTGAGAGAACAAGTAGTCAATCAGGTTTGTTGGCATTTCAATGAGCATAGTTCTGTTTTGGTTTATATATAATTATATATTACCATGTTATAGTGTTTTTAAATATCCGGCTTTGTTGTCATCAGCTCAAGTCTCATCCACAAATGTATGAGAGTTATGTTCCTATGGCTTTCAGTGACTATTTGAAGAAAATGAGCAAGTATGTTGCAGACCTACATTTCTGCTTTTTCATAGACGTTTTTTTAATTAAATTCATGCTGATATATAGCCCTTGTGTGGATGAAATTAGGAGTGGTGAATGGGGTGATCATGTCACATTGCAAGCTGCTGCAGATACAGTATGAACAAACTATCCTTCCATTTTTCTTCATCTTTTGCTAACCTTTTCTTTCATTAACACTCATTAACACCCAAGACTTGATAGTTCAAATATTATTCTGTTTTCCAGTGTTCAAAATTGGACAGCTGAAGAGAGTCATAAAAGTAAACTGATTTTGTGGAAAGATATAGACCTAGTGCTTAATGCAAGTCATCTCAACTAAATTTTAAACTAGCTGAAGTTGGCTATGTGAATGAGTTTCCATATTTTCTTGGCTTATATTCTCTATATGACATTTTCCATAGAAACAAAATAGCTTTCATTTCACATTATAATGTCCAAGGCATAGGCTATTTGACATGAGAATCAATTTCATCTCTAGTTTCTCTATAATTAATTTATCCACTTTTTTATTTGGGAATTTATTGAATTGATGGCTAACTTATTTGACCACATAATTGCAGTATGGTGTCAAGCTATTTGTGATAACTTCATTTAAGGATACATGTTACATTGAAATTCTTCCACACATTCCAAAGTCCCAAAGGGGTAAGATGTTGAGAAGCTTTGTTTTCCTTTCCTGTTTTGGTAGGAACGTTGAGTTTTTTTTTTTTTTTTATCCTTTTAAAAGTCAACATAGTCCTAAGACAATTCTATGGCATAATGTTTGTCGAAACAGAAGGCCAAATATGCTTCTAGCCTGGTTATTTGACATTGCTTGCTTAAATTATAGACCTTGACTATTCTATATCAGCTACCAAACTTTTGGGCTCTATTTAGATGCACATGGACGTTGTAACAAATTTGGCTGTGGATGCAGTAGTGCCAAGCTGTCATCTTTCTATTCTTCTGGTAATATGAGACCCTATCTGATACTTGTGACTTTGTTTTCACGCAGTTATTTTCTTGAGCTTTTGGGCCGAGGTGCATTACAATTCGATATATCCTGAAGGAGGTATAAGTTTAACATCTGTGAAAATACAATGAAATACTACCGCTGGGCAGGTTATACCTTTTCCTGGCTGAGCTGATCTCCTGTTTGTTTTTCTTTTTTTTTTTGGAGGGGCTCACCAAAAGTAGATGGTTTTTGAACAAAATGACATGCTGTCTTATGATTAGATAAACTCAAGTAAGAGAAGCTAGACATGCATGAAACGTGAAATCTCATTGGGGCAAATGTCTACAAACTCCTCGTATACTTTTTATTTTTGTGAAGTCACATAAATATCAATTTGTATTAGTCAAATGTTGTCAGTTATTTTTTTGTGATTCCATTATGCATAGTTGCACTTTGTTTTTCTGAAATCTCTAGACATCACATTGTTGTTATTACAGAGCTACCTCAGCTGGAGACAAGGAAAAAGAAGAAATGGGGGATATTTGGGTGCTAGGATATTTATTGGCAAATTATGCTAGAAGGAGTCTCAATGTCACGGGGTTTCTCCATGGTAATTTTGCTTGCTTGTATTCTAGCCCGTCATTCCTGTAACTCAGCCCCTTGGGTCCTCCACCATTGGCTGAACCAAGAATGAGAAATGTAAGTGCCATTGGCTCTTCTGCAGCGCTCCTGCTTAGGTTAGAATGAACGCACTGATCCACATTTTTGTATAGGCAGTTGCTCTATTCATTTTTTTTTTTTTTTATTCTTTTTCTGGCTTCTTTTGATCGTCTCTGTACAGCTTTAGCTTTTGCCTTTTAGAATCCTGTTTTACTTGTATCGGACGCACAACCAACGTAGCTGTTTTATATTTGTATTTGACATACAGGAATTCATCGTGTTTATATTTTTGCGGCAAGCGTAGATTTGATATTCTCTTCTAATCCAAATCAAAATGGAAAGTCTGCATCCAAGAGCTCATTTTAACAATATTTACAAATCCAATCAGTCAACCCCGTGTTAGTTACAACACAAATTTTGCTTAAACTTGTTTCTGATTTTATTCGCTGGCATCTTTTTTCTTTCTCTTATAAAATCCCTTTTGGAGAAAAAGAAAGGAAGAAAAACTATTTCATGGAATTTTACGTTATGGGCATTTAGAGGAAGACAGTGCTAGATGCTCCAACAGTATGTCGCAGGGTTATTATTTTCTCTCCAAAAGGCAGTGTATTGGGGTGTGCAGTACATCCGTTTATATGACCCAAGATCCTCCTCTTCCTTGACAATGTGGGAGTGGCAAGATTATTATTTTCTCTCCAAAAGGCAGTGTATTGGGGTGTACAGTATACCCGTTTATATGACCCAAGATCCTCCTCTTCTTTGACAATGTGGGAGTGGCAGGACAGGTAACCCGTTACATTCTCTCACACCGAATTCATCGACGCCCTCGTCGATGTTCTTGAACACGCACCGAGCCGGTGAAACCGGGGGTTCTCGGCATTCCGCTCATCGATGCCCTCGTCGATGTTCTTGAACACGCACCGAGCCGGTGAAACCGGGGGTTCTCGGCATTCCGCGCCAAGTCAAGGTTCCACAGCGGGAGGGGTAGGCTCTGATACCAACTGTCACGGGACGAGTTTGCAGACACTCTAAATCCGTGCGACACTAGACAACTTTAGGGGAGAGTTGCTAGTAAACCTAAAGAGAGAGAACAAAGACTAGAAAGGCTTTAGAAGTATACTTTACTTTAAGAATGAAGTGTTGTATTCTATGAGAGATTCGGCAGCGGCAATGACTTCGTCCAAGTTTTGCACATTACGCTTCTCAAGTTCAACTCTAAACCAATCTTTCAATCCATCCATGAAGTAAAAAAGAGAATCCTTATTAGTCCTCAATCTCGAGGATGAGGGTGGTGAACTCTTTGATGTAGTCACGGATGGTCCCTCCTTGCTTCAATCGTCGGAGACGACCTCGAGCTTCCTTATCGGCATTGCTTGGGCAGAAGTGCTTCTTCAATTCTCGCTTGAAGTCTTCTCAAGTGTCAATTGAGTAAATACCTTTGCCGATTTGACCATGCTTGCGGCACCACCATAGTTGAGCAGCATTTCGTAGGAACGTGGGGGCAGTACAAATCCTTACTGCATCATCTCGTACGAACTTGGCTTTGAAGTATTATTCCAAGCCGAAGAGGAAGTTCTCAGCTTCCGTAGCATTACTAGTGCCATTGTAGGTAGCCGATTTGGGCACTTCGATTGTGCCAAAGTTGATGGTGCCAGTGGAGCATGACCCATTAGCAATGGTTTGCCTGTGCTCATCCCAATTGGCACGAACATCATCTACCTCGCGTCTAAGCTCTCGTACTAGGTTGGATTACTGTTGCGACGCCATCATCAGTAGGGTAAAACTAACCTGTCTCACGACGGTTTAAACCCAGCTCACGTTCCTTATTGGTGGGTGAACAATCCAACACTTAATGTAACGGGTTGCCTGTCTTGTCACTCTCACATTATCAAGAAAAAGGGAGATCTCGGGCCATATAAGCGGGTGTGCTGCACACCCCAATAGGCTGCCTTTTGGGGAGAAAGTAATGACCTCGTGACAAGCAGCCCCAAAGCCCTGTGTTTATTCACCGGTAGTTGAAAATAAGTAACATACTATTTGTTCATTGTTCTTTCACTGGAAAATCACCTTGTTGAAAAAATACTCATGCAACCTACTTTAATTAAATTTGAAATTAGGATTTTGTTGTTCTTGTCCTCAAAACTATGGAAGTCTTTGCAGGGTATTGACGTGACAACCTTGTATCATAAGCTCATAACCTTGCGCTACACTATAAAAGTTGTGATCCAGTAAGAGCTGTAAGAAGTTCTGTCACTGACACTACAGTAAAGATAATTACATCATTGATGAATGGTCTGGCAACATGGGCAATAAAAGCATACCTGAAAAAAGCTATGTGCACTCTATATGAACAAACGAAATAAAATACAAGCATCTGCTTCATATAAATTGCCGGATATTTACATATGAATTTCTCAATTTGGAAAACTATGCCGATACGCTTCTATTATATAAAACCATAGCTTTTTCCTGTAAATAGCCTCTCTGCTGTTCTCTGCCTAAATAACTTCTCATAGTGTCATCACCAAATTATGTAACAGTCTTTATATACAAGCAAAATATTATCAAAAACAACTTGCTCATTGGGCCTGCTAGCTTATATCTATTTACATCTATTGTCTCCAAGGTAGATAATAACACCAGATGCAGCTTTCAAAAATCATGTTTTCTTAACTGTACAAAAGAACTTCCTCATTCCACACTTTCAGCATGACAAATGAGAACTGCTTCCGAATTTCCCTGTTAAACTATATCATGTGATGAATGAAGATGACAATCCTATGCGTCTTTCTGCAAATGAAGCAAGGATTATAAGCACATCAGTTAGAAGGAAACCTAGCAAAGACATGCAACCATTTTCCATGGTATGGAAACATGAAGAAAATAGAAAAGAAACATAGAATTAGTGTCCCTCACCTCCGGTTGCTATGAGCTTCTCCACACGAGAAACAATATGCTTACCATAGGTATACCTCTTCAGAGCATTCAAATGAACCTTTATGCGAGAGAGAATCAAATCCAGACTCTGGTCATCGCAGGTTTCAAGAACCTTCTGCACAACGTAATTTCCAAAGGGATCTTTCATCATGGCCTGCAGTTTCACATTTCATAGTACTGATCATCCAATGACACCATGTTGATAAAAGGACATCAGGAATCAATGTTCCAATTCTTAAAACAAAAGCCAAATTTACTGTGATTAAAATGATCCCTTCAAATAATGCACTGCAATAATCAACATTAATAACCAATGCCATATAGATAATTCCAAACAGTTTGGAACCCAATTATTAGCTAACAGTCACAAAATAGAAGACAATAATGCATATTATATGTTTATATATACAATGTACATGAGCATGTATGAGTGTACAAGCACAGACCTGCAAGGGTTCATTTTCATCAGTTGAACCAAGTATCTCAGTAACCAAAAGTTGACGCTTCTCGGGGCTACCAAAAGTCAAGCACTTCTCCACGACATTAGAAGCAAATTTGTTCTGACTCATCTTTACTATTTGTCCTGCAAACTTGCTGATGATAGCAGATTGCTCTTCTGGTTTACCATGTTCAATGATGTGCTACCAAGAAAAATTACAGAGATCAGGGCAACAAACATGTGTCTATAGTGCACAAGTATATTTCAAACAAGATAAATAAAAAGGGAAAATGCAACCTAGCCTGAAAAAAGGTATAATCTGTCAATTTTTTAATTAGTGTGTAGGACTTGATTTTCCTGTCAAAGCCAATTCACAG
Source organism: Rhizophora apiculata (assembly GCA_037832385.1). Classification (NCBI taxonomy): domain Eukaryota; kingdom Viridiplantae; phylum Streptophyta; class Magnoliopsida; order Malpighiales; family Rhizophoraceae; genus Rhizophora; species Rhizophora apiculata. Next base: position 2,485,531 of record CM075426.1, on the reverse strand, counting down.
GATACAAGATCTACATGCCTTGAAATATACATTTTGGGTTAACCTAGAAGGAGTTTCTACCTGAATAACATAGTTCCCATATTGATCTTGTGCCAGGGTACATATAGATTGCATGATTTCATCCATAATAATTTGCCGGGTCTTTGCATTTTCACAATATTCCAGGACCCTCTGTTTTATCAGAAGAAAATGACTGATTAGCCAAGAGCTAAAGGAAATTGCTTTCAAGAAAGTAAACACAAACTAAAGGTTTCAACCTGAATGACACGGCAGCCATAAGGGTGGGTGGAAAGTGCCATAACTTGCCCATAGAATGCTGAGATGATAAACTGAATTCTATCTTCAGGGACACACTCTATACACTTCTGAATTACATGATTGCCATTCTGATCACGAATACATTTCATAACTGAACCACTAAGCTCTGTCACCATTTGAGTCCGCCAGTCTACATCAACCACCTCCAAAGCCTGTGGTCAGACTAAGAGCATTAAGAACTTCATGCAACCAAAATAAGTGAAAGTTGTAAATAAGAGAATTAAGAATGCATGCTTTCCTAACATCAAAACAGAATTTCAGACAACAAAGAATGCAAACAAAAACAAGGTGTGTTACACTGAAAACCCTTCAAATCTATGTACTGGCAACAAATGGAGACATGTAAATTATCACACTTGCAAATGTATGGATGCACCTGTATGTACAAAATACTTATGATGCAAGGGACTCCAAATGCACCTTCTGGATTACTCTGCACCCATACATTTGAAGGCTGAGAGGTAATACACGACCAGTCAGTTGGCTAGCTAACTTCATTCTTTGGCTTTCTGTACCATGCTCAAAAAACTGCACATTCAATTGCAACATTTAATTATGAATTCAATAACACAACCCAGGTTGCTATGTTCACAATAAAGAAGCACATACTTTTTGTATAATGTAATTTCCAAAAACATCAGTCATCAAGGTACGAGCATGAGGTATAATCTCTGGGAATAACTTGTTCTTTTCTTCAACCGTGGCAGTTTCTAGGTTCTGTTGAATAAAGCGACTTCCATGCTGATCCATGCTGCATTATGCTATACAAGGTTAAATGTAAAACTCAGACATTCAATGCAAAATGAGTGAACAAACATTAAATTAGGCATTGAATGGTGCACACCTGAACTCAACTACATGATCTAGAATGTCTGAGATTTCAAAGGGCCGGGTCTTGCTGTTCTTAAAATCATCCAACAAGGACAATGCATATTTTTTTTCCACATTGTTGCCAACATCAGAGTCCCACAACCCACTTGACCCTCTTAATGAACTTCTCATCATAGAGCTAAAGTGAGTAACTTGCTCATTCTGAAAACTTTCAGATCCAGCAGAAGAAAGCATACAACTGGCCCTTGAGTTCCTTAGATATGGCATATGAAGATCGTATGATGGACTCTGATAGTGTCCTTGATTTAAACTTCCAGATTTACCTCGAAATGTTGGCTCATGTTGTTGCTTTTGTTGAGCAACCAGGGCCTCAAAATATGCCTTCTGAATCCCATCCATGTCCCCATTAGATGATCCCACATAATCTCTAACTTGATGCCCATTTGAAGTGGTCACAGCTAGCGTTGCATAATCAGAAGTTTTTGGCAAACATTGTGCCTTACGTGGGTCCCAAACTGTAGACAAAAAGTCAGAGCCTACTTGATTTCCCACTTTGTTGAGACCACCCAAAGCTAGAGCTGAAGTGAAAATTTTCAGACTGGTGAAACGTGCACATGCATGAACACACACACACACAGAGAAACATGGCCACTCTTTACAGGAACTTTCAAGAAAGCTTCAAGAAGAAACAGCAAAGCTTACCTGAATCAAGATGGCTCTCAATTACAGTATCCAGCCTTTGATTGGCAGAATAGGCATTGGATAAGTGACCAAGAAAGTCCATACTTGATCTATCCAAACTTCCAAATCCTGAGGAATTCACTTTTGAGTGTAGATTGGAAAAAGACAAAGCTCGTTTGGGAATCCTAGCTTCCCTAGTAGAACTTATTTGAGAAGCATTAGCATTTGGAATAACCCCATTTTTCTGTGATGCATCAATGTAGTTGATGGGAGATGACAGATATTCAGCATGGGACTTGTCTACAAGTTGCTGTGGCAGACTCTTGTTATGACCATTAGACAACTTTAAAAGAAAATCTGGCTGATTGACTACATCAATTTGGACCTGACCCTGTGTATGGTTATTTTGATCTGTATGCATAACTCTTGACAGGCTCAAACCAGACAATGTAGCAGTAAGCTCAGTCGTGCCAGAAGAATGAACATTTTGGACAGTTGTGCCCATCCCATTCTTTTTCTCAATGGTCCCAACTCTGCCCCATGCCGGAGGGAGACCAGAGCCAGTAGAACTCCCCACTAGCTGATGTTCAGGCATTGTGCTCCTCGATAGTGATGAACCCACGGCAGAGGCAAAGGAAACAGCACAGCCTTGAACTCCTACCAAGCTCTCTAAGGGCTCTGCTCCATCATGTAACCCAGCTGGATGGGGACCAGATGTGCCAGTCATATCCAAAACATCACCAAAAGAATTATGACTTGCCAGGCATGATATATCACTCGAGAATGAAGTTCCTCCCTACAATTGAACAAAGTTAAAACAAATATCAGTCATCAATTAACATAGAAAAGCAAGCAACTATGACTAGCATTCCGTTAGTCAGCAATCCAATTATTTTCCCATTGTAAATTTAATGCTGCTCTTATGCATTAGTAAAAAAGATCTAGACTTGGGCAGCCGAAACTGATTTTAAAGCTGGTGCAAAAACAGTGGAAATAGGTTTTTTGCTAGAATATATAAACAGATGCTCTGATACATATACCGTATAATGAAATTACTCATGAACCTACTCCTAAACAGTCCAGCAAATAATAATTATAAAATTCCCATCACCACCAACTATAATCTGTCTACAGAATCCAGCACAATTATCCAACAAAAGGTAGGCCAAATATAAGAAGTTCTTTGGTCATTGCACAAAGCAACCATCATCAAGATGCCAAAACATAAAAGAAGAAAGTGCTATAAAAAGTAGGCATAATCAAATACATGAAATATATTCCCCACGGCATGCAGTCAAAAGAAGGAACTATATTTGAGGCAAAATACCATCCACAGCCATCAAAATTTTAGAAGATACAAAGCATAACAATTACTAGGTTTGTCACCTGGAGAATGTCGGCAAAGCTCCTCCTCCTTGCACCAAGCCTGGCACCCTGCAATCCACCTAAACCACCCACACCTCTATCAAGCCACTCAGCTGAAGTCTGCCCAGAGGTTATATTTCTATTGGAATTCCTGCATTCCATCAAATCATTCTCTGTCTTCTGTACAAAATGTCCCGGCTGCATTAAGAACAATGATGAACCGTCACCATCATCAACCAGCTTATTCCTCCGCAATTCCCCAGTAACTCCAAGTGGAGACCCACCAGCACGAAACCTCTGTGCAACACGCCAGTCCTCCCTCGATATCAGAGGTGGAGGTAATCTCGGGTTTTGGTTATCATGAGAATAATAATATGAAAGATATTCTGGATGTGACCGAATGTCATCTTCGGTCAGAACTACATTACTGCTGCTATGACCATCAGCAAAATTGGAATTTCTAAAAAGGCCACCCACTGCACTCAAAGATCCCTCAACTGTGGGTGGAGCACTACCACTCCTATAAATGTCAAGATCTCTTCCTCCGTTATTTACTCGTTGACTGTGACGTGTTCGCAGAATCAAGTCTAGCTCACTTTGCAAGTTCTCTCCCAAATCACCAGTGGGCTCAGAAACACAATCATCAGGGGCAGACAACATGCCCGTGTCGCTCCCAATAACCATCTCCTAAATTTCAATCCCACCCTAGAGAAAACCAAAAAAAAAAGATTTACTAAACACATGGATTACTAAAATAAGAAAAAAAAAAAAAAAAAAAAAAAACAGCTTGTCTGCTTGTCTGCGGGTAAAATACATGAATGCAATAGCAGCAAAATGAGAAGGGAAAAACGAAGTGACAATCAAGCAGTTATCAAGTGACAATTTCTATAATGCATAAATCCTAAAGCAGGAGAACAACTTTTATACCGAACACAACAGGATGTAATGCCCAGAATTTCTAGGTTCCAAGCATGTGTAAGCTACCATATACATATAGACATAAAATGTGCTACTCATAAAAGCGTAACCCCCACCGCTTCCTCAGCCATTTGCACCCAACCAAATAAATAAATAAATATATATACAAAAGGAGTAAAGACATTAAGATTAATCATGCAAAATGGGAATCAGACGTTCAGTGTTGGAAAATTAAAAAGCAAAAAGAAAAAGAAGATTGGACAACTTGAAATCCATCAATTTTCGGTGCCCTTTTACGTTAGCCTGCACGTCCAATTCGACCGAAAAGCCCAAAACCAATCAATCAATCCATCAATCCTTATGGATAACTTAAAATCTGCCGAACTCGAATCTTGAAAAAATAATAATAATAAATTGCCAATGGCAAAATTTTAATTAAAAGAAAGAAAAAAAAAAAAAAAGCAACAATGAAATCAAAACGAGAAAAAACTTGATGAGAATTAATTAAACGAAAATTACTCAGATGAACGACACCGTATTGATAATTCGGGTTTCTTCAAGATCAAGGAAAGGGAGGAAAAAGTTAGTGTGAATCTTGAGAAGGAAGAAGGAATTTTAAAACAGGACGTGGAAGAAGGAAGGGATTTGGTAAAGATTCTTCGTAATTTTCGCCCTTTTTGGAAAAAAGAAATAAATAATTAATTAAATTTAAGGGATTAAAAAAAAAGAAAAACAATTCAAGAGAGAGTTTTGTCTTTTATATATATAAATATCAGGGAAAGAAAAGGAGCATTAAATGGTGAGAGCCGTTGGATTAATAATATGACCGTGACGGACGGCAGTCCTCCCTCCTCTTTTTGTGTGGTTTTTATTTTATTGATTTGTTCCGGAAAACAGCACCGTTGAGGAGAACCTTAGGCAGATAGATACAGGTCGTTAAAAAAGACCACAAAAAAAAAAAAAAAAAAAAACAGAGAGAGAGAATTCTTAATACTTAGCAATCAAAAAGAGGGGCCAGGGAATGCGTACGCGCATGTTAACCTTACCTCGTCCAATCCATGCAGTTTCCCAAACATGTCATGTTACGCGTGTGTGCACGTGTTTTATGTCATAATTATAGTCTTAACAATAATTTATATAAAAACAATTTTGTAAAATTAATATTAAACATTATTATATCTCACACCATTACCATAGTAATTACTTTGCCTTTTATTACCCTCTTTTTGTGTTAAATTATGAGGTTTATAATATTAATATATTTAAAAGAAAAATGATAAATGGACGTAACTTTTACACTGTAAAATCTTGATCATATATATATATATATATATAATGTTATAATATTTTGATGTGTAATTATAATTAATAATAAAGTGAATTGAACGTGTGACATTAAGATATGAACTCGCTTTTGTTTTATGTTTTATATATTGATGCTCCTTTGAAAAACTCACATCATTCACCCATAAATACATACAATTTTTATTTTTTTTTTCTATTAGACATAACATACACATTCAGTAAAAAAAAAAAAAAAATACCACACAAAGCAAATTTTATAGTCAGTAATAATAATAATAATAATAATAATAATTCACTATTATACGGTATCATACATGTTATCATTTATTAATAAAAAATCACTTTATTAATTGTAAATCTAACGAAAGAGATCTCCATTTGACTCAACATCAAACCGTGCAAGAGTTGACATACGACAAGCTTGACCTACCAAAGAATAGAGATTCTAAGGAATTTTTTTTTTTTTTTTTTTTTATCTTTTTGAAATGCCTTCCTACTCTTGGAAAGTTTGAGTCAGCAATACAAAAGTGCGTGTCTAACAGATCCCATGCTTTAATATGATATGAAAAGGACTATTTTTAAAAGGACTCCGTCATCAGTTGCCGGAGCAGTGAACTAGTCGTAAAATTTTCTATTCATTGCATGTATGTTAAATTTCTCGTTGCAAATCAACAGACAAACGGCTAGCAAGCATCTGCTAGTCTCCATTGTACGAGCGCTACAACCTTTGTAGATTTCACTAAACCCGCAAACATATACAAGTTAATGATTTCCCCCTGTAACCGAAAAACCAAGGATCTGCGGAAAAATTTTGAAAGGAATTTACAGCAACACCAGAACTCAAACGGTGTACTCATTTTCGATCATTTCCCGAACTTCATTGACGACTAGATATGCTTTGTGGCCGCCAATCACCTCGTCCTGTTTTTCGCTGTCCTTCCATAGCTGTAACATAAAACACCTTCGTTGGGACGGGAGAGGCCAAAAAACAGATTTCCCTTTATTTCTTATTGTCAGAAAAGGACTGTAAAAAGGAAACTAAATTATCAGACTTCGGCACAGGATCAGCACATTTCAATGTTTTTTAATAGAATTGATGTGCTAAGTAAGCAACTCAAGTTTAATCAGCGAAAGGTTTAGTAAAGAAGAAACTTGCAAGATTGCCATAACCACTGGACCCCAAAACAGTCAAAGTCTATGAAAGATATCCAGCTGTGGTAGAAATTACTTACTTGTATTGTTGGCATCTTCTGTGTAATTTCCGTAGTCCATCACAGTCATAAACATGAGAGCATAAGATCAAGCATTAATAGAAAAGCTGGAATACAGATGTTTTAGTGTAGTAAACAGAAAGTGCGAGTTGTAACAAGACGAAAAACAACTCAATAATGCTTATAAAGAGAGAAAAGTGGGGACAGAGAAATACAACGCATTGTTAACAAGATCAAGATGCTGACAGACACATTTTGCAAGACAGAAATGGGCAACAGTCACAACTTACAAGGTACTTAGACAATGGAATACTGTGTGTTTTTTTCAAACAGTTATACTGCTCAGTTAGAGATGATAATGACAAGGATACCCTGACCGAAGAAGGAAGAAAACAGAGATCAAAACCGGCTTATAGCCATTAGTCGTCAGCTAATGCTACATAGAGAGTCATCAGAGACTGAATAGTCCCACAAACTCAGAACAAAGAGTTACACTAACTAATTTTTATTGGCATGGTCAAATTTCAAACTTATTTCAGATTTTAGCAAACACATACACAAGATCGTGCTTATTCTCACTATCTTGTCACAATTTGATTGCCCATATGCACCCAAAACCCAGTAATGACATTCTCTCAGGTGTTTATCACCCAACAGACATCCCAACCCCAAACTCCAACCAAAAGGCTTCCAACTAATTTTGAATTGGGTGTGCTGCTTCTACTCTTTAAGATGATATACTTGCTATCCACTAATTCTTATATCATAACTATCAAAACTATTGTTGGTTGTGACTAAGTGATCAAGAGGAAATGCAGAACATATAAACAGTAAGGAACTAAAAGACTTACAGTAACTCCTGCACGAACGACAAGCTTATATGGTACATTATTGACATCAACACAGTAAAACCGCAATCTGCTTCAGGTCATTACATTAAAAAAGGATTAACAGTGTATACCAAAGAAAAAGGATGGTGATAGACATAAAACCAAGTCAACTTGTCAATTATCAAACTCTCAAGTACTGGAACTTGGCCAAAACTGTTGTCTATTAGTTTATCTTTTCAAGCGATTCTTTCTTTCATACAGTTGCAGGGGTCATCAGACCATGCAGCTGGTGACATTTTCCTAACCACTTAAGAACACATGTTTAGTACATTAATTAAATAAATGCTTTCAAACTAGTAGCAGGAACCACAGTATAAAAGATTCTAGGGAAATAGAAGGATGAGATTAATCATCTTATTTGAATGATGAGCTACACTTTATCTTTATGACCTGCAGATACTAAATTTGGCCATAGATTCCATATCTTTCAAACATTTGCAATAATATTGGGAAGCACACTGAAAAATGGAGCTGTCATTGAAGCACGACAAATAAGCCATTAGCATGCTCAGAAGTAATAACTCACAATCTTGTCTCCTCTCTAAGATTCAGTTTCAGTTGTTCGACCAATGATGAAAAAAGGGAATCAAACAAACCTGGGGTAATAATCAGCCGCCAACTTTTCCAACTTAGGTTTTAAATATATACATTTTCTGCACCAACTTGCCATCCTACAGGTAAAATTAGTGATAGAAGCTTCAGCAAAACGGCAGAAGAAAGCATAAACCTCATAAACTTCATCTGCTCTAAGATAAAAAAAAAAAAAGGACAATAGCTTACTTCACAGAGATTACTCAGTTAAAAAAGAAATTAGAAAGAACTTGCTAATATTAGTACAGAAAACAAATGGAGATAAAAGCAGTGATACACTCTGATACACTCGTTGCAAATTGTTCCTCGATCCATTCAATGAAAGACTGTAGACAGGGATGAATTTTCCAAGAGCATCTCCAAAACACCAAATAATGGCAGACCTACAATCTTGAAATAGACCCAAAATTTTGACTTCATAAGTCCCAAAACAGCCTACGAACCACCCCACATCTGGTTCAAGAATAGCATCAAGCCCGCCAGCTCCTTGTTGACAAGGAGTAAGACCCAACCCACAGAGTGGGAGATGCCACACCCGTCACATCCACATTGGACCTCACTCGTATGAATCAATCCAGACACATGTAGTTATTATAGCCCAGACTAAAACTCGTTAGAGGTAATGGTTATTTTCTCTCTACTCATCTATTTGAGAACTATGATCCTCTACTGACTTGATGTGCTAAAGCCGGAGTCTATAAACCACTCAAACAAATAAACCAAATGGAAAGGTAAAACCAGGATTTTTTTTTTGTGGTGGGGATGGGATGGGGAGGGGGATTCCTATCAAAACCGTTTTCTCTATTTTCTAAGTTAATAACCAGAAAGATACGCAGTGACATACCAAACAACGATAATCGGTTGTTCAACTCGCTGTGCCTCCGCTACAATCCGATCGAACTGATCCTCGCTGCAAATGGGCTCCAGCTCCATCGATACAGGCTGGTCATCCAACTTTTGTAAAGACCCCTCTTGGGTCCAAGCATTAAAGACTCTCAATTTCCCTCCAAATGCATCAGCTTTCCCGAGAAACTGAAAACCCACAAATTTTCTACCCAAAGAAAGGTTTTTGAAGGCAGAGATTGACAGATTTGGACATGATACACTCCAGATTGACCAGTCACGCGAGTAGTCTTGTTGTGAGAGTAAAACCCTCAGAGATGGAGAGACGTGCAACGCACCAGACATTTTTACAAGGAGAAGTCAAAAGAGGCAAAAAAGAACGGCTTGCAAACATATTCTGCGGATTCAAGAAAGGCCCGACATTTGTCAGCAAGGTCGCACGTTAGTCGGTAGCCGGGTTGGATTTCAGTTTCTGAATATTCGAATGGTCGGGCCCACAAAAGTGCTCGTTCGTTTTTTAATATAATATATTTATAATTTTTTATTATATAAATTTATTTTATTATTTAGTGTAAAATTATAAAGAAATTATATTTAAAAAATTAAAATAAAAATTCTTGAAAAAAAAAATCTTTAATTTTTCTTTAAATAGTTTCTCGATGAAAAACGGGAGTTTTTATTACAATCTTACAAGTCAAGTTGCTGTTTCAAATGCCGCAGTTTTTAGTGTAATTAAGGACGGAGAACACAGATTCTTTCTTTTTTTTTTTTTTGGGTCGATTATGAATATTAATAGACTATAAGTTATATAATAATTATAATCTTCTTCATTTTTATAAAAACTATATTTTTTTAAGAATTAAACTGCAGAGATATCTACCAGGGAGCAGACCATAGAATTTAACCATAGAATTTAACAGCCGATGATAGTCCATGTCTGTCAACTACACTAGTTCTGATTATTATTTGGCTCCTGTAATCGCAAGAGCATCCATGAAACCACACTGGGGGTAGAGTGATACACAAAGTCAAAATTGTCTCAAAAATTGGAAATGCCAAATTGAATCAACAAGGCAAGCAGCTCGGAATGTAGTAGGTAAGTGTTCATCCAGTGCATAGACGGGGTCCATGATGACAAAGAACTCAGCTGCTCAACTTTTCAACGATTTTAGAGAGCGCAGAGTAGGTTCCAAACGCTGACGATACAACCCCAACTGCGATGATCACAGCGCAAAATGTAACCTGCGAAAAGAACAGCATCAATCATGAAAAATGCGCGTTAAGCAAATTGCAATGACCTCGAAGGAAAAGCATTCAACTGAGCTAAAAATGTGTGAAATGAAACCGGTTGCCTAAACATTATTGGCTTCCTAGGAATGGAAGGGAGCATCATTGTAAAGGAAATGAGGATTCACTATCATAGACAGTGATCCTTTCGTCCAGGTCTTAATCCTTCCCCAGAGCATACAATGTGCCAGCTGTGATTAGGACGCTCATATTTGGGACATTAACATCATAAACAGAGAAAAGAGAGTAGGATGCGGTGGCAGGACCTGTAAACGAGTTACTTTTCCCCTCAAGATGCTCAGAAAGCAAGCGCAAGGAAATATCAATGTCTGCAACAGAAACGAATCGTTAGCTTGTTCAATGCATATTAAGAGCATGTGTCTTCAAACCAAATGGCCAATGCGATTGCTAGAGTGCTAGAAAAGTTGTAGTAATTTAAACTGGTGGAAAGAAAACTTACTACAAGCATTGTAAGCAAAGATCCAATCAGCGACAGCACCAGACCTGGGACAAGAAGCCCAAGCGTTAAAACAAAGCCACATGGCTTCCAAACATCGTGCGAAAAAACTAGAAAACAAAGACAGAATGAAGAGAGACTAACCGAAGAAAGGGACAGAGAGCGCGACAAGCAAGGTGGAGATCACCAGGGCTGTCCGAATGCTGATAGCGTACATGTGAGACTTCAGATGGTTCGATGGCAACAACTCCTCCAGGCTCATTGCCACCGGAGACATCGTTATCGCATACGTGTCTCAAATTAAGGATAACTAGTCTATCTTTGACACGAGTAATTAAAGCGCAAAATATATTAATCAAATGAAGTCTTTATAGAATTGTTTTGTTTGAGTTCCCACTCACTGAAAATATGAGACCAGCGAGGAAAGAGCAAAGTGTCAATTCTGTCCTTTGTTTCTGTCAGTAGCACGTGAGAAAAAACTGACCTTTCTGTCAAGTAAGAGATAAGAATGTTAAATGAAGAGTTGACTAAATTCTTTTTAGAATGAAAATGCCCATATTTTCCCAACTACAACCCATGTATTAGCTATCTGCACATTGTTTGAACATCATTTTTGTAAGGATATTTGGTAAATGGGTTGATTACCTGCCAAGAACAAGCAAAACAAAATTTAGAAAGACAAATGTCATTCTAATGTAAAACTTGAAATTTAGATAAATAATAACGAAAGTCCCATTTGAGTATGAAGCAGGCAACTTTCTTTATGTTGCACCAGACAACTAAGAGAAAACAGTTACAATGTATATGGAATCACGGAACAGAACAGACATAAACATAGACTTGTTTTATAGCAAGAGAAACAATAAGTAATTATCTTTACCGTCATCCACACAGCAATCTTTGAGGCAACCAGGTGTTGGGGCAGGTTAAGAGTGTACTGAGATGCTGTGGATTCTCCAAACATAGTGTACCCCATAAAAGCAACTCCAGCATACATCACGGTACAAATACCAAAGCTGCGGGACGAAGACAAAATCCAGCAAATAACAAGGAGCTCTTTCAATCAATATTTGAATCCTTGGACAGCACATCAACTATCATCTAAAATAACAACACTTGAACTTCACTTCAGAACAGTAGTAACCATTTCCTTTTAGAATTAGTGTGGAAACATTATATAGTAGCTATTTTGCAAAAATGATTTCAAGTTATTCCAAACAATTTTAATAATGAAAAAGGCCAAATGAACACAGGAGCAGAATCCACAAGCCTAGTTCCTCATAAGTTTAGCTAAGAGTGCCTGTCATAAAAAGGTTGGCATCACAGATTACCATGTTAAGAGAACTGCAGGGAATTTGTTGGGTTGTGCCATTGAAGTGTAGACGTTTGGGAAGACAGCATGCCCTGAATAGCAATAACCATAGAGACCAATGGCGACAGGAAGAGTTCTGAGGTTCAACATTGTTCCTTGGCCATGAACGCCAACATGATCAACCAGACCAATCCAAAACAAGCACAAGACCACCGCCAATGTTGCAACAACTCCACCAGCTGGGAATAAAAAACATTTGAGGGAAGATGAACATGCATATAAATATGCAAATTTTGTGCACCCCATCCTAGAAAATGACTAAAAACCAGTATTACAGCAATTTATATTCTTAATGTTCCTGGTCACCAATATTATTAAGTTTATTGGCTCCATATGCAGCTTGAATTTTCAAGGAAATGCTTGCTTGTTGATGGAAGATGTATGTAACATGTTAAACCATAATAATCAACAGGTAACTCCAGTAACTATTCCCTGACCACTTACTGCAACTGGGTGCAGAAGAAAGTGCCGATTGACAAATACTTAAACTTCAGTGAGATGAAAACTCTTAAACTAAATGCCAGAGTAGATTGCATACTCACCAGATATATAGCTAAGAACACTGAGGTCACGGAGCCAAACAGTTGGGATAACAGCTAAGGTGATTAATAATGCAAATAAATAGTGAGAATCCAACTCAAATCCACCCATGCTTAACTGTGCGTTTGGAAACAATGAGGTTAAGTTGTCACTTTCCAAGATTATATATTCAACGCAACAGGCCTGCATGTCCAGAAAAATTGCCCTATTGACATGGTATACATATATACATATATTTGAAAAAAAAAAAAGCACGTCAATGTTAATTTATTTGGGAGAAGAACCTTGAACAATTCTCACTCAAGCTACATCCACCAATAAATCTTTTGGGACATGTAGTTATGCTAATACAAGATGGTGAAAGTCACATTGGTCAATGACAAACCCGGTTTACTTCAAGTTGTAAGAAGTGTAGACATGGATCAGAATGATTTACTTAGTTCCAGGTGTAGTGCAATTATTTGCATGACTTTCGAAAAAAAAAGAAAGGTCAACCGCTCACTATGTGTGTGAACCATGCATTCCTATGATATCTCTGCCTGAAGGTGTTGATCTTATAATGAAACCAGTCATACAAAGACTGAGATCATGTAGTGAGCTAGTCATAGAAACAAAGTCCAACGTTTGTAGGGCAGGCATCTTAGTCCGCAAAAGAGGAAGATGCTACAGATATAAGATGGAAAATGTGTTCCTTTCTAGGATGTCAGGAGAAAGTTTTGAGATAGTAGTGCTATGTTCTAATTTTTTCTGGTGTTGATTATGGGAAGGATCTTATCCTGTTGTAGAGACAGTATCCCTTTGATTCTGCATTGGTCGGATCTCTAATAGAACCCTTTGCCCTATGTCCTTTCACTGTTTAAAAAGACACGGATAGAAGTGGAGCTTTTGGCCGAGATCCACAAACAAACACTAACAAAGAGAGGAACAGCCAGCTGCACTTACGTATAATTCCACGTATAGTACAATCTGCACATACGAACAAAAAAGTCAAACATGACAGCATTAGTGGCCAATCAATTCGCAGCGATGGAATAACTTTAACAGCAATTTACGTGAAAAAGTCTATCCAAAAAGGCATTCCCACGAGGGTCTATTCTGTGGGGTCGAAATAGTTTATGAAAGGTTTGCAATTCAACTAGTAGCCTTTTGATATTTTTCAAAAGTCTAATGACTCCAGCAGGTGAAAATTACGAATTGGACTTACTGATATGACAACCCTTCCCACTTTGCCAAATGCAGCTCGGCCAATATCTGGGTATGTTTCAAGCCCAGGTTCACTATCCAAGCAATATCGCAAGAGCATCCCAGTGTAAAAAGAAAGCACTCCAAATATGAGCAATATAAAGAGACCAAACCATCCTCCTTCTCTGATAGCAAAAGGAGTGGACAAAATCCCAACTCCACATAGAACATTCAGGCCTGCATTATGAACCCAACAGAAACAAAGTAACCATGAAAATCAACGAAGAATGTCCCATTTCAATATATTACAGGAAGCTATAATTTAAGAAACCATGGTAAATTTACCCTAAACCATGTTAAAAGGCTCCCAGACGACCAAAGAGACATTATTGTTTTGATAGTTTGTCTTCTCGTGTGCACCATGTGCAGAAAGGCCTAGGCCACTATCATGGATCATGTGCGCCGTAGACATGGTTGTTTTAATTCGCTCAAGGGAAACAATATAGACAAAAGCCATCGCATCAATATATATATATATATATATATACACACAGCAAAAAACATTTCTATCGAGCATATACTATACGGTAGACAGGCTCAACCAAATATTGGACCTGAGCACAGAATGACGGCAACAAGGTGTGAAAGGGTATTCTCTATTACATGATTGGCCCAAGTGGTCCCTGCTTTTACAAGGAGGCCAATGTGCATTTGAGCTTGGTCGTCACAGTAATCCTTAGAAGGCATGGCGGCACCGGCAGGGACACGTCAGGTCGCCACAAAGGGATAACCGTAAGGCCTTTGGTTTTTTTAATAGAACAAAAAGGTCGCCATTTAGATAGAGATGCAACCCAGCATGCAATAGGAAGTAAAACAGCTTCTGTAATAAATGAACCACCCGTTTCACTATCATGTTCCAAAGAATATGCTGGTAGAGACTGCAACTTGCTTTAGCATTTTCTTTTTTTGAGGGAAAATGTGTTGTTTAGACTTACCATTCACAACAGCTTGCTTAAAGGAGCTTCCGCGAGAAATGGCGAGTCCATGCGAAACGTGGGACGGCTTCTCATCCTTCCCTGTTGAAGAGCCTCTCGATGGAATTGGAGGAGGAAGCAGCGTATGCGAACTACGCCTTTGTTGCGCCACTCTATCATCCTCGTCTCTCTGTAGTAGCGGTTTCTCCGCAGAAGGTAGAATCTCCGGAGTGTGTCTTCTCGTTAATGAAGAGGAAAGAAACGAACCGCCAAATCTTGTAGGAGTGCCCAAAAAATTGATACTTGGAGATGGCACGCTACTATAGAGGTCAATGGACTGTCTGCAACAATCAATGAACAACAAAAGTTAAATTTCTTGAGCCAGATTAGTAATATACTAGTATACCACAAAAAATAGAACCCCAAATTTGAATTTCACACCATGCAAGTTTTACGATGAGCAAAGTTGATATTAAAGAAAGAATTCAACCATTTTCATTATTTCCTTGCAACCTTCGGATGTCCCATTCCATTTTATCATCTGTACCAAATCAATCTTTTTTTTCCTCTGGCGACAAGAGAGCTGAATCCAAATGGAGGAGGCCGTTTCACAATCAGAAACAGTGAGTCAAAAACTATATTCCCTGTTGTATCTAATCATGCTTATACTTTAATAACTAATAAACAGTACAATTGAAGGAATTCTTTACAATTCTTCCCATTACACCTTCGAAATGGAAAATGACTATCATTAAAGAAAGCCCGGAAGAGCAATTAATAACATAGGAACTGCTACTTCCATCTTTGAGAAAAAAAAATATATATATAAAAAGGAAAAGCATCAGGAAGAGGATCAAGTCTGGACACAAACAAGAGAAAACAAAGTTAAGACAGGGCACAAGCAGTCAGAGAAAGACAGAGAGCCGAGGTGGATTGGCAGCAGACCTGTAACTCTGAGGCCAAGAAGTGTTGTAAGAACTGGGTTTGCTCTGCTGCTGGTTATCGGCAAAAGAATCATCAGAATCTGAACCAGTCCCATCTCCTTCACCTTCTCCGCCCCTGATGAGCTGCTTTTCTTCATCTCCTTCTTCTTCACTGTCAAAGTAAAAGCTCTGTTCTGATACCGAATTCCGCATTCTTCCTCTACGTTCTCTAGATGTCGCAAATTTTAAGCCTTTGAACTACATAGAATTATATACCATTGCCCTTAGAGATTTGCATATGGCAATAACATCAATAGATAAGAGAAGATACGCAAAAGCCTATCAATGGTAGGTGGCAATTAATTTCCTTTGGTCAACTGTCACCTTCTTTGGGCAAGTTTTTATTTGTTAATGGCCTAAACAAGAAATTTGAGACAATTTTTAAAGAAGGAAGCAACAAAGTTTTAGGACAAGACACGGATGCATGGAAACATAGTAAAATCGTCATTCAAACATGATCCTGAAATGAAAAAGCAAGGGAGAGAAAAAAAGGAAGAAATCGAAAGACAGAAAGAAAGGATGCAGGAAAAGAAGGCTGTGACGCGGGGATTGGAAGATGTCCAAGGTATATGCTTGAATTGTCCAGAAGTTGAGACTTTTATGTCAACTGTATCGTCATCCTGACAACTTCTACGGAATAATAGCATTATTTTGGATGGTTCCTTTTGCTTGATTCTCCTTGAGTTTGCTTTCCTCGTAATTCCCAGAATATATATATACATATATGAAACAGTGAAAAAGTTTCATGGAGCTCGACAGGAAGGGACACCAAGCAGTTAAAAGAGACGAAATGATACAAGAAAGGGACGACGCCAAGCAGAAAAGGCAGACATTGATGGAAGTCTTACTTAGAGAGCATTTTCTTTTCCTTCCTCTCTCCCTCTTCCTCTCCTAGAATCCCTGAAAAGTTGCAGTACCACTGGCCGCAGCTGTCAAAGAAAGAGCCACACCCACTGGAATTCTATAAGAATGTTGAATTGAAACCAAGAAGAGGAACAAGATTTTTACTTAAAGGAGCAAGGCTACGAGCATTGATGTAAACCAACACTTTTGCGGATCAGTGGTTCTTATTTTCTATTTGACATCTACTTGTTTTAATCGATTAAAAAGATGCCACGATAGTTGTCGATGTAAGTTTGTAAAGATATTGTTGTCATTGCCATTACTTGGAAATATATATGCTATTACGAAGTTACATTATTTGTTGTACACCTATTATTTTGTTTTTGGTTGATAAGATGCATGTTTTGAAGGCATATGCTTTGGCATAGTTCCAGAATCTAAGATTAAAAAAAAAAAAAAAAAAAAAAAAAACAAGATCTGAGATGCTTCAATGTGCTGTGAAATCTATAAGCACCTGTTGCTCATGGCACCATGCCTCGGAAATTGGTTGGTCCCTCCTCCAAAATTTCCAGAATGACGAAAAAGAGGATTAAAAAATGAGCTGGTTCACAAGACTAATGAGTTGAGACATTTCAGGCAGGACGGCCAAGATGCCTTGTCCACATCTATCCTGGCAGGCTTGAAACATGAGCCGTCTGCTCTCTGCTGCTGCAGCAAACCCCTTTTCGGCATTTTCTTTTTATTTTCGGTTATGCAACGTGGACTGACAGAAAAGTTTTCAAGGAATCCTTTTTTTTTTTTTTCGATAATTTTTTAATCAAGTCTTAAATTTTTTTAAGACATAAATTGATTTAACTGTTAAATAGATAGATTGTATAAAAAATACATAAAATATGCCTTAAAAATATTTTTATGAGTATATTTTATTGAATTCTTCTTTTCTTTTTTATAAATTTTAAAAAATTTAAAGTTTTTTTTTTTTTAATATTTTGTCTCCAAATTGTTAGATATTAGGTAAAGGAGCAAAATTTTAATTAAATACATATTTAGATATATTTTTATATTTTTAGGGTATATTTTGTCGGAATATTTGTAAAATTAAATTATGTATCTAACATTTTGACAAATATTTACTAAAAAAAAAAAAGATTTGAATAAAATGAAATTTTAAAATTTAGAACTAATTTAAATATTTAAAAATATTTGAAATTAAATTGTAAAAAAATTTAAGAATTGTTGAAGGCTTACTCCCTCCCACTTGTGTACCTCTTCTTTGAAGTTTGTGACGAAGAGAGAGCGGGCATAACCACTGGACATAACTAAATAATTATTTAATAAAAAATTTGGAGTGAGATATAAAACTTAAATTTTAAATTTTATTTATAATTAATTCTTCCTCATCAATTCAAGTAAACCAAAAAGAAAGATTTTAATTTGTGGTGAGAAATGTTTCCTTTACGGAGGTATACGGTTTTGTCTGAAATCAATTCTTTAGTCCAGCAGAATTATGGCACAAGTCCTGAATTTCATCAGGAATTTAGACACCTTGGACATTTTGTTGTCAGATTGGAATATTTTAAACCTTGACACATGCATACCCTGTATTAAAGCCCTGGAATTTTACAAGTTCATCCGTCATACCCAGCAATACGTCCCAATTGTACAGAAGAATGACAATCCAAGAACGCGACAATTTCCATGCACATATACTCAAATTACAGATATATTCATTGTACCAGGCCCATCGAATAATGGTTTTTTGTTTTTTTCTTATTGTTTTCAAAAGTCTATATGAGGGTAATTGATTTACCAGGGGAACATTCTCAATTGATTTGTTGAAAGCAAAACAATACAAAACAAAACGGAAGGTTTTGCTTCTACATATATATGTACATCAATCAAGACACTGTTACTCAGAAAAATCGTGTGCCTATCTCCACGTCACAATTTCACGATCCTGATGCTTCGGGGCCGGATCATGCCTCCGCCATTACAGTATCCCGAAGCAACCATTCAGAGGGGTCATAATGTGGATGATTGATCATCTCTGTCAAGGACCCCGCCCTGCCAAATGTTCCCCTTTGGAACATTTGTTGACGATTTCGGGTTGTGTTTTTGATTTTGGGATAAGGATGCACGGGCTCGGACAAGAGACTCAAACACATGACGCGACTAATATGTACATTTGTGCGTGCGTGTATAGTGCACGTTTTTTATTGCCAACCATTAACTACTTATAATAATAAACTGGACTAAACCATCCATAAAAACCATAATTTCCCATGATGTCCCACTAATTCTTGCCCAAAACCCTGTCCTGGTTTTTACCTAAAAATCCACTTCCCCAGTTGATTACCAGAGCAGGCAACAAAATCAAACAAGTATCCACGAAAACTTCAAGCCCCATATTATCAGTTTCGTGATGGCACAACACCCACCACGACCGTATTGGTGGTTACAAAAGCCTTGCATTCATTTTCTTAGATTTGACTTCACTAAAATTTCAGAATTCTCAAATTTCTAACCCAAATGCCATATATGTTGAGATAATAATATTTTTAATTTTATTTTTTAATATAATTTTAAACATCTTAAAAACTTTAATTTAATTTGATGGAATAGAATTTCAGTGTTAAGTAAATAATTTGACTGAATTAAAAAAAAAAATTATAAAAATAAGATGTTTTAATTGAATAATAAGATATTAATGTTTAGATTTTTGTATTCAATATCTTATTTTTATGTATGTTAATTTTTTTATAATTTGTAACTAAATTAAATCAAAACGATTTTTTAAAATTATATTGAAAATTGAAAGATTTAGGATAAAAAATATATATATATATAATTTTCTTCTTATGTGTCATATCTTTGCTTCCTCCGTCGACGATCGACCTTCCACAGAGCCGCCACCACTCGTTGGTCCCAAAACACCATAAGAGGCGGGTAAATTGGGTCATACGCGAACTCGTGCTTAAGTTGTGAAATATGTACAAATAAATACAATTAAATGCAAACTAACTAAATAAGTACAATTGTGTGTCGATAGACAATAATATAAAGAATAAAGAAATTAATACAGGATATTTGTAGTATTCTGATTTATCTCTAAACATATATTTATTCTTTAATTTATTTTAAATATTTCATAATCTATTATCTCAATCTTCTTATAATCACAAATTCAAATCCTTACAAAATACTCTAGTTACCTTCCTTTTGAACACCTTTCCGGGAATCCAAAAGCGATAAGCTTATACCTGTGCAAGGCTATATTAAACAAAGAATGTATACATTGAAATCATAAGAGCATTAAATTCAAAAACTTTAAAGCATATATGGCAATGATATTCGGCTACAATTAAATAATTAGAGGAGGAATTGCAATTACACAAATGTATATGTATATATATATATACACCACGAACACATCACAGAGAATTTTAGTAGACAATTCAGACTAAAAACATACAAGGCAACAATTAAAAACTAATTACGTTGATGCATCAAAACTCAACATATCTAACAATATTAAACTAACGACGAGGCTTTCAATGCTAATGTTTTGTAACGGTAAGCAGATAATCAATTTTAATATTAATACTAAAAATTGATAAAATTTATTAATGGAAAAAATGAATTAAGGATAGATTTTCTCTTAGGTTCTTCTTAATGAAGAAAATCTTTTAATTGAATTACCTAATTAAGATTCACTGGATAAGGAGGAGCAGTGACGCAATTATAGGAGAATGTTGATGACGGTTACACTTTCGCTTGATTTTCCGATTAAATATCTTCGGTTACCATATCCATCTCCAATCAAAAGCAAATATTCAGCATTAACTCGATAATTATTTATGGTAATGTGGTCATACATATGATATATTAACGTATGTAAGTTAAAAAAAAAAATCATAAAATTAATGATTTAAAAATTCATAAAATTAATAATTTAAAATTTTGAATTGGGATATAATGTTAAATCTATGAATTTTTTTTTTCTTATTTAAACTTAATTGAATATCTCTAAAAGCTCTTGCATGTTTTTTCAATAAATAGTATCATAGCTATTGAGGTTTAACATTAATATGAGAATAAATTAAGTTTTAATAATGGTATCAGAACAATTTGGCTGAGGGAAACAAACGCCTGAGTTCACTCAAAGGCAGCAGCAAATACGACAAAAACGTGTCGGTAGGAAGTTCACAGGTTGAGCTATTAGGTATTTAATGTAAATTGAAAACGTAATTGCAGAGGGACTCACAAATCAAGCTATCAAGAATGAACGGCAAGTGATATTACTGTTAAAAAAATTACAAAAAAATTATAATTTTATTAATATGATAAAAATATTAAATATAATAATTAAAAAATATATATTTATAATAATATAAATAATATATTTTTATATAATTATAAATATTTAAAATTTTTTAAATATTAAATTTAAATTATATTTAATAGAATTAATTTATATTATAATAAATTTATAATTTAAATTAATATTAATGTAATATAATATTAGGTCGGAGAAGCAACAGGAAAAGAAAGAAACTAAAGAAAAAAAAAAAAACGCAAAGTAAATTGAAAGAAGCAGCCTCTACGATGTTGAAGCAGGTGCTCCTTTTTAAGGGATTCACGTGGTATCCACAGACTTTCAACTTTGATCATTTCATGTTTTCCGTATTCCTCTGCATATCAGTCTTTGAGATCGGCCTCCATGGTTTTCATCGGCCCGATCTTGTCTATTTGCAAGACACCATACTTTGCCTTTTTATGTTCTAACGGTCGATTTTTTCCCAACAAGTGCTTTAACGCATAAAATTGGATCAAATTAAATTAAAAATTAATTAATTAAATTAAATTAAATTAAATTATATAACTAATTAATCAAATTAATATGAAATTATTTTTTTCAGTTTATTAATAATTTTTAAATTTAAAAATCATAATTAATTAAATCAAATGGATGCATTTTTTATACGTATATTTTTTATTTTTTATTTTTAATAATACTTAAAAAATATTATGAATAAAATTATATATAACAAATGAATTATAGTATTATTATATAAAAAATAATAACTTAGTTATCTTCCATATAAAATACATATATCAAAACTGTGACTTTTACTTTCTAATTAAAATTTTTATTAAAATTTATTTGAATTGGTTAACTGTTTTGAAAAAAAACACATATAATCGAAATTTTCAATTAACCAAAATATTAAATTTGGCTTCAATTTATAATTTGACCTAAGTGAAATTTTCAATTCAAATTTGGATTATTATAGTCTGGTTGGACTAATCGAACCGTAAACACGCGTACCCCCAACTCATTTGTGGAGGCCATTTTCGGCAGTAACAGGATGCCTCCGTCGCATTTTCTTCTAGAAAGTGTTTCGCCCTACCTCGGCTGTGGACGGTTAGCTCCTATCAATCACGCTGTATCGGGCTATAAATTTAGGCACCCAAACGTCTCCATCAGGCCCATTTTGGCAGACATGGGCAGCACTCTCAACTTTGAGCCGATTTGATGGTACGAATAGAGTTTTAATAATCATTCAAAATTTTGCCAATTACACAATCATTTTACGGGCGAATAAGCGTTTACTTTCCAATAATTATTGCAACATTACTTGAATCTTAAGATCGAGTATCCCAACGAACATTTTCGTTGCATTCAAGGTAGTTCTAGAAGGAGAAACACTTCATTTTTTGCCGTGTTCAAGGGAGTTCAAGGCCAATGAGTAGAACTTGCCCCTAGGTAGGAAGAGCTGTAAGCTGTAATTCGAAGATGACAAGCAATCTTTTCCAATGTACCAAGAAGGTGATATGCAACGGGAAGTCTCGGAGGAACAATCATTGGTCGGTATTTTTATCATTAGTGTTAATTAGAGACAGTCTCCCATTTCCAAGCGTGGAAACTGCAGTTGCATGGCAGATTGACTGTCGGGTCTGTGTGCATTCGTGAAAGTTCAATGTTAGAGAATGTTCAGTCTAAGGACACGATGGGGTGGATTTTCGCACTCTGAATGTGTTTTATCACTGTAAATTTTCTTATCCAATTTATAAATGCATTTTAATACATGCATAAAATGGCCATTTTGCCGAGGAGCGCCGTCATTCAACCAATGTTTTCAAAATTGAACAGGAATGATTAGTTGGAACAATAAGATTGAAAATTAAACTTCAATTCAATTCATTTTATTTTAAAAAAATCGTAAATTTTAAAACTCAGTGATTAAACATGCATGTATAATGTTCTGGTAATTTTTAAAAAATATTAAATGAATCTCTTATGAAAACTTATATTTACAAAGAAACTTCTATCAGTCTTGACCAAACTAGAAAGGGATAACATTTCAATCACCACAATTTTTGCTCGATCCATATCTATACTCTTAGGAGAAATCTTGTGCCCCAGGAATATTTGATTATTCCCATCTTTGCTAGCTACGATTAGAATCTCTCCTTGAATCACATTGATCAAGAAACATCTGTCAACTGTTATTAGCCTTCTACAGCCTGCCAAAAACCCTTTCTCATAGCAATCAAATGCAAAATACATTTATCAAACTTTACCAGACCCCTTCCAAGTGCAAGCCTAATAGATATGAGATTGATTGTTGTACTTGAATTACTCTTCTCAATTTTAGTTTTATAATCCCATAGTTTAACATATTCTTTTTCGGTATCTCTTCGAATATTTTGCATAACAATATTTCTTGCCCTGTGTAACTTAGATAATCTCACTTTCAACTATAATTATTTTTTTTTTTATCATGTCTTTCAATTCCTCTGGGGTCAATTGGGTAATAAAGGTCAAATTTTAAAAACAGTTATTTGTCAATTATTGTGAAAATATCCTAAGATACTTGAATACTAAATTGCATTGATGTGTATTAATCAATTTTTTCACCTAAGCACAATTTAACTTTTTAACAAATCAATCAACTATTTTCTAAGGACATAACAACTTTTTATATACTATCTTCTCAAATTCCTTCTTGATTTTTTATATATTTAAATTCATTCCTCTTTTTAATGAATATTTTAAAAAAAATCTTTTTAAATTATTCCAAATTTTCAAACAATATTAACACTTTAAAATTAGATTTTCTTGTCATGTATTTTTTAATGAAATTTTTCTTTTTCTCCTCACTGTAAAATCTGTCTTCACCATTACTAGATTTAAAATTTTCATAATCTAAAGTGTCTAGATAATCTATTTCGTATTCATTTGCCTCGATTGCTTTTTTTTTTTTTTTTCCTTCTATGCTTCATCATCCCACTTTATATCCATATTTTCTTGATGCTCTATATTATATGAACTCCCTTAGTTCTCAACTTTTACATCCTACATATTTATCTTTACCTTATTAAATTTTCCTATATTAAATCTCCTAACATTTTTTCTAACCTCTTCCAACTTTGAGTCATCATCTTCAATTAGCATATCTATCTTAAGTTTACTTCTTGCATACTTTTTATTAT
Organism: Rhizophora apiculata; assembly: GCA_037832385.1. Classification (NCBI taxonomy): domain Eukaryota; kingdom Viridiplantae; phylum Streptophyta; class Magnoliopsida; order Malpighiales; family Rhizophoraceae; genus Rhizophora; species Rhizophora apiculata. Next base: position 2,461,443 of record CM075426.1, on the reverse strand, counting down.
TCTTTCCAACAACTTTTATGTTTATAAAACTATCCAAATTAATGTTACATAACAAATTATTTTTAATATAATTTATGTCATTTCCTAAATCCAAAGGTCTCTCTCTTTATTACTTTTCATTTTGTTGTCTTTTATTTACTCTTTTAATACTCTTTTGTATTTCACTACTTTCACTGCTTATTATTTCCTCATCTATTTGCCATTATTACTTTTCATTTTTTCTTCCATTTGTTCCTTTATCTGCTTTATTTTGTTCTCCACCACTTTCACTACTCATATTTTTCCAATCTACCTCCTCTTACTACTTTTTAGCTTTTTTACCCTCTTTTTCCTTATCTATTTTATTGTGGGCTCTATTACCCTCATTACACATACTTTCCTCATCTATCTCCACCATATTATCATCATCATCATCATCATCTTCATCATTGTGCATAACAAAAACATCAATCTTCTTGTGCTTTATGAAAAGGTTAATTAATTTCCTAATTAATGTATTAGTATATATGATTTCTCTTAATCCATTATCTAATGTCTATCTAGGGATTATATAGTAGATTTTTTTAAAATTAGGATAGCCTAAGTCCTTTATCACCATATATTGGATAGTTCAATAACAAAATCTATCTATCTCAATACCTTACCTTTGAACATTATCATCTTCATAATGTATATAAGGTTTAGTCTTCAAATCTTCACTATGGTACATAAATATCCTTCCATACATTCACCCATTATTTGATCAAAAAAACAAAAGAAGAAGACAACAAACAATACATCTTATATAAGGTTAATAAAGACATAATAACACAACTCTATAAACCAATGACACATGGGATAACAATAATAAAACCATATTTTTTCTTTTGTAAATAATAAACATATGATTTATCAATTTTAATAATTAAAGTAAATGACCTCTATATCTTAACCATGAAAACATGTTTAAAATAAACACAAGAGTATACATTTATAAGCAACAAGCATGTACTCCCTCTATCTTAATTATGGTAATATTTTTTCTAACAAAAGAGTAATAGAAATACAAAAGTTCACATTTTTAGTCCATATGAAACAACTAAACAAGTAACACACACTTAAAAAAATATAAAAAAGATTATAAACAACACATAAATAGGTATATGATAATGATATTAAGTTACATTTAATCAACACACTCATAAACCATAATACTCCCAATACTAGTAATCAACACAAAAAATACATTGAATCAGTTAACCTTTTTGATGACAAAGTTAATACCTAATGATTGGACCATTGACAAAAATAGAATAAGAAAGGTGCATAACAAAAATGGAGAAATGACCAATTTTACTAGGAAAAAAAAGAATATTTAAGATAAAGGGTGAGAATGAACATTGTATGTTTAGAAAGGGAGCATTATCAGTGCTAGTTGTTATTGGCTAAGCGAGAAAAATAAGAACTAAGCTAGTGAAAGTAAGTTGATTTTGGTATTTAGGTGCAAAATTATAGTTTAGATTTACATAATTTATGATTTTTTTTAACCTTATCATTATTGCATGTTCTTTTTTTTAAAATATATATATATATATATATATATATATATATATTATATATGTCATTTGGTTATGATACATTTTTAATAGTCAAGCCCTTTTTAATCCAAAAAAGTGCTTATTTGAGATGAAAATTAAAGGTTTAGTCATTAACTAAAAACTTAAAAAATGTTTAGGTCTCAATTGAAAAAATCCATAAAAGTTTAGGCCTTTTAGAAGGCTTATCCCAATTACAACATCTCCATACTTTCCTTTTGCTATCATATACCATAAAGATACACCACATATCTCTCTTATCAAACTTGCTACAAAAGTGACTAGGCATAAATACATAACAAACATTACCAAATACTCAGAAGTAACTTACCATGAGTTTCATTTTCCAAAGCTTCTTAAAGGGAGACACAAATTATAGCTTTGCTTAAAGAAGTTTATTGATCAAGTGAGCTATAGTTCTTATGCCCTTAGCCCAAAATCTTCCAGCATGTAGCATGCTTTTATACACCTTTGTGAGACATTCATTTTTTCTTTTAATCACACCATTTTGTTATGGTTTGTTAGGACACATTAACTATCTGCATATCTTATACTCATTTAGGTATTCTATGAATTGCTTTATAGTTTACTTTCTCTTGTTGTTTGTATGTAAGCACTAAAGCTTTTTTCCCTTTTCTTTTTCAACTTTTTCTTTGAATTCTTTGAATTTACTTAGTATTTTTTATTTTTCTTTCATAAAAAACACCAAACATACCTTGAGTAGTTATTTATAAATTTCACCATATACTGGTAGCCACTTTGATAGGTGTTTTATTCAACCAATATGTTTAAGTGAAAAGCTCCAAAGGTTTGTAACTCTAAATTTTGAATCCTTGTATTGTGGTTGATATGTCTTTCTATAGTAGCATACTACACATATTATATCATTTTTAACCTTAAGTTAAGGGAGGCCTTTAAGCATTGATTTTTTTATCATTACCTTTAGCTTATGATAGCTGACATGTCCTAAGTATGCATGTTAGAGATCTACTACCACAATTTTTTTTTTTTATCTTGTCCACATATGTTGATTTAGTTGATATCACGTAAATATAATCTTACTTCTTTCTCTCTAAAAATGGTGTGCTAATTTTAAATCTTTATAAACATTTATATTGTTAAGCCAAACACTATAAAGTTGTCTGAAACCATAAGTTGGGCTATTGACAGAAGATTTTTCTGTATGCTTAGGATGTGATAGATGTCCTTCAACTGGACTCCATTGGATGCATGACATGGTATGATCCTTGACTTGCCAACATGAGTGATTGACAATCAGAAATTGTTTGTAATTACCACAACACATCGTCCCTTATATTTTGATAGCTCTTGCAATTTTCCTTTATCATTAGTCATGTGGATAAAGTATTTGAAGTTAAAGAACCAATGCTCGTTGGAATCTAATTACGAAATTTCACAACAAATTGATTTAAATTTTGTAAAAAATTGGCTAATTGTCATATCACACTATGTGGCAAACATTAGCCCATTCTCTAATAGTTGAAATCGTATATCTTTTTTTTAGCAAATTGTGAAGTTAGAATGTCTAAGGCAGTTTTGGGCATTGTAACATACTTAACATGCTCTAATATGTCTTTATCTATTGTTGTCTTTATTGCAAACATTGCTTTTTTAATCTTTACACTACATTTCATCAATGTTATGGCATCCTCAGGTGGTATGGTGTTACGACCGTCAATAATCTCCCTAAGATCTTATCCTTGGAGGTATGATTCTTTGCATGTTTTCCATATACTATAATTTTGACTATTAAGCTTCTTGATCATTCTTATGCTAATGACATCCATCTTATCACTTATTCCCAAACCAAGACACTTCACAGTTCCAAATTGTATACAAGTAAAGTCTCTTCATGAACTCTACAGTTTCTGACAAGACTATAATACCAAAATGTTATATTTAGATGGATACTCTTAAAGTGGAAACTAAAACTTAAATAAAACTTTTTTATTATCAACACAAGTATTAATACATTATATTTATGCACAAACTCTTGTCACTCAACATTCACACCTCATGAAGTACACTCACAAGACCACTTGACTCACACAACTTATTTAACTAGCTTCTTAATTTTTCTCTAGTTATTATTGTTGTTGTTGTTATTTTTATGACACACACAATCTATTTCTAGTAGTATAAGATTGGTGTAAATTTTTTTAGACTAAAAAATAATTGGTGCACAACAAATTTGTAAATGCTTCCATAATGTCGGTAAAAAATATATATCAATGCTTTAGGAACCTTCTTATAAAGTTGGCAACTCTTTAATCTCGACACTTCTACAAGTTTTTTGCGTTGATTTTCAAAGTGAGCACTAAAAAAGCATCTGTCCTTGCATTTTTAACTCAAATTTTGTGCATTTCTCTGATCGTTTCATTATTTTGTCTATTAGTCACTGTAACCATCGTTGGTTGTTACCGTTCTAGGTACACGGCAATTCTTCGGCAATTGTAACACCTAATTTGATCTTTAGAAAATGAAAAGATAGAGGTGATTAATAACGTACAGTTAATTTTACTGAACATTTTAATAGATGTTCAATTTTAAAATTTATGGCCTAAAATGAATAATTTTTTTACCACTAAATTACAATATTTGGTAATAACTTGATTATATTCTGGTCAGTAACACCAGCTAATATTGCATTAAACAACGATTTCTACTGGATCTCCAACAATTCCAGCACATTTCATCATAAAATATGGGCCCAATAAAGAATGGCTGGGAATTACCCAATGAATGTTGTCCCTATCACTTTTAAGATGGACTTGAATTCGTCCGTTGGGTAGGCCAGAATCAAAAGGATTAACCCCTAGATATCCAATCCAGAGGTACTATTTCAAAAAAATAAAACACCGAAAGTTATGGGTTGGGCCCAAATTTACACAAAAAGATTTGAACCTCTACATGGGATTGATTTTGCATTTTCATTTTTTTTTTTTCCATCAAGAAGTAAGCTCCAAATGAGTTATCCCAACCCTGAATTTGGTTGCTCTACTTGAATAGTTTTTTTTTTTTTTCTTTTTCTGATTGTAGAAATAAGGGATCGAATGTCAAAAAATTTGAAATAAAAAATTTAAATAACTCCACTATATTGATCATGATTTTGTGACTAGTGGCTCTAGTTGAATAGTTTCACACCCTATTTTTATAGAGTCCAATTTATTAGAACTAACGGTTATTGTTAGCATCCCATCGTCATCTCGGTTCTAAGCCCTGTTCAGTTAACAATTAACACAAAGCCTTTTCTTCAATCTCTGCCCTTAATTGCGACTGAAATTTGTCTTCCTCTCGAAAATAAAAAAGGGCTTGATGGAACGCACGCATAAATTGTCAAAAGATCTAAATTAAAAAGGTACTCCACATCTTGTGATTCTATGGGCTCTCCCACCACCTTGTCCTCGACACAAAACTGTCTTCAATCTGTCCATTCTTGTGGTCTCAAATTGAAGGGTACAGAGTTGATGGGTAATGATCATTCAATTTTGATATCATTTTGCGTCCTCATCGCGAATCTCTGGTGGGGTCTTAGCCATATCAGCTTCATATGGTTGCGCCGGCCATCGTACCGCGATGTGGGGACCGTTGATTTCTCCACGCGGTCCCCACACCACGCACAACCAAATTCTACAGCCAAAAGAAATTTAATTTGTTGTGTTGAAGATTTTTGACTTGTTGATCATGGGTTTTAACATACTCAATAAGTTTTTGCAAATTTGCTATCTATACCAAAAATAGTCAGAAACAAGTGAATATGAGTAATTTTGATTGAACTTACAAATAGCAATTTTCTAAGTTATTGGAGATAAATACACGTGCAATTCGCCAACCTTTTATTTTTTTTTTTTTACTTTGAGTCCTTTAATTACTTCATCTCATAAAAACATTCTAATCAAGTCCAAATCACCAATACCATTAACCAACACCGATAAGTGTAAACATGGATGCCAATTTGACCGAATTGGCAAACTTGCCGCTTACAAAGAGAGAAACACCGTTGGAATCTAACTAGCATTATGGAGTGCCCAACAAGAAGCAACGGCATCGCTTCCGTCGATCCAAAGAGAACAAATATGAAATATGAAATATTATTTTAGTTAAAAAAACTACAAATATGGATATTGATGAATTATAATTTTGTCAAGATATTTATATCAATTGCAACAAGAAAGTTAAGATTCTAATGATTTTTAGTTTCATATTTAATTTAGAAAGATTAGATTTTAAAATTAATATTTTTTATTTTTTTATTAGAGAAAAGAGAAAAATTTAACTATTATTAAAATTAAGAGTTTGAATAATAAAATTCACTTAAATTTTAAATTTGATAACCACTAAATTATATAATTTTATATTATTATTTATATATATATATGTCATATATTTTTTATTTTAATTTATTTTATATAAACTATTTAATTTCTATTCTTAAATGATAATTTACAATTATTCTACTTTTCTTATTATCCATTTCTATTTTTTTTTTTTTTTTTTGAGATGTTGTAATTATTAAGAGTTTTGAGGTTTTAAATTTATTAACAATATAATTGCTATAATTGTCCAGGGAAAAAAAAAAAGTGGCTACTTGAATTTACCTACTTCAAGTTGGATAACTCTGGTGGAACAAAATATAAGTGATATATGTCACAGTCCTTTGTATTTAGGGATGGATAATACGTTAATATAGACACCTTCTAGGGAAGAGAAATATATTGGAACTAGTCATATAATAAATGTTGGTAAATATATATACATAGGAAGTTAAAAGGATGTAATATTCACTATTAGATCAATAAGAGATCTAACAGTTATAATTTGTCCAAAACTTGTATAAAAGAGGACCTCCTATTCCTCATTTGTATACACTTAATCTTCAAGTGGAATATACTTTTAAAGTTAATCTCCAAAAAGGTTCTTATGAGTTGAGTGTGAAAAGGCTGCTTAGGAAGCATTCTCAAAGCTGCATGGGTAGGACGCAATAAATTCATAGGCCTGTGACAGTTGGTATTAGAGACAGATTCATTCCAAGCATTATGGTAGACCTATGTTCTAATGAGGCGCTCATCATAGGTGATGACCGCTATGATCGTGGAAGGAAGGTCGATAGAGGTGCTGTTAAGGGAAAAAAGAATCGTGTTGTTTCGAGTTCGAGGGATCCAGTAGGGGACCTGACACATCGTATGACGAAGATTGAATCATTCGTCACTGATGTTCGAGGTTCGGTTGATGACCTGACCTAGTCCATTGAGGGTGTAGATGTTGAAAGGGAGGAGCTCATAGTCGAGATACAGGAGCTCAAAGTTGGCATAGGAGAACTTCGAAGAGAGTTACTGGGGACCTTAATGGTAGAACTCCATTAGTGGGATGAGTCCTTAGAGACCATGTTGGTGGCTATGTGCGTGGAGATTGCGGAGCTCAAGGGAAAGCTCGTAAAATCAGAGGCAACACACGTGAATGGGGTGATCACCGTGCAAAAACCACGTACAGACGCACTCAAGCCAAAGGAGTTTAGGGGTTCTTGGGTGGCCAAGGATATAGACAACTTCTTGTGGTACATGGAACGATACTCCCAAGCCATGAGGATCAACGATAGCTAATTACAGGTAAATACTGCATCTATATACTTAGCTGATAATGCTTTGTTGTGGTGGCATCATCGATCAGACGATGGGTGTGGAGATCCTATCACGACTTGGGATAGGTTCGTCGAAGAGTTCCGACGGAACTACTATCCTGCATATGTAGAGGAAGAAGCTCACGATGAGCTAAAACACCTTAGGCAGAGGGATGTAGTACGCGATTATGTGAAGCGATTTTCGGAGTTACTACTCCAAATCCCTTCAATGAATGAGACAAAGGTGTACCATCAGTTCATGAGTAGTCTCAAGCTGTTGACCAAATAGGAGCTGAAACAGTTCCAAGTGGGGGACCTTACAACAACTATTGTGGTGGTTAAATCTCTCATAGAGTATAGGATACCTTCCACCTCCTAGTCAGACTCCTATCCAAAGGATAAGACTAATGGTGGGGGAGACCGGGGCAAATTCAATCGCCTGAATGGAGGTAGACCGATGGCTGGTCCTTCAAAGGCTCATGCAGAATCTAGCAGTAGAGGTTACAGGAAGGTACGTATTTACAAGTATTACTTCTGTGATGGTGCACATATGGTGCGAGATTACCCGAACAAGGCTAAGCTGGTTGCCCTCTGCAAAGAAGATGAGCCAAAAGAGGAGGCACGATTAAGTTCGCTGCAGATCCTCAGTTCAATCAAGTCTAAGAAGGTGAAGGAGCCAAAAGGACTTATGTTTGTAGATGTGAAGATTGGAGAAACCACGATGAGTGCGCTCGTGGATACTGGGGCATCTGATCTCTTCATATCGGAAGAAGCTGCCAAGAAACTTAACCTTTGGGTTAAGAAAAGAGTCGGGTGGCTTAAGACTGTCAATTTTTACGAAGTCCTTGTCGTTGGGGTTACTAGGGACGTGGAGCTGCATATTGGGTAATGGAGAAGCCAGAAGACCTTTGAGGTAATTCCTCTTGATGATTATGATTTTGTCATTGGATTGAAATTTCTGGATAGGATCTATACGGTTATATTGCCCTTTGCTAAGTATCTTTGTGTACTGGACAAACGGTGCCAATGTGTGATTCCGGTTCATCATAAGTCGGACCGTGATCGGAAGATGATTTCAGCAGTGATAAGGGAGTGAAGAAGGGTGAGGTGACCATCCTAGTAACCTTGAAAACCGAAAACAGTAAGAGCAAAGGGAGCGAAGTCCCAACAGAAATGAGCCAAGTCCTCGATTTGTTCAAGGACGTGATACCTCCTGAGTTGCCTAAGAAACTTCCACCTCGTAGAGAAGTGGATCATCAGATCGAACTGGTGCCTGATGCTCGACTGCCTGTCATGGCGCCATATCGCATGACACCCCCTGAATTAGAAGAATTGAGGAAACAGTTGAAGGAGCTACTTAATATGGGGTACATTCAGCCATCTAAGGTTTGTTTGGTGCGCCTATCCTATTCTAGGAGAAACATGATGGGTCACTCCGGATGTGCATAGATTATCAGGTGTTGAACAAATTAACCATCAAGAACAAGTATCCGATCTCACTTGTTGCGGATCTCTTTGATCAGTTTAGAGGTGCATAGTGGTTCACCAAGCTTGATCTTCGTTCAAGCTACTATCAAGTTCGGATTGCCAAAGGGGATGAGCCAAAGACAGCATGTGTGACTCGTTATGGTTCGTACAAGTTTTTCGTCATGCCATTTGGCCTAACCAATGCTCCGCCACATTCTGCACTCTTATGAATAAGGTATTGCATCAGTTCCTAGATTGGTTTGTGATGGTTTACCTTGACGATATTGTGGTGTACAGTCGGACGCTCGAGGAGCACATCGAGTACCTTAGACAGGTTTTCCAAGTCTTATGTGAGAATAATTTATACGTCAAGAGCAAGAAATGTGCCTTTGCCCAAAAGGAAGTGCTATTTTTGGGGCATATTGTCAAGGGAGGACAAGTACATATAGAGGCAGCAAAGATCCAAGTCATCATTCAATGGGAGCCACCAACGAAAGTGATGGAGTTGAGATCATTCCTTGATCTCACCAACTACTACCAGTGTTTCATTTGGAACTACTCAAATATCACCATGCCACTCATGAACATGCTAAAGAAAGAGAAACCGTGGGAATGGACGGATCAATGCCAAAAGACGTTTGATTGATTGAAGCAAGCCATGACCGAGGAGCAGTGCTAATGTTACTCGATCAAACCAAGACTTTTGAATTGAAGACTGATGCATTAGATTTTGCTATTGGTGGTGTTCTTATATAAGAAGGACATCTAGTGGCATATGAGTCGTGGAAGTTGAACGATATCGAGTAATGATATACCGTTTAAGAGAAGGAGATGACTGTAGTGGTCCATTGCCTACGAACGTGAAGACATTATCTCCTGGGGTCTAAGTTCGTTGTAAGGACGAATAACGTGGTCACGAGTTATTTTCAGACCCAGAGAAAGCTGAGTCCGAAGCAAGCTCGATGGTAAGATTTCTTAATAGAGTTCAACTATGTGATGGAGGACAAGCCAGGGAAGGCTAACTTTGTAACTAATGCTCTTAGCCGGAAGATGGGGTTAGCTAACACAGTGAGTCGACCTAGCTGTCCATGGATCAACTGCATCAAGGAGGGACTCAAAATGATCAGAAGGCTCAAGCCCTCATTGGATATGCGTAAGAGGGCAAGGCCTGATGGTTTTGGTGTGATAATGGTCTTTTATATACAAAAGGGTGACGACTATATGTGCCACTCCATAGAAAGATAAAGAAAAAAGTGTTACGCGATTACCATGATTCAAAGTGGGTGAGTCATCCAAAGATCCACCGTACCTTAGCCCTTGTCAAAGATCAATATTATTGGCCTCAAATGCGGGATGATGTTGAAGCTTATATAAAGACCTGTCTTGTTTGTCAATAAAACAAACTTGAACAACGTTCATCGCTAGGACTACTAAAGCCACTTCTCATCCCACCTCGTCCATGGGAAAGTGTTTTCATAAACTTCATAGTAAACCTACCTAAGTCCGAGGGATGTCAGACTCTTATGGTCATGGTGGATAAATTCTCCAAGTATGCAACATTTGTGCCAGCAACAAAGGATTGCCCAGTTGAGGAGGTAGCTAAGTTATTCATGAAGCACGTGGTAAAGTATTAGGGAGTCTCATAAACGATTGTGAGCGATCGTGACCCTCGATTCACAGGGCGTTTCTAGTCTAAATTGTTCAAGTTGCTAGGGTCGGAGTTAAATCTCTCTACAAGCTTACACCCCCAAACTGACGATCAAACCAAGTAGGTCAATGCACTCTTGGAGATTTATCTTCGACACTACGTGAATACAACGCAAACAAATTGGGCAAAGTTGATCGACGTACCCTAATTCTCCTATAACTTGCAGCGAAGTAAGTCTGCCGACCAGAGTTCATTCGAGATCGTGAATGGCCAACAATCATAAACTCCAAGTGTGGTTACATCGGGTTATCAGGTGAATAGCTCACCTGTATATAAGTTTGCCAAGAATTGGCAGGAACAAGCAGACTTGGTAAGGGCATGTCTATGTAAAACCTCCAAATGCATGAAGAAGTGGGCTGACAAAAAGTGACGACATGTGGAGTTTCAAGTCGGGGACTTGGTGTTAGCCAAACTACACGTCATTTTTTGGTACAAGGATGTGCACAAGGGTCTAATTCGTCACTACGAAGGGCCATTTCAAGTGATACAATGGGTCAGGAAGGTCGCATACAAGCTGGAGCTGCCACCAAAATTAAAGGTACATCCAGTTTTCTATATGAGTATACTTAAACCTTATCATGAAGATAAGGGAGATCCAGATCGAGGGGAGTCACAACGAGCATCACTTGGAGCAAAAATTTCATATGACCGAGAAGTCGAATTCATAGTGGAAGATCAGGTTATACGAAAATGGTATTATACGTCGAGGTGTGAATATTTTATACGATGGAAGGGTCTTCCGGAAAGCGAAGTTAATTGGGAATTTGCTGAAACTCTTTGGCAGTTTAAGATGAAGATTGACACTTACCATGCTAAAGAAGCGACGAGGGCGTCGCCTGATTAGGTGATGGAGAATATCACGGTCCTTTGTACCTAGGGATAAATAATACGTTGAATTTAGACACCTCCTAGGGAAGGGAAATACATTGGAATTAGTTATATAATAAATGTTGGTAAATATATGTACATAGGAAGTTGAAGGATGTAATATCTACCATTAGATCAAGAAGAGATCTAACGGTTGTAACTTGTCTAAAACTTATATAAAAGGGGATCTCCTATCCTTCATTTGTACACACCCAATCTTCAAATAAAATATACTTCTAAAGTTAATTTTCAAAAAATTTCTTATAAATTAAGTGTGAGAAAACTATTTAGAAAGTATTTTCAAAGTCGTAAGGGTAGGATGTAATAAATCTATAGGCCCATAACACATAATTATACGAAATGGAAACAAGTGAAGACGAGGTTAGCAGCAAATCAATCATATCATCCACGATATAATTTGAATAAAAAGGTGTCTAACCTGTATACGGGATATACAACTCTTGAGCCAAGAATCAATTATGCATTTTGATCCAAACTTCACTTTGATTTGGAATTACAATTGGTAAGTGGAATGATACATAGCAATGGAGTAATGATTTAAAAAAAAAAAAAAATCTTCCCTCATTGTTTGAATTGTATTGTGTTTAATTGATTCTTTGTTTGTTTGTTCTTTTTTTTTTTCTTGGCATGCAACTAATTTTTATGTTCATCCATAATGATATTATTTTCATAGTTTTGCTGTAGAAGAAACAATATGCCAAATTTTTAGTGTTCTCATTTCATCAAGGTGTTTTGTGATCTCTCCACATGTCTATACTTTTGCTCTACAATTATTCTATATTTATTATTTTTCTTTTTTTTTTGTTAAACAAATATACATTTACTACCAATAGACTGTTTCATTTTTCATTTTAAATTAAAAATCGAGATGATTGAATTTGCATATGCAATGGAAACTAGAAATTGATATTGTTTTAATAATCTTGCAGTGGAAGAAACATTATGTCAAATTTTTAGTATTCCCACTTCTCCCGGGTTGTTTGTGACTTCTTCACCAGTCTATTTTTTCTTTATAATTATTTTATATTTATGTTGTTTTGTTAAACAGATACATTTGCTCACAATGGAAACTTTTTGTTCTTTTGAATTGAAAATGGAGATAATTGAATTTTCACCATGCATTATAAACGAATAAATTGGTATTCCTTTAATAATTAAGTTGTGGAAGAAATATTATGCCAGATTTGCAGTTTTCCACTTCACTCAAGAACTTTGTGATTTTTCACCTGACTATACTTTTTTTCTACAATTATTGTACATTTATATTGTTTTGTTAAACCGATATATATTTGTTATAATGAAAAATAAAAATATATAATAAAGCATATAAATATACTATTTTAAAAAATAATTTTATTAAATTATTACAATATAATTAAGATGATAATATAAAAGATTTTTTTATTATTTATACTTTATAAGTGAAATAATAAAAATAATATAAGTTTAATAAATTAAATAATTTTTTATAAACAAAATCAAAGAAAAAGGAAAAAATATTTTTAATTTATTAAAAAAAAATATATTTTTTTATTAAAATATAACTATTTTAATCAAAATAATTTAAAAAACTTAAAAAATAATTTAAGTTTATAAAGTCACGTTAACTCTTCTATATTAAGTCATTTTTATGAACAAAATTTTTTTTAAACCTTTTTTTTTTATAAAGTATAAAATATAAATATTATTTTATAAATATTTAAAATAAAATTTTTATTTTTAATATAAAATAAAAAATTTTCAAAATATTATTATTTTTAGTAGAGATTTTTTGTCCTTTTAAGTTGAAAATTAAGATAATTAAATTCATTGTATATACTAAAAAACTATAAGTTAGATATATTATGAAAATATAAGATATTTCATTTTAAAAATAGCAAAGAAGGTTTTTCAATGCTATTATATTGGTCACTTTTGATCGTGGCAATGGCAAAAATAGTTTTTTTTTTTTTTTTGAATTTTCTCCAATCCAACTTTCTTCTAAAGAGGACTCACTTTAAGAATATAAAACAATAAATAAGAATATTTGTGCCTAGTATGGGTAATAAATCTAGTAATAAAGCAGTTCAATTCTTCTATTACAAACTCACTTTAAGAATTTTTTTTAGGCTTTTCATGTTTCTTAAATCTAGATACCTTCTGGAGAAAAAATATGCATATATTAGAAAGTTGAAAGAGACGACATAGAAAGCAAATTGTTGATAATAGACATTGCAAACGTAGTCGAGAAACGTAGATTTGGTGCATGATTAATTGATGCTCGGGAGCCAAAAGACGGTTACTCCAAAGTAAACGTTATGATTTATTGAAGTTTTATCCGGATGAACCAGCTAGAAAATAGAGAGGTTTGAGAATAAGGATAATCATACAAATTCATAAATTAACGCACGTATATGCCAGTTATGAATGAACAAAAAAAAAAAAAAAAAGAATCGAGTGTTGTACATAGGAGCTTTGCCATTCTACGATCTACGCCGAATTCAATTAAATGTCTTTCCTGTTATTTATTTATTTATTTTCTGAACTGCATAAAAAGCTTCATTGCTAATCATTAAAATATGTAGAAAATCATTAATATATGCAAGAGATGTCTTGCCTACAAGAATAGAGGGACACAACTTTTAACGCATCCAAATAATCTGGACAACTGCAAGCATTTTGTGCAAACTCGATCAAAGGATAAAACAAAGTGTGTCTCTCCTTTGGATGTGATTCAATTATATGATGCTTATACTTTGCTCTAGGGTTTTATTCTCCTGGAAAGAGCTTAGCGGTCTTGTGGCAGTTCAAAACCCTGCGTTGTGCCCCTTATTTTGCAAAATTTCTTACTACGACGCAAATGGAAATCACCCCTTGTCATATTCAGTAATAGAACTACACAACAAGAGTTCTTAATTGGCACAAACGCAGATGATGCAAAAATGTAACAAGATAGGCAATCCGCACATATAAATTCAATCCATCTTGAGTTGGAAGACTTTTGCAGACTTTTATGGGAATGCTCCGTTCATCAATAGCCCATAAACAACAAGAAAAAGTTTCATTTCTTGGCAAAAGACAAGTAATTTCAATTTTCTCATAATTCTCAAACTGAAATCACAACTAACACAATTAATTTGCAAGCACAGGGAGTTGCGTTCCCAAGGAGGTTCAGGTAATAAAACAATCGATATAAAAGAATTAACAAGCAACAATTTGCATTATCCTCGTACGCACACAATACAAGCATACTTATAACAACATCGATGTATAAACTTAAGTCACTCTCCTGTAGCCTAACATGTGATCTCAGCTCAAATCATTAAATTAACCTGTAATCATGCATAATCACGTTCTCTTATTAAACAATCCAAGTTTGTAACCTGGAATCACAACCCATCTTTTTGTTCTAGCTGAGATACAGCTAATGCGTTGACCACTTTTTTGTTTTCGCCTAGGCATTCTGCCAACACAAGCATATTTTAGAGAAATGTGAAGTCAAAAGAAGCATATGTTCTGAACACCAATCTAAAGAGATTTGAAATAATGAATGATGTTATATTACATATTCCGTATCCTATTTTTCCTGCACATTGAAACACAACGGTTACTCGCGGATTCCTTTGGAGGGATGCAAATGAGAATTATAACATCTATTGGATATAATTAACCATATCATAAGGAAATAAGAAACTTCATTAGTTAAGGATGCCTTTCTATCTGGAAAGGGGACCACGTTAATTAGCAGCTTGAACATGTTGCCAAACAGTAGAGCATTGATAGAATATCTCAAATGTGAAAGGTTTAATACCCAATCTACTACTCAACATTAAAAAGTGCATTGGATTTTTTTTTTCCCTTTTTTAACTTTGATACGCAGGGAATACAAGGAAGAGGTTAATAGAAAAGCACAAAATGGTTGATGGGAATTGAAACAGAAATCATAGGATATATAGACTTTGTACGATCCCCTCTTGCTTGTCAATGCTTTCACTTCCTACTCTATTTTTATTTCTTTGGGGAGGGAGCTTTACACTTCGTATTTTCCGTTCCTACTTGTACAATTGCCAATTTTGTACTCTCTTCTATCCAATAAACTGTTGCTCGTTGACTTGCATATGTAAAAAAGTATGTTTACAATCCAGGATGTTTTGTTTGTGCAGCATGGGTCTTTTTCATCAATTCATGGTGAGATGATCATGCTACTATTTCTAAGGGATAACACATATAGGGCGTTTTCTAGTACATAGGACTCCCACACACTTTAGGATCTAAGAGATGAATCTCAGGACGACACACGTGTGTTGTCTAAATTCTTTTCCCTCTCTATGCGTCTCTTTCTCTTTCCCTCTCTAATCCGACACCTGCTGCCCCAGGACAACAAACCAACGGTGACTTTTTATCAGATTTGAGAAAGAGGTACCAAATTTTGGAAGAGCTCATCCATGGTTATTGATGAAGGGACTCAAACTCCTAGATTTGATGGCAGGTTGTCAGAATCTACTCTCTACTGTTTCAGACTACGTTTTTTTTAGGGGAAACAATAAGGTGCCTTGGGATGCTGCACATCAATTTGAAGTGAGAAGTTGTGGAGTTATTTATGTAGCAAGCTCGAAAAACTTACCTGATGACTCTGGAATTAGTCTCTTAAATAGGAAAGCAATATAAATCGTGTTGGAATGTTTCATCCTTCAAAGCATTTATTCTAGTTTAGGTAAGCTTCCTCCACTGTTCAGCCAAGAGTCTTCCCCAAGCAGATCATCTGGTCTAGGATGATTTTTTCAAAGGTCTTGCAGCTGGCAACAAGAAATAGAATCCTTAATTTGTCTAAGTTAAACAAGAGATGGCACGTAGCAGCTGGTTAGGATGTGTTTTTTGTGTGCGCAAAATTAATTGAATACCAATCACTCATTTACTATGATTTCTCTACAACAATATGCAATATTGTCTTTCTGATGTCCCTTCAATGGCAATTTATTGACCTCGGACAAATGTGGGACCTTTTACTGGCACGCATGGTTCATCATTCGTCCCATCTGAGAAGGGACTTGCGACTAATGATCACCACAGCATTATGTTGGCACTTATGACCGGAGAGAAATAGGATTTTCAAGAATAAATAGAGAATTTGTGAAAATAACAATGATAATTCAAGGAATAGTTTCCAGTGTAGTGTCTGTGTGTGGGGAAGAATTTTCAACATTATTGATGCTACCACATCGGAATCGATGATCAACCATTGTGTGGACTCTATCCAGCTCCTACCAACATATGCCATCCTAGATTTCGTTCTATCGGAACAAGTAAAACCCTAAATATCTAGTACCTCTGGTTTTCTATTTTTTTATTTTTTTAAAAAAGAAAAAACATGAGAATGAGTATAGAACATGAGTCGTAGCCCAAAATAATGAAACTCACGAGGAAGAATGAACACTTGAGGAAGAACAACAAGGCTACAAGGCCATAATAATCCAGTGGTTAACGCCTTACCTTACCTCCTATCCTTTTTGAATGACCTGGGACATGTTTGTCCCTGTCCATGAGTCCTTTGCTATAGTACGTTTGATTACCTGCAAGAGAACAATATAAAAAACAGCAACCCCAGTTGCCCCCACATGCACTTATATCAAGAGGAATTATCACACTGGCCTTTGTACGATTTCGTGCGAAAAAAAAAAAGAAGCCATTGAAGCCTTGCCTTCCAATAACCCACCAAAACCAAGGCAAAAGTGAAAAGGAAAAAGGAAGCCAGAATTGAAGTGGAGTTACCTCTGTTTTAACAGCACAGAATCATAGATCCAGCTATTTCAGGTATAGTAGTCATCTATTGCTGATGCAGCATCATCAAGATTCTCATGCTTAAAAAAAAAAAAAGAAAAGTAGAAAAAAGAAAAAAAAAAAAAAAAGGAAAGAAACAAGCTTGGGCGGTTAGGCCGAAGGCCGATTAATATATAATACTTAATAGCACTTCAACAACTGGCAAACTGCCGTGCATTTGCATGTGAATCTTGATGATGCTGCGCCTGCAAACGATGGCTGTTGTGTTGCTGATTCCATGCATGATCTGAATCAAGGAACTGATTTTCCAACTGGAAACCAGGTTATTAAGAAGATTAGGAGAGGAACATACTCATGTACTGTAAATACATATTAAAGACACAAGAGCCTATCTCTTTTGCAGAGATACTGTAAGCCGCCGGATCCGGCGACTGTTGTTCAAATCACTAGATCCAACTGGCACGGAGGTGCATTCTCATCACGTTCAACCTTGTCCAGCGGTTCCCCTAGGTGGCACTCAGTAGTTGGCTTTAAGGTTGAGATGAGAAACAAACAAACCCTCCAAACAAAAATAATAATAATAATAATAATAAATAAAAGAAATGAATATTATGTTAAAAGAAAGGAAAATTTTTGAATGAAAATGAAAGGACAGCCACTAAACCAACAACTCTAACTACTTGTCCTTTTGGGTGATTCATGGTTTTGGGGTTTCTGGGGGTCAGCTTTATGGTAGTGCTTGAAGCAGGATCACCATAAAAAATCCCCCACCCCCATCCCCATCCCCATCCAGCGGTCTAAGCTGATCGATCGAGTTGAGGAAGGTGAAGAAGAAACTAATCTCTAATGGGTAGATATCAGGCAAGAAGAAGCCTTAAAAAAAAAAAGAAGTAAGAAAAAGCAAAAACATAAAAAGGCAGGCGCAGATTTATAAACAGCATCAAACTTTAGAGATCAGATATATATGTGTATGATATGAAATCCGGCCCCTAGTGATAATTTTTATCTTTCAAAAAAAAAACAAAAAACAAAAAGTTCCATTGAAACCCAAAGTGTATTTAGAAGAAATGAGTGATGATATATAATGAAACAGAGTGGAGGAAGGACAGGATGAAAACAGGCAGAGAAGTGTATTGGGACATTAAATTCAAATAGCAGAGAGAAGAGAGAATGGTGATCAGCAGAATGCGCTTGTGGTGTTTATATATACACGATGCCACTTGAAGGAGTTTTTGAGTCACTGGCCGGTACATGGAATTTATGTGCTTTCATTAACTTTGTAGTTTTTACCTTTGTTTTATTTAACTTCACTTATCCTTGATGGGTCTGAGTTGTTTTCCTTAGTTTTACTTTTTCTTACATTTTCTTTTCTTTTATTTTTTTTTTTAGGAGCACCTTCTACTCAATATATTTCTTTTTACTCGTTATAAAATCCTCTGGGCAACGAATAACATAATGTCGAGTTCATCTTTATTAATTACTAATTACTTAATAGAATTTTAAAACAAAAAAAAAAAGCATCAAATTAGAAAATTATGAAAAAATATATAAAAATGAAATTTAAATAAATTAATAATGAACAAAAATATACAAAAACACAATTTGAATAAATTAAACAGAAATAATATTATATTTCAAATATACACAAAATAAATTATATTTTTAAATTTTCATACAATAAATTATAAAAATTATTTTTTAAAATACAATAAATTTTTTTATTATTTTATATTTCTCGAGAAAGTGACAATAACCACTTAAACTCGATTAAATTAGCAGTGACATAGAGAGAGAGAGAGAGAGAGAGAGAGAGTAAAAGAGAAATCACAAATTAGATATCTCTCAATCTGAAGTGTAAAGAATGATTTTTTTTTATATAACATGTTTATCATGATTGCTCGTGAATAGGAATCGGCGTCGAAAAAAGTCTCCCATAAATTCTAATGATAAGAAAATGGCTATTGACTTAAATCCTGCGACAGTCAGTACAACAGTTTTAATACAGTTAAATTGACCAAATCTAAACAACGAGGTTTTTTAAAATGCATTAAGTCACAACGTCTGTTTTCTCAGAAAAGTTAATGACGCCAATCCCATCGCTAGAATATTCAAGAGAATTCATATTGCTCTCGAAATCCCATTTTCATTTTTATGTATGCATACGTTATTTTCAATTAATGTGTGAATAGTCAACTGATCATGCATATAGGCACATCCGACGATTAAATCTTTTGTCTAGAAATGTAGGCTTCGGCCCCATATGTTTGTTACAACGTTAGGAGATTCGCCCACGAAACTTGTTACCATCCACGAATAATAAAAATCGTAAATATGCTAAAAAATAAAGATGTCTGTAATACATTTAAGACTTTTATTGGCATCATCTGCTGCACTAGTGTGTGATATATCAATAGCGAGTGAAGGAAAAATAATAAATAGTAATTTATTTGGCTGGCTCTCGGCTCGGCCAAGATGCATAATTTGTTGTGCTCTCTCTCTCTCTCTCTCTCTCTCTCTCTCTCTCTCTATTGGAATGGTTAAATCTTGGATTAACAGTTGGAGGGTGTCAGTCGACTTTTGCTTTCTCTAACGTTTTTTTTATTGGATAACCTATACAATCGCGGCACTAAAACCGGGTCCAATGCGTAGAATCTTGAGTTCAAATTTTTAGTGGAAATTATTGTGTTAGAATCGATCTTTGACAATATCTTTTGACTTCTTTTATTGGGTTGCAAGGATTATAATTATAACTTGTTATTCTATACTCGGCTCGTTTTGAGTTTAAACTCTGCTCGGCGTCGGTTAATCAATATAATTAATATGCTCTATGTGTCTAGTCTATAATTTAATTTATTGAAATTGTATTACAACAAAGGCTCTTTCGTTTGCCGTCTTCGATCGGCACATATTTTCGTGTGTATCGAGGCATGCATAATTTAGATAAACCCCAAGTTCTTCTTTAATTCTTTTGCAGACGACAGCCGTGCATTTTAAAGACATGCGACGGTGGAGACTGGGACGGATGCAAGCTGTATCTTCGAGACCACAAAAATAAAAATGAAATGATCGGAGAAAAAGTTCTGTAAATGGACCAAAAATTGGAATCATATTGGGTCAATGAGATTATTAGCCTTTGTTAATTTATGCAATTTACGGTTGTGAGATTATTAGCCTTTGAAAACAGGCGCATGTGATCTATGTGCGATCGATTTTACTTTGGAAAGTGCTTAAACGGCGAACTATCGTCATTTATAAATTAATAATAATTCGATAGTCAAACAGTCGCGACCGTAACAAGTGGAAAATTGCCGGAAAGAAAAAAAAAAAAAACTAATCCAGATGGGTCTAACAGCTCGCGGTGGAAACAATGTTGTCTTGAGCTTAAGTAAGCAGACACCAAATTTAGATGTAAAATAAATATTTAACTTAATTATAACTGATAATTATAATAAATTAATGTCTATTTTGTTTTTAAAGTTTTATTTTTAACATTTTTCATACTGTATTTTGCCCGATTAGAAAGAATCAAACGCACAAAAATGATAATTCTTCTTTTTTCTTCTTTAGCAAGTAAAGTTTATACTATTTATTTTATAATGAATTACAAAAAATTAAGAAAAAGGCCAAGCCCCAAAATCCACACTAGAAGACCTCACAAAAAAGAGAGAACAACGTCAATTTCAATAACTAAGAATCACCATAATTCCCAGTGCACCGAGCTAGAATATTTGAGAGTGAGGACACCAAGCATAGCCTTTAATCAACAGGCAAAACCGAGCACCGCAAGAAGAAGGACACGGCATCGAAGCTTGTAATTTACTTATCAAATTCATTCACTTATCAAAAGAAAAAAGAAAAAGGACATGGCATAGGCATCATCCTCCAGGTAAATAGCTTATACCCCATGAGAAAGTGTTTACGACTAACACTACTATTCCAAAATGCTCTATTAGAAAGCTGATACAGAGTGAGGAAAAATAAAGTGCGCCTTCGACACCGTCAAGCGCACTTTCCAAATGCAATTAGAGAAAGCACAATGTTGCAGCAAATGATTTGTATCCTCATTCTCATCCAGACAAAGAAAAACACCTGGTTGCCAACACCCATCTCTTGCAAAGATTAAGAATGTCATAATTCTATGTCACACAGGCGAGCAACAAAAAATGTGTTTACCTTGGATGATATAATTAACTTGGACCTCACCAACTTTAGAGGCAGATTTTTCATTTCCTCCTAGTTACAGCGCCCGAGATTTGAGTAAAAATTCTCGACAGCGAACTTTTTGGACCAAAAACACAACCAAGTCGACTTGTCAAATTGTTGGACTCAAGTCGATGTTAAACAACGGATTCCCTAAGAAGTGAGCACTCCTCTGAATGTCAAATTGAAATTTAGATCCCACCACAAAGGGGGTCATCGTCAACTATGTGGCCAATTTGCACCACTTCAATAAGAGGGTTTAACAGTAGCAAATGAGTGTCATTCTATAAAGTCAGGAAATTTCCTATAAGAGTCTTAGCATCAACTATGCGATCCATATATATATAAAATGAAATTTAAGCCTTCTAAAATACACTGACCCGCAACAATCATATTTCGTCAAAATTAGAGACATCCATAAGGCCCCATTTTCTGTTCCCAAGTGCCAAATCTGATTTCCAAGCTTTTTTCTTCTTTTTTTTTTTTTTAATTTCTATTTCTTATAATTCAGATCGCACAATTTTCCAAGCAAGGTTGTGTTCATCATATATCAATTTTTTATACTCAATCACTTCAGACCAAGACAGAAGACGATGTTTAGTTTGGTCAAAGTTGACACTCCAGAGAAACCTAGCTTGGATTCTTTCTAGGTCCGAAAGGAATATGGAACAAAGAAAAATAATAGATGGGAATTTGGGACAGATTCCCCTTCAAGAGAGTGTTCCCCCACCCCCACCCCCCCACCCCCCCCCCCCCCCCCCCAAGAGAAAGTTACGTGGACCTCTTGTCTTCGATTCTCATTGGCCAACATGTCACTGCACTTGACTTGGCACCACAGGGAAGACTCAAATATGTGGATGTCCAACTTGTTAATTCTGCCAACCTGGAAACCTGAAATTTCTATGAAGCGAGTGAGAGTGACCTTAAGCTACAAAACTTGAGAGGGATCACTACGGCACATTAACAATGAATCATCTGCAAATCACAGACGGGGTAATCTCAGTGAATCGTGTGGTTTCATTCATGAAGAAACCATTAGCAGGACCATGTTTAGTCAATAAGTTGATGCTGATAGTTAGTGCCTCCATGATGAATAAGAAAGGGAAATGAGAGGCCACTCTTCCTCATTTCTTTTGTCTCAATCTTCTCTTGCTTGTGAAATAAACTCCTGATTCACCATTAACAAGAATAGAAAATAAGCTGCAGAAATACAAGTATGAATTCATGATATTCACCTCCAATCTCTAAATGTCATACGTCGTAAAATAAAATGGATCTTGCATTGACAGTGAGATTGATACATCTAATTATAATGACATCGGTAAATGTGCTTTCGAATTGGTCAGGTTGTGATGAAAGTATTACACTAATTTTTCACTATTACTCTTTATTAATGTTGAACAGAAATATGAAAAAAAAGGAAGTGACCAAGTGGTACGGCAAGGGGCTTTAACGAGTAAAAATGTGGAAATTCATATATTATGCAACTTTTTCATTAAAGGAACCATATAATTTCCCTTACATCTCCTTGCACTGTTGCCTGGAAGCTTAGAAATAAAACCTTTCTTGTATTGCTGCCCAAAAAGCCTCGAGAGAGAGAGAGTGAGAGCGAGGAGATGAAATTTGGCATGCTAATGCACGGTGGACTAATGGTCAAGGCGCCGTCAATCGATCCGGTTCTAACAAAGAAAGTGTTTGACTATGTAGTCCATACTTGAGCCCCAACTCTTAATTTTGGTCAAAAATGAAAAATCTACCAAAAAAACAAAAAACAGGAAACGCCCTAAACCTGCTTGGTAGCGCGGCAACTGCTTGCCAGTGAAAAATTAGTGCAACAACCAACAATCAGAAAAACAACAACACCAATCATGTTAAATCCACCTGATCTCCTGTTATAGATTTTTTCACCTCCCGGCCGAATAAGTGGAGTTAAAGCTACAGCCGCTGCATGAGTCTATAAGGGTATCTTAGATTTTTGTAGAAGCTAACCTTTATTAGCTTTCTCTAGCTAAGAATAAAAAGCCACTAGAAAAGGTGGTGATGGCTTATCACCTTTATACTATCACAGCTATTTATAAGAGGACCAATTATATATGTGACAAATCATACTTTTTTACTTGAAAAGAACAGAAAAGAAAAGAAAAGAAAAGAAAATTCATGAATGACCCCATCCGGGTCCCGATGGCTATAATTCTGGTACGCTAGAATGTCTTTTCTCTTTGCAAAAAGCAGCGTGGCAAACTTTGAACCATTGCTAACTACCTTGAACCACAGATGAGTATACTATCCGAGAATGGTCCCTTTTTCATTGATCTGTCGATTTTCTAGTGGGTCATAGAATATAATTAAAGGCAATAATTTTTGATGCGATGTACAGGGAATCAACATGGAAGTGGGCTTGTTTACATATTGAGCAACTTTGATATAGTGTCTAATCTGTGTTCATATCGTGTGAACATGCAGTTCATTTATTTCAATTCCTGGGAGACTCGTCTAGGGCGGGTTTATTCGTTATGCTAGTTAGCAGTTGTTCTCCAAATACGGATAAATGGTTCCCTATAACTAGAATAAAGACTAGCTCAAAGGTATAATCCCCAGTGTTAATCCATGATTTACTCAATAAAAGCCAAAGAAATTTTTTTTTTTAAAAAAAAAAAAAACTTAATTTTGAGAGAAAACAATGATTCTTAAATGCATATTTGTACTGCAAAACCTACAAATTATTTTGGAGAAGGGAAATGCAACCAAAAATCAAACAGCCAAAAAACACTAGACAAATTGCTGTGGATAAACCGCAGCATGCTCTTCTCTGAAATGGACGTTCGCAGCCTGCTTTCACATGGACAGCAAGGAGATGAAAACCATTTCTTGTTTTATGGAGCAACGAAATAAAATTTTTCTTACCACCAAATATAGTCTATTAGTAAATTAAGCGATAAAATAATGCTGACAAAACAAAAAATTCTATTGTTTTACATTTGAATAGGAAATTAAATTATTAAGTATAAAGAAACTATATGAAAATAAAAATGATAAATACATTTGAAGAAAATTAATGAAATAATATAATTTTTTAAGATTTTTCACTCCTAATGAACTCACTTTTTTGTTATTATAATAATATCTATATTAACTACACCTATATATATACTATTACTAGTATTATAATAATGTGATATATAAATTTATTATATTTATTGATAAATATATTTTTGTATGGTAATAAAAAAAAATTAAATTATGAGTTTTTTATAAATTATATTTAAAAATAATATTTTTATTTTAAAAAAATAAATAAAAAGAGAAATTTAAAATTTTTTTTCTTATTTTAAGAAGTATGTTTTTTACTTTTAACAATTATGTTTCTTTTTTAATTTTATTTTTCTGCATTGTGTAGTTTATATATATATATATATATAAATAAATTAAATATATAATAAAATTTTAATTTTATTAAAATAATAAAAAATTATAAATTAATTATTAAATAATATAAATCATGAGAATATGTTAAAAAATTAAATTTAAATAAAATACTTATATTTTTTTAAAATTAAGTAATTATTATTATATAAATATTTTATTAATTTTTTTAATATATATTTAAATTAAAAAAAATTTTAAATTAACTTAAATTATTAAACATGATCAATACTAAAATTAAAACTGTTGTATAACCCACCACTAAGCGGCTGCCACGAGTTGAACTTGATTGGGCTGTCAAGTCTGAAGTTCTAACGTCTACGATGAAATGGTACGGCAGACTGACTTTCATAAATCTGCAGCTTAAAGTAATGGGCCCATCTGCCTTTGTCATGGCCAACAACCTAGTACTATTACGTCTGCTTTAACCTCCATGATCGTGCAATGAGTAAACACTGTTTCTTGTTTCTTAATCGCTACCCTTTTTACGTTTTTAGCTTTTTCATTTTTTTTTTTTTCAATGAACCGCTGTCAGAGATTTCAAGATGTTGCTTGTCACGTTATGACGGGTTTCAATGGATACTACGTAGAAATCGCTTATATTTTCCGATAATTCAAAAAAAAAAAAAAAAAGGTAAGAAGAAGTCTAACTCTAGAAGATGTCACGGCATATTACCCATGACCAACATAGCTCGACGGATGGAACTGGGTGATGCCCAGTACTTGCATGCCAATTATTTCGCAAACATTGACGTAGGAATTGAATATTGCACACAAAGTGAAAGAAATAGAGTGCTGGGATTTATTTTGTAATAAATAAATAAATAAATAAAAATTAAATAAGATACATTATCTTATTTATTATTTAATATATAATAATTATATATTATCATCTTAATTTATTATTTAAATTATATAATTTATTTTAAAAAATTATACTAAAAAATAATATATATTTTTATTATAATAATTATAAAAAATATTTTTATATTATTATTTTTTACTATAAATTTTTTATTTTTTTAAATTATATTTTAAATTTTGTATTATTAAAAATTTAAATAAAAATTAAATTAATTAAAAATTTAATTCAATTATTTTTATTATAATTTATATAAATTTTATAATTTATTTATATGATTATTGACTTTTTTTTTATAGTTATAATTTAACTAATTATTTTATTTAAATTAACATAAAATAATATAAATAATAACTAATTAGATACTTGTTAGAAATTTGTCACAATGCAATCACATTACCAATTCATCAAATTACTCAAGACTCCAAGTTGAACAAGACATCTAGAAAAGAAAGTATTCACTTTAGTTTAAACACTTTGGGTTACAATTATTAACTTAACTTTTCTTGAAATTGAGGAATTATTCCTTAACTCATGCCTTGTTAAGCTAACATGTCGGTAGTGGTGGAATTGCATTAAACTCAAGAAAGTGGGCGGATTAACACTTAATTAATTAGTAAACTTAATATGTGCTTGATGCTTACTTTGGATCCTCCTGGACTTTTGCAGGTGTTCTATATGCCTGCGCCAGCCTGACATCTTGGGAGAAGAGAGAGTGGAACTATAGGCGTGAGTGAGGCAGAACGGGGCCGAGTAATTTCTTTTTTGCCTTTTCCAAAATCTAATTTTTCAAACTTTATCAAAACTTTATTTCTGAATGATATCAATTTTCCCCCAAGATAAACTTCATTCCTTTCGTTCTCTTCTTTGACAGAGGGCGTAAATCCATGCTTTGAGTCGCCCTAACATGAACTCATATTCGTATCTGCCTGATTATTTGGGCCTCTTTATAAGTGGGCTCAACTAAATATAATCACAAGGCCTCATTTTTCGACGACCCGTGGACCACTCATTATGCTTGGCCCAAAACTGTCTCCTGCTGTTGTGTGTCTGCAACTAACAGCCCAAATCCAGGAAGGCGGTCCAAGCGTCAACGACCCCTTACTATGCTTGAACTGGTTATGGACCAGTTACTAAGGACATTAGATTTTAGATGATTCATTTTGTGGAAGCATATCATGCTCATTAGGATGAAGGGACTTAGATAACTTGTTTCATTAATGATGCGGATGGTATATATTCTAGAGAATAGAAAACCCTCTGCAATCATCTCCAAGCTGCCGGATTTGTTGATCTAACACGAGACGAAGCAAGAAATGCTGACAAGTGTAGCTTTTTAAGATTTCAATTCAGCTTCTCCTCTCAAATTTGCTAGGGGTTCGTTGAGATCGTGCACGCTCTCATTTATATATTTAACCTTAAAAGGTGGATTTGTGGATTTGCTTGTTGAAGCGTGCTGGCGTGAGGCACTAGATCAAGCTGGAAAGGTAAGTTGATCGAGCCGGTGAATTAATACACCGACGTGCCCCAGCGTCTTGGTTCCACTTGTAAAAAGGCAACTCAGTTTGAGTCGGAGGCCTTGATTTGCATAACCTGGTATTTAGCTTCAACTCTAGGCTTTGGTTTCTATGTATATCACAGAAACTACCTTTGAAGTCATAGTTTGAAACGGGATTAATATGGTTATCCTATGACAGTATAGAACCGTGTATAATAATGTCAACAACAACGACCTTGATTTTATCTTCAAAAGAAGCCGACTTTGGCATAAGAAACTCAGTAAAATCAGTAATGAAGGGCACGGGCATCCTCCAAAAAAGTGCTCAATAACTCAACTTCCTCCAGAGATCAGTGTTGCCAGACCCAGCGCTTGCTTTGCCAGCTATGAGTTTGGTCATCATATCCATATCTTCATTTCCTTCACGAGATATGCTTTATTTAGAACCACCCTTCTCGCCTCTCCTCAGTCCCACTATATAAACACATTCAACGCAAGCCCAAAATTTGATTTAAACAATAAAGCAAGGAGTTAAATCACAATGTCTAGCGCCCTTTTCCTCAAGTTTATGTTCCATCTTCTTCTCCTTCTATCGTTACTGACAACGATGAGCAGTTCCAATCCTATGGCTGGGGTTGTGTCAGCTACAAGGCCATTGGAGACGAAGTCCCCTAAATTCAAGACCTTGAAGCCAAAAACAAGCCGTGGATCAAGAGGGTTTAATGGTAGAGATGTGGAGAGTTGCTTGCCAAAAGGTTTTCATCGCACGTCTGCACCTAGCCGATATATAAACTATAACACTGGTAGTTCAACAAAGTGTGTCACAGAAAAACATGTTAATGGACCGTAAAACGCTTTCTTGGTTTATGTTTCCCTTAATTATGCATAAATATGATTGGTGGTGTTATAGATATGGCACATGAATGTATTTATTTTGTGTTCAATTATTATAAAATACATTTTACTTATTTTATTTTCCGAATCTCCTTCTTGCACATTACATATGTGTTCATTCTCTTCTCCACGGTATTTTTTTTTTTTTTAATTATTAAGACAAGCCAAGTTTTATTAAGTATATAAGAGTTACAGTATAAAAACCAAGTCAAAGGAAATAAGTATTACAACCAAGCAATAAGATTTGACTGTGGAGTGATACCCTGTTTCACTAAGCCATCAGTCACAAAATTAGATTTCATGCTAATATCCTCTAAACACCAACTATCACTAATACAAAGAAAATTAAAAGTTAAAAAAAAAAAAAAACTGCTCTGAATATCTCTACAGACATGATACCTTTTGCTTCTATTAAATGAGTTTGATGTTAAAATTAGATTTTAAAATGAAAGGTAAATTTTTTTTTTTGGGGGGGGGGGGTGGGGGGGGGGGTTCTATGAAAAGTAAATTCTTTAAGTTGTCATTGGATGCTATTAGCACAATTTCTTTTAAGATGGCCAACACTTCAGCATGGATTGAATCATTGTCCTCAATTGAGCAATAAAAAAAACGGACAGAAAGAGCCCTTCTGAGTTTATAAGAATACCTCCGTACTAGCAGGGCCTGGTTTTCCTTTGGTCAAATCATTTAACATTCCAGGACAGGTGCGCGTATGGGGGGATCATACTTCAGGAATCTTAGCTGATTTGGAAAGCATCCACCGCCCTCAAGCATCAGCCAAAAGATGGAGAAATTGAGCACCGTTAGGAGAGTCGATATCTTTGACCTTTAGCCAAACATTAAGCTTTATCAAAATTAAGTCAAATAGAGAAGCCCAATCGGGATCGAATCCCGAAAGATAATCCTGTTTCGTTGAATCCATAAGGTCCATGCCACAATAAGGAAAATGGTGAGCATCACCATTAACTAAGCAAGTTAGCCTCACAAAATTCTCATCCAACGTAGATGGCAGGCACCATTGCATCCTCCATCAATATGCAGTCGCACTCCAAAGTTTCCAAGCTGAGGACAAAATAATAACAGATAATTTGAGGTTTCAGGATCCACATCAGAAAAAGGACATTGTGTATTATCAGCCAGGATAAGTCCTTTATTAGAAATGAACACCCTAGTGCTGATCCGATTTAACATTGTCAACCTGACAAAGATTTCAGTCTTTGGGAGGACTAGAACAGTCCTAACATTAGTGAGTTTAACTACAAGCACAAACTTAGTATGCCTATATAACTATTACGAGGGCCATAGACTGACCTGCAGATCTAGGTCTACTTAAGCCTTCTCACATGTCACAAAGAACTTTTGGAAAAGGAAATCATTCTGATTTTTCAATGTTTGTGCTCTTCAGGAATTTGATATATCTAGACTAATGATATGCTCAGGAGGGAGTTTGTCTTGTACATTTCGTTATTTGTATTCTAAAATTGCAAAGATCTCATAATGTGAGGATCTAAGACCCAAAGTTGAGATTGAAGTGCCCACTGGATTCCAAGAAGGATCGGTTACAAATTTCCAGAATTAAAAAGAAAAGGAAAATATAGTTAAAATTCGAGAACTAAAATCGTTAAAAGATGTAGAAAAAGAGAGGGGGGGGGGGGGGTGTTAGATATGCACCTCTAAGATGGCTAGTCTTAATTGACTTTGTTGGGTATCAGAAAAGCTCGCGAGCCATTCCCATCCCTGTCAGAGGGAGACCCAACCATCTCATCTCTATCTCCTCTTCTATCAACACAATCAATTTGATTACAATTTTGTAAAGGACCCACTACAGAAACAAGGTCTTGCAGATGGATCTAGACGGACAGAGAGACAAAGAAGAAGTTATGGTCTGCACTAATCTTTTTTTTTAATATATGTGATATATATAAAAGATAAATATACATATATCACTTATAAAATTTAATTATATATATAAATAAATATTAATTTTATATATATAAATTTTTTTTATAATTATATATATTTTTTATTTTATCTATTTACTCATTTTTACATAGAATATATTTTTTTGTTATAATAATTTTTTAATTTAATATTTTTTAAAATTATTTTTTAAAAAAATATTAATTAAAAATATTTTTATTTTTTTATTAAATTTATCATATAATTTTTAATTTACCGTATAATTTTTAATTATATATTATATGAGATATAAATATTTATTATTATGACTTATAAAAAAAAATTTTTTTAAAATTTTATTTAAAAAATATAAATATATTTTTTATAATTAAAAAATAAAATAATATATATTTTTATATTTTAAATATATTTTTAAAGAATTTTAAATTAAATAATTAAAATAATATTTTTTTAAAAAATATTTATGTTAATATTATTACGTATTATATTAATTAATATTTTAAATTTTATTTATTATTTAACTAAAGTAATATGATAAATTTAATAAAAAATTATAATAATAAAATATTTATAATTAATAATAAAAAATAATTTTAAAAAAATAAATTAAAAAATTTTATAAAAAAATAAAAAATAAAAATTAAAACAAAATTGATATGATCCTTTTTCTACGCACGATAACCTCCCCGTTCACTAACTTTTTTACCATTTGTAAATATATACTTATCAAATTGCCATAAGGGCCCAGACGAGCCTAATCGTACCTTGGGTTGGTTTTGAACCTTTAAGGACTTGGGCGACTTATTTGATATTGTCAAATTTAACGTTATATTCTTCGGTTTGTGGGAGATTTTGCTCGACGGCCTCGCTTCCTTTTGGGTCCACGAGGTTCTACTAGAACTGTATAACTTGACTGTAAAAATAAAAATCATAATAATAATAATTTATAAAAAAAAAAATAGAGGATATATAAGGCACACTTCAAGTGGGCCTCAATATGGCTTTTGGACAGGTCTTTATTGATCCAAGTAAGTAGATTATCTGCAGTGATTTTGGTCTCCTTTTGTGGAGGCCATGAATAAAATTCGCAAGGCAGTTAAAAAAAAAAAAGAATTAAAAACTTAAATATTTATTTTAAAGGTTTTGAATTTTAATTCTTTAAAAAATATATGAAATTTATTAAAATTTAAAAAATTATTTCTATTATTTAATTTACAGCTCAACAGGCTTTCTAATGTACCAAATATGTGTGTGTGTGTGTGTGTGTGCGTGTGGTTCTTTGCTCCCAATCTCACGTTATGTTTTATTTTTTTTTTGTGAGAATTCCAATCTTATGTATTATCAAATTAATACTAACATAAAATTAAATGATTATGAGATATATGGTTACAATTGTCTGACACGCTGAGCACAAAAGCCTTGGGTGGAGAGAATGAAACAGAGACTTGGAGGAGCCACACCCAGAAGTCTCTCCTTGTGTGCTCTTTATTTGGATTTTGGTTTCACATTCTGTTTGCCGTTTGCATATTTGTATTGGAAATGTCTCCCACATGCAATTTCTGTCAGTTTCATTTTTATTCTACAAGTGGTTATTCTGAGTCTCTAAATCCCATTCCACCCGACCACTAGTTTCAGCATTCCAAAAATTCATCATGCCAAAAAGATTTCCCTTAGACATACGCTCCTGCACACACGCAGCACGCAAACACACGCACGCACATGTATGTATAAAAGGAAAATAAGGGAATGAATAGGAAAAGCAAACCAAATTCTGATCTCTTGTGCAGATTTCTGTTGGAAACAACCAAAAAAAACAAAAAGGAAAAACGTATTCCTTGGGAGGCCGATTGAATAATGATCTCAACAATTAAGTTGCCTTTGCTAAGATAAAGTCTTGTTTTTTATTTTTTATTTTTTATTCCTTTCCTTTTTGCTTTCAATTACTTCGGCCGCAGTTGATGGTCAAACCAGGACATGCGACCATAAACCACATGGTTAGTAGAAATGCTTAATGAAAGTTATAGATTCTCTTGGAAAATCAACCAATTCACTGTTGACACGTATCTCCACTCGTGCACCTGCCCAAGGTCCGGTCAGGAAAGCATCCCGTGGCCACCTAGTCAACGCAGCAGTAGTACCTAAAAAGCAAAAGGGTTTCTCTAATTGTCCTTTAATTGAAAGAAACAAATAATCTAATAATTCTAGCCTCGTTTTGCCCTAAAACCACCATCTATACACTCAAAACTACAAAAATAAAATAAATAAGGACATAAACCAAAAATTTAAAAAATAGCAATTATATTATGTCACAACCATAAATTTGGACCCTTTTGCTTAATGGATGCCAGGGCACATTTGGCTGAAATTACCTTATGCTCCTTGAGCTATAGTAGAAATGGGTACTTTCTCAGTGCCAAGTCCCTTAATCACCTGATCTAAATCAAACTTATATAAAGGACAAAACCCCTCTCTTCCCCACATCCAAACTAACAATAATCTCTCTCTCTCTCTCTCTCTCAACATGTTCATGGTGCTTGTAATGCAATTCTAGTCAAAACAAGAGTAGAAAGAAAAGTAATGATGAAACAAGAGAACGCAAGCTTTTGTAGCAGGCACTTGGGAGACCCGTGCAGATCCTTCGGCCGGAAGTGCAGCCAGCTGGTGAAGGAACAGAGAGCAAGGTTCTACATTCTCCGGCGATGTATCGTTATGTTAATTTGCTGGCATGAGCATGGTGACGCTTAATACTTATACATGCCAGGAGGATGGTCATGCCGTTGTCGACTTGTTTTGCATGTATTACAACAACACTCATGGGATGAAGGCATTTTTTGCCTTTTAGAAATATAGTTTTCATTAGAAAGGAATATTTTGTAGTTTAAATGTGTTTAAATTTGAAACAATTTTGTTATATACATGCTATGAACTACTTCGTGAATCTTGAATATTTTTTGGATCAACTATCTAAAAACCTTGCCGCATTGTACGTATATATCTCTCCAATTCCTTTCAAAAAGATTAAAAAAAAAAATAATAAAATAAGTGATTTTGCCCTCAAAGTGATTATATTCCCTTTCTATAAAACCAGGTTTAATTAAGGTATATGTGTGTATCAATATCATAGATTTCCTAAAAGTTTTCTCGCCAAGCATATGTGTTGTCCTTAAGTTGATTCGAAGAGTATTATGAGGGCACGTGCATGCACGCGCAAAATTTGTTGACAACTCTTCATTTTTCTTTTTTCAATTTATATAAAATTCTTTCGCAAGCAGGTGATTAATACATGGCAAGTTGAGTTGCCATATTCTTTATGATTTTTATTTGGTCAATTTTAATGCATTTTATCCTTTAATTTCAATTTTGTTAGTTTATATATAGATAGATAGCAGTTAAGGACCGGAGCACCTGACCAAAAACAAAAATGTTTAGGTTTAGAATGCCATATTGCACTTATATGTGGTTTTCCCTTTATTTTATTTTATTTTTTTCTCTACTTTGAAGATTCGATGTGGTTGGTTGTAAGATTTTGCGGGATGCATGATATGACTTATTGACTTACATATATAAGCTGTTCACATTCTCTGTTGGAGTAGTGATTTACTATTACTGACATCTATTAGCCATATTTGTTTTGAATTCTCACGCTCCAATAAATATAATTAAAGACCTCGGTGGGCGAAAAGATGTATGTTTTAAGAAGAGGGATCGAAGCGGTGATTTAAACAATTTAAAAAAAAAAAAAAGAGTACAAGGTTTACTTCGTGATAACCTTGAATGAATTCCTCGAAGTGGAAACTGGTCGACCGAGCCAAGTTGATGCTTGTTCTGCAGTGTGGGTAGATGACCCAGTGGGTCACTCGGTGTACTCAGCATCTAATCAGTCTATCTAATCACTGTGGTGTATACATGCACCAATCGTTACTTATTGAGACCCTGTAATTGAGTGGCAATTTTCAAACTTGTCTTGACAGACTGGCTCCACATTCAACCATCATCTTTTCTACATTGCATCTTATTGAATTCAACTATATATATCTACATATTCGATATTTAAGACAATTTTTAGTACCTTTCAATCAAAAGATGATTGGTCACATCTCTACAGCTCTCTTTTTTTTTTTTTTTTTTCCTGGATTAATGTGTAGTGCATGCCACGTGCATTAACAAAGAGCATCTACACTTCTGGCATGATCAATCAATCCCGACCAGCAAGTAATTCAATAACAAAGGGATAACAATTGCATGAAAGATAACTTGATAATGCATAAACAATAAACTTAGCGGCTGTCCCCGGAGAAGGCGAATTGGTCTAACCAACAAATTTCAAGTATTCTAATTGCATTATATGTGTTTTTGAAAAGATTATCAACAAATTTATATTCCATGGACTTTAATTTGAATTTAATAACAATTTATATCATATTAATGTATATTTATTGTATTGTTTTCACTACATTATTATCAAGAATATTGTTATGACATTGACTTTATATAAAGTACACTGTTTATACTTTCTACAATAACATGAATCTCATTTTTTGAGACCTCACACGCATCAAGTCTGGAAATTTTCATAAATTATGATGCATGGAGGTCCAATATTTAGATCTTTATGAATTCTATTGGATAGAAGAAATATCGGCATTTGTGTATCGGATACATTTCACAAAATGAAACTCGTTCACGATCTAGTAAATGCGTCAAAACCCTCGAAGAAAAGGGTTTTCTTTTTTTTTTTTTTTATCCGTTAATTTTCTTGGAAGTTTCCGTAATTTTCTCTACAAGAATAAGCTAGCGTCTACAATAGCTGCTGCATATTTCCGCTAAAATCGAAAATTTTGTTATCAAAAATATTTAGTAGCCATACCTTCCAATATATATATATACATACATTTTCTTCTGGTTAAGAAATATATTATGCCTCACTAAAATTATAATGTAATAATATTTTTTATACCTAGAGTCAATTATCTTAATTTATAGCATCACTATCTTCTTGCTATAATTATACTTAATATTATCAATAATTATTTTTAACAGCCTCAACTCATAATGCAAAATATGAGTTTCACTGAGTCTTAATTAAATTTATTGTAGGGTTTGGAAGTTCTTGAACAGCTCCCACGAATTTACGGGTAATTTCGAGAACATGGGAATAGAAAATGGAAAGAAAAAAACATTTATTTGCATATTTTGAGTAACATAACTTCGTGATCTCAAAACATTGAAAATTAAAATTTGATTTTAACTACTTTATATTTTCTTAACTGTCTAATTTTTGCTTAATGTTTTTAGTACTAAATGTTGAGTATAATAATAATAATAATAATAATCCTATATCAATATATATGAGATACACTTATAATTCAACATTTACCCAACACTTCGTGTCCTGTTTTTATGAACATAGTTTCTATGTATCATGCCCTGTCTCTAAGTTCTGTTTGCATCCAATTGGGAGTATGAATAGTAAGTTGTGAAAGCAGGGGAAGCATCTATGCATGAGCATACATATTTGGATGTAACTGTACGTCGTCACTTCTGTATTCAACAAGATTTTTTCATTTTTATTTTTTTTTTTCGGTCACCGAAATAACAACCAGCATACATCTTACACGTGGGTTTTCATATTTATGATATGCTCTTCGTCTACTTGGCTTTTCGGTTCATCTCCTTGGCTTTTCGGTTCATCTCCTTCCTCGTGATCATATTCATATTTATTTGTAAGGGAATTGAAATATCCAGCTATGTGTACATACCAAGCAGAAGCACAAGCTAAATGTTCGGTCTTATATGTACCTTTTTGTTTTTTTCTTTTGTGACTAATGTCCTATATGTACTCAAGTAAAGAGTGAGTTGTCATTTATAGTTCGTTCAACTAAAAATATTGTTGTTCGCTTATGGACATTAAAAGATGGTCCACCAAATTTTGCAAGTACCCAAATATGCATAAAAGAAGTAATGGATTATGGATGTGGCTGTTGACCATGTAGACAAGATGGATATCTCCCCTGACCAAAGATAAGATGAGGTTCCTGCACAACATTATGAATGAAAGCTGGCCATGCCACCAGCACAAATCTACCCCACAGGGTTAGGTTAAATAGGAATTCAAAGATCAAACACTCATATCCGATCCAATTCAAGGTTGTCATATTCCAAGTGAATTCTTCTGTTATAAGAGCCTTTGTTTGAAAGAACCATATATGGATTCCTTCTTCAGAGAATGCCAGATGATGAGCGTTCGCCAAGAAGAATACCCACACTAGCACTAGACTTGACGTTGGGAATGGGCACCAACCTTGAAAAAGAGTACACGGTTAATGGCATGAGGGGACCTTCGGCATTAACATTCTAACCATCAAATCTGTAAAAAGCATGAAAGATAAAAAGTATGAAAAAAAGTGTATCGTCATTATCTAAATATAAGTTTGTGTTGATTTTATTTATAAGTTTTTAGAAGACTAGAATCAGTGAAATTTAAATAATAATAAGACAAGTGAGGTAGTCCACTACTTAAGGTGTGCACTAACGAGGGTTCAGGCTCCTAGGCTTAAGACGGGGTTCCCCAAAGGTTTCTGCCTTGTCATTAGTGGATTGCTTTTGGATCGCAGGTCGTCCCAAGCTCTCAGGATGTGAAGCCACCTCAAAGTTAATAAGTTAGGTTTCTTGAGCCTAATTTTGGATTGATCCGGTAGTTATTATTGAGTCTCCTTATAACTTTAAAAAGGAAAAATCTTATCCTATACTAATAAAAAAAAACAGTATATCCTCTATATATATATATATATATATATATATAGTTTGAAAAAGATTAGATTGGACTTAGAAATGGTTAGGCCAACTATCTTAGTGGCTTTTGTGAAAACACTAAGATTCTTGAAGTACTTATCTAAATTTTCAGAAGACACTAACACATCATCATGTAAATAATAATAAAATGTATATAAAAAAATTAAATTTCATTCATGATCTTCTTCAATTTAGAGGATACATTGTTTAGTTTAAATAGTATAATATTTCATTCATATTGGCCAAAAGATACAGTAAAAGTAAAAGCCATTTTGTAACAGTTTGTTTCATGGATCTAGGTATGCCGAAATCCAGACTTCATGTTAAGCTTAAAAAACATTTGGGTTTGGGCTAACTTTTGAAGAAGTCTTTTTGATTCAAAATTAGATATCTTATCCATTCTAAGTGTTATTTAAAGTCTTATAATTAATCACTAATTGAGGTATATTGCGTTTTAATTTAGCATTTTTGTTAATATAGAAGATTACGCAACTCCATGTTTATTGGCTTGGTTAAATGATCTTCTTTTCTACAAAAGCTTGAATTTCTTGCTTGTAATGATATACCAATTGAGGATTCATCTAGGTAGGTTGCGTTTTTGTAGGAATTTTCCTTTCATCAAAGTGTTTAACATAAAGGAGAGTAACCACATGCTACTTTTAATATAAAAAAACATTAGGAACATCGGAACAGATTGAGATTTCAATTTGACTTCTAATGGCTTGGATTGTGGAGATGAAAGTTACTGTTCAAGTGTTTTAAAGGATACTTCATCTTTTAAAGATTGAAGATGACCTTGTTTGGTTTTAAGTAAGAGATTAATCTCAGCATTTTTATGGATTGAAAGATTGTTTAAAATATTTAAATTTCTTATTTAGAGTTTTTGAATAATAGTAAAGGTGATTGAGTTATCAAGAATAGTAGTATTAATATCAT
This sequence comes from Rhizophora apiculata, assembly GCA_037832385.1. Classification (NCBI taxonomy): domain Eukaryota; kingdom Viridiplantae; phylum Streptophyta; class Magnoliopsida; order Malpighiales; family Rhizophoraceae; genus Rhizophora; species Rhizophora apiculata. The sequence continues at coordinate 2,423,886 of CM075426.1, read as the reverse complement.
ATTCTAATCATTCAGTCATAATAATCTTGCTAGAATCCCGATTTTTTAGCTTTAAAATGCTCTAAAAACTAGGCTCTTTTTTTAGTATTGTCATAAGAATAGAATTTTTTTCTTAAAACTTCTTTGTTTATCACAAATTTTTTTTCCAAAATATTGAGCTCATGATGAACCTCTAACTCGTCTAAAAATGTCATTTGTGATGTTATAGGAGACATTGAAGGCTCCTACTGTGTTGACGCACAAGTGACTTGGGGAACTTGTCTATGTTGATCCGAACTTACAAGGTTAGATCTGGAATTACTTGATCTAGCAAAAGTACCAAATGGTTGTCTAATTAAAAGGCTTCATTGCAAACAATTTAAACTTTTAGCTTTAAGATCTTTATTCTTACTGGATTCAAATATAATACTTGTGGAGTGTCTAGCAAAAGATATGCTAACACAACCATCCCTATATTGGATAATCCTATTGACATCATGTGTTACATAAGGCTTTGGTGAAGTTACATTTTGTAATTTTTAGGTATTAAGTAAACTTACCTTATGTCATTTGATGTACCTAGGCGTTTGTAGATTAGCTTTGTGGATATCTATTTGCCATGTAATTGTTTCTCCATTTACTCCATGGCAAAGAGTTTTGGTGTTAAATGTCATTTTCATTGCTTTGTAATGTATCTTATACATCAAGCTTAATGGAATCAATCCTTCTATGAATAAATTGTTATAAAGCTTGATTTGCAAAGTAAGAACACCAAGAATATTCTTATCATACAAAGAAACAGTGAAATCTGAAAAATAATTAAAATAAATTGGACCAAAACATTAGCTTATTTCAATAATACCTAAAAGTAAATCATCAAAATTTAAAAGATGACAATTACTTAGGACCATAAGAATAGAAGTATCCAACCCTTATATAGAAAGGGGCTTAATTCTCACCTAAACTAAGCCAAAGTGCAGGAAATTGTAATACTTTTAGTGATACTTAATGAAGGCTTGTGAAAGGAGATTTATGGTTTTGAAAGAGTAATAAAGATGACAATCCCTTTCCTTTGTCTCAATTGTGTAATTAGTGCTTAGTAAGAGTTTAAGCCGACTTGAGTGATAAATTTGCTTTTCAGTAAGCTTAGATATTTGTCATGTATCTATAGTTTTATCAAAATTTTCAATCAAAATTTCTTATCAATTAATGACTCTGGAAGAGGAGGCTTTAGAATCATGGCTTGATGAACATGGTCAGAAAATAGTAGACATGGTCACACTTTGGGAGGTAAACCAATGGTTGGAGTCAATAGAGGTTATAAGTAGTTTGAATTGATTAGAGCAAAGGATTAGGGCTTGAAGAAAAAGGGGCTTCCATTAGTTTCTAAAGATAATGAGCTCTAGCTTGAGTATCTCTTACTGAGTCAAGAATTTTCAAAATTTGCTCTTAATCTCTTATTAAGATGCTTACCTTTTTTTCTTTTGATTTCATTTTAAAAGAAGCTTTAAGTTCCTCAACTTGAAAAACAATTTCCTCCTCAAAAGATAATTCTAGTGTACTAGTTTCTAAAGTATCAACCAACAAAGTTTGTAATTGGGCTTAAACAATTTTTGGTAATGCAAAAGTTTGGAGTTTTTTTTTATAGAGTTTACAATATTTGATTGTATGACCAAGCTTTCTATAATTGTAACAAACATATGAAGTTATTTGGGCTTATGTTTATTTGAGTTTAGGTTTAGCAACCTTAGGCTTAAAGGTTGGTTTAGGCTTAGAGGTTTGTTAGTGCTTTTTAGGTTTTGAATAAAAAGAATTTTTGGACTTAGTAATGGGTTTATGCCTTTTTTTGGACTTTTCTTTTTGGTAAAGGTTGTTATCAAATTGGGAACAAAAGGATCCTAACTCCTTACGAGTTTGCTTTTGTTCCCACTTGATCTGTTTTTAAAGTTTAAGATCTGCACAAATTTGTAAACCTTCTTTCTAGACAAAACTTCTTAGTTCTTCATAAGCTAATTGATGATAAGGAATTTAACCATTATATTGAACTTGGAGTTTTGTCCTTACCTTATCACCAAGTAACCTTAGTAATCTTACTAAAAAATTTTCTTCTAAAAGACTTAGTTGGCATCATTCCACTACATAACACGTGTTAAAAATGTATCTTTATACCAATGGAAATTATGTAGATATTTACACTGGAGATTAGATAAGAATTCTACGTTTTTATTCTTTAGGTGAGAAGGATTACCTATGAAATGCTTTGCTATGGCAAATATTAGACTTGCCATAGCATTTAGAATTGGTTGTTAATTATGATTAAAGAGTGGTTCTCCATGGTTTTACTAAAATGAGAATATGATCCAACCAGCCTTTAAGTTGCCTTGAAAATCTTACTACTAGGATTTTACAGATTTCTTGGTCAAACATGTGATTATAGGTCCTATACACATTGGACACCATTGTCATTTATTGTAGGAAATTCAAAATATAATATTCTAAAAATTTATCAATATTTCATTCATAAATTGAATTAAAACTATATTTTGTTTGAAAAAAAGCAGGTTTTTCTTTAAATGTCAAATCAAAAGTAGATAATATAAGATAAAACATCTTTAAAGATGTTTCCATGAAAGTTTTTGCTTTAACTCTTTGCAATTTAGGTCATTTTATGTCAAACACAAAAGCTTATGATGTTTGATCACTTATAGTTGTCAGAATTTTTACCATTTTGCTCAATGATGGATTTGATTTAACAGCTTGTAAAGTCTGTTGTCATTGCTTTAAAGCTTTAATGAATTCATTGGAAGTTGTTTTTGAAACATGAAAAAGGTTGAAAAGAAATTTTATAGAAAACTTTGTTTCAATTTGCTTTAAATTAACACTGTTTGGTGTAAAACTTGAAACTGTGGTTTCAACATTTGAAAGTTGGTTACCAATAGTATGTAAAAACTTATTAGTATAATTATTTTGTTTTATAAGCTTTTGAATATTTTTTTCTTGAAAAATGTTCTTATTCTCTGCATATTTTAAATGGTAATGCAATAAATAACAAAAAAACCTTTATGCTTAAATTGATTTTCACATAAAAAGGGTGAATTGACTCAATTTTAGAGTCATTCACCAATTCTTATTGTTGTAATTGGGTTTAAGCCAATAACTCATCTTCCTTTGTAAAGGATGACCATAGATACTTATAACCTATTTAAAAACAATACTTATCAAACCAATCAAAAAACAAAACATGCTTTTTGTTTCTAGTCATTTGGTCATAATAATCTTACTGAACTTCCAAGTTTTTGGCTTAAAAATGTTTTAAAAACCAATTTATTTTTTCAATATTGTCTTGAGAATAAAATTATTTTCTTAAAACTTCTTTATTTATCATAATTTTTTTTTTCAAAATATTGAGCTCATGATGTGCCTCTGGCTCATCTAGAAATGTCATTTATGATGTTGTAGGAGATGTTGGAGACTCTTGTTATATTGACGCATACATGGTGTAGGGAACTTATCCACACTCATCTAGGCTTACAAGGTTAGATATGGAACTACTTGATTTGGCAAAACTACCAAATGGTTATTTAGCCAAAAGGTTTCATTGCACATAATTTAAAATTTTAGTTTCAAGATTTTCATCCTTACTATATTCAAATTTTGGTACTTGTAAAGTGTCTAGTAAAAGGTATGCTAACACTACCATTCCTGTGTTAGATAATTCTATTGACATCTTGTGTCACAAAATGCTTTGATATAGTTACATTTTCTAATTTCCAAGTATCAGGAAGACTTACCTCATGTCGTTTGATGTACTTGGGTGTTTGTAGATTAGCTCTATGGATATCTATTTACTACATAATTGTTTCTCTATAAACTACATAGCAAAGAGCTTTAGTGTTAAATGTCATTTTCAATACTTTATAATGTATCTTATACATCAAGCTTAATGGAATTGATCCTTCTGTGAATCGATTGTTATAGAGATTGATTTGCAAAGTAAGAACATAAAGAATAATCTTATCATACAAAGAAATTGTGAAATCCAAAAAAACAATTAAAATAAATTGAACCAGAATACAAACTTATTTTCATAATACCTAAAAAAGAATAATCAAAATTTAAAAGATGACAATCACTTAAGATCACAAGAACAGAAGTACCTAACCCTTATATAAGAAAGGGCTTAATTCCTATTTAGACTAGGCCAAAGCACAAGAAATTGTAACACTCTTGGTGATGCTTAATGGAGGCTTGTGAAAAAAGCTTTATAGTTTCAAAAGAGTTATAAAGATGAAAGTCCCTTTCCTCTACCTTAATTATGTAATTGGTACTTAATAAGAGCTTAAACTTGCTTGACTAGTAAATTTGCTTTTCTGTGAGCTCGGGTATTTGCCACATATTTATAGTTTTATCAAAATTTTCAATCAAAATTTCTTCTCTATTAATGACTCCGAGGAAGAAGGCTTTAGAATCATAACTTGATGAAGGAGGTCAAAAAAATAGTAAACATGGTTACGCTTTGGGAGGTAAACCTATAGTTAGAGTTAATAGAGGTTTGTAGAGATTCTCTATGTATGTCTTAAGGCTACCAATGATCTTACAACCTCACTTGGAACTTGCTGTCTGGAACACTCTCATTCAGTCATCCTTATCACACTCAACCCATATGTGACTTTGTTACACCAAAGGTTACACAAGAGTTGGCCTAATTCCTAAATTAAATGTACTCTATATTTCATAAATAGGAATACAAGACCAAGGAAATAAACTTTTTTTGTAGACTTATAATCTTATTATAGATGACTTATTTTTTATTTGATTGAAGAAATGAATTTAATATGGTATTTGGCTACCACTTTTGAAATAAAAGAAAAAATGAAAAAAGAATTTTTTTTTAATTTAATTCATTCAAATTAACTTAATATTAAATATTAAAAAATATAAAATATTTGAATAAAATTTAATTAACATAAAAATAATAAAATAAATTTAAATGTGTTATATTTATAAAAAAAAAAAAAGTTAATCTAAAAAAATACTCATAAAGAAAGTGTTTAAAATAAAGTTTTAAAATTTTTTGAACTGGAAAATTTAGAAATTTAAAATTAAATTAATTCAATTGGTATACATATATAGTGATAAAGTCAATTTTTTAATATTAATACAAAATATCTAAAACAATATGTTATAATTAAAAAAATATAAATATTTCCTAAAATTTATACATATCAAAATATGTATCAATTCTATAACTATTTTTTTTCTCTTATATTGCATTAAATTTTTTCTTTTGACACAGTTAATTTTTATTACTCTATATTCTTTTTTTTCTAACTCAATGTCACAAGGATTATCATGAAAACTATAGTTTCCAGCCTCTTTAACTTGTTTTTTCTCTTTGAATGTTTATTTAAGAATGTCAAGTATCTTTACTTGAACAATATATGTAACTTTTTGGCATTTAATTTTAATAAAATAATGTTTCATTCTATGAGTTCCCCAACTCTTGGAAGTATTACTACAATAAAAACTAAAATAAATGAATTTAATTTTATCATTAGACCTAAATTCAACCCTTTCAGAAAAATATACCTAAATTTGATCATTTCTTTGATAGAAGAATTAAGTATTAGATATAGAATCTATAGATTACTTTTTAGATGATTGAGATAAGGTATTGTAATTGTCTATTATCTGCTCAAAGCACCAAAATGAAAGAAAATAAGAAATCAAATAAATAATCATTATGAAATTCATCCATCTAACAAAGTGAGAAGTGGATTTTTTACAACTAGAAAAAAAATTAATGAACCACCTAGTTCAATTTTAGCAAGTTGAACGTATTCAATTGCAAATTATAAATTAGCAACAAAAGGAGATGCATCCCACCAACAACAAGATTTTGGAAAATCATTACATGATTATTTGAAGGATCCAAAAACTATTACAGTATATGCAATCTATCATCATTAGTAGTATGAAGTTAGATCAATAACTATTTTTTAAAGTCAATGAATAGGATTTCAGACCATCAGTTTGTATCTGATTCACTCTTATGTACCGTAATCAAGAATCATATCACATAAATACCATAAAACACGTGGGAATTACAAATTAGATAAGGATGTCTTTTTATTTGCCTTAAAATCAAATGAATGTCAAGATGAGAAAGCAATAGTCTATCCAATTTTTATTTACAAATTAGATTAGGACCTGTGTTTTTTATTATAATACATGTGTAATTAAGCTTCTTATCAATGCAAAACGAGAGAAAAAGCAATAGTAGCCAATACATGGAATGCATGGGAATCACACTGCTTACACAATTTTGGAGGCTTGGACATGTTTATGAAAGAAAGATGAGGCAACCAGTAAATTGCAAAGCAGCAATGAGAAAGGAAAGAAAGCATTTCCAACAAACTAACACAAAACATATTACTAACTAATTGTGTTTTGTTCAATTAAGTTTGTATCAGAGAGTGACATGGACAAGAACTAGTGGAATAGAACTACTATGTACAAACATCTTGAACGATGTACAAACGCACGATTAGCATATTAAGTAAGAGCAATTACTTTTCACGTGATACAACTTCAGTTAGAGTAAAAGTGATAAAAATAAAAAATAAAAATGAGAGGGATTGATGAAAGAACTTCAAATTTACAGACTTTCAAACCCTTGACCATAGTTTTCATATGCTCATTTTCATTCATTAACTTTCCAATCACACCAGCAAATTGATTTAATGAAAGAGCAAGAAATTTCAAAAAAGAAAAAAAATTGACGAAGAGGATTATGTGTGTGTGTGTGTGTGTGTGTGTGTATATATATATAAAGGGACAGATTAGGGATTTAGGAGAACAAGTCTTCAAACGTTGAAAAAATTTGGAAGAAGACACCCAATTTAGAAAGAACTTAAGTTTAAACGTCAATTACTAAAAGAATGTAAAAGAAAAATTAGGCATCTAGAAAGACGTTGAGGAGAATAACGTCATAGAAAGAACAACAACAAAAAAAAAAAAAAAAATCATTTTTTATTTAAAAAATAATTTTTTAAAACCAAACCATTTTATTTATAAAAATTAGATTTAATTTATTAAATTTTATAATTATTTTTATTTTAACTAATTAAAAAAATAACTAAATTATAAATTAATTATCAAATTTAATCATCTCACCAGCCAATTTCATTTGAGTCTTAAAACATTAGTTCTAAAGGACACTGTATCCCGGAAAAGACGAGCTATTAATTACGAATAACTCAAGATTCTGAGCGCATTTTTTCTGGTGAGGTGTCTTCGCTCGCACGTGATACAGCCTGAAGATTAGGTGTGACATGACGACTTGAGAAGTTGTCAAAGAAAAAGAATACACCACCATGCATATCAACACAATCACCCAAAAATGGGCCCCAATTATCTCCAAATCTCAGGTGGTCAGGTGGGATTGTTCCCCCGACCCACGCCCCTCCCACCTCCCTCCCCTTCCCAACCCAATGACGTTCGATAGTCCAATCAAATGCTCCAAAATCAAAATATCATCCAGATACGTTTGGCATTTCCACGCTTGCAGAGCTTATCGTTTTATTGGGGCTCGGGTCACCAATTCACGACGTCTTCCACGGTATGTCCTACTCCTTTAGCTTTTTGCCAGCCCCCCCTTGCAAAATTCTAACCGTGTGTTTCTCGTTGCAGCACGTTTTGGTCTCTGATCAAGATTGTAGACCACCCAACTTTCTTTAGTTTACCCTGTAAGAAACCGTTCACTGCCAATAATAATAATAATAATAACACTACAAAATTTTTCACCTTAAACTTATGACAATAAGTTGGGTTGTTGTAATTTGTTGTAGGAAAACTGTGGCTGCGTCTTTTTAACAATAACTTGAGATGTTGCTACGAAATACAACTCATTGCAACCACAACATTTTTGTCAATCTGCCATATTTTTATGAAATTTTTGCCAAATTTTAAGTAATCGTGAGTCTTCGGGAAAAAAATATTTTTTTTTCTTTCTCATTCAACGATTTGTTAATGACAACTATTGAATTCATTGCTATTATATTAACGTTTTGACGGCAGAATTCAACTGGTTGCACAATTATTGTTGTTAGTTCTAACATTTCTTATGGGGTTCATTCCCACCGCTAGCTCATTGTCACGAGAAAAGAAAAGCCAATGTTTAAGGTAGCTAACAGTACTAGATAGCCAACTCTTTTTCGTATTCCTAGTAGCTTGGGACAAGTTTTTCGTTGTATTTTCTTTTTCCCATAAAATCAACTTAAAGCCTGCTCCAATCAGATGGAGTCTGTGTTGCCGCCTTCATACTTGCTCATGAGTCAGTGAATAGTTGCATAAATTAAGGGGAGCTAGAGCCCACATGATCTATGCAATCTCATGAATGTGACTAAGTGAGATTAATTATTAAATTGAGACTAAGCCATCGAGGCCAATGCAGAAAGCGACGGCCAGACAATCGACAAGATTGGTTGTCATTGCAAAACACGATGACAGAAGAACCAAGAAGGAAAATACACGAAAAACCAGCAACCCAATCCGACGAGATAAAGCCGATGTAGATTCAATTTGTCAATAGCAAATTACAATTGACGGGGTTCTTCCTGTTTCTCGCTCAATTATATTAATGTTCGGAAAAAAGGACATTGTGGATAGTATGAACTAATTAGATCTCGATGTCAGATCAATTTAGATTATTTCATTTTCATACTTATTTTCAATGTCCATTTCTATATAATTTAATTTGTCGTCCTGCTCTGCACGGTATGGATTCAACACGATACATAGTAGACTGAACGCTGATGAGGGAAACACGTCCACATGGTCCCAAGGAGCATATTGGAGCGTTTGCCTATCAGAAAACAACGACACGTTGCCATCCAAGCCCCTTTAACACGCGTCCATATGTCAAGTTTCTTGTTGAATAACCACAAGCAACAGTATACCTTGAAATGAAGCCCACTTTTATTTTGTGCGGTGTTTGCCTTAGCTAGAACAGTGTAACATCACTTATCAGTCTATTTTCACTTGTACATTGTTTTGTCAGATGCTGACATTTGGCCCGATACCATTCGATTCTAGCATGCCTTAATGCCCCACCTGACGGCCAACAATTACAGCTCGACAGGCAAGTTCCATCGCACTCAGGTTTTGCTGACTCCTTAAAAAGTGTTTTTAAGGTCGACTGTGCTTAGCAGAGCATTGGCACTGCAGCTATCAGGAATCATTGTCAGCTTTTTGCTAACAATGGATGTACCAGAAGGAAACTTCATTATCTTCTGGCGGTTCATCAAACTGAAAGTGAAACTTCTTGTCAGGGCGTGCTAAACTGTAACCGTTTAATGAGGTAGAAGTTTCAAGTATCAAGAATGGGCCCAAGACACAGCAAGAAAATGGCATTGGATGAACCGTCCCAACAACGGTATGCAGTAGCTGTGGCAAGCAGCTCTATTGAACAAGACTCGACAATTTTCAACTTACAAGAAAATCAAACTAGACAGGTGGATTACGTTCTTGATTTGGCCCATTCCCTCTTTCTTAGATTGTTCTTTGCCAGTTTAATGGCTTATCCACGGTCCAACTGCTGCCTTGATCTTCATCCCATGATAAAAAATGCGTGAGATTTTTTACGGCAGCAATAGCAATTAATTCCCGTATCTTCAACTCCAAGGCAACTAAGCAGTAAACGAGTGCATACTGTATAGGCTGCCTGTTGGTTATGAGAACTCTGAATCGCAGAGCAGATGGTCTGTGAGCAACAGACACGACAACGATAAAACAGCAGGCACGTCCAAAAACCTACACCTTCTATTAACCATGGCGGTCACTATTGGGGTCGAAATGTTCAATCTTCTCACCATCCCTGCCAAAGTTTCATTCAAATGGAAAGCTTCCTTCCCCAACTGGAAATGCAACACCTCTCTCAATTGATCTAGAAATTAACATGCTAAAACATTCAAATACTTCCAATGGACACTAATAACATATGCACCACAGAAAAATGATGCCACGTTGTCAAAAGAATAAAATTCATCTTCAAGGCAACCGTGATCCCGATGTGGTGTATACAACAATGAACCTGACGTTCAAGGATAGTAACATGTGTCTAAATGTTTATACGTATTATATCAGTTAACAGACTTGTGTTATTATGGGTTCCCTTCAGACAGCTCATGAATAAATCACATTGCCTGCAAATCAACATACTGTACCTGGTACATAATCTTACATCTGAAATATCAGTTTTTATGACCAAGTGAGGACCCATCACAAAAATAGAAAAAAAGACTACAGAGGCAAATGCAATATACACAAACTTGATGCAGGCAAGCCCAGTTCCCTTGACATTCAAAGCCATCAAGTTAACTCAGTTTCAAGATCCTGCATTCATGATGAGGATGGATGGGGAAGTCGCTTAGCAATTTCCTGCCAAAAGTAAAAATAATGTCAGCTTCCAGCTAAAAGAAATTTGCTTGATGACAAATAAAGATGATATATAATCACATGAAGGCTGGCGTAAATCAGCCCAAGCCAGGCCGCTAGCCACACAGGACCACCGGCAGACTTTCTTCCACATACTTTTCAACATGTCTATAAAAATGTCATAAAACTGTCAAGACATTTGTGCTGGGGAAATCAGTACCTGGTGCCTGGATACTACAGAAGTACAGAACCAATAAACTTCAACTGCTACAGAAATCCTACAGGCAAAAAGGATTTGGGAATATGTGCCTAGATTCTTCTTTCCGATTAGGGCTCCTTCCCATTCCATTTCTTTATTATCCTTTGCCTTCAAGGCAAACATCATCCTTGTATTCTGTTCTAAGTTTTTGGAGGCAACTTAACTCTCAAGTTTTTAATAATGTTTTTGTTCCTTAACAAGTCTGTAAATCATAAATAAGTTCAGGTATAATCCAAAAATATTTCAGTCTCCACCCCTAGCTGCTAGTGTACCTGTCCCTTCTGAGCATTCCCATCTCATAAGTGTGCAGATTGTTGAGTACATATTACACATAAAACAGAGACAGCAATTGACTAAGTTATGTCAGTACCATAAAACAAAACAAACTATAACCAAATACATCTACAATTAGAACAAGAGACTGCACAGCTCACACCTTCTGTCAGTTACATTTAACTTCCACTGAACCTTGGCCATTTTTTACAGTCCTAACACCATCTTTACATTATGAACAGAATATAAATAAACATGGCTGCCCAAAGAATAAAAATTGGACCAAGATAACAATGATGATAGTTGCAACAAATAGAACCCTTTCTATCTAAAAGCATGAATGGTAAAGCTCATGCAAATTCAATTCCTAGAGATGCTGCAACCACCAGGAGTCCAAATTATCTTAAATTTGTTTAGCACAGAAACTGCCAGTCTGCCATCTAGTGTGCCAGCAAGTCCCATTCTTATATCAAGATAAGTTCAAAGAGAAAAGAAGCAATCATTTTGTTATGTTCTGTGTGCTAAAAATACCTGAAACAACTGATTTATGTTATCTGCAGTCTTTGCAGATGTCTCAATAAAGAACATCCCATTGTTCTCAGCATAGTCGATACCATCCTTCAACAAAAACAACAAGATGGGTTACATCATCATAGTTGACAAGTTATAAAATATGGTGATCTGCTAATCAAATACAACTGCACTCACTTGAACAGGTACTTCTCGGTTCTCATGAAGATCGGCCTTGTTACCAACCAAAGCCATGACTATATCAGAGCTCCCATGTTTCTGCAACTCCTGAATTTCCCCATGTAGAAATAAGCAGAGAATATATCAATATGAATCATCTTGAAATTGAAACTAAATCAACCAACAAAACATCTCCTGCCAGAATGAAACAGGCTTGCGCCAAGAAAAGGTGAGGGGTGGTTGGTTACTAGGCCAATCCAATACTTGAGCCTTGAGAATACCTTAACCCAATACTGTGCTTTTGTGAATGAATCTGGGCTGGTTATATCGTACACAATAACTGCAACTGCAGCACCCCTGTAGTACAATGGTGCCAATGCAGCATACCTGAAGATGACATGATGATAGAATCAGAACTTGCAGCAATGTCATATTTCTGGATAAACTAGGAAGAAAAAGTGAAAAATGGTATTCTGCAACCAATTTCGACACATTGACTTGGTTCACTTAAAAAAGCAGGCACAAGTAACTGCGTTCCCAATAATCACTAGGCTAACAGTACCTTTCCTGTCCTGCAGTGTCCCATATTTCAAACTTAACCGTTGTAGAATCTTGCAAAGCTATCGTCTGTGACAAGAATGAAGCTCCAATAGTCACCTGAGATAATAAGTTGGAACACAACAGTGAACATGTCAAATATAATTCTTATGCCCCAAGAGAGAGCTAATACTCCCTTCTACTAAAATATTCCATGTGATTAACAAAGATTTGCTCAAAAGTTGGAAAAGACATAACACTTTCTAAGTAGCTCAAAGCTGACAACAAAATTGTTACCTTGGATGTTGGATCAAACTGACCACGGACAAAGCGAAGAACAATGCAGCTCTTACCCACACCAGAATCGCCTAATAAAACCAACTTCATCAAGGCAACATAATGAACGTCAGCCTTAATGTCGGGGTCGGGTGGGTTGGGAACCCCAAAATAAACTACCAGAAGAAGATAAAAAAAAAAATCTAACAAGCACATCTCCAATCCTAATGTGTCTGATTATATTCAACCAAAAAATGGAGAAGAACAAAAAGGGAAATAGTCAATTGCTCATCATGCCAATAAAATTTTGCACTAAACTAGTTACAACATCTAAATTCCCCAATTTAGATGAATAGTTATCACCTTGACGCGGAGATTTTTTGCATCAGAAACTCCACCAATTTCAGAACCGTTAAGTCCACCCAGCTGCCCAGAACTCCTTCCATCTACAACAAGTACACACATTCCCAAGAATAACATACAATCATACACACAAACAGAGACAACAGCAATCACGAAACGCCACAACCAGAAAGACAACCAAATTAATTGTAGCAGCAATGTATATTGCCCCCCCCCCTTTTTTTTTTTTGGGCGCGGGAACCGTATGACAGAAATTTTACTAAATAATTAAACCAAAATACTACCAATGATTAAAATCATTGAATCTTTTCCGACTCAAACCAAGGAACGAAACCCTAGTACTTAAAAAAATAACAAAAAAATAATTAAAAAAAAAAGAATTGAGGATTTTACGTGGCAGAGAAGAAGCGCAACCCATGGATGGGCTTGTCTAACACAACACGGATGATTCAATCTGATTGCCGCAGCAACAACAACATGCGCGCGTGTTTCGTTGTGGATATCACTTGTAATAATTAGGGTTTTGAAATACAGTTTTGAGTTCTAATTATTAACTCTGAACTCTGTTGAGAATTTTAACATCGTTAATGGTTGGTTCGCTCGCGTGCTGTTTTCGCCACGTTTCCCTCGTTATTTTTTTTAATGCTATCCTCTGAATAAATGGGCCTTCTAAAGAAAACGGGCCGAATCTCTCTGCCTAGGCCCAAAGGTAAAGGTTGGATGCCGTGTAGTCTCCATTACCCGTCGACTATAAGTCGAAATCCAGTTCTAAATTTTTAAAATATATATTTTTTTTAATTTAGTCTCATTATTTTTATTTTCACTTTTGGATCCTAAATCTTTATGTTTTGTTCCCTATTAATCCATTTTTAGATGAAATCAGTCAATCAGTTGAAAAAAAAAAAAAAGTGTTTAACTTGATGAAATATGTTTTAAAAAAATTTAAATTTTATTGAAAGATAGACTCAAATAAAACAAAATAGAATGATGTAGAATTGAAATGAAAAATAATAATAATAATAATAATAAAAGTAAAAAATTTTATAGGTGAGTTAAAATAATTTTATTAAAAGTTCAAACAAAAGGTACAAAATACTCATAAAAATGCATAATTTTCAAAAAATTTTATCCAAACTATAAAATCAAAACTTTTAATAACAATTCATTTAATTAAAATGTTAGTAACAAAATTTACTTTTTTATTAACATATGCAAAAGTACAACATTTAGTAAAATATAAAAGTTTCACAATCATAAGAGTATATTTCTTAATTATTTAAAATATAATATTAAAAAAGTCAGCTTGAATAATTAAAATTTTTTTCATTGAAACCTTGATATGTTACAGTTAATTCCAGTGCCTTTCTAGTCTTCAAACTTGAGCGACATTAGAATCCTGCGAGCCCACAGGACATGAAAGGATTAAAAAAAAAAAAAAAAAAACCTATGATGTCGTAAAACTCCACTAATGCCAACAGGCCTCAGCTTATCAGTTGAGGATCTATCCACATTTCATTTTAATTTTGGATAATCTAGTGACAATTAAGTTACCTTAGGCCTAATTTTTTAAATTTTGATTCAAGATGTAAATTTTTAATCAGAAAGTAGTAATTCTTAGCATGAAATTAACAAAAAAGCAATAAGATTAAAATTTTTTTTTTTAAAAAAAAAATCTTCTTTAGTGACTGGAATGATATTTGTTGGTTAGATCAAAGAATTAACACTTGGGATTTTAATTTCGTATCAAAAGAAAATTTCCCATTCAAGAGTCCTGTTCGAGAGAAACCACGGAAAAAAAAAATAATAATAATAATAATAAGTGGGCATTGCAGTCGAGGGTGAAGGCTGCTCTCCAGAAGTAACTCCCTTTTGAGGAGTAGGGTAGAGAAGCCATCCGACTCCAACTCCAAGCCAACCCACTACTCCAACTCCATGACTATCTATACATACAAATCTTAAGCTGCCTAAACCCATTCCTAATTTATTGATTTTAGCAATCTCCAGAAGTTTTTGCCTAATCTTCTTTGGATATATCAAATACAATTCGCTTTGATCAATAATTATTCATCATAATTGAGACACATGGAACCATTAAAGGCTAATACTACTACTGCTACTATTGCTAGGATTTTCCAGTTGAGGAGCTCGAACGATCCAGTGTTTGTGGTGGAGGAGACCGTTGCCATTGTGCACAGCAGAACATTAGCCATGCCAGTGGAATATGGGTGCATGAAGCATGCAACTATACCATAAAGCAATTTTTGTTTTGTTTTGTTTTTTTCTTTTCTGAGAATTGTTCAACTGATCATCGTGATGTCGATGATGATTAACACGTCCAAAGTTCGTACAGCTGAATTGGAGCAACAGTGCACAGCCAATGAAAATCTTTCCCGAGCAGTCATGTATGTCCCAATTGTCCACCGTGATAAAGTAAGCAGAGCCCAAAACTCAAAGTTTGGTTGCCGTTGCCATGTGGGTGGAGCAGGTGTGCCTAGCGACTTCATGACTGTCACTGATTGTGGTTGTTTGCCGACTTTTGCTTTTTGTCAAATCAAATGAAAACGCTCGATCAATGAATTACTGTACTGGCCCGTTCTTCCGGGGGCACTCAAGAATAAAGGCATCATCCCCTTGCTTTTCCCATCAGCTACAGAGTACTTGGGCTACTCTGCAGTTTTTGAAGTTTTGACGAGTCAAAATGCAGGTTGGAGAAATATCAGCGTATGTGTAATATGCATATTGACGTAGTGATCATGCAAATGATACATCCAATTTAAATTCTGATTCAATCACAAGCTACATCTTACAAGGCAACTTGATCCACCGATTCATACAAAGTATTAGATTCTATCCAGACAAAATAATAATAACAATAATAAATTTAACGTGAAAAAAAAAAAGGCCAACAAAAAAAAAAAATTATTTGATAATTTAGTGTATTTTTTTATATTAAATTATATTTGAGTTTTAATATTATATATTTAAATAATAAATAATTTTTATAAAAATATATTAGATAAAAATTTTAACAAGTAATTTGGTCAGTATGTTTCGCATTTTTCCTTGAAAAGAAAAATAATAAATTGGGATGCAAGGCATGAGGTGCCGTCAAGGCAAATGTGGAATTATCCGCCGTTGTATACGCAAAAAGATTGAAGGTGGCCAGCTGTCGTTGAATATTGTTAAAATTGGTTGATAACAATATTAAGAATAGTCTGGAAGTTTAAACGCTTTAAATTCAAGTCTCTCAAAATTTCACAGAAAGTGAATTTAATTTCGTCTCACCAAAAAAAAAAAAAAAAGTTGCTTCTTTTACCGAATGCCGACTGGCTTCTACATTGCAATAATATATTTTTTTTTTTTTACGTGAAATCGGTAAATAATGTAAATTATTAAAATGTCAAAATACATACATACGTTTGCTTTAATCTAAATGCTCCGTATTGTAAAAATATTCAAGCAATATATTGCAATGTAAATGATTTTTCAAAAAAAGGGGCAGAGATTTTCCGGTTCTTAACAGCCTAATAAATTCCTTTTTTATTTTTTAAAGAGAAATTTAGAAAAAAAAATTAAAAATTCAATTACTTTAAAGTATCATCATACACTGCATTTTACACCTATGAATATCAGACACATAGGAACACTGATTACGTGTGCAAAATGCTTATTTGATCTAATTCTTTTTTTAATTATTGAAAGGAAAATGTCAAGCTTCTAGCGGAAACAATTTTTTTATTTGTTTCTCATTTACAAGTTTTACAAATAATTATAAACAATTGGTAAATTTTCTGTCAGCCATTACGTTATATGGTTTATAATTGAAAAAAAAAATGATACAAAAGATTGAAAATGATGTTCTACTTCCAGGTCCCCAGCACAAACGCTTTGTTTCAAAATCTCTCTCTCTCTCTCTCTCTTACATACATGCCTGTCTCTCTCTTACATGCGTTGATTGGGTTTCTCTCATGAACGTCTCCTTTGGGTCCGTCTTATTTGACCTTGGGGCTTATTGGGTATCTTTCGACCGCGTTTCGTTTTTCGGCTCCATGATTGAGTATAATATAATCTGTTGAAAACCCAGAGCAATTCACTCAAATTTGACCATCTGGGTTCTTCTTGTTTTCGTCAAGTTGTTGCCTTTTTGGGGCTTTTGAAATTTTCTGGCTCTGGTTTGTTTCTGTCAATAATTGTTTTTAGGTTCTGTTGGAAGCTCAATTAAGGTGGCTTACATGGGATTGACGGTGGATCCAAAGTTCGAGTTGGTGAGTCGGCTTTTTGACAGCGTGAAGGTGATTTCCGGATTACCCGAGTGTAGAACTGTATGTAAGAAGATGCATGGCAATTTGGTGCGCAGAATCAAGCTCTTGAGCCCTTTGCTTGAGGAATTGAAAGATAGTGATGAAGACCTAAGCCAAGAGGAGGTCAAAGGCCTCGAGTTATTGCAAATTGCCTTGGATTCTGCCATGGAACTTCTCAAATCGATATATGAAGAGAGCAAGCTCTATCAGGTGTAATTGTTTGCCCTTTTTGTTTGGTTGTTGCTAAAGGAAGTCTAAAGAGTCGTGTTTTTCTTGCTTTAAATTGTGAGAGAAAAGAAAAATACTTGCGGATAACTTGTCTCAAATTGTTGAAATGCATCCCCTATGAAGTTTGCCAGATAGATGGTCACGAGAAGTATTATCTGGCTTGTGATTTTTGCTGTAAATATTCTGCTTTGTCGAGAGAGTAGAAAACAATCTAGAGTTCTGTTTTGACTCCTTTTCATCTGCAAGAAAGATAGATGGACCCGCTCATTTGCTTGTTCATGTGTGAAGCTTGTTTGTGTTTCTTCTAACTGACAGAAAGATAGAACTTCAGATTTCTGACACAACCCTCATCAATTTTCTTGGCAATCAATTAGATTTGTTTAGGAACTGAGATATACTCTATGCAAGAGAGAAACACTTCAATAAGCATCCTGTCTCCATGGTGGACTTTGTGAGTGTTAACATTTTCCCAGTGTAATTGCATGGTTTCATTGTTTTATGGCTGCCATTTTAGCGTTCACAAGTGGTATATGCTATTTAAGTCATCAAATGTATTTTGTCTGTTGTCAAAGTTAGATGATTGAACTTTTGATCTACTGCAACAGCAAGACATTGATGCCAAATTTAATTGGATTTTCTCGTTTCCCATGCCAATTTTTTTCAGTGGATTCAAATTCCTAACATTGCTGACCTTGAAGCAAGCACTAATTTTCCATTCCACAGGCTTTGGTACAGGAGAAGATGGCAAATAAGTTCCATCAGACTATGGAGAACATTGAAGCAGCATTGAATGAAATCCCTTATGAAAAACTTGACGTATCAGAGGAAGTTCGAGAACAGGTAATCCTGCATACCTAATGGTATTTTGGATAATATCTCACGGGTAGATGTTTTTGTTTTCCTTTTTTTCTTTAATGCCCTTCCTTTGAATTGTTACACAAACATGAATAGAATCTTGATCTGCTATGAGTTTTGACACAGCTTCACAAACAAAAATTATTCATTTGTAACCTTGCAATTATCACCAATTGAGGGGAATTTCTATCCTTTTTTCAGGTTGAACTTGTGCATGCTCAATTCAGAAGAGCAAAAGAAAGACCAGACTCCCCTGATACACAACTAGACCTTGATTTAGCCATAGCAGAGAGAGAAAAGGATCCTGATCCTGCGATACTAAGACGGCTCTCAGAAAAGCTTCACCTGAAGACTATTGATGATCTAAAGAAAGAATCCCTTGCTTTCCATGAATTGGTCATCTCAAGTGATGGGGATCCAGGAGAGTGGTTTGAGAAGATGTCAAACATCCTTAGGAAGCTAAAGGACTATATTCAAGTGGAAATACCTGAAGGTGATACTTCTGATGCTGAGAAAAGCTTGATGAAGCACAGATTTCCTGTCATCCCAGATGATTTCCGTTGCCCAATATCTCTTGAACTGATGAAAGATCCTGTGATTGTCTCTACTGGACAGGTAATATAATTTTCTTGAATAGTTTATTAGCTTTATCATCTGTTGATGTCCATTGTTCATTGCTTTGTTGGTTACCACTGCAGACATACGAAAGATCCTACATCCAAAAATGGCTAGATGTAGGACACAAGACCTGTCCAAAAACACAGCAGACACTATTGCATACTGCACTAACACCCAACTATGTTTTGAAGAGTTTAATTTCTTTGTGGTGTGAAAAAAATGGGGTTGAGCTTCCCAAGCAACAAGGGGCTTGTAGAACCAAAAAGGTGGGAACCAGCACTTCAGACTGTGATCGACCTGCTATCGTTGCCTTGTTAGACCGATTGGTGAATGGGAGTCTGGAACAACAAAGAGCAGCTGCTGGAGAGCTCCGTTTGCTGGCGAAGAGAAATGCTGATAACAGAGTATGTATTGCTGAAGCAGGAGCCATTCCTCTGCTTGTGGACCTCTTATCCTCCACTGACCCAAGGACCCAAGAGCATGCTGTTACAGCACTTCTGAACCTTTCCATAAATGATAGTAACAAGGGAACCATTGTTAAAGCTGGAGCTATACCAGATATAGTAGATGTTCTTCAAAATGGAAGTATGGAGGCAAGAGAAAATGCAGCTGCAACACTTTTCAGCTTATCTGTTGTGGATGAAAATAAGGTGTCAATAGGAGCTGCTGGTGCTCTCCCAGCTCTTATAAAATTGCTTTGTGAGGGGTCTCCAAGAGGAAAGAAGGATGCTGCCACTGCTATATTTAATCTTTCAATATATCAAGGAAACAAAGCAAGGGCCATAAGGGCTGGTATTGTGCCACCCCTGATGAGATTGCTAAAGGATGTGGGAGGTGGAATGGTAGATGAAGCATTGGCAATTCTTGCTATTCTAGCAAGCCATCAAGAAGGGAAGTCAGCAATCAGTCAGGCAGAGCCAATTCCTGTTCTCATGGAGGTCATCAGGACTGGTTCTCCACGGAACAGGGAGAATGCCGCAGCAATCTTGTGGTCGTTATGTACTGGTGACTCGCAGCAGCTGAAGCTAGCAAGGGATTTTGGCGCCGAAGAAGCATTGAAGGAGCTATCAGAGAGTGGCACTGACAGGGCTAAGAGAAAAGCCGGAAGTATATTGGAACTCCTTCAACATGCAGACGTGATCGTTAATCAAAATTGACTTTGAATTGTGCAGCTTTTGAATAATTTTAGAATACAACCAACGATTATCATGTGTTTTCTGTTTGTTTGTACAAATATACCACTTAGGATAGTCCTTCCAGTTCCAATCGGTGTTTTTGTACAAGGGTGACAAGAAATGTAAAATTGGGTGCATGGGGTCTTATGTGCATATAAGATGGGCAGATATCAGGTGCTGAATATGACTTGGTGACTCTCAAGATAGCTGCACCATAATGTGAGAATGGCAATGGCTCTTTGACGTTGGACTTCTCCTCGCAGGAGTAGAATTCTGCAAATGATAAAGGGTTCGTAGGGAATGATGGACAAGTTACTCCTTGTGATACCATTTGTTGTAATATTACAGAGATTGACAAAATTAAACAATTGTCATGATTTTGCAATTCCATATATATGATGATTATCTTGTTCTATAAAGCCATCATTATTATTATTATTATTATTATTATTATTATTATTGGTTAAGCGTGGTATAATGTTATTTCCCTTCTATAAATCAAATCTTTGACCAAACTTCCACGGTTGTTTTGAGCATCCAATTTCTGCTTGACAGTGAACCAAATGTACCGTAAAATTGTATTTTTGAATTTGTTTATCTCTATTCGTGTCTTATTTTCTCTTTTTCGATTCAAATTCTCTGAACGACTCCGTCAAAACTAGCGACGGACACGTTAGAACACTGATGCTGTTCAGACTCTGGATTAATTTTTTTCCCCCACCTTCCAAAGACGGCAGTGGAATCGTCAACGAGCCAACAAACTTTCTAGTCCGAAACAATTAGGATGAAAACTTGAATTCCTGCATAATAGTCAAAAACTGATTGTCCGTCCAATATCCATCCTTTCCATATCATCACTCCCATAAAAATTCTATTTATGACGAAAAAAAAATTTGGGGCTTTCCATGTGACATCCGGCAACGAAACTATAATTTACATGCACCTTGTTTCAAGAACATTTTTCAAATCTTAAAATTAAATAATTTTATATAAATAACATTATAAATAAAACACCTGAACTAACTAACTTTTACGGTATTTATGTTCCATAATTAGAATGTTGTTAGAATATTTTAATATTATTAATTGAAAATATTTCAACATAATTTTCATAACTCGGATATTATCTGTTATTATTTATGTTCAATTAGTTGCTAAAATTTTTAATGGCAATGGGGAGTTATCAAAATGAAAAAAGGGCACAAATTAAAATTAAGAAAAAAAAAAAAAAAAGAACTAACATTTAGTAGGAAGGGAAAGAATGCATTTATCTCAAGAGCTATTTGTGTGGGGCCAGTATCACCCTAGCTCGATTCTGGCTAGATTGGCCCCATGGTAATTCCGTCATCTCAAAAGGTGAAATAAATAGTGTCTTACGGCCAAGCGAAAGGTTCGAATACCATCATTCAAGGATTGTTTTCCAAGTAAGCTAAACGAAGACAAAAGAATGGAGGAAACATTCAAGTTTCTCTCTGCTTCCCAACTCGTTGTGTATATGGATAGGTGCATTGATATCTCTCCCATTCTTTCTAAGTCATTTCATTAATCATGTCCCTCCGACTACTATTTCTTCCTGTTTCTCAAGAACTCTTGCCCTCCAAGTTCTAGCATCCCTCCATATCTCTGTGCCTTCTCATTCTCCTTGCAGTAGCTGGTCATATTTTGTTACAAATTAAGGCGGCATTGTTGATGGGGACGTTCATTTATTTTTACACAGGACAGCAATGATGTTTGTGTGGATGACCAATGTCGGTAGTAATTTGACTAGAAAGGGGATATGAGATCATTCATTCTTCTTTCTTCTTCAAGGATGGGAATGGAATGCAAACGAATATGCTTCCCCAGATGAGGACATGTCAAGGGTTCTGAATTAAGGCATGTGGAAAGGGGATGGTGAGGCCATATCTGGCCACTCTGCCCGCCCATTGACAATCCTGTCATCATATTTGCTGGGCTACTTTCACAAGTTCCAAACTGGACTAGAAAAAAGAACTGTCTCTGCATACCTTGGAACCAATGGATCAAAGAGCAGAAATTTCCTCCAAAGGTCACCGCACCAAAAATGGAGGAGGGATTGAAGACCAAAGTGCTACACCAATCATGTTGGAAATCAATCCGTAAAAAGTAAGCACAACAAAACAGGTTCGGCAAAAGTAAATCGGTCACAAAACCTGTGTTGGAATAACTAATCTATAGAATGGTGGAAACCTCGCAGATTTCATCGTCCTGCGGTACTTAAGTGAACAACATGAGTTGAAGCTCGGATATTGGTGTGCATGCATGGGGTTAAAACTACCTGTCAAAAGCAGCCGCAGACCATTGAAAGTATCAAGAGATGGACTGCCTGCAAAGCCACACTCCGAAAGTGGTACAGTCTATCCAAGACAACATATTTCAAAAGATCTTACAAACTAGGGAGAGAGAGAGAAGTGCACTTCCTTTGTTCCTGAATGAGGTCCAGGCAACAATTTCAAAATATCTTCCATGGGACGCCTGAAGGGCAAACTAATCAATATTTTAAGAAAATAAACAAGACACTGGCCAAATTCATACGCGGCAAATATGTTAACGAAGTTCAACTAAGGCTACAAGCACCCATACCAGAGAGATTTTACACCTGAAATCATTGCTTTTCATAGAAATTGACAGGGCATTGACAGCAATTTGAGATGTTAATCTAATTATCAAAAGAAAAGGCTCAAGTTTTGTTCAAGAACAAGACTCAAAAAGAAAAAATAAAAAAGAGATCTCACCATTCAGATCGAATAGCTTGCTTGCTGAACAAGCGAATACTAAGTGGAGCATTTCCAAAAACAATGTAGGAATTTAATGCTTGAATGTTGCTACTGCAATATAGAGCAAAAGAAAGGAAAACTAAGAAAGGAAATAATATTCTAACTGTTTTTCATCAAGAAAACCAGCTCTTAGATGCTGGAAAATGTTTACCTAAACAAGAACAGTAACAAAGTACGTGGTATGGATATTACTAACGCAATTTAACAAAGCCTGTCAACCCTTAAGCCCAACCATACTGGTTTGCTTGCAGGGGTTACATAATCTGAAATCTAAGCATGAAACTCAAACTTAACAGATTGACACCTGTAAACTTGAATTACAACTAATTATGTTTCAAAAAATAAAAAGACAAAAGCTTCTTCTTCAAGGTTCTTCTCTTCTGGTTTCTGCAAGGCCATTGCAGCACTGGTCATGGCTTCTTGTCATCACTCCTCCTTAATGCAATTGCTTTGCATTCCCGAACTATCTCTTAAAGCTTCAAACATGTTCCTGGGCAACCCCTTTGTCAAGATATCAACTAACTGCTCTTGTGATGTGCAAAAAACCAGGCTTATCTCTTTATTTTCCTGAGCTTCTCAAATGACCCGAAGCTTCACTTCAAAATGTTAGGTTTTACCGTGTAGCACTGGATTTTTGGACATCGCAATAGCAGATTGGTTGTCACATAAAATTTATGTAGGACTTGTTGGTTCTTGTTTTAGATCAGCAAGTATCTTCCTCAACCATAAAGCTTGATTCACAAGTGCAGTAGTAGCTATAAATTCTGCCTTAGCAATTGGCTGAGCAACCCTTGATTGTTTCCTTGAAATCATACCTGGAAGTGCTCCTCATATCATCCTCTAAGCTAGCCCAATCATTGTCTGTAAAGCCAGTCAAATTCACTTCTTTTCCTTTCTAGAACTTGATTCCACAACCAGCTGTTCCTTTAATGTACCTGAACACTATTTTTGCAGCCTTATATTGAATTTCACCTGGATCATGCATAAATCTGGACAATAAGCTTGTGACATGCATGATTTCTGGTCTCGTGGTTGATAGGTACAGAATAGTGACTACTATATATATATATATATTCATCCCCTCTCACTCGCTGCAAACAGAAGATGTCCAATGATTGGTCTCACATCTTTAAGGTACTTAAGCAGTAAAATATGAGTGATTTTTGATGTGATTTCACTCTGATTATGTGTGGTTCGTGATGTTATAAAGAGACTAATGATTCAACCTGATATCCTAAATCGTGGAACAAACTTTTGATGAGGTATTTTACTTTTAATCGTAAATTTTCCCATAGAAATTATGCCGCCTAATTTTCAACACACACAAATCACCCAATCCTTTGTTTTACAGCAATGGACCATGGTACTTTTCCTGTAGTCCTAGTTCATCGACAACTCAATTTTCAGACTTTTGACCTTTGTGTGCATTTCACCCTTGTCTACCAACACTTCATTGTAGAAGAACGTTGAAAAACGAATTAGCAACTTTCTCTTTTCAGAGAGGAGCTTGTTCTTGTTGATCTTCTGGTCACTACTCTAGGTGGTGTTGCTGACACCCAAAAAAAAAAAAAAAGAAGAAGAAGAAAGTGCTTACAAAATCAACCCCAAAACAATTTTATGTAAAAACACAAAAAAAATAAAATAAATAAGCATTGACAATCACAATGCTTTTCTTTATTCTTTTTCATTTCCCGTTTCTAAACTAGCTGCACTCCCATTCACAAACTCTCTTTGTTGTCTTGAAGTAAAACCATACGTAGAAAAGTCAATAAAAAAAAATGATGCGGAAATGAGAGTCAACGAGGAGAATGAGAGCTGGAGAAGAGTGCTAGAGAGGTGTTAACATTAAGCATCTTTTGAGGGATGGCTTGGTATTCTGGTAAAGAATAGTCGTTATTGTCTGCTCAATTATAAGGAATTGCAAGATTAGGGCCTTGAGGTGAAAGATTGACATTGTTTAATTGATCGTCATCATTATATTTACCTATATATATATATATATATATAAGGGTAACATTTGTTTCACAAATTTATTTTGTTATTATTATTATTAAATTTCACTTTCACATTAAATTTTAACTCACATTCTAACAGGCGAATCTCTTAATTAATAAGGATAAGTACTTTGAACTATTAGAAGGCGTCTTGTGTAAATAATAACGTGCTAGTATGTTCATTATATCTTTCATTTTGGTTTGGCTGATTTTTTATATTGACTAACAAATAAAATTTCAATGCAAGTTTTTGAAAAAGTTCAATTTAAATGTAAAAAAAAAATAATAAATTAAACGTAAATTTTAAAAGAATTTACAATCATTGTTGAGTGTAAGACGAGTATGTGTTGGATATGATATAATAATAATAAATTATAACCATAATTTTTAGTATTATTAGAATTAAAAAAAATATATGAGGGAGTAATTTAGTTTAATTTAGTCAACCACAATCTTTTATGACTAAGAACTGTAATCCAACTAAAAAAAAAAAATAGTTTTATATTATTTTTTTAATGCTTTGGTATTAGCTTAATCAAGCAGTTATCAAATTTAATTTTACTAACCATAATTTCGTTTCATTTTGATAAGATTGGTTTCATTAAACAATTTTCTTGATTTTTTTTTATTTTTATCATTATTATTATTTTTTAATAATGCCAACTTGCTAAAGCCCAAAAGCTTAACCCCTGCTCAGTCCACAAAACATTGCCTCTTAAAAAGTTAAACCCCTCCAAGTCCAATCCGGCGTCTACGACCTCGAGCGAGCCACGGAGGCAGCGCCGGAAGCAGGAAAATGGCGGCCTCGATTGGTGCACTCTCGTCGTTCCACCTTCACCCCCACCACCTCCATTTCGTCTTCTTTAAACTGAGTTTGCCCTCTCTTTCTCTTCTCAAACCACTCCGTACACTCCCTCCCATATCCTGCTCCCTATCCTCCTCTTCCTCCTCTTCTTTAGATTTTGACATCTCATTTGCCCCACCGAAACCCAAGCCGAAACCCCAACTAGTCGCCTCGGACGGCGGCGCTTTGTCTTCCGGCCAGCTGTTCATTCCCTGGATTGTCCGCGGAGAGGATGGGAACCTCAGGCTCCAGGATCACCCTCCCGCGCGTCTTATCCACTCTCTGGCCGATTCCAAGACGCAGAATTCAAAGAGGGGTAAGGAGAAGGAGCAGCAGAAGCAGGAAAAGAAGACAAAGAAAATAAATTCGCAAGTGAATAACGAGAGTCCGGTGAGGACAGCCCAGCCTAAGTGGTCGAAGGCCGCCCGGAGGTTTTACAATGAGAATTTCAGAGCTTCGCCGCAGCAGCGGCTCAGTAAGGTTTTAGCGGCTGCCGGCGGTAATCACACCCAAAGTCTTTCAATATATTCTTTATTTTTCGTGGATGCACATATATATATCTATTCGTCTAAAAGGCTGAGGATATTAGTAGATGGAATTGTGGTGGAATGATTGAACTTTGTTGAACATTTTGTAATCAGTGGCGTCAAGAAGGAGCAGTGAAGAATTGATCTTTGACGGAAGAGTTACCGTCAATGGCTCAGTATGCAATACCCCTCAGGTCAGGCCTCGGTTCTCTGTCTTAGTTATGCTTTCTCATGTCAGTATTAATTACTAGGTGTTTTTGTCAAACATTCTATGAAAATGTAATCTATAAGTTCATTTTTGTCACTCCCTTATTGTGGGCAGACTCGAGTTGATCCTGCAAGAGATGTAATTTATGTCAATGGAAATCGCCTTCCCAAGAAACTGCCCCCAAAGGTCTATCTTGCCCTCAACAAGCCAAAAGGGTTTGTAACTGTTACAATGGCTGCTGTTGCTCGCATTTTTAGCTGATGTGTGCGTTGCAAACTCATGTACATCACATGATGATAGGTACATTTGCTCATCTGGAGAGAAAGAGTCCAAGTCTGTGATGCCCCTATTTGATGACTATTTGAAGAGCTGGGTGGGTGCAACTTGCATCTTTGATACACTCAATTCTGAAGAAGGGAAAAAGCCAATAAGTACATTCTCATAAGAAGTCAAAGTAGATTGAAGACACGAACTATATCCTTTGTTTCATTGAAATATGTTTTTAATAAATATATTGTCATAACTATTAGTTTTCATTTTCTTGTTTCACCTGAGACACTAGTCTAAGGATTTTTTATTTCCAGCATAAAAGAAATCCAGGACTACCTAAGCCACGACTTTTCACCGTTGGCCGCCTTGATGTAGCCACAACTGGCTTGATTATTGCCACCAATGACGGTATGCATGAAGCCTTGCCTTTTACAAACTTAGACATCAAAAAGAAACAGTGGGTTGCTAGAGATTCATTATTGACTTCAAGTCGTTCCACTGTTCATATTTTCAGGAGATTTTGCTCAAGCACTAGCACACCCTTCATCTAAGTTATCGAAGGAGTAAGACTTTATGCCCAAATACTCATTATTATCTGGAGGCACTTACCTGTCATTGGATTGTTTTTTATAATTTGGGTGAATAGTGAGTTGTTACATTTCAGTGGGAGATTTGTTCAAGTTTCATTGAGTTACATGAGTAAATTTGTAGGTACATTGCAACGGTAGATGGTGAAGTCAACAAACGACATTTAATAGCAATCAGTGAAGGAACAATTATTGAAGGTGTCCATTGCACCCCAGATTCTGTGGAGTTGCTACCTCGACAACCAGATATATCAAGACATCGTCTTCGTATTGTGGTACTATAAGGCAACTATTCCTTGTCTACTTTAGTAAAATTTGAATGTTCCAGGATCCCGAGAGTGACTAAGCCATTAAAACACTTTAGTTTGCTGTATGTTACATAATATATTATTTTTCTTATGTTCTCTATTCCCTTTCTGGACTTGTTGAATTATTGAGATGGTTTCAGTTTATGCTTTCTCTGATGATTAAGACATAAAAGTGCTGAATACTAACATCAGTTGCATTAAACCATTGGTAAAGGTTCATGAAGGAAGAAACCATGAAGTTCGAGAACTTGTGAAAAATGCTGGGTTGGAGGTTAGTTTTTGTGACCATTTTCTCATTTTTAAAGACCAGTATTATGCTTACCCATTGAAATTGGCTTTTTTCAATTACAATCAATCAGATCTTGTGAGAAAGAACAAGGAGCCAGTGTAATAATTTCTTTTAATGTTTATGGTTGTGATATATTCTTTTACCATATTCAAGTTTTATACTCATTCTAAGTTGCTCCATGATTGAATTTTGTCTGCTGAAGCCTGAATTGTGAATCTGGATGTTTTTCATGAAAGTGCTTGTAGTGGTAGGCTACCATCTGTTAAGTCATCGGGCTGGTTTCATGCTTAAATTGTTACCATGCGACTGACTCGTGTTTGTTTCTTCAGATTCATGCATTAAAGCGTGTGCGAATTGGTGGCTACAGACTGCCATCAGATCTTGGGTGATTCCTTTTATGCTTCCTTTTTTCTTTCTTTTTGTAGAATTTCTCAAAGAAATTTCTGTCTCTCTCTCTCTCTCTCTCTCTGTCAGAAACACACCATATTGAAATTGTAATTCTATCATTAAAGATGGAAATGAAATTAACATTAGGGCAGAACATACTTTTGAAATTTTACTCCTGGAGAGGATATGTGGATGTTGAAAAGATTGAATATCACTTACATTTCCTCATGAGGAGCTTATTGTTCATCTTCACACACAAGATCGACTAAGTGCCACGCGGGTTAGCACGTCCAAAGCCTAACTCTGTGACATTATGCTCTGGATCTCTGTCACCCAGTCCCAAAATGTTCATTTTTCTCCACTTTTGACTGTAGTAACTATAATGATCATTCATCTTGGGACAGTTGGAGATGTATGTGTTTGCTGATGTTGCTATAGCTTTTTTCAAAATATGATGTTTAATGACCCTTTTGCATTTCAACTCTCTCCTGTTGTTGGCCAAAATCTCTAGAGTTCTGCTAATCTTCATCTTATTTTCAGGCTTGGGAAGCATGTAGAACTAAAACAGACCGACTTGAAAACAATGGGTTGGAAACGTTGAAACTATGTGCTGCACTTAGGTTTGGGTGTATGCCTTTCATCCTTAGCAAGTTTGATCAGGCAACATATATGAAATATAGCTTCAAGGCTTCAAGAGAAAATTTGCCTGTGTGTTAGCTTGCAGTGTTCTTTGATTATGCCCCCTCCTATTGCATCATGAGCCAGTATCTGAATCGGGCTGCCTCTCCATCATGAGGTAACGATACGTCACTATCAGCGACACTCGTAGAAGAATTTAGGAAGATTCATTACTGATAAGGTGACATCAATTCATTTCCACAGATTTGAGAGTATCGTTACATGCAGTATCAGTACGTTCAAGCGAGAATGGATAGGTGAATGAACAATCTGTAGGTTTCTTTATAACCGATTGACAATGTTATCTGCCTGTAAGATCAAGGTGACAGTTTATATGCCAATTTAGATCCCAACTTGAATGGAGAAGTTTTCAACTTATGTGGACGGACTTTCTTTGCAAGTGCCAACGTCTGACTCGTGACTCTTATTCTTTAGCATGTGATGGGTTACTGTATGGTCTTGCTTCGAGCCCAAAGAGGCAACCATGACGAGGACGAGGTCTGGCTTGATAGCTGGAAGGCTGGCATATTGGCTGTGGCATTGTGGGCGGCTCCCTTCACATGCCGCTGTTTGCTTGGGACAAACTTTATTCTTTAGTTAGGCTTGAATCCTACGAGGGTAATTTTAGGTCCTTAATTTTCAAAACCAAAGGCCTCTTTCCACACAGGCATGGCTTCACCCAGTAAGCGTGAGAATATTTTCTGTCGATTTTTTTTTTTTTTTTCCCTGTCAAATAAGCGAATAATTTGTGTGACCTTTTTTTTTTTTATATATATATAAAAATTATTAAGAAGTCTACTAAATCGAGCATTATCCGTATAATTAGTTTTTGTTCTTTTAAACATCAAGGATAAGGGGACTGGGTGGACTGAGCCCAATTGCATGGGCCTATCAGCGACAACGCGAGAGGGTTGGCAGCAGCTGCAGTTTAAAAAATAAAAAAGTAGATTCAGATAAAAAAGAAAAATGAAAATGGCCTCCATGATGGCCTGATTCTTCTTCTCCTTCTTCGTCGTAGTCGTCGTCGTTGGTCGGCGGCTCTCCATCTGCGTATAGCCATTGAAACAGCACTCTCTCTAACGCCCTTCTTCTGTGTCTGTCTGTGCAAATTGGAAGCGCCCCCATTAAAGTATAAAGTAAGGCCAAATCCAAAACGATGAACCCGCCAACCCCAATCACAAATCCGGACGACTTGTCGTCTCTTCCTCTTGAATTCATCCCATACCCTCCACTCTCAACCCCTCCCCCTCCAACCCATATCACCAATTTAGCTGCGACCCAAATACCCGATTCCGCCCCGACCCTTTCCCAAAACCCTATCCCAAGCCCCAACCACTTCCTTTCCTTCTCCATCCCCAAGAAACGACGCCGCGGCCGATCCCAGCGCACCACATCCGCCTCCGCCACGTTCCTACACTTCCCTCGTGTTCCCCCGCCTCCCAGCCAAACGACCGGCGCGCCGAATGCTAACCCGCCCACGCAACAGCCGGTCCCTGACATATCCGAAGAGATCATCGTAATCAACAAGGAATCCACTGCCGAGGCTTTGATCGCCCTCTCCGCCGGATTCCCCGCTGATTCCCTTACCGAGGAGGAAATCGAGGCCCGAGTTCTGTCTCTGATCGGCGGAATCGAGCAGGTTAATTACATTCTTATCAGGAACCACATTATTGCGAAATGGCGCGAAAACGTGAACAGTTGGATAACCAAGGAGATGTTTCTAGATTCCGTCCCAAAACATTGCCACGGTCTCTTAGACTCTGCTTATAACTATTTGGTTTCTCATGGATACATTAATTTTGGAGTCTCGCAGTCAATTAGAGAAAAGATACCGAATGAGTTGACTAAATCTAATGTTATAATTATTGGTGCTGGTTTTGCCGGATTGGCCGCCGCCAGGCAGTTAATGAGGTTTGGGTTTAAGGTTACAGTTTTAGAAGGGAGAAAACGTGCGGGTGGGAGAGTTTACACCAAAAAAATGGAGGGAGGGGGTGGAGGAGGAGGGAATAAAGTGAGTGCTTCTGCAGATTTAGGTGGCAGTGTCTTGACAGGGACGTTGGGGAATCCACTGGGGATTTTAGCAAGGCAATTGGGGTATCCGTTACACAAGGTGAGAGATAAGTGTCCGCTCTATGGGTGTGATGGGAAAGCTGTTGATTCAGATATGGATATGAAGGTTGAGACAGCTTTTAATAGGTTGTTGGACAAGGCAAGTCGGCTTAGGCAGTTGATGGGGGAGGTTTCGGTGGATGTGTCACTTGGGGCAGCGTTGGAGACTTTTAGGCAGGATTGTGGGGATGCTGTGAATAAAGAGGAGATGAGTTTATTTAATTGGCATTGTGCAAATTTGGAGTATGCCAATGCAGGTTTGCTTTCTAAGCTTTCACTGGCTTTTTGGGATCAGGATGATCCCTATGATATGGGAGGAGATCACTGTTTTGTGCCTGGAGGTAATGGGAGGTTGGTTCAAGCTTTGGCAGAGAATGTGCCAATTTTATATGAGAAGACTGTGAATACTATTAGGTATGGCAGTGATGGGGTGCAGGTGATAGCAGGGAATCAGGTGTTTGAGGGGGATATGGCATTGTGTACGGTTCCACTTGGGGTGTTGAAAAGTGGGTCAATAAAGTTTATTCCTGAGTTGCCACAAAGGAAGCTTGATGGGATAAAGAGATTGGGATATGGGTTATTGAATAAGGTTGCTATGCTTTTTCCTTACGTATTTTGGGAAACTGATCTTGATACATTTGGCCATTTGACTAATGATCCAAGCAGTCGAGGCGAGTTCTTCTTGTTTTATAGCTATGCAACAGTTGCTGGTGGTCCACTCCTGCTTGCTTTAGTAGCAGGAGAAGCTGCACATAAATTTGAGAGTATGCCTCCCACAGATGCAGTCACCATGGTTCTTCAGATTCTCAAGGGTAGTTAACTTACAACTTTCCATTTTTTTTTTTTTTTTTTTTTTCAGATTTCCCTTAGCCTCTGGAATTTCTGGTGACACCATAGTTCGGACACTGCTTAATTGTTCAGTTTTCAATGTGAATGAATTGTTTGTGTGCATTTCCTGTAGTGTTCAGGATACTCATTTATTTGTGAATTTCCTTCAGTATATCTGGCTGCAGTTGCCCTAACAAGATTCTTTGCATGAATGAACACAGGTATTTATGAACCACAAGGCATCACTGTCCCAGAGCCTATCCAAACTGTCTGCACAAGATGGGGCAGTGATCCATTTACCCTAGGTTCTTATTCCAATGTTGCTGTTGGCGCTTCAGGAGATGATTATGACATATTAGCTGAATGTGTGGGGGATGGAAAGCTTTTCTTTGCAGGAGAGGCCACCACTAGGCGGTACCCTGCTACTATGCATGGTGCTTTTCTTAGCGGCTTAAGGGAAGCTGCCAAGATGGCTCACTATGCTAGTGCTCGTACTGTGAGAATGAAGTCTAATCGCAGCCCTTCAAAGAATGCCCATACCTGTGCTTCCCTTCTGGCAGATTTATTTCGGCAGCCCGATTTAGAGTTTGGGAGTTTCTCAGTTATTTTTAGCCAAAAGAATGCTGATCCAAAGTCAATGGCAATTTTAAGGATAACATTCAATGAGCCTCGAAAGAAGAGTCAACACGGTTCTAGGCCTGGTCAACAACATTCAAATAAATTGCTGTTTGAGCAGCTTCAGTCCCATTTTAATCAGCAACAAGAGCTTCACATTTATGCTCTGTTGTCAAAACAACAGGCACTGGACCTAAGAGAGGTGAGAGGGGGTGATGAGATGAGGTTGAATTACCTCTGTGAGAAGCTAGGAATGAAGCTAGTGGGAAGAAAGGGTTTGGGGCCTATAGCTGATGCTCTCATAATTTCCATAAAAGCTGAGAGGGGTAGTCGCAAAGCCACCTCCACCTTGGCTCTTAAATCAGGTGAAAATTCTTGAATGACATTTGCTATAAAGTATGATGGCTTACATCAATCTAATGGCAATGAAATCATTTTGCTACAATTTTGTCATTAGAATGTTGTAGGACTTGAAATGACATTGTATCTTGCTTTTTTAAAAAGGTACATCCAAGCTAAAAGCCGGAACCTTGAATAAAAGATTGGTCAGGTATGTCTTGGAGATCCTTATTTTTTTATCTTATCAGCTTCCTTTTGGAGTGATTATTAAACTTTGAGAAAATTTCACAGGAGGGCTAAAATCATGAGAAACGGCAATAAATTTGTTCCTCCTCCCAATTCAAATGCAGTAAATGGTAAACTGTCAGAGGAAAGTAAGGCAACAAACCGTGCACCTTCAGAAATTTCTGTTGCAGGTACATACAATCAGTTATCCCTGTAGATCTCTTTCGTTGTTAGGTGCTTTGATTGGTAGGTAGGGTGAGGTTGAGCATTTCTCTTTCATTAGAATCCCCTCTTGGTCACATGTTCTAAATTATTAAACAAATGTAGATATTCTTACTAAATCATACATTTGCATGACTGTTATCTTCCCATCTTTTGTGGTAGTGGCTATGTTTCTGTTTTTTATTCCCTTAGAGATGAATGGCATGTGACTGCAGTAACTGCAGGATGATGATGGATTTCCTTGAGATGTTAGCATCTCCCATATTTTTCTGTGTTTCTAAACTTCTCCACTGCTAAAACTGACAGAAAGCTTATAATTGTTAGGCCAAAGTCACATTGCAATGTTGAAGAATGAACAGCTAGCACCTTCCATTTAAGAGGTGAGACATTGCTATTATCATTAACTTCATGTTTTCTCTTCCGAATGTCTTGTTTAATTTTGCGGTGAAATTCTGTCTTCAGTTTTTCTTAATGTTTGCTGAGATCCATCTCAACTCATTTCTTCTATTTTTTGGTGAACTTCATTAAACACCTCTCAGGTTTCTGGGATTTCATTGAGCTATAGTAATTATCTTGGATCATTTGTTAGACCTGTGCACATAAATATATTTTTTGACATGATATTTGATTTAGAAATCTGATATTTGATTCAAGTTGCAGTTTGCTATATCTTTTTTCTCCTTTTGATGATATTGTGGTTAAATATCATTTTGTGTATTAGAAACTTTGTATGCCCATTTGAGATCCAATCTTTCTGATGGAGAATGCTATGTCCAGACTAGTTGGAGAATTCTTCTAGTGCTATTTGCAGTAATGAACATGTCTATACTGCATGTGCAATCTCCCACTGATCGATAGCCTCTGCAAGATAAGCGAAGATCTAAGCACCTAATTGACATTGAGCTTTGCAATGTCTAATTCTCTTCAGCGAGAGGAAACCATAACAGAAATAGAGCTTCATCATGAAGGTCATATTTTTTCTGCATGCTGTGTGGAATTGGCCACTGCCCCAGAAGTTGCCATTTACCATGGAGATTTTCATTCAGTTGGCTGTGTTATGGAGAAATTGGCCTCTTCTTTCAATGTTTTTCCAATTGATGTCTGCTTTCAAGTTTTTGATCCTGCCTGTGACAAAAGTGCAAGAGCTTCAGGTAGATTTGACGTGCATGATAGGCAAGGTAATATCTAGCCTTTACTTTTCCAACCTCCTTTAACATGGAATACTGCTGCTTAACGACCTTTCATTTTGTTCTCAGCAAGGCAAGGCTATGGGCAGATACAACTGAGGATGTCAGATGGACAGCCAAGTTCAAAACTCTCTTGGTGTGGGAGATAGAGGCTAACATTCAATGACAAATTACCTATTTTATCAGTGGAGACTCAATGCAAAGGAGAAGTTGAATCAGATTGTTGGCAAATGAGAAATATCAAGCATTGAGTTCTTGAGCCTGCATGAGTTCCATATAGCAGATCCATAGATGACATTACTGCCTAGCTAAGTCCCAGAGATCTTACTTTAAGTGCTGTTGGTGAATGGATCCATTTCTACTGATTTTGGTACCATCTTGCTTTCCATAACTTGTGCATGAAGCGTTTCAGCATGTCAACGCCCAGAGTAGCTCAGTATATGATGCAAAATATTTGAGAATACAACTCTGCGGAAAAACTTTAGTGAAATATAGATGGGCAGCTCAAGGCGGGCACTCAGGAGCCAGCTTTTTTTTTTTTTTTTTTGGGTGGACGGCGGTGTGGGAGTGCTCGTTTGGCTCTTTTTTTTTTTTTTTTTCCTTTTTATTCTCTTTTCCATTTGCTCCACTTGGTCAAAGCATTTCTTGGGTGGGAAGCTTTGAGATGGATATGAAGGCACTGCTGTATATCAAAGCTTAAATAAATGTCAAGTGAAGGTCGGTCTCTTGAGCGAATGGATAAGTTGTAATCTCTTCATTTGGAAGAAGCTGTGAATCTATGTTCTGCTGCTTGCATTTGCAATGCAGGTTATACGACGAAATCAGCCGATATATCGAAGTGCGACAATCTATAGCCTCTTAAAGCATAATGCACAGCTTAAGTAGCATGCAGCTTTCCTTCTAAATGTAATTGCTTGAATTAGGTTAACAAACAAAGGATTTCCTTTCGCCTCAAGAACAAGAAGAAACAGACGTATTAAGGCAACAGAATTCTGAATGTATATACGTTATTTCCACGAATCAGCTTATTCAACCCCCAGAGATCAGTATGTTACAAACAACAGGTTACAGAAAAGATATTTTCATACCTGCAACTTTGTTGGAAAAAGAGAAAGGTGTAGGCGGAGAGGTGACGGAAACACCAAAAAAAAAAAGATAAAAGGTCTACACTACTTGTTCTCTTGCATTTTGTCTAGGTTATTAACAGTCCCTCCCAACCACTCCTCTAGCTTGGCTTCTTTATTGGCCTTGAAGTCGTCATGGTTTTCTGACAGTGATGATATAATGTATGGTGGACGGTTTATATCAACCTCCTCATGGTCGGCTTCTTTGTCTAATTGCAATTCATTGGAAGCCTGACTTGATAATGGCAGTTCATCAACTTCCATATCGGGTAAAGATGAACTAATGCTGGTTGATGCAACTGATCTTGATGGATGAGGATAAGATACTGGCTTCTCAAACTCAGCTGCTGCTAAATATTGGGGATCAGGTTGTGACCATTTTAAATTGCTGGCCGCTTTCGCAGTTCTAAAGGCGGTTGAAAAATAGTTGCTCATTCTTTTGCTGTCATGCTTCGGAAAAATCCCATTATGACTCCAAGCAGCTGGACCCCATGAGCTAGCTTTCCCTGTCCAAAAGTCTGATGTTGGGTTCTGGATCAATCCTCTTCTTGGTTGTTTTGTGGACATTACGGCTAGAGATTTCCTAATGTCTCTGGCCATCTCGTCAGCAATGGATAAACCACATTCTTTCATTGACTTCATCACAGTGATGGAGTCCCCCAAGTCTTCAGTATGCAAAATTGTATCTCGTGACTTCTCCACAACATTTTTTCTGAGACCAATAACATTTGGAGCCGCATTTTGGGCATGATGCTGCACATAAAAAAGCCCGACTGAGGGCTCATTTGCCACATACTTGATCATCTCTGCCAGGCATTCAGATAACTCCACAAAGCCATCAACGCTGGAGAATTCACTCATGTTGTGGAAGGCAAAGGACAGTTCATCACTGGTGCATCATACTCACCAATATAAGCATATTTCATCAAGAAGGTTAAAGTAAGCAGCCAAATCAAAATGAGAGGATGTAGATGTATTGATATTGATCTGGTATTTTTGCACAATATCAACAATTGATGACAGACACACATAAATCTCAAAACACGTGAATACGTTGGCACGAAATATTGAAGTAGCACTTCTCAAAAGCTTACAAGACTCATATGTTGCAGTAAATAACAAATTTCGCCTCTGTTAATTATTCTGCATATGTATATGGATTTCACCAATTTATGTGCAGCACACATATCTTATTATGATTGCAAATCATCTTCCAATTTATGTTAGCAATAATAAGGCAACATATTCTTTACCAATGCATAAAAGAAAGTACATAAAACAGAAGAGTTAAACATATTCATTCTAAAAAGGCAAATGAATTGTTGCCCGGCCACCACATATAGCATCATTACTTAAGTCTATAAGCTAAGACATTAACTGCTTCCAAATTAACAACAATCATACCTCACTTAATCCACAACCCTCTTAATTTTCATAGCCAGTAATAGTATATACATAAATGAATTTACGTGTACATCTTTATAAGATCTTTGGTTTAAATCATTGCCATTAGCGAGACTACAGTGCCAATATCTTTTCTGCAAACTCTACAACCGTCCCAAAGTATCACAAAGCATTGCGATGACATCTTCAATTTGCACCAAATCAGACCATCTATAGCGCTCTGATGAAGAAATAAAAGGGGGATTAAAAAAAAAAAAAAAAAAAAACTATGAAGGAGGTCTATTATTAATACAAGTATGTCAAACATGGCTCATGAAGCAAAGGCATTCCCCAGCACACATGTAAAATCCTAACGCAGAGAATCCAACTCCAAGCCCACACAAGATCCAATTTTCCATCACGTTCCAATGGTGAAGGAAGTGCTACTCGATTGTCGTACAAGAGCAAAAACACAAATGACACAAAAACATGCACCCAATAACTCAATGAACCGATCACTCAGAAGTTGAGAAAACAAATTTCCACCCAATTTCGAAACACAAGCCAGCGAACATACTATAGATGGTACTACTCTACTTGGGTAAATGGAGATGCTATTCTTGTTGAGCAATTTTCCTGCGAACATTTGCCACAGAAACTAGAAACAAGGAGTAAAAAATCGCAGTAAGAGAAAATAACAGGCAATTAAACCGACCCCCAAAGAACCGATCAAAGGAGCAAGTTCTGGGAGATGGGTATTACTTACGTGAAGCCCTAGAAGAAGAAGAAGAAGATGGAGATGAAGGAGCGGAGCATGGCAGTCTTGAGAGGCTGCTGATCGGGTGCTTCTTTGTTTTCCTTGTTCCTCGACTTTCCTTCAGGGTTAGTAGGATTGGAACCGTATCTGGGTCTCTTTCTCTATCTTGTTTCCTGCAACAATCATGTCTCGACTCTTAATCGAGGCCCGATGAGCTTTGTAATGTTACCGTCAGCTCCTCCGGCGCATAGAGACAAACCAACCCCAACCAAAACCAAACCAAATGCTTGTTTGCCACTTCTAAATCTTATTTTTCGGACAGCCTCTGCCCTCACTTTTCTTGATTTGACAAATCTTACAGCGGATTAGTTTAAATTGATGCAGTGTAAATGCAGCGAAAACAACGCCGTACAAGTAGAAGTCGTAATCCGGTAGGTCAAGCCCTCTACTGGAATTTTGAGTAATGCCACAATACTGAAAATTATGTTAAATTAAAATATATATATATATAAAAGTAGTGGAATTTACGTTTAAGTTAAAAAATATATATATTTGGTTACATTAATTTTAATGTAAAGTTTAATAAAATTGTATTTCATAAAATTTCTTTTATTTGTGTTTTTCTTCTTTCCCAATATGAGTTTTGTCGGATTTAAGATTTTCAACTTTATCGTACTATTTCTATATTTTTGCAATGTTAGATGTTGAATTTGACATACTTTTTTTTCTTTTGTACTAAGAATTATGATATGAATATCACGGTACACTCACTTTAATATAATTATGTTATAGATGTCACGAAAACATATTTATAAATATATATTAGATATATTTTATATTTGTATGTATAATTTAAATATTTTTAATAATATTAATATTTTTTTGTCATAAAATTATTATTTTTCTTTTATTTTAGGAATCACCAAAATAGATACAAACACAATGCACGAATATTGTAACACATTAATTTTAAAAAGTAAAACACAAATATGACAAAAAATATAATTATAAAATATATATTATATATATTATATATGTGTGTGTATAAATTAAATATTTTAATAATATTAATATTTTTTAAATTTATAATTTATAATAATTATTATATTATTTTATATAATAATTAATATTTTATTAAAATTTTAAATATATATATATAATATAACTAAAATAATATTTTAAAAAATTATAATTTAAAGTATTCAATATATTTTTGATAAAAAAATATTTATATCTTATTATCATAATTAATATTAAAATTTTAAATATTTGTTAAAAAAAAAATCAAACGAATATCATATCAACACATATTTGAGACAAACAAACATCCTTTTAAAAGGTGTTGTAGCTTTTGTCCGATTAGACGAGCGAGAGGTATTTTAAAACCTCATTCCCCTATAAATAATTTAGTAAATGTGTCTAATGACTTTCAATTAACGTACTTAACACACCATTGCTCGAGTTTAGAATTTTACGGTGGAAACTACACATTGGGTACCTCTTAATTATCACAATTCCTATACTTTATGCTTAGTTTTTAGAATTTAGACTACATGACATTCTTAAAATAATGCGTTATAATATCATGTATATTCTTTAAATATAATATTTAATAGATATTTTTAAAATATTCTAAGATGTATTCAATGAAAAAGAATAAAAAATAAATTATTTAATATACATGTATTGAAAATTTTTAATATGTAAATTTTAAAAAAATTAAGATACTCAAATTTTATTTATTTATTTATTTTTTGTGTCAGTGTCCTTACATGGTAGGATTTGGGCTGAAATTCAACTTAACCCAATTTGGGCATTTGTATTCCGGAGCTCGTAGTCGGGTTTCGAAGAATCGATCTTCCGTAGGATGGGGCGGAAGCACGACAGCGACGGCGACGGCGACGGCGACAGCGACGAAGATGAAACTTTCTATTACCGCTATGCCTCCATCCCCACCTCAGCACACCCGCCGTCGTCTTCCTCAAATGCCACAGCCACCAAATCAAACCCTAAAGCGGGAGGCGGTTCAGGAGGCTTGGCCCCCTCCAAGTCCACACTCTACGTCTCGAACCTCGAGTACTCCCTCACCAACTCCGACCTCCACACCCTCTTCTCCACCTTCGGCAAGATCGCCCGCGTCACCGTCCTCAAGGACCGCGCCTCCCGCCAGTCCCGCGGCGTCGCCTTCGTTCAATTTGTCTCCCGGAACGACGCCCTCTCCGCCGCCCGCCAGATGGACCGCAAGATCCTCAACGGCCGCACCATCTCGGCCTCCATTGCCGTGGACAATGGCCGGGCCGCCGAGTTCATCAGGAAAAGGGTTTATAAGGACAAGAGCAGGTGCTACGAGTGCGGGGAGAGCGGGCATCTGTCTTACGAGTGTCCCAAGAACCAGCTCGGACCCAGAGAAAGGCCCGTGGCCAAGCGGGATCGGAGAGGAGGAGGAGGAGGAGGAGGGGCGCAGCAGTGGAGTAGGGAAGAGGATTGGGGGGACAGTGCGGAGGCGTTTGAGGAGGACAATTGGGCGTCGGTGGTGGATGGAAGGGCGGACGAGCGGCTCCTGAGAGACGGAGGAGGGGAAAAGGAAGCGGAGCAGAAGAAGGCGAAGAAAGCCAGTTATTTCAGCGACGAGAGTGATGAGGAGGAGTGAGAGTGATATATTTTGTAATTTGCACTCAATAATAATAATAATATGAAACCCCTGCATTTTCTTGTTTTTGTAAAGAATTATTTGGTCATTTGTTCTTGCATTTTCCCCATTCCCTCGCTCTAAACCCTTCCTTTCGCAAGTTTTGTGGTTAGAACACCAGCCAAATTGTTGTAAATTCAGTCTTCGTCATTGCCTCCGATCTCTATACACAAATATCTGCTTCCTGCTGTTGTTCGTATTTGCTAAAAAATTTTTTAAATAAAAAAACAACCAT
Organism: Rhizophora apiculata; assembly: GCA_037832385.1. Classification (NCBI taxonomy): domain Eukaryota; kingdom Viridiplantae; phylum Streptophyta; class Magnoliopsida; order Malpighiales; family Rhizophoraceae; genus Rhizophora; species Rhizophora apiculata. The sequence goes on along the minus strand of CM075426.1, from coordinate 2,383,295 downwards.
CGTTGAAGGAAGCAGGAGAAATAGTGAGACGGGCAATATCACCTCCATAAAATTTTGCCATCCACTCCTCTCAAAAGCCGCTGAATCTGTTCCAAGAACTTCGAGGCCGCTGTTAGAACTTGGAACCAAAGTCTCAGATAGCTGTTAGTCCAAAGAGTAGAGTACAGTACGAAGTTGGGTGTGAATGCACGTGTCAATGCTGGCCACCAGTAAGTTTGCAAGCAGTAAGACGCTCTGCCTTTGATCCACACCAGTGTCTCTGGTAATGGATTACGAAAACTAAATGAAAGGGCGTCTGTACAAGGCAGATCTGATTAGTTATAAGATCTTTAAAATCGCCATAACCCTAAAACCCGCTTTTTAGTTGTCTATTTTGTGGGCGGGCGTGTGTGTTTTTGTACGTCAAATTAGAGAAAGAGGAAAATGTACCTATAAGAGTGCAAGATAGTCTTCGCCAATGGCAAGGACCCATCCTATCCACTGGGAGCAAATCTCTCGAACCTCAATCCTAGTGAAGGATTGAACTGGTCATTGAACCGGTCTTCTTAACTTGTCCCTCCCAAGATGCATCAGAAAATCGGCCCCAAATTTTGCTTCACGAGACACTGGTTGGATACTACATTGCCAATGCCATGCCCTCCTCAACAGTTCCTTTATGTCCTCTAACATCGCTCAATGAGCATGAGAGGGTACGCAGATGACCAAATGAATAACCTCCATCGATCCAGTTTTAAAGCTCCAGCGTCATCCAAGTTTCAAGTCCCGCGTCATATAGCTGAAGTTGAATGATCGTGACGGAAAAACGAGATGAGAGGAAATTTCGGCCTGGGAACGCGAGAGCCGGGATCACCCTTACACTAAGTCAATCGACACTTACTCTCTCATCGCCTTGAAAGTGCATAAATATTTAAAGTAATAAGTCTAATAATAATTAAGAATTTAAACTTTTATTATTATCATTTTACATTTTAATCATTAAATATAAAATATTAAACTTATAAAAATTGAAAAAATTACCTTTATTATGCTATTAATGGACCCAAAAAAAAAAAAACAGTAAAAACAAAAAGTATTTGCAACTATGCTGCACAAACACAAACACGGCATCAATATAACAAATTATTTGTTTTAATTTAATAATTCATACAACCGAAATGGCAAACCATATTCGACATCACCTATAAAATTCTTGCTTGAACCAGCTGCACTTATATACAACACCATTAGGGAAACCGAGGAAACCAAATTAAATCATTCGTCCGGCCTTTTAAGGCTAGGAGTTAAAAAAAAAAAAAAAAAAAAAAACAGAAAAGGCAATCACATCTCAGCAACCAAATTGCCATTGTCTCCAGATTTAGCTAATTTGCCTTCAGTCCACCTCTTCAGCATCTCCAGTGAAGCCTTGGGCTGGTCCATTGGAACCATGTGCCCTGCATCATGGACCTGTTGGTAGACAAAACCATGCAATTACATTAGCACTGACAATTCACGAATGATATTAGAAAACAAGAGGGGTGTGAGGGGAGATAGAGGAGACCTTAAGGAAAGTAAGAGGCCCATGATTCTTCAGGAGTCCAGCTTCTGAACCGTCAACTTCAAATGGAACTTCATTTGATGCCCCAAACTCTTTTTGGCCAGACCATTTCATCGAATGAACCCATCTTGAATTACCTGCTCATGTAAAGAAAGAAGTCAGTCACATACGGCAAACATGCAACCTTTTATTTTGCCCAAAATCCCAATCGTAGTCAATCATGTGTGTTTAGCTTTCCACAAAAGACTCACCAAGCCAATTGCAGATGAGATCGTATTCTCCAGCATACACAAGCAACTGGATTCCATCCTCAAGAAGTGCAGGAATGCTAGGTTCAAGATTCCTCATCCAGTCCATCAGCATGGCCTGATAAACTGTAGGGCTACAGGACACAAAGTCCATAGCCCCCACCCCAAGTGCATCCCTAACAGATTTCTGGTTCAAAAATTTCTCCATGTTTGAGAAGTCATAGCATAGGCTTCCCTCACATTGCTTTCTGATGTCATAGTACTGCAGACAAAACAATGTCACACTCATCAATGGCCAAAGAAGACAGGGTTTTTCAATTCTTTTGTGCATGAATACAGTTGCAGGATGCAGTCAGTAGGCCCTGTAGTCCTAAAATTGCTGGGATTTGGCAAAAAACATCACCATCTTGTGTTCAGGGCCAAGAAAAGGACAAAAAGGTTAATAAGGGGAAAAGAAATCCAAGCCCACAAGCTCACAAATCACACTAAAAGGTTAAAACATGAGATGGTTATATCTTTTTGGTGGAGAAACATCTTTCCATCTGTTTTAACTGATTTGCTCAGATTCATCATAAAATGATTTTCACAAAATATATTCTGTAGCAAAATAACACCAATGATAACAACAAAACCCCAGTTCTCCTGCCTCCTATTCAAGGAACGATTTATGAAGCCTTACATTTATGTTACCAGCATGTGCCATAATGCTACTGAATATTGTATTGCAAACAAAATAAGAAGCCATGCAGGAGATTGTACCATCGGTGCCTGAAATGAATAAAATTATGTGCATGAGAATGGTGAGGAGTTAATGTAAAATGAAATTTTTGAACAGATAACAATGCTGAATAAATGAAATATTAAGACATGCATCAATTTCTCAAAAAATACCCAGAGCAACTTAGGATATGGTATTACCGCAAAGCTTTATTGCCATTTCACATACTGGAACCACCAAGTTGATATGATCATACTGAGTCTTTTTAATTATTCCCATCTCTAATGCATAATCTGTGTAAGCTTTGTATTGGATTGCAGGATCAGTGAGGCCGTTGCCAATGGCAAATCCCTGCTCAAAAATTTCACTAGTGATTAATATTAGAAAAATGGGCCATCAAAGACAAGATTATTTGAACTTAAAAGACATGCCTTGAGGTTTATATGAATTCCGTCTTTAGCCTTATTCCCTCTGTGGACACGAGCAGCAAAGGCAGGAATGTAGTGGCCAGCATATGACTCTCCCGTTATGTAGAAGTCATTATCTGCCAATTCAGGATGCTCCTCAAAGAAGGCCTGAGGTCAGAGAAAGAACCCATTTAATTCTATCAATATGACTGCATACTCACATTCACTAAATAGACAATATTGTACATTATTATAGATCCCTAATATTGGAAAAATCAATAGGTAACCAACCTGTAAAAAGTCATACAAGTCATTACTAACTCCATCTTCATTATGACGAATGTCACGTGCATCAGAACTGTAACTGAATCCAGTCCCAATAGGTTGGTCAACATACAGAAGGTTTGAAACCTGCAAACATTCTTGCTATTAACATTTCTTCTTTCAATAATCAGTGTGTGTCACAGGGGACCTGGAAAGAAATCCGAAGAAAGTGAATAGAAAGGAAATAGAAGTGAAACACAAGGCAAGTCAAAAATTTGCAATACAGATTCAATAACACGTAATTTCTTTTCTGTACTTTAACTTTTCAGCTGAACAGCATTATTATGGTCAAATCACTGCACTGAAAGATAAATTAAGGTGAAATATGGTGCGCACAATACATCACCAATTATTTGAGGCAGTATGATTTAAGACCACAACGAATGCTGCATATTTTGAAGCCAAAAGAGTAGATGAGACCAAATTCGTATGAAAGCAAAATAGGTCTGAGAAAATGAATTAGACATGAATACCTGGATGTCAGGAGTGAGAATAAAGATGTTGCAAGTCCATAGGGCATGGCCATATATGAAGACTCAAATTGAAACAAAGGCGGGCTGACGTAAGTTGGTTACTTCCACTCAATACAGAGTGAAATATGGATGCCATATCATGTAACAGGCCAAGGATCCTACACTATCACAAAACCTAGGTACAATGAAGGAAACCCAGGACTACATGACTGTGATGCAGCAAACTGATACCAACTTAAGAAAACCTAATTACATGATACAGACAAGAAGAATGCAAAATGAATATACCTTGTTCCAACCATACTCGTTCCACACAAGAGACATGTTGGATGCTATAGTAAAAGGACCATTTTCATAAAAGACAGCCAACTCGCTGCTGCATCCTGGTCCGCCTGTCAACCAAATGACAACAGGATCCTTCTTGCTGTTGCGGGACTCAAAGAAGAAGTAAAACATCCTACAAGCAACAACTAGGATGGGTCAGCACTCAGCACCAATTTAAAGAGGATAAAAGAGACCCACATAAGCAAACAGTTTAGTATGCAAGAAACTAATAAAAATTATCTATATTGGTAGTAAGTAGTAATCAATCAAAGCGTTTGGAATTTTAAACCACTCCTTGAAACAAATGGAAGATAAATCTCTTATGTAAACAATCCCCAAAACTTTGTTGAGAAAACTAGGTTTGCAATCAAATCATAGGACCATTCAAGTTGATAACTTAACCTACCGATGTTCAAGCAAAGATCCCAAAAAAGTGTACAGCCCTGTCGCCATTCCAAACTCTCTTCGCGAAACGCTAAAAAACTCTCGAATCTAATAATTCATTTACTAATTGAATCCAAGCGGGTCAAGGCCTACTGAAACACAATAACACAACACAAATATAAATGTTCTTCAGAAACGCCCGTCAATTCGCTCCTCGCGGAATCAAACTCTAAACGTGAAACAAAATCTAATCCTTTAAAACAATGCCGGTACACACCAAACATAGAAACGAAGAAAGCACGAAAGAGAAAGAAAACCCAAAAATGCTAGGGTTGTGATTTGAGATAGACCTAGCGGCATGGGAGTGGGCAATCTTGTAATAACCAGCGTGATGGCCCAAATCCTCGATAGAAACGCCTCGATCCGTGCCAATCACGTTCGGAAACGCGAACCTCTTCTCGACGATCCTCTTTTCCGGCTGAACGCGTTCGGGTTCGCGTTCTACGACGTTAATATCCTGCGGGGGAAATAGATTGAGCCGCCTTATCATCTCCTCCGCCTGCAGCAGCGGCAAATTGGACCTGCCCAGGCCCAATTCCACCGGGAAAAGACTTGCCCGGCATGCAACGACCATTAGACATAGCAACAGACACAAATGTCTCGTTCTCTCCATTCTTTCTTCTTCTTCTTTTTTTGTTCTTTGCTTTGTCAGAAATTAAGAAGAGGGCGAAGACGATTTCATTTCTTATATATATACACATAAGACCTGTTGGGCAACAGGTAAGGCGACAGGTGGCTCCAACCGCTAGTCTTACAAAACGAGGAAGGATTGGTAGTTGGTGACGATGTGGCTGTTGCCTTTCGTTTTGGGTTTGCAGGCGGGAAGGGAGGGCGGATGTGTGCATTGGTCCCATGTTTAGAACTTTGCACGCTATTCGATATATCTTGAATCTTCATTTATTTATTTATTTGTTTAAGAGGTGGTACCTGTGCTTATGTCTACCAACATTCATTGCTTCACACTCCGGTTGCTACTTTGCACTAGTTGTCTCTCTATTCCTGATAACTCCCAGAGTTTCAAACGAATTCAGTCAGGCAGACACAATCATTCAATTTTTAAATGAATATTTTGCACTCCTCATCTTGTTGGCTTCCACAGTTGGGAGTAGACCATTTTAGAATATGGTATTGTTCTTTCAAGTTTTATATCACTTATTATCTTGTAAGTCGTAGGTAATTACAGGTTACTCTCTAGCAATATATAAAATGAGCACCAAAAAAATAAAACCAAAAAACAAAAATAAGCGTCTTCAAAAATCATCGGTGTCGCCTCCCCGACCAATTGTCAGAAGAATGAAATGCCATTTCCTTTTTCCTCTGGTCATATCAATTAACGGTCTTTTGCAAGCAATTACAACCAAGGGAATAAGTGCACTGCAACCGTGCGGATCAAAAAGGACAGGAAGATGAATGGAAGTGGATCTGCCATGTACGTACTAAAGGGATTGCCCTTTAACCCAGCATAAATGTATAATTGCACTCTTTGAGAGGTATCCATACATACTGAATATGAAAGACATTCATATTAAAGATACATTGAGAACTAGCATCACAATGCACATACAGACATGTTATCTGCTTAAATTATGTTATGATGGGTCAACCCTAACACCCTCTTGTCACAAATACTATGATGGCCTCCGAGCAACCCAGTGTTGCTACAAATTCCCCTTCACTCAATAAAATTTTAACCCCGAGTAACTGGGAATACAGATGTCTAGAACTATGATCTCACTTTGGCAAGCCGTTCCCTTAGTTGCTCGAGCTCTTCCTCATCATCCACACCCTCTGCTATGGCTTCTTCCTGTTAAGTATGAAAAATTGGTTACAATTATGTCACGCCCTTGGTTTCTTCAAACTATGTAAAGAAAACTTGGCGCACACTTATACATACTTCTTGGGAGGTTGTTGCCACTTGTGCAGGTGCCTTTGCTCTTTCCTTTCTGACAGCTTCAGGAAGCTGGGCAGCCATCTCACCAGCCATTTCTGTCAGGACCTTATCAACTTCTTCTTCGATTTCTTCTTCTATATCCTCTGAATCCAATGCTGTGTCAACTGCATCATTTACCACTTCTTCGATAACTCCAGCCTACGAAAACATTTGTGATTGGAGGTAGAAACATAAACACCCCAGAATGTTTGCTTTAAAAAATAAGCAATTTGTATTCTGAACCTAAAATCCATGGGTGGGGGGAACATGGAGAGAGGGCAATGGAGTGTTGCGCACGCATACCATTCATTTTTCCAGATTATAGAAAAATAGGCAAATCATTTAAATTCCCGTTTTTTACATTGAAACACTCACCAATTATGGTTGTTACAGGGGCCTTAATGGATCCATTCAATGAAAATTTGGATAGATCCTAGTTCCAAGGCATGTTCCCATTACAAATTACAATGGAGCCCCACAAATTCTGCAACTTCCAAGGAAATTAAGTGATAAGGTTTGTCATGCACTTAGCATGTCTGTTACATCCCTAATGTGCTTTTCAAGCAGTAGAAGAAAACCAGGAAGAAGCAACCTTTTAGTGATAATGGTTCTTGCACAGGGGCTGTTGAACCACTTAGATGCAAAATTGGATAGATCCTAATTCCATGGCATGTTTAGCTAAATTATAATGGAATCCCACCAATTTGAAATTTTGCAATTCCCAAGGAAATTAAGTAATAAGACCCATCATGCAGTTAACACATATGTTGCATCTTTAACATGCTTTCCAAGCAGCAGCAGGTACCCAGGAACAGCCAACAATGCTCTTAACAGATCAGCATATAATTAAGAAGATTATGTAAAATTAGCATCAAAATTACCTTGGTCATTTCATTGCTGAATTCTTGCATTGTGGCAGCCATTTCTGGAGCTTTCATTAGATTATTGACTAATTTCATGACCTCAGAACTTTTGGACAAATGACCCACTGTGCGTGCAATTGCTGCAAAAAAAAGAAAAAAAAAAACTTTAAGGTGACAAAGTTCCAATGCAAATGACATCAACAATCTATGTTATCAAGAACATCCATTTCTTTCAGATATTACATCTTGGAGATAATGATCCCATTACATCAAGCTCCCCAATTGGGAACACCATCATAGTGATGCATAAAAAAGAGATACATGTCACGAAAAAATTGGAACAAAACATAGCATTGAGTGATGCATCATACCAACACTTTCTCCAAGGTGCATTGATATAGAATTCAGTTGGGCCTTATTCTCATGAAGGCGGTTGACTGCTTTTCTTGACCTTACAATTTCCTTTGCAAGTGCCTGATTAACACAAAAGAGTAGAGCTCTAAATGAGCATACAAAAAACACTGCAACAGGAGCTGCGCAGAAAGATATCCAACAGAATCTTTACCATGAGATCTTTTGAGGGTAAACTTACAATTCAACAGACATCAACTCTAGAATTAAATGTCCATGTTTTTCCGTAATCATTAGTTTCAGTATTAATTTGATCCCACAGGCCCCATAGTCTATGGCATTTCAGTTTGCTGTTTAAAAGCAGGAATGGTCGAATAACTGAGTTTGCCACCTCTTTCTCTATGATTTTCTGCTTGATATTCACTTCAATTCCACTTTCTTGCTCATTTACTTTTTGGTTAATTCTCTCTCCCACATTGGTGATTCCTAAAGGCACCAAATACCCAAATCCTTTCTTAAATCGATAATTTGTAATCCTTAGCTGTTGCATCCTATTCAAGAATTCCCGTGATGATTGAGGAAATGGAATGCAGGGGCTATAGGGGGATGTCTTGTGTTTTTTTTTTGGTCCATTGCCTATTGTTTTGCATGTATTTAGACTTATTATCTCACGTTTGATTGTAACAGTTTCTGCAGGGTCTCACTAGATATCTGGAAGGAGGCAGATCAAGTGATTTAGCCAATTTCTGCATCCTATTTGTGCTGTCTTATGTGTCCAATTTAACTTTGTTTCCCCTTTTCTACTAAATCATTCTTCTGTGCTGTTCATAATATATCTTGATTTTGGAAATGCATCCACGTACACGAAAGTGTGGAGAGGCCAGTTCTTTAACTAGAAATTTTGAAGACTTAGCTTTGACCGTAAATCATCAATAGCTCGGCATAGCTCAGCTATTTTAACTTATTTTTGTGCGGTAAATTTGGTCAGGGTTATTATTAGGTCACAGAATGCTGGTTAATGTTCCTGTGTCTACTTGTTGAAGTTCCCACTTTTAGGATAGTCATCTCCTTCTTTTTGTCTTATCAGATAATCAGATAGTTAGAGATGACCCTCACCCCCAAAAGAAAATAAGATAAACCATCTACATTTTTTTAAATATAATTAATGGCAGGCTTGATTAGACAGTCAAAATCTTTGGGTTTGAATCAATAATCATAGTTAATTGCAGTTATCCGTAAGTTGATACCTTCCCCGTTCTTTGTAACTGGTTCTTAGGTTAGGTCTAAACTGTAAATTCAAAGCTAGGTAAAGGGAAACAACAAATAAATCTTTCAATCCTCCCCTCCTATTAACACAAAAACTTTACTCCCCCATGAAAAAAAAAAAAAAACTAGCCCTTCGAGTAACTTGCAAACACCAATAAAAACATAACTGCCATATGAGCAAAAGATTTGGAGCACAGACGATAGAAAAGACATCCAAAATTTCTCCCTCCCCCCCCTCCCGCCCAAAAAAAAATAAAACAGAGAAAAAGAGAAAAAAGAGCTCATTGCTGCATGCATGTAAATGTGTGTGCCAAAAAACCTTAACTGTTCCTACCCAAAGCACGATAAATACAGTTGGCTAACCGGTTTTGACAACAACTGCCTGAGAACTCTCAGAGTGAGAGATGATCGTACATATAAATAATAGTGCTCCGGGATTACCTTAGCCGAGCCTGTGTCATTTCTTTTGACAGCCTCCTTAATTGCCTTGTGCACGCCTTTCTCCTCTCTCTGAATATCTAAAATCAAACAAGCCCCAACAGTTTTATTTTTAAACACAAATTCACCATCAATACACAGAAACAACACGGACCAGCCAGCCAGCTAGCCATTAACCAAACTTAAAAAATGAAAAAAAAAAAAAAAAAACAACACCGACAGACTGAAAAGGCAAAATTAGAGAACCCCAATTGCAACATCTAAAGTCCCCCCAAACCCCAGAACCCTTTTTTGGCTCATATTAATCACTAAAAACACGATATAACGAAAGAAAACTTACCAATCCAGAGTCCAAATCCACTTGAATTATTAAAAACAAAAAGGTCAAAATCCACAAAGTTTTGTGACACGAAAACGGAAATCGGGACCTCAAAATCGAACCCACAAGGAGAAAGAAAAGGAAAAAGAAAGTTATAATGAAAAAAAAAAAAAAAGAACCAAAAAATAAAACCAAAAAAAAAAAAAAGGAAACTGACCTCTGATTTGGCGCTCGATGTTGCGGCATTCTTGGCGAAGCCTTCTCTGCCAATCTCTCAACTGCTGCTGGGGATTTGGTTTTGGTTTCAACATGCTCTTTACTCTATCCATCTCTCTCTCTCTCTCTAGATCTGGAAGAGAAACGATAAAAGTGGAAGAATGAAAATAAGGAAATTCGCTTAAAAAACAAGGCGGATCTTTTCCGCTTTTGTTTTCTGAGATTCTTTGTTCTCTGTTTTTTTTTTTTGTTTTTTATTTTGTTTTTTTTTTTTTTTGACAAGCGTTGTCGTTTCAGTCTTCTTATTTCTCGCTTTGCGTCCAATTTAACGGTCAGCTACGACGTCAACCGCGTCGCGAGTAGACGGCGTTTGACGGGAGTCCAGTCCAGGCCGGGGCCTGTCTGTCATCTTTTAGTTGCTTCGTGGATTGGGATTTTATTGACACCTTCCCCTTCGTCTGCTATCGGCGTCCCGAAAAGACGAAAACGCCCCTTCATTTATCCTCCTCCTCTTTTTTATTTTATTTTATTTTTTTGACATTGATACTTCATTTTTCATGATTATGGTATGTTTGAATAAAATGGCCCAAACAAGTAAAAAGGTTTCCAAAAGTCGTTAATGCTTTTTCAAGCACCCTGACGGACGAGTGTATTTCTAGGGAACAAAATCACGAATGAGAAGAAGTTTATTCACAAAATTAATAAAATGATAAATAGCAGTCTTCTCAATTGTGATTCTATTTAATAACGAACTCACCACTAGAATTATTATCTTCATTCCAATTTAACTTTTTATTTATTTATTTACTTTTGAATATGATAAAGACTCATTTTAAAATGATATATATATATATATATATATATATATATATACTGCGTAGGATATCGGGTGATGCCAAAACAATAGGCACATGCCTCATTCACGACGAATGAGAAAATGATTAAAACATAAAACTTACTGAAGATGCTTCGGGGCGTAACACGTCAAATTACTACACATGAATCCGATTACCCCCCCCCCTTTTTTTTTTATTATTATTCACGTTGCTTAGTCTGCCAATCACAACTTAGATACTTGGTCCAGTTACAGTATTGGAAAATGGTGGTGCTGTCTTACTCCCCGTCCCCCCCCCCCCCCCCCAAAAAAAAAAAGAGTGAAAGAAATATGTGCTACGAAGAGCTAATGCTCAGACGACCACTAACTCTCCATCAACTCACATAAATAGTACAGAAAATGTTATCTTCAGGGCGTGTTCCACCACCAATTAAGAAGCTTTTCTTGGCCAACTATTTGAATGATGTTGTTAAAAGTCTGTACCAGACTACTCTGCACCACGATAATGGAAGAAATTGGACTGTTTTCAGGTTGTAAAAGAAGCTTGCATCCTTTACCTTCTACCAGTCAAGTCTTAAACTAAAAGCTAAGAACTTCAGTATCTCTGAAGAATTTTCAGTCAAAGAGGCCTTCATCATGCCAAATGTCAACTAGAAAATCTACCATCTCCTGCAAAATTTAACATTCCATCAAAAACCCACATTAGCATCAAGCCAGAATAAAGTAATCTCATCTCACGACTTCATTGAGGATTTGAAGAAGCTTACAGGTAAAGGAATTGACTCAGGGAAGGGCTCATGGTTTGAGAGCAATTCTTCATAGGTCGCTGACCAGCTGCAGAGAAAATCTAAGCAGTCAACTTTCCACCTATTGATAAGAATAATTTCCAGAAACATTTCACATACACCTGACCATAAGATCAAGTCCACGTAACTTGTGAATCAATTACTTCACTTTTAATAAAGGAAGCTGACAGCTATTTTAAAAAGGCGGCTTTTGTAGTGTGCAAAACTCTCTTACTGTAAAGTCTCTAGGAAATGATCACATGCATACAGCTTTACCCTTATTTTCCAAAAAAGAGCCTATTTTCATAATTCAAACTTGTGACTTTTACATCACAATAAAATAATCTTACCATCACACCAAAACTCACCCTTCAACAACTACTCAAAATAAAATTTTTCAAACTCATGAATGGCATTAAATTCTTTAAACAATATTGCCAATTTGATATGCATTTAATAACAAGATCCCAATATATTCAAGAAGCTCTGATAGATGATTACCTTATGATCGGATCCTTTTCCACTCTTTGTGTTTGCCGAGATTCATCTCCAATCCACTTTCTTCTATTTTCATGCCAAGCGATGGCACCTGCACAATGCACTTGGCCCAATTATTCTCAAAAATGATTAAAAAAAACAAAAAGAATTCGAAGAAATTAAAAGAAACACATAAGTTATTGTACAAACCAACAAGGAGTTCACAATCATCTGCCAGGACCTATATCAAAGGAAGCAGGCAGAATAAAAATTTTGGCTAAACAAATACTAAACCTTCAAGAAGTCTAAGATTCCAGTAATATTCATGATTATGAAATCTAAATGAGGAATCAACCGGCATTAAACATGTTCTTTTCAGGTACCATTAATGCCATAATATGACAGTACTTTAGTGACAGGCAGAAAAATTACAAACTTGTTCTGTTTCCAACAGAAAAAGCACGAAACAAACGACAATCTGCATAAATCCTACAAAGACAGATATCACATATCAGAAAAGAGGAGAACAAGTTGGATTGAAATGTTAATGAGAGTGCTTCACTCATGAATCCCATTTTCTATAACTTGTCCTTGAAGATTGCCATCAAAAAAGAGTGCAAATGAACATGATGTTGAAGGTGAAGCATGGCCAATGTCTCAATGTAACACAAGTTTCAAATGCTGAAAATAAATGGACAATGGTATGGAAAATAATATTTTTTTCTAATCTCCTTAAACACTAGCTAATCAAGTTGTCATACCTTCCAAGTAATAAATCTCAGCAAAACTGTCTAAAGCTATCTTGAGTTGGTATTCTTATGAGGTAGATGTAAATCTCAGAAATAATGGTGATGAAAGAATGCAAATGGACATGAGGTTGATGATGGGGAAAGCACTGCCCTCTTTGTAACTCAAGTTTCGAGGATTGGCAATAAATCAAATTCTTAATGTTAGAGAGAAGATTCTTCAGTCCTTATATCCTTGTACACCCACTAATCAGGTCATCATATCTCTCCATTAATGGGACCTAATTGTGACAAAACCTGTCTTAAGTTGTCTTTGGTCAGGGCTATTATAGCGCAATATGAGTCAGAAACAATGGTGGCAAATGAATCCAGATGAACATCAGATTTAACATGAAGCACAGCCCTGCCATTGGGAACTCAATTTCAATAGTTGAAAATAAATTCACAATGCTAAGGAAAAGAGGTTTTCTCTACATATGTCCTCATGCACTGACTAGTCATACTGTCATATTTCCCATTGATTGTACTTAACTGCATCCACAACTGTTTCTCAGTGCCTTGTAGTGGCAGCAGAAGGATTGACTACTATCCAAGAAAGATTTAAACAATGAGTCCTCAGAAAATCTTTGGACCTAAAGAGAAGCCAAAGTAACAGCTAATTTAGTTGCTTTTGGATTCCTTTATTGTTTGGTTCCGTATGCTCCTACAAAAGTACTAGGTAACTCCACTTAAGAATAGAAAACTAATTATAACAAGAATTAGCTCTCAAGTTCTAGTTCTGTATGCAAAGACAGGAGCAATTACAGGTATTGGCCCATAGGAAATATCTCGTCAAAAAAATTCTAATCCATTTCAAGACAACCAGGCAATGTTGGGTTTGCCCAAAGAATCTTCAGAAAATATGAACTATTGTAAATAAAGTTTCTAGCATTTATTCCTCAAGGGCCCAAACTCACCATGATTGACGAATGTAGAAGTGTTCACTTGTATTTCTACAGGCTTATTTCCTCGATGTGCAGACTTGGAATGCTCTGGAGATTGCTTCTCATTTGAAAGGGAAATTGCAGTACCCATATCCACTGGCATCAAACTGAATGACAATTCCATTCCGCAACAACAAAGTAACCGCTCAAAATTGGTCCTTCTTACAAGTCCCCTCGAGTAGTTATTAAGAGATATGGCTACGTGGAAGGTACAAAGACTTTGAAAACATCTGCTTGGGAGAAACTGCTCTGCCTGCTCAAAAGACAGGTGGAAAAATGAAATAAAATTCTACACAAAGTATCCTAATTTACACAACACAATCACATTCATTCCATACAAGGAATAACTGCAAGATGGAGAATTATTTAACACAGCACATTTTGCCTTTTTCTGCAAATAAACTATTATATCTTCGGTGCCATGACCCAAAAAAAAAAGCCCTAGAAAGTAAAGCCTTAAGTCCTTACCTCTTCTGTGCCACATATGCAGCCTTCATTCACACTAAACCAGATTTGAAACCGAGGACCGTAATATCAATTTTTCTAGAACAAACATACGTAATGGTACAGGAACCCCCCAAAAAGAGAAGAAAATATTGCTTTTCTAGAAAGAAACAAGGAGAAATTCAAGATTCCAAAGAGACACTCGTTCTCTACATCAAAAGATTCAATCACACAAGAACCCATATTTTGTTTTGCCACATAAAACCCACAATGCCAATCTTCTATTCCAATGTTCTTTTTACTTGGTTCAATTACATAAAACACTGTTACAGATAAGCCCAATTCAAGAATAACAAAGTTTATCCTACAAACCAATAAACCCACTTACAATTTCAACAATGCAGTTTTAACCCCTCCTCCCCCCCCCTCCAAAAAAAAAAAAAGAAACATATAGAAGAAAGAAGCACGTCAATTTTACATAAGCTACACAGACAGCAACCCCAAAAGACAAAAATAAAAATAAAAAAAAAAAAAAGAAGGAAAAGGCAAGAATTTTAAGAGGCTGAGAGAGAGAGAGAGAGAGAGAGAAAGAAAGAGGGGATAATGGGGCCACACCTTAATAATGATACTTCATGGTTGTAAGCGAATCAAGGATGATTCACTCAAGGATTAGAGGGAGAGAGAGAAAGAGGAGAGAATGGAGAATAGAGAGGGGTTGCATTATTTATAGTGCAAAAAGGCCCCAAAAATCAGTTTTCCTCGCAGAAAATGCAAACTTGTGTTCTGTGGGCTTCGCTTCCAGATTGCTGCTGGTCCCCCGATTTTTTTTTAGAGGTTTGTTGGCGTTTGCGTTGTTTAGCTTTTTTTTTAAGCTTTTTTCAGGCTGACGTGGATGTCATTTTGGATCTCGGCGTGGACAAGATAGGTTGTCTTTATTATATATCACAATGACCTAACTGCCACGTTACCTACCAATGGATGATAAGACCCTTGCAATTAATGAACAATTAGCAGGGTATCTTGGTCATTGCATTCATACAACCCGATTTTCGGTGCGCTTTTCAAGTTTGCATCAAGCGCTTATTTCTAGCACGTGGTTTGCTGTAAAATGATATAAAATTAGATTTAATAAAAAAATTATCCATTCGACTACTAACCGACGTTAGCTCAGTTGGTAGAGCGGAGGACTGTAGTTAGAACCGAAATCCTTAGGTCGCTGGTTCGAATCCGGCAGGTCGGATTTATTTTGGACGACTTTTTGTTTTTTTAACGTTTGTTACTCTCTTTTTTATTCGCTGTTGTTTTGCATCAATTTTTCTTTTCTTTTTTTTTTCCCATATTTGATCGTGTCGATCAACCCCACCAAGCCTTATTTTTTATTCAGAAATAGTCCTAAGAAATCTAGTTGAGTAGCCATTTACAACCTTCGTAACAAACTAATAACCAGTCTGCCCCAGATCAATATTCCCCTGATTCATTCATGTATGCAGCGATGATGGCTAGTGTTTCTTTGTTTTGCAGTTTTGTGAACGGGGAATTCTACAAGGATCCGAACCATGTGACGATGAATGACTTCTTGTTTTCAGGGCTTAATATTCCTAGGAGTGAATGTCACTCTCTTAAATGTTAATATAATACCAGGACTCAACACTCTAGCCATATCCTTGGCTCTCATTGACTTTGCACGAAATGGTGGCTTGAATCCGCCCCACTACCGTCCCCAGCATCAGAGGTCCTACCAGTCTTGAAGGGCACACTCTATGCAGGCTTTGTTACATCTAACCCAGACTATCATTTCCTCTCCAATATTCTGCATCCAGTAGATGTGATTCTGTTTCTACTTGGGCTCATTCTCTTTCAGTGGAATGTTGGCAATACTAGAGCACTTGATATAGGTACATTGAGCAGCCAAAATCCGGGAGTGGTCACTGTGGCAAATGCACTTTTTGGTGCAAATCCTCACATCGATCCCACAGTTCTTGCCGAGGCATTCCATGTGGAAAAGATAGAGGTGCAATAACTTCAGAAACAGATTTGGCAGAATCCATAAACCTAACACAATCGGAAGGTAGAACTGTTTCAATATGACAAAATTATGCATGAAATTCTGTACGTAGACTTATACGTGGAGAGACATGTGGAAGTGGGGATAATTATGGCCTTAATTTATTTTTCAGATTAATGAGCGTCCAGAAGGGTGCTTGATCAAACTTTGTAAATGGCCAAATCCTTTGTGATTATGAATTGTAGAACTTATATTAGTTATTCGTTATTTCATATTCCACCTTAAATTAACCGAAAACCAAGAGCAATCCAGGTTAAGGATTTGGCAGCCAACTTATGTAATTCACATAAGGGGAAAAGATCTGATGGGACTTTCTTAACTCATAATCCTCGAATTTAGGGGCTCATTGTTATGAAAGAAGTGGGAATTCAATGATAACTTGTTTTCAGACGAAGAAAGATATTTAGCGTCACAAATTCTAGACCTTTTGTTATGGCACTAAGAGGTTGCAGCATAGCTCGCAGAATTAGTCAGCCACGGCAATCCTTTAAAAAAGAATTCACCAAAATTTGCACGCATATCAGTGCAGCACATTTCGCAATCAACTGTGGCTGTAACGTGCTGCAATGCAATACAATAATTCCTCTGCAGCATTGTTTCATTGTAGCCCCAAGAAGCCACATGTTGTAATTTCTATTTTCCATTTAATTATATGGTTAAATGCAGTTGCAGCCATGTTTTTTTTGTAGAATCCAGACCATTTGCCACATGGATATCTAGCGGTCAACTGAAAAAGGACTGGTTAAATAGCGGACTGAGGGGGACTTTTTCTCTTTGTTTGCACACTTAATTCTTGCAAGTTAGGTAGATGACTTAATATGTTTTGAAATTGGGAAAATTGTTTGGCACGTTTAGTTTATAGCGTAAAGAATTGGATTAAGGCCTTTGTTTGATGGTAATATGAAAATTACATGACTTTAGTTCTCCAACCAAGATGCAATCATAAATAACAGAAACTACTAGGATTTGGCTTTTTTAGTTCAAAATATAATTTTGTAAGATGTACATAAATTTTGGTGCCGGATCATTTCCTTTCCATTTCATGGTACAGGTAGAATGGTTAAAGAGATTTAAAGTTTTTCCTTTTCTCTTTTGATTTTTTTTTTTACTGAGGAAATTATGATTCGCCAAGGACTAATGAAATTACACATCCCCGGATGATGGAGGTTGATTTATACAAGTCCATGTACATGTAGGCTGTTGACAAGTAAATACTGGAAACTCAACTGCCGTCAGAAATTGAGCATCCAACCAAATTTTTGCTGCAAGATGGATAGCAGGAAAAAACATAAAGAAAGACACACACAGGCAAAAAGAAAAAAAAAAAAGGAAAGGCACAAGCATTTTAGATTCAGGTTTATTATAAGCACCTAAGGAGGCTACTAACTTCATTCATCAAATATTTTAGTGTTGAATTGATTGAAAAGGCTGTCATGGAAGAAATCGAAGACGCTAGTTTACAGGCGGAGACTGCAGATGATGCTAATTCCTGCAAGTAGACATGCTTTAATACCCATGTCAGTAGAGTGCTTCAGCACTTTTGATTCAATAAATGATGGAGCAATGGTATGAGAGGTTACTTCCAATTTGCATTGGTAATGGATGTTGATAATGGCAACCAACGAGGTAAACTGGGGTGGTTACCTAATGGATGCATCCATGGGCTGGCTAATGACTAAAATCTAATCTTTTACGGAAAAAAAAAAAATGAAAAAAGTAAAAGAAAGAAAGATTGAATCATTTAGGAGAAATGATTTGTTACCAATCTATATATGTTTTGCTAAATTCATTTTAACTTACAAGGTAAGTCCCTTCTGAACTATTATTACACTCGCTTAATTTTCAGTTTTCTGTATCAAGAAAAAGCAGAAAGAAAACGACTAGGTCCATACCAAAACTGTGTCGATGTAAGCACAGAAACACCAGGAAAAATGTTTAGATTATTTGGTTGAGAATAGTCTTCGCTCAGTAAATAAACATACAGACGATGATACCAAGTCCTTCTGTCAAAATTGGCCAATAATAATTCAATGACTTGCCAACCTATAAATAGAGTCTTTAGGCATGCAGGAGCTCTCTCCCTCAACATTGCACTTGAATTAAGCAATAGACAATTTGAATATAATGAAGGGAATCCACTTCCTTCTGGACTTTGTCCTCCTGGTTTTTAGTTTTGGTGCTTCTGCCTTTGATCATAGTCCTCTTCAGGACATCTGTGTAGCTATCAACAACGTCAAGGTTTGCGGTATGTGACCCTATGAATGCATTTAATGCATCGCACGAACAGGCGCATCTAGACATAAACATATTACATAATTATTGTCCTTTTTCCTTGTGTCAGAATTTGATCATCTCAAACATTTTTTTTCTATGTAGTTGTTGTGAATGGAAAGTTCTGCTGCAAGGACCCGAAAACTAGCAACAGCGGACTATTTCTTCTTTTCAGGGTTCGACATGCCCAGAAACACATCAAACCAAGTTGGTTCCAATGCCACTCTCCTGAACGTTGACATTTTTCCTGGGCTCGACACTATATATATCCATGGCTCGACTTGAGTTTGCACCTGGCGGCCTAAGTGCCCCCCATGCTTACCCTCACGCGACTGGGATCCCAGTAGCCCTAGAAGGTACCCTTTATGTAGGTTTTGTCGCATCAAACCAAAACTGTAATCACTTCTTCACCAAAGTCCTAAATGCAGGAGACCTTTTTGCATTTCCAATTGGTCTCATCCACTTCCAGTACGGTGTTGGAAATACCAAATCCGCAGCTATTGCTGCATTGAACAGCCAAAATCCGGAACCCATCATTATAGGAAATACAGTGTTCGTATCCAAGCCACCCATTAATACTGATGTTCTCGCTAAGGCTTTCCCCTAAAAGTGACATCAGAAGAAGATGTTTAATATCGCAAATGCAATGAAATGGGCTGCAATTACAAAACAATGAACTTTCGGAAGTTAAAAATAACAACATATAAAATAAATATAATATGCATATACACAAATATAATGTACAAGAATAAAGTAAAATGCATATGTAATTTGAACTTGATAATTGAAATTACAAAAATTTTATCTTTTGAACAGACAAATAATTAATACTATAATCTTTTATTTTATTTGATTTATTTATTTAAAAAAAAAAAAATCTACCAACGACTCGATTCACACGCGATATGACGTTGAATTTTTGGGTTGTTTGAGTTGGAATACTTTTCAAGTTCAAGTCCTAAACGTAATTATTCTTGATGGGTTATGATCGAGTTGGGCGATTCAAGTCCTAATTTGATACATCTCCTATCGCCACCATCTACTAATGGTTCTTTCGCCGAACTCACCTCTCCATACTTTGTGATGTAATAAAAGAGCTGATTGACCCACAACAACCACTACTTTTTTAATTGACTTTTAGGTATCTAGCCCATGTCTGCATGCCCCCAATGGGAACACCTTGATCCCATTTCCAATTACGTCCCGAAATCTTTGAAATTCGACATTGTTTTGTTATTATTTGTATTCGATCAAATCAAATTCGATATCTTGAACGTGCAGTAGAGAGACAAATGGCGGGCGGGCGGGCGGGCGGAAGAGAGACAAATGGCAGAAACCCATTATCCGATTTATCCTTAGTTGTCTGTATTTTGGGGACTCGTTGGGACGGAGTCTCCAATCTCTTTTGACAAACAAGACAACAACAGAGACACCGTAGGACATCAGCTACAAAAAACATCAAGAAAATGAGTGATAAAAAAGCCTCAATATCATAACCCGGAAATAACAAATACCAATACACAAACAAAAAAGCAACCTTCCTTCCCCACTCTCTCCTTCCCGGCACCCACCAGTCAGTCTTTTGTTGATCCTTCACTTCAAGGCAAAGAAAACAGCGTGCGCATAAAGAAAAGAGGAAAGAGAAAAAAAATTTAAAAAGAAAAAAGAAAAAAAGAAGAAAGAAAGAGAATGATAAAGAGTGAGGAGGGGGCATAGTTTGAAGGGAAAAAAAAAAACAGAAAGTGGGAAATGGGGTTGCTGTACGAAGACGCAGTGATGATTAGTGAAGCAAAGAATCCTGGTGAGTCCACTGTGATTACCGTGAGTTGTCCCGACAAGACTGGCCTTGGCTGTGACTTGTGCCGTGTTATCTTGCTCTTTGGGCTCAGCATTTCTAGAGGCGGTGCGTTCTTATCTCTGATTTGCCTGGCATTATTGCCTGTTCTATCTTTTTTTTCTTTTTGGGTGGGGGTGGGGGGGGGGGGACGAGGGGTGGAGGAGGGGGGGTGATTGAGTTTCTTTATCCGGGTTGAATGGTTGGTTTTTGGTTTTGCAAATTCTATTTTGTGTTGCCTTTTTTTTAAATTAATTTTACTGTTGAGATCTGATATTTTCGAGAAAATAATTGATGGGTTGTTGCAATTTTTGAATTTTTACCAACTTCAAATGATGAATTTCGGTTTTGAATGTAAAATTTGAAGGAGAATGGAAGTGCCCTTTCAGTTAGTCTTGTTTCCGCCCCCACACAGTTTCTCAATGTTGAATGAGATTTGTTCCATAAATCTATGAAAAATGCTAATGTGCTTGTTTCCAATTTATAAATCTCCGGTTCTCTGTTTAGTCATATGTTATTTGTTTGTTTGTTTCGTTCTCTTGTCTGAAACTTAAAATTGACTGTTGAGTCGTTTGATTAGTATTAGACAAGGAGTTCTAAAGACTCTTGTGACAAGTTTTGTGTCCTCTTGATGCGTTAATTTTGTGTGTTTCCCATCTACAATTGTTGGTTGGATTTGAGATAATTGGTGAAATACGCGATGGCTCGCTGAGTTCTGTTGTTTTTACATTTCCACTGTGTAGATGTGCAAACTGATGGGAAATGGTGCTACCTAGTGTTTTGGGTGGGGGGTAAGCCAAACACAAGGTGGAATCTGTTGAAGAAGAGACTATTGGAAGTGTGCCCATCATGCTTTTCAACATCAGAAATGGATTATTACAGGCCAGATAACCAGCCACCAAAGGCACCAGATGTTTTTCTATTGAAGTTCTGGTGTTATTATGACCGAGAAGGCCTTTTACATGGTATCTTAACATCTTACACTTGCGAAAATGTTGTGCTAGCTTCTAAATAGGGTTCCTCCTTAGTGGGAATCTATGTTTTTACATGATTTTCTAAGGTCAAGCATCTGGGTGCTCATTCACAAATTGCCATTAGCTCAAGCCCCTTTTGGCTTGGGCACGGGGATTGCAAGATGTTAGATGTTTGATGGATTTGTATATGTTTTCATTTGCACTTTGTCATTTTTTATGTTACATACATCTCATGTGAAATGGCACAACCTTGTCCGTGGTTCAACAAATACATGAGTTATGGACTGCACATTTTGGATTGTTCTTAGGGATTAATCCATGCATTGGAAACTAAAGCATACTGATCAAGGAATTCTACAATATATGATAATCATTGTTTATAATGGCATGTGATACTTTTCTTGATCTGGCATTGCCATCCCTAACATGATTTTTCTTGAGGGATTATGTAGGATGTTACCTGCATGTGTGTGTAAGTATTGGTCATTGAGAAGCAGGATAATGTTTGAGTTTGAGCCATTGCCATTAGCAAAGAAATTCAGATGATATGACTTTCAATAGGACGCAAGCAATATATCAAAGATTTTGCTGATTTGAAACATTTTCAGCTTTGAAAACATTTTCAGTATTGAAAACACCAAGGAACATAGATCTTCTTCAACTAATTATTGCAACAAAGACTTCTTCCACAAGGAGTGTTGTAATAAATTATATTCTGCGCCATGTAAATGAATAATTTCAACAATTTTCCTCTGTCTACGAGCTTTTTGTCAATTTGAGAGAATTTATTCTTTCAGGTATGTGCATGAACCGATAAAGTATTGACACTTTAGACTTATGTTTTTCAAGTAGTATTTAGCCAGGAGTTTTTTCCCCCTCTGTAGATGTTACTGAGGTTCTTTGTGAGCTAGAGCTCACCATCAAGAGAGTGAAGGTGTCTACTGCTCCAGATGGCAGAGTGATGGATCTCTTTTTCATAACTGATACTAGGTTTGTCGTTCCTGAACATTTCGGCTTCACCTTTAGTATTTCATCTGTTTCTATTATATGTGTCTGTTGTGCTTTATGGTTGGTATCTTCTCATGACAGAAGAGTATTTGGCTAGTAACAAGGCTAATTTGGAATAGCTCAATTGCTTCAAATAATCTTGGGTTCTGTGAATCCCTGTATCATCATTTCTAAATGGATTATTGGATTTGAATTTGTCTCTTGGGAGGAACAAATATTGCAGAGTCTTGTGTGTGAAACATATCTAGGAAGACTAGGGTGGACAACATAATGCATATGATCACACATTTCTATATCTATTTTGCTTTAACTCTTGCCAATGTATAACTGTTGTACCAACATTCTTCCTGTCAGCCCTTTCTTTGTTTTCTTTTGTACCTTGCCATTTAGTATCAAGCCTAGCTTTTGGGGTAACTCCAAGAACCCACTTCAAGAATATCCTAAATTTCGTGATGTATCACAAAACTTAGAAGGTATGTCAACAGTTCAACTACTTTCTTGGACCCAACTGCACAAAACTGTAAACTATTTTGTCAGATTAGTGATTGTCAACTGTAGATAACATATCTTAAATTATGAAATACTCCATTTATTGTCCAATCTGATCTCAACACGGGGAATCCATGTTTGATTCACTGTGGAAGCAAGTACCTGATGAGCAAACATCATTCCATACATCCTTGTCATCACTTTAAGTCATTCCTTTTTTTTTTTTCTTTTATACATGATGTATTGTATTCTATTGGATGTGAATGCTTCTGACATTCTAGAAGATAGCTAGCAACAAACATGTGACCCAAAATTGTGTCAGCCATGAGGAGCACTTTAGCTATTCATAGGTGGGTCAAATGATCATATCTTTCTTTTCTGCATTAATTGATTATTTTTGGATCTCTTGTAATCAGGGAACTTCTTCATACGAAGAAAAGACAAGTGGAAACTGTTTGGTACTTAAAAGATGTATTGGGGGATGTCTTGATAAGTTGTGAGATTGAATCTGTTGGTGCAGAGGTTACTGCATGTTCACAAGATTCATCATTTCTTCCCTCTGCCATTACAGAAGAGATGTTCAGTTTGGAGCTGCATCAACCTAACTGCAACCGAAATGGATTTCTTGCTCCCAGTCCCATATCTGTTGCTGTAGACAACACCCTCAGCCGTTCTCACACACTTGTTCAAATTCTGTGCAAGGATCACAAAGGTCTCATTTATGATATAATGAGAAGTCTAAAGGATTACAATATTAAGGCAAGTAAGAGAAACACTGAGCTATTGGTAACCAGAATAAGTGTTTGGATATTTGACATAATAAGAGCCCTGGATTTGGAAACTTTTGATGAAGAAGTGTCTTAGAATGGTCTTTCATTTCAGAGGATTTGTTTATTTCTATTTGTCATGGAACCCAAAATTACAAAATGCTTTGTCCAGGGTACCTTGAGTGTCCAGCCTTGTTAAGATTGTCAATCATCATAATTGGTTTGTTCATGGACCCATTGCAATCCTGGGAAGGATTGCAGAATTTATTGCAGAAAAAGAGCTTCCTCCACCATATAATTGAATTTCCTATCCAATACTAGAGGTATTCATATTGTAAAGTTCATGCTTTGTGGCAGGTTTCTTATGGACGATTTTTTGCAAACCCTAAAGGGAACTGTGAGGTGGAATTGTTCATAATGCAAGCAGATGGCAAAAAGATTGTTGACCCCAGCAAGCAAGATGCATTGTGTTCCCGTTTGAGAATGGAGCTTCTACATCCTCTAAGAGTTGCTGTTGTTAGCCGGGGCCCTGACATGGAACTTCTTGTTGCAAACCCTGTTGAGTTGTCTGGCAGGGGACGCCCTCTTGTCTTCTATGATATTACCTTGGCTCTCAAGATTCAAAAAACCTGCATCTTCTCGGTACCATCCTTATTACATCCTTATGGCGCCTGGAAGAATATTGTTTGAGATGATCAAATAGCTTATGTTGCCTCTAATATTCAATTTGTTTTTGTCAGGTAGAGATTGCAAGACACAGGATTCATGATCGGGAGTGGGAAGTGTATAGAATACTCCTTGATGAAGGAGATGGTTTTCCTGTTCCTGGAAACAAGATTGAGGAGCGTGTAAGAAAAATACTGATGGGCTGGGAATAGATCCAGATATCTTTCATATATGAGTTTTCCCCATCGCTGTCCATTAAAGCATAGCCTTTTGAGTGTTTGCCACGGTTAGCTGCTAACAACTAAGGAAATGTAAATGATGAGATGCCTAGAGTTATATGGGAATCTACTTTGGTTTTTTTCGTTTACCTGGAATATAGTGCATTTCAGATCTGTGCCTGCCTCTGTCCATCGCTGTTGTTAAGTTAGCCTAGTCACCCGGAGAAGCAATGGATCGCTACGAGGCTTGGGAGAACATAACATAAAGAGATAAATTTTAAAAGAGGTACATGACACAGTAGGATTTGTTTCGACGAATAAAAAAATATTTTACGAATATCTCAATCATCATACTTACAGATCAAGATAAGAATCACTCAATGATATTTTCATTTTAACTTCTTTCTCAGAAGAATGACTCACTGTTGAAATGCTATTATGTCTATATGAATTTCTCTTATGCTTTGCTTTAAGTGTTTTCGAATTTAACATTATGCATTCAATATAAATTTTTATTTTATATTTAAAATAAATAATAATGATAAAATTTAAAGTTAAATTAATATTAAAAAAATATCAAATTATTAATAAAATTATTATTTCAAAAGTTATATATATAATAACAAATTCATATAAGATGCACGTATTATTAATTTTATATTTTATTAAATTTAAATTCTTTAAATGTATAAAATAAAATCTTTTTTATTTATTTTTTTTCAATTTTAGAAGTTTGATGTAATAGGATATTTAATAAATAATAAATTAAATTATTTAATATAAATGTTAAAATTAAATATATTTATTAATATGAAAATTAATACTTTCAACAATTGAAATATTCTTTTTTAAGAAATTCTTTAAAATTGAGTGAAAATTATTTTTTTAATAAAAAATAATTAAATTATGATTTTTATTTAATTTAAATATTATTTTATTATAAATTTAATTAATAAATAATAATAAAATTTAATTTATTTCTTTAATTAATTATGTAATTTTAATTTCATTTAATCTCTCTAATACCGATTTAAACTTACAAACTCTTAAATTAATTAATATATTAATTATGTTTAATATTCAAATTAATTTTAAATTATTTTAAAAAAAAATAACTTAAAAGTAAATTATTTTAATTAATAATTATTAGAAATATAATTCAAAATTTATTATTTTAACATTTTATTAAAATTTTATTATTGTCAAAAATTGAAAAAAGAAAAAAAGGAGTTGTTGAATTTGAATAATTTTTCAAGTAAAACACATTATATATAGAAATTTATTTAATTTTAAAATTTTTAAAATTTTTCATAAATTTTTATAATTCATAATATTTAATATTTATTTAATAGTTAATTTATAAAATTTTAATAAAATTAAAATTTTATTTCATAATAAATTCGATCTTTTTTTTTTTTACATTATAAATTATCATATTCAATTTATATTATTATTTTTTTATTTTCTTTCAATTAAATAACTTAATTTCATATATTAATTTTTTCATATAAATACATTTTTTTTCATATTAGTATATGTAGTTACAATATTATTAATTGAAAATTTTTATTAATACTTTAATTATTAAAAAGAATAAATAATTAATATTTTAAGTATTATTTAATAATTTAAACTTTTAAATTAATTAGTTTTAGAATTTTTACAATGAATTGATTTTATTCTTAAATTATATTATCTTTACATTTAATTGTGAATTTCTATAATTATGATAACTCTCTTTTTCCTTGGTTCATACTTTCACTTTAACAAATTTTTGCATGAGAAGGAGTATTAAAATATAATATATAATTTATATTTTAGATATCACCTAATAATTTAAATTTTTAAATGGATTAATTTCTTAATATTAGTTATATTCAACATGTAATAAAAATATTTATTTCACTTTTTATTAACTTTAATTAATTTAAAAAAAAAAACAAAACAAAAAAAAAAAACAAAAAATCTACCTTTTTTTCCCTTTTTTTTTATAAAAAAGAATGCCTAAATTTGTTTCAATAAAGAAATATTAAATATTTTTAATTACATGTAAATAATATATATTATTATTATTAATTAATTAAATTATAATTTAAATATATTAAAATTTTCAAATAAATAGATGATAAGTTTTATTTTATAGACTTGATAAGAAAAAGCTCTATGGGTGATTTCTTTTTATAAGATTGTTAATAATGACTTTGAAAGGAATATTTTGACAATTGATATAATTTTTGTTACTTTGCATATGTCCTTTTTTTAACATTAATTTAATTTAATTATTATGAGTTATTTAAATTAATTATAATTATTATTTTTATTTTCAAATAATAAAAAATTTTATAGTCAAAATTTATTATACATAAAAAAGACTTGTATAGAATGTGAGCCAACTCCTAATCTATATATAAGTGTATATTATTAACATTCAAATAAAATTGATGAAAAATTTTTATATAAATATTTGTTTAATTTAATAAATAATATAAATATTTAATTTGATATTTTTTCAATTATTAGTTTATAATTTTTTAATATATATTTATTTACTTAATTTATTATATTATGATTTAATATATATTATAATTTAGTTAATTTATATTAAAAATTTTTTACATATATTTAAAATTTACAAAATATAAATATTTATAATTAAAAATAATTTTTATAAAATAAAAAAATCTTAAATTTGTATTTTTTAAAATAAAAATATTTTCAAATTTATATTTTTTTTAAATACTAATAATTTAATTCATTTGTTTTCCCTTTTTTTTAACTACTCTCAATTTTATTTTTTATTTTTAAAAAATATTTATAATTTATTTTTTTTCTCTCATTAAATAAAATATAAATAAAATCTATTAGCTAATAAATATTATAAATTTGTGAATTACATATATTTAATATTAATATAAATATATATTATCGAGATTATAAGAAAATTGATGAAATATTTATATAGTGATATTTGTTTAATTTTATAAATAATTAAGAATTTGATTTAAAATTTAATTTTTTTATTAGACTTTTATAATTTTTAATATTTGATATTAATTTAATAATTATTTTATAATTTTTTTTAATATTTTAATAAAATTAAAATTTTAATATACAATTAGTTTACTTAATAATAATTTAATATATATTATAATTTAACTAATTTATATTAATATATATTTAAAATTTATATAATATAAATACTTATAATTAAGAAAATAAAAAATAATAATAATTTATAAAAAAATATTAATTTTTTTTTTATATTTTATAGATAAAAAAATATTTTTGAATTAATATTTTTTTAAAAAAATTTATAATTTAACAATTTTTTTATTTTTAATTTCTTAAAAATATTTTTAATTTATTTTTATTTAAATAAAATATAAAAAATATATTTATCAATAAATGTGATAAATTTAATCATAATAAAATTTATTATTAAATATAAAATATTTAGTTTTCTTATTAAATAATTATTTTATTTTTTAAATTAAAAAAATTAATTATACTTAAAATAATATTTTATTATAAAAATTATATATATATATATTATAGTTGAATACAAAAGGTGCTTAAGTTAATTGAACCCAATCAAATTAGCCTAGATGGGCCACTGTGGGCTTGGGCCCATTAGGCCTCAAACGGTTCAATAAAGATGGAGATTCCTTCCTCGGTCCAAAAGAAGTCTGAAAAATCCTTTCTCCATCTCTCTGTCTTACAAACAAACACGCTCTAGGGTTTCTGAGGGATACTAACTTTCTTGACAGAGACAGATCAGGTAACGGACAGCTTCTTCTCTCTCCCTTTTTCTCTTTTCTCAGTTAGGGTTTTTTTTTTATATCTTTGGGTTGTATTTTTTGTTTGGTGTGTGTGTGTGTGTGCGCGCGCGATAGAGATGGCTGGGAAGGAGGAGAACCGAATATTCGTTGGAGGCTTGTCTTGGGACGTCACCGAACGGCAGCTCGAGAATGCTTTTAGTCGTTTCGGCAAAGTTCTTGAGTGTCAGGTAACCTCCCGGCCCCCTTTTAAAACGTCTGCTTGGTTCATATTGTGATGAGTATATATTTGTAATTAACTGGTTGATATTTTCTTTTATTTGCAGACAAATGCCTAATTCTTTTTTCAATTTTTTGTTTTCTGTTTTCTTTTTTGTTTTTTTCCTTGGGCATGCTATGCTGGTTATGATCATTTGAGATGCTGTATGTTTAGAGATAATTTGGGGTTCGATTCATTCGAGCGAGTTTCTCAGGCAGAGCCAGATTTGTTTGTTTTAAACTGGATATTTTTTATTTAGTTTCATGAAGCAGATAACAAAGAAGTTCCAAATATATGGGCGGTAGTTTGCACAGGTGGGTGAAGCCGAATACTGGGTTTTGTTCATGTTGGTTATCTGTCAGAAAGTTTTGGTATCTAAGGAGGGCATTGTGGTTTGAGCTACAAGAGGAAACTATATGTAAGCTGGATTGGGTAAAAGAGGTGCGATGCCTTGAAGTCTTTTCAGTGAAGAAACTGTCTTTCATGGTATGAATGAAGTACTAGCAAGACTAAATTGATCATTGTTTGGCATCTGGACTTCCAATTGAGTGAAGATATTAGTGGAGCTTTTGTGGAAGAAAATTTACATTTTTTCAACTGGCCTTTCCAAATTTTCATGTTGGTTAGATGGAGCATTGTGAAAGCCGTTGTGCCTCCATTGTCACTGGTTCTTCCTTGGATGTGTATAAATAGAGATTTGTGTCAAAAGTGTTTTACTTCTCTGAAAATTCAGATGGTTTATTTAGTGCCTTTGACTCTGGTCATGCCTTACCTGTCCACCATTACAGTTATCTGAAAATGCTGCATCCCTGATGTTCAATCTCCTTACCATAGTGCATGTGAACTTCAATTTTAACATGTTTTGGTGGGACATCTTCTGACTGTTGCAAAGCCAGGAAGTGAGAAATTCAGATGGTTATTTAGTGCCTTTGAATTCTAGTCATGACTTACCTGTCTACTGTTACAGTTATCTGAAAATGCTGGATCCTTGATGTTCAACCTTTTTACCATAGTGCATGCAAACTTTGATTCTAACATTATTTGGTGGGACTCCTTCACTGACTGTTGCAAAGCCAGGAAGTGAGCTCAGAATTTTTATACCCAATCTTTTAACTCATAGGAGGATGTTGGATTTGATTGAAGTATCTGCCAGCCATCCTTGTGCACTGTATTCATGGTTTTCCAGGCCCCTGCTTTCCATCCTTGTACATACTCTTGTCTCTGAACTGCTTCTAGCTCTTGGCTTATTTGTTGCAACTAGATGTTATCATTGGATTTATCAATTGGACAGTCGGGACAAAACTCATTGTTGTCAGATCATGATGTGCTTTGTAAATGCTGCTATAATATTTTCAGATGCTGAATTTGGCATATTTGGGGCACCCATTTCATGGATCTTAGTGTTTTTGTTAGTTGTATGCAATACTGCCTGTTGAAATTCCCGGCGTCATTATTGCTTTGAAGTACCGGAACTGCATTCTGTCATGGCAGAGG
Organism: Rhizophora apiculata; assembly: GCA_037832385.1. Taxonomy (NCBI): domain Eukaryota; kingdom Viridiplantae; phylum Streptophyta; class Magnoliopsida; order Malpighiales; family Rhizophoraceae; genus Rhizophora; species Rhizophora apiculata. The sequence continues at coordinate 2,353,349 of CM075426.1, read as the reverse complement.
TCAGATTCAGGGCTGTCTCAGCAATATGGAAGCATCTGTGTTTTGTGGTTTGCCAATACTTGTGCCATTACTTAACATGAAGAATTATGAACAGTAGGAAACATGTTCTAATAATATCCGTGGCTGTTATGCACTCAAATTGTTTGCTATCTCCTTTTGTGTTCTCTTCCTCTTTTGACTTGTAATGTTCAGACTGAAGACTATGATTTCTTGGCATCTGGGATAACTCTATGCTGATCATTTTAGCCTGGTCTTAAGTCACAGCATAAATAATTTGATCTGAGTACACGTGGTGGATATTCCAATTTGTTTCTGATCATCTGAATAGATCTGTTCATTAGAAGAGGCTTCAGATTTTGTATGGTTTGCTAAGGTGGGACTTGCATGGACAAATTAGTTGTTTTGCAACAATATAGGTAACTAAGGTTTTTGTCAGCCTGCTGAGGGGATGAAGAGCGACTTAATAGTTAATGAGAATGATGAAATATTCTCTGCGTGACTTCCAAGGGGATATAGAAGCATTGATAATTATATGCTAGAATTGTAGATGGTTGACTGTTGTGAAATCCAGATCGAGATCTGCCCGATGTATCAACTATATTTTGTGGTGAATTGCCGTTGGGATTTCATGATCTATGTTGAAGGAGAATGCTAAGTCCAAGTTCATGTCAGGAGAATGTTGATACTTCAAAATGGGGGGTATGACACAAGTTATTATGGAAATGTCATCTCAGATTTTAAGCCAGAATAGATGTCAAATTAGATGTCAGATACAGTCCTGCAGATCCTTCTAGTTTCGTTAAGAATGCTTTGTTAGATCAAAGCAAAGGTTAGTTACCACTTTTTACTTCTCATCCTCTTGCTGATTACTCTTTTATTTTTATTTTTATTTATTTTAAAAAAAGAAGAAGAAGAATAAGAAGAATTAAAACAGCTGGTTCCTGGAGGATTTACTTGGTGTACCTCCCCTTCCTCCTGTGTTATTTCTCTTTAAAGAAGAAAGAAAACTGCTAGATTCTGTAGTGTTTGTTTTGTGAGCTTCCTGTCCCTACTCCATTATTTCTCTCTTGATAAAAAGTTAATAAATCAACTGTGAGAGTCAATTCTAAAACTAAGTACTCTTGCATTCCTGATGTTGTGATTAAATTGCTAATGTGCTTGATTTTTATTCACTGTTTTGTAAAATGTTGGCACTACTGCTAGAAGCTAATAAAGCTGACTGGCTGAATGATCTTTGATATTTACAATCTAAGTTGTGAATGACCAGATCCTGCATTAGCCTGTTCGGTCTGTCAATCACTCTGCATGGTTTCCTGTTCTAATTATATTGTTAATTTTTAGAAGGAAATGATCATAGCTTTTGCTTAACTTTTATGGACACAATAGCATTTATGGTCAACAACAAATTAGGCTAGTCGGTAGGTGAGACTTTTGTTCAGATGGTTTAGGCTTAATTTCTAGCTTTTGAAGATGATGATTTTACTCCATTGATGCTAATTTGGTGTGGGTGACTGATAAGTCCAACACAGAAGCTTAGTGTGAGAATTTATACAATACATGTGTAGCTGTTTCATTTGTAAATGATTTCTGCCAACTGATAGTCTAATTGTCCATGGATCATGTTTCATGGGTATTTACCTTTCAAACTTATCATTTTATATTTTCTGCAGCCGTAACCATGCTATAGCATTTTTGTTGCATTTTAGCTACTGTCAACCCTTGTTGCCTCTAGATAGGTGTTTGTCACCTTTCTTTTCTGTTATGGTGTTTCTCCAGGTCATGCTGGAAAGAGATACTCTCCGTCCACGTGGTTTTGGGTTTATTACCTTTGCTGATCGCCGAGCTATGGATGATGCTATCAGGGAGATGCATGGAAGGGACTTTGGTGATCGTACCATCTCTGTGAACAAGGCCCAACCTAGAATGGGAGGTGATGATTTATACCACAGCTACAGGGGAGCTTACTCATCAGGTGGCAGGGGCAGCTATGGAGGAGGAGATAGACCTGTTGGACAAGATGAGTGCTTCAAGTGTGGGCGCTTGGGACATTGGGCACGGGACTGCCCTTCAGCTGGTGGCCGAGGGGGAGGCTCTGGTTCTTTCCCTTCACGTTCCAGGTTTGGAGGTGTCGGTGACCGTGGGGATCGCCCTGTAGGAGGTCGTGATCGATATATGGATGACCGCTATGATGGAGGGCGGTATGGCGATAGAGATCGTATGGACAATAAAGACAAGTATGGAAGCCGTGATCGCTTTACTGATGACAGGTACCTGGAATTTGACAATTAAGATGAATATTCAGGATAGGTAGTCTGCTAATACTATCTCAGTGATTGTTATGTAGCAATTGCCTGCTTTTGGCTTTTCTTTTGTTTTTCCACTTTCTATTTCTATGCTTTGCTTAGGTGGAATGATCAAATAGTCTGATTGGGCAATCACATCGATGGCATGATGACTGGATGGGGAAATTAGACCATCCATTAGATTTGACAATCAAGCAATACCTGCTTTGGCAAGTGCAGTGAAACTTAATTTGAATGAATGAATATGCAGGTACCCTCCTGGTGGAGATCGTTTTGCTGGTGATAGGTATGGCAGTATGGATCGTTATGGAGATCGTTATGCTCATAATGGTTATGGCAAAGACAGAGGATATGATAGGGATGGTGGTCCACGAGGGGGTATTGATAGGTATGGGAATGGAGGGCCAGGAGCACGTCATGATAGGAGCTACAGGAGTAGGCCAGGTCCTTACGATCGTCCCAGTAGGGGAAGGAACTCATCTTTCGATCGATACTAATTCATAGATGGCAATTAGTGCCATGTACGTATGTGCCCTTGTGAGTTTATTTTGAGCTATGCAGGAAGTTGTAGGTTCTGTTTACCCCTCCCGACTCTTACGGTTCTTCATTCGGCACTTTCCGTGTGTTATGGAGGCTTGTAACTGGTGCAGTTGCCATTAACAGCAAAAGTATTGCATTCTTGCTTTGTGTTCATTTTTATCTCAGACATTGAAATGAACGTACGTAACATGTAGCTCTTTGGTTTAGCATGACGAACCAATGGGAAAATTTTCAGTCATAGACCTATTCGAGATCAAATCATTTGCACAGGGTTTCCTACTTTTTTCATTAGTTAAATAAAATGTTTCACTTAGATTTTCAAGCCTCCAAATATTTGATTCCCGTTTTTTTTTTTTTTTTTTATAAATAAAAGAAAAAAAAAAGAATAAAACAAACAACGGCATGCTTTTATTGCCTGGTTGTTGAGCGAAGAAATTTAGGCAGTCAAAAAGAAAACAAAACAAAAAACAAACTTTTGATAGTTATAACTGCTACTGAGGATGAGATCATTAGATTCTTGTCTTTGGATGGCCTTTAGAAAAATGAGCTCGGGTATAAAGTTAACATATTATTAAAGAACAAAATTCATATTTTTTTATTTTTAAAAAAGTTAAATTAGTTATTAAAAAATAAATATTTAAAATTTAATTATTTTAATTAAAATTTGAAGGAATAGAACTATTATTTAATACTAAATATATATTTATAAAAGTAATTAATAAATAACAATTACATATGATATATTTTGATTAAAAATTATTTTTAATAATTAAATTTAAATATTTTGTTGGCAAAAAAAGTAAAAAATTTTTAATATTAATTTTTAATTTTAATTATTAAATTAAAAATTTAAATATAATTTATAATTTAATTACAAATTAAATTAGATTTAAGATTTAATTATAATTTGAAGAAAGTTTTGTAGTTAAATTACAATTTTTCATATTTTAAATCAAAATACGTCTAACCACAAATTGTTTTTTTTTTCTTTTTTTGCTAAATTTTTTAGCCAAGTTTGACCCTATTTTTTTGACTTTGTTTGATTTTTAACTATTTAATTCATGTGAAATTTTTATAATCAAATCAAATCAATAACTTTATCAATTCACAATTAAACCAATAAGATGGATTGGTTTAGTATGATTTTCAGACACTCATGAATGCATGATTAAAATTATAAGCATAAAGAATAAAATATTTTCAAATAAGATTAATTAATTGTGTGTTTTCATAATTAGTGCTAATTGTTTTAGTAGTGTACATAAAATTGTATTCCCTTCTTTTCTGACAAAAAAAAAAAAAAAAAAAAAACTATTTCAAGTAAAAGTTAGAAGTTGCTTGAGTACGATGAACTGGCTTATCAGTTTTAATGAACTTCAGTTGTCTGATTTATGTAGTCCACCCACAACTCCACAGTTAAAAAAAAAAAAAAATTATCAATACGAACCCATCCAAAGAATGTAACATGTTTTATCTTGATATTATTAATTTGAGTGAAATTTTATCGAGAGGACCCAGCATAATACAAGCGTACAGCAAAATATTTTGAGGTGATTTTTTTTTTTTTAAACAAAGCAAATTTATTGTCTTTTTATAGCTGCCAGATAAACGCGTTTTATTTTTTTATGATTTAAAAAATTTTGTCACTTTTCATCTTATATCTAATAATTACGAAGGATAGAGTAAATTTATTTTGTTTAGAACAAATAAAATATTGCAAGATTGTTAATGGACTTGAGATCAATTTACTCCATGAAATTAATTTACAATATTTTTTTATTAATAAAATTATTAAATTACGAGTTATGTCACAATATTTTTTTTCATAAATTTTATAATTTTTTTAAAAATTATGATTGAAGATTTTAAAAATAAATATTTAAATTTTTAATTAAATTTTATTTTAAATTCATTGGAAAGAAAACAATTTTCAACAATTTGGGGATGTACAATAGAGATGAGACTGACATCCACCGCTGTTAGCCACTGTTGTCCTTCGACAAGATAGATAGCTGTCCTAGTTTCTTTCTGTGAGGGGGACATAGAGATGGCGCCTTGGGAACCACCGGAGCCGCAGAGTTGAGGAGGTTGATTCTAAATGATAGGGCACAGAGCACTCGGGACAAGGGATCACCGCTTGATCTCACAAAATCTATACAAATTTATACACAAATAATTGAATATTTACACACCCTTCAAGAAGTTGACTATGTATATATAAATATATAATTTTTTTTTTACCCCTTTTGGCTGGAAACCACTTTGACGGGATTCTCAGGAACACTGACACTTTCTTTAGATTGAGAATGTGAGGGAAAGAAAATTATGAAAACAAAAAAAAGTTATAAAAAGAAAATTATTATTTTTAAAATAACACTTGTATTACTCTTTTTATAAGTCAGTATGTTTTTTAGTGGCTATAACAAAGGAGTGCATGGGTAATTTAGCAACAAAAATTATAGAGAAAGTCTTCTTTCTCTCCTCGTTTTAACCAATTCGGTGAGACTTGTTGAGTTTTCTAATAAACTTGCTTTCTCGTAGGTTTACCAAACAAGTGAAAATTCTTTTATTGAGTGGGTCTTTTTTAGGTTAACCAAATAAATATTTTCTATTGATTAATAGAAAAGAATATTTTTCTGTAAAATATTTTACATAAAACCAACAGATCCTAAGTTATGTCCTTTTTTTTTTCTAAATTGTTTTAGAAGCACTTGCCTATATTTATATTTAAAACACTAAGCAAACATAATTAAGAATGTTCTTTTATATATATATATATATATGTTAGAACTTAATATATATTGACCACATTCATTGATTTCTTTTTTTTTTTCTTTAATCAAAATATTCATGGATTACAAACATTCAGACGGTGCAATGCACCCCATGTCTCAATAGTAATTAGTACACGAAAATGGGAGCTTAAGGTTTCAATTTCAAATGATTGAGCTTTTCAAAAAGTGAAATATTTTATAGACACATCTTTTAATAATTTCATTATATATAATAAATAAGATAATCATTCTACAAATACAAAATAATATATATCATAATAAATAATACAAAATATTATTTTATCGAGTTTATTTCTTAATTGTTGTATTTTTTTGTTATTAATTGTATATAATATGTCTATCAAAAATTGTACCTACATGGTAGTTCCCCTTCTCAAAAAGCAAAATTTCAAGTTGCTTACGTAATAGATATGTAAGTAAAAATCCATTTGGGTCCTGCCCAATTAGGGCAATAACCCCTTTTTTTAAAATAAAAAATAAAAAATGCATGTGCATGTGTGCAATTTGTTATGAATTTATACATGAAATACATATAATAATCAATTTGTGTCACTTGTCATCTCGTCCAATAATTGTTGTGAAGGATAAATTGACTTTATTTAGAAATAAAAGGTTGCAGAAGCGTGGCCAAGTGGGCGTGCGACCAATTTTCACTATTTTGAAGATGTCCAAAGATACCAATGGTTGTTGTCAATGCCGACCTTTCGGCCACTACCAGTTCCCCGTGCGCATGGAGACCGCGGGGAAATCATGACGCCCTGAAGAGACCGGAGCTCTGAGTTGGGGTTGACCCGGAATGAAAGGCACACCAGTAATTGGGCTAAATATATATATATATATATATACATATATGTAACTGATTTTTTTCTATACAGATGAAAAAAAAAAAAAAAAAAGACCATTCAAGTATTTGAAGCATGACTCTTATGTACCAAAAATATAGTCTCTACTGTCTCAACTATCGCTTGAACTTCTTTTTTTTTTTGAAAAAAAAAGATATATATTAATTAATATTTTTATTTTTAATTATTATCTTATTCATACATGCACATTATATAAATAAATATATAAATATTTTATATGTTATTCAAACGTTTATATATTACATTTTATGTAATTTTGATGTAAAATATATATAATATGTGTGCGTATATACACTTTCATTTTATTTGTTTTAGATTTTTCTTCTTATAATATATTTTATAAATATATACGTTCATGTATATATTACATCCATAAACACACACACACACACACACAAACTCACATATTATAAATAATATCAATATACATAATAAATAAAATATAAATATTTAATTAATCATATGTCTTATATATTTATATACTTTTAATAATATTTTTTATATATTATAATTTATCACGAAATAAAAAAATAATAAAAAATATAAAATTTTAAATTTTAAAAAAAAAATCATGAGTTAATCGATGACTTGATATTAACTTGGTGTGAACTCATTTTACTCGACTTCAAAATAATTCAAACATAAAAATTACGTAAGCTAAAAACAGGCAAGCTCAAAAATGATTTGACTCAAACGCTACTGGCCTTAACCATAACACGTCACTTTGAAAAAAGACGAAAAAAAAAAAAAGATAAGACGCATACGCGTGAACCTGTGTAACACGGAAAGAGCCATAAAGTGTCCTAACAGAGACGCCATTGTCAAAGAAAACGTGCAGAAAATTGACGGTTCAAAAAATTGGTCCCATCCCTTGTGGTTGTGCCCTCCAGACCGCCGGGGAAAAGGGTAGGCTTTCGCTTTTATTACTTCAAGGTAGTGGGTGGGAAGCGGCAGTTTGAATAATAATTCGTGAGTTGAGAAGCACAAAGTGCCCGTCTTTCATGATAATAATACATGACAGCAAATAACAATGTCCGCATTATTATTTGAATCAATTAATCGTTGCAACTGGCAAAAAGACGAGATTTAAACTTCTTTCATTCATTCGGTGTAAGTATTTGTGTGTTCCAACCCACATGAGTAAGCACAGTTGTACGAATTTTCTCATTCTTCATGTGGTTGTGCCTTCTGTCGCTAGGTGAAGATAGGCCACGTTACTTTTTTTAAAAATTAAAAAAAAAAAAAGCAGGCGTCACATCGTCGGAGCATCACATCGAGGATTCAATTTTAAAGCCGTCAGTGCAACCATTCTATATATATATATATATAAACTTGGACTTGTGTGACTCAAGCAGTCCATTTGTTATACTGTTCAACAATCACATTGGAATTAGCAAATTAAGCTGCAAAAGATGCCAATGTTGCGAGCTAAAAACAAAAAAACAAAAAAAAAAAAAAATCAAAAAAGGAGCAAATTATGTTTTCCATTTCTTCTCTTTTTTGGCGTGTCTGGTGGCGTGAACGAGGGTTTCTTTTTCTAAAAATTGTTTTCATTGCCATCCCTGTCAAAAATGACTTTCCAATCACGGGTGGTCAGTGGGAGAAATTCTAATCAATCGCCTCATTTAGTTGATTTTCTTTACCATCCATAAGGTGGTGGTGATGGACCAACAGTGCCAAAATAAGATGGAAGAATCTTAAAAGTCAGGATCCACCGGCCCATTCGTCCATTTAAGCTCTATTTACTCGTATAGTTTTTGGTCTCTAAAAATATATTTTTTCAAAACTTAGAGTTCTATAGGAGTAGAGGTAAGAAAATTTAATTTAAAAAGATATAATTAAATAATTTTTAATTATATTTTAATTCAAAAATATTTTTATTTATCGCAACAAATATATTATTAAATAAACTTTTAATTAATCTGATTTCAAATCAATCACATGAGATAACTAACCAAAAATTTATCTCTCTTTATTACAACAATTTTCATTTGTTCATAATTAAATAATTCCACCAACAAATAATATACTATAATTAGTGGAAACATCAATCTAATTAGGACACTTCCTTTCGCCAATCTTAGCCATTAGGCCTAACATATAATAAAGAGAAATGTCAATTAGGGATGATTTATTTAATACTTAGGACTAGCTCAGCCTTAAATATATCCACCAAATCAGCCCCAACGAAGGAGTCATGAAAGAACGAAGAGGCAAAAGTACATTACCTTCCACTAGAATGAAAATGTAGAAAAAGATGATATCAAAAGCTAAAATTCAATTTACACCTAACCCACCTAAAAATATAACAACTCTTGAAAAAGATTCTTCATTAATAATTTATTTGAATAAATTTTATTAATAAGTTTTTAAGATATTAGAATGATTTAACTCTTAGTTTTTAATTAATTAAAAAAATACTCTAATTTAATGACTAACTAAAAAATTATATAATAAAATACTTAGATATTAAAATAAAATAAAAAGAATTTATAAATAAATTATAAAATAATAATTTTACTATAATTTATAAAATAATAAAAAATAATTTTTATAATATTTTTTACGTTAAATTTTTCATTTAAAATAAATTCATTCTCAAATTAATAATAAAAAATTAATATATTCTTATACTATAAAATATTTAGAATAAATTAATATTTTTAATAAGAACAAACAACTTTTTTTTTTCATAAATTATTGCATAAACAATAATACTAACTAATAATGATCTCAAATTAAAACTTTTCTTAATAAATATGGTAGATAAAAAATTAATAAGATTATATAAGTTGTAACTTCAAAAATATTATAATTCATTGTTTCTCATTAAAATTTTCACTACCACGGAGAGAATTAATCAATTCAATCATAACATGGTTATCAACCATTTAGTGTTTTCTCTTATTTTTGACTCATTTGCTCTTAACAAGATATGCTTGATTAATAATATCAATTAGTGTTTTCTCTTATTTTTTACTTATTTACTCTTAATAAAATATGCTTAATTAATAATATAAATTGAGAATAGACTTATAACTTTTATAAGAATAAAATAAAAATTAAATTATGTTAAATTTAAAATTGCATCAAACTTATTATAATTATAAAATTTAAATACTAATAAATTTCTTATATCTATTTATAATTAAATTCTTAACTTACCAATTTAAATTGACATGATTGAATATCATTCCATTTCTCACGAACATCATTTTGGAATTTGAAATATGCAAGTCCTTTTTTCATTTTCACAAATATCGTTGCAATCTAAATAGATATCAATTTCTATTAATTATCTTATATCATCTTTAACAAAAAAAATCATCATAAAAAAAATTAGGATTGTGTCTATTAACAGATTGAGTGCAAGTAACATCTCCAATTAAGATCTCTTGTATTTATTATCTGTCGAAAGGAAAGTTTCCCTCCGAAAAAAAAAAAAGAAAACTTATTGTTTGGATGAGCTCCATTTTGATTTTGACTACTCAGCATTTAAGTCTCTCCAGCCTATTATTATCATATATGCATTCCTCTGAATTTCAATTTCTTTATTAGTTGCGAAAGACTTCGTAGATAAATATATAGAATGCTCCATTCGTCCAGGGATCCAATTCATGGCGCACAGCCTCTTTTGTGTCATGGTAATGGAACTCTCCTGTCCACTTAATGCTGAGCCTTTTGCATTTATATTTATGTGGTTCGTATGTAAAATTTTAGGAATGGCACCATGACAAATGAAGTTTGACTTACCCGCAGGGCGAGTGCGCGAGCTTCCATCGAGTTTTTTTTTTTTTTTTTTACAGATGGTTTCAAGCTATTAATTATCGGAGCACTAATTTGTATCTACATATTTATTTGTTGTAAACAGACTCCAACTCAGGTGGCATGCGTAGGCATTGCTATTCCAGAAGCTCAAAGTGAAGTTGTTTAGCACCAAATCGATGTCATCTAAAATCTCAATTTAATTACAGCAATGATTGTTGGTTTGGCTCTTATCAATCTCTGAATAATGATATACGAGTGTTTAAGGACCTTTATTTTTATTGGTGGGGGTGGGAATTTTTCAGTTATTATTATTATTATTATTAATTTATTGAAAAGTAAAAAGAAGTATGGAAGCAGCTACTATCACCACCGGTTAAGCCGAACACAATTTTATTTTGGAGTAAATTATTTATTTATTTGACACAACTTAATTATTTAGGACTCTTTTCTCATTCACTTTTAGCAAATTAGATCCAGATAAATGTAACACCGTAGACAATGTTCCATTTCTTGGCATGCTAATAATTGTTCAACTAAACTTTGTTTACAGCTAAAGATCCTGGAGTTGAAATTTCATCGTAGGAGTAAAATGTTAAACGAAGGTTAGTTGATATGGGCACGTAATCAATCATGCAGACACGTGACTGGGGAGGCATTGGTGGCCATGAATAAGCAATCCTAATCTCCAATTTATTGCCACGCGTAGTATGTGAAATATTCTATGCAACACAGCTCCCATCGACGAATATCAGATTGGTCTTGTTAGAGAAAAAGAAGAAGAAAAAGAGGAAAATTAAGTAGATTTTGTTTCGTATAGAATTTACTATTTTCAGAGTAATGTTCTTCCTCTTCCAAATTGGAGTTGGGATTGTGACGAGCTACTTCAAGATTTACAGAATATTGGATTCATAGACAGCGAATTCTCTACACCCCCTACAAGAATTTCTCGTAGTGCAGCCAAATGAGAACTTTATAGAATCATTGACCGTAAGTCAAATGGATATCTTATTTTTAACTTTGAATAGTCATATACTAAAAGTCACAACTCTATTGTTAAAGAATCTTACCATCACGCAATCTAAGTATTAACAATTAAAAAAAAAATAGGTCTTCATATATACTATAAATTCAAATGAATACTTAGATTTTTACAATTAAAAAGTTATTTTTTAAAAAAAATTAATTCTTATAAAAGTTCATGACATAATTGCATTTTCATAATTAAAGAATGAAAAACAAAACTCTTTTTTTTTTTTTTGTTTAAAATGTAATTCTTTATAATAAATTGGTTCTTTCTTTTAACATGACAATTTTAATATATAGATATATTTCCCAATATCTCTTGGCTCTTGCATTTTGTTTTTTATTATCTAACTAATAAATTAATTAGATTTTTAGGTTTAGAGTTTGATCTTTAGTCTTTATAAATTAAAAAAAAAAAATTATTTCTTGACTTTTTTTTTTTAAAAAATTTGGGTGATAATGTATAATTCAAAAACAAAGTCAAAGGATTAAAAAGTTTAAAATAATTATAAAAATATCATTATAAATATTATAAAAAATTAAATTGTCCTTAACTCTTTAAGATGAAAGTAAAATATTTTTAAATTAAAATTTTAGATTAAATTATTTATTGTATTAATTTTTATCTAATGAAGATATTGTTTAGAAATTTTAATTATTAAAATTATTTTTTAAAAATATTATAAATTTTATTAAAATAAAGAAAAAAAATATTATTTTCATAATTTTGGTTAAGTTTCACTAACAGTTATTAGTTATAATATTTTTTTATTTTTAAATTTAAAGCATAAATATAAATTATTATAAAATACAAAATAAAGTATATCAAATATATGTTTTGTTTTTCTTTTTATTAGGGCTCATACTCAGATTTCATAATTGCCAATCTCTAAAAACAAAAAGGAAAAAATGCTGGTAGCCCCCGCGTGTACGGATCAGATTTAATTCATCACTTTGAAGTAAAGAGAATAACAAGGATAAGATAACTACAAGGATTAATTACCAAATCTCACTATAGAAAACCAAAATCATGACTTAACTTGCAATTTTTTGAACAATAAAATGCATATTTTATAAATATATTAATTATTATATTTATAAATTAAAGTTAAAATTACTTATTTTTCATTTATTTTTTTTTAAATTATTATATAAATATTATTAAATTTAAATAAATTTTTTATATTTAATGTTAGTGTTAATAAATTTAAAATTTAATAATACATACTTAAGTTTTGTTAGAGATAGATAAAGGATAAAAAAAGATACAATTTTAATTTAATATGAAAAAAAAAAACACCAAATCAAGATAAATTTCCTTATTTTCAACTTTTAGCAATAAATGCCATTTTTTTATTTTTTATTTTTTTTACTTTTTCCTACCGATCTTATCTTAAAAACCATGTTCTTACGAGGCATCCTATTTCCCTCGGCCCTTTAAGTCAAGTGTTGACCCTTGACTCTTGTAAATGAGTGTCTCTAGCTCTCTTTCACACGTTATGTCTTATCTAGAGAGCCCAGGTCTGCGTGCTTATTTAAACGGCGGCAAGTGCCGCTAACTCAAAAGGGTATCTACTAAAATAGTAAGCCTAGAAAAATGGCTGTTGCTGTCCCCGGCGGTGGCAATCCTGGCCGTGTAGGTATTGGCGGTTTGGCAGACATGAAGAGCTTAGCCGTCCAGATCATCACAGGCCGGTGGTTCATAGTTTTTGCATCATTTCTAATCATGTCAGCCGCCGGCGCCACGTACATGTTCGGACTATACTCCAACGACATCAAGACAGCCTTGGGGTATGACCAAACTACCCTCAATTTGCTCAGCTTTTTCAAGGATCTTGGTGCAAACTTTGGTGTCATCTCCGGCCTAATCAACGAGGTTACTCCTCCGTGGGTGGTTCTGTTGTTGGGGGCAGCCATGAATTTCTTTGGCTACTTCATGATCTGGCTTGCCGTGACCAAGAAGACGACCGGCGTCCATGTCTGGCAGATGTGCCTTTACATCTGTGTAGGTGCCAATTCTCAAGCTTTTGCTAACACCGGATCTCTGGTCACGTGTGTCAAGAACTTCCCGGAGAGCCGCGGCGCTGTGCTGGGGATCCTGAAGGGCTATGTTGGTCTTAGTGGTGCTATCATCACACAATTGTACCGTGGCGTTTATTACAACAACACAAAAGGTTTGATTATGATGATTGGTTGGCTTCCTGCTGCTATATCTTTTGCATTCTTGCGTACTGTACGATTTATGAGGGTAATTCGCCAGCCCAATGAGCTCCAAATCTTCTACAATTTTCTGTACATTTCTCTTGGTCTTGCCGGGTTTCTGATGGTAATGATCATAGTAGAGAACCGAGTTAACTTTTCACAAAGTGAGTATGGTGCTAGTGCTGCCATTGTGCTTTTCTTGCTCTTTTTGCCCCTTGCTGTTGTTTCGATAGAAGAATACAAGATTTGGCAGAGCAAGCAGCACGCCTTGAATGATCCTACACCATTGAAAATTGTCACCGAGAAGCCAAGCCAGGAGACCGAATTATCTTCTGAGCCATCTTCCGGTGGCAACAATTTGACCATTACAGGATCATCAACGGAAGACAAGGTCAGTGTTTCCTGCTGGAAAACTGCTTTCAGACCACCAGACAGAGGAGAGGACTTCACCATACTACAAGCTCTTTTTAGCATTGACATGATAACCCTCTTCTTGGCTTCGATCTGTGGTGTCGGGGGCACGTTAACAGCCATAGACAACTTGGGTCAGATTGGAATTTCCCTGGGGTACCCGAAGAGGAACACAAGCACTTTTGTGTCACTGGTGAGCATATGGAATTACCTTGGTCGGGTTGTTTCAGGTTTCGCCTCCGAACATTTATTGACCAAATACAAATTTCCTCGTCCTCTAGCACTCACATTAATCCTTTTATTGTCCTGCGTTGGTCACCTGCTAATTGCTTTTAATGTACCTGGTGGTCTTTATATGGCTTCAGTAATCATCGGGTTCTGCTTTGGGGCTCAATGGCCAGTGGTTTTCGCCATTATCTCAGAAATATTTGGTCTCAAATATTACTCCACTCTCTACAACTTTGGGGCCATGGCGAGTCCTGTTGGGTCATATATCCTCAACGTGAGAGTGGCGGGACACTTGTATGACAGGGAGGCAGAGAGGCAGATGGCAGCTCAAGGACTCTCCAGACAGGCTGGCCAGGATTTGAATTGCATTGGGAACGAGTGCTTCAAATTGTCCTTCATTATAATTACCTTAGCAACCTTGTTTGGTGCAGTTATTTCGCTAATCTTGGTGCTTAGGACCAGAAAATTTTACAGGAGTGACATCTATAAGAAGTTCCGTGAGGCAGCAGAAGCCGCTGAGACCGAAATGGCGGTGGCCGGTGCCGGCCTCGTTGGGCAAACCGAACCACCAAAGGGTTGAACTACCACATCGATAATAGGTTCCAGTAGGATAAGGTAAAGGATGTTTTCAAAGGTAAACGCCATTAAATTCGTAATCCATCATTGTTGAATACTGAGGAATAACATTGTAGAGTGTTTGTTGTACCCGCATAAATAAAACAAGACAAGTTGATTACGTGACTAACCTCTTCTCTTGCCTTGACTAGCTAGTAGCCGGTAACGGAAGAGTGTTGCCTCGTGCGGCCCAACTACCTCTGCGACTGCACTTCCTCGGATGGGACGAGCCTTTTTCTTGGTCAAAGATACCCCCCCCCTTTTTTTTTTTTTTTTTTGTAAATTTGTCCGATATGACTATTATATTGGAGTTATGCAATAAGACATTTATTAGACCTTTGTTCGAGGGTAATATATATTAAGAAATGAAAATATGAATAGGTAATTTTAATTTTTAATATTTTTAAATTATGATAATAATTAAATTATTTATAATAGTCTTATAATAATAATAATAATAATAATAATAATAATAATAATAAGTATTATAATAAAAAAATTATAAAAATTATAAAATATTTAAATTAATAATTAATAATTTATTTTTATTATAAAATTGATATGTTAATATATTTATTTTAAATTTTTATATTTATAATTATTAATTAAAATTTTTATTCTGATAAATATCATTATTATTAAACAAATTCATTAATATAATTTTTATTTATATTTTTATTGTAATTCAATATGTTAAAATAATTTATTAATTTAAATTATTATTATTAAAAAAAATTCTTTAATATAAAATATACTTAAGTTTCTATATTAATTAAATATATTTTAATTATATTATTATTTTTTATAGTAATTTTTTATTTTGACTCTTATTCTAAATTTAATTAAAAGATTACAAAAAAAAAACTTAATTCTAATTTTAGAGTAAATTAACCATGTTATTAAATTTATTATTTTATTTCTAATTTTGTTTGATTCTAATTTTAATTTTGATTTTAATTTCAATTTTATACTATAAATGAACAACCCTTATCCTTCTTTTTTTTTTTCAACAAAAAAAAAAAAAAAATCATTGCAAGGGTATTAGTCATTGTGCTTATGATTTGAGGTTAGGAGTTATTCGTTTGTGTCTTTATTCTATTTTTCTTATAAGAAAAACTTATTATTTAAGTATTGTTGGAATCACTAGATCTCTCTTTTATTTGGATTCAGTATTAATAAGTATGAAATTTAATATCCCATTTTTTGATATAAATATTATTTATTAAAGAGTAAGTATCAATAAAAGATTTCAAATTTAAATCAGTACGAGAAAAAACGCACTAAATAATTACCAAACTCTCAACTTAAAAGGTACTTATTCTGTATGAGTTTGAAGCTTTTAATTTACAACGTTTAATTTAAGCGTCTCCTAGTACAGGCTTGTGTAAGTTGGGCTTTATGAGGTGAGCCCAATAACATTAGAAACTGGTCCAACTTGTCAACAAGAAAATTTAGCTGGCATGTCCAAATGGATTCGACCTACCATTCATGGGTATGATGGCCCGTTGAATGTCAACTGTGTCCGTCTGGATCCGACGTCAATTGCTCTGCTTATATGATTAACATCTAAAGAAAAATTGGCATAACGTTTTTTTTTTTTTTTCCTTCTTCGCCTCTTCCAAAGGGGATTTGTTAGAAAATTTGGGTTTTCTCGTGAGGCACAATAGACATTGAGCTTCAGTCAATCACCCTCTGGGGGTCTCCATCCTATCATGCACGATGGTCTCTTAGGTAACAAGAAGGATTCTGCCACCACTCGGCTTCCCTGGCAGAATTGTTTCTAATTACACGGCAAGGTCGGTAAATTGGCTCCCTGGTAGTCCGTAAAAGGATTCCAAGTTTGAGGTGTCTAACAGTGGTTCAAGCCATTCAGTCCCACACACGCCGGATTGTTCCATTGCAGGTTTACTAGACTCTTTCAGTTGGTTTTGGTTTCTTTAATATCACTCGTGTAAATGGGCACTCTGGCACTCAAAGGGAGTTGCGCATGCTTTGGCGAATTTTGCTTTGTATTAGTGGGGAGGCTTTTTGAGCAACGGGGTAGTATACTCGTTATCTCCTCTCTCTCATTGATCTTGATTTAATTGTATCATTTAGTTATTTCCACAAAACTAAAATTAATAATATATATAAATATCACAGTCAAGAAATTTTATATTTTTCGAAGTTTTCATATTTAAACTTACATGGATAATTTTTTATTTTGAAAAATTTTGGGAAGGGTCACAATTTATGTTTGCAATGCAGCACATAACAATTAGATGGGTCAACCTGAACTTGACCCATCAATTAATTGTAGAAGAATTCTAAACACAACAGTAACATGTTTATTACACCAATTAACACTATAGAACACCTCCAATCTATTAAATATATAGGTGTGATCATTTGGATTCTAATCCATTTCATAAATAATTAGTTGTTCGCGTCCCTCTAGTTTTTCAGTTTCTGAGAGTTACCAAAAAAAATTAATCCTGCCAAAATTTTAAACAAGGATATGACACATTTATTACATGATTTAATGTGAAAGAACTTGTGTAATCTATTTAATGAATAGTTTGTATTTAATCAACCTGATATGACATGACATACAAATATCATATATCAAATAATGCTAACACAAAAAAAAAAATAAAAATGTATGTATGAGTTATATGAATGTATACATATTATAAATTGTTAATTTAAAACATATTAATAATATTAAATTTTGAAAATTAGATAAAATTAGTTGATTAAATTAATAAAATTGAGACTCATACCGTATTTTAATTTATTTTATTTTAAAAATTATTAATTTTAAAAATTAATAACTAAATTTTTTAATTCAATTAATTTAAAAAAATTATAAAAAATTAAAAAAATATTTTTTAAATTTTTAATTTTATTAAAAATAAAAATTATATTATTAAAATTTTTTATATTTTAATATAAAATATTAATTTTATTAATTTAATATTAATTAAAATAATTAAATTTTAAATTTTAAAATTTTTTAATTTAATAACCAATTTAATTAAGAGTAATCTGAGTGTTAGAAATGCGGCATATTAAACGAGAAAATACGAAAACGACCCCATTATCTGCGCCTTATAATTGGGCCGAGTTATTACTGACGTGAATAGGAATAAGATCAACGTAAAATATGTTTATCTCAGGAGAAACATTTGAATAGCTTTGTGATATCGACCATCACAGAAAATAAAAATAAAAATGATTTTTTAAACAATAAAAAATTATTATCTTTTTTCCCGAGGATGCGAAGGAGGCATGGAGCAAGCTCACTCAAGTTGAACGCCAAGCAGGTTGTGTACAGTACAACCTGAATATCTAGTACAGTTCTCTCACTATCTACAAAGCAGAAAATTTCTCTCTTCCTTTTTTCTGTTATCGAGTCTCTCTTTGTTCCATTCCATCTTTTAGCTTTGTTTTCTTTAATAAAATAATCAATGATCATAAACATAAACACTTTAATTTTACCTTTTGTTTTCCTTTTAGTTTAGTTAGCATCACTTCAAATTTCAACTTAAGATATATTTGACTTTAAAATAACTTCAGTATATAAATATAATTAATTAATAAAAATTAATTAATTTCACATTTAATGTTTTAGTTATATACAAAATGACAAAAGAATGGTAATTCTAGATATATTAATTCTTTTTATTCTAAATAGAAAATATACACACACACAACGGAAGAAGATGAAAGAAATGTGATACGCAAGACAGACAGAGCAACTGTGTGGTCAACAGTGACGTCGTTGAGGACGAGTGTGTTGTCAATAGTGTTGGGTCGGGCCATAAACCGGCCCAGACCCAGTATCACGAATACCCGAGTATTCGATAATCATCAAAAGGTCATGCCATTACCATTTTTGAAAGACAACTAATGCACGATTCGCCGGGGGAAAAAGGATGATTAAGTAAATTCACAATGCTTTTATAATACCCAAACAGCTCGCTGCTAGTGTAGCAGCTCTCTCCGTCCCTCAGTCTCTTCATTCGTCTTCTGCATGTATGTAGCCTGCCCGCCTTCTCGCCTGCTCGCATCTCCTGTTTTTCCCTCTGAAAATAAACCCTAAAATTTCTCTGACTCTAAAATGTCGTCGAAGGGCAAGGAGGTCGCCTCCTCCGGTGGCAAGAGGAAGTGCGGCGGCATCTTTGGGGAAGACGAGTCCTCCGGCAGAGGCCGCAAGAGGAAGAATCGCGAGGTTCTTCAGTTCTTCGAAGATGCAGCTGAGGTCGACGAGGGCGAGAGCGAGAGTGATGATGGTGCTTTCGGTAACCAGTCTCTCTAATATTTCCTCCATATTTTCAGTATTTTTCTTCTTTGTGTTTTTGGGTTCCATTTCGGTCCTGTTTTTGGTTATTGTTTGAGTTTCTAGGTTTTTATGTTTGGTGGAAAATGGTGATGGTGGCGTTTGGATCATTTACACTTTTTTTTTTCTCCCTCAAAATTGAAAATTCAGGGTTTTATGTAAGAATGTGGGTGGTGATTAGGTTTTGCTTCCAAGAAAAAAAAAATTCCATCAGTATAATTAATTAGCAAGAGTTACTTTTGCTAACAACGACCATTTTTAATTGTTGAGAACAGATTCTGCAGAGGAAGAAGCTGAAACAGAGAACAAGGTAAAGAAAGAAGCAGAGAAATTTCATACCCTCCCATTTATTCCCAAAGAGGAAGAGATAGATGAGGTTGAATTTGATAAGATGATGGAAGAGAGGTACAATGCTGCTTCTGGATTTGTTAGATACGAGGAAGATGCTCTGGACAGTAAAAGAGCAGCTGACAGAAATATAGATTTGCCTTCCTCCAAGGACCCAGTTATCTGGAAAGTCAAATGCATGGTATCTTGTTCACTATATAGTTTGTAGTAGTTTCTGCCATCAACCTTGGAATTGTTGTTTTCCCTTGGATTGCCTTACTCATTGAGTTTGCCTTAATCTTCTTGATTGTAGGTTGGACGTGAGAGGCATTCGGTTTTCTGTCTCATGCAGAAGTTTGTGGACCTGAAATCTTTGGGCACCAAACTTCAAATTGTTTCTGCAGTTTCTGTTGATCATGTAAAGGGTTTTATATTTGTAGAAGCTAACAAGGAATTTGATATTTATGAGGTAACTGAAACACTGAAATTGTTTGAGCATTGTACAAAATAATTATTTTATTTTTGTCAGTACTAAGGCATTTCTCAATTGCCACTATTGTTGAGCAATTGCTAGGATTTTTGTTTTTTCCATGATTTTTATTGTCTGTATGCTCATTTTTTTATTTTTATTTTTTTTCATTTTCTTTAAATTTCAGGCATGTAAAGGGCTTAGCAGCATTTATTATTCTAGAGTGGCACCAGTTCCAAGCAATGAAGTTTCTCATTTGCTTACCGTCAGAACTAAACATAATGAAGTTAGTGAGGGCATGTGGGTCCGTATGAAAAATGGAAAATATAAGGGAGACTTGGCACAGGTACAATATTCTCCTTATTTGGCCAAGCTGCTCTATTGTAGATTCTCAGTGGTTCTTTACTGTTACATCAATGGTTCTTTACCTTGTTTCTCTAGATTGTGGCTGTGAATGATACACGGAAAAAAGCAACCGTGAAACTAATTCCGAGAATTGATCTACAGGCATTGGCGCAAAAATTTGTAAGTACTTGCTACACCGGTTAAAAGTTCCAAATTTCATTTTTGTTTCAGAATTTAAGTGCTGATTCTCTTTTTTTTTGTTTTTTTTGTTTTTTTCTTCGTTGGGTTTGTAAGTACATAATTTTATTCATTTGTAAAGTTTTTAATATTGGTTTGTGAATGTTTTCCTTGTGTCACATGATGATTAAGTGCCTTTTGACTGCATTGATCTTGATATTTTGATTGATGATATGCTATTTTCTTTTTTTGACAAAGATGACATGCTATTTCATTTTACTGTTTTCTGATTTTTCATTGTGGTGGTATAGGAGTTATTGTATATTCTATGTAAATTGCTCTAGATAGAGGATGCTGATGCACAATCCCATTTAATTGGTTGAGCCAAATTAAGTTGGGTAGCTTTTGAGCTGAAGTGTTGGGTTTTTCTGTTTTGATGCATGGGCTTGAAAATTCAGTCTTTTCATTTCATCCATTATGTAGCAATGGTTGTTCTTGAGACTGCAGTTCTTGACTTGTTTGTGCCATTAGATTCACAAAGTTTTTTCCTTTTGAATGCTTATTACCTTTTGTTTTTTCTGTCTTTGCAGGGAGGAGGAATTTCTATGAAGAATGCTGCTACACCAGCTCCAAGATTGATCAGCTCAAGCGAACTTGAGTAATATGTGTTTTCTTATATCAAATAGTTCCTTTTTTTAAAAGAATTTTTTATTTAATGACACACCATCTTTTACACATTTTACATTTCCTCTGCAAAGGGAGTTCCGGCCTCTTATTCAAATTAAACGCGATCGTGATACTGGCAAGAATTTTGAGGTTTTAGATGGTCTGATGCTTAAGGATGGATTTTTGTATAAAAGGTTATCTGTAGATTCGTTGAGCTGCTGGGGCATTATGCCATCAGAAGAGGAGCTGTTGAAGTTCAAGCCTTCTGACAATAATGAATCTGAAAACTTGGAATGGCTTGCACAGCTTTATGGTGGACCAAAGAAAAAACGAGTATTAAAAAATGATAAAGGTGGTGAGAAAGGAGAGAGCTCATCGGGGTCTGGCTTGACTGGTTTTGAGCTTTATGAACTTGTGTGTTTTGGGTAATCTCTCCACACTTTGATGATCCTGCACCAGATGAGTTTGCATAATTATCCCCCTGAATTTATACATTTGCTATTGCAGCCGAAAAGATTTTGGCCTTGTTGTCGGCATGGAGAAAGATGGCTCTTACAAGGTGTGACTTCTACTTTACCTGCTTTCTTGCTTAGTCATTGGCAGATTCACATTTTCTATACCTGCCTGCATACACGTACAAACAGAGGTTTGATATTAACAATCTATCACTTTTCTGTTGGTAAAATCACCCTTCTTTAATGCACCAGATTCTAAAAGAGGGAGTGGAAAGACCTATTGTGGTGACTCTTGGACTGCGTGACTTAAAGAATGGGCCTTTTGATATGAAATTTACTGCTTTGGATCATCGGAAGAAAACCATTTCAATCAATGATACCGTGATGGTTTTGGAAGGTCCATTAAAGGCACGCCATTGAATATATTTCAAACAGATTTAGTGTTGCATATGATGTTTCATGTATGAGCCTTTCGAACACGCTCTCTTATCATTTCAGGGTAGGCAAGGAATTGTTAAACAAATCTATAGAGGAATTGTCTTCATATATGATCAAGACGAGACGGAGAATGGTGGTTATTTTTGTTCCAAAGCTCAATTATGTGAGAAAATCAAGCTCTCTGTTGATATGTGTGGAGAAAAGGTTGTATGATTGAAAAGATCTGTAACACCATTTTGTATTACCCTTTTCACTATATTGTTTTTGATCTTTCAAATGATATTTTTCCAAATATCAGGGTGGTGGATCAGGCTTTGAGGATTTCCCTTCATCTCCTAAATCCCCTCTATCACCCGCAAGGCCATGGCAAGCAACAGAAACCAGTTGCAACTGTATGTGCAAAAATGCTAAATCTTCTATGAGCTTTCAGCTTGAATTCTATTTGTCAATTTTTCCAAGTAACTTTGTTATTTTATGGCAGTCAATCATGGGGAGAAGAATGGGATGTTCTCTATCGGTCAAACCTTGAGAATCAGAGTTGGACCTTTGAAGGGTTACCTCTGTCGTGTCTTGGCGGTGCGCCGTTATGATGTTACCGTGAAGCTTGATTCTCAACAGAAAGTTCTTACAGGTTTGTTTACCTGGTTCATTTCTGTGAAATTTGAGTCTATAAACTCTATGACATTCAATGGTTTGTCAATGCTTCTGCAGTCAAGTGTGAGAATCTGTCGGAGCTTCGTGTGAAGGCCTCTGCTATGCCATTCAAGTACATGTTTCATCAGCCTAGCTGATGTCTTTTAGCTTTTTTTTTGGGTGTTTTTTGGTTAGATTTACTATTTAATGGATATTGAGGAATGCTGCTTTTTTTTTTTCCCCATTTATCTAAAAGTGACGGGCCAGGGTCCAGTTCTTTCAAACCTTTTGATGTACTTGGAACTGAAGGCATTTCTGAAGGTGGGAATTTAATTATGCCTTAGAACCTAAATACACTTGTGAAGTATAAGTTTTGTGGGTCGTATCTTTACTTTGTCCAAATGGTGTAAAACACCTGTGTTATGGCTGTATAATTTCTTGTTTACTGGGTCTGCCTTTTCTAATTTCTTCACATTTCTTATTTATTTTCGACTTCTGTATTTTGTGGAAGGTTGGACAGACAGGCCTGGAACATCAACTGCAGGCAATGGGTGGAATGCGGTGGGTCTATCTGCCGAGAGGTAAAGTATTTTTAAAGTGGATGTTTTACTGAATCACATTCTATTGATGTGTTTTTGTGATTAATTACCAATTTTTGATTGATCTAACAGAATTTTGTTGTGAATACTTGTTGAATTTGCAGTATGTTTACGCTGCTTCTTGGTCATGTTTGATCTCCTCCTCTTTGCCTCTTTCTTATCTTCTATTTTTAGTCTAGTTGTACCAAAATTCCATGCCTTTTCTCACTTTTGTATTGGTCTTAAAATTTTCTTATGGCCTTTTACCTGCTCTATGGGACATTATACCACAGGAGTAATGCTGTACTACTGTCATGTAAATCAAAACAGAAAAGAATACCGACTAGAACTTTCATTCTTCTCTACTAGTTTGTTTAAAGGTAGGGGCATATTGTGAGAAGCATCATGGTGCACTTTCATGAGCCAAAGCATGTATGTCTGCTGTAATTTGAACAAAAAGAACAAGAATTATATCATTGAAATTTTTGATTTCAGGGTGCAGAGGTCTGTAAATTTTGATAAACTGTTGAAGTCCATGCCATGGGATTTAGGTCCATTTATGGTTGTGTAAATTCCCCTTTTTTTTGGGGGGGGGGGGTGTAAAGCTGGAGCAAATGGATAAGGGCAGATTATGTGCCTAAATTCTGTTAGGTGACTGTCAGTAATTGTTTTGGAAACTTTAATAGCAATCAGTGGTATCTAATGCATGATGTTCCATACTGGTATTGCCCAACTATTGGTTTAATGAAATTGCTTTTGAACATTGATGTTCCAGCTTGTTGGTAACCAATTTTGCCTGCTCCTTTCCATCCTTCTAGCATGCGCTTTCGTCTCCAACTGATATAATTGAGAACTTTGTTGCAGGAAGTCTTGGCCTAGCTTCCCTGTATCAGGCCCCACGGTTGGTACTAACCTCTGTTTAAACATGTTTGCTTCTCTTTCTTTCCATCTCACATACACCCTGGGCCCAAATCCCAAACAATCCCTCTCCAAGAAACATGCATACCCACACGAACAGAAACCATATCTGAAATTTTTGAGTACTGTTATTTCAGTCTGAAGCAGACCCTGCAAATCCATCAATTTCTGTGGATGCTGAACTAAGAAAAGGTATATTGTAATGCTCTTGTTGGCATTTGTGCAATGCCTTTTGTAGACTTTAATGAATAAGCCAATGTTCAACAGTTGTATTGCATTGATGCAGAAGATGGTGCTTGGGAGAAGAAAGTGACAGCAAATCAGAATTCTTCTTGGGATGCAGCTGCAGCTGCTAACAAAGCTGTTGCTGATGATCAGGTTGGTGGTTGGGGGAAGAAGGAAGACTCCTGGAATAAAGCTGTTACTAATATTGGTTCTGGGAGTGGATCTTCTGATGGCTGGGGCAAAGCTGCTTTGCATAGTGAAGATCCAGCTGGCTCAACAAGAGATTTGGGAGAGAACTGGAGTCGAGCAAAACCCATTTCTGGAAGCTCTTCAATTGATGCTGTGGGTGGTTCTTGGGTCAAAGGAAAGAATGTTATAGGAAATTCAACCAGCGGGTGGGATAATGCAACTACTAAACAGCTGGACTCTTGGGGGAAGGGCAAAGTTGTTGTAGAAGCAGCATCGTGGGAGAAAAATAACAGCTCACATACAGAAGAGAGTGACTGGACTAACAAGGATGGGGGGTGGAAACAGCAGAAATCTCAGAATGAAGGCAGTTGGGACAAAGCTGCTGAAGGTCAAAATAAAGGCACTGCTCAAGAAGATTCTTGGGGTAAAGCTGCAGAGAAGTCAGGCAGCCAAGATAATCTGACTGGAATCAAAGCAGAGTGGCAAAGTTTGACACCTTTTGCTGGAAAACAGACTGAGGGTTGGGGTAATGCTAGTGGGAGCTGGGTGCAACCAGATGCACATAGCACTGATAATTCAAGTGGCTGGATGAAAGCCAAAGTTGAGGGTGCAAGTAAGACTGCAAATGAAGTTGACAAGAAAAGTTCCAGAGAAGATGATACTGGTTGGGCAAAAGGCGGATCCAAAAACCCAAATCAAGAAGATGGTTGGAAGAAATCAAATGCCTTAGGTGCTGATGGAAGGTCTTGGAACAAACAGCAGGGAGGATCCTCTTGGGGTGAGGGGAAGAATACTAGTGAAGATGCTACTGACTGGACAAAAGATGGATCTAGCAACCAAAATCAAGATGATGGTTGGAATAAGCCAAAGGTCTTTAGTGCTTATCAGGGCTCTTGGAATAAACAGCAGGGAGAGTCCTCTTGGGGTAAAAAGGAGGGAGGATCTGCTTGGAGTGGAAAGGATGGTGGATCTTGGAATAAGCAAGACAAGGACCAAGACAATGGTGGTGAGAACAAGGCATTTGATGGAGGTCGTGGGTCAGGCAGATGGAGGGGAAGGGGTCGCTGGGGGGTTAGAAATGAATTTGGCCGAGGAAGATCTTTTGGTAAGGATCAGTCTTCTGGTTGGAACAATGAGCAAGCTGAACAGCAAGATGGGGAAAGGTTTTTTGGTGCCAACGAATCATTGAAAGGTCAAAATGCAGGTGGAAGTTGGAATGGATCTAAACCAGCTGATGGGAGCTGGTCTTCTAGACAGAACAAAAAATCTGCTGTGATCGAAGAACCGAGTGGAGGCTGGGGTGTGGGCAGCAAATGGGACACATGGAAAAGTTCTGGTGATGATGGGGGGGGATGGAAAGGTGGAGCAAGTGGGGTAGGTGCAAAGCAGTGCAATTGGGGGGCTCAAAAAGCTTCCAAGCAAGATGAGCCATCTAGCTGCGGTGGTAAGGCTGTTGATCCGGATGACAAGCAGCCTGCTGGTTGGGGCTCTCAGTCATCTCAAGGAAAGTGCTTTTGGAATCTGAAATCAGCAGAAATTGAAAATGCAAGTCAGTCTGGAAGTCATGGATATGGTTGGGATGGTGGGAAAACTACAGATGGAAGCTCAAAGGGCTGGGATCAAAGTGCAGGCAGAAACCAGGAGTCATGCTGGGCCAAGAAAAGTGATTGGTGCTCCAGCTCTGGCAATACCGGTGGAGAACATGGTTCTGATCAGTACAAAAATGGCAACTGGAACTCTGGATCAAGTGATGCAGGAAATCAGAACCATGGATCTGCTGATGTTGAAGGAAATCAGGATTCTGGCTGGGGCAAGAAAAGCAATTGGGACTCTAGTTTGGGTTCTAGTTGGAAAGGAGGATCAAATGATACAGGCAGAAATCATGATTCTGCTTGGGGCAAAAAGGGCAATTGGAATTCTGGGTCTGTCAATGCAAATCAGGATTCTAGATGGGCTAAGAAAAGCAGTTGGAGTTCTGGACATACTGATGCTGACCAGGATTCTCATGGGGCAAGCCACAGCGAAGATCAATCCAAGAAATTTAGTAACAGGGGAGGTAGTGGAAGCTGGCGGGGTGGTTTTGGTGGTAGAAGTAATTCTGAGAGAGGGGGTTTCAGAGGCAGAGGAGGTTTTGGAGGTAGAAATGGATCAGACAGAGGGGGTTATGGAGGCAGAGGCAGATCTGATAGAGGGGGGTTCACAGGTCGAGGAAGATTTGGGGGTAGAGGTGGTTCAGCTGGAGGAGGGTACAATGGTAGCCGTGGAGGATACAGTGGTAGAGGCAGTGGATGGGGTGGTTACAGCAGCAGCTGGAAAGATGGCGACGATTCTGGTGAAGAAAGGGCCTCTGGCTGGAAGAACAGTGATGGTAGGTGGAAAAGTGATGATGGTGGGGGCAGTAGCAGCCAGGGAGACAGCAGCAAGGGCCAATGGAAGAGTTGGAATTCTGTGAGTGCTGGAACCAGTTCTGGGGGAAACAATGGACAAGGTGGTCGTAGCAAAGGAGGGTGGAACTGACAGCAAAGTAATTGGGTTATTTACATTTTTAACTTTTCATTTAGGTTCATTAGTTGGTTACTTGTTAATCAGTTGTTTCTCTGGACGTTCAGTGGATGATATGTATTCTGCTTGGAGCGCCGTACTTGAGACATGTTTTACTCTGATGTTTTTAGTACAGAGTGTGATAGCTGCTATGTTCTTGTGCAGAAAGTTTCCTTTCCGCCTGTTGGGCCTTTTGCTCTCTTTTTAGTCTCGTCTAAATAAATGTACTAGATACCATGCCTGTTACAAAACTGACTTTGAGTTTTGGTTCGAGGGAAGATTTTTCTAGGTGTGATTGCTGGCCGTATAATTTTCATGTTCCCTCCCAGCCGTGGCCATCTGATGGTGGAAAGAGCTCCAACTAATCTGTGGAGAAGTGCCGTACTGGCGTATTGCTATGCTGCTTGCCTTGGTCTAAATGATTGAAATTCCATTGAAAGTGCATCTTGACAGAACAGATGCAGAGAAATTCGGACAACTTCTTCAAATGCATAATAATGCAGACGTCGTTCTAAACAAGCTTTCGTAAGGCTCAATCTTTGAGGTTCCTTTTTTTCTGCCTAAAATATTTCACTAAAGACCATAAAACACTTCCTCCTCAGTTGTCTTTTCACTTTTTATTTTATTTTATTTTATTTTATTTTTGGTCCAGATCTCTTGTACCCTTAAATTATATTTAATATAACTTGCTGGTCGGTTTGGCCATATTCACAGGCACCGGAACATGCAATTTGTAGTTACATGATTATTAACAACTCTATTTTAGGTCCACAGGAAAATAACCCTTGATAAGACATATGAAATTGAGAAACAGAAATAGGGTACATAAGACGTTGACATCAGAACGGACGCTCCACAGGGTCGCCCATGTGCCATCTTGTCGCTAAAAAATTTTTTCCAAAACTATATATTTTTAAATAATTAAAGAATCTTGCATCCTCGTTAGTATATTTTTTAAATAGGTCACCGGTCGAGCTCAAGCTGAAACCAACCAATTTTTAAAAAAATGAAAAATAAAATACCAAGTAGGCTACCCGCTTAAACGACATTTGCCTGTACATCTTTCAATAATGATGAATTTGTTCTTCGTTTTAATTTCCAAGCCTATATCGATTACAATGATATGGATGATAATAATGCACCATGGTTGGTGGTGACGGCGGGCAAAATTAAAATAATTAAAAGAGACAAAAAGACTGAGCTAGCAGCAGAGCGAGGCCGGTGTGGGGGTGCACTGCTCCCGAATATCATCCCGAAGATGTCTGTATTGCCCCCGTTGGACCCCGCAACGCCGGTGTTGGTGGTGCCACTGCTGCCAGTCCCACCACCGTCGGAACTCCCCTCGCCGTCGTCCCTGTTACAAATAGTTCGAAATTCCCTAATCAACGGTAACAACAACAATGATGACATGCTTAATAGAAAACATGCTTCCACGAAACGAACTCCAAGTGATTCCTGTTTGATCAGGGGTTTGTTGAATTTTCATTTCAATTTTCATGCGCTGAAGAGAGGAAATTTTGGAGAAACTAGGCACTTCATAGGATCCATACTGCTTGTTTGTTTGAATAATAATTGCCCTTTAAAGACACAAGGGACATGAGCTTGTCAGGCAAAGCAATTAAGTGATGCACATGGCAACCAATTACTCTTGGAAAGGACAGGAAAAAGAAATAACCACACAAAATGCCCGGGCAAATCAGAAGAAAAGCTCGATTACTTTCCTATGCTTTCCTCTTCTTCACAAGGTGATAATAGAATCCAAAGGGAATCAATACCGTACGGGGGCTGTCGAATGGAATATACGAAGGTTGAGTGTAAAACTAACACTAAACAAATGAGACAGAAATCTCCCATAAACCTATTTTGGTTATAAGCCTACGGTAACCAATTAGTCATTAGATGACACGGATATGCCTTTTCCTAACTCTTCTCCTTGATTTTAACACGATACAAATTCTGGCTACCAATGGGAAGCAAAGGCTTAAGGAATGTTTCTAATCCAAGAGATTAAGTAATTCTACAATTATGAAGAAAGTGAGGAATCCGATCTTAGCCAAACCCTAATAGGGTTAGCAAACTCAAATGGGAACCAAGGAAGTATGACAGAGATGGTACCCTACCAGCAGAAGGCCTATGAACTACACTAGAAAGACCCAACCCCCCTCTGTGGAGTTAGGCCATGCAGTAAAAGTTGCTTACAAGACCGTAAAATTCTATTGGATGATTGGAACTTTTAACTCGTAATAAGCCTCGCAGGATTAAGGATTTAAAAAGCTTTGAAAAATGCTTCATGATACAAATGAGAAGAGAAGAAAAAGACCCTGTGGTGTAATAAAGCCAAAAAGTCAAGAACAAGATGAAAGTAACCATGTCACGGAGAATGCGCCTTTCCCAATATTCTGACGTGGCTACTTGTTCCTTTTCAATTCATATCAAATCAGATGTGGGACCCGCAACGTGAGCAAGGCACAAAACTGACCCCCTCACCCATTAGCTTGGCTGGAAAGCATGATAAAGAGAACATAACTGACTCACCATTGCCAAACAGACACTGAATTAGACCACCCAGTTTGACAATTTCTCCCACAATTATATCCTCAACAAAATGACCCATCCTTCTCAAACAGCAACTCGTTCTTTTTCCCACGTTAACTCACATGCGCCCCCCCCCCCCCCACCTTCTAATCCTAGTTCACGGATCCAGGTGGCTGACCACTCACTCCAGAGCACCCACCTGCCTGGAGATAACCATTATTTTCGGGGACTAAATCACCAAAACATTAATAGGATATGCTACTAAATGACAACGTTTATTAAACGCTGTACATGTTTGTAAGATTTATCATACGTTGCTATGCAGTGTCATTTTTGAGATGGAACAGAGAACCAAATGCACACCCCATGAAAAAGACGATATGCAACAGGTGGGACTAGCAATAAATAGTTGCACATGTCGTGCAAACCCCCCCCTCCCCACCAAAAAAAAAAGGAATAAAAAAATAGTTGCATAATTATCTATACCGCAATACAAAATAGTTAAAGCAGCTAAGAAACACTTCGTTCAAGGCATATTTTATAGAAAAATACGATACTCAATGCAAAGGCATGATCACGTGCACCGATGAAGAGTGCATGGACAGAGTGAGGAAAAAACTCAAAACATCAATGCAACATTATGCGGCGGATGGACAAACATGCACATCTTTGCATCTACGGTTAATAAGAAGTAGCAGGTGATTCAATTGATAAATAAAAATAGGCAAAAAAAAAAAAGGGGCCCCGGGGGGGGGGGGGAGAGGCAGGTAAATAAGTAAACAATGAATTGGGGCTGGGGCGACTGACCTTGGGCCACCAATGGCGCCAGCGTTCATGGTGAGTTGGTCAATGCGGCCTGCAGACTCTGGCTCCAGACTCGAGGCTCTGGCATACTGAGCGCTGGCACCAGCACCCGAGGGCACGAAAAACGCTCCATTCACCATCAAGTCCCCATCTGTCCTCCAGTTCCAGTCTGCCCACTCCATCTCGTCTGTGTCCACGCGCTTCGTCACCTGCATGTCCCAATTTCTCTATCAATGCAGTGTAGACCACGCTCTAGAAATTGCGCGTGAGATATAGTGCAACGGGCAAAATATCGCTGGCAGGCACTAAACCCGTCCCCACTTACATTATTGCTGATATCGTATATAATTTTTAATAAAAAATCTGAATAAATTTAAAATAAATATAATTAATTTTTATATTATTACTGAAATTTATTAATTATAAATTTATTTTTTCAACGCTCTGCAATATCTTAGTCTAAATTTTTGTCTTCAGTCGTACGTTCTGACGCCGCACCGGTCGATTTATTTAAAAATTCTAAAAGTAAAACCCCTGTCCATTTTTTTTATTTTATTGACCACAAAAGAAAAAAAAAATGCAAATACATTTGGAAATCAATTATTAAAAAGTAATGAAACTTCAAATTATAGGGATGCTTCAGAAAATTTGAATGAAAATTATATTATTCTCCCTAACCCACCCAAATAATTTATGACTTGATCCCCCCATATGGTCCATATGCACAAATCGCACAAAACTCCAAAACGTTGGAGTTTGTCTCCCACGCGCCACCGCCACAACCAGTAAAAGCCAATCTCCATTTCCATTTTCCGTAGCTATCATAATTTGAAATTTAAAAAAAAAAAACCCAAAAAGAGAGAGAGAGAGAGAGAGAGAGAGAAGATTTTGTAAGAGATAACTCCTAAAACATATAAACGAAAGATGATTAGAAAGGTCCAAAAGCCCACCTCTTTGGCACTAGGATCAGGCGGTGCGATATACCGATTCCCTTGGCTATTAATGGTGGGGTTAGCGCTACCGCCGATAGCATACATCTCCCAGTGGGTGAAATCATTGTTGGCCACGTGTATGTAGCCGCGTCTGCAGCGAGGCATACGCTGCACCAGCCCCACACCGAAGTGATTAAACGCTATAGTTATTTGCATCCCGGAGTCCAATAAATATTTGTCATTGTGACCCAGCAGCATCACCTCATTGTGGTGCGTAAAATAGCTGTTCGATATGGTGATCCCGGTGGACCCCATTATGGCATCAATCAAACCGTCCGTGCAGTGGGACAGCGAGCAGTGATCTATCCATATTTTTTGGGACCCGAAGATGGAGATCCCGTCGCCGTCCGATCTTCCCCTGTGTCCAACGTGCGTGGGGGATGAGGCAATCATGGTATTGCCGGATGGTTTGCAATCGTAGATACGGACGTTGTGGATTATAACGTGGGACACGTATTGGAGAGTCAAGCAACCGTTGCCAGTGATTTGGACTTGAGCCCCGCGGCCATCAATAGTCTTGTAGCTATTGATAATGAGTTCATGCCTGAGCTCTATGAGCATGCTGCTCTGGAACACTATCCAGAGGGGATCGTTCTGAATGACGCCGTACCGGAGGGTGCCCGGAGTTGGGTTCGCCGGGTCGTGGTCGGAGGAGTCGGTCACTACGTAGATCTGGCCGCCCTTCCCACCAAGTGAGCCTTGGCCGAACCCGATTGCGCAGTCCGCCAAGCTTTGGCGGTTGTTGGCCCAGTTTGGATCGCAACGCCAGCAGTCGTCGATGGGGTTTCCGGTTTGGCATAGGTCCTTTCCTTGGCCGGACAAAAGTTGTCTTCTTGACAGAGACGTATTGACTTTCCTGCCAAGTTTTTGAAAAAAAACAAAAAAGAAAAATGAGAGATAATTTCGTTGGTTTGAAGTAAAATGTGCAATGCAGCACCGCTAAAATAATAATAATAATAATAATAAATACAGAACAAAGGCAGAGCATCCTCTGTTTGCTTGACGAGAAAATGTAGTTAAAGAAGCAAAGAAAAGGATATACGTTATAGTTCTTATCCAGTAAATCGACATCTATGCAAGAATGAGAGGAAAACAAAAGACAGTAACACCACAAATGAGCATAAACCAGATGAGATTTTGTTTGAACATAGAGGGCAGAGTGCCTAAACCTTGTTGGTTTGTTGAGAAAAAGCGGTAAAAATAATTCAAAGAAGATATTTTCCAGTTTCCAATCAACGGGACTAGAAATGTGAGGGACCACTGGGTTCAAACTTTGAAGTGAGTAAGATCCAGGTGGAAATTTAAAAGGTATAGAGTTCATTAAGTGGTAAAAACCCTAAGGTAGGGAAAATTCAAGTAGGATATTTCTCATGCTCAAGATCAGAATCTTGGGAAACTACAGAAACATACAATGGAAAAGCATTAATTGAGCTAAAACCCAGATGGGGTTTCACTGAGATCAGTAGTCCTTGGGCTTGAAAGGTCTTACCTTTGTACATCAAGAGCAACAGCATCAGGGTTTGGATGTTGGTGTGGAAGGGTAAGATTGAAGGTAGAAGCTCCTATAAGAGGAAAGACGCAACTGGAGGCGCATATTAAGAGAATGCAGATACTAGGAAGCATCCTTGAATCAGCGACAACAATGGGCTGGGTTTTTGTTGTTTTGCCCTATTGGTTCTCTGTAAAAGAAGTCTTTGAGGTGGATATATGTCTTGCTCTGGAATGCACGTCAGCAAACACAGCCTTGGAAGCCTGAACTTTTTTGGGAAAACGTGTTGTGTTTATGCAATAATAACAGGATTAGAATAATAACAAAAATGTCATTAGCGAATAATTCAAGAATATATTATTTTCTTGGTAGGGTTTTCGACGTTTCTTCTTTTTTTCTTTTTTAAATTATTTCTGCAAGAAGAAAGGTGGAAGAGAGAGGCAAAGGTGTGAACAGCTGCTACAATGGGAACAAGCCATGGAGGCAATGGGGGAATGAAACTGAGTCTCTCTCTCCTCTCTCTAGCTCTCTTTCCCTCTATTTATCTCTGTCTCTATCTCCCACAGCCACTCACTCACATTCCTACATTGCCTTGTAAAGTCTTTTTATTTTTTATTTTTTCCCTTTTTATCTCTTTGCTAAAAAAGCAGTTTTTCCGGCTTTTTACCAGAGTAGGGATAAAGATTCTTTGCGGGATGACTGCGCGTGTGTATTCTTATTGTTCTAATCTCCTTTCAATAACGCCACCCCACTCGAGTGAAGAAAAACCCTTTTCACTTTTGGCTTTGGTGAGATTAAAAAATTGGAGGTTAGATACTAAAGTAGACTGCAGATGAACTATGAATGGAGTTGGAATCTGTTCAGGGCTGCAGGTTTTTGGTAATTTAATGTGATCAAAGTGAGATGTAGGCAATATATACCATTTTTCCCGCGGGGGGGGGGGGGGGGAAACATCGCTTTGGACAATCTATTAGTGAATTCGAATGACTTATTAGTAAAACCATGCAATCGGCGTTTCTGATGAAATATTCCGAGCCTTTGTTTTTATTTTATAGCTCTTAAATTTAAATGTGAAGAAATGAGTAGTGGTGTACAATTTTTTTTTTTTTTCTTTTTCGGAAAAAATTCCCCGTCTTCACCTCCGATCTCCGTTGAGAAAGGGTGTCTTCCTCTCATCCTCATCTTTACTCCAATCATACACAACATGGAAGAATCCCTGCCTTTTATCTCTTCAATCTTGAAAGCTTTGTAATATTTTATAAATATTAATCATTATTTTTACAATTTAAATTAAAAATTATTCGTTAATATTTTAATTTTAATTTCTTAAAATTTAAAAAATATTATAAAACATTTAGACTCGAATCAAATGAGTGAAGACAAATTAAATTATTAATAAATCTTTATTATAAGTGATATTTTGAATTTAACGTTGAAACAAGGAACATGAGTACCAAAGAGGAGAACAGGGAGTTTACGACTTCAACCTCAAAGTAAACTATATTGTTCAAAAAATGTTCAGGGAAAGATCTAAGAAAAGAAAGAGAACAGAACTACCACAGAAATTGTCGTAGGAAAAAGACATTTAATTGTTGAGGCTTCCAATGTGAGCCAAGGTTATCTTGTTCAAGAGAGGAAGCCACTTGGATGGATGAAGGTGTAATTCTCACAACGGATGACGATTTAAAAAATAAAAATAAAAATAAAAAACAAGAAAGTGATTCCACCTGCCAGTGTGTCATCAGGGCATGTATCCAGGAGCGGCCCAAGCATGCAGTCTTCCCCCTGAGTCATCCCATTCCCACCACCCAGAACTCGTCTTTTTATACCCAAAGCACCTGATTTCCGGAATGGCAGCAATCGACTTATCTCTGTGTTACAGCTCTCCTGTAGTACCCCCTACTTGATACGCTAAAAGAAAAGACTGCTTTCATCACTAGTACAAACAAGTATTGTTAAAACACACGTTCTTTCTACGAAAAAAGATTAAGAAGCAAGTGTGCATCCGTGGCTAACAAGGCTTAAGAACAATCTCTAGTTTCGAATCTAGTCTTGGCATCAATCCCAGTCCCTTAGTGAACATGACTACACAAGTTTTACACTAAATTTGTAGGAAAAAAAGAATCTCTATGTTAAAAACTTATTAAAACGGAAAGCTTATACCCTAAATGTTGTACCCAATTTTTTTCTTTTTTAAAAAAAAAACGCGGCTTAGGGCCAAGACGAAAAAAGTTTCACATCTCCCTTCAGAGCAATTTATCCAAAAAAAAAAAAAAAAGTCAAGTGAACTTAGACTTTGAGCAAAAGATAAAAGAAAAATAACCCAAGGGTATGTAAATTTACCCGGAGACAGAGTCAGTTCCTCTGTCAACTTCGTGTCTGTCTGAGTGAGACAGGTAAATGTCACATTCTAAGAATCAACCTATCTTTTCTACGACTAATCACACTTCTTAACCAACATAATCAGTGCCCCGCGAACACAAGTGGAGCTGAGAAATTCCATGCCATTAACGCTGTCTGAATAATAATTATGCCCGTTTAACTTGAGACATGTAGATTGTTAAGAGGACAATGATTTGCATAAAGATAACTTTTTCATCCCACGGGAGCATGTAGACAATTATTAGAGGAAAGGTTGCAACTTGCAAGCGTGACAGAAAACTGGCCCCTATTTCCAAGATTTACAGGCGAAATATACCGCTATATAGTGAGGGTTAATGAGTCATTTTGATCCATGAAAAGTTAAATTAAAATAGAGCGTAGAGAGAGAAGGGGGCATAGAAAAGAAAGATTTATACGAATACTGAGAGTGAGAAATTAGAAGTTTACTATTTTTATTAATATTTTTTGTAAGTATAATATATACATAATTTTATATTATATAAATTTATATTATTATTTTTTATTTTAATTAAAATTTTTTTATTATTATTTTTATTTAAAATTAAGTTAATTTGATTCATATTTTAAGTGAGTTAAATTTAAAAATTTTTTAAAAAATTGTGATATGTACAAGAGAGACAATTAAATAGATCAAGATATCATATTTTATTTTATTTTATTTTTTTAAAAAACAATGATATCTTTATTTACTCTAACCTAAGTTGTAAAAAACAAAACGCTGACTAAAATTTTAGGATTTTTTTAACAAATTCGGCAACGCAACGAAAAAAAGTTACTTTAAAAAAAAAAAAGGTGTGGGTTAGATTATAAATTGTAATTTACTTTTAAATATCATTAAATAGTTTAAGTTTTTAAATTAAATAACCTGTTAATATCATATTATAGCCTTTATAACTAATAACTTATAAATTTAAGTCACATTATCTCATTTTTTAATTTATGGTGGATATTTTATTTATAATTTTACTTTATCAAATTTTTCTATGAATAAGTATACTAAAATTTAATATATGATCTATTTTTTTATGTTACTAAATAGCTTAAATTTTGTGATAAGAAGATTTAATGAGGTTAATGTTACAAGAACTAGTTTTAGATTTTTTTTTTTTTTTTTTTTTCTTTTGGAGTATCTTTGTAGACGAACAAGGAGAATCACTGGCGGCAAAGTCGACGGTGAGGGAGAAAAAGCTACGTCCAATTTGAAACATCTTTAAAGGGCTTTTGATTTTGGTGACTTCCAATATGGAAGGTACAAGTACTTTTCGTGAGGGGAGAGGGATGCATCAATGGTATTGCACCGAGCGTCGGTACGTGAAAGTAGCCTTCTGTTCGGCATTAAGCAATTCGTATGACATCTCCCACTTGTTCCAAGAGGTCCCACGAATTGAATTTTGAGAAGGAAAAATGTATACTGTAATGCAAATTGCTGTTTTTCGGCTGTTCCCTTTCGGCTTTGTATTTTGTTTATTCACGCGTTGGTGTAGGTTTGCGAATGACTTCACTGTGACAAACGGGGGAAAGTATCGCCTCTGATGCGCAAGCCACCCTTTGTAACTAAAGAAGGTGCAGATATTGAATTTTTGGTTGAAAAAGACTACTTTTGGGATATCTTAAGATGCAAACTAGCATGATTTTTTAGTCGAGCCAGAGCTTATTTTCTGCCTCTACTCGATACCTTTTTGTTCAAGGAAGACATTGATTTCGTGGAGGAAATTAAATGGGTAACGACGATACCACTTTGCTAGGATTCCAACGGAAGAATAATTATGAGAAGGACCTTGATCCCTGGTGGACCCAGGAACTTGGGTTTTATACCCTTCAAGGCGGGCTTCCCACAATCGGTGAATGGGTTAGGAATGCGTCTGGGCCTTGGGCCCGTTTAAGGTGGTCCAAAGCATGATGATTAAAACAAAAAAAACGAAAAAAGAAGAATTCAAAACTGGGGCACCTAAAAATGCGAAAAGGAAAGTGAAGCAAAGGGTAGAGTCGATGCAACGGAATCGCAGGAAACTGTTTGCGGTGATGACCTACTTTGTCTACAAGGCAAAGAAAGCTTTGATCCATTGCCACTCCCAAGGAAAGCCCCTTTTAGTTCGAGAGAAAAGCGGCCAATCTAAGGAATAGGTTCAAAAAATATTTATATATAGTTATTAAATTTTTCTCTCTCTCTTTTTTTTTTTTTTTTTCAAGTCACTATAAATATTACTAATTTTTTAATATAATTTTTTTGAGGATAAAAAATAGATTAAACATAATATTTAATAATTAATATATAAGAATATGTTATTAATATATATATTTTTATATATTAATAATGAAATATGATATTTGACTTATTTTTTAGTCTTTACATTTAAAAAAATTAATAATATTTAAAATTAAATTAAAAAAATAAAAAATTTATAACTATATTAAAAAAAATAAAAAAATTAAAAGACTTTTTTTTTTTTTTGTCCTATGCCGCCAAAGTAACCGTTTGAGCAAGAGTACTTCTATTCTATTAAAGGCACGCTTTTCTGCCGACGGGGGGTTGATGGGTAATTGTCTGAATAAAAACACATGAGGTGACCCTGCGCGTTAGTCGAGGCGCTGGCCAGCGTACGTTGCCAATCCTCGGCAGCGGAGGAGGTTCGTGCATATTAATTCTTGTTAAGTTGCTTCTAAAATTAAGACGTTAAAACGTAAGTTGGGAAGGTGTACTTGGAAGGATATTAATTATGTAAATGATACAGAGGAGCTATGGCAAAATAATAAGAAAGATTGTAATTAATGGGGAATTAATAAAATAATAAATGTACCCCTAATAATATAGTATTTATGGTTATAATTCAATAATTAGAAAATTTATGGCATCGAATTTTGGAGGTTAGCAAATAAATTATTCTGTAACTTTATTTTTAAATTGTAATTAGTAAAATAATAATTAGGAGGATTGAAATAAAGGGAAACTTTCTCTTAACTTTCTTTTTTTTTTTTTTTTTTTTTAAATTCTATTGATATAAAATATGAATTAACAGATATCTTTCGTTGAGCGGCACTGGGGGTTTATCCCTCGTGACACCTCTGAGATAGGTAAGAACAAGTATAATTTTCAGCACTATAGTTTCAAATATTAAAAGAAAAAATAAAAAATCATTTATAACAAAAAATGAAATAAAAATGTCTTAATTGACAAATTTTGTATGGATAAGAATAAATTAAATTTAAGTATTGGTTATACTTTTTTTTTTTTCATAAATATAATTTATTAATAATTTTATATTATATAAATTTATTTTATTATTTTGAAATTAATTTTAATTTATTATATAATATAAAATTATATATGAATTATATTTTAAAAAAAAGTTAAAAGTAAAAATTCTCTAAATTTAATTTAATTTAACAAAAAAATTAAAATTTAAACTTTAACTCTTGTAAATTTTTAGAAAATATGAATTTTTATTTTGATATACCAAACGAACAAAATGAAACAAAAAGGAATATAATGGTTATAATTGGAACAACCTTTAATCAAAATTCAAAAAAAATTTATACTTAAATATAATTATAATTCTAATATAACTCAATTTTTAATTATAATAAATTATATTTAATATAAAATAATATAATAGAATATAAATTTAAAAATTCAAGTGTCATATTAACAATTATTTTCAAATATATATTATACGGTTATTTTTATTCATTTATTTATTTATATAATGTTTGCATTGCCCTCATTTGTGGCAGTAATCTAAAATTTTACTTTCACATCTACATTGCAGCACTTATGCAGCTAAAAACAGAGGCTAATACATTTTTTTTATGTTTTTTTAAAGTGCAAAGGAAGCCATTGCTGATGCCAAAAATTAACTTCCATCTATCTTTTCTTATAGAAAGAATCAATTAACTTAATATTATTGTGTTCTCGACGGAATGCTCTTGATGTAAATTTTTATTTATCAGAGAGCGAATGTCAATAAAAAAAACTTAAATCTGAGTTAATGTAAGGAAAAGCACACAAAATAATCACTTAACTCTCACCTTTTAACTGCATTTTACATTCCCTCCATGGGTGACAGTAAATTGGACCTTTTCTACATAAAATCTGGCAACACAGAGATTTGCGCACCTATCTAACCTATTGGTCCTCTTTGTGATTTGGCCGTTAATGAATTTGTTCAACACCATGCCCCACGATAGAAAAGAGAGGAGAAAAAAGAATTAAAGGAAAATGAACACAGCTATCAAAGGACTTCAATTTCTATGTAAGGTCGAAAAACAATAAATATAAATCAACCCCACGTTCTTTTCTATCTTGTCTCTCCACTCTCCAAGTCTTCGCTCTTGGTTAGACGAGAACAAAATGGAGGATCACTGCAGTACTCTTGGCTGGGCAAACATCCAACAAGGTGAGGTGAGCCATTGACACACACCATTATTTGCTACGTTTCCACACAGCTTTGGTGGGTCTAAATCCGATTTTTGTGCCTGCTGTTTTCCTCAAGTAGCAGCTGTTATTAACTTTTGTTCCACTGACAGGGGATTGAAGAATTGAGACATTATCTCTTGTACAAAAGAGAGCTAGAAACAGCAATTTTTTCGGCACAGGAAGAGATCACAAAGAGAGAACTTGAGGTACTCCATCTCAAAGATCTTCTAAGCAGGACCATTAAAGAAAGAAATGAAGCACAACAGCAATGCCAAAGGCTGTTCTTGGACAAACTTATCCTCCAACAACAGCTGCTGCAGAAACAGGAGCAACATCAACATCAGCCTCTACGCGAACAGCAAGAGGAGATACCATTCCCCAACCAAGAAGATGCTCCACTTTCTTGGGCTTCCAGCAGTGAAGATGAATCAAAATCCGGTGACTCCAGCAACCATGTTTACTCCCCTGATTCTGAAAAAACCATTGTTTCATCACAGCTTAGTGATCCAACTTCCCTGAAATCATTACAATCATCACTTCCTGAAGCAATGCTGAACTTGGCAGCTGATAAGCCACTGCCAGCAAAAGGGAAGCTCTTGAAGGCAGTGAAGGAAGCCGGGCCACTTCTGCAGAACCTTCTCCTAGCTGGGCCACTCCCTCAATGGCAGCACCCCCCTCCCCAGTTAAACTCTGTTGACATTCCACCTGTGACAATTTCTTCTCCAACAGCACGTCTAATTCACCAGGATTCCTTCAATGCCTATTTGGGCAGGAAAAGAGACGTGGGGCTCTGCGAAGGTCCTGATTCCTGTTTTTCCCAAAACAACAAATGTCAAAAGGTGGTTCCCTATTGAATCATCTGTCATCTATCCTTCTATCCTCTTTGAAATTAAGATTCTAACTTCTCCAGCGCGCCAACTATCATAGCAGAAAATTTTACACGACTTTACCCCTTTCTGATGTGTAGTGGCAATAGCTTTAGTCTAAGTTGATCGAGGTGATGTAACCAAGAGTCGGCACATTTTGATTAAAGTTAATTGTTGTGGTGCAAATGTTGTTATTTCCTCTTGCTTTTGCCTTTTGTCCACATTAAAACGGTAGACTAGCGAGGTTCATGTATGGTAGCGGCAATCATGGATCTTCCTAGATATTTTAGCTTTTCATAAACCCATTCATAGCATTTGCAACAATAATAATGTCAAGTCTACAATAAAATGAGAGAATATTTGTTGTCTCATACTACTACATCCAATTGAATTACATTCCTGCAGCGAATATTGTATAAAGTTTGATATGAATTCCTCAAACATACAATCCTATTTCACATGGGGAGGGGGCCATAGTCATTGTTTGCTTTCGGCCACTCATGTGATAAGTCAAATGAAATGTCTATGAGCTAAAGACGTCCATTATGCGCGGGGCCCATGCTTCGTGGTGAATTCAAGGGTTCATCATCTGGGTCCCGCGCGCATTTTGCCGCTGGGGAAATCACCGGATAAGCCTAAAAATCGTAATGATTTAAAAGTTAACGCGTTTTGCCTCGCAGCAGCAAGATCAACCATCCGGTTCCAATTTCAACAAGCAAGCTCTCCAAGCAAAAATATTGGGAAAGGTGCGCTTATTTTATTTGATTTAAGAGTTGCAAATGGACAATATCAAACACGGGGACTCAGGGTGTTTCTTAGGAGCAAACAACTGAAAAAATCATGACCTAGCTCTCCTTGGTGCATACTTTACACCATTTCCTTTTATCTCCCTTGTGGTTTTATTATTGGTTTCTCTTCTGAAATTTTGGTTTTTCTTAAGCATGAACGAGACCTGTGATTCTCGGCCTGCCCTACCCATTTTGTGCAACTTTCCCTAGTTCCATATTAAAAAAAAAAAAAAACCAAAATAAATCAAAAAAACAAAAACCTTGTTCTCCCAATCCCAATTATTTTCCCATTCTATCCACATTTTTGTCCTCACGAGTTTTGTGCCAGGTCAAAGTGGTGCATAATTAACATGAAATTATGTCATATTTTGGAACTGCATGGCATAATCAAATGGTTTGCGCTTCTTTATTTTTCTTATTATTAGGCATAAAAGATTGTATTGTTCATTAATAAAAAAAATTATCTTCTTACTTTGATGTTAAAAATTAAAAGAATAATATCAAATCATATGCTACTCGGTACATATAGGCATAAATATCATTTTATAAATATCTATTTTATTTTATTTACTTTTTCACTATATCTAAATAAAAAAAATTATACCTTTCATCTATTTTCTTTCTCGCTGATTTTAATTCCATCCAAATAACTAATTAAATTATATTTTTATTCTTTTTTTTGTTAAAATAATAATTTTTTTCTTACCACTTTTTTTTTTTTTTGGTTATCCTTTCTTTAATCCAAACAAAGTATGAGACAGACTTGCCTTTTACCATAGATTTTTCTCTACCTTCTGTAACCACATTGGCGAAAAATAAAAGTAGTGATCCCCGCAACGTTGTTTTTAGCCTCTTCTTTGCCAACATTTTTCTTTTTTACACATTTTCCAAATATAAAAAAAATTACTTTTCTTAACATCTGCTTGACTTAATTAGGATTTTCAGTTTTTCACTTTTATTTAATAAAGAAATAAAAATTATGGTCTAGTAATATTAATTTTTTTTGACCTTTTCATTATTTATGGCATTTATAAAAATAGTCATTTTCTTTCACTTCCTTTTTATCCTGTCACACCTGACCTCTTATTTCCATAATATCCAATCAAAAATTTCAACTCTCTCACTCACCAAATTCAACTTGTTCCTTTTCTTTTTCTTTGTTTCAAATAAAATTTTGTTGTCCAACCTATTATTTTAAGGTTTTTTTTTTTTTTTATGTGTTTCCACACCCCACTAACCTTCCTTGTCTTGTTTTGTTGAGAAAAAAAAAAAAAAAGAAATCCATAAAAGGTCAGAATTGAACATAGGTATTTTTCTTTCTTAGAATTTCATAATTTTGAATTTTGAAACAAACACTATAGAATTGCTTGATTATTCTTGTTATCATTGTTGTGATATAATCAGTTTGAAGAAATCACATTGTTATTTATTTTCTTTCTATTTGGTACCAGGATTATTCATGAAAAATATAAATTTTTTTTATTATTAATTACAAATACAATTTATACATAGTTATAGTTGTTTTAATAAAAATTTAGATACTAAAACAAAGTCAACATATTAGGATAAGATTATTGAAATTAGATTATACAATATATGGAAAAATAAAAAATAAAAAATAAAAACCTTTTAATTTGATAGTAGAAGAAGTGTAAAAAGGTAATAAGAAAACAATAGTCTTTACCGCTAATGCTTTGGAACACTGTCCAAAATGATTGAAACAATAGAACTGGCAACTTTATACTCACAGCATGGACTCATGAGTCCTTGGAAGGATTTTACAAAATTCACTGATAATGAGAGTGTTAAATGTTGGAGAGGATGATACAAACAATATTTCAGAGATCAATATTATTAAGCGTCAACTAAACCTTAGATCAGAGTGAGCAGTGGAGGAGCTGTGTCTTGAATATCGCATTGGATAGTCGATTTCCGCTGTTGCTTCGTCGTCTAACCACGGCGCCAGTGGATGAGATAGCGATTAGAAAAAGAGGCGGACGCAGAGACGGTGGCTGGGAGGGTGTGGGCGCCGGGGGGTAGACCAGTGCCTGACCGTTGGGTCGATGTTCCTTGCTTTGCTGGAACAACAGCTACGTGTATCTCTCCTTACCCAAAAATTATTTGTTAAAGAGTACAAACTAATGCAAGTGAATTCGAAATGAAATTATAAAACAATAATATAATAATTAGTATTAATGTTTGCATTAAAATTATTGTTGCTATAATTTATAAGAATTATAAATAATTTTATTAATGTATATATATATATATATTTAATTTTATTTTAAAATATAATATAATGTATGTAATTTATTATTAATAAATTTTATAATTTTTAAAATAATAAAATTAAATATTAAATAATATTAAATTTATAATAAACAGTAAAATAAAAATAATTATAATAAAAAATAATAGTGAAAAATTGTTCATGTAACCGAACATTCCCTCAACTAATTTTCGTCTCAAAGGATTTTTTTACAGCCACTTTCTCGTGTCCCACCAACTGTCATAGACTGCATTTCCTTGCATTTCCAGGTTCTTCCTGCCATCTGATGCCTTCCACAACGGATTGTAGACGAGTTGGGTGTTCGGATGGTTAAAACAAAACAAAGAATTTCATTATTTTATTGTGTAGTTCACGAAGTGAAGGGATGCCTCTTGTTCTTGGAGCCTATGCCCACTTACACTATCGTCGTCTTCCGTCGCCAAGTATACTCCCTTCCAATTTCGTCGGTGGCCAACTCTCTCCGGTATGCGCGAAACGTCGTCGTGTCTATCAGCCACCAAAACATCACTGCTACTCTTTTCCCTTTCGTCTTAGAACCTCATACAAAGAGTTTCTCCCTTGTTGCTGCTCCTCCTCCTCTTCTATGCGTCCCCAGCAGCAATCAACTTCCACATCTCAGGTTGCTTTCTCTGTTATTGTTATTATTTTAAGTTGGAACGCAGTGGGAGGTATGCAGGGAGTGTGCAGTCCACAGCGTTGTTCCTACTGCGTTGCCGACGCTGTTGTATTCAAGGGCATACTTTATATTTATATATGTTTATATAGAGATGAAGACATGCTTTAAAATTGGTATTAGTTGCAAGACTGGCTGCTGTATTCAAGGGCATACTGGGTTGGTAAATCTGTAATTGCCTGGAATGTGGATGTTGGAGATGGTTCATGCTATTTATATGCCAGTAAGACTGCTGGATTGTGCATTGTCGATGGTGTCATGCAAGGTTTGAATCGGACTCAATGTCATGTCATGCTTACTTGTTTTTGAGATGTTGAAATTGGATTGAGAGAGTTTGCTTAAATTTGATGAAACTTTTTGTGCTACCGCTAACAGGCCATGATGTCAAAGTTAGGCTTGACGAAGATGCCGGTGGGCTTCCAGAAACTGTGAGATAATGACTCTTTTTTTGTGTCTTCTGCACAATGCTTATAGTTAATGGATGCATTCATGAATAGTTGATGAAGCCTCATTAATTGCCCTGTGGCTTGGTACATGTATTGCTTCTCGAAGTAACATAGGTTGCCATCTATTGCATGACATTCTAGGTAACCGCTTTAAAATTTTGCAGTTTCTTGATAAGTTTAAGATT
This sequence comes from Rhizophora apiculata, assembly GCA_037832385.1. Classification (NCBI taxonomy): domain Eukaryota; kingdom Viridiplantae; phylum Streptophyta; class Magnoliopsida; order Malpighiales; family Rhizophoraceae; genus Rhizophora; species Rhizophora apiculata. Next base: position 2,308,434 of record CM075426.1, on the reverse strand, counting down.
TATTTTATTTTAAATTTTAAGGAAATTTGATTGCCTATTATTGGCAGGTAATTGCAAAATTTCCCCATATACGAGATTATAGCACCTTTAAAGTGCCCCATTCTGTGGATACCAGATCTCTCATCAAATGCCAATTAGTAGTTGCAACGGTTGACTGTAAGTTTGTTTTGGAAATATGGAGCAACTCTCCTACAGTAACCAGAGTAATTCTCTTGATATTTGTATATAACTCTATTAGAGTAATTTATGTTCTCTAGTAGTAAATATGATTCAAATCGACATTTGTGGCAACTCATTGTAAGTATCTCTTGAATTGCTGTCTTTACACATTGCTTGACTTGAGTTCAGTTCACTGAAAATTTATATTTTCATCAGCCAATTGGAAATGCAGCCAGGCTAGTGGTTTGCAGTTACCTGGTATTCTAGACGAATTGTTTTCATACAATGGTCCTCTTGGGGCTCATTATTCAGAAGACATTGTGTCGCTCTATCTTTGGGCTCCTACTGCTCAAGTATGTCAAATTGTGTTAAAGATTCTTATTAGTGCTTGTGCTTTCTTAAACCAGTGTTATCTGTTTATTCAGTCATGTTTTGTCATACTGCTTTGGTGTTTCCTCATCAAAATAGGCAGTAGCTGCTCGTATTTATGAGGATCCATTCAGTGTGGATCCTGTTGAGATTGTGCAGCTCAAAGAGGTTGACGGAGTTTGGAGTGTCAAAGGACCAAAAGACTGGGAGGGTTGTTATTATGAGTATGAAGTATCAGTCTATCATCATAGCACGTTATGCATTGAGAAATGCTCTGTCAATGATCCATATGCTAGAGGGTATGCTGTTTGTTTCAGTTTGCCAATGATTCAGTTAAAATGGTTAAGTTATGTACATCTACTAAAAATTTTATGTGCTAATAATGATCATCAGAAAATGTTTGAACATGTTAAGCAATGCAGATGCAACATTTCCCTAACTTTCAGTTGGTTTTGTTTTATTTTATTAATAACAGGCTCTCATCAGATGGCTGGAAGACATTATTTGTGAATCTTGATTCTGATACTTTAAAACCAGAAAGCTGGGATAAACTAGCCGATGAAAAGCCCAGCTTAGTTTCTTTCTCTGACATGAGTATCTATGAGCTCCATGTAAGGGATTTCAGGTAAATAATGCTAATGTGGATGTTGGCTAGTTAGCTGGTTCAGTTGCTTCTTGTAGTCCCAAGAGACATTTGATTGAATCCCATCTAGGATGTTGGCGAGAGAAGTTATGATAAGGATACTGCCATCTTCATCTTGTTGCTGAAGGCCCATTGGCCTCTAGCAGACCAAAAAGAAAATATTATTATCTACATTAACTTTCACAATCCAAGTGATTTGTTAATGTTGGGTCTGGAAGAGAGCCAAACTTATATTTAAGGCATATTTACTGAAAGAGGTTGACTGTTTCTGAGATCTTTGATATGTTCCGATGGTACAATGCCTTTATTAGATTTGTGTTCATTCTGCTGTTCTATATTGCTATCACAGTTGGAATGATGCATCTGTTCAGCTTGACTTTAGGGGTGGCTATCTGGCTTTTACCTTGGAGGTACTTCTGCTTTACCATCTCTATATGGGGATTCTGTTTCTCTTACAATTATAAATACTCTACCTATCATTTACTTTGTCAAAATCCTAGTTGCTGGGATAGCTAAATTGAATCTGCTATATTAGCTTGGCGTGCATTTCCAAGTTTATGATTGGTCTCCCTGGTTGATCTAAAGAAATTGGAAATATCATCTGTGGCTTGTATTCATAAAAGCTCGGATACTCTAAAGTGGAGTACTTTCTGCTACTATCACAATTTTGATAAGATAACAATTTCAATCATGACTGATTTTTCCTATTATGTTAGTTATCTCTTACAAGTTAAAGGTTGATAGGAATAACATAAACCATAAACTCAAACTCTTATGTGATGGAAATTATTTGATACACAATCTTCTTGAAGAATTCAGCAGGTGTACAGCATCTTAAGAAATTGTCAAATGCGGGTATTACTCATGTCCATTTGTTGCCAACCTTTCATTTTGGTGGTGTTGATGATGTCAAGGATAATTGGAAGTTTGTGGGTAAGTCTCATTACTTGATCTTAGTCAAAATAAAGTACTATGTGTTATCTCCCAAACTGAAATAGGGCTACTTTTCTGTATTCATTCCACAAAATAGTTTAAAATTTTCACTTTTTGCTTCTCATTACTTAATCATTATGTCATCCTCAATTGGATCAAATGAATGATTTATACTGCTCAGACATTTTGGTGAAGATAAACACTGGGATACTGGCTTTCATTGGGAAACACTGCCACATCATATCTGTGTGCTATGTAATAGATCCATCTGCTGGAAAGGGAATCTATGAATTTTAAGATCAACACCATGAAATTTCTGTGTATGCTCATTGATTCTAGACTGCAAACAAAGAGGTGGAATAAAATTTCTGAACTCTCTGGAGTACATTTGGAATAAACATCCTATAAGATAATAAACATATTTTAATCTATCATGCTCCCATGCCTTTTTTTCCAAGAAAATATGCTTGCTTAGACTGCTTTGATTCTTTTTAAGCCTGAGCAATTTTTGTCTGTATGATTCTGATTCTTTTGCAGATGACAGAATCCTTGAGATGTTACCACCAGATTCTGCTGAGCAACAAGCTCAGGTAACATTGATAAAAGATGATGATGGGTATAATTGGGGGTATGATCTTGCACTCAGACTTGGACTATTTATAACTGCATGAACAGCCTTATCTTATCCGTGATATTTGACATAGATCTGTTGCCTCTTTTCTTTTTGAAGGTACAATCCCATCCTTTGGGGTGTCCCTAAAGGAAGTTATGCCAGTAACCCAAATGGAGCATGCCGTACGATAGAGTTTAGAAAGATGGTTCAGGTTTGTATTCTGCATGATCCATAGTATTGTTGTAGATGGTCAATTGTATTGTGATCAACTTATCATGTCTAGTTCTTTCTTGTTCATTGAAGGCACTCAACTGCATGGGACTCCGTGTTGTCTTGGACGTTGTCTACAATCATTTGCATGGAAGTGGGCCCTTTGACAAAAATTCTGTTCTTGATAAGGTCATCAATCTGTTGTTGGTATTTCATGTTGTTCTGTGCTTTTCAGGTGTTTACCTTGTAGTCATCTTAAAAACTTTTCATGTTTTATTATGACTTGAAAGTTTTATGCAGATTGTTCCAGGTTATTATTTGAGAAGACATACTGATGGTTTTATTGAGCATAGTGCGTGTGAGAATAACACTGCTAGTGAACATTATATGGTTGAGCGCTTGATAGTTGATGATCTTTTAAACTGGGCAGTTAATTACAAGGTAACCATTCATACCATGCTGCGGTTTATTATGGACCTTGATGTTATATCTGGTGTCCTCTTATCTTTTGACTGCTAATGATACTAACATCCTAAGTTAATCATTTGAGTTATTATTAGCTTAAGGTAGAGACTGTGTATTTAAGATGTTCAATGGCTTTTCTGTTTTGAAGTATAATGTTGTTTTTATGGAATGTTTATCATTGACCATATGTGATTTATTGTCAGGTTGATGGATTCCGATTTGATCTCATGGGACATGTAATGAAAAATACAATGGTATAGTTTTCTTTGTATCCATGATTGTTAAATTTTTAATATACTGTTTGTAACATTGATAATAAGTTGATGAATAAAAGAAGCTCTATACCAATATTGTAGTTAATTCTTTCATAATTATGTTGCTGGATGACATTTTTTACCAGTCCAGAATACGCACATTGAGTTGGTATATGGTTGGAGGTTGTGATTATCATAAAGCCTCATCTTATTTTATATGAAATTTGAGCAAAACTTAAAGTGAATTGGGTTAAATGCTCTGAGGCAGTTCACCTCGGTTAAACTTGTGCAAGAACCTTGTGACTCAGTAACTTCTTTATGTTCCTAGGTCAAAGCAAAAGATGCACTTCATAACCTAGTGAAGGAAAGGGATGGAGTTGATGGTTCAAGCATCTATATGTAAGTATGGAGTCACTTTGGAGGGAATGTGTTCATTTCTTTCTTTTGATGCAGAAATATGTTAGACATTTGCTAGATTGATTATCCTGCTAGATATGGTGAAGGTTGGGACTTCGGTGAAGTTGCTAAAAATAGTCGCGGGATAAATGCTTCGCAGTTCAATCTTCCTGGGACTGGAATTGGGAGGTAGTCTTTGTTATTTTGCATTGCCCCTTTTCCCTTGACCTTTTCTTTGCATCACATGCAAAAATGCTAATCTCCTAAAAGTTGGAATTTGAAAGTTGTCTTTGTTTTATTTTTTATTTTTTTGGCAATTTGGAGGTCAGTTTTTTGTTGCTATTATCAGTTATATATAGGTTGGACTAGTTCCTGAATTTATTTTTTGTTTTGTACAGAAAAAATAGTCATGTCTTTCCCTGTTGGTTACTCATTGCTGGGTTAGTTTCTGTGAAGGAATTTGGTTTCATGAAGTATTTGAAAATTCAATTTTCAGTTTTAATGATCGCATCCGGGATGCAATGCTTGGTGGATCTCCATTTGGTCATCCTCTTCAGCAGGGATTTGTGACTGGTCTTATGTTGCAGGTTGAACATAATTAGTAGCAATGGATCATTTTATGATTTGCAGCTGTTTGGGTTTCTGAAGTACTATTTTAGAAGGAAAGCTTATTTTATAGCTATTCTTTTCAACTTATTGCACATGTTATGCAACAGACTGATCAAATTGAAACACAACTGTGAAATTGATTGTAGAAACATTAGGGAGGACATGGGATACAAAGTTGATACCTTATACATTAACCATCTGCAAACTTCCTTGTACCTAACTGCATCTTGTTGTTGAAAAAAAAAATCCCAATATGTATATGTACACTTCTTTTGTGAGATTGCAGCAGACAGAATACTAATTGATCCTTGTTCTGTAGCCTAATGGACACGATCATGGTGGAAAAGAGACTGAACAGGTCATGCTTGCTACTTTGAAGGATCACATCCAGGTAAGTCATCTAATTTAGAAGTAGGTATGTTTAACTGAATGACATTTTCCTTGAAAAAGGTTTATGGATTTCTCTTGAGGTTACCAGTGATGGGTGAGCTTTAGTGTAAGGCAAGGTTACTCCATTGTGACTTGGAATTCATAAGTTCAAGTTGCGAAAATAATCTCTCTATAAAAAGAGGGGTAAGGTTGTATATATCTGACCTTTTCTCAGACCTGAAAATGTGAGGGCCTTGTGCATTCCTAAGTAGGGCAAAAATGCAATTAAATGTAGGACTGTGTTTTAGCTTGCCCCTACAAATTTATTTGCTTATCAATGCGTTATTATTTATTCACTTAAATATAAGGATGGATGGTTAGTTTTTGTGTCTTATGGTTGGATTCTTTGATAAATTGATAAATCATAAAGACCAAGAGGGAAAATAAACTTTGATGTCCATTCTTCTCATACAAAGAAAGCTGTTTTGACATCCTTGTATTGGATTACAGGCTAATTCACTTTTAGCATCCAGGCCAAGTAAATTTTTCTTGTATTTCTTCTTTGCTTCACCACTTGGTCCAGGTTGGGTTGGCGGCAAATTTGAGGGATTTTGTACTGACAAATTGTGAAGGGAAAGAGGTAAATTTTACAGTGATTTTATCCTCCAAGGTTATGCAGTTCTATTATGCTGCCTTATATATATGTGATGTTGCATTTACAATTGGTTATATATGCAAACAGTTTATGTGAACAATGAAAATTTTCCTTTTTAATCACTTGTTAGGTATAAAAATAAACAAAATTCCACTTCTTGATTTGTTTGGTCTTGTTTTAAATCCATGCATAAGCAATCTATGAATGCATATATTTAGAGACAGATGTTCATGTACAAACTTCCAAGCAAGACTTATCTGCTTCATCTGACAAGATACCAAACCACATTCCATCTTATTATCATTTCCTTTTCTGGCATTCAGCAAACCTTGATTTTTTAGATGTTGGTTAACCATATCATTTCAGGTAAAAGGAATGGAAGTTTTAACATATGATGGAGTACCTGTTGCATATGCTTTGTGCCCCACAGAAACAGTAAGGACCTTTGCAGTATTTGTGATCTTGTTTCTTGTGAGTTTCATGTCCATTGATATGTTTTTTGAGGCTGGTGCATGGGTAGGATTACTTGTACAAACTCTCTGGTTTATCGCAAGGCTTCAGCACCAAGACTGTAGATCTTTTTTTTGGTCCAAAATTTTTAGGTCTCTCATGATTAGGGAAAAGATAACAGGCCCATTTTTAGTGTTTCCTGAGGATTTGTTTCTTGGTATCTTAATGGAGGGACTTATTCTCTTGGAGAAGAATGTTAGTGATCCAAGTCAAATCTTTCATGAAGATTCCTTAGTAGAGGCCTTCCTTTTGAGAAACTTTGATTCCCTTATGATTTAAGAGTTACAATTTCTCAAAATATGTTATTGTCTATTGAAGTTCATTCTAGAGTTTAAGATTTATGACATGTCCATTTTGTTGCAAAGAATCCAGTCTGACATCCTAAAGTGAATGATGGGTGAGGTGCCCTATCTGAACATGTTCAATGTGGATACTGAAGCTGTGCAGGAACTGCCTTCTGCCTCTTTGGAAGTAATATAATTGCCCTCCACTGTTCCTGATTGCTTTTGATCACACACAACTATTGTTGTCAGTTCCTTGCCAATAAATGGTAATCAAATGTGGAGCCAAGGACAAGCTTCTCAGTTGCATGGTAGCATTTCTAGAGAAAGCATTGTGTTTATGTAACTAAATGGATTGAATTATGAAGATTTTAATCATTTGAGATAACCCATGGAAATTTCAACCTCCGCTGTTTGGATATCCGGATTGTGTGCTTAATCACTGGGCCTATTGAAAGAGTTATTTTAGGAACTGTATGTTTTTTAATTTTCCTTTCTTAAAGCTGCAATGGCACACTGTACTGGGCTTGCTGTATATTTTCATTACCATGCAATATTGTGTCTCTCTTGCCAGACATTTGTCATGCATTACATAAACCCTAAAACTTCAGCTTTTGAATCTAATGCTTAAGTCTTTCTAAATTCCTAATACTTCCACCTATAATAGTTGTTCTGTTTTGCCACTAATTCTTCTTGTTATTCAAAATACCTAGCAGCATCTGTACCAATAAATGCCTGTGAGAGAGAGTTTCATCTAATATTCTTGTTGGGATTGAGGCTTGGTAGCTGTTGTTGAGAGGTTGCATGCATGCTTCTTTTTCCTAACCAAGTGTCTATTTCTTGGGGTTCTTTTTCCAGATAAACTATGTTTCTGCTCATGACAACGAAACCCTTTTTGACATTGTGAGCATGAAGGTATGCTGAATATGATTGCAATGTTTCCAGACATAAATCCATTTGACATGTTTGCTCTATCTCTTCTTGTTGCTTCTAGACTCCTATAAACATTTCTGTAGACGAGAGATGCAGATTAAATCACTTGGCAACAAGTATAATAGCACTGTCACAGGTATCATCTACCTGTGTTACATGAATTACTAGAATTGCTTTTCCCTTTCTAATAGACATTAATAGTTCATTGCAGTCCCACCTAAGTTGATTTCAGTTTGTTATATTCTTGGGAGATATGTCATTGTAGATGTACTATACCTGAGATCTTTCTTGGAGAGATGATTCTTATGAGTAACAGTGGACTCTTATGGACATGTCTTTGGTTAACAGCATCTTTATTGTGTGTCTAACATAATGAATATTTTGAAACCAACTAGACTAATAATGACAGGGTAACATGTATTATTTTTATTACTTACATAATGCCAGACTCTTTCATGAAATTGAATGAACTAGTTGAACTTTCTAAAAACTCTGGTAATTTTAATGGGGTCACAGGGAAAAGTGAGTCATTTGTCATAGTTTTGAAATTTCAATATTTGCTGACAATTTAAAAGCACTGAGCCTTTTTCCCCTTTCTAAGGGAATTCCATTTTTCCATGCTGGTGATGAGATGCTACGCTCAAAATCACTAGATCGTGATTCATATAATTCTGGTGACTGGTTCAACAGGTAGGGTATTTCTCCTAATCATGTTGACTTCTCAAATTTGCAATCTGATGAGTAAGTTTCTGGAAATCCTTGATAATGTTATCCTATCATGTACTAGCCTCCAATTGTTACTTTCTTATCATAAATTTTTGTCTAGATTGTTACTTTTGTATCCAATGTGTTGTGTCAATACAGTGCCAAATGTATTAATGTCTCATTGTAATTTAAGATCTATGTCTACTTTGTAACTATTTCAGGCTAGACTTTTCTTACAATTCTAACAATTGGGGTGTTGGCCTTCCTCCAAAGGAAAAGAATGAAAAGAACTGGCCTCTGTAAGTGTTTCATTTGTTTTTTTTTGTGGTTTTCTATTGTCTGGAACTTATTATGGAGTAATATGACAACCCTTTCATATGGTCTGTTCTTAAAAGCATCTGTTTAATGTCTCTTTTGGTAGTCTCACACTCACGAGCAGAACTTGATTTGGGTGAATTGGTTCACATGTTGTTCTGTTTTTTCCTGTATAAAGAATAAGACCAAGATTGGCAGATCCATCTTTCAAGCCTCAGAAGAGTCACATCCTGGCTGCAGTTGAGAATTTCTTAGATGTATTGCAGATTCGATATTCTTCACCTCTTTTCTGCTTGAGGACAGCTAATGCTATTCAGGTAGAAGTGTCAATCACAAATGTCTTGTGGGAAAAATTTTCAACATTTTGTTCAGGAAATTAAGTCGATTGTGCAAGTATCTTAGTAAGCAGCACAATACATTGATTTGTGAGTGCAACCATAGCTGAAAAATGCAATCAAAGTCCTTTGTTAGAGTTTCTACTTCACCTCAATTGGACCAATTGCTTTTAACTTTTTAGAACCTGATGCATCAAAATTTGTTTTGTTCCTGTCATTAACAATTTACATGCTTACTGATGTTGTCAACATTTGTTCCGTCAGAGTTGCTTAGATATTTGTATAATCAATATGCTGAGAAAAAGGGAGGAGACAAAGCCTCCACACCTAAGTTTGAGCATCATTGGATTAAATTTATCTTAATGTCATTTTTCTTGTGAAATCTCTGGCCCTTAACTAGCTTTAATTGGTGCTAGTTTCTCCCATTTAACTAGTGTCTTTATGGATTTTTGTAACATCATCACAGCTTTTACCCTCCATTGTCCTCAAACTGTCATTTTTATTTAAGCACTAGAGGATGACAATATATTTCTAATGCAAAGTTCTCAGAATCCTTTGTTCTAGATTTTCTCTTCTGCTTTCCTCTTATTAGTGTTGTCAAGCATACTTGCAATAATATAATTTGGCATCCAGGAACGGGTACGATTCCTTAATACTGGTCCTTCATCAGTCCATGGTGTCATAGTGATGAGCATTGAAGATGGTCACAGAGGTTTCCCTGGGTTGTCCCAACTGGATCCCATGTGAGTGAACATGTGTGACTCTTGTTGAGAATGCAGTCAACAGTTTTCTAACCCATTGGTCTTACAGGTACTCGTCCATTGTTGTTATATTCAATGCTTGTCCAATGGAGGTGTCATTTGCTAGTCATGCATTGCGGGCAAGGACTTTTCAGCTGCATCCTGTACAGGTAGTCATTTCACAGTTGATTTAACAGATTGAGAAGTTTGTGTTTAAATTTATATAGTCAGACAAATTTGCTAGGATAAACACGTATTCCCTACTTTCTTGTATCCTTTATGGAGGCTGATCCACAAGTGGAAGTTGAACTTAAGGAGCAAGCAGTGTCCGATAATTTTGGGGAGGAGTGGGGATGGTGTTTCGAAGGATGATAGACAAAATTCACCATGTCATGAATAATATGTTTTGTACATCTCTCCAAGTTATGCCTCTCCATTATGTTGTTCATCTCCTATTCTTTTGGTGGATGGTATCGTTTACTTGACCCAAGTTTCTGAACTTCGTTCCCACCTACAGCCACGGTTTATTCATTTGCAGTTGCTGTTAGCTTTTTTCTGGGCAATATTGACATGCTAGTTTACTGTGGTAATATTCATGCAGGTTATGTCAGCTGATAAGATTGTAAAGAGTTCTTCATATGAAGCATCCTTGGGTTGCTTCACTGTGCCTCCTAGGACAACATCTGTGTTTGTTGAGTGTCGAGAGATTCAATCATAATTTATCGCCTACTTGATTGCATATCATGTGTTTAACGTGTTTAGAACATCACCTTACCTGAAGAATTCCCATAGCCGCAAAGATAGCCATTTTGGAGGAGGCATTCTATGTTGTGTAGCACTCCTCTTGAATTGGAGTTTTGAGGGGTGTGCTGTTACTAGGAACTCTTCTCTCATAAAAGTCGAAGTAACCCCTCTGTTTTCTGCAGTCTATTGATATTGATTTCTCGATGCTCGTATTTATGGAGAAATGTATTATCTTTTAATAAAGTCATGGATTGTATATATCTTGTCAGTTTGTTATGGTTAACTCTAGAGAAGCCTTCTAGGATAAATTCCAATTGGGAGGTTGGGCACACAAACTACAGTTTTTTTTTTTTTTTTTTTTAAGGTTCATTAAATTGTAAAGTATATAATAAAAATAATTTTTTTTTATCTTCATTAATTCTTTTTTTTTTTCAATTATAAAATTTAAAAATATAATTTTAAAAATTAAAATTTAAATTTTTAATTACTTTAATATTTCATAGTGAATAAATGAGAGTTTTTCCTTGGGCGGCACATAAACACGCAGAGGAGGGTGGTGGGAAGATGGGAAGAGAGAGGAATTTCTTCGGCCCATATGATCCATAGGAGTTAGCCTTAGCTCTAGTAAACTCGGCCCAAATCATTTTCGGTCGACATAATTTGTCGGGACAATCTTTTTCTTTTCTTTCCGGTTTTTTCCTTTAATTGAAAAGAAAAGTCAACGATTAAATGTTAATTATTTGTGGGAAGGGGGTTTTTTCCAGGTCTCTTGATCAGAGAAAGGAGTGCAAAGTACCTCATCTCACTTAATGCGTAAGTTGTGAAAGAGGTAAAATGAGATTTAATTCCAAAACTTCCTCTCAAAAGCTTGGTAACTCGGGTGGTTTGTTGGGGCAATCTTAATTGCAACCCATACGATTATTAAAGGAAGAATTCATCCATTCCATTCTTCTAGGCTTTCTCTTGGTGGATGGGACGGCTAGCCAGTTACTTAATGAGCCGAGGGAGACTGCAAGATGAGACTTAGACTCTGTGAACCGTAGGGCAAGCCAAAATCGGCCGAGTGGGCCTAAGGCCACTGTCTAGCACTAATTTCATACTGAATTAGCGTCAACTTACAGACGTTGGAATTCATCTTCACTAAATTCATATTGGGCAAGCAATGAAAGTGATCTCAATGGACGTCGGTGTTAGGATGCGTGTAATTTGGCACCACTAATTTGAGAGGAATTAATCCACGGAAAATGCGAGCTGTGATCATGCTTTCCCATCAAATTTCTTGGTTTAGGTTAGTCTCTGTTCGGTCCCCAATGTGGGTGTGACCCCTTTGTTCCAGGTGGAATACCCTCTCATCATGTTGTTGGGGGGGGGGGGGGGGAGGTGACTGGTTGCCCAATTGAGTTTGAAAAAAACAAAAAAAATAAATAAAAATAATAAAATTTGTTACCACTGTCTCTTCCTTTTTATTTATTCGTGTTCATTATAGAGTTCCATATCACAATGTCCCCTCTGCTTACTTGCTGGGCATTAGCATTTTACAATATGATCAAAGGTTCTAACACATAGATGCAGATTTTTTTACGCATGAGTGAGTTTACAAAATGCAGATTCATAATTCTTAGTCACACGAACATAAAATTATAAACCTATTGCAGCTACTTTAACATTTTTCCTGCGATTAGATAAAGGGCTTAATGTTGGTGGCATTAAGGAATCTTCAGTAGCAGGACGTTGATATGCCAGAATAGTGGATATAGAGCACCGACCCTTTTGTCCCCGGTCAGTTGCTTCGTTTGTCTGAAAGATAAAATACTAAAAACTAGTGGTTTTCTGGTTTAGATGATTACCGAGACCTACACCGACAATCCCTACCATAGTAGGGCACCGGATTGTGACATTAAAATAACCCCAAATGTCAACAATTATAATATGCTACATCTGGCTAAGTAGCTTCAGAATTTATACAGAAAAATGGAGCCGTCTGTTGAAAGATGCAGGGAGATGTGCCTTTCTACCTATTATTTGAGACTACTAATTTAAGTTTCTAATGGGTTTTAAGTCCGCGAAGCTGGAGGTCACAACTGACCCCCGGCGAACAATTGTAGCCTTGTGCTAGAATTGTCAATCATCCTCTGGAATAAGAGAGGGATGGACAGGGAGGTCCATTCTAGCAATTAATGATGAGTGTGCCATTACCCTTGTTACTATTAATTTGGGTTCATTGATATCACTCGGCATTTCTTCCACATTTTCTTGTGCTTATCTCAGTTAAGAATTGTTGGCACATCCCTCATTAAAAGATGTGATAATCCTAGCTAACTTCAAGCGTTTCTAAGGTTGACTATGTAGAACCGATGATGCACAATCGTTCGGCTTTCGAGCATATAATATTTGGGGATTGCTTAGTTGCAACAAACATATTCTATTGAGTGGCTCCGAAGCTACTCTCTGCCTTATGGGGTGACTTGCATACGCATATCATTGCAGAATAATAAAAAGAATAAAGAATGTTGAAATCGGTTCAATTCACTAGCATACTTGCTTGTGCTTGCTATACCTAGCAGTCTCTTCCAAGTTAGCTCTTTCTGTTGTCGCACTTTTTGGTAGAATTTTATTGTCTAGGTACGCGAGAATATACATATATACCCCCCCCCCCCCCCCCCCCCCACCCTAAGGCTAATGACACAAAGATGACTCAGGTACATAAGTGGTTGCAAGAGAAGCACCCATTATTAAGATTTAAGAGATACTTTACTTGCCTGAGTTATACTTTCTCTTACCCTTTGTTTTGGACCGGCTTACGTGCCGCACCCAACCCATCTTTATTTATACTTCTTCACGCCAAGAACTTGGCTTCCTTAATCTAATTGAATAGAATACATGTGGCCTCACCCATCATCCAATTCAACACGCCACCCTGCAGACTTCAAAACTGATCAATTCATATATCCCAATTCAACTGGAAATTACCATAAAGTTTCCACCTAGATAAATTGATTCTTCCAAAAATGGTTCGGTATCAGAAACGCGAGTGCTTGCTTGTGGATAATTTGCCAGTGGAAGAAGTGCTTTAGATTTAAAAGAAAAATGGGAGAGACATCAAACAGCTTGTTGGTGGGAGAAGGTGCACATTGACTGAACGATTGGAAAAAAATAAAAAAATAAAATGATGTACCTAACCCTAATTAATGATTCATGGACCATCGTGTAACTCTCACACTTTTTTGCAATTGTCAAGATGCTACCTCTGATGTATAATAATGTGTAATGACTGATGATCAGAAGCACAAACATCCTTCATAACATTTTAAGTAATCTTGCTTTTTTTTTTTTTCTTTTCCCATATAGGTGACTATCACCCAAAAAACGATACAACTATATATGCACAATGCTTACTAGAATGAACAGTGTTAGTGGATGAGATAAAAGTATATACTCTCCCCAGTATGGGTGCAGGGAACTTACAAGAAAACTGTGAAATAAGTGGTCATGGAAGCATGGCAATCATGGACACACAAAATACACAAGAGAAAGGTAAACAGCCAAAGAAAGAGGAGCATCGCAGATTCCGTGGGTTCCAGGCTTGCACGCCAATCATTTCTAGTATTTTGAGAATCGTTGAGGCAAAGTAATGGACGGCTCTCTATACTAGTTGGCACAATGGATGTATTTCTTTATCATATTAATAATATTCTTTAACAAAATTGCAATGTGGTAATTTCTTATGAATCTGTTAATCCCAACTCTGGTGGAATTAAAAAGATGAACTTGGCACGACTTGTAGTAGCATCTGACTACAAATTCTGAAAATGAATTGAGTTTTTTTTTTTTTTTTGCCTTCCCTTCGTCTCTGTCCCTCTCGGTTCCCGCTTTGTTTCTTTATTCCAGTCATATTCAACGCGAAAAAAATGTTAATGAGGCACAGAAAATGAATGCAAAATTTGATGTTAATCTATCGTAATTGTTAATTATAATTAATTATTATTATGTACAAAAAAAATTAACTAATTGTAACTAACGATAATAATAATTATAATGACATACATTTAATCACATTCATTTTTTTTGTTATTTATATATATATATAAAATAAAAAAAAAAAAGTGCGAGTGCCAGTTATTGAAGTATCTTTTCTACAACCAGACAGACGGGTGAGAAAACTAACTGTGATCACCCTCCGCCACTCACATTCACGCTCCTTCGTTCCCATATTGCTCCTTGGTAGCAAACTAGTTAATACAAGGCACAACTCAACTGCCCCAGAGAACATGGCTCTCATGTTTTGTGGCTTTGTAAGCTGTACTGCCTACACTTCAATGGCCACGAGATTACATAATAAATTGTGGACCCGACTTTCGAAACTGCACACTGGTTGTTCGGTTTGATCTGTGTATCTTTCCTGAGATCATCGAATCCGCCAGATGTTTTCTGAAGCCAGACCACGATGAGCGCCTTGCTGAATTTGTTAGACCATATCGGTGGCTGCAATTCTTGTCTTCTTCTCGCAACGATCGTAAATTCACTTAGAAGAGAGGCGCAAGCACCGAATTTGCTTCATGAACAAATTAAATAACTATCATATATTAAGTTGCGCGAGCTTCCATTTTGAAATAGTGTGGGTGGCAATTGAGTTGTTTAAAGCAAAAATTAATTGGAAAGGACTCCATCTTTTTTTTTCTTTTAATGTATTAATAATAACAAGGGTTGAGAAAATTGTCCCACGAGGGAAACAAACCAGCTCGACCATGAGTGCAAGCACAGAATCCCAACAATGATTGCGAAATCAACAGATCGCTGGAGGGTTCTAAATTTTAATCTGCCTTTAATTAACAGTAAATTACACCTCATGCATGCAGTACTAGTCATGTGAAGTCTCCCTATTTACATACTAGGAATGGGAGGCTTGTAGACAACTTAAAGTGCTCTGTACACATGAGTGGAGGTGCGATTTGCTGGCCAAGGAAAGAGGGAGGGCATGCTAATATCGTGCAGCCAAGCAATGGTAGAAAATGGGTTTGTTGGTGTTTTGTTTTGTTGTTTTTTTTTTATATGGTTCAAGTGAGCTGGCAAAGTGTGAGAAAGAGAGTGTGAAACGGGCTTTGACAGTAACAGAATTTCCTCTCCCTCGCAACCCCAGCCATTTTTTTCACTCTCCCCACCTCTCTAAATTTGTCAGATTTTCAGTTATTTGTGTTTGTTTTTGGTGCTGTCTCTATTTTGCACTCTTCTCTCTTTGGTCCAAATTCCTTTTAACTGCAGCCTATATTTATATGGTATGACTATACTTGCAAAAAGCCTTTGCAAACTCAACAATATATAACGTTCTTTACAGTTGCCGTTCTATTGGTGTGTGTCATTGACTCTCCCCCCTCTCCCCCCCCCCACCTCCCCAAAAAAAAAAAAAAAAAACTGTCACCCAAAATCAGCTCCCTCTCACATTCTTTTATATATATTATATATACCCTTTAAATCATTCGCTATATTAATTAATACATGTACACAAGCCCACTCTTCCCTTTTGCTTCCTCCTAATTCCCCCCGTCGCTCTCTCTCCCCCTCTCTCTCTCACACACCCACACAAACACGCGCATACACAGTGATCGTTCAGGTGGTGGTGGTGGAGAATATATATACATACATACATACAAACACACACACACACACACTCACACACACGCACACAAACAGATAAAGATATATATATGTATATGTGTGTGTGTGTGTGTGATGGAAACTCCGGAGGAAGTCGCTGCTGCGGCACAAATTGTAAAGGGGAAGCGAACCAAGAGGCAAAGGGTAGAATCACCAATCCCTCCTGCTCTAGCAACTAATTCATCCAGCGGTGATGATTGTATCAATGTGAAGAATTCGCCGAGCTGGTCACCGACAAGCTCCAACAATGAATTCCTAGACAGCACTGAAGAAGAAGAAGACATGGCCAATTGCCTCATCCTCCTTGCTCAAGGCCGCTCCAGAGATGCGCCAAGACAAGATGATCACAATGATGCGGGAGTTTACTACGACAACAATAAAAACAACAGCCAAATCAAATTTAACAGCAGGAGATTCCTGGAAACTGCTTCTAATACAGGTTCGGGCAAGGTGGGGTACTATGTTTATGAGTGCAAGACATGTAACCGAACATTTCCATCATTTCAAGCATTGGGTGGCCACAGGGCGAGTCACAAGAAGCCCAAGGCGGCAACAGCAACGGCACGCAACGATGCGAGAAGGCATCTGATGATGATGATGATGATGAACTCGTCGTCCGACGAAGAAGAGGGAAACTACAAGAACATCTCGTCTCTTTCTCTACAATTGAGCAACGACAACAATAGAGGCGTTTATAGCAAACAAAGCAAGGGCAAGATCCACGAATGCTCGATTTGCGGGGCGGAGTTTACATCAGGGCAAGCCTTAGGCGGCCACATGAGGCGCCACCGGGCTCCGGTGGGGGCTAGCAGTAGCACTGCCTTGTCGTTCACGCCAATGGCCGTAGAATATGTTGAGGAAGCCAAGAAAGCAAGGAATACTAATAATAATAATAATAATAATAACGTGATTTCTTTGGATTTGGATCTCAATCTTCCAGCCCCAGAGGACGACAAATTTTCCTTTGCTTCCAAGCAACAGCTTCAAAAACCACAACAACAACAACAGCAGCAGCAGCAGCAGCAGCAGCAAGAGCAAGAAAAGCTACCTCTTGCCTTCTCCAGCCCCGCTTTGGTGGATTGTCATTACTGAAGAGGAAGAACAAAAGGTCAACAATTATAAGATATTTCTTTTTTTCAAAAAGGAAATTATACTTCTGGGTTTATGTTAATTCATTTGTCTCTCACGATTGATCTCTCAAAACACTGTAACTTGACGTCAATTTTAACGTGTAATTGCTTTCTTTCTTCTTTTCTTTCTTTTTTTTTTTTTTTTTTTTTTAATTTGACTTCTGTATACAATTGAGCAATTGATTTAATAATTGAAAAATTCTCTTCATTCATTTTAACGTCACATTGATCCAATGGTATGTTGAACCATATATACTTCTTCTTTTTTTTTTTTTTAAATTTATTTCTTTGGTTTTTTGGTAGAAGCACATTGTGTTACGATCAAAAAGACCGTCATGGAAAGTACATGATGGTGGGTGGCATCTTTTTCTTTCTCTTTACATTTGGTTTTTGTGCTTTATCAGAGAAAGGGAATGTGTTTTAGCGAGAAAGAGAGAGAGAGAGAGAGGGGGAGAGAGACGTTATTGTAAATGAAACAATGAAACCTAAGCCACGGATTTATGGCTGTGGTGGTGGCAGTGACTGGTGACGAACACAGCCCAAATTCTCTCTCTCTCTCTCGGTTTGGTGACAAGTACACGATCAAATTAAGCATAAGGAAAGCCAATCCCTCCCCAAAGCGTAAGGGAAGCCAGCAAGCAACTGCACTGACCCTATGAATCCCACCTGTGGTACTTTTCTTCCTAGAATAACAATTGCTTTTTCAAAAAAAAAAAGCTACTGTTTCTCTGTTTTTGTTCTTTTCTTGACCTGGTCCACCTCCTACTTAGACATTAGCCTACTCAATGCAATCAACTGGAATCTCAAAATCATCGACTACTTCATCACCCATAAACCTTATTAAAATGCACAAGAGGGGGTTTTTGAGCATTTGATCTAATCCAAAATTCAACTTTTTAGTACCAAGTAGCCATTGCAGTTGCATGGGGCAATTTTACTTGTGACCAAACTTTTGATTAATAGCATAGCCGCAGGTATTAATTTCATAGCTAGACAATTAATTATCTTAAAGGTAGCTCATAGGCCCCATTAATAACAACACTTTCAGCAGGTAAATTAGGCAAAGCCTCGCCTCTATTAATTAAGACAGTATCAGTGAAGACAAACAGCCTTGCAAACAAGCCAGTAACATGGACGAGTTCTGGCATCTTTTACTTTTAGGCATCATCAAAGGTTCTTAAAGTAAGAGTAGCTATCTGTCCATCTCAAAGAGAAAGGGGGAAACTTTGTCACATGTGAAATGAGTACGAATGATATGCCAATACAATTTAAGAAATTTCTAACTTTACTTATTTAAGAGGTAAATCAAATTAACTTAACTTAAAATATAAATAAATAAAATTAAGTGTAGTCTAATTGAAATAAAAGAAATAATCAAATAAATTTGTAAGCACCTAAAATATAATCCCTCGGGATTGATAATTGAATTTGGAATCCAGGTACATTTATGTGGGTTTGCTATTAAATCGCAAGTTGTGATTTTGTTAATTGGAGATGCACATGCCCATTTGTGCACCGGTGGGTGGTGGCATTCTTGGAGTGAAGTCAAATGTTTGGGTTTAATGTGGAGTTAAGCTAGCCTGTACCGCAACATTGATAAAATATGGGTTCGTTGACCAAGCCAAAAGGGTGAACTTTAATCACGGCTGGCTATGGATGTGTAAAATGTCAAACTCGTTGAACCTATAGTCAAAAAAAAAAAAAAAACAAACAAACCAAGTAAGTGCTGAGGTCAGGAGTTCGAGGGCTGGTAGCAGAAACCCAAAAGAAAAAAGAAAAAAAAAAAAAAACTAATTGTACCAAAGATGTTTGCGGTTAAGTGAGTACACTACCAATTAGAACATTATATATACGTAAATTTTAAATATAAAAATAACGTGAATTTTTAGAAAAATATAATTAATATCGCTGATTATTCTCTTTTTAAACAAATGTGTCATATCTTAAAATATGGCTCTACTAAGTAGTCGTGTGGAGAGCAAGACAAATATTTTTTTTTTTTTACTTGGAAGTGTAAGGAGCATGTAAACATCGGTAAGGTCGGCGTTCCCGAGTCCGAACCGATTAGAGAAAACGTTACTCCTCGAAAACCTCCGGAAAACCGTAGATGTCTCTATTATGATGTACGTAATTAATGTACATAATCTATACAGCATATATGGGGATGTTTCTAAGAATAAATTTACACAAATATGACTTCTAAAAGCAAGTACCTCAAACGATTAGAACCAGCATATTGTTTAGCCAATACAAAGAATTGCAACAACGCAGACTGCCCCAACGTGATACCTGAAAAATTATTGCAATCAGCAAATACCAGCCAATTCGGCTATTATTTAAAAACAAAAAAAAAAGAAAATGAAAATACAAGATTAACCGTATTCTCTTTAATACTTGAATCTTAATCTAATTCCATCTAAAATTTAACTTACAATTATACTTTTTATTTTAACATCGGATCACGTATTGTGAAATTTAAACATAACAAAGAGAAGAGCAAAATGGTTGGAATGGAATGGGAATTTTAAACTGTTTAAGACTTGAAAATACTTGCCACGTAAAAGAAGATTATTTGGGGGCGGTCGCTCCTAGGCGGGTTTGGGAGCAGGATCATTAACTCTTAAGTAAAGCTCCTGACCCAAGTACCAATTCCTCAAATTCTGTGATTTGGCGTTCCAGATTCCGGGAATGTGAAGGTATGCGTAGACAGCAGTCCATCCAAAGGGGGTACAGCTGACCAACAGTTTGTCACACCTCTGGTCACCGAAGCTAGCTTTAGCTCAAAATTTCCAACCTCCAGTCTAAAAACAACTATTTGTTAAGCATATCGGATTTTTTCTCACACCATATACACAAATACACGAGAATGAGAAAGAAAAAAAAAAGGAGGGAGAGTCGCTGTAAATTTTTATTTATTAAATTTTCTTCTGAGGTAATTGGCATATTTTATTTTCTCGTTTAAGGGCTTTGGACTTTTAGTTGGGAGATGGTTCAGGGGCCTTGACGAAATCATTTGCTCGGGATTATCAAAAGCTCAGGCCCAAAGAGATCCCACGGCATATAAGGGCTAGTGGGTTTTGGTTTTCTCGATACGGCAGAGAGTTTTTCCGTAACTTACCCAACAACGTAGAAACCGAAGCCATCCAAGTGCCACGCATCCATCAGATATCTGAGACACTTACGAACACGAGCTCTATCCACGCTTTGTGATCCCCGGGGGAAACAAATACACCCTGAAAAGCCTGACCATTGCTAGAGTTCGTGGAATATTTATCAAGCTCATAAACACCGGAATCATTGACGTATAAATCAGCTAATTTCAGAGGCGTATCCATAGTAAAGTACGAAACATCGTTGACTGTATAATAGGGTGCACCATTGATTTCAGCTCTTGATCCTCGGAGGATAGTATTTTGCTCGCTAGTAGCCTGCGGCGGTGGCCAAGAGACCCCATTGGAAGGAGACAGAGGTATAGCTCTCTACCTCTCTTATAATTACAGGACACGCAATTGCCGCCGCATAGCTTATAAATAAGAAATCTAGCAAGCCAAAGTCAACTTGGTCTTGTTTCTTGCGATTAAGAAGAGAAGTGAAGCGACAAAATCCAAGAATACAGAAAGAGATGATAGCGATGTTGTATAAAACTAATGTCTCCAGTCCAATCAATGACGTAAAGCTACCTTGCATTTTCAACGTTCTAGCAAGACGCCGGGCTCAACTTGAAGTTGGGGTTAAGCATTATATCGTTGTAGCCTCCTTTTGCTCGCCAACCGGCCAGGTTTGTCTATCGGCAAACAATGTACAAGGGGCTGTGCGTGTTCTTGACACATTGCCTGAGCACTAAACTTCTGCATTGTGGACGACTGAAAATATTTGATTTCAGGCTCGAATTTTTTTTTTATATTTTTAACAACAATAGAAAAGGACTTTTATGCCATATCAGAAACTTCATTCTCTTTTCCATTTTTTTCGTAGTTTATTCTCCATTGACGGTTCCTGAAGTTACAAAATAGTATATAGTTGGTAACTCTCTTGTAACTTTGCATCTCTCTAGTCCCAGTCCCATCCTGATTCAAATGGGAGCCGAATTTCGGCGAGAAAGATGGGAAGATCATTATTTGGATTTACTTCCGTTTTTTTTTTTTTTTTTAATTTAAAATTTCATCTTGTGAATTTTAATTCATTACCTAGATTGCTGAACAGGCAATTACTGTCTTTCTGCAGACGGAAGATTATCTAGTCAGACATAGTTTGAAATTGTCGTTACTTTTATTTCCTTTAGACCCTAAGATTATTCTTTTTTTTTTTTCCTTTTTGATGGTAGGGATTATTTCGTTTAGAAAACAGGAAAAAAGATAACCAACATGAGGAATGAGCCACCCACTTCTATTAAGCAGCCAAGAATGTGGCTGGTTGAAAACTAAACTGCTAGTAAAGCACAATTTTCCTGCGTTCAGCAATGCGTATATGTTCCTTTTTTTTTTTTTTTTCTCAGTACATCTTTTGTACATCGCAATTACAAACCGTATGCTAATCACTCTAGCAGCTAAAGGGAGCACATACAACAGTACCTCAACATTACAGTGAAGAATTGACATCATCTAAAGAGGTATTACACAAATCAAAATTCACTTTTCAACCACATTGCAAGAATATAGAAAAGGTGTTCCTAGTGCAGAGGCTCTCACTTTGTTGTTTACAAAATGCTATTTCTGGGGCTTAAAGCTGCAACAGTCAGGTCACAACCTTACACTGAGGTTTGCCCTCCAGCAACCAAAATACAATAGAGAGCCTCAGGAAAAGCACAGTCCTTTACGCCATTTGAGTGTCAAATGTCCTGGAGATCTGGCCATCTAACTCTGTTCAGAACCTGCAGATGGAATCTTTGCATCATTACTCAAACCTTGCAGTGGCGTTCTAGTAAGGTGCAGGCGAGCAGCAACCACTGCCCTGAGGTGCCCGGTGTCACAGATCCCTTTTCTAGCAATGTATCTCCGTCCATCATCTGAAAAATGAATATGGGTCAGCCCATGTATACAATGACAACAGATTATCCCTTTACATGATTTTGGGACATGTCCAACAATAGTTTTGGGACAAAGAGGTGCTTTTTACTTATTTTTCAGAATGTGCAAAATTGAATGGTTCAATTCATAGTCCAAATTTCAACACCAGTTAGTGACCAAAACTACCTTTTCATTTAACCATATAACAAACTGAATTAACATTTCAATTCTTAGTGTAGTTTGAAACTTCAACAAACATAAATGTAGCTAGGAGCAAACATGAATAGATACTATGGTTCATTCATATCATCTTTACCAATTATTACATAACAATACCAGATGCACGAATGAAAGAAATTTAAGATGAGTTGCTTCTATATGAAGATAATGTAAAAGTAGGAGCATATATGAACATCAATATGTAATGGATTGAAGCAGAAGTCCTGAAAAATTATATAATCAATGCTACATTAACTTTTAAGTTTCCTTTCGCTTGTACATATGCATCATGTCTACAAAAGGATGCACAATGTAATAAGGATTGTTGAGAATGTACCTTTAGTCTGATTTCTATGAAACACCGCAATAA
The DNA here is from genome assembly GCA_037832385.1 of Rhizophora apiculata. Lineage (NCBI taxonomy): Eukaryota > Viridiplantae > Streptophyta > Magnoliopsida > Malpighiales > Rhizophoraceae > Rhizophora > Rhizophora apiculata. The sequence goes on along the minus strand of CM075426.1, from coordinate 2,285,819 downwards.
ATTTTCTCTGGTTTTTGCAGTACATTCAAGAAATAAGCAGCTATGTTCACGTCTAAGAGCCATTCCATTCCCTCTTCTCTACTCACAGCTCTTTCCTTGTCCTGGAATTTTAACATCATTAGAACAAGATACCCCATCTTTCACGAGTACACTGTCTGGTTATATAATAACATAGAAGGACCAAAAGGTATCTCCATCCTACCGTATAAATTCAAAGTTACCTCCAACAGAAATTAACTAGACATTGACATGTAACAACTAATCATCTTTATTTCCAGCTAGAGGTTTAATGCATTCAGGATTGGTGCAATAAACCTCTACTTTCTTTGCCCATATATCTGACAAGTTTGTAAAGGTTTCTCCCTGCATCATGTCATACACTGGAATAAAAACCAAAGCAGTAATTGATTAGAACTTAAGGTTACCTATGATGTTCGTTTTGCTTAAAAAATCAAACCACAGTTCTGACATTTGAGAAAGAGCTCATTTTAGTCCTTTATAGTTCACTGATTATGTGGATGAACTGCAAAATAATCAGATTGAATTGAAATATAAAAAGAGTCCGTAACAAGGATGAAGCCATCTGCGGCCCACCATAATAAGTGCTTGTTAGCAGTCCGAACTTCTCCTGACCAGATGCAATGCTACAAAAAATGTTGACACAGTAGGTTAACATCACATAACAGGCTCCAGTTAAAACCAATTAGCAACCCATCGATCTGACGAATGTTGCCAAAGACACAGTAGATTAAATATGCCTTCTTCACTGCAAAAAATAATGAAAGCAAACAAAACAGTTTCCAAATGAAAACCCGGTTTAGCGAAAGAAATATAATGCTAGCACAAGTGAGATGACTAAAGCTGATCAAATGCTGAAAAAGGGAGTAGAGACCTTAATGCAAAATGAACATTGTGACAATGCACCGCTTCATGAAATCAATGTTGGAAGCATGGTAGCCTTTGGTTACCTGTAGTGAGCTTCAATATTTTGCCACCAACACTGAGCATCTTGATCTTGAAATCCACACATGCGGCATTGTGAAAGAGACTCATCAATACTAATAAAGGGGTTTCTAGTTTATCTTAAAAGATCATTACAACACCATTCTTGGAGCCTTTAATGCTGCAACACAGCATACAGAACTCTATTATAGATATAAAAGCATTTGCCTGAAAGGGCACCGCTTTCATTCTTTAAAACCCATCAATCTGGAGTCGAAGTCAAAGCAAAGAACCAAGTAAATGATTGCAAAAACTTGGAAGGACCAGCCAGTCAGACGGAGGCATCATCTTTGAACTGAAGTTGAATGCACGACATCTATTTCCAAAACAAACAAACAAGGCAGGGCTGTGGATTTTCATGCACTCTCATTTTATATAATCCAATTTATTCATCAAAACAAAAGAATGGCAGAAGAAAGGCATCTCAATGGGTCTTAAAATGGAAGGGAAAAAGAAGCAGAGAGTAAAAAAGTTACAAACACACTATATATTTAGTAGGTTGTTAAACTTTTTTAAAAGTATAATAAACTTATTATTTTAAATTTTATATTTTTTTTTTTATTTTAATTGAATCTCATTTAAAGTTTTTATTATTTTATATATAATATTAAATTAATTTCACTTACTTTTTAATAAATTTAAATTAAAAATTTCAGAGAAAGTAGAAGGAAAAGAAACAAGAAGTACCAATAGTGGGAGAGGGATCATGGACAGAATTACTTGGACATTAAGGCTAAAAAAACAGAAAAGTGTTACTTCCAACAGCAATACCTTCAATGAGTAATCATAACCATTATTCTCTTCTTTACAAGAAGTATCCTTCATTCTCTCTTTCTCTCTTTCTCTTCGTTTGGAATTTGTACTTTTTTTTTTTTTTTGAATTTTTTAAAATTTTTAAAATTTATTATTTTTTAACAAAATTGTCACATCACCAAGATGTCAACCTAAAATTTGCGTGGCAGTCATGAGGTGCTACTTAACAGAAAAGGGTTAATTTATATAATTAGAAAATGTATAGATGACCAATATTTTGAAAACAAAAATACAATAGTAATTTTATCAATGCTCATGAACTTAATTTCCATGTCGATTGCATCATTAAAAATATATATTGTTCAATGGACAAAATTTAGAAGAGTAATGTCAAAAATAAGGAAAGAGCTTTATTACACAAATATAAAAAAATTTGACACAAAATAAATACAAAGCCAAATTATATTGTTGTAATTATTGATTACATATTTTTAATTTTTTTATTATTAATTATAATTACATATTTAAAAATTAAAAATATATAATTAAAAATTATAATAATACTATAAATAAATCTATATTTATCCCCAAAAATTACATCTAGTATTTTTTATAATGAAGTAACAAGAAATTATGTCTTTTTGAATTCTATGTCTTCCTATATTAACTTTTTCTTTTTTCTTTCTTGAAGTTGTGTTATTATGTAAAAAATAATCCTAATTATAAATTTTAAAAATATAACTAAATAAATTCAAAGGTGATAAATTTAAATAAATATAATTAATTTTTATATTATATATCACATTTTGTGGGCGCTGAAAAAGGAAGTTAGCTCCTGAGTTCCATATAGCGGCCAACTAGGTTAAATACTCTGAGATTATATGACTCAAATTTTTTTTAATAACAATAAAAATAAGTGATTCCTTTTTTTTTTTTTTTGTAATAAATTGAATGATTATTTCACTTAAAACGTGTGTTCTTAAAACTTTGAATTGCCGGCCGGTCCCATTTAAAATCTTTTTCTTGCTGTTGTTTGTAATTAAATTAACTTAACTACCCTTAGAGAAAATTAAACTTGAAAATCTCATATAATTAAATTCATAGTTCAAACGGTCAAGCCCACTTAAATGATTTACCATAATCACCAACATGACTTATCCCGTGTTTCAAAATCAAACTCACGAGATTCTACCTCTCATAGGGCATATTGACTTAAAAAGTCTACATTAGTATGAACAAAATATAATGAAAGTTTTGCGTTTTTCTTTTTCAGACAAATGAGGCGTAAATCCTAAAAAGTCATATTGCACTATTACATTTATGGACTATGGTCACAGATTACTGCTCAAGCTCTCAAAATTATTCGCTCTTGTAGTTGAATTTAGCAATTCCTATATTCAAATTACAAGATCATTTTGGCTATCAAACTCGACTACAGCCCAATTGGGTGCTTGCACTAATTTTGTAAGTTCAATATTCACAATTTTTATGTTTTATAGAGTCAAATTAAAATTGCATCTCAATTAATTTCACTTATATGTATATATTTATACCTATATTTAGGATCAAGTTGACTCCCTTAAAAAGGAAATTAAATTAGAAAATGTCATGTAATTAACTCATTGTTCAAGCAGTAAAACCCATTTCAATGACTGGTGTTCACCAATATGACTAACATTGGCTATTAAAATAAAAGGGTATGGAACTCTACACATAGTTGGAAATATTGAATTAAAAACTTACATTAAAATGGACAAAATATGTTAAAGATCTGCGTGTTTTTTGGACAGATGAAAAGTAAGTCCCAAAATGTCACTATAGTTACTTAAAACAACTGCAGGCACAAATTTTTGGTTTAATTGTCAAAATTGTTGGCCAATGTGGTTGAGTTTAGCAATTCTCAAACGCAAAGTAGAAGATCATTGCCGCAATTAAACTTGACTATACTCATAAAAGACTTAAAACAAAAACAACAGAGAAGAAAAGTTAAAAAAAAAAAAAAAAAAAAAAAATTCCCACCCAAAAGAAACCAGAAATGTGAGTAGGTACTAAATTCTATTTAATAATTTTGATTTCATTTAATCCCACTTAAGAGTTACTCACGTCTCTTATTGAGTTAGCTTAACTCTTTTAGTAGAAAAATTAAATTAAAAAATCTCGTGTAATTAAATTATTAGTCAAGCAAACAAATTCTTGTAAATGACTTACATGTTTACTAATAATATGTCTTATCCTATCTTTCAAAACAAAACGTACGAGACTTTACCTGTAATTGGGTATATCTTAACATTATATAGACAAAAAGGAGCGTCATTGTTTCCTGCTTTGTTTTTGGATTAAGTTGTACCAACATGCTTAAAGGGAAAGAAGTGTAATTAAATCAGGAAACTTTTTATTTTTTTACGTCACTTAAAAAAATATTTATACAAGGTAATCATGGAATTTAGTCGAGGAAAATATTATTATTTACAAATAAAATATTTTTTTTAACAGAATTGAATAATAATATTATTTTACTTGTTTCATCAAACACAATTTATTTCATGAAGCCTAGTAAATAAATAATTAATTAACGTACAAATTTAATCACAATGCTTTTTAATTAATTTAACTCAATTTAAACTTGGTTATAATCCAAATTAGCTGTTAAACTTAGTTAAAGGAAAATATTGTAGATACTGATTGACAAGAAATGAATGTGGAGGTAGATTATAAACCAAAGGATGATAAAGCACCACATAAGTTGAATGGGGGCAAAATCCGAATTCAAATCTACAAAAACTCAAATTTACTAAAGCCCAAATGGCGATTAATATTACAATTGTATATAACTTTAATAATCTATAATCATAAATTAACATTATAATAAATTAAAATCCTAATTAATCTCATTAAACCTAATTAAGAAAAATTCAATGCTTTTATTTCTTTCCACGAGTCGCAAATCTAGACCTCAAGCTAACGGCTCTCTCTCTCTCTCTCTCTCTCCGTTGCAGGCGACAGAAAGCAAATCAGATCAGACGACGCCCTCGTCCGGCGATAGACATCGTGTCCTTTGCCACCATCCGCTCTCTCTCTTTCTCTTCGCTTTCAATTTCAGTTGCCCAATTCGACTCAGATTGTAAATTTTGCAAATTAGGATTATAATTTATTATAATGTTTACATATAAGTATAAATAATTAAAATTATATATAATTATAATATTAATTACCGTTCGAGTTTTAAGTGTGTTTTCTCACTTTTTAATCTCTAGTCCATTCCAACATTTCTTTCTTGTCAACGTATTATGTCAATAATTTAAATATTTTTCGTCAATTAAGTTTAATGGTTAGTTAGAATTAATTTAAAAGAAAAATTAAAAATTATTATTTTTAAAAAATAAGATTAAATATGTTGAAAAGCCGAAAATTGTGGATAGATTTATACATGAATCCATAAATAAAACCGGAAAGAATTAAAAAACAAAAAAAAAAAAAAAAAACAAGAAAACACCAAATGGAGAGAAAAAGAGAGTCAAAATTTGCAGTCGAAACCGTCCCCCAAGAAACAAAAACCGAAATGAACCAAATTGCTTGCAATCTAAGGCATCCACCTGTTTCTTCGCCATCAATCAATTAAATTGGAGCCTTATCTCTCTTGAAACCCCACTTCCCATCACACCAATTTTTGGTTTCTCCCACCTCCCGTTTAACTTTACCCCTCGCCACCCCCCCCCTTCCCACCCCACTCCACTCCCCCCAAACACCATGAGTTCTGAGACGCACGCTCCACCGGAGACGTCGGCGATGGTGGGCGCCTCAAAGCCAGCGCCGGCACCAGCCAAGCCGACTACCGCTTTGGCTCCTGGGTTTCGGTTCCACCCGACGGACGAGGAGCTTGTCAGCTATTACTTGAAACGGAAGGTTTCTAGCAAGCCTGTCCGTTTTGAGGCCATCGCAGAAGTCGATATTTACAAGAACGAGCCTTGGGAGCTGGCAGGTCGCCTCCTCTCTAATTTTTGACTATTTTCTTTCTTTCGAAAAGAATTCTTTCATTTTTATTGACATTTTTAGGTGCTTATTTATGTTTGCTTGATTAGTGTACAGTTTACTTCTGTTGTTCTTCCTTTTTAAAAAAAAAAAAAAAAAAATTTTTTTTTTTGCATTTTTCTTGTTTCTTTTTAATTCTCCCTCAAGTAAATTAGCTTCCGGTTGCTTGCTGGCGTACTCATTTTATGCCTTCCCCTCCTAATTTGATGTGGGTGTGTGGGTGTATGAAAGGGTGAGTTTTGGGCTATATTATGTCCTTAATTTGTCCTGATTTTATTTTTCCTTTAGGGTTTTCTTTTTCTTTAAAAAAAATTTCCCTTTTCCGTGCAATGTGCTTATACATATGGCTTCCAGCATCTTCGGTTGGTCGTTTTGTAGCTGAGGATTATTTTATTTTATTTTATTTTTTGGGTATCTTGTTGCTTTTGGTGTACAAGTTTGGGGACTGAAGGCTTCTCAGTCTGGGTCTCTCTTCTCTCCTCTCTTTCTCTCTCTCTCTCTGTTTTTTTTTTATGTTGGTTTTTTTGGGTGGGTGGGAGGGGGTTGTGTGGTTTATTAGCTTGATGCTGTTGATCTTTGTTCTTGATCGTAACTCTTGAATTAGGCCTCCACCAGGATGGTAATTAGATATGTTGGTTGCAGATAAGTCAAGGTTGAAAACCAGGGATCAAGAGTGGTACTTTTTTTGTGCATTGGACAAAAAGTATGGAAATGGGGCAAGAATGAATAGAGCCACAGGCCATGGTTACTGGAAAGCTACTGGCAAGGACAGGGAGATTCGACGGGACTTGCATCTCATAGCAATGAAGAAAACTCTTGTGTTTCATAGTGGTCGTGCCCCTGGTGGGCAGCGCACCAATTGGGTAATGCATGAGTATAGACTTGCTGATGAAGAATTGGAAAGAATTGGTGTCACACAGGTAGGTCAATAAAAAGAATTTGTTGATGGTTTTGGCAATGCAGCTTTCTGTTTGGTTGCATGGATGTGTAAGGACATCGAGGGAAAATCTGTGTATGCATGCAATTTTGACTCAAAATCCATGGAAAAACTTCAAGAATATATTTAGCCCAGCCTACCAAAGTTTTATACTCCCTCATGTATCTATTGATGTTTGTATTTGACGTGAATTGTGTTGCATATGATTTTTTTAGTTTATATGTTTCATTACTTTTGTTTTCTTTTGTCATTCTTGGTGACTTTGTTATTCCTTCCTGCATTGGGAATCTTGGTAATCTGATTCATTTGTTGTTTTGTTTTGGGTGAAGAACGATTCATATGTGCTCTGTAGAGTATTTCACAAGAACAACATAGGACCACCAAACGGGAACCGTTATGCTCCATATATGGAGGAAGAGTGGGATGATGGTCACTCAGCTTTTATTCCAAGTGCAGATCCTGTGGATGAAGTAGTGACTGGCCGTGATGCTTCCCGAGTGAATCGGGTTGAGCAGGTATGTGCTCTTCATTTGTCTAATGTGCAGATAATAGAGAAAAAGTGAGCAAATCTGAATTAAATTTTGGAAGATACAAGCACATTGTGGAGAGTGGAAATTGCTAGCCATGGGCTTAAAGTCAGAAATCAAATGGAGGAGTGAAAAGAGCAAAATAATTTTTGTCTCTCTTATGCCCTTGTCATCTCCAAGCACATTGTAGGTAGCAAAACAGTTGCTATCTTTAGGCTTAGCTAAATATTCTCTTCAGAAAAGGGTGTCTCTACCCATTCAACTTTTTTAAGCTATACATTCCTAGCAACACGCCAATTTTGTTTGTGCATCTCTTATGCCCTTCTCATCTCCAATGACTCTCTTGTAACCCCTTGATCAAGAGAATTCTTTTCTGGGACAAGCAATGTCCCTTTTCTTAATAATTATGATATGCTGTACATTGCTTAAGAAACAATAACCTCATCAGGATTGATGAAAGTCAGTGCTTTAAGGTGATAAATTTTACAAGAAGACACCACTCCTTTGGTTGCCTGAGGAGATCACCACTGCTTTCTTCTTCATACAATTCCATCCTATTCTTTTCCCTTGCTCTACCAACCAAATTCTTCCTATCTACGTAAGCAGTGAAAATCTTGAAAAATAGTTCCTTTGTATCACTAAAAAGAAGTTACCTGGTGAATTAATCTGGTTAAATGGCAGACTACAACTGGGTAATAGAAGTTTATGTGTTGCCATATAAAGAAATGGATTTGCAGTTCGCAGCCATACAAGCCGGTGTGAGGGTATAATGTCTGTTATGGCAGTTACAGTCCTTACATTAGGCCACCATGGTTTACAGCACTTAAAAAACTTGGGTAGAATCCTAGAACATGTATAACATTAATGACATTTCTTCTTCTTTTTTCAAGAAAAAAAATATAGATTTCATTCTTTGGCATTTGTGTTAGAATGATAACTACTTGAGGTCGTCAAAGATATTGTTGGCTTCCAGAAGGGAAATATGAGTTGAAAGTAGGAACTGTTCAAGTTATGAAGGAACACTTGAAAATTAAAAAGGTAAAAGCGAATCTGAATTAAATTTTGGAAGATACAAGCACATTGTAGAGGGTGGAAATTGCTAGCCATAGGACCAAATGGAGGAGTGAAAAGAGCAAAATAATTTTTGCCTCTCCTATGCCCTTGTCATCTCCAAGCACATTGTAGGTAGCAAAACAGTTGCTATCTTTAGGCTTAGCTAAATATTCTCTTCAGAAAAGGGTGTCTCTACCCATTCAACTTTTTTAAGCTATACATTCCTAGCAACATGCCAATTTTGTTTGTGCATCTCTTATGCCCTTCTCATCTCCAATGACTCTCTTGTAACCCCTTGAACAAGAGAATTCTTTTCTGGGACAAGCAATGTCCTTTTTCTTAATAATTATGATATGCTGTACATTGCTTAAGAAACAATAACCTTGTCAGGATTGATGAAAGTCAGTGCTTTAAGGTGATAAATTTTACAAGAAGACGCCACTCCTTTGGTTCCCTGAGGAGATCACCACCACTTTCTTCATTCATACAACCATCCTATTCTTTTCCCTTGCTCTACCAACCAAATTCTTCCTATCTACGTAAGCAGTGAAAATCTTTGAAAAATAGCTCCTCTGTATCACTAAAAAGAAGTTATCTGGTAAATTAATCTGGTTAAATGGCGGACTATAACCGGGTAATGGAAGTTAATGTGTTGCCATATAAAGAAATGGATTTGCAGTTTGCAGCCGTACAGGCCGGTGGGAGGGTATAATGTCTGTTATGGCAGTTACGGTCCTTACATTAGGCCACCATGGTTTACAGCACTTAAAAACCTTGGGTCGGATCTTAGAACATGTATAACATTAATGGCATTTCTTTTTCGGTCTTTTTAAAAAGGTAAAAGCAGGTAGAGTTGAATTGCTACTGGCTACAATTTTAAATATTTAAGTTATTACTAATGTACCTATTGTTGCTGGTCTGGTTCAAGCGTGATACTTTTCTGTATATCACTTTGTGCTAGGTAGCTATCGGACAAGTGACACTTAACTATATAACTGCCTTTACTGGAACTTGGCAGATATCAACAGCACAAAGTTTGCCTACACAAAATTGTTTATAATGCTTTGGACAGTAACAATGGTTGCTTGAATGTGGATTTGTTAGAGAGTAAATTTGTAGCTGTGACATGAGCTGGCATATTGCAGAGATTTTTATTTCACCTTATATGAGGGAATTGTATTTGCCTGATCTTAGAAACTTTGGCCACAAAATCTTTCTTCCTCTTTAATGGAAAGATATTGGGCATGTACGGTGCAAGAAACAAAGTCTATGGAAGCGATTTCCTTTTCATACACAGCCGAATCTAATATATTGGTGTCACAATGTCAAATATGCCTATTGTTTTATATTTTGCTCATTAGGCTATAATTGGTTTATGGGGCTGCATTTATTAGTATGCATGACATTGCTGCTTGAAATTAAATTTTGTTGTTGAGGCTTCATCAAACCCTAAACTTGATGGATCTTTTGATTTGCAGGAGACCCTCGACTTGGATCTCCGAATTGGTGAACTTCCAAGGAAATCCCCAAATGTTTTGCCTGTGTGCAAAAGTGAAAGGGAGGAGGATTGTCCTCCCCTGTGTGTGCTCAACACAGAAGCACCCTTCGCTTTACTCAAGTACAAACGGAGAAAGAATAATAACGATGTGGGTTCTAACCATTCCAATGCTTCGGATGATTCAATCATGACATTGCAGGGTCCTAGCTCCTCTTCAACAACAACAGCAGAAACCACTGTAGAGACGATGGCAACATCGGTAGCAACAAGGACTGCAATATCTGCATTATTGGAATTTTCTCGACAGGAACCTATTGAACCCAAAGAAAGTCCCAGTGAATCTCCATCTACATTTGATGTTGCTAATCTTGATCAGCATATGCCTCCTGGCTGCATGAAATTTGTTCATGATCTGCAGGATGAGATCCGTAAGATTTCTGTCGAAAGAGAGTCGCTGAGGCTTGATATGATGGGTGCTCAAGCCATGATTAACATTCTTCAATCTCGAATTGGTTCTCTCACAAAGGAGAATGAGGATCTGAAAGGGAGCATCCAGGATGATGGTGAGAAGAAGCAAGAATGAGCATTCAACATGTCCGATGAGTATTATCGCATGTGTGTTCTTATCTTGCATGAAATGCCAACCCCCTATGAGCCTTTTTCTTCCTCAAATCAAATGGCTTCTGCATCCGGAACATCATCATTTTGTTATCATGTTTAATAGCTTCCTGTTGTAAGGGAATCAAACTGGTGGATTTTGTTTCTGTAGTTGGTAACCTAGAATAAGCTAGTTTAAGCTGAAGCCTTCGTACAGTTCTTAATCAGTGGTTTAAAGTAGTTTATGGACTCTGCAATCGACTTTCCTGATGTATTGATCCATGCCTTGGAAAAGTTCTTGTATGAGGTCCAAGTGGAGGTCTCAGTATCCAATAGCATGTGGCTTGAGATTGGAAAGTGAAAAACACGAACAAGTTGGATTGCTTTTGATACAAGAAAATCGAGAGAAATACAATTATTGGCAAGCGGTTGGCTAAAAAATAAAAAAAACTCAATCAGGTTAAACTAATTCAATCACGCATGTTAAATAAATAGCCCATGAAGCCACACCATGTCAACATCCCATTGGATAAAACAAAAGTTAAACAAACACGATTAAACATGCTACCTGACATTGTCCTTGTAGACACATCATGTCAACGTTTTGTTTTGTTTTAAGTCTTTTTAACGTAGATCGTTGAAAATGACTTGATTGAAATTGTACTTAAAATTAATTGGTGTAATTGCAACAAATTAAAATCCATGCACCAAAAAATAAAATATAAAAATCTGGCTGTCCAATTGAACTTTAATCGCAATGATTAACAATGTAAATTGCCCGCCAATAACCATACAAAAGATTTCTTCTTTTTTTTTTTTTTTTTTTTTAAATTCAAAACCTGAACATATCATGTCATAAAACTATAATATTCAATTTGCTTAAGTTTTCATAAGAAAGATGTGGATCGAGAGTGTTTGCATATTGGTTATTGAAATAGATAATAACGAAAATGCTCCTCAAATTAATCTTACAATAATACGTTACTGCATTATTATTTTATTCCAAACCATCTTGTTGTTTTCTAGGATTAAAATATTAAAAAATAATAAAATGTACATATAAATAATTTAACTAATTAAATAAATAACTTTTCTGATATATCAAAAATAATATGCAAGCAAATGATAAAACAAATTTAACACTTTAGATTTTGGTTTAATAGAAAAATCATCATTGTCTACAAGGAAAAGGAAATTATAGACACAAAAAAAAAAAGAACCAAAATATTCAAATAAAAATTTAATAAATTCATGGATATTTATGTAGTTATTATGCGTACAGTATATAAAAGTTGCTGCCCAAAAATGCCTTATTTAAATCTATGACGGGCAACTAGTTGGACCGCAGACCGGAAGAAAGAAACCGATATAAAAAGAGACACAAACAGGAACGGCGTCGTTCGGTAGGGTTTAAAATCCGGGTACACGCGGCCCGCCCATCGAAGCGACCCGTCCGAGACGCCTCCCCGCCTCTCCCCTCTCTATTTGGCCCTCTCTGTGGGAGCGTCTGTCTATGTTGAGACGGCTGTATTAGCGATTGTAGATTAAGGTTAAAAAAAAAAAAGGAAGAAAGTAAGCTTTCAAAAAAAAAAAAAATCATCGATTTTACGATTTTATTCTTATTATTATTATTATTATTATTTATTCTTGATTGAACGATGAATAAGCACAAGCTTTTATGGATGTCCTCTCCTTTGTTTTTTTGGGTTTTTTTTGTAGTATTGTTTGATTGATCTTACGTTGTTTCAGTTATTATTGTTCTCGGTGTCCATATTTTCGGTTGGGACAATTCTTCCAACATGGCAACGAGTAAGTACCTTAATCAACGTCGGTATTTGTTATGTTGTGGTGTTCTGGTCTAATTGGTTCATTGTTTCACGTGAGTAAGGTTGCTTTTCCAATTTTCAAAATTTCTCGTGATCTTTGACTGCTTGCAGGGCTTCAGTTCGAGAATTCGTGCGAAGTTGGGGTATTTTCCAAGCTGACTAATGCATACTGCTTAGTTGCCATCGGTGGATCTGAAAGCTTTTACAGGTAATCTAACGACGACAACTTTTTCAATTTGCTTATGGCAAGTAACGAAGCATATTGCGATGTCACTTTAAATGGATTAATGGATTATGGTATTTCTGTGTATTTCAGTGTTTTTGAGGCAGAATTGGCTGATGTTATTCCCGTTGTTAAGACGTCGATTGGAGGCACCAGGATAGTTGGACGGCTCTGTGCGGGTGAGGATTCTCAATGTCCTTTTAGCTTTACCTCATTGTCATTGGGTTTGCTTGTACTTCTTGCGATGCTTACCGCCAGGGTTTTCTATTGGCAGGAAACAAGAATGGGCTTCTTGTGCCGCACACCACCACTGACCAAGGTGATTGTGATGATTTGTCGGATAATCAAAAGATTGTTTATTATTCCTTTTATCTTTGGTTGCATCTGTCTGAATTATACCTGCTGCTCATGCTTTATTTGATTATTAGGTTTCTCTGTGTGCCATGCAATGCTAGTTTTTGCTAATATGGCCTTACATTGAGCCAAAAGGATTCATCTTGCACTGAACCATCACTTCAAAATGCTTTTGACTAAAGTTTAACCACCCACCTTATTTATTGGGTTGCTGGGAAGAAAGGGATATAGATGGGGAAGGTTGAGGAATTGAGTGTTTTCACTGTGTTTTGGTTTGGATTTGTCTTTTGGAACAACTGCATGGCTAACTAAGCCTAATTGTTATCAGTTTATTCTTTGTGGTGAGAGTATACATGCTTAAAAAATTCTTGAGCCTTATCCCAAGAGTTTCTGAAAACAATAATGGCCATGATCTTGCCATAACTTTTGTTTTATGAATTCCCTTTTAAGAACCTTTTCTTGGGCATCGTGCCTGTTAGATCTACAATTGCAGCTTGTTTTAACATGGTCAGAATTAGGAATAATATTACCTTTTGATTTTTTTTAGCTTCATGTAGGCCAGGCAGCAGTTTGACTTATAAGCATTACAGGAATGCAAGAAAACTTACTTTAGTTTTTGTAGGACAATTATTACTTGTTTATTTATGCATATTCACATGTTGGGACATGCTTGTTTCTTTATGGTAGTGACCTTATGTTCTTGTTGCCTTGCTTTTTTCTGTAAAAGAACTCCAGCACTTGAGGAACAGTTTACCTGATAAAGTTGTTGTTCAGCGCATAGAGGAGAGACTGTCTGCCCTGGGGAATTGCATAGCCTGCAATGATCATGTTGCCCTTGCACACACTGATCTGGACAGGGTAAGGTTTCATATCCCTTTTCATTTTCTTGAAACGAGAACTGAGTTCTTCTGGTGCTTATTTAGGGCTAATTGTTGAGGGGTCTGGAAAAGGTACTTGAATTTGAGGGTGGACCAAGTTTAATATTCTTTGATGAAGATGGAAATATGCCATCCTTTGTTGAAAAACTGTACTTGACCTTCAAAGCTTGAAGTGGTTTTGTGATCTGATTTGTTCTTTTTGAACTAGCTGGCTGATCCCCCACTGCTTCACTGATCTATAAAATTTTGCCAAAAATGACTGCTTAATAGATATGTAGAGGAGATAAAAGAAACTGGAAATGTATCTCCCAGTGAAATTCTGCTTTATATGCTTTAAACTCCCTCTGTAAAAGATCCTTTCAACATCTCTTCCCTGGAATGGCTGATGTAAATTTGTGGGAAGGATAATTCTGATGTTTTTTTATTACATGGTGCAAGCACTTTCTAGTTATATGTTTATAAATTGCTTAATTTCTGCTGGTCTGGGCCTACTTTGACCAGGAAACAGAGGAGATTATTGCTGATGTTCTTGGAGTTGAAGTTTTCAGGCAAACTGTTGCTGGTAACATTCTTGTGGGCAGCTATTGTGCCTTCTCCAACAGAGGTGGCTTGGTAAGGGAACTTTATCTCTTCTTGAATTGGTGTTCAAGAATAGTCATGGCTTTGCTCTTAACCTCCTGCCTTTTGCCTCATTCACCAAAATATTGTATTGGCTCAGGTCCATCCACACACATCGATAGAAGACTTGGATGAACTTTCCACACTTCTACAGGTCCCATTGGTTGCTGGTACAGTTAACCGTGGTAGTGAAGTTATAGCTGCTGGGATGGTTGTGAATGACTGGACGGCATTCTGTGGGTCAGACACCACCGCAACAGAACTCTCTGTCATGGAGAACGTCTTCAAGTTGAGGGAAGCTCAACCTAGTGCTATTGTTGATGAGATGAGGAAATCATTAATTGACAGTTGTGTCTAACTTGATACCAGTCCCTGTTCTTATCCATGAATAACACCCTACAATGTTTGTTTTTTTGGCCCCACAGGGGGGGTGGTGGGGGAGGGGGAATGTGTTGATCTTTTATATCAAGAAAGAGAGATCATTTTATGTTGGATAATCTTTGTTTAGGGGCTTCTTCATGCTCAGACCGCTGGTGCTTGTTATGTATTTTATAAAACTTCAATTGTACTATATGATGTCTTACACGTTCATCCTTGGTTTTTATGTATATCGTGTGCCTAATTTCACTTTGTGTTTTTCGATTGATGTGGGGTTGGAATTTTATATTTTATCTCAAATTCTACTGTAGGCGATGGTTAGCTTGTACTTAATCTCACTTTTGGTTTAAATAATTTGGATTAACTTAAAAACTTAAACAAGTAGCGTTGTACAGAAATCGGTACGGGGGATCCAAGGGTGCACGTTATGGCACAATTTTTACTCTCCCTCAAGGAAAAGGAATATTCATTTTCACTTGCGTCTGCTTGGAATTATTGAACTTCTCTTCTTGTTTTCTCTTTTTGGCCAGAACTAGGAAATAACAAAATAATTAATTAATTATTACCAGTGAGATGAAAAAAAAAAAAAGAACAATAATCAACTTGAAAGAGAAAAGTTTTGAAACTGAAAAGCTAACGGAATTGATGAAGACCGACCGTCCGACCGACCCGTCGCCCCGCACTCATCCCTTCTTCGCTACCTCGACCGACGTGTGCAGTTACGTCAGTTCCCCCCCGACCCACCTTCGGCCTTAAGGAATCATGCCCGCTCTCAAATATCCGAACTTAAAAAAGAGGGGAGATATCTCGCATGTACAGGCCCATCGGGATTGACATCAAACACTGGCCCACGTGGCACCGTCTCGTTCGCGCCACATAATCTAGAAACGTCCGAAACGCATGGTAGGCCATGCCCTTAACCGTCACTATAATTTTGCTCACCAATTTTCTCCCCAAAGAAAACAGGAAAGTAAACAAAGTCTCCAGTATTAACAACAGCCAGCTTCTTCTCCAATCGGAATTTCAACCAAATTAAATTGGCTTGATTTTCATCTACCTTTTTTTTCTTTAAAATTCTTCAAAATTTAAAACCACAGTTAGTATTTATTTTCTTTTCCTTTTTCTTTTTGGGGTTTTGTTTTGGTCGTTTGTGATTGATCCGTTTGATGGCCCGTGGTCACTCGGCGACATTTCTGGCTCCGGGGTTCCGATTTCACCCGACGGATGAGGAACTCTTACGGTACTACCTGAAACGGAAGCTCGCGAACAAGCCTTTCCGTTTCGACCCAATCTCCGTCATCGACATCTACAAATCCGAGCCTTGGGATCTTCCAGGTCTGACACAGGCTTCTTGTAACTCTCTTTGGCTTCCACCGTGTCTGTACGTCTGACTCGTTATTGGTGTGTGATTTCGGGATTAGGTTAAATTTTATAAGTATAGGGTATGTATGATTCATGGTCAAAATAATTGGCTTTATTTACTATTAAATTTTATTGGCAATGAATCCAGGAACATTTTTTTTTTTTTTTATTCTGGTGACAATAAAATTTTCAGGCGCGAACTCGGTTACTATAACGTTTTTGGAGATCAAAAGCGGGTCGAGGTTCTATATTTGAATGGGAAATGGCTGATTTGCGGGACCCACCCCCCGGGCCGCCAAAAAAAACAAAACTTTTCTTTCTTTTTCCCTGAGGTTGTATTGACATTTGCTTGTTTAGTGTATCTTGAAATATGGATATCATATCTTAAAAACTCTGTCAGCCTATATTCTTATTACCAGACAGGAAGGGGAGTTTAGTTCGTTGTTCCAGAGGTATTGGCGAATCTTTTTCTTCTTTGTAGAAAGTTAATTCTGCATTGATTTAGCAATTGCTCTGTTAGTATTCAGTCTGTTGTTTCCTACTGTCAGTGGGCTTTAGAGTTAGGTGCCTTCTATTAGCTTTGTAGCTTTATAAGTTTTTCAGGCTTTGCAGCAGGTAGGCAGCTTGCTTGACTATTCTCTTGAATACCCAATTCCCATTTTTATAAGTGAAAGGAGGGGTGACTATTAGATAAGGTAGAGATTAGAGATTGTATGATAACAATTCTCATTGGTATGTCTTTCTCTCTTTGGTGAGTGCTTTAGCCAAGTCAAAGTTGAAGAGCAGAGATTTGGAGTGGTACTTTTTTAGTGCCTTAGATAGAAAGTATAGCAATGGGTCAAAGACCAACCGTGCTACTGAGAAAGGGTACTGGAAGACGACTGGAAAGGATCGGTCTATTCATAGCAACTCTCAAGTAGTGGGAATGAAGAAGACCCTTGTATATCACCAAGGGCGTGCCCCACGTGGTGAGCGCACCAATTGGGTGATGCATGAATACCGCCTTGTTGAGAAAGAATTGGAGAAAACGGGAATCACACAAGTGAGATTAAATTAAATAGCAAAATTCAGTTCCTTTTTTATATTTTCTGGGGAAAAAAGAAAAGCTGGGGTAGTGGGAGGGGGGTATTTCCTTGGTCAGCCATGTATTTATTGTGTTTTTTCTGGCTGGGTGGGGAAGGATGCTTTTGTTCTGTGCAGGATTTTCCAAAAGAGTGGAACAGGGCCGAAGAATGGTGAGCAGTATGGAGCACCATTTGTTGAGGAGGAATGGGATGATGATGAGGTTGCTGTGTTACCAGGTGAAGAACTGGTGGTGTCTGATGAAGTGTTGGTCGTTGATGATGAATTTGTGGAAACAAATGACCTCGATCAGGTTTGTACTCATCTGATATGTTATGTTTAATGATGTTGGCTTGGTTGGAAATCAAGAGGAATGTTGAAATTTACATGTTCAAATACTTGCTATCCATGCTATGGTTTCAGGCTTATAGGATTTTTTTTGTGTTCACATGACAGCACAAGCTGATTGTATACTATATCCTTCACATTCTTTATCATGTCTTTTGGAGTCAAACAGGTCCTATATACTATAATAATGTGCATAGATATTGTTTATAGAATCAATCCTGACAGTTATAAGCTGATCTATTTGTTGTATTGAAGGAGAAATTTAATAATACTTCTTTATTGTGGTTAATGTATTGGTCACTGAATTTGAAGATCATTGTGTCATCAAGCTTTGAGGAGATGTCTTTTTTGTATGGTAGTTATTAGTCGGTACTCTATCATGTTGATGTTCTACCATGGCAATTACTTGTTACCTTTTGAGTACTTATGAGGTGTTACCTATGTCCTTCTTCATTGACCATGACTCATACATTTTTGGCAGAATCTTGACACTGGAATTTTGTCTGAAAATGGTACTTTTCCATTGAACTCCTACAATGGAGATGTGGGGCACTACAATCGTTTTGGTGAAGATGATCAAAATCCAAATTACAGTAATTTCAGTGAAGATGATCAAAAGCCTATTATAGACTGGGGCCAAGCTATGGGTGTTTCAGACCTGCCAGTTGACCAAAACTTTTTAGATCTACCAGGGCAATATGAACTGGGTGCAGAAGCCATAAAAAATGAATATATTGCAGTATCAGGCAATAATGTCAATGTCGCTGACATGAATAAATTGATTGATGGACCATACTTGGATGCTAATGATAGCCTTCCAGTAACTGAAGGATTTTTCCTCGAAGCTAATGATCTTTCAAATCCCACAGATCCAGATTGTGGAGGAGAATTCACAGGTTTTGAGATGGTTGATGAGTATCTCAATTTCTTTGATGCTTGTGATGAGAATACAATATTAGATCTTTCTGAAATCATGGGAAGTGAAAATGTGAATTCTGACCAGGAACTGCAACTCCAGAAGGTAAATAATGTTGTAGTTCTAAAGTTCTAGATGCCTTTTTCACATATTTTGATATGGGATATTAATTCTCTCCAATATCAGGATGTAAATGGAGAAACTGAGGAAACACAGTTGGCAAGCCAGAAATTGTTGGAAGGAAATGGTAACACAAAAGCATCCTCCTCGAAGCAAAATTCAAATGCCACTGAGTTTGAGTCCAGTATGTTTAGATCTGAATTTGATATATCATCATGGGACACTAGATTGTTATTTTGTTTGTTAACTAGTTTATTTAGGAATGCAGGATTTATCCCTTCATATTCAACTGCTTTTTGGTCTGGGCTTATTTTTCTCAATCTATCTGTGGTGCAGATACGAAATATCCATTTATTAAGCAGGTCAGTCATATGTTGGGTGGCATTCCTGCACCTCCTGCATTTGCATCTGAGTTCCCTATCAAGGATGCAGCACTCCGATTAAATGCAGCACAAGCTTCCAGCTCTGTACATGTTACTGCTGTCCTGATAAGAATACAGAACACCAGTTTAGGTGGTAATGGAATGGACTGGTCACCAGGAAAGAATGGGAATGTCAGTATCATTGTATCTTTTAGCTTGCCACAAGGTGATGCTAGGCCTGGCAGTTTGCAGCCAATATCTAGCTTTTTCTCAGGCAAGACAGGGTCTGTGATGTCAGGAAGTTGGCTCTTCTTAATGTTCTTCTGGGTCTTACTTTTTGCGGCCAGTTTTAAGACTGGTACGTATATATGTGCCAAGTAATCCACGGATGATGTAGCTGGCTCAAAAACATCCAAAATTGTTTCCTGGGTCAAACTTTCTTGGGGGTTGATTAGTAGTTAATCCCCTTTCTAGGTTAATTAGGTTAGCATGCTTTTTATCAAATTTGTTGTTTAAATTAAACTGTGAACTTTCTAATGTAATTTACGAGCATTGCTGCACGCAAGGTGCATCTTGGGTAGGATGTTCTACAGACATTATGTTGTTGCTGGGTGATTGCTGACAGACTTAAGAGCACGATCCTTGGTCGGTAAGTTTTCCTAAACAGATAAATCTGGGAGGTCAGGGGGAATACCATTTTGTATGAGAGTTGACGCATATATTCTTTATTAGCTTCTTGATTATCTGCGGAATGCGATTCAATGGTTTTGAATTATTCTGTTCATGCGGAAGGTTTATTCTAAGGTACATCTTCATTAAGTATTTTGTTTATGACATTTCTTGTGTGGGGTGTTGAAGATCTGATCTTTGTCGTGGATTGTGCCTTATAAACTCAATATACTTGTTTTGTATTTGGGCTCTGAGATTAAATGCGGGCCAGCAACAAGTAGTTGAAGAGCAATTGCCGTGGCATGGCCCATTCTCCCTGTTTTCCTCTTAGAAAAGGGCCACGTTTAACAGGTTATAGAGGCTTTTTCTCGGTTTTTCCCTCCTGAGCATAGATACTCCCGGGTGAAAAGCATCATAGGAACAGGAAGATCACGGCTTTCTGGATTTAATTCAGGCCGGCGAAGTCAAATACCGAAGGGTCCAAATTATTCAGGTTCATCTGATGCAATTGCCCCTGGTAGGCCATACACAAGGGTCCAAATTATTCAGGTTCATTTGATGCAATTGCCCCTGGTAGGCCATACACAGTGATTGCAAACCGTAGTTAAAATATTAACTTTTCCAATGTGCCCAAAAAAATAATAACAATAACAAAAGCGCCCAAAGCCATGATTTCTGACAATTAGATGGTAATGATATTTAATCCCTTACCAAGAGTTGGACTATAATCGTTTCTCTCAAAATTTTATCAAATTGGGTTTTCTAATTTGACAAATACTCAACAAATTGTTTTTATTAAGATGCTCAGCAGCTCCACTTCTACAGGCTATCAGAAGTATTCTTCAAACAAGATGCTCCATATGTATTACATTTCTCCAGGAAGCATTGTGTCCTCCGGTATATCACAGAAGGCAACACCCTAGAAAATGCAGAACAATTGAGGTTAGTGGTCTGGTGGTATCAACGCATGGAAGAGAACTCAGAGAAATAAAAAAACTACCTCTCCTGTGAGGTGGGCCACGCATCTCTTCTCAGCTAACAATTCAGCTTCAGTCTGCAAAATATTAGGTTAGGCGATAATGTGTGCAAAATGCTAGATGTAGGAGCATAAGGTTGATAGTTTATTAACCTGGCAAGCCAATTAGAACATTCCTTTGAATTCTGTGAAGTTAAAGGACTAATATGAGGTCCAGTTAGTCAGTAAAACAAAAGCATACCTTTGAAATTCGTCTAAGGAGGTAGTCATCAAATATTACGTCCTTGACAAGTTCATAATCGCCATCTCCCTGCGAATGGATCAATTCATAGGGATGACTTATGAGAAGGAAAGCCAAAGGACAAAAAGCGATGAAAAGAAACTTAATAAGAATGAACAGTGACAAACATGAGTTTACTGAAGAAGGAAGGGTTAAAAGAAGAAACTTACTTTTGATCTGCATGGCACGCTGAAAACTAAACCTTCTGCTATGCCATAAGGATTCCCATTGGAATAAACCTAAATTTGCATGTAAACCATCAGACTACAATGCCAGAGAACCTTTGATAAAATGAAGCTTGTTATAATTGCATCTCCATCAAATCCTATCATTATGTGAGAGATGTTCCTATACGTGAGACCCTTTTTTCTTTTCAACAATGAGCAAAGAGAAGGAAGAGAGTTTGATTCAAACTCCCAATTATATGCACGACTGGATGGAGTCCTGAAATTTCTCCCCATTATGTTTCCTCAACTGAAAGTTTTCTTCAAAATATTCTGTTTTAAATTGAGAAAAATGACAAATGGATTTATCTCACTCATTTCTGAGGAAGTAGCCATCTGGTCGCCAAATTGATAGCATAATAATACACATGAGGTACTGTGTATAAGTTAACTTACGCCAGAAGAAAACCAATCACCCTCAGGAGTGGGAACTATTAGAGACTTAATGGCATCAACAATTGAAACAGAAGTTGATGCAGCTGATGATCGTCCCCATTTCTGAATTAGCACACCACCCCTCTGCAAATCAAAGTAGAAGTTTAGGGCTTAATAGTGTTGTAATCCTGCCAATTCAATAATATATTTATATTTGTGCTATTTTCATTGAAAAATCTAACCTTCTGGACCATCTCAGTGAATTCCTCTTCTAACCATTTGTGATCCTTGATAACCTCTTTGACAGGTAAGCCATTAATTCTAGCATTCAGAAAGTCTGGAACCTTTAAAAGAAGACAAAAATTATCTCTAGTATAACTCCAGTGGAATGTACTTTTCCTATTTCCCATGAGCAAGAGGACAAAAAAAAAAAAAAACCTGAGTTGTTGAGTGGTTTCCCCAGATGGTCATATTTGACACCTTGTCATAGAAAACACCTGCTTTTAGTGCAAGCTGCAAAATCATAGCCAAGGTAAACTATTAACTTTCAATAGTTATTACTCTGAATCATTACCATCGAAAAGGTTCTGGTCAAAAGCTACCCTACCTGGCATTTTGCCCTATTCTCATCCAACCGAGTCAAAGCATGGAAATTCTTTGCTGGTATATTTGGAGCATTTTTCAAACAAATAAGTGCACTGAGCAAAAAGAAAGGACACCAATTAGAGACAATGGCAAGAACTAGAAAACTAGATGTCAAGAAAACAATGTTACAAAGTATCAGCAAAATGATACTTCTTACTTTGTGTTGCAAGGGTTTCCCACTACTATCACTTTGACATTAGGAGAAGCAACAGCATTAAGAGCTTTACCCTGGTATATCCCAAATCAAGACTAAGTGCCAATTGGTGCTAACAGAAGTAAAATAAGATAAAAGGGGTGCTTATGAATAACAACCTGCTCAGCAAATATTTGCCCATTGATGTCCAATAAGCCAGCTCGCTCCATTCCAGGCCCTCGGGGCTTTGCTCCAATCAGAAGAGCCCAGTCTGCATCCTGAAATATTTCAAGAGGGTCTATTCCAATTTTCACTTCCCTCAACAAGGGATACAGGGAATCCTCAAGTTCCATAGCAACTCCTACAAGCATAAAGAAAGCCATGTGAAGATCATGACAAAATCTGATCTAGGCTGTCATTTTGTACAATAACAGTAATCAACTAGATGATAGTGCACTAGAGGAAACTTGAGGGACCATATGGAGAATGAAAAACAAAAAATTTAGTGTGACACTAAAATATGCCAATTTCTTTACAAGACCCTACCTTCAAGAGCTTGGAATGATCTCTCTGATCCCAGGAGTTTCAATGCAATTGGCTGGTCTTGCCCAAACACCTCACCAGATGCAAGCTAGAATCATCAAACAAGTTAGCACCCAAAATAATTATAAAGGTCCTGATTTGCATGGATTGAAAGCTTTTTGATTTACCCTCAATGACCATTCAAAAAGGCATAATATGACTAACAAGGGAAAAGAATGGAGTGATCATTAACACCAAGAAAACATGATATCATAGCATGATTAAACATGCACTTTATTGTTCTCAGAGACTGAACTACCAAGGCATGTTTCTAGCAGAGAACAGAGAACTAGCAGATCTAGAAAATAAAACTGTATTTTGTGAGCACTGAAAGATGATATTCTGTTTTACTCATTCCAAAATAAGGTACTGCAAATCCAACTTCAGATATGATAGAAAACACAGAGGACATCCAAGAATGTTTTTTCTTTTCCCTCCAACCCAAAACACCTGCTCATTTGTAAGCATTGATTTCTAAAGCTTTTCTTGTTACTTCAAAGTGTTTGCCTCTTGCAACTGGTGAACCCCTATTAATCAAGCATGATTACCCTTACACTATTCAGGGGGCACTATCAAGGAAGGAATATATCATATCCTAGAAGGGGTAAGTTAAAGCGTCATACATGCAAGCTACAATGGACTTGAGAAACTTCTCAACTTATCAACAAAAAAGCCTCACCTTAAAGAGAAGATGATTAGCTATCATTCCTGCAGCTCCTGAGACTGATACATTGACTAGTTTTTTCCATGACTTTGTCTGTTCTTCCTGCGAACATGTTACAACCAATATTTAAGAATCATCGCAACTCAAAATATATGTACGTACAACTGAAAAAGAAAAAAAAAAAAAAAAAAGAAGAAAAGGAAAGATATGTATGGCCATTTGGAACGAATACATATTCACAATGTGAAATATCAGTCACAGAACTGGTTAGCTCAGCTATCCACATGAATTTTCTAACTTTCAATAGAAAATCTCAAGCGAATTAGTGCCAGTTTAGTATCCTCTAATCCAACAGTAAATCAAGAATACATGATCCTAATACAACCAAATAAATAATTTACAAGAAAAACGTTACCAAATTTGGAAACCGCCCAAATGAGGAAGAAAGTATACGTAAAGGTTGTCAAAAATACATCTTGGAATCTCGAATCTGCCTAAAAACTAAATCTTCTAGATGTACAATTCATGTCAGGTCTTTGTATTTTATCGACGTGGGACTGTTACACTCTTTAGCACGCGGAACAGGGCAAGGTCCCACTAGCGCTAGGCAGCTCTGATGCTTTGTCTAAAAAACAGAAAAAAAAAAACATCTTATGACCTCAAATCCACTTAAAAATTCAAGCTCCTAGATGGAAAAGCTCGTAGACATTATTAGTAATGTCAGGTTTTTGTATTTTATTGACGTGGGACCTTTACACTCTTCAACAAAGGAAATGGATATTGTCATTGTAGGGTACATCAACAAACAGCATAAATGCACTTACACTGCCCGGAAAACTAGGGGAGATGGAGGCCATAGAAAAATCTAAATTCTTCCATTGCCAATAACAAGCATCCAGTTGACAAAGGCGTATTTACATCTGCACAAAATAAAGAAAGAAAAACAAAGAGTAGAAGCACATACAGCCTCGAGATCGTATGTTAGGCAGAAAACGCCGTAACAGTCGGATTTGCTATTGGGCTCTTCAGTCCGAACAGCAACCGAGGGCGCTTGACTGAAGAAAATGTAACTTGAGAAGGTTAAAAAAAAAAAAAAAACCAATAAAAACGAAATTGAAACGAGTTACTGGTAGAAGAAAAGGAAAAACAGGGCTTACTTCACAGAGCAAGTGACTTTGAAGGGTCGAGCACGAGGGACCGATCGAAACGAGAGGCGAAGGGTATCTGAAAGACGGGTCGTTGAGAGTGAGAGCTGAGAAGAGTGGAGACGACTGTTGGTGTATGAATACGAAGCAGAAGCAACAGCAGAGGATGTTAGCTCTGCAACTGCCATGGCTGCTGCAACAGCAGGGACACCTTTACAACAGAGACGGAGGTAGAAAGCCTTTTATCAGTTCACCTTCCTCCTCAAATAGAGATAAATATGGAAGAGGCTATGGTTTCCGACAAAGGGAGGGTGGAAGGGAGGGGCGTTGTATTAGAGGCTGTGATTTAGAGAGAGAAAAGTTGGAGAGAGAGCGAGGCTTGAAATTGAGAATGTGATTTTAAAGTAAGACTCAGATGCGCGCGGATAAGGCTATTGCGCAGGACACTTGTCGATAAGAGTGCATTTCACATGAAACCTACTAACCAATGATGGCTATGGCCTTAAGCTTTTATCACTGAGTTTTCATAATTAAAAAAAAAAAAAAAAAATATATATATATATATATATATATATATACAGAGAGAGAGAGAGAGAGAGAGAGAGAGAGAGAATTAAAACACAAAAATAAACACCGCCATTTCCAATTGGCATGGCGAGCTTTTTACTGTAATGTTTTCCACTGTATTTGCTTGCGCTCTCCGGTCTGTCCCTCTCACCGTATTAACAAATTCACCGACCCCACCATTTCCATTTGGCATTGGCATTGGCATTGACATTGAGCCATCATCGGTACTTCCAAGCTCTAGCAAGTTCATTAAAATCGAATATTGTTGTGACAATTTGTGAGTTCAAGTTAAAACCTTTTTTATTTTATTTTCCTGGTGTAAAGTGATACTCATGACAAAATTCCAACAAGTTTTAACTCATAATCCACTGGATCATTTCGTCGAGCCAATTGAAAGAGAAAAAATTTATGATACAGGAATGCAAATATATGTGAAATAAATATAACAATTAGTGAAAACAGGTTTTTTTTTTTAAAATGGATGGCTAAAAACTGGTGATCTTGGTTATTTTGATGAAGATGGTTGCCTCCATATTGTTGATAGGATCAGGGAGCTCATCATGCACAAGGGATATCAGGTATCTAGGCTACTAAGCCAATTCTGCAAGTTGTTGATTTAACTTTTTATGCAGCAAAATTTCCTCAATTTGCTTCTGATAAGACAAAGCTAGGAACTTTAGATTTTGCCAATCTCCTCTTCTAATGAGGACAATTGGTGGTAAGTGCAGGTGGCCCCATCAGAACTGGAGGACATACTTCTGGGTCATCCCCAAATACTCGGTGCCGCAGATATACCATGAGTTGCCTTGCCATCTCTTTTGTTTGTGTGTGTGTGTGTGTGTGTCTTATGCGTAGATCTTACAGTGTGGAAGACGAAGAATCAGGGCAGATACCGATGGGATATGTCGTGAGAGCAGCTGCTTCTGAACTCACTGAAGAGCAAGTCATTCAATTTGTCACCAGTCAGGTCAGTATTTTATCTTCTTCTCTCTGCTCTTGTAGTCAACTCCAAGGATTAATGTATCATCTGATTTGGATTCAAATTCTAACCTGAGCTCAGGTTGTGCCATACAAGAAAGTGAGAAGAGTGTCTTTCATCAACGCCATCCCAAAGTCGGCTGCGGGCAAGATCTTGAGGAGGAAACAGCTTGTTTCACAAACCCAGCAGCAACGTCTCTCCAAATTGCAACCTTTTCATTTCTAGCTCAAATCGAATCATGAAAAAGAAAGCATGAAATCCTCTGAAATGTTGGACACCAACAAGAATATAGTGGAGTAACAAGAAATTACCATTATTATTTGTGCAATTACTAACCAAGGACAAACTTCCTAAAGCAGTGCCTTTGGCTGGTGTTATTAATGCAGTAGCAAAACAGTTTTGATCTTCTATGCAGGCTTCAATATGAATATGTTGTGATCGCAATTACATCAAATAACTTGATTAGAAAATCGGTGAGTTCAATGGATCTGTTCTGCATAATATCTTAAAAACTTTTCCATCTAATTGATCCCACTATTGAATTTCTGGGTACCTAAATCTGAATTTTGAATTTTAGTTTTCCAAACTAAATTCCATTTCTTCGCCTTGTGAGTTACTTCAACACTACACGGTGCGATGGTGACTTGGAGACGCGGCCCTCAAGCACATTAAAAGTCATGAAAATTAAAATTAGTAACCAGCACTCAATGATGTTGATCTCCAAGTTCCAAAATACACTCATCCGGTACTTTTATAAATTTTCTATAGCTTCGAGGAATTGCGAAAAGAAATCATAATCCTAAACCACCAGGGGAGTTGGGGTGGGGGAGGAGGCAGAAAAAGCTTGGATAGTTATAATTTCAGATCCCAGCTGGACAAGAACCAAAATTGAGCATTACAATGCTTGATTGCTAATTTTTCGCTTTAGACAAAAACACTGCAAATTTACGATCAGAACATCAGCACGCTCTGGTATCCCCTAACTTGATTCTCATTATTGTCAAGATGAAACAGAAGCATGCAATTCATGTTAAATTGTAAGCTAAATCAGCAGTTTGCCATCAAAACAGATCTATAAAGCCAAAAACAAGGCACTGAAGATGAAAAGTCTATTTATGAGGATTTTACCAGGACTGACGTAATTCAATTGCCAAAAAAAAAAAAAAAAAAAATGAAATAAAGAATTAATTAGGTCATTGGAAATAAAAATTAATATCCTCAGACGTGTACAAAATAGAAAAAGAAAAATCCCCACTCAATAGAGAAAGAACAATGTGAAATGCACAAACTATATTTGGTACTCACTTCAGACTTATCTCCTATACGACTCTTCAAAGCTTATGGGAAAAAAAAAGGCAAATGTTGGCCAAAGCATAAAACCTCAGGTTATTTGGCAGGACACTGTGTTGGCTTGCATCTCAATGACATCCCACTCTTCCGGGTTCTTGGCTGGCAGAATAGCTATGGCTGCTTTCTTCTTAACAAGATTGAGGCACTGACCTTGAAACTTCTACGGTTGCCATCTCTATCACCGCCAGCCACCCCCAGAGCCTTGTCTTTGCAACTTCTAAGTATGTTTACTTCATTCTCGACGGACTGCAATGACTCAAGCATCTTCTGCACTCCAGCAATTTGTGCCTGGAAAACAACATCACCCAAATTGAACCAGATTTAACAATCGAACACATAACAAGTTGACACTGGTTTATAACAGTAAGAGGATATGAGACAAAAAGGGGAAACCTACAGTTTAAAGCACCTTGATCTCTCATTAACCAGTTGACCTTGGACAGACTGGAGTTCCTAAAAAGTGAAAAAGAAAAAAAATAAAATAAGATAAAAGTAAAAGGTAATAAAATAATTCAGAATGACATGAAGGAGAAACACCTTTACAAGAAAACATCCATAAAATTTGAGAGGATACCATGGAAACTTCAGCATGGGTGACATTTCACTTCGTCGATCTTTTTCCTTGAGCCTAGAATTTTCTCCCGACTTCAGCATGTAACGTTGCCATTTTCCTTTTCTCTTCCTAAATTGAATCAATTTCAGTTGTCACATCTTCTTCAGAAGGAATATTTTCATACCCTTTAAGGGATAAAAGTTATGTTGGAGAAATCTGACATTATGGATTTTGCCAATGCATATGCAGCAGTAACAGAAGCTGCAGTAGCTGCTGCTGCTACTGCAAGCGACAGACAAAATAAAAAAGTAATAGAAAAAAAAAAAAAGAGGGCGTGGGACATCTCTTGGCTTGAGTCTCATAACAAAAACCTTGAAACGAAAGGTCATCAAGGACAACATAAAGAAGAGCAAGTAATGTAGGAAGATAGAAAATACTGGAATTACATGTGTAGTAGCAACAAATTCTGAAGAACATGCATTGTTATTGTATTTCCTACTATACCCACCAGAGGCAACCGAATGCTTCTGTCCGTCAATAAATGCTGAACAAACACTGAGTCCCTGCTTTGTTAAGTATATTCAGACATCTTCCACAGAATGGAAGCAAAATATGTAACGAGGCAATGAACATAACGGATCCCTTTCTTTTGCGTTCGTCAACGCTGAACACAAGGGTTTCTGCGAAACCTGTAAATAAAGGCCAATTCCAACTCAATTGGAGACCCAAAGGGCATCAAATCCAGTGACAAAATTACATGAAAACAAGTTACTTCGTACCATTTCGATTGCTTCCACCACCAACAAGATATCAGTGCTTTGAAGTGTTGAGTTATATAAGTAAATAATTTTACCGATGTGTGTAAAAAAAAAGTTATGTATTATTTTTCGACCCCACTATATGGCATTGAAGTTAGAATCAAGTAACTTTTCATCGTTATGAATTCCTTTTTACATTTAATATATTTTTTTAAATTTTTTGACAGTTTTAATTCTCTATATATATATATATATATATCCTGCTTGTTTTACTGAAGAAACATTGTGATTCACTTGCTTTCACGCATGCAATGCACATGCACAAAATCTAGTCTTAGTAAAACAAGCCATGGAAAGAAAAGTAAAACTATGCATGCCTAGAATATGTGGAACTAACCACTGGCATGCGGAATGCCAACCAAGGAGGAGTTAATTTCCCCACTTAACCTACCAAAAAATTAACTACACTCTCTGAGTGGATAGTAGACATCGTGTGGAGATGCTGCATTGAGAAGATATGACTTGGACTGAACTGAATGAAAGGTGTACGGTCAGTACGCGAAATATGGTTGTGTCAAAGGACTGGCAACCAATTCTCACCATCCCGTCGTCTGAGGTGGCCGGCAGAACTTCCTGCAAGCTGCATGCTGGAGGATATAGCCAAAAACGCACAATCAGTAAGTCTCTCACTCAGTAAACTTTACATTTACTCTTCTTTTTTTTTTTTTTTTTTTTAATATAATTTATTTATAATTTCTTATTACTTAAATTTATTTTATTATTTTTATATTAATGTGATAAAAAAAAAAAAAAAAAGAAGGACTAAAAATGATGATAACGCGACTTCAAAAGCCCACCAAAAAGAGTCAGAAGAAAATAAGCCTTATGACCTTACGGCAAGGTCGTGGACAAGAAACCGGGACGTTGAACCACGGGCCATAGGTCATATGCAGCAGGAAAAAGTCCAATATATCCTTGGGACCAGTAAGAATTTGCAGTTGCAGCAGCGGATCATCCAGCCAGATTGAAATGGGGGCCCTAAACAAATTACTCATTGGCCCAATGGGCCCAAAATAATGGGCCTTTTTTTTGGTTATAATGCCCCATACATTTGAGCCCCTGTACATTTTCCATCTGTAAATCGAAATTGATTATTTAAGCAAAATTAACGTCCAGGAGATTGCATTTTAGACTCGCCGACGGTCAGCTGAGTAGCTGACTGATCTTTCACCCATCTCATCTTCGTCAAGGAGGCAAATTTGACGGAGCCCATTTATAAAGGATACGACACGACCTTCAATCTCGATTTAGGAGTAGACATCCCCTGCCACCATAGTAGAAGTCGCACACGATCAATTCCGAGATCAGAGGGCCTAAATATATATGCATCTGATTAATTTTCTTTTTTTTTTTTTTTTAATATAATTAAAGATCATCAAACAATTACGATGATAATACGATATAGATTTAGATACTTGAAATTGATTGTATCGGTATAATGAAAAGTAATCAGTAGCCCACTTGGAATCCATGGTGGCAAGACACTAGATAAACCTACAATCACTTGGATTATATCCAGTCAATAAAATGTCTCTGTCGACTATTCATTATCTTCTTGGCATATCAATAATGTGTTTCATTTAATCTTAGCCCCAACCAATTATATTTAATTGTGTGCTTAAAAACAAAAAAAAAAAAAAAAACCAACCTATTAGGTCTATAATTTTGATTGACTAACGAGCACATTTATTAGTGGCCCGGCTGATGACTGCACCTTACCCGGCTGATAGCTCTCTCTTGGGCATGGTCCTTGCCATTGTCTCATCAATAACTCAATCCACGGGTAATCCCAATGAACATTATCCACTCCAATCCGAATCGCATGCGAAACCATCCATAGATGATCACAATGAGGCTGTATGTATAATTCTTAGTTTGTTCAGACTGCCATAGCTGTTGACAATTGCTCGTCCTTTTTGGAATTAAACAACTTAATGTCTATATGTTGCTATAATTGAAAACAAGCATGCCATATGGAAAAGAAAGGTCACCGCGGCAAGAAGCAGCATAGAAAGGGAGGCTGCCATAAGCAAGCGTACAAATGAAGAAAGACAAAGACCCCACTATCATTCTGTGGGGAGACTCGGCACAGACGGAGAATTTGGGTAGGTGAGCTAAAGGTATTGTAAACAACTTAGTTATTAGATGTGAATGAAACAATGATTGGTTCTTCTCTTATCAGCAGTGGAGTTGAAAATATACAACGCCCCCGTTAGTTTACTGGCAACTTTTACTTAGCAATAATCGTCTTGAGATGGGGGCAATCAAATAGAGGTTTTAGTAGGAAAAAAAAAAAAAAAGAAAGAAAAAAATTGTTTTGGAAGTGATCCAACATCCCCATCGAGCTGAATAACAATTTGTGCCAGAACTAGCTAAGCCTTGCACCAATAGTTATAAAGAACATTTAAATCAGACACCATGATGTCATATGAGTAAGTAGTTTGTGCAGGAAGGCAACACAGGGATTGTGTACAAAGGATGAGAAGAAAAGAAACAGATTAACACAATGTGACGGCTACATAGAAATAAATAAATAATTCAAGGTTGCGCATCCCATTTTGCGTTGTGATGATTAGGGCCATTGCTAACATGCATTTGGGATTAAACGCCTGAAGCTGACATTGTTTACATGAGTCACTAGATAAAGTGGATACACGAATACACGAGACATTTGTCAGCGTAGACACCACAAAATTGCTAGTGGATGGAAACTGGATGCACTTCAAACTAAATCAGAGCATTGGTAGCATGAAAAGAGGGACAAAAGAGGAATGCATGCGATCAGTACATTTCCATTTTGCACAAGACAAGTGAAAGTCAAAAGTGGGATACAGGAACGCTTTATTCTATGCGGATATTGCATGGAGATGGATGGTCCCCACCAGCACCAGCAGCAGCACCACCACCACCACCACCACTAAAACAATAACCAATGCACACTTTCCCGCAATGAAGCTACATGCCACTAGAAATCTTAGAAACTTCCTCACAAAAGGTGACTTCCCCACCTTCACAAAGTCTATATATATATAGGGTCAAGCATAAGCATTTTCAAGCAACAAGCAGTGTTACACCAAAAAATAGAGAGTGGGAATATAAATTGATTTCTGCTTGACTGCAGTGAGTTCCAGAAGTTATAAAAATGTTAAGACCAAAGGTGATTGGTGCTGCATTCTTGGTCTTACTCCTTGTGGAGGTCTCCTTCGCGGCAAGGTCTTTAAAAGCAACTAATGGTAAAGCAGGTGGTGGTGGGGGTGGAGGAGGCAGAGGTGGTGATTTGGCATCAGAACATTGGTATGGTCCGGGATATGGTTCTGGCTATGGCTCTGGGAGTGGCTCAGGATATGGTGGTGGTACAGGAGGAGATGGAGGTGGTGGTAGTGGTGGAGGAGGCGGAGGCGGTGGAGGTGGTGGGTCTGGAAGGGGAGGTGGATCAGGTTCAGGCTACGGGTCCGGCAGTGGCTCAGGCTATGGGTCCGGCGGTGGGATAGGAGGAGGCGGAGGTGGTGGTGGTGGAAAAGGAGGAGGAGGCGGTGGAGGTGGAGGAAATGGAAGTGGGTCGGGCTACGGGTCAGGATATGGTAGCGGATATGGATCAGGATACGGAAGTGGAGCTGGCAGTGGTGGAGGTGGTGGAGGAGGAGGCGGCGGCGGTGGCGGTGGTGGTGGAGGAGGAGGACTTGGCGGTGGCTCTGGATACGGTAGTGGATCTGGTTATGGATCAGGATACGGTTCTGGACATGGCGCAGGGGACTACGACGGCTGGCCCTAGATATATGCCTGGAAATGACGCATTCTCCCTTTTAATAGCATCATTTATATTGTAGTTTGCACGTTAGAATAAAGTTTTGCATCTCTCTGTTCACTTCATGCATCCATGACGTTGTTGTGATTATGCCTGGCTACTCGATTACATCCATGCCTTATTTTCAAAGAAATTAAATAAAGGTCGTCTCTCTTTTTTTTTTCAACGTTTCCTTTCTTATGGTAATTTTCATGGGGTGTCATAAGGTCTAAGTCTAAGGAAAAGAGTGATGAGGAAGTAACATTCGAACTTCCGCCTTCCCCCCTGATCTTTGATAATGTAGACAAAATTGGGTGATTAGATAGCACATTACTAGTGGAAAAAAAAAAAAAAGAAATCGAAAGAAAAAAAGCATGGCAAATCAGGTTACGTGTACTCTTGGAAATGGGACCCACTTTGCCAAAAAGGCCCACCCTTCTCTTCCACAAGGGCCACATCAATTCGGTCCATTCAAGAAGGCCTCCGCGTTAATTTTTTTGGTGACATTCACGTGTAGCTCGCCAACACATTCTAGTCTCCAAGCTTTATCTCGGTGACATTCACCGTCAGACAACTCTCAAAGCTAGTGAATCAATTTGCAAGTAGCAATGGGAATGGCGATATAGACCCAATGTTGCCTATTAAATTTCCGGCAAACACTCTTCAAAGCGCATTTGCCCCAGTCTGTTCATCAACTGACATGATAATCACTTTTGAAATTGCAAATGGTCGTAGAACTTAATTGAATCAATTACCTCAAAGATTAAAGGGTGAATATATTGACATAATAATTTGTGCCTACCCAGCCGGCCTCAGCAGCACAAATTATATCAACTGTCAAACAGAACATAAAACAACAGTTGACATTTTCTATTAAATTTCAATTCTCAAATTTAACAGTAAGCTACTTTATATTTTGACGCCAATTTATATTCCTTTACCACGTACTTAGCGAAAAATAAAGAAAAATATTCCTACGACTGGACGGTAACTGATGAAATTTGAGTATATATCTATAGCACTTGCCAGTTTACAACGGCATCATGGAGTGAATAAATTCCACTGCTCAGTCAACTTAATAACCTAATTCAACAAGGCTTTCCCCAAAAAGTCATTTTCTTAGGATGAAAACATTATTGGGATATAGGTATCGGCCTAATTCGGAATTACTCGTTGATGCTTTCACTCAACCTCTCTCAAAGAAAAAATCTATCACCGAGTATTGATAAATTTATTTAGTTTTAACTATATTTAGGACACAGAAAATAACAAAACCTTGTTTTCACATAACAATATCACGTTTTCCCCATAACTTGCATTGGTATTCGAAGAATTTCCTATGAAAAAGACAAAAAAAGAATAAATCTCTCTGGTTCTCTCTGAAAAGTTCTCTGTCCTTTACTCCGGCCACCACAATTTTCTAACAACAACTCATCTTTGAGAATGCATGTGCATAATTTCCAAAATTACCAGAAATCTATGGGAATCGACAAGATACAAGGAAAAAATTTGCAACAACAATAGGTCAGGATAGTCAAATTCCTAATCTGTCCCCCTCTCAGAAGCATAGGCTACCTTCTGCATTATCATGTCTTCAGCTGCACGAATAGACCTCTGTGATCCAGTTATTGTAACTTTCCTGCCAAACGGATACAAGTACAAAATTAATATGCTTGTCACATCTCAAATCATTTGCAAGGAGCAGATTGATCAACCCAAACTCCATTTGCTTTACTTACCTATCAGTTGTTCCAGAAAAGAAATCACCTCTATCTGATATTTTGATCCTAGCCCCACTAACCTGCCCAAACCAGGGCAGTTCAAATCAGTGCCTAAACAACAGCTCAAAAGTTTGAAGTTGTAAATACAATGATGCACAGTTCTTTTCAATAATCAAGGTTAAAGCAAGGAGCAGCACAGAGTTTTACACAGGACAAATAAGGAATACGCATGCACACTCATTCACATATACATATTAGAAAGTATATTTTCCAGATCAGCAAACAGACACCAACACACACCACAATGAAGGCCCAATTTTCAGAAGTGAAGCTGAGGGGCTTATTGTACTTGAGTAACCTCACTGACTATTGATATGGTGTTGTACTAAACTATTTTCTTTCTTACATATATAGTAACTGGAGACACATAAGCCAATAATTTCTTTAGCAATGGATAAAGGTAGTCAAAAACTACTAATTAAGCACTGGTCCATAATGACTCTCAAAATAGGAAAAATGCAGCATTGGTCATTAGAATCAAGCCACATGATCAGCATCCTGTCTTGTGGTCATTGCCAATAATACTAGATGACATTAGTCTGTCTATGAACCTGATTGATTTCCATTATGTTCCTTCCACCACGACCAACAACCAACCCAATATGGTCATCTGGGACACCAATTGTCACAAAATTTGTATGATCCTCCTGAAAATGACCGGTGGACATAAGTGAGTAAAATCAGCATACTCTAATTACAACATTTTGTGCATGAAAATGACAGGCGTATCAAGTAAATATCTTGTAATTTAGCATGTAAAACATTTTGTGCAACAATTATAAAACTACATAAAGAAGCTTATGGCAGAATGCACAAAATGAGGTGAAGATTCAAGCATCATAGAATATGATGAACCTTGTTAGTCTGAAACTTTGCAGCTGTTCCATTTGATCCATAGTTTGTCGCACTGTATGCTGCTGTTGCAACAGAAGGAAGTACATGTGCATAGGGAATACCGTGAAAACCAGAGAAGAAAACACCTAAAATTTCAAGTTAAAAACACCTCACAATGAAATAAATTTCAGGAGGAAACTTTCGGATATTACAAAACATTGGCAACAGGAGAAAAAAATGTGAAAATTTTAACTTAAAGTTACAAGATCCTGTAAGAATATACATAAGTAGCAGATTTTAGTGTTAATTTCATAGAAAATGACAAATTATTATAGTTGCTTTTCATGGATTTGTGGTCACACCAAGAATGACCAAATAAGAAATGAGTATACTCATGACAAAGTATGGGCACATTGATTGGAAAAAAGCTGAGTAACAATTGCATTAGTTTCTACATGTCCAATGTATACCTACAAATGCTCAAATTAAGTGAGTAGAACAAATCGATGTGAATAGCAAGAGGTGAGGGAGAGGACAACTTATGTTGACATTGGGCTATTTGGTTAGAAAGGATTTAGAACACCTATATCTCACACAAACTCAATCCATTGTAGAACAGAATAGCAAGAAAAAATTCAATACAACCAACTTTAATTTAATTTGAAATTAAGGCTTTGTTGTTGTTACTGTTCTTGTTGTGATTCGGATGACCCTCTATCTTTGTGGTTTCCTCATTCCTCCAAGAAAAACAAAATGTAGTCAAAGCAACTAGAACATAGGGAAGGTTTGGCACCAAGCATCCACATTTCAACAACATTCTGCACAACAGTACCAGTACTTGCGCAATGTCAGTATGGTTAAACTCATTTGACATCCAGATCTTTTCTATAATCCATGAGGCGCATTATCACACTAACTCCTATACTAATGATATTAATTCCTCAGGTAGCAAGTATAACTCGTCTTGGTATAAACAAAGAAAGTATTCCGCAGAAGCACAAGTAATCTGGTTTGTAACAATACATGTACCTCTCACACATTGATTTCTTATCACTTCTTAAACTATCTTTTGACTACCATAATTGCCTGTAGCAAAGAATTGGACCAGTCAAGCCTGTTTTCTTCAATGAAAGCCTGTAGAAGATCCACAGTACAATAATTCTTATCCTCTATATATTGTCCCAACTGCCCTTACCCTTTTGAGGCACACAATTAGAAGATCATTTGGCAATATTGAACATGTTGTTGGACTCCTTCCATAGTCTAAGCATAACAATCTTGATTCAATTTACATCTAAAAAATTCAATCAGCAATCTAGATGCTTCCTCAACACTTGCAAGAAAAAAACATTTGCAACCAACATAAGATAACAAAATGTCAGATAAGCACCTGAACTAAAGCCAAAACGCCATCATAAGATGTGAAATTCATCATTAAAAACAGTTAGCAATGGTGCAAAGTGCATAAAGACACTAAAGAGTCTTGGAGCCTAGCTGCAGGGGCATGCTTGAGTGAAACCAATTCACACTTTTATGAAAAGATACCATGCAATTTTAGAGTAAGGAGTCCAAGCCCAAATGTCAATAAGGATGGATAAAACATCCAATCTTATTGCATTCCAAGTAAAAAGCTAAAAGCATGGCAAAATAGGATTCAAAATTCTTGAAGGACGTGACAGCAAAATTGTGATGTGAAAAAATCAACTAACAGTTACTGTTCAAAGATAAAGGTGAACAAAAAGGGTGGGGCACAGGTTTAATGAAGGCATGTCTCTTTTTTTTTCTTTAACCCAACACTTTTTGTTGAGGCGAACACCTCAGCAAAAAGGTGTGAGCCTTGTTAAGTGAGACTTGCTCAAGGCTAGCAGAAATGCTCCCCATGGGGCCAGGTGCAAGGTGCACATTGAAGAACACTGTACTTAAACA
The DNA here is from genome assembly GCA_037832385.1 of Rhizophora apiculata. NCBI lineage: Eukaryota > Viridiplantae > Streptophyta > Magnoliopsida > Malpighiales > Rhizophoraceae > Rhizophora > Rhizophora apiculata. The sequence continues at coordinate 2,248,691 of CM075426.1, read as the reverse complement.
GTCACCAAGAAGTCACAATTTACAATGCAACGTAAGTGAATTTGAATTGAGATGTCTCGTAATATATGACATCATATAAAAAACATACTGACTATAGCTTATCTAAGCAAAACATTCTTAAGCCCTATCTATTCTCATGGAACCAAGAACCAGGAAAAGTACAGATGGATGAAAGAAGAGTAAAAAGGCATATGAAAAGTGCTTGGTGCATGACTTTGACATAAGCTGATGGCAAAATATATACCTGCATAAGAAAATGGGGCATGCGCATTCTGAGTGTAATGAGGATCATCTGTTAGCTTAGATAAAATCAAATCAATTGCCCGCATCTGCTCCTCTAAAGTTCCTGTCACTGTCACAAGCCTATCAGTCAACCCATAGAAATTTTTATCCATGGGAGATACCTTAATGCCAGCTTGAGACTCTTCAATAAATGATCTGCACAAAAGTTCTCAAGATATAAGCAAACAGCCCTTTCTCTTCCAATATTTATTGCACTATTTAACATTTAGGCATGGAAATGCAATTATTTCAGGCATTAAACATGTCACATCTTTTCCAATATCATTAACATTTCAACATTTAGCAACTATACTATTTATAAGCAGAATGTGAAAGAAGGATTCATACTTTATAATGGCCCCTCCCTTCCCAATTATGCTACCGCAAGAACTATTTGGAACAATTAACCTCACTTTAGTTCTTGGCTCAAGATCGTTGCCATCTTCTGAATGAAGCTGACAAACAAAAAAAAATTGTGATCAACACTAGGAATGCATAGCACATATGGACTAACATTATGTCACAATAATTACCTCACTGAGCAATTTACCAAGAACAAGATCCACAGCCTTTAGGATGTCATCAATTAAGCCAGATATCATAATTATCCTATCAGATGTTCCTGGAAAAAATTCATAATTGCGTGACAACTGAATTCTTGCTCCAGATTGGGACTGAAAATCGTTAATTGTGGCACCACCCTTTCCAATAACAGAACCAGCTGCAGCATTTGACACGAGAAACTTCATGCATGTTGGCCTCTCCACAGAATCTGACAGAAGCAGCATGGTGAGGATAGATTAAAAAAAAAAAGCAGGAGACAATGCAAAAATCATGTACCGGGCCATGAAAATACTTCTGATAGCATGTGCTGGAAACTAGTTCCAGTTAAAAATCTTTTAACTTCTCTAGGGCAGTGGTGGTGCCAAGCGGTAAGAAATAAACAGAGATTAAAGGAATGGCATTACCAAGAACTTAAATTTTGGGCAGAAAACAACTTAAATCGTTCACAACTATTGCAGATAGTATATAACAACTAAACTGAAATTTCATTCAAACACTCAAACACGTAATAGGATTTCCCCTCCCTGTGGAAAAATGGCATAAATATTAGCCAATGGCTTACCTAAGAGGCTCAAAATTCACTAAAAAAATAAAGAATCTCCTAATGCCTTATCTTAGTTGGACTTTCCCATTATTGATATGCTTAAAAATTGGATTCAGCTAACAAGCCACAAAGCTACATTTGTTGCTGGCAAATAAAAAACGGACACAACATTTTTCATGTTCTTTCTAATATATATGGCATACCATTTATCACAAATACTCAACAATTAATGTGATCAAAGTGGTTGACAAGTTAAAAACAGAATTTAGAACATCAACTCAGCTAAGCCTTGTCATGGTTTATTCTCTAAACCAAGCTGCCCGGTTAGACTCCCATTCCAATCTCCATTTGTTTCACGTGTTTCTCAGTCACCAAACTGAACCAAATAATATCAATTCCTCTTCCTTTATTTAATCAATTGCCACATTCTGTCGCCGACCCAAAAAAACAAAACAGGTAGCGTTAGGGTTTCAATTCAAGTCAGACCAAGCGATATCTGTAGAGCAAAACACAGCAATTACACATAAAAATGCGAAAAACATTTACAGAACACGACTAAAAACATCAAAGCATATTCTGTCGTCGCTCATTTTGCAAAGTTCTAGAGAGAGAAAACTAAATACATTCGCACAGAGAGAGAGAAGGAGGGAGGAGTAGACAGAGAGAGAAAGAGAAAGTGAGAGCGAGCAGAAGGTGGAGCGGAAGGTTGAGATCAGATCAGAGACCTGAAGTGGGAGATTTAGGCGGTGGCGGAGATCTATTCCGCGGAGGCTCGGGTGACGACACGTAAGACGACTCCGTCGATTCCATTTCTCCCAATTCCTAGACACAGAAAATAAATACATCAATTACATAAGTACTCAAAGCAAATCAAACAAATCTGCATACTAAAAACTTCTGCATAAGAACAGAGAGAGAGAAACGTGCACCGACTGCCTAGATACAGAAGGCGGTTACCGGTGACGTGTGTAAATGCTGATTTCGAGAGGTGATGCGACCGGGGAAGTGATTGCCTTCAAATTGCCAGTTTGCAACTTGCTTCCTACCTACCTATCATATCCATCTGGTTTTAGTTTTTGAACATATCCTTAACTGTTTGGTTTTTACACGGTTTATAAAACGCGAAAGGATAGTGGATGTGGATTAAAACTGTAATTGTGCATTTAATAAATAAAAATATATAATAATTTTAGTTATGATAATAAATTTGAAATATTTACTAAAAAATTATAATTAATAATTTTAATAAATAGTATCTTGCCGTATTTTAAACTCGGCTCGCTCCTTCTGTGGCCACCGCTCGAGTCAATGCGTCCACGTCCTCTTACATTGACAAACGATATCAGATTACTTCCCTTCCTCCAACTAAATCTAAGAAATATGATCCACAAAATTTCTGTTTTTTTTTTTATTAGTTTTTCTTATTTTGATTTTGCACCCACCAAACGAATTGAATTTTATAATATGAAAATATATAAGATATTGCCAAAAAAAAAAAAATTGTAATTCCTTTGATGCATGTCTAACGTATATTTGTTGAGCTCTCAAAAATACTCTCTTGTTGTAACATATGCTAATGTCGGATGCTACACAAATAGACCATATAAAAGACGGATACAATTAATTGGACTGTTTTGTATAAAAAATATTGTTAAGTAAATAAGAGAATATTATCAATACAAAGTATACCGCCATTTTGCTCAAGTCTATTTATTATATTGGTTATAGGGTCAGTTGCACAAGTATCTTATTTCTATTAAAAATTGACATGGTAAAAACCTGATAAATCATGATCTTATGACTCAAAGATAATTGTTTATAATTCGGTGGCAGATTAAGTTGACTTTTAATTTGCTGCCTGTAGATCTCAACGAGCATAATCTATAGTTTGTCTATATTAAGGCTGAGATTTATATATAAATTAATATAAATTATTTTTAAATATTATTTAATATAAATAATAATTTAATAAATAATTTATTATTTTTTAATTATTAAATATATGTTACAGTTAAAAAATATTTTATTTAGTTGTAATAAGGGTAAGTGGTTATTTAATGGATATAAACGAGAATAGATAATAATAATAATAATAAATTTAGTTTATATTAAAGTTTTAAAAATAAAATTAATTTTTAAATTAAAAATTTTAAAATTTTAAAATTTAATAAATATAATTAAAATTAAATAAATAAAATTAATATATAATATTAAATATTATATAAAATATTATAACGAATGAATATTTTAATGTTTATAAAAAATAAAAATTTTAAGTAAAATATGCGTCAAATTATTTCTTAATTATTAAAATTAATAGAATAAATCATAATTTTATTACTAAATTATACTTAATATAATATAATTATTATATATAAATAAATTTTTTATTAAAATAAGAGAATTAAATAAATTAAAATTAAGATAAAATTAAAAAAAATTCAATTCTTCCAAACTAAATCATTTATTCGACGGAAGGAATTGACTATTAGGAGTGAAATTTGTATATTGCTTTTTTAGATGATTAAGATGAGATATTATAACTATTGATTATAAAACTTGACAGCAGAAGCTTGCAACGCAAAAGAAATAAATTCCAACAATCAAACTAATTTTCTAAAACCTCATATTTTCTTCCTTCTTAAAGTACTCTGACAAAATAATGTCACAGTGCATACGTGTATATAAGATCACTGCAAATTCAGATCTACCAATTTAATACAAGTTGCATGCCAAGCATCACTGGAACAACCCTTCACAACAAAAAGCCACCAAGGATGTATTAACATCAAAACCCCCAAAAAATTAGGTGGTGTAACAATAAGAGAGGCAACAAGAGGTGTCAATAATTACATTAAAATATTAAGAGAGAGTGTCGAACATTAAAAGTCTTCAAGAAAAAAAAAATAAAGGCAAATAAACTAAAGTTTTGAAGCAAGAGACATAACAATATTTTGCACCTGGACACTATAAGCAAAACATAGTTAATAAGTTCAAAAACACCTCAGAATAATGTAACTACATCTAGGTTAATAAAGGCTAATTAAAAAGAATGTAAATCCCATTTATAGAATGTAATTTTCTCAAACACCAAACAAGGCATTAAATTCCAATCTTCAAAACTAACTTGCAAGCTAGAGGTAAGGCTTAATGTTAATTCCTTTGTTAATGCCCTTCAGTTTGACATTAAACAAATGAATAGGCGCAAACCCTTAACTCAAATGCCGAAGCTTCCAATGTCTAATACACCAATTCGCTTCACCATTCCGTTCAGCATGCCCCAAAACTTCATATGCACTAGAAACAAATCAACCAATAATAGGCACTTAAAAACCTAGTAAGCAAGCAATCCTGGACAAGGAATCCAGTGCCATGGAGCTGTGCACGATTCTGACCTAGAATGGTAGCAGGAGGAGCGGTAGCAGAAGGTACAGTAGCAGAGGAGTCGTGGGAGGTAGGAGGCACGATAAGCATGACGACAGGCATGGCAAGTGCGGTGGCAAGTACGGTGATCAGGCAATCAGGTGATTAGGATTTGGAGGAGCACGAGACCTAGGATAAGGCAACGAGAGGCTAAGAAATGGGTCGTTGGATAAATCGAATTGTGTTTTTGGTTTTTTCTTTTTTTTTTTTTTTTTATAAAATCGATTTTTTTTAAACTAAACTGATCAACTTATAAAAATTGGATTTAGTTTATCAATTTTTAGTTGAATGTGCCAATTTATTGAATTTTATATATTATTATTTTGACTATTTACAAGAAAGAACCAAAGTTAATTATAAATTGATTGCCGGTTAAAACTATTTAACCAAAGAAAGAACCAACTTTCAATTTTGATTTGAATATATTGATGTAATAATTGTAATAATTTTTTTTTATTTTTTTAAAAAAACTTCAACTAAACACGTGGATCAGAATTCGGTGAGTTAGGTTGTCGCCCACATTTAAATATGGCGTGTAAACATCGGACTTTGATGATCATTAATTTTATGGCCCCACCAGTCCCCACAAAAATATTTTGATCGTGCCCCAAGAACCGATTAGACAGACGAAACCATTTTATTCTAAATGCGGCCCCCCTGGGCCAGCCGCGGAGCCACAGCCGCAGCCACAGCCACAGCCACAGCCACAGCACTGGTGGCCTTGTCCTTCACCACAGGAAGTGCTTTCCTTCCCTCCCTCAGCAACTCAGCAAGCAAGGCTCTATTCTAATTTTAATCTATGCTAGACCATTGCGAAGTCCGCAAAATGGCACTAAAAGGAGCAATCTCTAGTGTGAATGGAGTCATAAGTCCCGTTTCACTCCAATCCAAAAACCCCGGAAATTCAATTGCTTTCAGTCACTTAATTGTTGTCTCTTCGTCGCGGAACGAGTCCCCAAGGCTCTCGCTCCAAGCTTCGGAAAATTCGACTCCAAAGGCTCGATTTGTTGCGCGGCGCAAGGAGTCCGTCTCGGTCCGGCAACTCCGGCGGCCCCTAAGTAATGTTAGGAGGAAAAATGAGTTCCTTTTTCTATTTTTTATTTTTATTTTTATTTTTGTAAATTTTCTGTTTGATTTTTTTTTTTTTTCTTGAGTAGTTAATTTTACTTTTTAAAGTTATGGGGGGATTGCAGTTGAGTACATGAGCTTGCCAGCGAGTCAATATTCGGTGCTGGATGCTGAGAGGATAGAGAGAGTGGACGACAACACGTTTAGGTGTTATGTCTACAGGTTCAAGTTCTTTGCTTTTGAGGTTTGTCCAGTCTTGCTTGTTAGAGTTGAAACGCAGCCGAATGGTTGCTGCATCAAGCTCTTGTCCTGTAAGGTATAAGCTGCCATGTCAGTTTCGTTTAGTTTATTTTGAGATTTTGGCTGATCTGTTGGTGGATACATTTGCTTCTTAATCTGTACCTTTGACTGCTGGCAGCTTGAGGGTTCTCCCATGGTGGTCGCGCAGAATGATAAATTTGATGGTGAGGACTCTTACTATTCCTTTCCAGCAAGTTTTTATGCAAATGAGATGAGAAGTACCTCGATGTGTTTTTCTGCTTCTTGGGTTCCCTATGTCTGGATTTTGAATTGCCCACTTTGATCGTTCAAAATGTTGTAAAGATAGCCCGTTGCTCCAAGTATTGACAACAGTCTTGTAGAAGCAAAAAATGTCAAATGTATGTGACATAAAAGACTGTTTTTTTCTTTTTTTTTTTTTTTAAGACATCAATGAATCATGACTAGTTTTCTATTCTGAATTTAGTGTGCAATGACTTTTTAAAGAATTTGTAGTTGACACTGATTTGGTGTGGAAATGCAGCTTCTATGGTGAATCAAATTTCATGTGATAGCAACCAAAGCAATTCATCAGTGCAAAAACTTACTTCGGATGCAGTTATTGAGGTATTAGATGGGGTCTGTTTTGTGCAAAGTGCAGTATTTCCTCAATGACCCTGCTCATTTCAAGGTTGGAAATAGTCCTATTCATTTCCATATAAAATTTACCCCTGTTTTCTGTAATGCAGGTTAGCATTGATGTTCCTTTTGCTTTTAGACCCATTCCCATTGAAGCAATAGAATCAACTGGGGCGCAAATTCTCAATCAAATACTTGGGCTCATGCTTCCCCGCTTCATGGCACAGGTTTATGGAGATCTTTCTTTAATTCTGCAACAAACAAATCAAATAAGCAAAATATTTGTTATGTATCACTCTTGGTTTACTTTCTTGTCAATTAGTTTCATCCTCACATGTGCAGAGTATTTTGCTTGTTGTGAAGAAACACATCCTGGGTTTTGGCTTAGCCAAAGAAATGGCCTGAGGAGGTGTGAGATTGCCTATATTAGTCAAGGGACTCAAAGTGACCACTGGACCTATTCCTTTTGATATCAGAGAATATGGATAATGCAGGTTGCATTTTTGTTAAGAATGCAGCTAAAAGAGGGATGGCAAAATATCCCTGCAAGTGATTGTTCTCTCATTAGACACCAGTTTGGGAAAAAAAAAAACAAAAACAGAAGGGGAATAGGACCAGGAATCAGAGTCTAAAATTGGACCAGGGCAGGACAGTCATCCTTTTGGGTTGGGATTGGTTTGGGCAAGAGACATGAGGATGGGATTAGACCTTAATCTCTGAAATGGACAGATAGACAGATAGATAAATATATGACAATTATATATAATGTATATGACAATGCATGCCTAGGTCATGGCAGAGAGGGGTGAGGATGATGAAAAATAAAAGAGGGATCAAGAAATTGCCTGCACAAATAATGAATTAAATAAAAAAAACTGATGCATAAACATAATTGAAGTTGGTGAGTATTGATGTTGCAATGGACAACATGGTCATCATATTTGTGTAGTCATATGGATTTGTGGCCCAGCATGATGAATGGGTTCCTAATGATGGGCAAGGGCAGGGACTCGCAAATAGGGTAAGAATGGATATGGTGAAGCTCTCTTTGTGGTATAGGAATGGAATTTGGTCCATGGTTTAAATCTCTGTAGACTTGTATTCATTGTAAAGGATTTCTTTTTAATTATATTTTATTGCTTTCATTGTGCAGCTTGTAAAAGACTATCAAGCATGGGCTTCTGGTGACATGTCAAGGCAGCCACTTGGAACAGGTAAGATTTGAGAGTTAGGGAAAGCAGAAGTTGCTCCCATTGAGGTTAAATCTTTGATCTTCAATTTTGTGATTATTTGGTTTTCATGATACAATACAGAGTAAATCCTAGTTGCCTTAGTGATACCTTTTCTATTGTTCATAGCTTGACTTGAAGAAGATATGTACATTAGATGTCATTTAAACAGTGTTTATATACATTCTCTTGTTATAAGCTGAGTGGCTGTTTAAGCCCTGTTGATGACACTTATGTTTAATTCCTGCCTGATCTCCCACAATTGAGGTTAATTTTGATCTATGTCTTAACTTCTTCAGTTTGGTTTTTGAGCATTTTGAAGGGAGTGCATGACTTATCAGCACATGTGTGCATTTTATGGTTATTGTCAATAAGGCTAAGTTGTACATCCTTATGTACACTTTGTGGTGGTGTTCCAGTGTGGGCGACTGGGTGCCCTTCATTTCATTTTTCTGTATCTAATAAAATGTGATATTTCATTGAGTGATATTATGCTTCCCTCAAAACCTTTGGGGTTGCACGGGTGGCCTCCAAAATCACCCTAGTGATTTTTGTGCCTTTTGAGTCCTGCCTTTGAAATGGTTAGAATTTTCAAGGTCTTTATGGATTGAATAACCAATAGGAACCTAAGAGAATATGAATTTCAGCCCAGTTGCTAGACATTCAACTTTCATGTTAATCTTTCCCTGTTAATGCACTTTGTATACTTTTTTTTTTTTTTTCCTTTTTTGTCCTGTGAACATAGTTTTGATAGCTTGTTATTTGTTACACGAGAGAGGAACACGGGGTGCATTAGTCGCCATGGGCTGACACCGGGGAAATGCCAAATAATTGTGGGTGTCAAAGGTGGGTAGGGGGGAGTCTTTTACATTTTTCGGTTCTAGTGGTCTTTTTACATATTTTTCGTTCCTTTTCCATTTTTTCCCCCCGGTTCTAGTGGTTCCAGTGGTCTTGAGTTTTCCGGAATTATGAAGATTTCCTAACGCCGTATGGAGATGGGTTGAATTTGTTTGTCAAGTTCTCCATGGGACGGATAGGCCCATCAAGAGGAAGTCCATTAAGCGGGAGAGATGGGACTAAGACTTGTTCAGTCTGGGTACCGGATACCTGGCTCGAGGGGGAAAGATCTTTAACAGCTTTTTAGCTGCCGATTGCAACAATTTGTACAAACTACTTTACCCATCATTTTTGCTTCCAGGGTGCAAGAGTCGTCATGTCATCAGAACTGGAAGTTTTAAAAAGTAAGTCTGAACTTCTTTCAGAATCAACTGACTGAAAAAAAAAAAAAATGTTTACGAACCATTCTAATTCCAGGGAAGTTATGGGGCGATAGGAGTTGGCGTTTGCAGTGTAATTTTAATCAAAATATGTTTTTTTTTTTTTCCCCTTTTTTCATCTCTTCGGCTAAGGAGAGAGAAATGTTGTACAATTTAGCACTGGACGAATTTGGGCTGCGGGTATCAATTAACGAATTATTTAACCGTGTTTCTTTAGTTACTATTTGGTGTCTACAATCTAATGCATACAAGAGCTGGACGAAAGAGAGAAGTAGAAGGGGAGCATGCACCTCAGAGCCGCTGACGTCTCTCCACTAATATTGTACGGAGCCAGAAATCTTGTTCCAAGAAGTACGCCACGAACATCTCGGCAAATCTATGGATGTTCCCCGTATCACTGGCATAAATGCCAAAAGAAACATCTTGGATCAGATGATTCCCAGCTGTCTATAAATGTTTATTTTCTCTTAAGCAGCTAGGCGTTTTGATTAGTGATGGATCCGACCGGTTTGGCCACTTCGTTGCCCCCTGGAAAGAACACTTCCACTTAAGCTCAATATGTTCTGTGAGAATTCCTTTGCATATTGCAACCGACCAAAATGACTAGGAACCGCGGGAGAGAGAATCAGAAATAAGAGGTAAAATTAAGTAGAAAATTAAAGTTAAAATAAGAGAATTTAAGTAAGAAATTAGAGTTGATATAAGAGAATTAGAATTAACATTTAAAGAATATCCTAATTATCAACAAATATTAATATTTTACTAAAATAACAAATTTAAAAATCTGTCAATCACACAAATTTATATATATTAGAATTATGATAAAAATAAATGTTAACTCTTGATAAAATAAAATTTTATTTAATATTAATCATTTATTTATTAAAATAATTATGTATTAATAATATAATTTTTAATTAAAATAAATAATTAAAATAAAATAAAATAATAAAATAATACTCATATTTCATTTTCTCTTGTTGTATAAAAATATTACTTTAAATATGAAAACCTATATAGTTGCATCATAGGCATTAAGTTGAATCTTTTTTAATTCATTTTTAGCCATTCAAGTACTTTTATTAATCAGTTTTTTCAACCACTTTATTAAAAATTTCCAATACTAATTACCTTATTTTGACTTCACTCCCTTAATATTTAGCACTTCATTGACTTTGGCTTGAACTTTTAACTATCGATAAACTTGTTCTTTAATTGCAGTCACATTTTTATTAAGTCTCTTATAAGAATATAATCCTAAAATACTAAAAATTGGATTAATTTGCAAGTTTGATGACTTCATCAAGTCAGTATTAGAACTTTTTTTTTTTTTAGTACCTTACTTCATGGTTATTAAACCTAGCTTAGACATTGATTCAAATTGAAGATTAAGTCAATGGGTCACTAATTCAGCCAATGAATCAATGATTAACCTAATTAGATCAATATATAGTAAGTTTTTCTAATTTTATTACATTCATTAGAAAAAAATATATAAATTTCAAATGTACCTCCTACAATGACAAGACTCATCATATGGTTATGGTTTCAAAGAGGTTACAATGTGATTTTTTAGTAAAAGCTCTTGGAAAAAAAAATGAAAAATCATAAAATAGAAAAACTTAGAATGTCAAACTTGTATAGATCCATTCTTTGGCTTTTTTTCTAAGCTTCAAAAACAAAACCTCATCTCATTGTCTTTATCTCTATGTTGCGAGAAAAATAAGAAATTCATTAAAAAAACCAAATTAAATCAAATAATAAGAAGAAATTAGGAGAAGAGAAATGACCTCATAAAGGCTAAAAAAGGTCAAACATTTTAGCCACAAAATCCTCTTTGAGGGTGCCAAGGCTTTTTTAGTCTTTCCTTCAATGTTCTCGTGGGCTCGCACAATCCTTGTTATTATTGCTTCTCTGCTTGTTAATTCTTTGTCAGTCATGTCTCACTCCCAATATTCTTTGCCAAATTTGTTCGAAATCATCTTCACTCATTCCTTTCACTATTCTATTTCTCCATTACAACTAGCTTCTTTTAGTTATACAAAATTGCTTTTGTTGTGATAGGTCTTGGTCTTTTAAATTGTGTAGGCTAGGTCATCTGAGCTTTCTCAAGTTGATTGTTTAGTTAAACTTTTAACCTGACCCGATTTAGTGGCCTATGCATGAAGTTACTGTTTTGATTGGCCAAGCCAAGCCAGGTTTTATAATTAAGCCTTACACAACCCAAATTTCATAGACACCAACTTGTGGTTAGTGCCTTTAGGGAACTTTTCTCTTTTCAAGTAAACAAGTACTAAGTTACCCTCTTCAAATTTTATGAACTTTTGATGGTGGTTAATAGTATAAAAATAAGTGTCATTGCTTACTTTTAAAGTAGTTTTTACTTCTTTGTGGATTTAAGACATATACTTTGCAAATGTCTCCCTATCATTACTTACTCTAATTTCTTATGGTAATGACATTAGATAAAACATATGGTGTCATAGGTAACATCAAACCATAGACAACTTCAAATAATATCTTTTTCATAGTTCGATTGACTAAAAAGTTGTAAACAAATTTAGCTTGTAGTATCACATTATCCCAATACTTCACATAATTTCCCATTAAACATCTCAACATAGCATCTAAACTCCTATTCATAAGTTCTATTTGACCATTAATTTGTGAATGACATGTGTTATAATACTTTAATTAAGTTCTCAATTTCTTCCATAAAGTCTTTTAAAAGTTTACTACAAAATTTACATCTTTATTTGAAATAATAGATGTAAGAATTCTATATAGCCTTATCACTTCTTTGAAAAACAAATCAATAACATAAGTGATATTTAAAGTTTTTAAAACCATAAAAAATAAATACTTTGAATACATCAAGTTCTTCAAAATTAACCAATAGTTTCTTTTATAAATTGTTGTGTCGTCAACAATGTTAATTAATAAAGAGACCAAAATAAATTGTTCTCTTACTTTATTGTTTGCTCTAATAAAATCAATATAACTCAACTCTTTAGATAAAGAATAATAAGATTTTGTGACTAATGAAGTATGAGTTCATTTTTTTGCATGATAAAATTCACCCATAAGCCATCATTTTCCATATAATATGATTGTGTAGTAATAGCTTGCTCTTTATTGACATATCCATTAGCACAAAAAAAATTACCTTGCTCAATCACAATATTGTTAACAATTGGTATTTTATCAACTTTTTAACTTATTATTATCCTCCTTAATCATTACTTTTTGCACAATTTAGAACTCTCCTTAAATTGGTCACACATTAATATTTTCATTTTCATTAATATAATCTTTATATAAAAGATCTCTTAAAATCTCTCTATCATCTACAAACTCAGCTATGTCACTCTTAGTTATGGGTAAGTATTAGATTGACGTCCCTTCATGCCACACATGAAACATCAAACATATGAGTTATTGCTAGTCTTAAATGAATCTTGAGAAAAATTGATTTTAATGTTAAATTGTGTCAAATTTTTACCTTTTTCACTCTTATTAAGGTCGACGACACTCCTAACGTTGACCTTAGAATTTTGGAATACTCCTAGACCATATTTTTGGTATGTTTGACTACTCCAAAAGTTTTTATTTCTACAATCATTAGATCTACCATAAATAGGTTTCCTACTTTCATAACATAAAATTCACTTTTTAATCATTAAAACATATTATCAAGCATCTTCAAGATTAAACAAACAAAGAATTTTCATCTTTTCTCTAATAAATTGTTTTAAGCCAAAAAGATACAAAAAAGCTAGTTGTTCATTCATCTCATTCAAACTAACTTTGAGAGTCAAATTATTTAAAACTATAGTATACTCATTAACTGACATACATATTACTTCAATGAAAGGAATTTCTCATACAACTCCATTGCATAATCAACAAACAAAAATCATTTTTGCAACTTTTTTTTATATGCTCCTAAGTATTGATTTATAACTTGCCTTGTTATGCATGTTGCTTTTCAACTCTCTTCCATCAATGAAGTGCAAGGTCTTTCATCTTGAAAACTTGTCAAATAATACTTTCTTGTTCTCTTTTGTTGGCTTTCACTCAAAATAATTGTCAATGTTAGTTTCTTAATCAAAATAATCTTTAACATGCATCATCCCATAAAAATTAGTAACTTTTACCTTGATTCCACCTTCATTTAAGTCAAGAGCACAAATTAACCTCATTTCTAAATCACCTCATGTCACATGATTAATGGCCTTAGCATTATAAAACAAGTTTTCAAAGTTGTCTAGACCTACATTGTTTATAAAACCACCTTTTAATGCATCCAAGACATTGTGATTGCTTCCAAAATCTTTAATTAGGCTCTCATAGATTGTTATGACTACAAAACTGGAACAATTTGAGATAAATCTTCAATCATATGCCTTAAATCACCCTATTCAAATGTTGTACCATGTCTCCTTTACTATGATCTCTATCGCCACATCCAACCATAGTGAGAAATGAAATCCTAATAGAATAGTAGGATCCATTAGGCTCTAATACTAAGTTCAATGTAGAGAATTTGAAATAAGAGCTAAATTGTGGTAAAAAATTGAAGTTGGAATTAGAGAATTAGGTTTGGGGTTTAAAGAAAATTACAATTGTCAACTAACTTTGATATTTTGATAAAATAGCAAATGTGAAAAATTGTCCAATAAATAAATTTATTTATACTATAGTTATTATGAGGATAAATTTTGAAGTGTTGTTAAAATAAAACTCTATTTGATTCAAATCATTCATCTATTAAAATAATCACATAAATTTTAATTAAAACAAAAAAAAGACACTTTTGCGCCACTTCCATGGGTGTGAGTTGGCGCATGTTGGCCAATATGATTTTTCCTCTTTTGAAAGTTTGATAACGACACGCAATTACGGATACTTACTGTATTTTTTCGGGTTACTATTTTGGCTTCATATTATCATGGCTTATTGGAATTGTAGGTAAAAGGAACAAGTGAGAGTGTGCATTGGCGAAACAAGATGGTTTTACCAAGATCATGTGCTAACACTTGAAGAATACTTGTCCATTGCTACAAATAGCACTGTCTAATCCCTAGCCTATGTTTATTATTATTATTATTATTTTTACGCGGGATGGGTGAAATTTCTTCCAAGGACCTTTTTGATTGACTGCTCACGAAACCTAAAATTTGGTATATTGCTACTATTATTGCTAGGCTGAAAGATGATATCGTGTCCCTGGAGGTACCATAAATTTTCAAATCATTGTACAATAAAATTAAACACGGTGATTATTTCCAACATTTTCTCTAATGATCTCCTTCATCCATCTGTAGTTTGAGCAATCAAAGGGACATCGCATCTGTTATGGAATGCTACATGAAGCAACATGGTATTTCGAGGGAGCAAGCAAAGATTGAGTTCAGGAAATTGTCTGCAGATTTACGGAAAGTGCTGAACAAGGAGCTTCTCAAACCAACAAGCATTCCAAGGGTTGTTCTCACTATTCTTCTCAACTTTGTACGTCTCCTCGAGCTCATGTATGAGTATGAAGATGGTTCTATACACTCTGAGTTCCGAAAGATATCATCAATGCCGCGCTCGTCGATCCCATTGCTATCTAATTATCATATATGATGCTTGGACCCCGGCGGACTGTTCTTATTGCCACCAACAACAAGGATACAATGATAAAGAATATTAAATTGCACAGAAAATTCTATTGTCCCGTAAACAAATAACTCTTTCTGACAGCACCTAAGTTAGAATTTTATATTCTATCTAGACGTACTTTCCTCGTTAAGAACTAATTTTTTTTTTTTGTTTATATTTTGTTTATTTCTGTTTAGCTTCCTAACCTTTCCGTCCGGTTTTCCAAATAAAACTTAATATCAATAATTATTATGGAACTTAGTTTGCTTTCCATCCTTAGGAGATGATACTTTATTCTCTTACTATATTACTTCAACGATGAGTTTAATTGTTAATAATTATTTACATGCATCAAGTTTTTATGTTGTTATGGAAGATGGTAAATTTAAATAATATTATAACCTTTTGGTATTGAATAGTCATTAACAGCCTATTTGCTGCATATTGCAACAGTGAGGAGTTTGAATAATATTATAACCCTTTTAGGCCACGCCAAGATATTTAATAATCATTAAATATCTTGGCAACTCTATGGATGTTCCCCCTTTTCCACGGTAAATGCCGAAATAATACAGAGCAAGACAAGTAGAGGCCTCGGCGTGGCCTAAAAGAAGCATTCTGGGTCAGATAATTCTCAACTAGACATAAAATGTTTATTTTTGGTTCGTAAGTCAGGACTTTCGCCTTTCGATTAGTGATGCATAAGATAAGACTGGTCTGGCCACTTGGTTTCATTGGCGTTGGCCCCCTTGGAAAGAACACCACCACTTAAGCTCGATCTATTCCATGAAAAGTCCTTTGCAACTCATCAAAAAATGACTGGGGATCGCAGCAAAAATGGGGTCACTTTGGCTGTGACAAGGGCACGTCGGCTCGCGTTAGTTGGTGTGGGTGTTTTCTCATCTTTTGCATGTTCGATTGAGATCTGCAATTGAGCACTTCCGAAATCCAGATTTCAAATGTTAGTCCCAATATATATATATATAACAAATCGTATATACATTTAATAAATTAAATTATTTATTTTGTTATTTGTTATTATTTATCTTATTATTATTCTATAAAATTAAAATTGAGTATAAATTGAGTAATCAAATTAAATAAATTTAATTTATTTCTTCTTAAGTTGTTCTAAGCACCAACACAAACCATTGTCAAAAAAAAAAAAAAAAAAAAAAGGCTTTAGATTTTATTAGCTGATTCATGCACATGTGTGTGTGTGTAAAGTACATTTTATAGTCGTGTTAGCGATTAATTTTAGAGGTTCCTAAATTTCACCTGGCGTTGAAATTATAATAAAAATATAGTGACTTGATTGCAATAATTTAACAAATAGTTAAGTGATTATAATTCAGTTATTATCAATGTCTTTTTATTTTATTTTATTTTTTTAAAAATTGTTAAAGTTAATTTTTGTTGCGTCAAATGCCTTTAAAGTGAAAAAAAAAAATAGTAAGGATTGCCTGTGTCTTCCAGGGAAAGGTGAGCTTTCTACCCCTGAGACAAACCTGTGCTCGGCCCTCAGATTCCAGGAGGAAGGAACGCTCAATGTCGCCATGCAAATGCAGTGACGCGTGGGTTCCACAAGTAAACTTCCTGTTTTTGTCAACGCGATAGATCCAAAGCACAACTTGCTTGTATTGCATTGTAATGTATAATGCCCCTCCAGAAAAGGACAATAATTCTTTTTTTTTTTCACCCCCTTTCAAGCTTCAGTTATTGGCTTGAAGTTTTTCACCGGATCACCGACATTAAAGAAACTTGCCCGACACAATTATAGATGAATACAAGAAATTTAATTTCTTGGGATAACCGAAAACAATAAAATAGAAGCGGGACCTACATAACTTTTTGTGCGTGTAAATACTGCTCGCCTATTACAAAACATAACTTCTTAGCCTTGAACCAAATTGGGGACTCGATTTGACGGATCGCCGGCATCATCGAGTCAATTCTTGTTTGAAAAAAATAATTAATTTTTTTTATTTTATAAAAATAAATAAATCTTATTAAAATAAAATTTAAGTGTATATTTACAAATATTTTCAATAAAATAATATAAATTACATATAAAAATTAATAATAAATGTTTTTAGTAAAAATATGTCTGGTTGATTTATTCAATTATTATGATAAATTTAATCAAATAATTTTTTTGGATTATTTTCTTATTTGACTAGATTAAAAAAAATTTAAATTTAAATTATGAATTTATCAGTTTAATCCTCAAATTTGTTAGAGTTTTAAAATTATGATATAAGAAAACAACAAAATTGGAAACCCACAAGGTAATGTTTTATTTTTCAATTAAGGTATCCTAAATTTTTTGATTTGTGTACCAAAATTTTATTGATCTTCTGTGCTAAATTTCAAGTTCATTATATGCGTGTGTTTTGGTCCATATACTAAAGATTGCAGTGATACACTGAATTTATAATTCACGTATTATTATTATTTTTTTTTTTTACTAAATCTTATTTATGTAATTGCAAAAAAAAATAATAATAATACTGTTCATGGCCGCATGCCCACCACACTTCAATTCGATATTCTAATGCAACGTACGCAAGACAAGCACGGATATAATTAAATAGTGGTTTAAGTATTATTAAGACTATAACTGGCAATCAATTATACATAGAATTTTAAAATTTTTCTTTGCTTTGGATGAAGGCAAACCTAGAGAATCTTGTTCTCCAATCAGCAAAGGCGCGGTGGGTACCGTCTAATATTAGATTAGCTTGTAACTTTCCACGTCATCTGATGCATGAACAAAAAGGAAAAGGTGATTTTTTATTTTGATGATTAAAAAAGGAAAAAGTTGATGACTTCCTAACACAGCTGCTACATGTTTTACTCGAAGCATGGCTATAGGGAAAGATCGTTATCACATGGATCAATGATTTTCACCCGGAAAATGAAAAATGAAAAGGAGGCGGTGATGGTCATCATCAACCATTCAAACCTGAATTCGTTTTCAGTTTCTGTATCATCTTTTTGCCCCTACATGTCGAAATTATTGTTGCATAGTGTTACAATAGCGGACGATAGGCCACGTTCGATTCTTTCATTTTCATTTATAACCATAAGTAAACTTCTGATTTGATGTCATTAGTGCAAATTAATTGAGGTAATTAAAAGGATCTGATTACACTTAAATAGGTATAAACAATTTTTGATGTCAGTAGCATTGAAACATGAACCTTTTGCTCCCCAGGCAAGAAGAGCAGATTTTCTTTTCTTGAGATTTGGATCGCAAGAGCTAAGCCCTCTTTTTAAAACTTGATTAGTAAGCAAACCAACGCACGATTTCTCTCCAAGGTGGTCTTGTTAGCGATGTGCAAATGGCAATTCCATCCTGATCCCATTCTAAAAACCGTGAAGAAAAACTTTTGACCCATAGTGTTTGAAAATTTGGCCTAGACTATCGCACCAACGAGAAACTAGAAGAAATTAAAACGAAATGCTCATTTTGCTAGGATAAAAAGGAAAAAAACAAAAAGGACCATCTGCGTTTGCCCTTTGTAATTTCTTCTCTCTTTCACAGTACATTAGTTTAATCAATCAATAAATCCTCTAATCTTAACAGCAATTAATTACAATATCTTTGGCCAGAAACGTAGAAATGTATCGTGAGACAAGCTCGGCAACTAGGTAACTTAAAAGTATGCATTTTCTCTAGAAGTACTGTTTGCCGTGCCTCAAAAGAACACTACCAAACTCTCTTCGGTCGAAGGTTCTTTTTTTTGGTACATGAAAATATATTTCCTAATCTAACATCAAAAATAGACTTTCTAGTATAAAATATTGTAATTTAATGACAAAAGAGTTATTTATTATTATGTCAAAGTCAAGAATTTAAATTTTTGTTAAAATATTTACTCATAGAATTTATTATTATAAGGAACACAATTTTTTCAGAGGAGTTTATAGAGAGCATTATTCTTTCTTTTCTTTTTTTTTTTTAATTTTATGAAAAAGAGGAGTAGATTTTCCAAGTCACCATCATTGAAAAAGGCAACCCAACCCAACGTACACGAATAGCACACACCCGACACCCCAGATGGAGAAAGAGTGAGACAAGGGCCTGATTTCTCTCGCGGCATTACAAGATTTGCATACTAAAAATGCAAAAGCGAGTTTTTCAAAGGTTTTGGTCTCCGTCCTACATACCTTTGACGTTGGGGAACGCTCCCAAGTTATTCTCTGATATCGTCCTATATACGGTGGTCACTTTACACTTGCCTGGGCTTTTAACTTTCAGCTATCTCCATTATTGCCCATTATTTGAACATTGAACTGACTGGGGGTTTATAATTACAGTTGAAACCCATTGTTTTGTACTAAAATAAAATCTGTTGGGCCAACGTAACAAGAACAAAAAACAGTTTGGTCTATGAACCTGTATTTTACCTTATTTGAAAAGACTGAAAAGCGACGATCAACTTTATGTCGAGTGAGACTTAAATTTTTAGCGGTGTTTTTAAGAGCCACGAATTCTTCCATCATCAGTTAATACACAGCAACTAATCACTAACGGTTTCAACATTAATGAATAAAATGACCGACTCGTTCTAGCTAATAAGGCATACAAGAAAGAAAAAGAAGACTATGGTTGACTAAATACTTTGGACTTTAATCATCTGAATTTTATGTCCCTTTTGGACAAGGTAACTCATGGACACTCAATCATCAAGAAATCCTACAAAACATAATTTTAATCACATGATATATTTCATTAAAATTTTAATTAAATTAAAAATTATTTTTTTATATTAATAATTTATAATAATTTTTTTATAATTATTTTTAATTTAATAATATTAATAAAAAATATATTTTATTTTTTATTAAATTTATTATATAATTTTTAATTAAATATTATGTAATATATAAAATATTAATTAATATGATATATAAATATTTTTATTTTTTTAAAAATTTATTTAAAAATAATAAAAAAATATTTTTTACATAAATTTTATTATTTTTAATAATAAAATATTTTTAAAAATTAAAGTTAACAATATTTTTATTTTAAAAATATTTATATTAATACTATTAACATATTACATCAATTAATATTTTAAGTTTTATTTTATATTCGATTAAAAATAATGTAACTAATTTAATAAAAAAGTAAAGTATAAAATATTTATATTTAATAATATTAATATAAAAAATAATTTTAAAAATTAAATTAAAAAATTTATAATATAAAAAATATTTTTTAAAAAAATTAATTAAAATTTATAAAAAAATAAAAAATAATTTTTAATTAAAATTTTAAAACTCTAAATATATATTTTGTTTTCTTATTGTGTGCAAGGTTGCGATCGGACGGGCTTTATGCCGCACATCCACGTCTCTTTGATGCGGCACCTGGAATTTGTCCTAATAAAGGACAAAAGATTTTAATTTTATAATTAAAAATTTAAAATAACATTAACTTTATTTTTTTATGACCAATAACTATAATTTTGAAAACGTTTTCAAAGGAGTTCATTTCCTTTACATTTTCCATATTCTTATTAATCCAACACCAAAATTACTTTAATTTAAGTTTTCTTAAATTGGGCGATTTATATTTATTATCAACTTTAATTTCTTCGACTTTTTAATTTTTCGTAAACTACAACTTTATTTTGTATATCATATAATTATAAATTGTTCTGTAGTCGGGATAGCGCCAATGAATTCATTAAACAAGATAACATGCCAATTTTTTAATATATATATTTTTTATTTTATAAAACTGAATTTATTGGTAAATTTTTTAATTATATATATATATATGTATATAAATACACCCCCTCTCTTTCTCTCTCTTGTGTTATTATAAATTCGGTATCATTCTCTCTTTGATTTTCCTCTCTTTCTGTGTTCCTCTCTCTCTGTGTTCTTTTTTTTTTTTTTTTTTCTTTTCTCTATCCTTAGCAACAAAATTAATATTGACACTTTGACGTTTGGTTTCCTTTTCATTGATAATATTCAAAGGATTAGGAAGGAAAGTTAGGGTTTTGGTTGGTTTAATCACTTTCACAACGAAAACACATTTAAAACAAAAAGAAAAAAGAAAGCAGCATTGCTTCCAAAGGTACGTCTCTTCTACTTCCATGTTAGGCCTATTTTTCTTTATAATCATCTTAATTTTTTGATTCTTTTAACGCCAGATTGTTTGCTTTCTTTTTTGTTTTTTCTCCTTTTTCTTTCTAAGAAAATAGAAAACTTGTTGATGTAATGTTACTTATTTTGACTTTTTTTTTTTTTTGGAAAAATATATATTTTGGCAGGTGAGGTGATGAATTGGGACTCTATCGATCGGAATTCAATTAGGGCATAGCTTTTTCCTCATTTTCTTTTATTGCTTCATTTTGATTTCTGATTTTTCTTCGCTTTTTCTCTTTTTGTGGGGGGATGAGTTCCTAATTCAATTTGTTTTTTTTTTTTTTTTTAAATTTTGTTATGTTAGATACATTGATTAGGTTTTGGTTTTCATATTTTATTTTTTATTTGTGGGAAATTATGTATGATTTTTGCATTTTGAAGAAGGGTAGGTAGGTGGTGATTTTGAGCGTGGTTGTGGGGATTGAGTGAGGATGACTGATGCTCAACCGTTGCAGCAAAAGCCTGAATCCACAGATGATGCCCGTGTGGAATTCCAGAGGGGATTGGAGGAATTGGTGCGCGGCCATTTGGATGATTGTATGTCATTTGCTTCATGCAGCTCTACTCGTAATCCAGAAGACGAAGATGATGAAGGGGAGCAGCTTTTACGCAGGAGGCGTAGGTCTGATCTTGAGGGTGATGACCTGGCTGAATCATCAGCTGCCAGGAGGCGTCACTCGCGCATTTTAAGTCGGTGGGCTGCTCGCCAAGCTCAGGAGATGATAACCACTATTGAGAGAAGGAACCACGAATCAGAATTGATGGCACTCGCTGGCTTGCACACTGTGTCGATGCTTGACTCCTCTTTTTTGAGGGAATCACAGTCACCCACTTCAAGAAGGCAGGGCACAGTGGAAAGGCCAAGCACACAGGCATCTACTATTTTACAAATGTGGCGAGAGCTGGAGGATGAACATTTGTTAACTAGGGCGAGGGATAGAGTTAGGGAAAGGTTGAGGCAGCAAAGAAGTGTGGAATCTAATACAAATATTTTAAGTACAAATATGTCTGAGAGTAGGGGGAGTGAGAATCAGGGAAGTTTGGCAGATGTGAGTGAGAGTGAGAATGACTTTGGACCTTGGTCACATGAGCAGATGGGGTCACAGAATGAACGTGTGGATAATAATGTTTCTAGTAGGGAGCAATCTCCTGATCTGGGCGAAGTTGAGAGGGAGAGAGTGAGGCATATTGTTCGAGGATGGATGGAGAGTGGCATGAGCGACCATAATTCTAATGTGCCACAACGAAATGACAGTCCAAGAGCAGAATGGCTTGGTGAAACAGAACGCGAAAGGGTTAGGATTGTCAGAGAGTGGGTGCAGATGACAAGTCAACAGCGAGGAGTACGAGGGGGACAGACAGATGATCAGGGTATCGGACTAGACGCACTAGTTGACAGGGCCCGTGAGGGGTCAGTTGCTGATAATGATGAAGGGCAACCAGAGCATATACGTAGGGATATGCTGAGGTTGCGTGGAAGACAAGCTGTTATTGACTTGCTTGTGAGGATTGAGAGGGAAAGGCGAAGGGAGCTTCAGGGCTTGTTGGAACATCGAGCTGTCTCAGATTTTGCTCATCGCAATCGCATTCAGGTTGGTATGTTATTGTGTGCACTTTTTACTTTTTGGTCTTCACTGGTAGAACTACTGGATGTGTGATTTCATTTTGTACACAGTTTCTTCATTAGTTTGGTGATGTGAGCTACCATGAATTCACAGGGTTCTTGTTTCAGAGTAGAGAATCATCATGTATGATGTAGGTATCCATGAAGTCTCTATGTGAAAATGTTTTTAATTTTCAGATCATCTTTCTGATAAGCAATTTTTCATGTTTCTTGTTTTAATATTACCTTGTCTTGCCATATTTGTTTCGATCTCAAAATCTCCAGAGCTCTGTATAAATTTGTGTTACCTGTACTGGTAATATCAATTGGAGTTCTCTTAATTCATTTTAAAGTTTTTGTCTTTCAGATTCTTGATTTTTGTGGTTGCTCCCATGTATCATTTGTTTTAGGGGTTTCCCTTACATGAAACAGTGTGATGATCATTTACATGGTTTTATTTTTCCAGTCATTACTAAGGGGTAGGTTCTTGCGAAATGAAAGAACCATTGAGGATGAGAGACCACCTTCAATGGCTGCCAGTGAACTAGTACAATTAAGACAACGTCACACTGTTTCTGGCTTAAGGTACTCTTTTTTGAAATATTTGGCATTAACATTTGGAATGCTCTCAAACTTTTATGTTGCAGTTCCTGTTTGTTTTAAAACTTAAGCATTATGCTTTCCCAGTACTAGATAGTGTTAGTGATTTTGATTTGTTGTATGAGTAGTAGCGTCATTTTAAATTGAATACCAGAAGGAAGACCTAAGCTTTATTCTCTCCTTGATAATGTTATTAACATCTGTCTTATTTTAACCATAGCAATATCATTTTAGGTTATTTGCTGGATGTGACTCACACCAGCATCAATTCAGTAAGGATTGTGATGTGGCCTCTATTCTTTAGGGTGTTCTGGAGAGCATGGTTTTTGTCCTTATTTCAACAAAGAATTTATATTATCTTGACATGTATCTAGGGTGTCTGATTTTCAATCTTTTCTCATAAATGAGGATTCTAAATTGACAGGTGAAATGATGCTATCCTCTAGGAAATAAATTTGTGGGTAGTTTGATGAAGAATGACAATAAACTCTTGGTGGCTTGATGAATTTGGTTTTTATGTGTGTGCTCAAGCAATTTATTTTTCCTTGCTGATTATGGGCTTAAACTGACATTTTGATGAAATCCAATTTGTACAAGGAGAGATCAGTGGAGGCATGGGTGTGGGGATGGAAGTCTTGATGTGCACTGCATGATCTATCTTTGCATTGCTGCTAGCCTGCTACTGGATTTATCATAAACTATGTCAGACTTGGATGCCAGTTGCACTGTCATTGTTCTAAATGTAGCCAAAATCTAATTATAGGGTCTTAAACTAAGCAAATTATGCCTCTTTGGTATCTGTCCCTCTGCAACTGATGAAAGACACCTGATGCCACATCCTCACCTGCATGTTTCATACAACTTGATAAAACTCTATTTAAAAACTTATGAATATTGATGCAACTCATATTTTTCCTGGACAGAGAAAGACAGTTGACATTAATTCCTTCTGGTTTTTGCCCTCTTTCTTATTCTTGAGCACTATGTTTATTATGTTAGTTATTCTCTGCCATCTAGACAAGTGAGCTGAGAGGGATATAGCACATTCCTACACATATATGCTTTTTTCTTTCAAACTGCACCTTTTTCATGTGGGGAAAAATCATTGGATTTTTTCTGTGAGCAATCATGTGTTCTATTTACACATGTTTTGGCTATTGTGGCTTTGTGAACAGTTTGTTCATTGCTGTTGGGCAATGTTAATATATGTTATTGATAGCCCTAATGGAAAATGTTTTTCCTTTCTCAGGGAAGGGTTCCGCTCAAGATTAGAAAATATTGTACGTGGTCAAGTAAGCAGCCATTCTGATACCATGTCTAACAATAATGTTAATGATTCTAGAATTGATGGGCTTCAAATCAACACCTCACAGGAAAACCAAAATGAAGACCATGAGCAATTGCAACCTACAAATCAAGAAAGTAATGTCCGCAGGTTGCCTGACCAAACAGACAGCTTGGAGGGCAATACAGCTGTCAATGAGATGAACTGGCGAGAAACTGATGATCAGGGAGGGGGTTGGCAGGCACAAAACAGAGAAAATGAGAGACAAAACTGGCAACAGTCTGACTACAGTCAGCTAAACGAACGGCAAGATGGCAATGCACAGCCTATTAATGGAATTTGGCAACAGAATTCTGTTAATGATTGGTCCCAGGAATCACCTGGTGATGTACATGGTGAACAGAGTCGTCCACCAGAGATGCAGGGAGCTTGGCATGAGGATGGTTCTCGGGAAGCTATGGATAATTGGACAGAAGGGCCTTCTGATCCCCCAAGAGCTCGTCGTGCTTTTATGAGAAGATTGAATAGATTTCACCCACCAGATGATGATAATGTGTATAGTATGGAACTTAGGGAACTTTTGAGCAGGTATTTGATTGTCCACTAGAGTACATTCATTTTTTAAGCCTTACAGTGCTTCCATTAGATTGAATTTCCTCTTAATCTTTTCAGGAGAAGCGTGTCAAATCTTCTTCGTAGTGGCTTCCGTGAAAGCCTGGACCAGTTGATACAGTCATATGTGGAGAGGCAAGGTCGTGCTCCCATTGACTGGGATCTACACCGGAACTTGCCCATACCAACTTCAGCTTCACCAGAGCAGGACAATGAGCAGCAGAGAGATGAACAATCTGAGGATCAACATGATGCCATGAACCGGCCATCACTGGTTCTGCCATCTCCACCAGTGCCCCCACCCCAGCCATTGTGGCACCATGATCTGCATCACACTAGCTGGTCTCGGCAGAGCATGCAAAGATCAGAACTTGTGAGTTAATCCTTTCTCTCATCCAAATGACACACATTTGCAAACACATACTTGCAGCTTCCATTATTGAATTGATATGCATAATATCAGAACGTGTAATATTGTTGGTGCTCCCAAAAAATTAGCATTCTGAGCTGTTCTCAAAACAAATGACCTCATTTTGTTTGACATTAATGTTTACATCACAAAGCCATTATTGCAAATTGGTCTTTGGAGGAAAATTGGTGGGGTTTAGGATTGATGAATTATTCCTCAATGCACATGCCTTCCTTCCAATTTTTACGTTTTCCTTTTTTTTGAGGATGTGCTATGGACTTCTTGACTTGCAACTTTCATATCATTGAGGTTAGTTGTACAGGTTAAGCAAACATGTCTACGCTGAATGTGATTTGTTGAAACATTCATTAGTAACAATTAGAGTTTTCTGCATTTCTCCTGGTTCTACAAGGCCAAGTTTATTCTGAATGTGGATGTACTGATATGAAGCAGGAATGGGAGATGATAAATGATCTGAGAGCAGACATGTCAAGACTTCAGCAAGCAATGAGCCACATGCAGAGAATGTTGGAAGCTTGCATGGATATGCAACTTGAGTTGCAACGCTCTGTTAGGCAGGAAGTCTCTGCAGCTCTGAACCGATCAGTGGGTGACAAAGGTTATTTTTTAGCCCATTCTGTTGTGGAGTCATTTGGCGCTTGGTCAGTTATTGCAGAAATAATTTTGGTTAGAGATGGAAAGTGCTGTTGATTCCATTTATTTTCCATGTACTAAAGATGCACTGTGTTGCAGGATTGGGTGCAGAAACATCTGAAGATGGTTCCAAATGGGGTCATGTAAGGAAAGGGACATGTTGTGTTTGTTGTGATAGCCACATCGATTCTCTATTGTACAGGTAATCACTGCTTCTCATATTTTCTCGTATCTGGCTTAAGCAATAATTGCATGTGCCTTTTCCCTGCATAATGAATTGTAATAAATTCATTCAAATGGAAAAAAACTTTTGCAGATGCGGTCACATGTGCACTTGTTCAAAATGTGCAAATGAGTTGGTTCGTGGTGGAGGGAAATGCCCTTTGTGTCGTGCACCAATCGTGGAAGTGATCCGAGCATACTCCATACTGTAAAGGAATAATTGAAAGCGAATCAATAGAATTGGTAAAACTTGAAATTGTTCCATTCCATCGGTCCCTTTTAATGAATAGAAAGCTTCTTAGCTTCATATCTGTAGAGTTTCCTGTTGTCGCCGCTGTTGTTTCTCTGATTATATGTGAGACGTTCTGCAATGTATAATTGGAATAACAAATGGCACCCCCATTCGTCATTCGTTTATAAATAAAACGCGTGGCAAAAAATTCTTTTCGATTCTATTCAGGTTCAGAATTTGGTACACTGAATGCTGAAAAAAAAGAATAATAAAAAAAAAGAGCCAAAGATAACATGTCCTAAAACTCCGATATGGTGAGATCTGAGTGGTAATTTATGCAATACAACAACTGCATTGCTGGAAATGAAAGGGAAAAAGGAAAGCAATAACTTGGGAGCTGAGACGGGTGAAGGAAAGATTGTTTTTCAGACCATGTCCATGCCTTTTGTCTCAAGCATTGTTCCATTCTTTGTTTCTTTTTGGTTATGATAAATGGAGCCTAACAGTTTCAAAGAAATTCTATTTTCTTTTTTGTTTAATTTTTAAATTTCTTTTCTTGCTCTTACGTGATCAAGCGAAGCAAAGTAAACCAAAATTTCCGATTAGCCATGGGGAAATGGGAAAAAAGTACAATGCATAATCTGGTTGATCGGGACAGAAAAGCAAAGATAAGTGAAAATTTAGAGTGGTACCCGCCTGCTACACTGATTGAATGCAAGAATATTGGCTGTGGCACAAGCCGGTGTTACATTTATTTTTGCGTTCAACGTTACAAATTCACAATCGTACAAAGGTTGGTTGTTTCATGCCTTTCCTCCAAGTGTAACATACAAGTTATCTTGTCCCACGGGACAGGGGATGGACCTATAGGATTTGCGAAAGGTTCTAGTCTGTGGAGGAAATTACTGTATTTTGTTGGGATTCAAAATATCGCCAGATTCACACAAAGGATCTCCTTCCATTACCGACGGACTTGAGCTTCAGCACAAGTTGCTCTCTTTCAGCTTCTACCTCTGCATATTTGAGACTCATGTGGAGATATTGTTCTCGCAAATCCTTCAACTCCTCAAGCAATGATGCCTGGTGCAGATCTTCATCTCCTTTATGCAGTTTGTCTTCATCCATCAAATTCCTGGGAACGCTTGACTGATCTTTACGTCCCTGAGACAATAAACTGAACAAGGAGCAGTATGAAAGCTGTTGGGCATTGTTGAATGGAGACAACAGATGGATTCCCTATATCATGTCATGATTATGCCAGTCTATTCACAATGCAAGAAATTGAATCTTCAAGAAAGAGACTGTTTGCATTCATTTTCTGTGCGAAGGGTCAGAGTGCCCAATCGACACACACTGGAAATCAATAAATGTTTGAAAGGGCCATTGTGCGATAGGAATGCATGGTTATACAAGAAGTTTTACTCAGATCAAGAAAAAGCATAAAAACTGCACTTGTGCCCACCTCTTCAACTGTGATTTATACAGGTCATTTGCCTCCAATGCCTCAGCAAGTTCACTCTCAAGTAGCTGGATCTTTAAGAAAGGTTCAATTTCTCCATCTGGGGAATTTCCAGTACCGCAAATAGGTTTGGCAATCACCTGGGGTGGAAAAAGTAAGAAAAGTTAAGGCATACATCTAAACAACCTCATTGACATGATTCCATGTCATGGAAGATGCATTGAAAACTGCCATTTGATTTCATTTTCCTTTTGGCAAAAATTTATTTTCTGTAAACTAATTAGGAAATAACAGAAGGAAATTCACACAAAATGTTCTGGATGAAGGATGAGACAGAAAAATAGTTGATTCTGACCTTTACGAGATTGGATTCATGTGATGTAGAAGAGCTTGTAGTATTAGTTTCAGGACAAATGGAAAAGGTAGAGAAACTGGACTTGTGTCCATCATGCTTCTCTTCATTATGCTGCTTTAGCTCCTCTTCAAAAGCTCGAGACCTCCTCTGGTACTCTTGATTCTCCTCCTCAAGGTGTCTTATCTTCCTCTGAAATTCATTGTTTGCTATTTTAGCCTGCGCCAACTCATTTTTGAGCTCAGAATCCACAGCACTTAATGCTTCTCTTGCAGTTAAATCCCCTTCCAGTCGCAAGACCTTTTCCTGAAGTGCAACTTTGCTGTGTTTATATTCCTCTAACTGGGACACACAGACCTGCATGTCAGAAATCTTCTGTTCTGACTGAACTTTCTCTACGTTCAGTGCTTCGTAATCTGTTGATAATATCTGGAATGAAGCTTCAAGTCTTTCATTTTCAAATTTGACCTCGTTAAGTGATCTCTTGAGTGCCAAAATTTCATCTTGAAGCAGCACTGTTTTCTGCAATTGCACCTTAAGATTGGCTATTTCTTCTGTTACTTGTAGCCTCCCATAGTCAGAAGCTTTAAGTTTTAATTCGAGTTCCCTAACAACACTTTTCTGTTTCTCTTCATTGCACTTAACATCTTCCAACAATTCCAACAGTTTTTCATTGTCAGCCATCAGAACTTCCTGGTTTTGTTTGGAAGATGCAAGCTCATCCATGAATGCTCGCAGCTCTGCTTCTAATTCCATCTGCATGGTACTGAGGTTGTTCGCAGACAAGTTAAGCTTCCCTTGGACATCTTGCAGTGAAGCTTCAAGAAAAGATTTTTCTGCACGCAACCTAGACACCTCAAGTATAGCATCTGGCAGTTTCTCTGCTTTTCCATCATGAATTGAAGATGTCTGTCCAAAGAGGTGTGCAACCTGTCGTTGGAGATACTCAACTTCAGCCAACTTCTCCATGTACGTCTGCCTCTGTAGGCTCTCTTCCATGACAAGTTTCTCTTTAATTTGTTTGTTCTCTTGAAGAAGTGTATCTAGCTCCAAAGTAATGGCTATCTCCTTTGAGGCAATTTCTTCCAACATTGTGGTATGTTTCTTTTCAAGAACTTCAACCTTTTTGATCATTTCAGAGAACACCTTTTCTGATTCTTTCAGTTCAGCTTCTAAGATGGTGCAACGCTCATGTAGCTCCCCTTTTTGGTTCCTAAACTCAATATTAGATTTTTGAAGTGAACTGCAATCCTCAATAAGATATTCAGCTGTTGTTTGCAATTTTGCATTTGCTGTTTTCAGAATGTCAGACTCTTCCTGTGCCACTAACCATCTCTTTTGCATGTCCCGCATCTTGTGTTTCATTTCAGTCTTTTGTGCCTCCAATTTGGTTTCCAATCTCCTTATCTGTTCCTGGAAGTTCACAGCGCAAGATTCTGAATTCTGTAGTTCCAAGCGGCTTGACTCCTTCTCATCAGTCAAATATCTCAATTGTGCTTCCAAGCCACATATCCGTTCTGACAACTCTATATTTTCTTTTTCAAGTTCAGAAAAGTGAATTTCAAGTTCCTTTTTGCTACCTTGTAGCTCAGTTGACTTCCTTTCAAGAACCTTGTTGGCAGAAATCTGAGAATCAAAACTGCTATTGAGCACCATCATTTCATTGTGAACATCATCCAAGCATTTAGAGGCCATTGGGCCTCCTCCTAGCATAGTTTCCATCTTTTCTTCTAACTGCTTCTTCTCATTCTGAAGGCTGGAGTTCTGGGTTTCCAGCTCCCTTTGGCAATCACAGGGAGCTCTGACCTCTTGTTCCTTCAACAGAATATGAGAATTAAGCTTTTCTATCTCAGACATTTCCTTCAATAGCCCCTCAACAGGATATGCAAATTTGACTCGAGCTTTTGTTTCCAGACTTTCTAGTTCGGGAAAAGAAATGCTGAGAGTTTTTCTACTTAAATCATGATCCCCCAATTTGTTCTGGATGTTTACTGCATTTGCCATTTGTGGCTTGGCTTCCTGACTTTGCTGAAGTTCACCATCAAATGCAGCAATCTTCACTTCAAACATGTCCTTTAGCTGGAGAAAAATTTTCAGAATAACCTCAGCTTGCTCTTTTAGACCAAGCAAATCTGCATCATTTGAAATCTGTGACTCACAAGAACTATGGTCAAGTTCAGCAATGTTAGGGCAACCAGGAGTAAACTGTTGCTTCTTTACATTGTTTATACATAATTGCACCTGTTCATGTAAATTGTACAGTGTTTGGGCCATTCTGACAGTTGCATGTGATTCAGAAATGTTAGGCTCTTCGTGAATGGCTGTATGACAATCCACCAATTCAGTTTTCACTGCTTGGGTCTGTTTTAATTGTTGTTTTAGTGCAGCTATCTCAGCTTCCTGCTCTTGCAATTTGGCAAAACACTTACAGAGATCACCATCCAGGTAACTTGATTTGTCCTTAAATGCTTGCAACTGATGCTCAAGGTCAGCACACTTTTTCCCCAGATCTATGCATTGGATTTGCAAGTGGTCGCTGGAAAATTCTTCAACAATGGTTTCCTTCAGCTTCAGCTCCTCTTCATGTTTGCATCCGTGGGATTTTCTTCTGCTTACTTCAGATTCACAAATACACAGAGAACCATTCCATTTACATTCACCTGAAGAAGAATTGGAAGAAGCATAATATTCTGGGAGCTCCAGTTTTGATTCTTTGAGCTTAAGTAGAAGTTCTAGATTTTCGTCTGTAAGTTCATTGCAATCTGTCTCAAGTTCCTCTATCATCTGTTTCAGAACTCCAATTTCTTTTAATAGATTTCCATTGTTCTCAGGACCAAGAGCACTAAGAGCTTCAGACAGTCTTATTTCCAAATTACTAATTTTTTCCTCTTTTGTAGCTAATATATCTCTCCATTCTGCTTCCATTTCTGCTAGAGTTTGGGTCCTCAAACTTCGCTCAACCTCTAATTCATGGATTTTTTTCTCAAGAGACTTTTCCAGAAACTTAGTAATATTTGCTGCTTTCTCTAGCGATTCCTGCCATTGCCCCCCACCTGCTTCAGAAACTGCAGGTAGATCATCTAATTTGTGTTGTAAAACAATGCCCTCCAGATCTGATACACACAGGGCGCTGTTTGTATTCTCTGAAACAACTTGCTTGCTTTGCTTCATCTCTTCAATGTTTTCAAAGCCACAACTGTACTTTCTGGCATCTTTATTCTCAGAAGGCGTACCAGACATATTAGCAATTTCAATTTTCTGTTTTTCTATGGTGTCTTCCAGTTCTTGCAATATGGAAACAAGCTCAAGATTTGACTCTTGGGCTTTCTTCAGCTGCAAAGCCAAGTTAGCATTCGACTCTATCTGAAACTTTAGTTCACCTTCCAATTCCTTTTGACAACTATCTATTTTTTCTGCCTGCAACTTCAAATTCTCAGAAACTGGCTGTTTCACTCTTGACTCCTCCAACAGAACATTAAGTCTCTTAACCTCCTGCTTCAAATAATCACATTCTCGGTGTGATTCTGACAGCTCAATTTCAAGGCTTGCCTGATGCTTGGACTGGTCCGATAATTCCTTCTTCAGTCTTTCCACATCATTCATCATCTTACAAGCATTTTGCTCCCACACACTTGCATATTCCCGGAGCTCCTCAATTGTAACTTCCACAGCTTCCAGAAGGTCATGAGATGAACGAGAATTCCTCAATGGTGATGAAGCAGCAGTACATGATACAGGATTAAATTCATCCCTTGGATTCAAAAGATGGTTTTGTGAGGTTGAAACCTTTGAATTAAAGGAATAGCGATTTGACCTGGTAGAATCATTGAGAGAATAAGATCCACAAGAACTCCTTTGGGAGCCAGTTGAATCTTGTCTTTGTACATTATTGCTTATGATGCCACTTATGTTATTGTGCATGGAATAAGTTTCCCTGCCCAAAGAACTGTCCGTTGAGTCGAAACTATAATGTGGACCTGATGCTGAGAAGCTTGTATCCTGTAGTAACAAACAGAGCCCTTGTTAAACAACTGAAGAAGGTAAGAGGCCAATAACTGAAGCCATTAAACTCAAAGCATCTCAAGATGAACAAAACAGTGTGATTGCAATGCGGACATACTGCATACCCTTTTTAGATCATCTGTATGAGATGTACTTTTCAGATGGTTACTAGATGAGGACCCAATACTTCTTCCAAAGGAACTATCAGAAACATCAGATTTGTTTTCTGCATCTTCATAGTCAACAGTTGAATCCTCCGTATATATGCCCCTTCAAAAGATGTGCTGAACTCCTTCAGAAACAAAATAAATCCAAAATTATAACAGTAGTAAGTTTTGCATGAAAAAACAAACCTGAGTTCTGCTCTTGGTGCCAGGCACTGAATATTAACCTGCAAAAACACAAATGAAGGCAAGGTGTTCAAATCAAAGATACACAAACAAAATTTAAATTATGTAAGCAACATACATTTAGGTAATCAATCATTTCAGTTAGCATAACAAGTGAATGGATGCGAGCAAACAGAGTCAGCTCTGGTGGGGCCGAGCCCCACATATAATTCTGAATCTCCAAGGATAACATAGCTCTATCTTTCAAAGGGTGTATGCTAATGGTTGTAAGCAAATAGTTCTAACCAAATAGGAAAAAATAAATGGAATGAAGAAGATAAGCCCGCACAAGATGGGAACCTGAATTTAAAATAGCTTGGAATACTAGTGATGAAATGGCTACATATTTGGGTGAATGTCTGTAAGGTTATTGAAATGATTGGAATAACTGAATAAAACAAAAACTCAAAAGATGCCTCACTTTTAAGATGGTCCCATGGGTACACTTCTCCAATGGTAATGAAACTGGAACGGCAGTTTTTGATTTCTTATGGCTTCCCAAATTGACTGTAGCTTCTCCAAGGGTACCAGATCTAGATGATTCCTACGAGAAAATTGTCAGTTAAGCTGAGTACACCGGCAATAACAACTTAAAAATCCTTCAAAATAAACTAACAAGGCACACCATACCATGGAAACAACAAACTTGACATGGCATTCTTCATTCTCTTTTGAAGGATAATGTTCAGAAATCCAAATAGATTTGGACAAAGACTCAGTCCATTGACAACTTCCATTCCTCACTAACACTTTCCCTGACTTGACGAGGGTTTTCCCAGTTTCCTGAGAAATTATAGAGACAAAGAGCTTGTCCCATCCTTTTGGTACCTGCAATCCCCAAAATTGCCACATGAACAAACAGTGAATCATAGATGTCCCAAAAAGAAAACAAATAACATTGCCTAAAAAAAATATAGAAAACAACTTGTCCATGGAGAGAGGATGAAATTTTCTAGAAACTGCTCACTAATCCCTATAGTTCTCTATCACTTAATCAATGACTAGCACGAGTATCAAAGAACCAAGAAGCGACTACCCAAATGCCACTAGACTATATTTATTGGTATGACTCCTCCTCATCTTGCAGTTGCAATCTACCTATGACCATCTACCTCGTATTCAAGAATTTTCAAATTTACTTTCATTCTTGCTCATTCCTCCCAAAATCACAACAGGCAATTGCTTTCACAGTATCAATTATCAAGTAGCCGCACCAATTGCAGCCGTTCAAATTGTCTAGATGCTCGTGCACAAACAATCTCTCTTGCTTTTCTATTATTATAACAACCCAAAAAAAAAAAAAAAAAGTTGATGCTGCGATTCAGTCATTGTACTAATCAAAAAACCATAAATATAATTATAATTCACTAACAGATATCTAAAATCACAGCGCCAAGTAGCTATAATTTGATCGAGCAAGATATATAAAAAAGTTGGAGTTAAAAAAAAAAAAAAAAGAAGCTAAAAGCAAACAGAGAGTTATCAATTTTTACAGCCCACAAGTCAAATTTCTTCAATGGAACAGAAGATTCCGAGACGTTACTCTAAAATTCACGAAACCGAATGTAAAGCGCAGACAAGTACCAAAATGCACTAGGCAAACATGCATGTATGGATGTATGTATGTGGGTGTGCAATGTATGTACACGATTGTTGTGTGTGTGTGTGTGTGTGTGTGTGAGAGAGAGAGAGAGAGAGAGAAACCTGTAGAGCCTGCAAGCCAGAGAAGTGGAAATCAAAGAGTTGTCCAGATTTCTCTGACTTGTGTTGCTGCTGGTTCAATCTGAACATTTTTTTTTCCCCTTATTTTCCTCTTTCGGTCTTTTCTTCTTGACTTCTACTTAATTTGTCGATTGAGAAGAAGAAGAAGAAAAACAATACTCACAGCTTCACCTCGTATGTAAAGAGAGAACCAGAGAGAGAGAGAGAGAGAGAGAGAGAGAGAGAGTAGAGGGAAAGAGGGTGCTGTGACCTTACATTTATCTATACGTTAATTGCCGTTGTACTTCCCGAGCCGAAACCAACTTCTCCTGAGCATTAAAAAAAAACGAAAAGAAGAAGAAGAAGGTTAGCTGCCTAAAAACAAGGCCTCTGGCCCTCCGTCAGAATAATCACCGGGTCAAGCAGTGACGCCCTTTACCTTAACCCCCAAGTTACGTTGATAATTAATTGACCCTTTAGAAAAAAAAAGAAAAAAAACGCAAACAAACACAGGTAATCAGACTTGACTTTGGATTTCTTTCCAACCAGTCCTTCCCTTCCCCTATTTCCTTCTCACTTTACTCGCAATACTTGTTCTCTGCACATTTTTATCTCATTAAATTTCTCTACACTTCTGTTCTTGTTCCACCTTTGTATTTTTACTATTTTTAATTTTTTTTAACCTCCTTAGCATTAAGTTTATTTGCAAGCCAACAAAAGGAGAAAGCCACACGTAAAATCCCTATGAAATCGTTAGTAATTGGCATGCGTAATATTCTACAATACATCCATGGACTCTAGCAAATGAACTCCAAGAGTACCACCTTAAAGTCAAAGACAAAAGAAACAAAGCACGAAGATACAAGAATCTTAATGCACTTGCACTGCTCGAATTGGATCGGATAGCTGTACGATATGGGTATGCTCTCAGATCATTTGGTCAATAGATTTTTGCTCGTTTGTTTGAAATTAATATGTTACTCCGTGCGATTGTCCAGGGGACAACGACAAAAGGGCATCACTACATGTGAGAGCTGTGTGGTTCCGCGTGATTCTGGCCTGTTAGATACGCAACTTATTTTAATTCTTGCCTTTTGATGTTGTTGAACCACAAAGACGTCGTTTATGTCTGTTGACGTTACCCTGGGAACAGAATGAAAAATGTTCACGGGCTAATGAACATGGCAAGTGTTCATTAAAAAATTTATTTCTTGTTTTTATTAAAAAAATTTTTATATATATATATATATAAGCACTTAAATTTTATTTTAACAATATATTATTATTTTTTTATATAATATAAAAATATTAATTATTTTTTAAGAGACAAAATTTTCAAGTTTGTAAACTCCACCAGACTTTAGGGTGGCATGCCAAAGAAACAAAATATTCTTGAGAAAATTTTTTTATAACAAGAAATATGTTCATTGGTTTTTGAATAAGTTATTCTATTTTAGTCCTATAGAATTAAAATCTTTAAGATTTTGACTCCTGAGTAAGAAATTTGGTAATTCGGTTATGATCCCCTTTTTTCTCTCTAACATAAATAATTTCGACAGAGTAAGTATCTATAAGTAAATGCTCATAGACACGTCTAATCTTCTGTTTATCTTCATGAC
This sequence comes from Rhizophora apiculata, assembly GCA_037832385.1. Classification (NCBI taxonomy): domain Eukaryota; kingdom Viridiplantae; phylum Streptophyta; class Magnoliopsida; order Malpighiales; family Rhizophoraceae; genus Rhizophora; species Rhizophora apiculata. The sequence goes on along the minus strand of CM075426.1, from coordinate 2,212,457 downwards.
AAATATAAGAATCGGGAAGAAATACACTTAGAATGATTTGCTTAAAGTCTAGGCATATCGAGGATCGGATTGCTCTTTTTCTAAAATACAAATTGAAATTGTTTTTGATTTAACAAAATACATGAAGGATTTCTTTCATTTGTTTTAAGAAGATGAAGATGGCGGAGAAAAGGTTGTTTTTGGTAGTATAAACATACTGGGAAATAAAGGCTTTGAAGTAACAGTGGTAGGAGAAAGTTTGGGTTTTAATTGCAAGGCATTTTGATAATTTTTTGGTGTAATTTTGTTAATAACATATAAGGGAGTAACCAATGGTACATTAGCCAAAGCTGATTGTTTTGGAATAATCTTTGGTTGAGAACTTTTGATTTTAAAAGAACTTTTGATAATTCTTTCTTTATTCATTTTGTTTAACCCTTTTCATGTGAGAAATTCCTAAGAAAAAAAATTAAGTAAACAATTTGATTTTCAATTTTAAAATTAAAATTCAAAAGCAAAACTTATTATCTTGTAAAAATTTGTTTAAAATCAAAATTAAAATAAATTTGATATGTTAACAATCAAAATATAATAAAAAGTTTTTATTAAAAACATCATCTCAAAAAAATATTATACATCAAATTATACTTAAAACTTTCTTTTTAACTAGTCTAGTAATTTAAATAAAGAGTTTGTTAGATTACATAATGATATCTCACCATAGTTTTTTATTTTTCTATTTTTTGTTTTAATATTGCTCCAAATCCTATGTATGTGTTAGTTTTTTATAATCAAATATGCATTTGAATAAGGTATTCTTAAAAAATGTAATATTTTGACTAAAGATTTTACTTTTTTTTTTTTTTATATAGTTTTAGTCATTTTTTGGTTTCATTTTGAAAGATATTTTCTAAATCTTTTATATAATAGTAAGCATACTATTTTTAAATTTGGAATGAAATATGATATGTAATCTAAATATCTTAAAAATCTTTATAACTAATTTTTATCCTTTATTTTATTGAGAAATTTGTTTGTAAATTCAATTTATCTATTTATTAAAATAATTGTTACCTTGATAAATGTAATAATTTAAAAATCTAATTTTGGTTTGTTCTTTTTTTTTTTTTTTTTTGGCTGAAACTTGTAGTTTACTTTACTTAAAAATTTTAAAAAATTTTTTGTAAATGTGAAATATGCTCTTTAATAGTTTTTAAAAATATTAACACATCATTTTATATATATATATATATATATATAATAGTAAATTTAGTATAAAAAATAAAATTTTTATTTATAATATTTTAAAATTAAAATATATATATATTTTTAATTCAAAAGACATTATATTTTATTTATAATATTTGACTGAAATATAAAAAAAAATTTACATTTATTTTCTTCGTGCATTTAGATTTATCAAAATTTATATTTTTTTTAAATATAATTCTTTCTATTAATTTTTTAAGCAAAATATATTTTTATTAGATATTTAATTTTTTTATCCATTTTAATATTTTATTTAAAAATTTATAATTTATTATTAACTTAAGAGTTAGATTAAGAAGTATATAAGAGTGTTTGTACACAATTAAATAATATTTTTATAAAATATTTAATTATAATAAATATTGATATATTTATAATTTTGGTAATAATTTTTATTTTAACTAATAATTAAAAATTTCTTCTAAAGATATATATATATATTTTCAGTTTTTGTTATTTTAAATAATTCATGTAATATTCCCATGAATCCTACTATAAAATCTTACGCAATAGCTTAATCAAAGTTATTGTGTGCTAAATAGGTCAGGGCTACCGTTAACATTTATTGAATAATTAGGTAAATATGATGTGTTGTTAGACTATCAAAATTCAATTCATCTATACCTGTTACATCAAAATTTACTAAAGTCATAAATGTTTTTTAAAAAGCATAACTTCGTATATACTTTTTGTTACATTTCATTAAACTCTCAAGACTAGAGCACAAGTCCAATTTCCCCAATCTCTGATACTATATCTAAGACCAAGCTACCACAAAATTCTGAATATGGATGGAACTCAACTTTTATACATTGTTTTTTTTTTTTTTTTTTTAATAAGTATTGCTTGTTCTAAAATTTTCTTCTAGTCAATTTTCCTGGAATCCAGAAAATTCTTGTTCTTGTGCTCACAAGAGGTGATGCATTTAAGAAAGCTCGCAAAGTCTGTGTCCTTGTAACGGCTAGGATTGGCTTCATTGACGAGCTTTGGTGATGGCTGAATTGTACTATTGAAAGGCAAACTGTGCAATGAAGCAATGGAGATCCGGGATTTCAAAGAATTAACTAGAACTCTGTGAAGCGCACTCTTGTATCTTCCATTGCTGAATATCTGTGAAATAAAAAGTTCTTTGCTGTTATGGATGATCAGAAGCTCTGAATTCTATCTGTAAATACAAATTGCATGGCTGTGTGGTTTTTGAGCCTCTTCGAGAAGATATTCCAACACTTAAAATTGGAAGGCTCCGGTACTAATTCATTGTAGCGTATGATTTGATCTTATGAACTTATTAATAGCGGCCAAAAAAAAAAAACACAAATAACTGAAGCAAATTTCATACTAACCTCAAGATGATCCCCTACATTGACAACAAAGGAGCAAGGAATTGGTTCCACCGTAACCCATTTACCTTCATGCTGAATTTGAAGTCCCTTAACTTCGTCTTGGAGAAGAACTGTTAGGAAGCCATAGTCCGAATGGGGAGGCACCCCTAAAGTTAGATCAGGTTCAGGGCATGAAGGGTAACAATTTATCACAACGAGTTGACTCCCATCTCGGAATTCTTTTAGATGGCATGCACTATCATTTTCATTAGCACTTTTTGCAGTTTCAATCACTCCCAAACCCTCTAGAATCGCCTCCACTAGCATCAAATACAAAGATTTTGTTTCTTTTGAGAATGTGGCCGCGGCTTGCCTGTTAAAATATTTAACAGGATTGAGAAAACATATTTATATTTTAATAAAAGAGGACTTTCATAATGATAGTGGAATTGGATGGAGACAGAAGTGATATTTTTATTTAGATGATAAAATAACAAAAAAAAAGATACTTCATATATTTAATATTCTAATTCAGAAGACAAGAGGAGCAGCTTGTGGTCAAAAAAAAAAAAAAAAAAGAAATAAAAAGCATAAGCTTCTCAAAATGAAGTGCAACCCCAGTAGAAAGGATACAAGAGCTGGGCCATACAGACTTGCAAGATGGTATGCGTTATTATGATCAAAATGAAAAGATTGAAAATACAGTTGATTAAGATCACCTCAGCCCTGGAGGAGAGGAAGGCCAAGAAGGAAGAACATCTGCGAGGGGTTGGCAGCTAAGCTTCAAGAAGTCTCTCCAGCAGAACACCCTGTCCGTGTTCTGGCTAAAACTTGTTCCACACCTGACTGGAGAATGCATATCCTGGGACATATATTTTGATCTCTCCTCAAAAGGGAGCTCAAAAAACCTCCTACCGGCTTCAATCATGTCAAGGATAGCTTCACTTGATATGCCGTGGTTTATCAGCTAACATCATCCAAAAGAAACCCCCGTTTACTTAATCCTGTAAATTTTCAAGTGATTATGTAATTAGCAAATCAAATATATGTCACCTGAAAACAACCATATTCTTCACAAGCTTTTGAAAGGGATTTGAGGACATGAGTTCTATTGGAGCCTTGAAACTGGGAGAAATCGAGTACTGGTAGCTTGAGATTGACATTGCTAGTAGTGCTAGCGCTTGTTTTTCCTGTATTTGGGCGGTCCGACACTGGCAATATGTATTTTCTAGGCACTTTTGTGATCTCTCTCTCGCATAGATATCTGACTCCTTTCTGGTACTCACTTTCTAATGGCTCATCATCTTTGTCAGTTTGAGCCGCCAAATCCATTGCAGAGGAAATGTGGCTGTAACCAATTATAATCAAAGTTGAAATCAAATAGTCATGTGCCAACAGTATGACCGTGCGCGAGGAAAAATAGAGTGAAGTCTGGTATAACAAAAAAACAAAAAAAAAAAAAAAAAATCTGATTTGCCAAAAAGGAAATGCGAAAAGGACAAGTAATCAACAGAAGGAGAGATAATGTGACTTTTAACCAACCGAAGCACCCAGATTGAGAAACACGGAAATATGCTGCGATGAGGAACAAAAAGAAGGCGGCAGACTAAAAGAACGGGAGTAGCTAGTTTTGATTAAAACCAGCTTTGGTTTTGTAAAAGGATTGGACCTGTCTACTCGTCTGTCTACTCATCCACCTACATACCAACAGGGTCGACTATTGACTTGCCTTGACAAAAACATTAAATTAAACGCCGGAACCTATTGTTAAACAGAAAAAGTTTGCACTTAGAAAATTTAATCAGAGATTTTTTTTTTTTCTCCTTTTCACTAAACAAAATAAATAAATAAATATTTTTATTTTTAAAATTTCAATTTTTTATCAAAAATAATAAATTTATAAAACAAGATCAGTAACAAATTTGAAAAAAGAAAATGTATAACTAATATATTTTGACATGTTTATAATTTGTTGTAAAAAATCTTTGATCTTATGGTTACAAATTTAATGATTTTAGGTGATAAATTAAAATTTTAAAAATAAAAAAAAATATATATTTTTTTAATTCAAGAGGACTCACATTCTGAATAGTGTCTGATTGAATTATCTGACTACAAAAGTAAGTTCGTTGTCGAAACGATAAATGTTCATGGCCCCACGATTCATCCTCGTTAAGTCCAGAGTGACGTGGCAATGATTAAATTAATAGTAAGCGTTAGGAGGGATTGAGTGGGCCTCATTTTGGGGATTTAGGGCGGGAAAAAGAAGAGAAAATTGAAGTGCGTTGTAGCCTTTCCAACTTCTAAGAGACAATGTTGCCTCTAGCAATTAGAATTCCTTTAGATGGCATGCACAATCATTTTCATTAGTTTTTCTATCCACTGTGTTCCCCAATTTTGTAAGCTTACCAATTATTATTTGTTCTTCTTAATGGATAGAAAAACTATTGGCCTAAGAGAACTTGTTACGTGGAGCATGCATTCCTAGCCATGGATATCAATATATCTAAAGAAAACATGGTTTACACAAAGATAACTTATACTTTAGATTTGTGCCTATTACCAGTAATGTGCTAGTTAACCAAAACAAGGATCACTTGAATTTTGGAGTGTATGAATGATCAACCTTGTCATGGCCTTTATATTTCATGTTTGATTTATGAAATTGTCTTTCTTACAACACTGAAGATCACCAGTTACCGAAGATCTTCACCTGGTTAGCTTGATGCAATCAGGAGAAAAGCACAGTTGCATAGTCCCACACACATAGCTGTTGTGTCCTGCAACAACATATTTCTTGGTGAAGGAGTCCGATCGGCATGCATATATAATGTGTTCCGTTTTGATCTCCTTTTCAAGATGCGTTTTGTTTGTCATCATTTTTAAAGCTTTGATGAGATACATGGAATTGTTGGCTTTACACAAAACGTCTTTGTAATGGAGCTTGGGGATCATGGGAGCTCATTGTTGACTTACAAGCGTAAGAGCTTGTAGAGTTCATGATGAGTTGGCTATGGTATTTTCCATTTTCCTTTTGCATTGCTTGGATTTATAATTCTTCTGACAATTGCATGTGGTTGATGAAAGTAAGACTTTGCAGGAAGGCATCCGGATCCCAGTGTCACTTTGCTGTGAATTATCATTTACATCTTGAATACATAATTCTATCAAAATTTCCAAATTCTTTATAATTCCATCTGATTGTTACGTGTTGTACATAATTCCTCAGCTTTCATAAAGTTACATATTTTGATAGTCTAGAAAAATTTCTCGGATAATTGTTTGAGTTTCTGATTAAGGGTGTTTTGTTAAAATTGAGTTTTTGATTAAGTGTGTGTAATTTTTTAATTTCCTTTCCAGATTGAAGTATGGCACGTCTTGTCTGTTATTGTTAATAAATTTGATATTCAAGAAAAACCTTAAAGAAAATCTTGTTGATAATAAAAACTTGTTATTGGTATCGGACAACAAAAGGTATCAAATACAGGGTAATGAACAAAATCAGAATAGTAGACAATAGAAATCAACGGTAAGAAGTTAACAGGGTAACCAAACAACCTTTTAAATTAGTTGCAGTCCAATGTGCTTATAAATTAGTTAAATTCTATCAATAGAATCACAAATACTTCAACTATAACATGTTTCTATAATAGTTGAAGAAAAATTTAGATTATAATGGTAATAACTAAAACCCAATTTCATCTATCAAAAGACCACCACAGTAACCAAAATACTAAACTCAACAAAAATGAAGAAAAGGGTAAACGGAGAAGGGAATTTATAAAAAAAAAATAAGATATATACTTAATATCTTAATTCTACTATCTACAACTAAAATGAGTGTTTTGGTATGTTTAGCTACCGACATATTAAGTTTTTAATCACCAATTTTACCATCACAGTCTACTATGTAAATTAGAAAGTAGGTTATTTTAACATTAGAATCTGCTGCATAATTTTTTGATGCGATTAAATTTTCATAATCATTTTCTATTCACATGCTGATATTTACAGTTTTTTTTGGGGGAATTTACGATGTCACATTTAAATAATTTTTCTATGTTTGGCTTCTCAAATGTATAATTTTATTCCAAAAAAAGTGTTATTGGACTTTAAATGCACATATTTAGAATGTTATCTTAAATTTATGTTTGTTTCTTTATCTTTTGTAGTCATTTTCTTATCAATACTAAAAAAAAGAAGCGAGTGATTTTGTCGCCCTCCCGTTGCCAGGGGTGGGGGGAGGTGGGAGGGGACATTTAGGCAACTACAGAAATCCATGTCTTCTAACTAGCCTTCTCGTAGTTGCGTGATGCACAAGATAGGTGATTAGTTACCTTATAAATGGTTCTAGCTGTACATTTGTGGATCCTATTTATAATTTTTTCTTTTCATCTCTTCTTTGGTAAACATTATGAGAAGTTTCCTCTATTGTTCCCAACCTTTTAGACATAAGTAGTTACACTTTAAATTAGAGAAATTCATTTTTAAATGACCATCTTTCATTCTCTTTTGTGTTTACCAAACCTTGTTATATTAGGGGTAAAAGAAAAGCTTTGCTCTTTAATTTGCATTTGACAAAACCTATTTCTCTATTATTGAATTCGATTGCACATTATTTATTCATTAACAGTAGTCCGTTAAATTTGAATTGCAAATACTTGAGTAATGGTCAATGTTGAACATTTTTTTTTTTTTTCCCTTAGTCTTTTGCTAGCCAAATGAGTCGATAGAGTAAGATTGAGAATAAGCAACAAACTTCTTCCATTGTGATCGCAGCCTTCGTTTGACGAGTTGGGCACTTTTTCATCCCTTGTGACAGATGTGGTTGGCATAGGCTACTACCGAAAAAATGGGAAAAAGTTTCCGTTATATTCAAATGTGTTTGAAATTATATTAATGCCTTTAAATTTCAAGTATCAATTGCCATATATATTAGAGAATTGAAGTCCTAATATTTAAACTCGTTGTTGCACTTTCAGATTAATACGTAAAAGTAGGTTTTTCTCATCTGTTGGAAGGAACATTACAATGGTGATTAGACAATTAAATTAATCAAATATAGGAATCATAAAGCTAAATGTCTAACTATTTCAATGATAGCAGTTGTGCATATGAAATGCTGAGTTTTCTAAGCCTATTTTTTGCACGGTGCATATAATAAGTAAACCATTACTTTTTTTTTTTTTTTTTTTCCTAGAAAGTGGTTGCAAATTATTTGAGATTTGTTGAAATTTTATTGTTCTTAACTACATTTATCCATTTGAAATTTAACTTGCCGATAGTTCTACTTCTCAATTTGCATTCACATTTTAACTATCTATTTAACTTCATATCAATAACTTTTTATTTGCACTGTAACGAGGAAAGTGGTGCTTAATGTGATATCGAACATAAAAAAGCCCAATTATGATTTGATGTTCGTATAAGAAAAGGGTACGTTGCCACTTCAATGCGAAAAGAAAAAGGTCGGTGTAACCTTAATATTGAAATCCATTTCATGTATTAGGCCACTTATTGGATGAATATTATGATAAAGATTAACCATGACATCTTTCCGTTGGTCTCGCTTGGCTTTTTAAACTCCTCGGTCATATTTGCAACGTGTTGCTGGTAATACCTGTAACATTCCAAAAGTTAATATTTTCATTGCACATGCTTATTATCTATCCATAACCTTTGACCTTTGATTTGCATTTGATACACTGTAAGTTACAAGTGTAGGGTACTATAAATTAGGATTTTGAAAGTATGACTAATGTATAATTGATGGTGCTTTGTTTTTTTTCTTCTTCTCAAAAGCTATTAACTTGCTATCTAATGAAAATAGTTAGTTATGAGGAAAAATTTATATTTAAATTATTAAATTTTTTATTTTTTATGTATAAATTAATAATTTAAAAATTAATCATTTAAAAATAAAATTATTACAAAATATCTATTAAAAAAATACTAATATTTAATTATTTTTTAAAAATTACTGTTAAATTATGACGTGACTTTTAATATAACCAATAGCACAAAGTTGAGATAGAAAAATACACATCATATTAAATTACTTTTATTTTATTATATAACTCCCATCAAAATTCTCTCCTCATTTCTCTCTCCTTATCTTTTATCTTTACTTTCTCTCTCTAAACTATTTTTTTTAATGTATCTTTTTCTCACTCTTACTTTTTAAATTCAAAATTAAGTTACTTATAATTATTGTACAAGTTTATAATTATGACAATAATTTACATTTTAATTTATATTTAAAAGATAATCAAGAGATTCGAATTTAAGTGTTGCTATAGAAACTAATTTTGTCACCTTGACATAATTTTGGAGGCAAAGAAAAAAAAAAGACAAAATAGAGAAAAAAGGAAACATTTATAGAGATAATTTGAAAAGAGTTGAATGACTCACTGATAATTTGGTACCTAAATTGAGTTCAATGGATAGGTTAAGGCAGGGATTTAATGTAAACCATCTATTAATGAATGAGGCAGAAGAAGGGGTAGTAGGTAGTGGAAGCGATACTAACTATAAAATAAGATATAAATAGATAAGATATAGAGGTTATTAAGTAGAAAATGAGTTGACCTGGAGAAGCAATCAGTAATCGGTTTTACTTGTTCCTTTTTTCAATTTCCTAAAAACTTATTAGTTAATAATTTTTCTTTGGGAAAAGAGAAAATAAAATTATAAGAAAAAAAAGAAATATGTTAATCATCTCAAAATGACATTTCGTATTTGTTTAATCATAATTTCTCTTGTAGTTTTAGATCTCTCTTTTATCATTAAGATTATGATTATTACGTGGAAAGAGATAAGAAATGAGATAGTATGAGCAATAAGGAAGTTGACATTAGTGACAAGGTTGGTGGTGGTGTGCATGAGTCTATCAAAGATTGGCCTAATCACTAATTACTTATAGGTGTTGTCATCACCACTACGTTTCTTTGCTAATCTTTATTTCTCCAATTATGTTCTAACTTATGATAAGTCCCTCTTTAACAATTTAATTAGTCTCTCCAAGAATTTTAATAAATTATAGTAAAAGGTAATTAAAGATTAAGTAAAAAAAAAAAAAAGAATATAAGAAAAGGAAAAGAAAGATTTTTTTTTTGTTTTATTATTCTCTTTGTGATTTTGTTAGTAATGAAAGAAATATAGTTGAAAGTGGGTCATATCTATTCTATCTATTTTTTTAGATTTCTTTTTAAGTTTGTTTAGTTAATTTCTTCTCTTCTGAAGTAAGGTAGTTATTTTCTATAGAAATATGAGTTGAAATGTAAATTATTGCCCTAATTATAAATTTATGTAATAATTAATAATCTAATTTTGAACTTAAAAAGTAAGAGAGAGAAAGAGAAATATTGGAAAGAACAATTTAGGTAGAAAGAAAGTAAAGAGAGAAGACAAAGAGAGAGAAATGAGAGAAAAGTTTTAATAGGCACTATGTAAGAGAGAGAAAATGGTCTGATGTGACAATTTTTTTTTTACTTAATTTTGTATTATTGGCCACATTAGATGTCTTATGAATGTGACATCACGACTCAATAGTGATTTTTAAAAAACTAATATTAGTAACCCATTAATAGACATTTTGTAATAGTCATGCCCTTAAATAAATAATTTTTAAATTATTAACCTATATCTAAGAAATTAAAAAACTTGAAATATGACTTGTTATTTAGGTGAATTTTATTTATTTAAGTTAAATGAACTTACAAGTTAACCTATTTTCTTTCATTTGTTAGACTGTGTTACTTATTTACCTTGTAAATTTTGTAAATAACCATTATATTAATTGATTCACATCAAAAGATGAAAGTTACTTGAAAAATAAATTCTATTGCATATAATGCAAATTTTATTATAGTTTAATTGCATTAACCATTATGCATATGAAAACTTAAAACGAGGGTTGTATTTTTGGGCAAATTCTACATATTTGAGATAAATGAATATACATCTTTGTCTTCTTTATTTTCTTAGCTAGGTCGCATGTCTTTTGTACCTTGTTAATTTTGTAAGGGTTAGCCTTACTTATTCATTTTAAAAGTACAAAGTTACATAAGAAATAAAGGTTATTGTATAAAATGATAACTTTATTACAATTTAACTACGTTGATTATATTTACAAAAAATAAAAAACATTGCTTTCTTATAATTGGGTGAATTCTACATATTTGGGATAAGTGAATTTACAAGTTAGTCATATAGTCATCTAACTCGAGCCATGCCTTGTTTTTTGATATTCTTTTTTTTTTTTTTCTAGCACAATTATGAGAGTAAAAAGAAGAGGAAACGTTTTATTTTTTGCAAATATTTTTCTTGTATAACTCATCATTAGTCTTAAACATTTTTTTTAATAGTAAAACTTTTTATTCATAAGTTTATAAAAGAAACTAGTTCCACTGACATGATTTAATACACAACTCTTTAAGTTATCCAAAATTAAACACCTATAAACAGCTTTAATTGACAATATATAATACAAAATTTTAGTTGGTTGGGACAACATCACCTCACTAAACCAAGTCATATTCCAAATCTATTTAACTTACATGATATAGCACTATAGTAAATAAATTAGCATAAACTCAAAAAATAAACAATTACTCATATAACTAGCATAAGCATCAAAATAAAACACTAAGGAATGTTACTAAATTAAAAAGGTCAGACTTTAAAGTCAATTAACCCAAACTAGCATAACTTCCAAGTTTACTAGTTCCAAAAACCAACCATACAAGAACATATAAATCATATAACTAGACAGGATATAGTAGATTAAAGTTATATAATCAAGTTACTTGTTCTACTAATACCTAATTTTGTAAGAGGGTCCCTTATAAATGAAAAACCTAAGTCATACAACAATCTTAAAGTGTCATAATTTAACAAACTCTCTACTATTCTAAGCCAACTAAGCACTCTAGCAACTCTGTTAAAAAACCTAAATGTGCAACAATCATTTGAAGGTTAGAAGTAGCACATATTAGCAAAATGGCACTAACTGTTTACATTTTAAGGCTCTAGTTTATTATCTAACACAAGTCCTTTAAATCAAAACTAATGTTAGACAAACTATTTTATGTGTTAAGCTACAGCTATTAAGAAACTCCACTATACTTAGAAGAACACACTAGCAACATTGACAGAATCTAAATACCACAACAATTTGTCTTTATTTACATGCAATGGTAATGTTAGAAATATATAAGCAATATTGAAAGGAAACTAATCCTTAATGATATTGCTAGATAGTGTTTTGAATAACCATCACAACAACATTAAGATACTATTTTCCTTAGTTCTTAAAATTGTCAAAAATGTTAAAAGTAAGACTTATGCCTCCTACTCAATACAACTTTCTCTAAGCAATAGCAAGAAAACAAGCATGATGGTTGTACAATACTAGTTATATAACCTATTTATTGAAATTAGGATAAGAGGTTAGTTTTACATTAAAGAGTAAGATGGTAACTTAATGTTAAGAGTCATAAATTGTTATTGGTTTTATACATGATAAGAAAAAAGATAAGGAAAATCCATTAAAAAAAAAAAAAACAAGAAGTCCATAAAAAATAATAACATATTGCATATAAATACCATGAGAATGAGACCAACCTTTAAGACTACAATGCTACCATGGAGTTTTGTGAATCACTCTTGTATCTTTTCATTATCATAATCAAGCCTCTTCATTTCAATTGTAGATCTCAACTAATACAAGAATTTTATATTAGAAATTCGTTATTTACAAAGTTATTACTAATTTGAGAAATAATTAAAAAGCTCATTGTAAAATAAAGAAAACATATTCACAATTTTCTTTGATAGCTTTTTTTGATGCCAAACCCATTAATAATAGTCATGTCATTATTTAATACAATAACATACAATTGTAGCATATGAAAATGAGTTTATGTTTTAAAGAAAGGAAAAGATTTTAAAATCATTTTGCATTAAATTATGAAATTAGTGATAATAGATTATTAAAAGCATCCATGAACAAATCTTTCTTCCTTGGTTTTTAACTTTATTGAAGTACCAATTGCTTTAATATTGAATTTATTGTCTACCATGCATAGATGACCTTTCTTTTACTAAATGTGTCATCTACAAAAGGAAATCATGCTTCATGGATGATAATAGATTATAAAAGTGCATGAAATTTAATGGTTTTAAACTAAAATAATAGTGTGATAAGTTGGAAAAGGCCTATGAAATAGACAACAAATATTTTTTTTTTTAATGTTCTTATACTCAAAATGTCACCTTAAGTCAAATCAAATATTAAATTAGACTAAAACCTATTCCAAATTTTGATTCAATTCCTTAAGTTTTCCCAATCCAAATCTCAAAAACATTTCTTCACCTTAAAATTCAATCTACAAAGCAAAGTCCTTTAGACATAGAAATTCAAGAGAGGCAAATAAAAAAAAAAAAGAAAAAAGAAAAAAAAAGACAAAGAACTACAATTTAGAGAGTGCGAGTAAACTTTTTGGGTTTGCTGTGTCATGAAGTTCCGAAGTTGGTGTTCCCGAACCATGAACTAAAGCTAAATGTTATCCTTTAAAGGCGCAAAATAGAAAATATTTTAATATTTTCTATTTTGCTCCTTTAAAGGATAACATTTCAACGGCAATAAAGTCGACCGGCAATCATCAATAGATGACGACAACATATGGTTGATGTCTTGCACCTCTTTTAACCGACAAACCTCCACTTGCCGTCATAGATATCTGTCCACTAATGCATTTCTCAAACTCCAAATCAATTGCGATATCGAGTTTTGTTATTATTATGATTTTTTTCTTCTCAAAGGAACTTATCTTTTTTTGTAACTCTATTCATAATTGCTACTATTCGCTTTTTCACAATTTAAATTAAAATTTCAAAACCTATAAAAAACCTATATCAAAATTTGATTATTTAATCTTTATTTTAATTATGGGTCCCTTGGCTCGGGCAACTCTCAGGATGTTTCCTTCAGGCTATATAACGACGCCCTCGTGGAAACAAGTTTCCTTGATTGGCTCCAAACCAAAACTTACTATAATTAACACATCAACTCTTGGAAAGCTCCTGTAAATGCTAAACCAAAAAGAGAAAAACCTCTTGTAAATGCAACCTTTTCCCCACTTGCATTGGTTGCCAAATAACTTTTTGCCCTATTAAAAAAAAGGAAAAAAAGGAACTATTCAAACCAATGTTAGATAAGAGCGATGATTAATTTATCAAGGTAAACGAAATGATTTATTTCCGATTTACCAAAGAAGAAGATAAAAGAAACGGTGGGGTCCTACACCATAAGATATTATTTGTTATATACACATATTTTTTTTTCTTAATTACATTTACTCCAATAAATATTATTTTATACTCAATAAATTTGACCCTTTTTTTTTTCTCAAAAAATATTCATATGTATATTGCCACTATTAATTGTATATTTTAATGAGCATCTTAAATTTATTATTAAAATATTATTTAATATTTATATTCGTTGAATGCATAATTATTATCATTGTAACCCCTTGGCCTTTCCACCTTCCCCCTCTCTCTTTTGATGAAGAAGAAATCGCTTTGCCAACTGTTCGTTGAGGAAATGGAGCAACTAGACAACAGTACTAAAAAGAAAACGTCAGAAGGTTCAGCGAAATGGTTGATTATGGTGCTTTGGAAGCCTAGAGGTGATCCGTGGGTTATTGATTTCGGGAACGAGTATTTCATTACTAAGTTCATGTGCGTTGAAGATTATTACACCACTCTTTGTGGATGTCCCTAGGTGATCTTCGGTCACTACCTCAAGGAGTAGATACCAAAATTATACCCATGTAAAGCAAAAATTAATTCAATTGTTGTTTGGGCGCATTTCCCTGAGATTCCCGCAGATTATTACAATAGTGATGTCCTATATGCTATTAGAGGTTTAATGTCCTATATGCTACTAGAGGTTTAATTGGAAAGACCATCAAGATTGATGCTTCTACTCTTATTGCCTATCAAGAGAAGTTTGTCCGGTTATGTATTGAAATCAATCTTAATTAGCCTTTTATTATCCGAATTTTGGATTAATGGTTTTTTGCTTACCGTTGAATATGAATATCTTCCTTAATTATGCTTTTTTCTTTGTGTTAGGTGGGACATTCTAAGGATTCTTGTCCAAGTTCTTTTGATCATACGTGTGACCCTTAAGATCATCACATTCAGTCGCATTTTGCTGAAGGAAATGTTGCAGTTTCCAATCCCCGAATTAAAAGATGCGTTTCCGAGATGATAGCACAAAAGCATGGCAGGAGGTTGGTTCAAAAAGAAGCGGACGAAAGAGGGGTCAAGAAAAATGGAAATAGAATTAAGCAGAATCTCCACGTTAAAGGATCACGGCTTGCTGTGCTAAGGAAAGATTGAGGAGAGTGAGAATAGGCCCAATCAAAGGGATATTGTGGTGCATCCAACCGAGGAGAAAAATCGAGATTTAAATTTAAACCTTGCTTCCTTGTTTTAGAGCAATTTGGAAGCTGGAAAAAGCAAATTCAAAGAGAGAATTCAGAGCCAGCATCAACCAATCATCATAAATCTTCTCGTAATTCTGGTGCAAAAATCACTCCCTCATAAGGAAAACGAATTTGGCTCTTAATACAAATGTTACACAAGTGGCAAAATCACAGGCTCTTAGTAAAGATACTGCTGATAATTCAAAGGGAACCATACGTTAATTGAATTCCTTGGGAAAAGAGACTAAGGAACGTCCTAATGAGATAAACTCTGGGCCATCTTCTGTTGTTTTGGACCTAGTTTCAACTTTTGCCAAGGCCTTCCATAAGCCCATAAAAACCACCACAACCAAAGCCTCACGATCCGCATCCCCCATTTTAGATCCTTCTCTCTTGGAAAAATTACTAAAAACTGTGTAGCCGGGGCAGCTCATGTACTAACTAGATAGCGTGCGGGAGAGGGACTGCAACAAGTGAAAAAGAGTTAAAATTATAAGTTGTGTTAACCTACAACTCACAGTTGGAATTCCATGTGTCAACTTATTAAGAATTCTACGTCCATTTGGAATTTTAACTTTCGACATTACAGGAAAAGCTGTGAATTAAATTAGACTATACTAGTCATTCTCTTTCCTTTTTAGGGTAATTCATATTATATATATATATATATTTTTTTTTTGTTTTTTTTGGGGGGGGGGGTTGGGGATGAGGATAGTTGATATTTCTTTCTTAATTTTCAGTTCGTTTATCGAGTCAAAGCCAGTTTGAGGAGAGGCCCGAAAAATGAAAAGGAAGCTTATTTGGATCCATTCAAGTATAAATCCTGCTGTTGACTTTTAAACTTGGTGCTCCCCAATAACCAACTCAATTTAGATAACTTCAAAAAACCTCGTAGGAAATATACCCGAAAGAGAAAATGCCTGTACATTTATAAGACATGAACAGTAGATTTTTACAAAAACTTTCCCACTTGGCCTCTCACTTGTGATTTCTAAAGGGCTAAACAGACAATGCGATAAAGTAAAATAAAATAAAATAACAGAACTGGACCCAAAAAAAAAAAAAGAATTAGCCGACTGGGGGACCTCGTTTCTGGCCTGTACGTTGCTAAAAGGACCTCTTTTTAGATATTAGTATCATATTGGATTAAGAAACGAGACAATATAAATGTACCAAAATACAGAAGGAAAACAGATATCAACGGTCTAAAATGTTTCTCTTGATGATTCGACGAAAAATGAATTGGACCAAGCCCTGGAGGCTTGGACGAAAATGACTTTCACATGCTCTGATATTCTTGGATCTTTCTTTATGGGGTACCCCATCAAAAGGGGCCCGGACATTTCCAGTTGCCGGTGCTTTTGGTTTGTGAGAAATTTTTTATTGTATATAAAATATTTTATATTATATAAATAATATTTTATATAAAAAAAATTATTATACTATAATAAATATTAATATAAAATATTAGTGCACTTAAATAAATATATAAAATTTTGTGTTTGTATGCCCATGGTTCCCTTCCCTCTTCCGTGGCAAGCGGATGCCCGAGTTAAAATGCTGATGGCACCAGCGAATAGGTCGGTTTTAATATTCACGTCATCTTTCGCCGTCCAATTACCCGAATATACTGTACAGAGACTGATTCATGATACCACCTAACCACAGTAACTTAAAAAAAAAAAAGGAGGAAAACAATAGTAGCTTAAAATAGATTTTTTTTTTATTTTCCCAGGAAGAGACATTCTTAGATTCTAAGATGCTTAAACCTTAAATCAATCTTGTATGGACGCATATATCTCAGAAACTGTTATTGATACGGCGCTGTGAATCACATATGTTTTTGTTAATGTTTTAATGTCTATATATATATATACAATAAAAAAGTGATTCTAAGTTAAGCGTTACATGATTATACTGTTTTTTTTTTCTTAATTAATATCAATTAGACATACCAACTTATTTTAAGAACTTCGATTTATACACCTCTCCATCAAAAGGTAACATGGGTAGCTCGAACTATCTTTTTTTTCTTCGTTTGAATTATTGTGAGTTTTGGCCACTACGATATTAATAAGAGGAAGTCGGAGCATTATAAAATTATTTATACTTCAAGGAAATAATACTGCAAAATTCTTGAGCTTTTCGCTTTTGTTTTTTTTTCCTTCCAACTCCGTAAATATAGTACAAAATCTATCGCCTGGAATTCAGTGAATTTTAAATTCCTGCAATGAACTCGTACACTTGGTTGTTTTTTACTAAAAATTAAATATTATATCTAAAATAAATAGTTCAGTACTTTTATTATTTAAATCTTATGCTGAGTAGGTGAATACCTAGGTTTTTTTTTTTTGGAGCACATAGATTCAGTAAACATATACCAAGAACTAGCGCATTTCCACATGAACCTAACTGTCTTATCTCAGAAGACAAAAGGGGATGCGTTTCAGGCACAAAATTAATGATGCGGTTTTGGGATCCCTTTCCTTTCACTTTTCCCGGATTTCCTTTTCCTTTATCTGTGTCCCTTTCCCCAGTCTTCTCTCTTTTTTTTTTTTTTTTTTCGGTAATAAACATAAGATGACGGGATAAAACGATGTAAAGTTAGGACAAGATCTGCTTAGAGAAGCAAGCCAACTAAAGTTGCTCATTGTTAGTAAGGACCACCTTCCACCCCTTTACCGGATAAGATCTTGATTCCAATAGCATTTTTTTTTTTAATTTTTTGTTTTCTTTAGCCTTGAGGTAGACAGGTCTCAATGAATCGTAAGTTTATATTACATTATTATAATCACTAAATTTATATTTATTATTTATTGTTAATATTAATTATGTATAAAAAAATTTAAAGTATATAATCAATAATTTTAATAATATATTGTATAGACTCTATACATATTAAATTAATATATTTATCACTTTATCGTCTGCAGAATATCAAACAGACGCTATGGGGTCGCTTTTTTTTTGCAAGGTTTTGTGTCTCCAATTCCTTTTCTGCTTCTTGTTCCTGATGGCCTAAAGGGAAAAATTCATTGAAAGCCCTTATGCTATTGTTTGGAAGGCTGTCCTTAGCTTGAGTCCCATATTTTTGTTTGTTGCTTCAATTTTATGTAATTTCACAGATCATGGTTTATCTACTAGATATGGTTTAAAACTTTATTTAACAATTTGACCTATTATCAGGCCTTACTTAGTAAATGGAGCCTTTTTTTCTTTCTTTTTTTTTTTTTTTTTTCTCGTTTGGTGACCTATAGAGATCATGGCTTCCAAGAAAAAGTAAGCATCCCCCATCTTGTGAATCCCCTTCTCCCCCTCATGTTCGTTGTCTTTTTTCTTACCATTCATGACCACAATTTCATTCTAATTTCTAAATGAATTTGCGGATAGGAAAAGAAATGAATACCATTAATGAATTGCCATTACGTTTTACTCTCAAGATGCTATTCTTCGCCCGACTCTTACAGACATTAGAAGCATAGTTATCAAATTTTGGTTCAACCCGACCAGTCCAACCAAAAACTTGATAACATAGGGGGATAATTGGACCAAGCTGATTAATCAGATTAGATTGCAATATACCTATTTAAACTCGCCGATTTGTGGTAATTCCGGTGATCCATCAACCTGACGACTCAGCCTGGTTGTTGCTAGTTGTTATTTTATATTTTTTTTTTATTTTTTCAAAAACTGATTTCTTTTATTCAAAATTGACAATGGATGTGAATGTAATTTGTTATAATCAATATATTACACTTAAATTAAGTTATATTATATCATATCCACGACTTCTATATTTAAAAAGGTTAAGTTGGGAATTTTAATAATTATAAATATATTTTATATAATTTTAAAATCCCCGGTTGAACTAATAATCCACTAGTTGAATTAGTGACTTGATCTCTCAACTGAGTCAATAATAGAACATCTCTGACTAGAAGATGGTGGTACAACACTCTCGTTTTCCAGTTCAAAAACGGTCTATATGCGATTCAAAATATATCTTGTCTAAGCCATCTCTCTCTGTCTCTCTCTCATCCTTCATTGGTTTCAAATATGAGTCAAACTCGTCCCTTCAATTCAAAGAAGATTTCAGTAGCAATGAAATAAAATTCATTGGTTGTCTAATCATTTCTTAAGACAACATTTTGTTGCTTTTCCATTTTGTTGGAAAGGCCTTGGAATGTTAATAGAATCCCTTAGATGATGTACTCTCTTTCCTGTACATGTCTATAAGTATATACCTCCCTGCCTTCAAAGTGGGATTTCCTTTATTCCATCAGAAATTGAGAGCTGAAGTGTAACTTCTTGTTCAAGCCCTCCCGACAAGGCCTGCTTTTAGTTAGAAGCCTGAATTTGCAATCTTCCTTATTCCATGGTCTACCTTTGCTTTTCTGTAGTAACATGATAACGCGTAAAGGTCAAGCTAGACACTGAAAGGCTCATCAGTATATACTTTGAAGTTACGCCTGCATAAGTGACCTTTTGTACGATTATGAAGTTACATTTTATCAGACACCTAATATCTGTGTTTCTATTTATAATGATTAATTCTCCAGCTATTGGCACATGGGCAACCGCGACCTGTGGATTAAATATGACCATAGTGTGAGCATCAGTTTTTTTTTTTTTTTTAAATTTCCTATTCTCAAAACTTGATCTGATGGTGATGCTGTGGATCTCTGGATTCAATTTCCTGCTCTTACAGGCACATTTGCTGTTAAAAAGAAGGCCTCCCATGTGAAAGGGAAGCGAAAATGTCATTGACATCATGGATGAGAACTGATACATCTTTGGGTATAACTGTGCAAATACCTAATTGCTGTCACCTGTGGATTAGAGTTGTGAGGCATGTACACAACCACTACGGCCATGCAATTAAAGAATATTAACTTCGTGCTATAATTAATTCCATCTTCAAGATTTTTTTCTTTCTCTTCCTTTGTTTTCTTCTCCATATTGTTCTACTCGAAGCGTGATCAAAATTTTGTAGATGGATGGGATGTTTTATTTATTTATTTTTTTTAATAATTTAAGAGCTATTTAAGAAACACTAAAATAGAAGTTGTGTAAAAGACAAAACAACACGATTTTTTTTTTAATAAAAAAAAATGCTATATAAGTATATTAGGTATATAACATCATTTATAAATATATATATATATATATATATAATTAAATAATTTTTTTTACACGTAATCTTCTTAATATTAATGAATTTAAATTTTAACATCACATATTCAACATAAAACCTCATTTTATAACTGGGAGCAGATGGGTGTAAGAGAACATGAATCTGAACCAATGCAGAGACCAAATAACCAATTAAAATACCAACCCTGCCGGTAACATCACATCCCATCCGAAGATGGTAATGGTTGCATGTATATGACAAACCACGTTTCCTAATTTTGGGGTAGTTGAAAAGTACAAGGCTTCTACAATATACATTTGACAAGAAATTAATGTTTACCAATCCCGAAGCCGTGTCGATTACTCAAACGCTATGTCAAACCAGAACCAAATCAACCACCTCAACCACAATCTACAACTAATAACATCATCTGTGACTCAGAACTTGGAAAAAAAAGAAGAAAAAAATTTACTGTCTCCATCTTTGACGAAGAAGCGTGCGGCCAACCACATCCAACGTAGTCTGTCATCTTCAACCCATTAATTAAAGATAAAATAATGTTATTGTGGTTTGGACGGAATTGCATCTCCGGATGACTTCGTCGATCATCACAGAACTTGATTCAAAGTCATAACAAGAATTCTTCATCAAAACTCAACAAACATAAAACAAGTACAAATAGAACATAAAATTGAATTTGCTTTCAGAAGAACGAATGTTAATACCCATAATGCATTCAGATCCATATTTTGCAATTGAAATCAATTAAAGGGGATGGATCATCAATATGAATTTGATCTAGTTCACATGTGGTGGCCTTGAATCAAGCGTGCGTGTAATAAATATTACATACATATTTTTTCTTACAAGAACGCTACTCAATCCTCACGAATTACGTATGTCGTGAGTCGATTTGGGCAAGGGAAAAAAGATATTAGTTGGAGAGAGAGAGAGAGAGAGAGGAGGAAAAGTTCAAAGCGACGGAGGAGGGAGGTCGTTTCATCTAATCACATGGACACCTCCTCTTTGCCACCACCTCAAAACTCGATCTAAAAAAGGACTCCACTTCTCCGCGGTTAACGTTCTCGAAGAAGTCAAGCTCCGACAGCTTCCTTTTGCATGAAACTGTCATCCTCGGTTTGCGCGGAGCCGGCGGACAGCTTAGGATCGCGGGAATCTTTTGTTCCTCGGATGTCGGCGTCTTGCAGTTGTCGTCGTCGGCTGCGGCGGCGGCAGCGGCGGCGGCGCTGGTTTCTCGTCGAATTGCGTTATTATCCTCCTCGTCCGCCACACTGCAGGATTTTAGGGCTTCAGATTCAGTCTCGACGGGAATAACACGAATTTTCGCTAAATCTCTGCGCGATTCAAGAACGGTAGACATGGTGATGAGGGGGCCAAAAAAAAAAAAAAAGAACTAAAAACCAAAAACAGAACGAGTATAGACGAAAAGTTTTAAAAGGGAAATGTGAAGTGGGGTTGCCAAGTTCTCTATTTATGTAGGTATTAAAAAAAAAAGACCCACGGAGGCGTGTATGATAAGTTAAGAGAGAGAGAGAGAGAGAGAGAGAGAGAGAGAGAGATGGAGGGAAGGGTCGTTGTTTGTTGGATACTTTTGCTCTTCCAATATATGGTTGAAAATAGTGATAAGGAGGAAATTGGTACATGGGTGGATGTTAAAAAAATAAAAAATCTGATAGGATTGATTGACGCGGCAGTGAGAATATTAGTTGCCTTTTGGTGCTGTTTTACCTCGCAGCGCACTAGGCGGCAAAGCAGCTTGGAGATCTGATCTAGTTTGGGTGGCAGCCTTTTTATCGAAGAGTACTGTTTGCTGGCCTCCTTATTATTTAATAATAACTGTAAATTGGTTTGGAAATTAATGCGACCCAATCAATTTCCCGAGCTGCCTTCCAAGTGTTCTGTGAGCTTAAACCTTGACGATGACCGAAATGAGGCCATATTTCCCTATTCTCGCACTTGCCACCGTTGACCGTTGATGTTGCTTTGATGCCATCGTTGAGAAGCATAATACGGAATCCCGTTTAAATAAATTGAGAGTTTAACGTGCATGTGGGATTATTAACATTACCACAAAAAAGAAAAAAAAAGATGATAACATAAATATGTTACGTACCTCCCATAAAATTCATCTTTTACCACTGTTAAAAATCAATTTAAAGGCAACATAAATAATATTTAAAATTGATTTCTCTGGGTGGGTGGATCGTTTTGTTATTTTAGACAATTTTAATCTGACTTATGTGAAAGAGAGATTCGCCTTCAATTTTGATTTTGCATATTCATGTGTTTTTGAAGTGCATAAATGATAATTTCAGATTCCTAAAAGTCTAACATAGTACGTTGCAAAAACGTTAGGAAGACACTTTATATTAACACAAAATAGAGATAGAGATAGAGATGTCAGCACAAAATAAACATTTCAGGTTTCAATACCTTATAATTATTATATACAAAATGTGTTAATCACAATTAATAGTTAGAATAAATAAGTGTTTGTTTCGTGTCTTTGAACAAATTCATTAATCTAGATAGTAACAGCAGAAGAATAAAAATTTAAGACATCCTGACTTTCGAATGCCATCCAAATTAGTTACGGTGGAGCCCATTACTTTTCTCTGGGGAGAGACCGAAGCTGGAACCGCATGCAACTTAACAAATGGAAAACAAACATTACTCGACGTTTTAATCTGCCTAATTGCCGCCAGGCCCTCCCCTAGGAGATAAAAAGACAAATTGCTGGAGTACCAAGGCCCAAATGGGAAGCAAACACGTGGACGGTTAGTGAAAGTTGATTGGTCAGGAGAGTCACCGAACGTTTCGCTTCTGGCATGATACTGGCGCTGAACTTCAGAAGCTAAGGACAAAAAGTCACCTGCCTGGCCAAACGATCAGCTCGCCGGTATCGTTGGCCTGTTGCCATGTTCTTTCGATTAGAAAT
Source organism: Rhizophora apiculata (assembly GCA_037832385.1). Lineage (NCBI taxonomy): Eukaryota > Viridiplantae > Streptophyta > Magnoliopsida > Malpighiales > Rhizophoraceae > Rhizophora > Rhizophora apiculata. The sequence goes on along the minus strand of CM075426.1, from coordinate 2,189,297 downwards.
GTGGAACGTGACGTTTACGTTGAAGGACAAAAAGCTTGTCAACTATCCTATAGGGCTACCTCGTCACGCGCTGTCTTTTTGCGGTGTAAGGACACGCTCCCGTTTTCTCATGGATGACCAACGGAGTCGTTAATTATATGGCTCATCGAGGTCAGGTCTAGCAATTACACAAATCTCCACGACTAATCAAAATCACATCACATAATCAGAGTTTGCTGAATTGGAAGAAGCTTTCGAATTGGGGGAAACAATTATCATTTACCATGATTAACTGGAATTATGCTTCGTTGAATTTTGTATTGGTTTTACACAACTCACTTGGTTTGTTGGGGTGTTGGGTGGCTCCCATTCAAATCTGTACGAGGGAGGATAACACATTCTTCACATGTTGTTCAATCTCGGGTTACATGCGCGTTGAGACAGCTCTCTCTGCCTCTCTCTCTCTCTTGCATGGTTGCATAGGATACCATATGGTGGAGTCTGGAATACGCCTGCCTTCCCGCGACTATAAGAAAATGGGAAGCATATGGATTGAAGCTACCAAAATAACCAACCCATTATGCAACGAATCTTTCCACGTGCAGGTGTCCCCCAGCGATTTCTTGGTTTTCACCGCTATCTAATCCCTGAGTATTTAAAATAAAAAATAAAAAGAAAATTCAATTATATATTTATTTTTCTTTTCTAGAAACTTGTTGGCTTTTGACCTTAAATCCATATTTAGAGAAACCCACCATGCAATGTGTCTCAATTTCACACTCTGAGTTTATTCCGATATTGTAATAAACTCCTTTTAGTGTTCCAACAAGAACATTCCATTTTATTCCTTATCATGATAAGATAGATTTAACAGCTATTAAATCGTGAACTACGTATCAAACATTGAAGATAACATACAATTCATCGAACGGTCATATGTTTTTTTCTGTTTTAAATGCAATAAATCTTTGCTCACTGTATTGCTCAAACTATATTGCCACTAAATTTTCCCAATTACATATATTGTGTGATTTGTTTAGAAGCATGTGCTGTTTATTTTTGAACGGCAATATTTTATTTCTTTCTCAAGTTAATTAAAATCACGCAGCACTTAGATTGAAGTAAGAGAGCCAAAAATATCTGGAAGGGGGGCCCAAAAAAATTGAGAGAGAAAGTAAAAATTTTAATGTGGACAAAACAAAAAAAAAAAAAAATGATGATAAAATAAAATTAAAATCTAAATTTCAGCGAGGAAAATGCACCCATGTATCCGCCCCTGGCAGTTTGCTAGCATCTGATACAAAAAAACGCTTACACAAGTAACAATAGCGGAGCTAAATTGGGCCAATTGCTGGTCCAGTCATTGTCTGAATCGATGCAACTGATGTCAACTCATCAATCTAAATTTAGCCTAAATAGAACCCAGAATTTAATGCAATTTCTGTCCACATTTCAATCTTAACTGTGATCCTTAAAATTCGGAGAATCCAAAGGAAGAAGATGACAGGGGAACAGAGAAGAGGGGGAATGAGGAAGTTTCCAAAGAGTGACAACAGACAAGAGAGTCTTGTCTTTAGGATAGAGTTTCAAATGCTGCCCAACTTTTTCCTTTTGACTCTTTCCTCGGCTATATGACTGTAATTAATGATGTAATTAGATGAGAATTAAGAAAGTCCAAATTAAACTTAGGTTGAGCTTTAAGTCTGGCTGTAAAATGCCTTTGCATGCCGCGGTTTGCGCTTGGTGTATAAAAAGTTAGAGCTTAATTTTTGTGGATAAACTTCAGTGCTCCATATTTATCGAGCTAAAAAAGGAGGGGACCAAGTGAATTAACGCTGGAGGAGGTAAATGCAAACCAGCCTGAAAGCTAATGGAGTTAAATATGCAATGATTGCTCGCTGAAAAGTGAAGGTCTATACGGCTATTTCTTGGCAATATAGTCATGAAGATACGCGTAAGGATTAGACAAACCACTGTTACTTGGTTTTGGAAATATCTCTCACTTGGGTACTGTTACTGGGGATACTTGTAAGGATTTGCTGCTGAAAAATGTACGTATTGATATTACTTTGCAATATAGTCAGCCATAGCGGTTTCTTTTTTTTTTTGGGTCACTTTCCACTTCTTAACAATTCTTTATTACCTATTTAAAAAAAAAATGATATCTTATCTTTTACTTAGTTAGATTATCTCCTTTGCAGCTCATATTACCTTACATGAAAGGAGATTGCTATAATTTATCGATTTGTATAACCATCCTCAACTTGTGACTTCTAATACCAGACCATACCCCTACGAATTAAGAGAATTTGTCTCTTATGTTCTCCTATTTTCGTGATACATAAAGCTCCTTACTTGGTTCACACTTCAAGCTCATGCCAAGCCATAATTGACTATGTTGCACATTAACTCAAGATTGTATTTGTGCATTAACAACCTTTAATGTTGTTTGCATCTACTAGCCCTTTGTTGGTAACGTGTAAACCACTGATGCATACTCAACTCATGCATGTTAAAAAGACTAAACGTTGTTGGCTTAGACCCTTGGCCGTTCACCAAATACTTGTGATGTCATAGCCACTTTCGCACCCACTTGTTAGTCAACTTGTTGTTTGCCCGCATGTTGTTGGTTTGAACCCTTGTTCATGCCCCAACATTAGCTAACCCTTAAATAAGTCATTCATGCCTCCTAAAAAGTATTAGGGAATTTGGCCTTCTACAGGAGAAGACATGGGAGTGTTTGACTCGTCATACCCTTCCAACAACTTGCGTCAGCGTCATTACTGCATGTTGCTGCATCAAACCAAAGGCCCAAATGTCTTCTCAACTTGCTGCTAATGCTACCACATGTTATCCCGAGGCTTCTGCAATGTCCCAATAATGTCACCCACACCCTTAGGTTTACGTCCTAGCTAATGTCATAGCCCACACGTAGCCTTCCTCTAGCATTGCTACCATGTACATTGTCTCGTACCTCCAATTTGTTTCTTTTAACGCAACTCTTTAAAGCCAAGCAAAGCATTGCCACCAGGTGCTACCAATGTTTGTATTTTCCCATTAAGGGACTTAAGGGGCTAACAATAAAGGTTAGATGCCTAACTTTATATGTATACTGATAAAAAATGAAAAACAATAGATAAATTAATTAGTTTAGAAAAGTTCCTAATAAAGAAGCAGCTCAGGAAAAGTTCATAAGAAAAATGGTTAGGAAAATTCATAAGATTGCAACAATAGTACTAATAATTGACTAGTTGACAATAAATATATATGGTAGAGTTAGGTAAGTATAATTACCTTATCAATTGCATCTATAAGGTAGGTATGTACTGATCAATTAATTGCATTTGATAGACTCTCCACAAGAGTTTTTAGTTATTACAAGTAATGAATTAACCCTTAACAGATAACTAAGTTATAAATAAAATTAATCATTAAACTTTTTTCTCCTCATTTTCAAGTTTTAGTGACAAACTTGTCCAAAATATATCATCTTAATTAGATTTGTAAAACTTGTATTCTAGTAAAATAAAATAGGCAGCTTTTATGATAAGAAATTGGTATGCAAAATAACCACTTGATCTCATCCATTATAATGTTTATGGCCTAATGAATGTTTCATTAAATGATAGCAATAAGTATTTTCTTACATTTATTAATAATTTTATAAGAAAAATATAAGTTTATTATATGCAAAAAAAAATTTGAAATATTCGATTATTTTAAAAAATTTAAATCTTATGTTACATGGTGAGTATTATGTTAAAATTTTATGAACTAATGAAAGTAAAAAGTATATTTCTAATAAATTCAAAAAATATTGTGAAGCGCAAAAAATAAAACACAATGTCATTTTTTTTTTATACTTTACAACATAATAAAATTACTAAAAGGAAGAATAAATATATTATGAATATAATAAAAAACTTATTAAATGCCAAAAGAATCCCAACTGTATTAGGTAGAAGTTATTTTTTGTTATGTTTACTTATTGAACAAACTTCTAATGACAAATATTTAGAATACTACTCTTGAAGAAATATAAAGCAATTTTAAGCATGGTGCGAGATTTTTCAAAATATTTGATTTTATTATTTATACATACATTATAGTAGAAATAGAGATAAATCTAAATGATTAAGAATGGCTGATGGCAATTGATGACAACTCCCACTTTTCTTTGATTCTTGGGTCAAACCTAGTCTTATATGATCCTTAAAACAATTACTAATTTTAATAGTGACTCTTAAATCGAACTAGCATTGATAGTGGCTTCAAGATTAGACCAGCTAGAATATGATTATTGAATTGAGTGTTGTCTCTTATATGATTCTTGAATTGTGTGGCTGATTCTTATGGTGGCTTTCATATTAAATTAACTTTGATATTATTTTAAAGTTAGAGCTCAGTTGTTTAGTTTAATAATTCTAATACCATCTTTAAATAATTATATAAATACTCATAATTTTATTAATCTAAAAAATATTATAAAATAATAAGATAAATATCACATCTAATTCACTAGTCATATAATAAATTAAAATACTTAAATTCTTATAAACTAAATAATAATATATTTATTTTTAATTTAATATAAAAATTATATTAAATATAACTCAATTATTTAAATTTTAATTTCACTTATTCTAATATAATAAAAAAAATATATCAAATATACTGAACTATTTAAATTATATATAAAAAATTAAGTTATAATCTATAAAAAAAAAATATGAATTAACTTTTAAAAATAATCCAAATAAAAAATTTTCAAAGAAGCAAACAAAGTAAATGTTCAATTTTTTTTTCTATAATTTCAATCAATAACAGACCACAAGTAGTTAATCGTAAAATGCTCTCAGCTGAAAATATCTTAGCCAGCTAGCTAATAATAAGTAATTACGTTACTTTTCTAGCCTTGTACGTATGTGATAACCCCACCAAAATTGTTCTTGTTTAAATGGAAATTTTTGTGCAAAGTCTTAGAGTGCCTAGCTCATCTTATAATTATTAATTGACACAGATCAATTAATTTTCCGAAGATGGCCATTCTTTGGTCTTTTCATTATGCATAAATAGACAAGCCCATGTGTTGGAAAAAATGTTTAAAGAAATAACCATGTACACAGATCTAAAACTCCACGGAAGTTCTTCAAAAGTCGGATTGAATCCCATCAAGATTCCTAATGATGCGAAACTTGGGATGGGTGTCTTCGAAGATGATGATCAGCGTGGCTGCCATACACCAACGTCGGCGGAACAGCCCATTCAAGAACAAATTCTCAAATGTGCAATTCTTTGAGACCATGAACGGTGAGGAAGTGGACATGTTTTTCTTTTCCTTGTCCAACAGATCCGGTTTCCCATCTTCAACTACGGTGAAGTAGTTACTTACCAAGGCTTTTCATACTGTTACCTTTTCTTTTCTAATCACACGTCTATGTGTGTTGACTGTTACACGTTCATTGTCAAAGTGGAACGGTTAATTGGTCCATCAAGATTGAAAATAATGCATGTTTCCTTTTTATTCCTCGACACTTGTGGTAGATTGGTACGTCCGCCGTTTGAATAAAATTAGTAATTAAAGTGAATGAACCGTACATGAGTCTGTTATGAGCGGAAATATATGGGATATTGTTGGTTGAAGAAGGCTGGGATGGAGCCTTAAACTAAAATACTGTAAAAATTACAGCAGAACTTTGGGCATAAAACTTGTATATATTCCTCCTTCGCTTCATTGTTGTTCATATTCAAGGCCTTTTGCTGCTTTACACACTTAAACCTTAGGAAACCTTCAAATTTTTTATGCTTCTCAAATCTACCGTGTTGATACTCTTTGTGACCAAAGAAGCTTACAGCTTTTATAAAGCTTGCAGACTTCAAAGTTCCTAAATTGCATTTGTCAAAAGGTTCAGAGATTGGCTTGGAGCCTTCTACAAACTTTGCATCATTTGAAACTTCACTTGTCATTGTTAAATTATGGTGTACAATCTGAACTGAAGCTTGATTTGCTGCTTCATCCTTAAATATATCAGAAATATTTTTCTCCAGCATTGGTATGTGGTGCCTCGAAGCTTGTTGAAGTCTTTTCTTCTTCTCATTCAATTTCACTTGAATATCAGTACAATAGCTCTCAACATTCTGCACCTGATGTGCGTAAACCTTTGTTTCTAATTCTTTGGAGTTACTTTACCATTTAGCTGAACTCAAATTTATAGGAAAGCTTCTATTTTGCAAAGGAATTGATAAAATTTTAATTACAGCAGCATTATAAACAACACAGTACTCATTCTTAAACAACAAAGAATAGTCTTCCTCCAATATTTTCTCAACACTAAATAAATTCTGAACAAGACATCATGTATAAATGTTACCAAAAATAACACGAAAATAATCAAACGAATAGAAAAATAATACCAAAATTTTACGTGGTTCGGTTGATATGACCTATATTCACGGAAAAGACAGAAAGAATACTTTTATTATTAGAGAGAGTGTGCTACTAGAAACAAAGAGTGCGTCTCTCCTCTCTCCCTTTTCTCTACATCATAACCCTAGTATACCTATATATATATATATATATATATATATATATATATATATATATATATATATATATAGGATATAAGATAAGGGTCAAAAGAGTAATTCTAACTCAATTAGAATATAAGGCATATTCTAACAAATCTCCACCTTACATTGTATTTTCAAAACACACAACAAAATAGAATCCTTCTATCTCTCCTCCAAATGGCCCCTTAGGGCCAGTTAATCAAAACGAACACCAATCAACTCCAAGCAATACTTGAACTTGCTAGTTAAAACTAGTTTCGTCAACATATCAGCTGGATTGTCTGCAGTAGTGACTTTTTTCACTGAAATCAAACCTTGAGATATAATATCTCGCAAGAAATGGTATCTGACATCAATGTGTTTGGTTCTCTCATGATACACTTGATTTTTGGTCAAGTGTATAGCACTCTGACTGTCACAGAATACGGTGGTAGTTTCTTGTGATAAACCCAAATCAGTGACCAAACCTTTCAACCAAATAGCTTCCTTGACTGCTTCTGCTATTGCCATGTACTCAGCTTCAGTGGTGGAAAGAGCAACTGTTGATTGCAATGTTGCCTTCCAACAAATGGCACTGCCTGAAAGAGTGAAAATATAACCAGTTGTTGATCTTTTTCTGTCAAGGTCACCTGCATAGTCAGAATCCACAAAACTAGTAAACAACCTACTACCTCTACTGAACATCAGTCCTACATCTGTAGTGCCTCTAAGATACCGAAGTATCCATTTAACTGCTTGCCAATGTGCTTTCCCAGGATTAGCCATATATCTACTGACCACACTGACTACCTATGAAATATCTGGACGAGCGCAAACCATAGCATACATAACACTGCTCACTGCACTAGAGTATGGAACACGTGACATATATTCCTCCTCCTCTAAGCTATTGGGTGACAAAGAGGCTGAAAGTCTGAAGTGTGATGCCAAAGGAGTACTTACCGGTTTGCAACTCATCATTCTAAAACGATCAAGAACCTTTTCGATGTACCTTTTCTGTAAAAGGCGCAACTCTCCTGCTTTCCTGTCTCTAATGATCTCCATGCCCAAAATCCTCTTCGCAGCTCCCAAATCTTTCATCTCAAAATCTCTACCAAGTAGCTTCTTCAAACTATTGATCTCAGATATGCTTGTAAAGGCAACAAGAATATCATCGACATATAGTAGCAGATAGACAAATGATCCATCACGAAGCTTCCTATGGTAGACACAATTGTCATACCCACTCCTTAAGTAACCATGGCCAACCATAAAGTTGTCAAACTTTTTATACCATTGTCTAGGAGACTGCTTTAAACCATATAGAGATTTCTTCAACCTGCAAACTTGATCCTCCTTGCCTTCAATCTAGAAACCCTCGAGTTGATCCATATAGATGACTTCCTCAAGATTGCCATGTAGAAAAGCAGTTTTGACATCAAGCTGCTCTAGTTCCATATCATACATAGCAACCATAGCTAGAAGCACACGAATGGAAGTATGCTTCACAACTGGAGAAAACACCTCATTGAAGTCAATCCCTTCTTTCTGGCTATAGCCTTTTGTAACCAGACGTGCCTTGTACCTTGCATCTTCAACTCCTAGGATTCCCTCCTTCTTCTTAAAGATCCATTTGCAGCCAATAGTCTTCTTATCTTTGGAAAGTTTCACTAGGTCCCAAGTCTGATTCTTATGCAGGGACTCAATTTCCTCGGTCATAGCAATACTCCACTGGGAAGATTCGGCACAAGTGATAGCCTCTAAGTAGTTTCTAGGTTCATTGTAGTCCACCTCTTCCACTACTGCCAAACAATAAGCAAAATCTAAGTATAAAAACCTGGCTGGTGGCTTGATAGTCCTTCTGGGTCTGTCTTTGGCGATACTGTACGGCTGTGCTTGTTGAGTATCTAGAGTATCCTCGTCTGTTTCTGAAGTACCAACCTGAATCAGGTTGACCTGACTTAGAAGGAATATTGCTTTCAAACTCCACCTGCTGTCTGGAACTCCCACTATCTTCATTGTTTGGCCTTAAGACTTCTTCTTTTGGATGCAGCATAGCGGATTCATCAAATATCACGTCTTTGCTAATGAGGAATTTTGGAGACTTAGGGTCTGGACACCACAACCTATAACCTTTCACACCAGAAGTATAGCCAAGGAAAATGCATTTCTTAGCCCTCGGTTCAAGCTTTCCATCATAAACATGAGCATAAGCAGGACAGCCAAATATCTTCAAATCAAAATAATCTGCAGGTTTACCTGACCACACCTCTTCAGGTGTCTTACACTTAATGGAAGTAGAAGGAGATCGATTTACCAACCAACAAGCTGTATTAACTGCTTCTGCCCAAAACTCCTTGCCCAAACCTGCATTGGATAACAGACATCTAGCTTTCTCTAACAAAGTCATGTTCATGCGTTCTGCAACTCCATTCTGCTGTGGAGTTTTTACAACTGTGCGGTGTCGAACAATGCCTTCGATTTTGCAAAACTCATTGAATTCGTTATTGCAAAATTCAAGGCCATTATCTGTTCTCAGCCTCTTAATCTGCTTTCCAATCTGCTTTTCAAGTAAAGTTTTCCACTGTCTGAAGATTCCAAACACTTGACTTTTCTGTTTCAAGAAATAGACCCAAACTTTACGAGAAAAATCATCAATGAAAGTGAGCATATAAGCAGCACCCATACCTTTAGAGAAAACCTGAGAAGGACCCCAAAGATCTGAATGGATGTAGTCCAATGTTCCCTTTGTTTTATGGATGGCTGTACTGAAGCTCAACCTCTTCTGCTTCCTAAAAACACAATGCTCACAAAATTCCATTCTTCCAGTGTTCTGACCACACAAAAGACCTCTTTTACTCAAAACAGCCATACCTCTATCACTCATGTGTCCCAGCCGCATGTGCCACAACTTTGTCACGTCTAAATCTGAAATTGAAGTAGAAACTGCAGTTGAGTCTGTGACTGTCGAACCATGCAAGAAATACAATGTGCCAATTCTGGCAGCCTTCATCAATACAAGAGCACCTCTGGAAACCTTCAAAACTCCACCTTCACACCCAATCTTGCAGCCATTCTTCTCAAGAGTGCCCAATGAGATAAGATTTTTTGTCAAATCTGGAATGTGTTTGACCTCAGACAAGGTCCTAATAACATCGTCATGCATCTTGATCTGCACTGTACCAATCCCATCAACCTTACATATGTGATCATTACCTAACAGAACACCACCATTGATTAGCTTGTAAGTGGTAAACCATTCCCTATTATGAGTCATATGTTACGAGGCTCCAGTGTCCATGATCCAGGTATCCTGAAATCTGCCTTGGCCTTAAGTGACATAAAGCAGATCATCACTCTCATTTGCTGCCACATGAGCTTCTCCTGGTGGATGGTTCTTCTGATTACTGTCACTTACTTTCTGCTTGTTTTTCAATTTGTAACAGTCAGACTTGATGTGCCCTTTTTTCTTGCAATAATTGCATATCAAATTCTTGTGCTTTAATTTCGATCTTGATTTCCCTGAATTTCGACCTCTCTCCTTTGATCTTCCTCGATCAATGATCAAACCAACACTCTGATCTGATGTCTCAGAAAATGTCAAACTACTATCAATTTTCTCCTTGGCCTGCAAATTAGTCTTGACATTCTCAAGGGAAATATCTTCTCTGCTATAAATCATAGTATCTCGAAAGTGCTTGTATGAAGGAGGCAAAGAATACAATAGCAATAAAGCTTGATCCTCATTGTCAATATGAACGTCAATCTTGCTCAAATTAGTAACAATTGAATTAAACTCTCCAATATGTGATTTCAAAGAAATACCTTCTAACATACGTAAAGTGTAAAGGCGTTGCTTTAATTGGAGCCTGTTAGTCAAAGATTTTGTCATGTACAGACTTTCTAATTTTAGCCACGCACCAGCTGCTGTTCTTTCACCGAGGATTTCTCTCAAAACTTCATTTCCTAAACTGAGTTGAATTGAGGATAGAGCTCTATCATCCAAGTCATCCCAATCTGCATTGGACATTAACTCTGGTTTTTTTTCCTTGCCAAGTAGGGCCCTTTTTGTACCTTCTCGCGACAGAATTGCCATCATCCTAACTTGCCATAGTGCAAAACTGGTGTTTCCATTGAACTTCTCAATTTCAGACTTCACCGTTGATGAAGATGAATAAGCCATTGCAACAAAACACCCAAAACGAAAAATTGAAGAATACAAATTGATGGCCCAAATTAATAAAATTACCCAAGTACAACCAATCATTGCCGCCGACGCTGCAGTGCCTGACTCGTTGGAGACGAGACGGAAAAGACAGTAGCTCGATCTGTTCCCTCTTTCGTCGGCTTCTCCTGAATCTCCTCAATGGGATTGTGATAACGCCGGGGACCCGATTAGATCTAGGTACGGCGGAACAGCCTCCCGGGGAATCTCGATTTCGGATGCCGCGGGGACCCGGATCGCTATGGTAAGGAACGGCGGCGGCGATCGGGTGGAAAGACCGGCCACACCACGAGGTCTATACACCGCCGAAACCCAAACGGATCTAGGTATGGCGGATCGGCTCCGATCGGTATGGCAGGGATCCGAATCGGATCTGGTGGATACGGCAGAACGCCGGCCACTGGGCTGTGCGACGGGGCTTACCGGTGTGGGATGTGCGTCGGCCGCTGGGCTGTGCGATGGGGTTGCCAGTGTGGGCGAGAAGTCAGATGGTCTCGGCAAGACTCTAGCTCTGATACCAATTTGTTACCGAAAACAACACGGAAGTAATCAAATGAAGAGAAAAATAACACCAGAATTTTACGTAGTTCGGTCGATGTGACCTACATCCACGGGAAAGACAGAGGGAATACTCTTATTACTAGAGAGAGTGTGTTACCGGAAATAAAGAGTGCATCTCTCCTCTCTCCCTCTTCTCTACATCATAACCCTAGTATGCCTATATATATAGGGATATAAGACATGGGTCAAAAGAGTAATTCTAACTCAATTAGAATACAAGGCATATTCCAACAATAAACTTGATACTTGAAGTGGTCTTTACCTTCATTGAACCTTTGCCTACGGCTTGAATAGTCTCCTCATCTCCTATTTTGATAGAAACCTGAGTTGGCTGTAAATTTAGGAACAAATGTGATCTACTTGTCATGTGGATAGTGCAACCACTATCCAGAAACCAAGTCTCTTCATCTGTAACACCCTTTGTCATTGATGTCATAAATAATTACCCTTTGTCATTGATGTCATAAATAATTGTTCCTTTTTGTTGGAGAATGGGTTTCAAATTATATCCCTTGAAGATAATAATAAAAATAAGAAAAATAACTGAAAATAGAAGACAGATAACCGACCACAGGTAAAAGTAAGAGCAAATATGTTCACAGATAAAAGTAAGAGTAAATATTATTAAAGTAGAGAATATAAAAAGACTTAAGAGCCTAGTTAACAAAACCCAGATGCTGGGACTATAGGCTTATGGAAATGAGTTTTAACTCCTTTAATTTTCCTTTATTCTCTTATACATAACTTATTACATGACTCCAATTTATAAGGAGTAAAGGTAACTAACCATACTCTTATTCTCGATGTGGGATTTTGGTTTTCACCATCAAAAGTCCCAACGTGGGACTTGAGTCAAAAACTAACAAATCTCCACTTTGACTTAAGTTTCACATGCAGTTATAGTAACAATGTTCCACCTTCTTTATAAACTCCCAAATCATCATAACACGCCAATTAAGTCCAAGCACTGCTTGAATTTAACAACTGGAAGAGACTTTATAAGCATATCTGCAGGATTATTTCTGGTACTAATTTTCTGAATTGAAACCTTCCTCTCAACAATTGTCTCTATAGAGATTGTAGTAGTATTCACAACTGTAATTCCCTATAAAATATACAAATTTCTAAATCTGCAAGCTTTCATGACAATAAAAGTACTTTTGGAGACTTTCAAAACTCCACCTTCACCAGTGTACCTATAGCCAAGAGTCTCAAGTATTCCTAAAGAAATGAGATTCTTCTTCAATTCTGAAACATATTTGACCCGTGTAAGTGTTCTTACGACACCATCATGAGTCTTGATTCTAACCGTACCAATCCCAGCAATTTTGCAAATTGCATCATTGCTCATCATGACAACTCCACTTTCAACAGATTCATAGGTGGAAAATCAATCCTTATTGGGACACATATGGTACGTGCAACTAGAATTCAAGATCCATTCATAAGCAGACCTTGATTTATCATTAGCAAAAAAAATAATCTCATCCCCTTCATCTTCTACAACACTAATTTGAGCTAATTCATTACTTTTGTGCTCTGATGTGCCCTTTCTTTTTACAATAATTACACACCAAATTTTTATATTTGGATTTAGATCTATTGGACCTCTGACTATCTGCATTTCTCTTATCTGATCTGCCCTAAACCACTAAACTGTCAACTTAACCATTACTACTATTCTCCCCAGTTACTATCCTTATCGATTTATTCTTTCAACTTCAAAATAGAATTAATTTCTTAATAAGAAATAATTTCTTTCAACTTCAAAAGGAATGGGGAAGAGAATACGATAATAATAGGACTTGATCCTTATCCTCAATATGAATATCTATATTACTTAAATCCAAAAGTAAAGAATCAAATTTATCCAAATGTGATAATATAAATGATCTTTCAAACATGCGAAGTATATACAAACTTTGTTTTAAATAAAATATATTCTCTATTGTATTTTTCATATATAAAGATTTTAATTTTTCCCATGAATCTTTAGTAATAATTTTAGTAGCTATTTCTCTTAAAATCTCATCAGAAATATTTATTTCCTTATTTAAACCATCTTTTTCTAAAAGTGATTGTAGTAATTTTGGTTTTATACTATTTGGAATAGCTCTCTCATATTGCGAAATTTTGTCTAGTGGCATTCTATCACAGAATCCATTGACAACTGCATAAATGACTGCAATTTGTTTTTCAATCGGAAGTGGTGCATATTGTGGTTGTTTGGGCATTTCTTCTTCTATCTCTGTTAATTCCTGATTCAATTGCTAATGCTAAAAGGGCATTCGATTCCGAAAGAGCGGATTCGATGAGATATTCCATCTCAACTAGCAATGCGCATTGACTCATTTCGTCCAATAAGGCACCAGGACGAAAGAAATACACCTACACACGATCGAAAGACCCTTTTGTCAAGACCAGCAAACTCCTCATTTAACATTTTCTCTAGCTTTTTCTACCTCCCTAACAGCACTATGTGGACGTCATCTTGAACCAATATGGCCTCTATCTTTAGCTGCCACATTCCAAAGTTGACACTCCAATCAAATTTCTCAGAATAATATTTAGTTATTGTTATATTGACTATTTTCCCAATAAACCAAATCAAGGCTCTAATACTAGTTTGTTGGGAAATGGACTTTGAGTTATAATCCTTAAAAATAATAACAAAAGTAAGAAAAATAACTGAAAAAAGGAGACAACAAATTTTACATGGTTCAGACAATATGACCTACGTTCACAGGTAAAAGTGGGAGCAAATATTATTAAAGTGAAGAAAACAAAACTCTAGGTAAAAGTGGGAGCAAATATTACTAAAATAAAGAAAACAAAACCCAAATACTGAGACTATAAGTTCATGAAAATGAAATTTTAACTTTCTTAATTTTTACTTATTTCCTTATTTATAACTCATTACATGACTCCTATTTATAAGGAGTAAAGGTAATCAATTATACTTTTATTCTCGATGTGGGATTTTGGCCTTCACCCTCAAAAGTCTCAACGTGGGACTTGAGCCAAAAACTAACACTCCTGAATGTCATTCTCAATAAAATGTGCTTATTGAACTTGTTACCTTGGTTGATTTTGCTGGTTTTGTTTGTTGCTTCTTTCTACAATATTTTTCAATATGACCAAACCTCTTGCAATATTTGCATTCAGGTTTGTCTTTCCAATAGCAATCTACTTCAGCATGATTAGTGCTCTTACAAATTCCACAGGGAGGCTTTCCTCTGCTTGTTGTTCGTCCTTGATCTGATTTTTCTTTGGAATTCCTCTCTCCAGCAACATTGTCATTAACCTTAGGTGATAAACTGATCTTGTGCTTGGCAGCTTCAACAACTCCCTCTTATCTAATTGTCCTTCTCTGCTCTTGTTTGTAGAGTATTAACAAGTTTAGTTACAGAAATCTTAGAAATATCTCTAGAATCTTCAAGAGATGAGATCTTAGACTCAAATCTTTTAGGCAAGATAACCAAAATCGTTTCAACAATCCTTTGTTTTGTCAACTCAGCCCTTAGATGTCTAATTTGATTGACAATCTTCATTAATTTGTCTGTAGAATATTTGATAGTTTCAGAATATTTCATTCTTAAAACTTCAGATCTCTTCTCAAATTGAGCACTTGCATTTGCTTAGTCTGGTCACTCTCTTGAAACTCCTCTCTAAGCTTGTCCCAAGCTGCCTTTGCAGTTTCACAAGCCATCATCCTAGTGAAGATCACTTCAAAAACTCCACAATGGATGCAAGATAGTGCTTTGAATCCTCATGACACTTGCTCACCATGCCACTGTTGGGTTGTTTGGCACAGTAGCGGATCTCTTTTAGATTCAACAACTTCCCATAAATCAAAAGCTCTAAAGTAGGCTTTCATGTCAACAGCCCAAATGGGGTAGTTTTCCCCTGAGAACATGGGGGGGGGGGGTGGAGTAAAATTGCTGGAAGCCTTTTGTGAATACTGGTTTTTCTAGTTTGATTGTGTTTTTAGGTTATTTTATGGTCTTTCCCTGTTGGTTCTCTCTCCTGTCTAGTGTTTAAACTCACTCACAGTCACTCCAAGACCCTTCTAATGCTCTGATACCACTGTTGGCTGAAACAGGCTGAGATGAAGTCTCAAACTAAAATGCTGTAAAAATTACAGTAGAACTTTGAGTATAAAAGTTGTATACATTTTATTGTAATTCAAACTCCTTTACATAGTAGATTTGTACAATGATTGTTGTAAAAAAATTGATGAATACAACAAGTTTCTCATACCTTTACACCTACTTATGTAACTTAATTTAGCAAATTTCCTACCAACTCCCACTAATATTGCAGTTGGTAAAACTGCTTTACAGCAAAAACACAACTGTCAAAGATCATTTCAATTGTCCTTTCTAAATTCTCGTAACTAAACTTATAAACATTAAGTTACAATCCAACTAAGAACCATCCCATTATAACAACAGAGAAGTTATTACTTTTGTTTCTTCTCCTGCAAACCTGAAGTCTTTTGCTTCATCTAGCCATATTGAGCCGGAACAGGAATGAAGCCGAGTCCATTGACAGATATCATTGGTATAAATAAAATCGTGTATTGATAGGGAGAAAATTATTGTAAGCAGTACGGTCATCCGATGTTACTGTGTAAATTATTTTCAATTTTGATGGCAATTGCGTGTTTTTTTTTTTTTTTCCTTTTATTCAAACACGAAATGATAAAAAATGGAGATGACAACGAATTGGGATCTGCAGAGACAAAGGCCCCATCAGTATTCATACTCCTGGACCCCCACCTTCTATACTGTACCCCATTTGACCGAATGAACCTTCTTGGCCCCATCAGTATCACATCACCAGAAGCTCATGATGGCATTTGTTAATTTGGGAACATATCGCGACAGGGAGGGATAGCAGTTTGCATTGCATACGTGGGAATTGCCACACCGATTAACTTGACCAACAACAACGGACGTCCTTTCCACCCACTAAAGTCGGCTGAATTGTATCCAAGAAAATACCTTTGTAAGTTGCTTTTATGACCCGGGCATAAATTGTAAACACGCCTAAATATTTTGCAAAGATCAGAAGTTGGTAAAACTCCCAAAGTCTTGGCTCATTCTCCGAGCTAATACTTGGGGAAAACATTCATTGATAGGAACAGTCGTGACTAAGCAAGATTCACTCGCTGCTCCGAGCTATCAAAGCACTTTTGACGCTTCTTAATCATATCAACTCGAGCAACGTTGGACTTATCGACCTGCTAATGCTTCTACCAAAGGTCAATTGGGACAGCAACCCAACATTGTCAAGATTCCCTGCGTAGGAAACTTTATGTTACAATACTTTTTCTTTCCCTTCTTTTTTTCATTTTTCGCTTAGCAAATTAACATGGACTGGAAAAGATTGGTAATCTTTTTTGGTACTTCTCATTGGTTATCTTCAATTTCTACTAGTTGAAATTCGAGACTGAAATAGTCATACGTCTTACGGGAATAAATTTATCTTGCGTACTGTGTAGTGTTGAGAGGATTAAGTGCAAATAAAACATTTGTTATCTTTTTTGGTACATGCGTGTTCCTTTCTTTTTTTATTTTTATTTTTATTTTTTTATTTTTGGATCTAGTTGCATCGGGAAGGGAGAATTTTCTATAAGGAAGGGTTGGGTTCCAATCCCAAATCTCATTTTTTTAACCTAAATTTTGGTCAACTGCAAGACTGTAACAAGTAATTGTTTCAAACATTTACCATCACAACACCGTAATAAGTCTCAACTTCAACTTCAACTTCCATGAAACCATTTGTCTTATTCGAATCAGACGTTATCCTAGTAAGAGAAAGACGGAGAGCAGAGCAAAATACAAAAGCTAAACAGTAAATCACCAAAGCAACCCTGAAAAATTATTGTTGTAAATTCTCGCAAGGTCTACAAACTCTAATTTCAAACACGTCATTTCCCCGAAAAACGAGGGCGTTCGACAGAAATATGCCGGCGGGAATCAAAGCGAAACAGTCGCCAATTCCTTATTTTTATTCGAAACAACAAAAATTGAGTCAATCCAAAATAATACGACTAAAATTTAATTTATATTAATTTAAAAAATTAATAACTTAAAATTTGAATTATTTGAAACTTAAAAACTTAAAATTCAAATACATAAAACTTAATTAACGTAAATTTAAAATTCAAAATAATTAACATTTAATATATTTTAATCCTAATAAATTTGAAATTTTGTATATCCAAAAACTCATTATTTCGAAATTAAAATAATTTAAAATCCATTAGTTCAAAATTTAATAAATTTAAAATTCAAAATATCCAAAATTTAAATAATTTAAAACTTAATATATTCAAGATCCAAAATAAACCAACTCAAATCCAATATTGTTCATCCATTTATGACCTCTAATTTTTATCATGAATCATTATAAGGTTAATTTGGTTAAGCGTCGCAACAATGACGTGACCACCCGTATTTCGTAGAGGCACAACGCTTTCAGTTTTTTAACCTATGGAAAATTCATGTGGAAACCACAACCTCAAAGTTTAGCCATGCCCCTAAAATACCATGGGAACTAAACCCCAATGTTTGAGTTTTCGAACCAAGAGGAAGGATGCATACAATCTCCCCTACTCTCAATCTAGCATATTAGGGCCAAATTGACCAGAATCAATCCAATACAAGAACACCAATCCATGCCAAAGGAAAGACAAGAAACCTATCAAGGAAGAACCGGACACTCTTCCCTCGATGAAACTGCATATGGATTGGTGCTAGTCATCATCCGCATGCATTCACATTCAAGCACACCATTTTTCAGTTGTATTAGTAAGCCAAACATCAGTGATTGGATTGCAATTGTATGCCAGCTATTGCATTAGACTCATGATCAGCATGGCACAGAACAGTCGGTGATACATCTATTGGAGAATTACTGCACTTACAATGACCCCATCAAGAAAATTTTTGAGAAAATTTATGCATTGTTCTAGTGCATCAGAGTTCATCCACTCTTGCCAATACTGTATACAGCACAACTATGCCCCATTAGACCTCACTGAGACCAAAATTTCCTAAAGGCAGTTATGAACCCTTTGAAAATTGCCCAAAGTGGGTTAGTTTCCACTTCAGCAGGATTTTTGGAAACCTCCTCCCATGATTCACTGCCCATCAAGAGAAATGCTCATCAGAAGCCTAAAGCAATTAGTAGATACTAGAAAAAAGATAGAAAATATAAGCAGGAAATTAAAGGTGCAGTTTCTGTATATACTAACAGATTAAGTCTGTCTAATGTTGGAGCCTGTTCTTTTTGGGAACTGCCTTTGTTTTCAACATCAGTTTTATTTGCAGTAACAACTTCTTGAGTAACTGACTTGCCCCCATCAGATCCAGCATAAGTTCTGTTCAGAGATTTGGTTTGGATGCCATTTGGAGAATTTCTGACCTGAAAAGGCATATTGAAAAGTAATTCTAAGCACCAACTCTTTTCCCCACTTGTCTTCTGATAGGAATAATTATGCTTCTCTTTTTCTGCCTAAAATATCCAGTTTACAGTACATTCATCCAAGTAGCAATCTGCTCAAAACTTAAAACTTGGTATATCAAATAGTATTTGATGAATAGTTTTTCACTCAAGAATGCAAAAATTGCACCACTATCATATGTAACCTGGACAAGATTAACAAACAGAACAGAAGTAGTATCAGAGCAGTTATAGATAGCTAAAACACAGATATCTGTTCCAACATGGCACTAACACAACTCTCGCCAGATGAAATTCAATTGGCTTATAAAATACAATATATCATAATTTAGTAGTTTCACACATTGTATCTATGATGTAAAATGAAAGCCTAAGAGATAGGTCAAGAAACAGTTACACCCAAAAGCTTAAACTATTAGGTCCTATTAGAGCCTTCATTACCATGCAATCATGAGTTCGAATCACGCTGGCCTCATATTTAATTGTGAATCAATTGTGAACTTATGGAGCCCAAGAAAGCCTTGTTGGTTCATGCTTCCAGCCCAAGTGAGCTAGGCTTTTGTGTGATGAGGCTGATGAGGCTTATTGAAGTATAATATATGATCTATTTCCAAAATCTCACCTAACAGCTTATGAATTGACTGGTTTCTTGAGTCTTGACAAGATGGTTTGGAACAGTCATCCTGCCTAATGTACTGAACAATGTAGCTGAGACACAACTACAGAAAGAAAACTCACCTCAGTTTCTGCAATTGCCTTATCGCATTGAGATATCTCCTGGTGAGTATCATGCACTGTGGAAGATGAATTTGAGATTTCCAATGATGAATCTCTGACATTTTCCAATGTGTTTTCATCCACCAAGTTTGCATTTCTCTCCACCATTGGACTTACCAAGTCTTGCACTTTGTCCCCAGCAACCAGAGAGGAATTCACCAAGGAACTTATTCCATTTGACAAAGAGCTGTCATTTCCCAATGGCAGGTGCACTTTCTCAAACTTGTCTTCAGAAGTCTCATTAGAATCCTCTACATCAACAGAACTTTCATCAAAGTAATCAGTTGGCTTAGCAACAGGTCGTAATGGAAATGTCTCTACCATTACATCTTCCATTTGTGTGACTTTAGCCCTTTCAAAAGTTTTCTCGGCTTCCAATGGCTCAATTAATTGAGCCACAACTTTTGGTTTATCAGATTCTTCAGTCTCCACAATCATACTATTTCCATTGATGATTTGCCCATTGTCAAACCCATGCTGTTCAGGTTTATCACAAACACCAATAGAAACTGTATCATGTTCTTCATCTGCGCTCTGACGTGGTTCAGATACCAATGGTGTTCCATTTGCTGATAGATGGAGAGAAGTTAGAGGTTCTATGGATATTGTACCCAGAGGTTTTTGCTCCAATAACAGATCAATAGTCTGTTCCTCTGAAAAGGACTTGGCAGGACCCAACACCCGGTTTTCCTGGATGATCTCACGAACAATCTCCCGCACTATATAGAAAGAACCACCAACTTCCTTGTGAGTAAGATTAAGAGATGGAAAATTCCCATTGTTTAAACTCTGGTACCTACAAGCAAGCGTAGCAAATTACTTAAAGGTAAACCAGGTGCATATACTTAGTTCACTAAGTACTAAGTACTTGATAAAGGAACCAAAACAAACCAGAACAGCCACCAGAAATGTAGCCAAACATTTTAGGTTAGCCAACAAGGATTTCCCCTTAAAACTAATGGGTGTTATTTGGCCTTGTGTAGAACTTATGACAAGCCATATTATCTGAATTCATACCTACCTAAATCCTATGTCACTAAAAAACGCAAACAGCTTCTCTACCAGATGGTCAGAGTAGACACCTAGCTGTTGCCTCTCTGTGCGTCAATCAAACATCCAGTATAAGGGGAAAAAAAAATATGGTAGAAGCAATTTGTACAGAGTATAAAATTTTCAAAAGGAATGGGGAAATGAGGAAAATGGATAAGAAAAAGTGGTGAATGGAAGCCATCTCACTACTACATCCAGTGCCTATAGAACAAATTTAACAGTAAAAGATTTCTTTCAAAGGGGAACTATCGCATTACTTCTTTATAAAGGACTCAACCATTTCCTTTCTCTCTTCCTTTGAACGCCGAATGCGAGACTTCCTCCCTTCAGAACCATTGCCTCTAGATAAGGCAAACGTTTGGCCAACCCAACCACCCTTTACAGCATGCATGACACTGAGAACTCGCACTACCTTTTAGCATACAAACCTACAGGGTTACACAGCCAAAATTATTAATGTAATATTAAAACATGAAACCATCAAGCCATCAAACAGACGTACTAATTCAATATTGTTTCTGTGGTTTTACAAATAAAATTCTGGGTAAGTAAAATTCCCAAGAAACAGATTGAGCAGGACTGGGGCCCAGGGCTTTCATATAGGTAATCACGTAGAAAAGAGTTTATGCAGGGCAGTACAGCTCAACTATAGAACAAATATAATAAAAGAGAACAGAAAAAATTCAAAGAATAATAATTTCGGCAAGCTCAATGGAGAATAATAAATCGAAGCATTTTAGGCGTTATATAGATACAATTTGAACATTCAATTACGTTTAAATTCCACTTCAACAATTCTCCAATATTTAGCCCACTTACGGCAAACAGAATTCTAAACGCCAGCTGAATTAAGAATGACGTACTTGAAGGAAGGCCCAATTGGAACACAAACCACGAATCCAAATTATGTGGAAGTTCACAACCACCACTCGAGATTGCATAACAAAATACAAATCGAAAAAAAAACAAAGGAACGCAATTCTAACAGTGGCGCGTACACACAAACACACACTCCAGCATTGACAACTCAAAATGAAAAATAAATTACGTAATTGGATTAAAATGAACTGAAGCTAAAACCTAGGCAAGATTATGAAGAAATGGAGATTTGAGGCGCGGAAGCAGAGTAGCACGAAGTTGACAGTTAGTGCGAGACTATACTTACCCGTGTGCTTGAGAGAGAGTGTGTGTGTCACTCCAAAACCCTAAAATGGATGGGACAAATAGACAAGTGCTGTAGAGGGTGAGCGATTTTGAGATAATGCCCCCGTGGGCCTAAGCGAGGGAAGGCGGGAGCTTCAGCGTTTTTACTTTTTTTTTTTTATAAGTTAGATTAAATGTAATAAAATTAAGTAAATATAATTAACTTTTATATTATATCTAAAATAATATAATATAAAAATAATTTTATCCATTCGAATCTATTTCTTTTAAGCCTATTTCACTTTTCTTATCCTAAAGCCCGCCGGTTTGGGCAGGTGGGTAAAAATAATTAATTCAACCGGGTCGGGTTGATATTTGTAGATCCGAATGACTATCTTAAGAGAGCAAATCAACGAGCCGTATAGAGTTTTTCGCGCAGAGCAGGCCTAACCTGTAATGCTGGGTTTTGACGAGGAATCAGGAAATAAAAATATTTTTAAAATAAAAATTAAAGAATTTTTTTTCAATCTAGTTTCTAATGATTCCTTTAAAAAATTAATAAATTAAAATTTTTAATAAATATTACTTAGATAATAAAACAAAAAAATTATAAATATATAAATTTAAATTTACCTTGATAACTATTATTATAAAAATAATTATATTTATTAATTTAAAAATAATAATAAATAAATATTAGATAATACAAATTAATAATAAAAATTATTTAATTAAGAAGATTTTATTGAATTTTTCATATTTGATCATTGTGTTGTTACTAGCTGTTCTTGGATCGAGGTTGCCGATGACGCGGCAAGCTACTTTTAAAGATAAGAGGAAGCCATTACAGAAACTAAGCCATGGCAGTCTGCATGGATACGAACGACACTCTGGAGACTAAAGCTTTAGCGTAATAGTTAAAGTTGAAGCCTAAGTAACAAGGTGTTTAGGTTCAAGTCCTTCATTCTACCTATCTAAAGAATGAGAATAAGAAGGCAAGATTTTGACAAACTTGTTGCTTCAGAGCAGAGAAAGAAAAAATTCAGAATCAAATTATTATCCTGAAAAAATAAATGCTCTACATCGCATAAAGAATATACAGAGAGTTAAAAAATACAACTTATAATGCTTCGGATAAATACTATGGAGATTGGGAAAGAATTTGAATGCCGATGGTTTCTCCTCAAAATTGTTGTATAGTTAATGCCAGTTGAATCTTCTATGCAAAAGGCAATCGTGGGGAAGCTACTTTTCTGCCCTTCATCCCGCAAGTGTCATGTGAACACGAGAAAATAAACAGAATCTGTGTTGAAGCTGCTCAAGACAAAAAATATTTGAGCTTCTCAGACCGCAAAATCCTAGCTCATTTCCCGAGTCAAGAAAATATTAGGTCCAATGCCAGTCCTAGAAGTAAAACATTATGAAGTTAGAATGAACCACGTGCGGCTCCTGATCTGTAAGCTTTCTATCTTCCAAGTGGCCTCTGCTTATGTCCAGACTTGATCCGTTCATAAAGTTTCTCTCTTGTTTTTCTCTTTTTGTCCATCTTTAGCCGATATCTTTCTTCCCTCTCCCTTTCGTAAATCCCTTGCCAATGCACCTCCCCGGTAGCTGGCCACAGCCACCTCTTCCTTGGAAGATAGCCATCATCTGCAGCCTCTGCAAGATCCTCATCCATACTCTTCAACAATGTTACATTAAAGTACTTGGCCCATATAATCCCCTTTCTCTGTTCAATTGGGTGCTGCTCTTCCACAGAACCGGTGAGTGGGTCTACATAAACCATCTTCCGTGCATTATGATATGCCCAAACGTTAACTAGAAGTTCCAATATCCGACAGTAACAGTTCCTTTTCTGCTTTTCATTATATAGGCAAACAAAAGATCAAATATTAGTATACTCTTTATCCAAGATCTCAATAGCAGGAATCCAAGAACTCAACAAGCTTGTGTTAACAAGCATGCACATCTTACCTCAGGCTCCGAGGAACTCAACAAGCATGTAGTAAGGTGGCTAGAATTGATATGCAAGGCATCAAGAGAATCAACAAACATCCTGTTTATGTGTTAACATGTCAGCCAAGACTCTCCTGCTGCAACTCTTACCGAATGTTTGACACAACATTCAGTGCCATGGGGGAGTTGAGTTCAATGAAAAGCTGCATTCTCATAACATACCGTGAGAACATAATGAACTCCAGAAAGGAAGGCGTTGGCATTATCCAACTATGCAGGGTGGACCAGTGACCTCCATCTTCTGGCATTGGGGGAAGACCTTCTACATCTGATGGCAAGGAGTACATGTGGCGAAAGGTATCCCCAAAAGCTGTTCTGCAGGCATTCAGGAACCACAACTAGTTACAATATTAGATCCGCAGCAGAAATATTGTATGAATTCTTACACAAATGTAATGCCACACCAAAAACCCATGTGAAATCTCTAATGTTGGCCATACATAATATGCCACCATACAGGTCAATGAAGCATACCTGCAGTGTCCTGCATTTAAAATGTCACACATGGACCAAAAGGTGAGTTCATCACTGCTTCCTGTAACACCATCATCCATGCCCAAGCGTGCCCAAAAGTACATTACATCTCCTCTTGTTTCCTTTTGTATCTTTTCTTCTAGTACTTTTTCTGCTTTAATAGATAATGAAACCTGCTTCAGAAAAATAAAAAATGAAATTTTATACAGTGTAAGAAACCATGAGAAGATGAAATATGAAGTCCATGTTGCATCCCATTGTATCCTGGTCCAGTCCTGAACTTCCACTGCTTTCCCCAGAAGGATCTTTGAAACTTGAAAGACTAATTGAGCTAGAATTTGATGGAAAAAAATGACACCAAATTTCAAAACTAAATGAAAACTACAACAGAATAAAAGTTACCTTCCTACCAGCAGTTCTCCATGATTGAAACCCAATCCATGGTCTCCCGTGTACACTGTCCACCTTGTTTGCAATGGAAAACATTCCTCCCATCTCACATAACAAGTTCTGATAGTAAGAATCATTCAAGATGGGAAGCCGGGAAACCGCATCAACATCATCTGATCTTGGTCTCCGTGCTTTCATTGACTGAAGGTACAAAAGTAGCATGCTTAAGGGGAAAATGAAGCTTCTGAGAGAAGTCTTACAAATCATAAAGTTAGATGATCTGAAACAAGAGTGTCATTTGACTGGACAAAAAGTTTGCACTTGGATCACTACATCTAGTTCTAAGAAAGCCATGTAGAGTTCAAATCTCACAAAAAACCAAAAAACAAAAAAACAAAAACAAAACAAAAGAAAATTAAGAAATACTGCTCTCTCTCTCTCTTCCCTCCCCCCCTAAGGGTCATCTTCTCTTTGCTGGGCAATCCCAAGGTTAAAAGCTCAAGTATCATACTCCAGTCCCCCGATTGGTATCCATGCAAGTTAATGAACAAAAGCAAAAATGCGAAAATAAAATTACTCCATGAAGCATAAAAAAAATGAAAAAAGAAAAAAAAGTAAAAGATATGATGACCATCAATAAGGCAGCACATATTGAAGAATTTGGTAGAAGCAACTTACAAGACTTAATCCACGATATAAAGAGCCATGGTGCAAAAAGGACCAGGACCCAGCTCCATTGTATATCTCATAAATGCAAACTGGCTGGCCTGTCCTTTCTAACTCTCCCTCATCCCTTTCATTTGCTTCAAATTTAAGCTTCTCAGACTTTCGAGCTTTCTGGTAAATCTCATCCCAGACACCATGGCTTCTATCCATTCTTTCTTCAAGCTGCATACCAGGAAACAACTCTCCATTTCAGCTGTATTTCCAAGAAAACATCATGGAAGTAAAGAATTAAAAATAATCAAGACCCCTGGGTGGCATGGGAAATAAAGGATCTGGGCACAAGATCGTCAAAAGTTTTGTATTAGCAATGAATTACCATACCTCTACAACTTCTCGCCTCTCATAATCCTCAAAGCTTTCTATTTCCTCCAAAATAACTGAATCTGATTCATTTGGGACATCAGGCACTAAAATCTCAACTCCATTTTCAGAGCCCGTAGTTGAATTAGCACTATCAGTCATCTCTTCCTCAAGGGAGTAGACAACACTAGATTCTTTAACAGAAGCATCCATCTCATCTATACCTGTCAGGTCATCAGTTTCCCATTCTGTTTCCTCTCCAGTGAGGTTCCATTCCCATACTTTATGTTGAAGCTGAGACACAGACCCTGGCAACAATGCATCTGATGGAAAACTAAGTAAAATTTCCAAAAGCCTTGCATAACCAGTTGCACATTCTGATGCAAGCATGTTCTTAGCAAGCTGTCTTCCAAAGGATGCAACATCTTGAGCAAATTTAGAAATTTTTCCATCCGATACCAAAAGAGAGAAAGCCCTCATCAAAGATTCTGAGTTATGTCTTGCAAAAAAAATCCCATGCCTTCCATCAACAACCTGTAATTTCTTATATATCTTTATGACGTCTAAAAAGACAAAGGAAAATAAAAAGGTCTTCTTAAGTTCACAAAGAAGGAAGATGCACTAGAGTGGACTTACATATTTTTTAAAAATAGGAAGATCAGGTAAAACTACAGAGATACCAAAGGTCATAGCTCGTATAATCAGAGGAGGAAAGCCCTGTTCATCTAGGGAAGAGCCATATATAACAATATCTGCCATTAATAACACACTATTGACATCGCCATTCAAGCCATAATGCCTCACAGAACCATGAAGAAGTCCCAGATGAGAAGTGACTTGCTAGAAAAAGAAAACAATACAAATAACAAAATTAGAGACTTACAGAGGCAAAAAATAAAATTTGCAAAATGGGTAAAAAAGAACCTCCTCATCTTATTAGCTTCAATTCCCATACCCTCCCCCTAAAACAGTCATTCTCATTCTAAACTCTTCTCCTGTTGGTTCATCATTCTCTTCTAACCTTAACTCAATCATTCCTGCTGTTTCCCCATACAAATAGACTTTCCTGAATACCTATTCCATCTTAACATAAACAAAACAACTCTGGAATGTATCTTAAAGAAGTTGGCAATCAAAACAATTATTATCTTTCAGTCTTCCCAGAAGGTAGAAGAACAGTTCATCCACATATTCATGGGTTTTAAATCCTCTTACTGAGTGGTATTCAATGACATATGTGGCCACATTTGTCAGGGAAGAAAAATAATCAAGATTAAATTACAGGAAACCTCACAAGTTAACTCATAAGAAAGTAGAAAACATACAGGAAGCTAGAAAATAACACTATAACAGCAAGAGCATACTATGTCATGCACAAAAGACCACTTGGCTACCTGTAAAGCATCAACATCTGTGGAATTACCACATAAGAAAACAAACTTAAATGATTCTTCAGCATCATTTATCGTTGCATGTTTAGCAAGTAAAGGTCCTAGAGTATCCATTTCCAAGGCATGGTCCCATGACATCTGATCATAGAAGAAAAAACTGCCAACAACCAGAACCACCATGTCATCGTTGCTGTATCCATTATCCAACCTCAATTGATGTTTGGCATGGGTCTTACTGTAGCTTTCAGCAACCCACACATCTACTGGGGATCCAGGAACAACAAAGAAGTTTCCACTATCGAGCACACTGTATAACATCTGATACATTAAAAGGTATAAATTGAGAGAGCATAAAAATGTTTATTACAAGGCTGACCAACAATTCCAGAAAACTTACTGGCAAAGTGAAATCTGGAAATACAACAACATTAGCCCTTTTAAAAGTGGTTCTCCAATGTGACACGAGATGCTTCCAACCTTTTCTCTCATATACTTGAAGGCGGTTGCCCAGTAAGTCTTCTTGGATTATCCATATAAGTGGTATTGAACAAAAAGGCTCCTGCATAAGGCTGCATAAATATAAAACTCACTAAACATAGCATCTCAAACTCATGGAAAGTATGGAGCATCTCAACTCATAGAGAGAGAGAGAGAGAGAGAGATGATACAAAAGCAGGAACATTTCCACCTCTTTGTTGTTTTCACTCTCAAGTTCAGCACCAACTCTCTTCATGACTACTACCCAATATAAATAAAAAGTACATTAATCATACACCCACCAATTCAATTTGTTAAGACTATATGGAGTATTCAGCTTGGCCATTTACTAGAATACTCAAAAACATTCCATCTTCCTGCTGATGTGCCAAATTCCTAAATCTGTATGCCTCAAGTGTTTGACAGAACACCACTAGAATAACTGCCAAACCTAGTACCTTATCTGTTTCCCTGCATGAATAGTTATTCTAATTCCTTGTGTGCTGCCATGTTTCTAAAATTTAATTGCAAGGGTAACTAGGAGAACCAAAAAATAAAGGGGTAATTACTACTTTCAACTATCATGTTTGCCATCCAATTAGTATACCGTCATTCAATGTCATAACCAGAGTAAAGGCATTCAAAAACATGACAGCCATTAATAGTCTAAGGTGTGACAGTGCCACAGGCAAGCAGACCAAGCATCATTCCATGCAGCAATTAAAATGAAATTAATCTATTGAACAAATCTATAATGTTCAGCAAGCAACATATAATACAAAACACAATCACCTTGAAATGGCCCCTTTGGCTTCAAGAGAATCGACAATAACACCTTCAAAACTGTAGATAATGAACATAGAAATTAGCCACGCCAACCAGTTCGGCAAAAGAATAAATGCCAGAAAGAATTTTTAATGAAAAAAATGAGAAAAGATGTTGAAAACAGAAAAAGCATACATGGACCAATCAATGTGGCCATAACGTTGTGGTCCTAAAATTGACATACGGCCACCTACTTGCTCCCACATTGGTCGTGCATCACCATTCTCTACTGCAAAAATCTGGCAAAGGCATTCTCAGAAGTGTAAGCTTTCTGAACTACCAGTCAAAAAGACAGATGTAAAGCAACGCACCCTCCCATCCATACTTGTGCTGGCTTAGTTTGGAAAGGTAGCCACACATGAGTTTGATGATAAGTACATTCCAATTAAACCCAACTATAATAACTCTGTACCACATAGGTAGGGAAATTCACCTTAAGCGCATAGCCAAGTTCCCGTAGGTTTTTCAATACTGTAACTAACATCAATGACTGTGCATCTTTCTTCATATTTCCTAAGACCTGAAACAGCACCATCAGTATTACACATAATCCAAATAACTTCAATGCACAAAGTGGATGTACAACACTCTTTGTACACAGTATGGTAGTCAATGATGCCAATGAAATCAAGTCTTCCTGTAGCTAACATCAATGACTGTGCATCTTTCTTCATATTTCCTAATACCTGACACAGCACCATCAGTATTACACATAATCCAAATAACTTCAATGCACAAAGTGGATGTACAACACTCTTTGTACACAGTATGGTAGTCAATGATGCCAATGAAATCAAGTCTTCCTGTTTTCACTACAAAGCAATCACACAGGAGATGAGAAAAATTAACAGCATGATGTCCTTGAAACTCATGACTATTCATCCAGCTCAGCAAAAATTACAAATCCCTTCATTCCTGAACATTTTATTACCAGATAAGAGGTAGAAAAAACATTTTAGTTTTTAATCTGACATAGATAATAGCCCAAAGACTGCAAAGCAGGCTCAATATATGGGCTTATAAGGTCCCATGGATGCTAAAGAACATACACATTCTTCACTGTCCTTCCAGGTTTTCCTAAACTGACTTAAACTTCTTTGAATAGTATCATTAAAACTTTATTGAATGGTCTCACTCAAGTAAAAAGAAATTGGTGGTGATTAATCTCTTTACTAAGCAGGTAAGATGAACATTTAAGAAAAGAAATCCACTTCCCAGTTCAGCAATAACAGTTCCTATGATAGTTTCAGAATTTGACTCATTTAGAAATATTACTTTGGAAAGAGAACGCAAGCTTTCAGCTAAAAATACACATCTACTAATCCCTACACCAAACTAGCTTCAAATAGGTCTTTCAAAATACATATAGATGGAGTGACCATAATATGCATGAGTGCCACCACGACACCATCAGAAGGTTCCAACATCACCTTTGTCATTTGCTTTTCAAGGAGCTTGTCTACTAGGAAAACTTGACAACTTACTTGCAATTCTAAACTAGCTCAAGACAAACAATAAAGCAAACAACCATGAGGCAGACTTCCATGGCTCACATTTTTTTTTATAGGTTTCACAGGCCTTGAGCTTCCTTCTCACACAAAACAGACCCCACGATGTTAACATATAAACATATCACTTGGAAAACAACTTCTTTTTGAATCTTGACACAAGAAACGCACACCTACGATCAACATCTACTAAGCAAAAACAGATAAAACTTGTTTAATGCAATCTCAGCTCGTCACAAACCAATTCAAAAGAGAAAGGAAAGTGCAAAACACTTACAACAGCGAGTCTGGGTGGACGAAGCCCCACTCTAGCCATCTGATATCTAACAGGATCAAGGCTACGACTCCTAGAAAGCAAAGGTGACCTCCATCCCGGCACGAATCTCAATGTGCTCCCCAACCTCAAACCCTCTCTGATCGATATTGGCTGCTCACTCCAACCCTTACCTGACACCATCGCCGTGATGGAGCTCTGTAATAAGACCGACGCCATCACGAACGCAAAGACGGCAAAGAAAATCACGAAATAAAACAAATACACGCCTTGGAAAGGGAACCAAGACAGCGGACCCTTCCGGTTGCTCCGGTTGCCACTATGATGCCACCGGTAGCGTACCAGATGCCGATCTAGAGGTGATTTGCTGGCTCGGTTCTGATTGCTGGTTGACGCGTAGTTTGGATTCCGCTTGAAACGCAAACGGTCTCGGATCGAGTAAAGACCTTGATCACTCTTGTCGATTGCATTGCCTCCATTAGCTCCGCCGTTGTTGGTGCCGGCGGTGCTTGGGGTGCAGGCTTCCTCAATTTCGGGAGGAGCGGGGTTTCCGCCCATAAGAAAAACAAACTCAATTGAAATAGGTGAAGGAACAATAATGAATCAGGGATGGATATCTGTGAGACTCTGCACTTGGAGAGAAGCTACGCTATTCTTTCCTCTCTTCCTCTCTCTCTCTTTTATCTATCTCTCCATCCCAAAGTGGATTTGTGAGAGCGATGGATGGCGGTTCAGAGCCTCAACTTGAGACGCCTTTCTTTCTTTTTTTTCCTGTTAATTACATGTTTCAATTTTAGCGTAAATAACATTTTTTAAAATGAACTTAATTTTTTTTATTATAAATTTGTATCAATTTTTCGTATGAAACAAGATTTTTCCTCTCACTTCTACTCTTTTTTTCTTTTAACAAATTTCTATAATTAATATTTCGAGAATAAAAACACAAACACGTGACAGACACTCTAATAAAAATAAAAGCTCAACAATCAAGAAGAAATAGACCAAAAATTGGAAAATAAAAAGAAAACTTAATTTAAGAAAGGATTTTTAGGCCTATTATGATCCATTGTCTAAAGAATAAAATAAAAAAAGAAAAATGAACCAGGAAACTCTTAAAAAGATTAAAAAGATCAAATATTTCTTGCTCAAATTTTTACCCAAAAAAAAACTGTTTAAAAACAAAAAAATTTACAAGGTCATAATTACCGGACAAATAGTCAACATATGAACAAGGAAAGATAACGTCCAAACAGCTATATAGCGAGAGCAACAATTAGTTATAGGAGTACGGCAACCAGTCCTTTTATTTAGATAATTTACTTAACTAAAGTTTAATGTCACAGTTAATTGTATAGCAATGCCAAGCCGCAGTTGCATCGCATCGATTAATGTTATACCTCTGTTTCCCCCCCCCCCCCACAACAAAAAAAGAAATAGATGATATACTTGATTATTGAGAAATTTGATTTCACATGGCGTATATGTATGGGACGGACTTTGCATGGGACTTCCGGACGGAATCACTCCTCGTTTGCCGGAAAAGCTTCAAGAAACTGTCTTACTTTCAATCGTTCGTCTCTTGTAAGATATGGATCATCTCCTGTCAACCTCTTCCACAGGGATGCGCTAACGCTGTCTGCGCCATGGTCTGAAACCTGTGCAATGAGTTGATAGAAAAATCAAAAGCAAAGCAGCTCAATTGGAGATTGTTCAACAATAGTCCAATGCAACCCTCAGCAGAATCTGCCTCCAAGGTTTTATCACCAGGAGCTCTATGGATTTACAGTAGCTCACATGAAATACAGGGGATGTTTAACTGGACTCAGACTGGCCCAATCTTTTTCACTATTCCCTTTAATGGAATCCCATAAATAAGTTTCTATCACGAAACATCAAATTAAATGAAAATAATTACAGAAAACTTACTTCGACATAATTGTTGACATGGCCATCTCTGTTGGGGGAGGTAACCAACTCGTGTTTATCAACTGTCCATTCCCCATCAACAATGTACTTGTACTCATAGCGTCCTTCCTGTTGAAGCAAAAGCTAAAAAGTGCTCATCTAAACTTTAACCTTGAACCGTGTCATGATTTCATATGCATTACACATGTCTATTTTAGATATGAGTACAAGTGTATCCAGCCAGATCAACGAACATTTGGATGAGCACTTGAAAGCCATGCATCATAATTTTGAGCTAACAGAAGGCATCATGCAAACAAGAAGTTGACACTAGAAGCAGGCACCTATCTTACACCATAACCAACCTCGAAAGGCTGTCATAATGCATGTATTAAATCAGTTATGCAGGCAGATACAAGCTTTAGAATGTCACAGTGAGCACAGGGAAAAAACACACATACAAAATACTGATAGGCAAAAAGCAGTGAAAGGGGGGCAACCCAGAAATCACATGCTTACCAACAATTCCCTCTCGAGGGTCCAAAAGCCCAACTCTTCATCAAGCTTTAGAGGTATTCTCTGTAAGGGAGACAAGAAGTCAGAAACCAGGAGGCCAAATATTTTAATATTGAAGAAATGAACTGACATATGCAATTGGCATTAACATATCATTATTGTCAATAACTTGAACATTTACAGCCAATGCAACAAAGATGTAGATATGATGGGGAGCCTCAGTAGTGGCATCTTATCTTGCCACAAAACTTTAGGTCATTTTCCTCATAAACATGGAAATCCAAGTGATAAAACAAACTAATCAATTTTTTTTCTTGTAAAAGGGGCGAGCCTAATCCAGAATGCCAAGTTGAATGAATTGAGTCCACTGTCAAGTCAAATAGAATAAGACTTCTTAGTAATGCTCTAAGAAGCCATATCACAAAATCAAGAAAAAATAAGGATAAACTAAGCAAGCTAACCAGAACAATCGCATCTATGGTCCAGCCCATAGATGGGATAGGAATACCCAAAACTAATATGTTGAACCTTAAGCTAAAAATTAAGGTAGTTAAAAATCATTGACAGAGAACTTACTCTTAATCATCCCAAGTCTACAAAGAAGTAAGTTTCTACTTTGATAAGAGTGGTTCAAATTAAATTTTTAGAGACTAAAATGTCCATTGGTTGTTCATCAAGAATAACACTTAGCAAAAAGAATATTTATGACTTCAGTCTAACTATAAAAAATTGCCAGAGTATCTACAACAGCACAACTCAGCTCAATTAAGCCCTAATCAGAAACTGAGATTGGCTACATAGATCCCCTTTTTAGTCTACCCTGCTTTGTCATAAGCCAAATTACATATGCCAAAACGGACATCTACAAGCCATTATCTAATAAGCCAGGATGATGGAGAAAATCAGTTGCACAATGAATAACTTCTAGTGATATGACAGGATGAGAAATGCTCCTTAGAGCCACACTCCAAAAGAATTGCTTATTGTACTTGACTGTTCTGGATTTAGTGATGATCAAGTATCTTCTAAGGCATGCTGGAGACATTAAATATCAATTACCTGGCCCCATCCAATATCAAGTCCAGAAATTTCCACTTTAGAGCAATTGTTACCTTTCCAGGTGAAAGTAACATGCTGTTTCCTTAGGCCAGTAAGCTTCCAAATAGGAAAAAGCAATTGATTATTATAAGCCACACAAGATTAAAAGTTCATCACTTTAGCATCCCACTACATGAATCATTCAATAGGGAAAACAATATTCAAGGCTCCATGAGAAATTATGTCTCATATTTTAACAAAAGGGTGATGACTCACTATATCGGCAGTTGCACTTTTGATAGCATCTAACTTTGGGAAGCACGAGCGTTTGCTCTGCAAAAGAGCACATAATCATCATAAATAAAATTCAGTGCATCTCACCACGTTCCAGTAAACATCGAATAACCAGGAAATAACTTGAATTTAGTAGTTCATTAACCACCAAATATAAATCCAATTCATCAACTTCATAAGTACTTTTTTCATTTATTGGAACCTGATATGCATGGATATATTTTAGCAGCCTAGGAAACCATAATCAATACATATAACCTTGAATTGAGATAAAGAGTAATTACCAGAAGCAAATCATGCGCTTCCTTAAGTTTGTAGCCCTGAACCCAGAACATGTATGCCATCTGCAATTCAAAATATAGCCTCATTTTGATCCAAGACTAGTTTAATCAAGTACTCGAACAAAATAATTGGCAGCTTTTCAAAATCTCTTTAGTATAGAGAGTTCCCAACATGACAACAAATCATTATGTATATGCTAAAAAGTTGCAAAGAATAAATGCATGTTTCAGAAACCAAATTGACATTCATACCACAGTAGCAGGAGCTCTACCCATTCCTGCAGTGCAATGTACATATGTTACACCTCCATTTTGGTTTATGGCCTTGTAAAGTTTGCTAACAACAGCTGGGAGCCGAATCCTCAAATCAAAAGCATCAAAATCCCTAAAATATCAAATATTAGCAGCTGTCATAAGTTGAAAACAAAAATAAAAAAAAAAAAACCCAAGAACAGGGCTACATCTTAATGTAAACCTGCATGTCATCTGATGTGCCCTTCATTTCAGAACTGAAGGGAAGAAGAGAAATTTGACGAAATCAAATAACAGCCTAACTGAGAAAGTTATTTTTTAATTTACTGTTGCTCTAGCTACCACCAAGATACCTAAAGAAGTGAGTAATTGAGCAATACTATAACAATGCAACATTGATGGAAATACCAATAATATTTACCCCAAAAAGGAACTACCAATAATATTCTACCACCACATTGATAAGTTTTTATGGAGAAATTAGAATTGAAGCTTGATGTCTTGCAACCATGACAAATGAAACACTTGTTTGCTGTATCGTATTGACTTACAAATCCATGCTTTAAAGAAGATACCATAATGAGAACAAAGACTGGTTTGTCATGACTAACCTTATCTCTGCTCGAAGGTGCTGAACATCGCCACATGTCTTGGCATACTCTCGAATGGCACCAATATCTACACCAAAATATCTAGAAATTGCAGTTAAGCAATCTTAGTGTTTCTTGCAATCATGGCCACATTAAGAGGGGGGGGGGGGGGGGGGGAGGACTGTCAGAACTAATTCTTATTACTTTCATAAGACCATTAAGGACAATTTTTCTTAGGATACTCCAAGTCTGGATCCTGTTGCAAGCAAAATATTGTTTTCACCCCAATTTTTTGGAGCTTGTCAACATCCTCCGGAGTCTACATTAAACATAATGATATTATCAATTAACTATCAGGAATGATAAGGATAAAAATTTTCTTTATAATTAGGGTTTACAAATGGGAATTACCTGTAAGCAAGATCCTACAATCAAGTCTGGACGAATGAAGTTGTAGTTCATTCCTAGCTCATGCCTATAAGTCAATACTATAGTAGAACATGTTATGAGAGTAAAAGAAATGATATATCTTAACCTTGAAAAAGATGTTTGTAAAATTAAACCATGGAAAAATGAAGTAAAACCCTCTGCTGACAGCCTGATACCAAAAGCTATTGGAAAAAAATCTCACACATCAAACAAGTGGGAATTTTTACAGTGTCTAATGTAATTCATTGGTTTCCTGGAATCCAAAAGTGGAAGCAGCAGAACGGAACTAACCAGCACCCATAGCTTCAGTCATGTTATGACTATATGTCACAGAATTTTCCTTTTCCTCCTTTACATTAGCACCACTGGTCTCCGCACTAGATTTGGAACCAGAAACTGCCTATGAGCAACAACATCACTCATTACTATATCCCACCATGAAATAGGCTCATCAAAATCTCCAGTTAAGCAAAATTAGAGTTTAGTGTTTGAAAATTCAAATTTCACAGCGCATATCATAACAAAAGACAAATAGCAAATCAAAAAGGGATTAGCCAAAGTAGCTTGAAAAGAAAGCATCATCTGAACACCGCATCGAATCCATAATACGAAATCTTAAAAAAAAAAAAAAAAGAAGAAAAAAAAAGAGAAAAAAGAAAACACAAGCGAGAACAACATCGAATAAGAGAGGGTTTTTATTTTTATTTTTATTTTTTAAAGAGTTACCTTCACAGCCGCATTTCGATGCCTCATCGTTCCCTGATCGTGAAATTATCAGATTTGATTAACGGCACGAATGGCTAACATTACAAAGCATGTAAACACACAAGGATGGAATTCCCTTATATTGTACCATAGTATTGACATTAAGGGGGCATTGAGAAGGCTTTCTTCGGTGGCTTTTGAAGCCCTCCAAAGGGAGAGTAGATGATGATCTGCAATTTCCGAGAGCACAACCAATGGTCTTCATTTAAAGCACAACCAAAACAAGAAGAAGAAGAAGAAGAAGAAGAAGAAGAAGAAGAGTGATGTTGATTATACATACCTTGGGAGATAATGGAGGCAATTCATCTTGAGTAAGTAGAATTACAGAGCAAGGATAGAAATATCTGGACAAAGACTGAGCAGTTTGTGTGCGTAGGTCTGTCAGTGCGTGTGCCCTTTTCGATTAATGGAACTCTTCTTCTAGTATCTTTTCCCATAAAAGCCCAACGAGCCACCAATAAAAAAAGAAAATAATAATAATAATAATAATAATAATTCGGGTTTCTTTTTTTTTAAAAAAAAAAATGGTAAGTTGTATAGTTAGCGTTAACTGGCTAGCTGTTAGTTAAAAATGAGGACTAGTACCCATCTTAAAAGGATACTTTGCCTGTAAGAACCTAAAATGTGCGAACAGATGTTAGTTTTAGATAGAGAAGAAGAGACCTTCATTAACCGTCTATTTTAGAGGCATATTAATTAGACCGAAAGAAAGTATACATAAATTGAATCCTGAATATTTGATTAAACCATTAATTTAAAAAAAAAAAAAAAAACTGTATGGATGCTTCCTTTTTCTTTTACTATTTGTAATATTATTACTAGCATCTTATACAATGCCCAGGAAGTGTTTTTTTTTTTTTTTTTTTTCTTTTTTTATCTTAACAATACAAACTCAAGTCTTACGAACTCAATTGTACACAATAAAACTATTCAATAATGTCACAAAAAAAAAAAAGGAGTCAAATTGGATTTAATAGAGTCAATATTAATAAAAAGATTAAATATGTTTATAACTCCTATAATTTGTTAATTTAATCATACCATAGTGAGCTAGTATACTAACGTGCTATGTGACGATATAGGATTTTATATCAAATAAAAGAGACCTTATTTATGAAAGACGCTTTTATTCAACACTAGTTTTTTCGGTATTGATACTAATATAACTATAAAGAATAAAAAAATAAAATGAACTAATTTTTGCATTCATCCTCGAGTACCAACAGATCCGTAAGAATTAAATAAAAAGAAGAATCTTCACGCGCTATGCTAAGTTTTCCTTTCTTTTTCTTTTTTTTTTTTTTTCTCTTTTTAATGAATTGGCACAGCGACGCTGTTTGGCCACCGACGACAAATATGCATAGACAAAGGTATAAGTTGCAGCCAATGCTCCCACGATTCAGGCTATCGGAGATATGTATAAATTAATTTCTGAAAATTTTTCTCTAAAACAAGCTTTAAGTTGGTTGACCATTTTCCAACAAGTATATTTCTTGACCTGGTACCATCTCTTAGAGCGGTAAAAATAATTCAAAGTTCAAAAAACAAAAAAGAAAAAAAAAAAAAAAATATATATATATATATATATATATATGAGCAAAAAAAAAGAAAGATGACTACATTTCTGACAATTTTTGTGATTAATGAATTAGAGCTGCGGTTACAATGCACGAAATGATAAAACTTAATACCTTGATATCCTGCAAGTTTTTTTTTCACACTAATATAGATGCTACCAATGATCTCTATCGACTGTAACAAGCAAATGCTCACATGTCTAAAGGCCCAAATACATCTTCGGAGGATTGCCGATCTCCTAAAATGGATTCATACTTCGGTTTTGCAGGTTGAACTTTCCCAAGTGGGAAGTTCCAAAATGAATCAGAATTCGCAAAGAAAATGTAAAATAATACAACAGAAGCTAAGAATAGGCCTAAAAGTAGCAAATAGATCTGCCACTCTGCAAGGGAGAGAAAAAAAAAACCAATCAGTTTCCTATGTAGAGATTATGAGGTGGTGTTGGGGGGGGGGGGGGGGAGAGAGAGAGAGGACCTTTCCAGTCTGCAGGGACATTTAGCTTCGTCACAACGGTGCCCCATTCACTTGAAGTACTGAGCACAACCCTGTGCACCGAACATACGGGAAAGAATGACTAATGGAGAATCTCAAGGGAATGACAAAGATCATATAAAACATCAAGGTTTGACCCCAAAAATGTACCATACTTCATCAACAAATCTGAATGAGGATGGGACCACCAGAAGATATCAAGTGTATGAATTGTGTTTGCAGGACCAAAACATGAAGTTAAAGCAAAAAGATTATTAAACCAAGAGGACTATAAGGAGGCCCTTATAAATCAACCGTCTACTACCAGAAAGAAAATGTGAATAAAAGATTGTGCACCCTTGATCAGCAGCCAAAAGCCAGGAAACAATAGGAACATAAAATTCAAAGTTCAAATTCTGATGGATCACTTGATTTTACTAGAAGCTCTAGAATGTTGGTCTGGTCTAGAATTACAAGGCATTATATTCTCAATAAACCTTACCTTTGATGGGGACAAAATTCCAGGGATGTGATGCATGTGCCCAGATGGAGCCTCCTACTCCAGTGGCAAACCTCCATCTTTTCAACTTCAGCTACACAAATGTCTCCATCTTTGCTTCCCCTAGAATTAAGAATACACATCTAACATGAACTGCACCACCTTCTTGTTTGACACACACATAAAATTCCACACAGATAAACATGCTAAAGAAGATATAGGCAATTCTCTTTTTCTAAATGTTACATATGCTCTCCTATTTGCACATGTTTAATTTTTAAAAGCTATTGTCTTTTCTGATTTTATTAAAGCTCAGCCAAGGAGCGAAGGCAACTTACCCTGTGAGAGGGCAACTTAGTAACACAACTCTTAGACTGCGAGGTCTAGGAAAAGGTAAGATGTACTTAGCCTTCCTTTTGATTTACGAAAAAGTTTGGTCTTGCGACTTAAACCTATAACTTTCAAATCACAATGGAGTAACTTTGGCAACCTCATCTTTTGCTAATAACCTTGTGAGAAGAGGCCTGGAAATTAACAGTGATGAAATAAAGCCATTGGATTGATTTTGGTAGATTTAAGGCACAAGACAAGAGATAACTTCTGTTCATATCAATTGTGAGAAATATTGCTTGTCCGGTCAAATTCCATATTTAATTTTGCTGCAAGTAAGCACTTTCATCTACTAATACTAATATAGATGTCAGCCAAGCTATAATTTTGGTAAAATAAACCAAAACAAGTAAAGATCAAATTTTGCCTCAAATATAGCAGATGAACTGAATTGTAACAGTAGTTTGAATAACCACACATGTTCAATGGATAACGCAAAGTACTTACAAAGCAAGATATTTTCCATCTGGGCTGATAGACATTATAGCAGCCGGCTTTCTGAGTAGCCTCTTATAACCAATTTTGCTCCATGTACTAATGTCATAAACTGATGTGATAGGTTTAACACCTAAATCATTGGTAGAAGTTTAGAATACAAATTTCATAGTTAATTACAGGCCAAAATCAATCTCTACTGTTTGCTCATTTCCAATAAGACCCTTTTAATACCCCTAACCTTATTTTCTATTAATTTGTCTGTTATCATTGTAATATCATTCTCTTACCCCCTCCCTCCATCGGTTTTCCAAAAATGAAAAAGTAAAAATAAAAAATAACAATCATATCTATCATAATATGCACACACACGCAAGCAGATACACACCCCCGCATACACGTGTGTGTGTGTGTGTGTGTAATGTCATACATGAAAGGAAGTTCCCAATGCATGAGGACCCCACAATAGAGTAACCTTTCTTTCAAAACAACTCTTGCCCTTTATAAAATGGTCACTGAATAATAAAATATATTGCAAATGTAACAGTATCGTTAAAAATTTTAATATAAAATCTTTGATGAAGATCATAATAATTATATTTATAACAACAACAGCAACAATGATGTTAACAATAATAAAATATTGCAAAAAACCCTTTAATAATACATAAATTATAAATATTATTTCAAATAATATTATTATTTTTTACCATATTTTATCATCATCATCATCATCATCATCGTAATAACTATTAGAATAATTCTTTATATTAATTTTATTTATATTTATATTTTACGGTAGTTATTAAAATATATTTTAATTATATTATTATATTTATAATATTTTTTATATTCCTTAATCAATAATTTTTTGATTTAAAAAAAAATTATCTAGATTCTAATTCCTACCCCAAATGAAAAAACAATTTAAAGGAAAACTGATTCCCATTCATATGAAACCAAACAATTAAACAAACACCCGAATAAAGGGCTTGGTTGGACATGAACAAAAAAGATATGGTTATTCTTTAGTACTTGGCCTTAATAATAGTGATACATGGCATATTTTCTACAGATGGATGTACCTCTTTGGACAGCACAAAATAAAAATGGTTTTGTCCCATCCTTAGAGAATCGACACAACTCAAAATTTTCATCCTGCAAGTACCAACACCAGATTGTATAAAAATAGAACCAAAATCCACAAAATCCAAGCATGACTAGCAAGAATATAAAAGCCCTACTGGGTTGCGAGCCAAAGAAGTTAACGGTGAACCATCTTCCACCTTCCATATTCGTGCTGAACCATCAGTAGATGTTGAAGCTAGGAACTCTGAATCTAGACTACAATTAACAAACAAAAGCCAAAAGATTCAGAAAATTCAATTGAAAATAACAACAGCCAGTCCCCTCCACATTTCAATACAAGCAATATTACAAATGAAAGGGTAAATGGACATAAAGAAAAGAGAAGGCTATAATGGAGTTCTAAATGGCCCATCAACCATTTTTCACAATTTTTGTCAAGTGAAAGTGCCAAGGACATATGGCTTTTCCACATTCTTCTCTAAAACCATTAACAATCAAAAAGGGGATAAAACATTTATTTACTAAGAAGCAAACTTCATTACAATAATTATTACATTTATGAGCAAGTCAAACACCTCAATGACTCGTTTTCAACCGATGTTGATATTATTCAAGCTTTTATACAATACTGTCATACCTAAGCATTTAAACATTTTATTAGTTGAATAGATTAGGCAAAACAAATGAGGTATCAGATTTGTCAGAAAGAAAGAAGAAAACTAACCTAAAGTCCATATCTCGGACAGATTTGTGTGCCCTTGGTTCATCTAAAATGATTCGCATGCTTGGCCACTCAAATATTCTGAGATGCCCATCCTGTATATGATTGAACCAAAAAAATGTCACACTAAACAGGGGTTTATCATACAGACAAAAGCAAGAGAAAGCACCACCAAATGTGTTAGAAATCATGGGTAATTGATTACTAACCACCCCACCAGTGGCAAATTTCGATCTATCAACACTAAAGGCTAGACATTTCTGTGGCCCAACATCTTGCAGAGGGAGTAATTCTTTTGCCACCAACTTTAGATTTGCTTCTTGGTCATGCAACTCAAACAGTCTGCACATAGTAATGAAAGGGGACTAGGATTATATAGATGTTTCGCAACCACAGGAGCAGCCAAAAAGAAAAAACAAAGAAAAGTGTGACATTATAGAATTTTATTTTCACAATCATACAACCAAGTGAACATCTATCTGTGTTCCCTGGAAAAGGAAAATTTTCTGCTTTCTTCTGTTTTCCTTAAGCCCAAATACTGAATTCAAAGCCCTCATTCAAACTAAAATTTGTCCTCAAGGAGCTTTCGCAACATCATTGATTCCACTAAATCAAAACCAGGGTATACAAATTCTGCTGAATCTAGTGAATTGCACTATTTCAATAAAAAACAAAAAAGCCAAATCTCCAGCCAAAACCAGGAAACCGTACTCTTATATATAATATATACCACCAAAGTCAGTCACAGAATAACAAGAAAAAAAAGCTCAATTTCATGCCTTCCATTAACAACTTTAAAAGAAAGTTGGAAAAAAAATTCCCCAAATTGATCATGAGAACCTTACTTGCATCCACCTTTAGAAGTAGAACACACGAATTCGTCCCCACTAGGATGCACTGCGATGGACACCGGCTCCCCTTCGGTCTCCTCAAGCACATACGTAGCCTGAATGCCAAAATTAAAATAAATAAATAAAAAGCGTATTATCAAATCATAGAGTTTTCATCCGACAAATAAC
This sequence comes from Rhizophora apiculata, assembly GCA_037832385.1. Lineage (NCBI taxonomy): Eukaryota > Viridiplantae > Streptophyta > Magnoliopsida > Malpighiales > Rhizophoraceae > Rhizophora > Rhizophora apiculata. Next base: position 2,146,887 of record CM075426.1, on the reverse strand, counting down.
AAAAAGAATTGAGGAATACAGAGGGAGAGAGAAATAGAGAGGGACCACGGGAGAAGAAGAGAGAGAAGTAGTGGTGGGATCGAAAGAGAATATCTGAAGAAGAGAAGGACAAGAATCGCGCTGCCTGGACTTGCCCAAGACCACCGGATTCTCTTTCTCAGGTCTCCGGATCCACGACCCGCAAGTCACCGTTCCCTTCTCCGACTCCATCGACGTTCGATCCTTTCTTGCTGCTGGATGGTAATTATCTTCCAGCTCCAGGAAGACAAACTTAATCTTGTATTGGGATGGGGATTACCCAATATAAATAATAATAATAATAATAATAAAGAATATATATATATATATAAAAGAAAATTTTCGGAAAGGTCCAATAATAATAATAAAATTGTCAGACACTGGAATTGGTTGTGAATATTCGCGGAAGACGCCGCGGAAAGGGCGTCATTTCCTGCGAGTCAGAGACTCCGAAACAGTGGGGTTTTCTCCTCTGTAGCCTGCCTAGAGATTTTAAATTTAAGATTTTACTGAAAAATTTTTAACTCCGGCGTTTCAATGTTTTTCGATCAATCAGACAAAAAAAAAAACAAAAAAAAAAACATTTGATTTTTATTATTACGTGCACATAAATAACAACATAAAATATGTACAATTTTTCTTAATTTTGTTTTCCTGTTATTTGATTGATGGGACCTAAGAATCTCTAAAACAGCTTGCGTTCTGCAACCAGAACTTAACTGGGAAAAATAAAAGATGAGAAAGTTGATAGCAAGCAATTTATTAGTCGGAGAAGGAACACAATGAAATGAGTCATCTTCCACTCCCGCTCTTAAGGTTGAGTCTCTGGCAGAGTTGACCAAAGAACATGGTGAAAGGTTGAGTGTTAAATGCTTTGCGTGAGCATGTTGAGAATCATTCGAAGACCGTTACAATGGAGTAAAAACAATTCTTTCAACATTCAAATCAGGGCAGTGCTATTGGGTGGAATTACAAATAAATATATTTGTAACAAAACGGTGAGTGTGACGTAAATTTACGACAATTCTTTTTATATTTATATTTGTTTATTGATACCATGTTTTATTTTATTGAGTTTTGTAATTTTAATTCTAATGTTTAAAATTGTAAGATGTCAAAAATAAAAATATTTATTTAGAGTCAACATAAGAATGACAATGGCGTGTTAACTTCTCCAAGCTTGCCTCTTATAGCAACAATACGAAGGAATTTAAGCAACCTCTCTTCCGTAATCAAATCCCAAGTCGCTAGACTATGGGAGAGACTACGAGGGGCATTCCTCCATGCGAGACGTTCATGGTGATATTTATTGTCCTCTAAGAGCAGACATCTTTCATTAAGGTGAATGAACTAAGCCAAAATCATATTGCAAAATCATTACATTCGGGGTGGCCGAAAATAACTCAGCTGGTTAGCAATTTAACTCGTCAAGCTGCCCATTGTTCTCTTCGACTCCATACGCATATGGCTGACGACTACGACCCACATAAATCAGTCCACAGTTCGAATGAAAAAGGTCTAAGAGTAGGCTTCGTATCCATTGACGGCATGAAAGCTTAACCCCATGGCTCCCATTTCTGAAAGATCTCCTAACGTTCACCAAGGATCACATAGAACTTTTGGATGGGTACGCTCCTTATTTAGGCCTTTTGTTGCCTTTTATGTTTTTTTTTTTTTTTTTTTATCGGTCAAGAAGAAAAATTAAGTTAATTACATAGAACTTTTTAAAGTTTGGGTCACCTACAATTTAAACCCAACATTTAAAACGTTGCAATTCAAAACATAACCTTTATAGGTCTCTTGTTAATTTTTCATTATTGCTTAGAAAAAAAGCTTTGCAAAATATTATTCAAAGTATGAGATGATTGACTATAATTATATATATATATATATATATATATATTTTACCTCACGCGCAAATGTTCTTGCCTCACAGTTTTCATTTGAAAATTTTGTTTAATGAACAATTATGTGTGTGAGAGAGAGACAAGGGCAGGAACTTGAAATTGGGGTGAGAAATACTAAAAGATTAACCACGTGTGAACAATTAGATTGTTTATTCATGTAAGACAATCAAAGTAGATTAATTATTCGTCAAAATTTGAAATCAGATCATAATATAAATAATCAAATTGGTTATTACTTAAATTTCTTGTCTAATTTGAATTTTCACTATTTACACGTTTAAATTAATAAACTTTTTACTTAACTTTATGAAACTAACCATGAAATTATATTTTGACTGGATTAATTATTTATCAAAACTTGAAATAAAACCATAAATTGATAAAAAAGTTAATCAAATATAAGTAATCAATGTAATTATTATTTAAATTTCTCATTTAATTTAAATTTTTATTATTTACTTGTCCAAATTAATGGATTTCTTACTTGACTTATAAAACTAATTATAAAATTATATTTTACTCAAAAGAACTACAATATTTAAATAACATATGATTAAGATAATAAATTAGTTGTATAGATCTTAACATATATTTTTTTAAATACACAATGCACTTTGATATGTGTTTGTAAGTTAAAATAACTCAAAACAAAAAGTAGATTATTATTATTATTAATTTCTTATATTAAGTTATTTTTACTTGCTTAAAAAAGTGGATTATATTCGTTAACTTATGTTTTGATACCTCGAAAGAACGATTATATTTGTGGGACTCTGTAGATTCTCTCTGACAGACGAGTTTCTAGCTTCAGTCGTTGTGAGTTTGAGAATTGGAGAATTGTTGTGATTTGTTGCCTTCCAAGCTCTTTATTCATCCCTTTTCTCTTTGCTGAATGGGTGCCGGTTGGGGAAGTACAAACATCTTTCCTTTTCCACTGCCTCTTGGCGTTGCTAGTCAAAAGGGGCTCCACCAGGACTTATTTTCCGGTGTAATCTCCTACAGTTAACACCCAATGCCAAAATTCAGCACAGTGGGCATACCATTAAAGTTTAGCACAAAGCAAAAACGCTTCTTGTTAATAATAATAATAATAGAAATAAAAATAACTGATGCTTTACAAAATAGCCCAACTGGATTAATTATTAATTTAAGTTAATATTCGTATCGGGTTTAATAATTACAATAAAACTAATAATGTTTATGCGACCGGTTTTCCACATCACGTGGCACATATCTCTCTGTTAAGTGTTTGCAAAACTCTCAAAAATTAACCAAAAAACAAAAAACAGAAAAAACTTATATCGCTTCGCCGTGGTGGGTGGTGGGCAATCCTTTGAATTCTGGGGTTTTGCGACTCCCATGTTTTGTGGAAGCTGAAAGCATATAACCCTAGCTGCAGGTTGGTTAACACAATGTTTCAAGGCTAAACCCTAATCCCTAATGTCCTTATGTTCCTTATACCGCCGCCAATGGCTCCCTTATGCCGTCAATGGCTCTCTTATTGAGCGGCTTTGCGTCTGGCTTCTGTTGATTAAACTTTTTTCGAAGCAATTTGCATTCTTTTTTGTTCCAGGATTATTGAATTTTCTAAGGTTTCTGTCTGTATCATCTTTGTTACCCTCTTAAAAGCATACGATGATTTAGTAATTTAAGCTTTTATGTAATGATTTGATGTTTGAATTTGTAGCAATTTGATATTTGGGTTTAAGAGCGAAAATTTGAAGCAGCAAGATGGGTGCAGAACAACAGAACGGTGGTACTGAGAAGATACTGCCTCCCACCACTGAACAGGTTTTGACTGAAATTACTTTTATTCGATTTTGGCGCTTTTTTCTTTTTTATTTTTTTTATCTCACATTCAGGACTTGAGAAGCTGATGGGGGATGCGTTTTATTCGCAGGAATTTTCCAACGAGTTAGATTCTAAAGTACAGAAGTACCTTAGGGGAGAACAGGTTAACTTGGAGGTACGAACAGGAGAGTTGCTGATTGGGATTTCTAGTTGCGTAACCTTTTTGTGGTTATTACTGCATCGTGATTATTCCTCTCTGCAGGTTTTAAAAGACAAAAAGCTCAAGGGTCAACTTTCTGTTAGAGAAGAACTATATGGGATATCTGCAAAAGCTGCTGCCAAGGCTGAGAAGGTGAAACCCCAAAATAATCCCATTAGGATGATGGATTATGTTATCTCTTGCAGTTCTTTTTTTTTTCGTGTGTGTGATGAATTTCTCAATGGAAAAAGTGGGTTGTTTTAGATATACTGCTTTAGTTTTTTATTTTTCAACATAAAAAGGTGGTCTGAGATTGTGACATTTTGTAGTACTTAATGACATACGGTATCTACTAGACATTTTATGTATTGCCATCGAATTTTGCTGTTTTAGTAGATGTTGCAGCACATTCAAATTTTTGGTTTTTTTGTTGTTGTTGTTGTGCTCTTTTTTTTTTTAAATGTCTTTTGATGTGTGAAATGTGTATTCAGTGGCTTTTGCCCAGTGAGGGAGGCTATCTGGAGGCTGAAGGTGTAGAAAAGACATGGAATATCAGGCAACCAACAATTTATCGTGAAGTTGATATCTTAAGTTCAAAGAAACAATATGATATAGTCTTACCAGGTTGATAAGGCATCTGCTGGATTTCTTTCTAATTTTAATGGCTTGGTTATGTACAAAATATTCTTGGAAAGATATTCCTTGTGAGAGCAATTTTGTGGTGAATTTAATAGTTTTCTTGGTGCCACTGCAAATTGTCTACTGTGGTGCATTGTTTTATGAATCTTGTGGATCAGCTAGCATTGGTTTCCTGCAAATCTTAGTTAAAAGCAAGAGATTGATTGCTGAGCAGATAGAGATTGCTAATCATCTCATAATTTGCCCAAGATTCGAAGAAAAACTTTCTCATTCTTATCTAAATGCTTTGACAAAGGAAAGATGGAGGCAGTTGCCTTTAGATTGATTAACTTGTTTGGACAACCCTAGGACTATAGGGTTAAATTTGAAATCTTCATGGTTATTGACCAGTTGCTTTTGTTGGTCAAATAATATTGTTCCATTAGTGATTAACCTTGGAGTTTTTGATAGTTGATGTGAGTAAGAATGTGCATTCCTTCAATTTCCTTCATATATCCCTATCTGATAAGATAATGCTTGTAATTGTCCATTTTATTCATGCATTTTCTACATTTATGTTATTAGCGCAGTTTAGTCTTTGCCTGGAAAACCCTTATTAAACCATAAGCAGTGTATATTGCAGTATAACTACATATATTCCCACAATCTTTTTCTTAGTTTTCTTTTCCTAGCCCTTTCTTGTTGATATAAAATCATGCAATGTATTTAACTTGAAGTGACCCTTTCAGTTACTTCTATTCCTTTTAACCTAAATGTGCAGATCTTGGTCCATATACTTTGGATTACACCCCTAGTGGTAGGTACTTGGCTGTTGCTGGACAGAAGGGCCACTTGGCTGTTGTAGACATGAAGGATATGAAGCTAATTAAAGAGATTCAGGTATGCTTTTCTGCTTGATGATTGAGCTACTTCTGAGTAGGCATGACTGGAAGAGACATCTTGTCACAAGGGAATATTGTCACCCTGGGTAACATTTAGATTTAGTTCCTTTACCTTATTACCCAAACCTTTGCAGCTTTGGCATTCTTTTTGAAAGTTGGAAACTAATTTTTTCAATTAAACAACTAAAATAATCATTGAGTCCTTGTAAAAACAATTTCCTTTGGCAAAAAATCTTCAGATTGTAACTGATTAACTAAATGTCAGTGGGATTTTCTTCAGCCATGGTACAACTTTTCAAGGACTGCAATACACCAATGGTGAAACCATGCAAGTAATAAGTCTAAGTTGATGAATGATGTAGACTGAGGTACTGACAGAGGCAGTGCAGATTTGCCATTTTTTCTCCTATAAGTTTTCATAAGTGTGATATCAATGGAAATTCATTAGCCCCTGTTAGGGAAGTAGGATCTGCAAATAGCTAACTTGTTTCTCTGTTCTTTCCTCATTTTTCTGGATTAAACAGTTAAAAACTGACTTATTTTCTCATTTTTCTTAAGTTTTATTGGATATCCTGGTTTCTTTGAAAAGTTGGACATCACATTTATGTAAGGTTTTGTTCTGACAGGTCAGAGAAACAGTACGTGACATCGTGTTTTTGCACAACGAAATGTTCTTTGCTGCTGCCCAAAAGAAGTATGACCTTTTTGCTTGTCAATAGAACAAATAAAAGCAAAAACTATAGCTGGTTGTTTAAACAAATGAGAATGCTTAGACGTCTCTCTTGGCATGAAGGCAGAAAAAAGGAGTGTATGGAAACAGAGATCCTTACCCCTGATGTTATCCATCAGGAGAGAACATAAATTAGTGCTGAGGTTTCAAGTCTTTAAGTTGATAATCCAGCAACAAGAATTGCTTCTCATACTCATAGCATTTCAGTGGTTGTCATGAGGTTACCACCTGATCACTGGATTCCAAGTGAAGAGATCCTAGAAAATGCACTTTACTGTGGTCATGGTTATCTTGCTTCCGTTTTCAAGAAGTGGCTATCTTCACCTCATTTTGGTTGTCCATTTTCAAATAGTGAATTATATTGAATCTGTCTTCTCAGTTTCTTGGTCTCCTTAGGATGGACCAAATAAGAAATAAGAATATTTATAGAGATAAGCTGAGGGAGTGGTGTTTGGAAATCTTTGGTTAGGGAGGAATTAGAACAATTAGATCTTTCATCAAACTTAGTTTTTAATAGAACGGAATAGTGAGAAAAGATTTATATATCTGACTCCATATATTTGGGAATAAGGCTTTGTTGTTGCTGTTGTTGTTGTTTTACTACGACCATTTCCTTCCAGTGAGGTTTATGTAGTGTAATTTGCTCTCTTGTAGGTCACTGAAGGATGAAAATAGTTTCTATTCCAGTGCTTAGTTTCTCTTGCCTGGCCCTACGTGGGCATGAATTTTGATGGTTGTTTATCATGTTGCTCTTCTTAAACTCTAACTAAGAATTTTGTATAATGGCAGGTACCCATACATTTATAACAGGGATGGCACTGAACTTCATTGTTTAAAGGTTAGCACACCATCCTTGGATGAATTATACACCCTTTGCACTAAGCTTCACATATCTATTGAGTGCAAAAACTTTTGGTTGAATTAATTTAACAGTTATTTTTACAGCACAAGTATGCAGTCTTGATGTTCTAGTCCCCTTTTTCATGTCGATGTAGGCATTGGGATTATTTTTCCTGGTTTTTGCAATTGCTCAAATATTCAGAGTCTGCCTCATTTTCAAATATTATTTTTTCTTGCGGAATTCAGTTTTGTTTAGATTCTCTCACTTTCTTGATTGGTCATTGTAATTAATCCAAGTTCTGTGTTGCAGGAACATGGACCAGTTTTAAGGCTTCAGTTTCTTCAAAATCACTTCCTTTTGGCATCGATAAACAAATATGGGCAGCTCCATTACCAAGATGTTACAATGGGTCAGATGATAGGTAATTTCCGAACAGGTTTAGGTCGGACTGATGTGATGCAGGTCAATCCCTACAATGGGGTCATCGCTTTGGGCCATTCGGGTGGTACAGTGAGCATGTGGAAGCCGACTACTGCTGCCCCTCTGGTTAAGATGATGTGTCATCCGGGGCCACTCTCGGCAATGGCATTCCACCCTAATGGCCACCTCATGGCCACATCTGGCAAAGAAAAGAAGATTAAGATTTGGGACTTGAGGAAATTCGAGGTTCTCCAAACCCTACCAGGCCACGCGAAGACATTAGACTTCAGTCAGAAGGGTTTGCTGGCTGCTGGGACTGGATCATTCGTTCAGGTTCTTAGAGATTTCTCAGGGTCACAGAATTATAGCAGATACATGAATCATTCTATGGTCAAAGGTTACCAGATAGGGAAAGTGTCGTTTCAACCTTATGAAGACGTGCTTGGCATAGGTCACTCCATGGGGTGGTCTTCAATCCTCATCCCGGGTTCTGGGGAACCAAACTTTGACACTTGGCTAGCAAATCCATTTGAGACACGGAAGCAGCGGAGGGAGAAGGAAGTTCGCTCTCTCCTCGACAAGCTCCCACCTGAGACGATCATGCTGGACCCATCAAAGATCGGCACAGTGAGGCCCAACAGGAAGAAAGAGAAACCAACAAGACGGGAGATAGAGTCTGAGATGGAAACTGCTGTTGAGGCCGGCAAGGGCATTGAATTTAAGAAGAAAACAAAGGGGAGGAACAAACCGAGCAAGAGAGTGAAAAAGAGAAAGGAAGCCATTGACAAAGTCAAAAGACCATTCATGGGGCAACAAAAGGAGGAAGTAAATTTGGCCAAAAAGAAACGGAAAACGAGCGAGGAAAATGAGCTACCCACTTCCTTGAAAAGATTCGCACGTAAAAAAGCTACTGCATAACTTCTCATAAATTTTGGATTTTTGTCCCCTCATATTAAAATTATTTTTCTTTGTGCAATTAATGAATTTTGTTAATTTCGTTTTTTTCTTATGAATATCGAAGGCCTTTTTGGTTTTTTTTTTTTCCATATATATATATATTTATGCTGCAAACACTTGCGGGGTTAAAGGGAGACACCGAAACCATCACACCGAGTAATGATAGCAGTCTTATTGGACAGCTTGACAACCATTTTCATTTAAGACCAGGTGGATACTGAATTCAAGGAGGTCACACTACTCGCCATTCCACTCTACTGCTGTAGGTTGAGTGCGGTCCCATCTATCATCATGAGCTTCTTATCTTTCGCACCCTGCTCCTCCTCGCCCCGCCTGCTCTGCCACGCACGCAACTTTCCCGCCGTCCATCGCTCTACGATTCTTCTTCCTCCTCCTCTTCCTGCCCCGCTTGCTCCATGTTGGCTCTCTCCTAGGCCAGCTCCTGTCCTACGCGTCCATCTTCTCGATCGCGGTCCCCATCCTACTGCCACAGGCAGCTACTCCAATTGCTTTGTGGCCCGCGCCGGAGCTCTCCTGCGGGACGCCGGAGCTACCGCGGTTGTATTTGCCGGATCGTACGGTCTCGTCCTCACCTTCGATACCCTCACCCAGAGGAAGCTTATCCAACAGGTATGGCACGCACGGGTGGGAGCGTCGCTTTGAGTGCTTGTTTTTGTCTGTGTGTGTGTGTGTGTGTGATTTCGGTTTGCATTTGGTGGGGAATGTGGCTTAATAAGTACAACCCTGGAATTTAACGATTTATTCGGGGGCTGACTAACATTTCCATTTACTGGAAAGCAATGCTTACTTAGTATGTTTTACGGACGAAATTGAGGGATCAAGGAGTTTTCTTTTTTCTTTTTTGTTTTTTTGTAGGTTTCGTTCCTCTCTCTGCCGAAGAAGCATTACACTTACCTGTTGAGTAAAAGCATTGTGACTATAGTTTAGATACTGTTTTTATCTTTTTTTTTTTTTTTAAGGTTTGTTTGTTGCTACGCCCTTTTGATGTCAAAAATGACTTCCCCTCTCCGCCAAATCTTGCCTATTTTGTCAATTCACGCTGATTATCTTTGAATTGAACTGAATAATCAGTATAAAAAATGTCTTGTCACTGTGCTTTCAAGCTCTAAATAAATGTGGGATTCTAATTTTCCCTTCCAGAACATTCAGAATTTTTACAGAGACACGCATGATCTAACAAAAATGACAAGCATGGGCATCAACAACTAAAATAAGCATGTGTGACTTGTGATAAGTCATTGTCAACTTGTCATTCAATGTGGCATGTTAAGCCCAGAGCTTCCTTTTTAGCTGATATGTCGAGTGTTTTTCTCTTCTTGATTGGGAGAAACAGAGTTTGAGCCGAAAACTGGTCCACATACTATCTGGGTTGCTTTTTGCTGCTTGTTGGCCGGTATTTAGGTACCCCTTTTTGTCATTTCATTTGAAGTTGGAAGAAATTGAATTCTTTGTATGTCAACTTGAGGTGTTTCTTAACCAGTGCAGATTTTGGACTAATTATTTTTATCATAGAATAGCACCTCAACAGAGGCTCGCTTCTTTGCTTCTTTGGTGCCTCTTGCAAATTGCGTAAGGCTTGTCATCTATGGCTTCTCATTAGCAACTGATGAAGGGCTCATAAAATCTGTTACACGTGAAGGAAACCCACGGTAAACTTCCTTGTCTTCAATATCATGACCATGGTATTATTCTCTCTTTTCACTCAATTAAAGCATGTTTTGTCATTACAGGGAATTGCTAAGAGGTCCTTTGTATTATGTTCTCATTTTGATCTTATGTACACTTGTCTTTTGGCGTGAGTCTCCGATTGGGTTGATAGCTTTGGCCGTGATGTGTGGTGGGGATGGTAAAACCCCTGTCCTTTCTATTCTCCAAACTCAGTTGCTCTTTACTTTCCAATTATTGATTTCACTCCAGTGGCCTTCAGGTATGGCTGACATCATTGGAAGAAGATTTGGGTCAGTGAAACTTCCTTTTAATCAGCAGAAGAGTTGGGCTGGTAGCATTTCGATGTTTGTTTGTGGATTCCTAATATCCATTGGGTGCGTTTCAAAAATCCGGTCTGGCTAATATGTCAATGAATATGGGTCCTTCTTTCTTTGAATGCTCGTTGAATGACATGAAATTCTCTCAACAATGTAGGCTGCTGCATTACTACTCAATTCTGGGGTATTTCCAGTTGGACTGGGCAAGGACAATGCAAATGGTTGCTATTATCTCTTTTGTGGCAACAGTTGTGGAGTCCCTTCCAGCTACCGAGGCATTAGATGACAATATATCCGTTCCTTTGGCAAGCATTGTAGCGGCATATCTAAGCTTTTGCGTTTATCCCTAGCTTGTGACACTTGTAAAATCAATAATATCATTTTCATCAAAATCTTTATTTTTTACCACTATAGGTTCCATAATGTAGGTTTTCTTTTATTTTGACAAGCCTGCCTCCCCCTGCACCTTTTTCCTTCAACGCCGTTGCTTTGCTGGCCCATTATCTGCACCCTTTTTTCTCCTTCCGTTTTAGTAGCAGAGATAGTTTCTGCAGTTACCAATGTACCACACCTCAATGGCTTACTTATCAGCGTCAATAGTTTTTGACTTCATTGAGCTCTTCACTCAATTGTTGTGGCCATATTTTTCTATTCCCTGCCACATCTCGCTCTTTGGTACAATTGAATGATTTCTAGTCGTCTACTCAATTATCGTTACACCCACAAGCCCAAGCTCAGAAAGCCCAATCCCCAACCATAAAAGTTATAAGAATCACAAATCACACCTCCCCCCCCCCCCCAAAACGTGAAAAAAAAAAATCCCCTGGAAATTGAACTCTTTTATCTTGGGAGGGTAAGTAAATTAAGCTACATAACAGCTTAACAAAAAAGAGAAAAGAGAGCTTAGTTGCTGCATTTCTGGGCTTGGTGAGTACTGTGCCAATTGGTCCCGTCGTCATCAGCACTGGTGGCATGTTCTCCGGCAACCAAAATCTGGAGGAAGAGGTTTGACGAAATCTTCGAGCGGGTTGCTAACACATATAGAATAATGAGGAAGTAGAATTAGATAGCGAGTGTAGATGGAGAGCTTTTGTGTTCAAGGACAAAAAAATATTAAAAAAAAAAAAAGAAAAAGAAAAGAAAAGGGAGTGCCTTCCCCTGCGACGGCGAAGGAGCTGTCCAGCGGCTTCTTCTCTCTCCTTGAGCTTTTCGAGAAAATATTTTCGTGCAAACAAAGTCTCCAATTTGAGTTAACAGAGTAAATTGACTTAAAATTTATTTTATTTTAATATACTTTTAGTAACAATCATCAAATTTATCACTTTAATAGATTTTCTAAATTGTAAGATTTGATTGAAATGAACAGATAAATTAATTGAATTCTACAGAATTTCTTCATTCCAAACAAGTTACAAAAAAGTTTTACTAATTAAGTTAGCTGGCACACCACCACAAAAACTAATGATTAACTCTTATGCGGCTGAGCATATAGCGCAAGATCAACGAATTATTTAGATATTCTTCCTTTTCTTTTAAATTTTATATCCAAATTAAATACCTAAACCCTTTTTAAACTATTAGGTCAAATTGGGGGAAATAGGAAGAACATAGGTGTGGAGAAATGAAAGGCTCATCCCATCTCACCCTCAATGCAAAATAATGGAACTATCGAAGTTTCAATGGCCGCATCAAAGACCGAAGATTAAAAAAAAAGAAAAAAAGAAGGAACAAAATGAGATGGGCTTTTCTTTCAACATGGGGGGACCTTACTCACACTGATGGCGATGTCTCCAACAAGACTTAACGGAGAGAATAATTCGGCGTGCTTGGCTCTCTCTCCCTGCGGGTCGCCGTAGCCTTACCATTTTGACGTTTATAGTTTGTTTAATAACAAGTAGGAGGACAATAAATGTTTATACATATCCGGTGAGACGGCGGACAAACGAGACATGTGGGCGATCGCACAGGAGGACAATTGAATAGACCGGTGATCATCGGCATGGGCCTACCGTTATCATTCTCTAGTTTAGATTCACATTTGTGCCGCCATTCTAGAAAGCTAGACGATTCAAATCTTAGAGGAGGAGGAGGAGGATAATTCATTGAATCTTTTATTATTATTATTATTATTATTTTTAATTTTCAATTCAGTGCTACTTCTGTCTAGAGGTGATGAATTGGGTATGGCTGCCTACAAGAACTTGACTCTCACAATTTCAAACTGGTTGGGACATGTGAATTACGTGATAAAATCAATGTACGTAACTGGGAAGCATCTTTTCGTGGTTCAAAGTAATGAAATTTGAAAGCAGCCGTGGAGTTATTTCTAGAGACAATAATATATATCTTTATAGGGAAATTTGAAACCTTAGCCATGGAGATTGTCAAGTCGGACGCTCAAACCTCAACGGCTTGAATAAGATTCCCTGACAGGCAATTGGATTGCGTTGATTTGTGTGCTGTCGACACCCGTTTCGGACTACTCAATTTAGAATCCCAGCCAATACTAAATTAATTGAAAAAAAGGTCCGTGGACCTTCATTCTTCTGTTTTGCAAAGGCCTTTTGACATGGGATATGATATGATATATAATAATAACATCAATTTTTCCAGGGCCGCGCTTATAATTTAGTCGGGAAAGAGAGTTTATTATATTTCATCTGGTCTTATTGGGATATAGACATGGAAGAGGGAGGACAAACACGGCTTGTCGAGATACGAAAGGAAACATCCTCCTTGCTTCCCGCACAGTACATAACATTAATTTTCTTACATCGTCGATCTAGCGTGAGACACGCCTAGACAAGGAGACAAAATTCATTGTAATGCCTTGGTTGACACATTTATTTACACAAAGGGGAACGTCAGTCAATGCCTTCGAGAAGCAATTTGAAAAACATACCCCATGTTCTTCGAGTGCACAAAGAGGGCACTTAGTTGTAAGAGATGATTTATATTCCTTGCACTAGGATTACGGCACTTCTCCGGCGATTGGTGCCACAGAGAATCTGCGGTGCCACGTCCAATGAAACGCTAAAGCGTGTCAATAAAGCTTCTCGTTTATTGAAAGCGAGCGCATGTTTCATCTTTTTCTAAGGACCTAGATGGGCCGTCATGAGATGCTCAGATAATAATAATAATAATAATAATAATAATATTATTATTATTATTATTATTATTATTAAAATGAAGAAGAATTTATTATTTTGTAGACCACCAGCCCAGCCCAATAGGACAATTGATACACAACAAATAATAATAATAATAAAAGACGTACAAGATCAGAGCTAATTGACCTAAAAAAAGGTAAGAACAAGGGCGAGGGCCAATTAGCCAAAAAGGAAAAGGTAACAAACGCTCAAAAGGGTGGAAAACGAGATATGATTCAAACTTGACAGAAATATTGTTCATCCACTGGCCATTCAAAAGATTACCCACCCACCCCCCCCCCCCACCCACCTTTTTTTTCTTGTAAAACACACGCTGTGCCTTTACGAGATAGAAATTGCAAGCTTGGGAACGCACGGCAAAATGTAAACCAACCATTTTTGCACTAATTTAACAAAAGATTCTGTAGTCACGCAAGGTTTTTGTTCTTTTCGAACGCGATAATCAGTGGAGGTAATGGCAAGATTTTGGACAGCATGTAATTATGGGCTCGTTTGCTTCTACCTATTGTTGATTATTGTTGTTGTTTGTTAGAATTAGTAACTATTGTTAATAAATCAAATAAAATCATAATATTTAGTTAGATTGATACTATTTATTACTATTAAATATTAAAATGATTAATTAAGATATTCTGCATGTATTTCAAGTGACAGTGAATTATTATTAAAAAAAAAAATTTTTTTTATTAAATTTTGGATTAGAGTATTTTTAAAATTAATAAAAAAAATTTTGGTGCCCTGTTTTATTTTTGAATATATTTTATGTATTTGAAGATATTTAAATAATTGGTATAATTATTTATATTTGATAATTGATAAAAAAAAAATAAATATTTGATAGATTTGTTAGATTCCTCCGAAAGAGTTTGAGAGAATGCCTAGGAAAAAGAAAAAATGTTTATTATTAAGGGTAATTTAGTCATGCTCTAATTATCATTCGCTGTTGTATACAAAAAGTAACCCAAAAGTACTTTTTTCATCGAATACCTCTAAGCGAGTCCATTAGCAGGTTCTAGACAATCTTGTCAAATGCCTAAGACTCAACTTTTTCAAATTGAACTCTTAACGGCAAAAACAAAATACCCATCTTCACCACTAGTCGAGGATTTGAAACACAAAATTCCTTTTGGCGCGCTGTATTATTGATTGTTGCATTTGACTAATTTTCATTGATATTCTAAGCATCTGCATTAGAAACCGGATTTATCTCAGAAAAAAGAATTAGAAGCCAGATTACTGATATAAGCATATCTCTAATTCAAAATCACGAAAGAAATTTGAGCACAATTTGTCATTTTAATTATGCTGGAAAGTTGACGTACCGCAATGTAGGAACCAATTCAATGAAATTGAGCAAGCAGGGCATAAAAACAAAACAAAACAAAACAAAACGTACTTCCTTTCCATCCAACTTACGTCTCGTTCAACGCCGGTGTCTGAAGTGTTGGACACGGCACTCCCAAATATTGCCGCAGCCGCAGACTGCCGAGTGCCCCTAACTAATGCTAGAAATACGGATGTAGAGAGACACAAGGACACATATGATTAACGTGTAGGAAAAATTAATTAATAAAATAATATAATATTATAATAAAAATAAATTAAAAAAATATTAAAAATATATTAAATATTATTTTTAAAAATAATTTTTATTTCAATAAATAAATAATAAAATAATATAAATAATTTAATATTTAATTAATTCAGTTATAATTTATAAATTATTATAAATAATATTTTTTATTTTTAAATTTTTATTTTATAATAATAAAAAGAAAAAATTAATTTATATTAATTATAATAACATTATTATAATTCATAATAACTAATAATAGATATATAAGAGTTAATATAATAATTATAAAAATAATTAATTCGATGGTAATAAAATAATTAATTGATTAAATTTAAAAATATAATAATTAATTTTAAAAAAATAAATTAATTTATAATAATTTCTTACTATTTTAAAAGATTAATTATATTAATTTAATTAAAAAAATATAATGTATCATTTTTAGTACCTTTCAAATATGAATCAAAGCCTAGAATGTATAATATTTGATATTCAGAAGAAGGGTAAAATCAAAATTTGTATGAATTATAACTTTTTATGAATAATAATAAACTTATCATTGTATTATATTTTTTAAAATTATATTATTTAATGTAAATTGGATGATGTTATATGCCTGGTTTATTTTTATGAGAGTTCTCAGAGATCTTATTTAAGATTTCATTGGAATGGCCTACTCCACTTTTATATAATTAAATTTAATAAGTGTATATTATAATACATATCACCCATAAAGGCTATAAAATTTAGTAAAAATATAACTCAATTTTAAATATTGAAATTTTTGCATTATCTATACCAAAAGAAGAGACTTGTAATTTTGATAATATATATATGGTTAATCAATGACTTATTATTATACATATAAACCTAATTTAAGGATCTTTTGTCACATAGATTGAGTTCTTATTATTCTTGACCATTTTCTGTAAGCATTAGTTTCATTTCTCTTGATGAAATTTGCATTAGCTTTTTGTTTGATGCTTCAGTTAGTGGATTATCTCAATTTATCTTTCTATATAAAAGTAAGTGATCACTTTATGTCTTAACAATTTGTTTTATTAACTCATGAGTCAAACAAACATATCTATTATTTCTATTATATGATTTACTCTTTACATGAGTAATAAAGATTTAACTATTATAATACATTGACACTCATAATATTAATTTCATTCATAATGGAATATTTAATAAAAATTTGTTAGCTAATTTGTCTCTACATTAACTATATTTATGACTATAAACTTAGATTTAATATAAATCAAGTAATAAGTGTTTCTTTAACAGACTTACAAACTATTACTTTATCATTAAAGTGAACACATGTCATTTGAATTGAAAATTTAGTTAACATCATTATATTTTTTCATTACAACAAAAATTTACTATAAAATATATTATATTAACTGTAAGCATGAAATTTATAATTCAAACCAATGTCTTTCAAAACAAACTAGCACACCCTATCAATAATTATAATCTGTTACATTACAAATATTAGTTAGTTCTCACTATTATGTTTTGTAGATTTGAAACATCTCTCATTCTATTATTTTTTTTTTCATTTTCCTTAGTTTGCATTAATTTTTTGTTGATTGTATGTCATAAGATCAATATAATGATATGGTAAATAATATTTGTGAAACTCAATAACTATTAAACTTAGGGTATATTTGTAGAAGCATTATATAATGTAAGAATTATTAATAGCCAAAAAATATCTTTTTAAGACTAGAATCTTAAGCAAATACTCACTGGTCTTTCTTCCATGAGTTTGCATGTGACATAAACATCAATCCCCTTGATATACTTGGAATATAAAGCAAACTCACATGCAAATTATGATATATCTCAAATTGAAAGATAAAATTTACATACCATAGTAAAAGGTTACCATCAATATAATTGACCTCCTAATTAAAGTTTGACAGACTAAAGGAAAACATGATTTAATTTATTTAGCAAAATGTGTTCTCTATATGAAATATAACCTAGTACAACATCATTTATAAATGTTAAGCTAATTGGTTACTAATGTATAAGAACATCATATTCACTAATAGTACCAATTAGTGATGATACATACTTTTGAGCATAGATAATTCCTTAAAAAATAAAAGAAAAAAAAATCAAATTTTAAAATACTGAGCATGTCACATGGCAAGTATTAATCTAGTAACTTTTTTTTTTTTTAGGTAATTCTTCACTTTAAAATAGTAGTTGGGTAAAAGCATATTGCAAGTCATATCTTATAGTTATAAAATCATCATTATGCCCTCATGGATGCACTAAGTTTTAACATGATTTGAATACTTTAACGTAAAATAAGAACAAGTGATATATACTTGTTCGCCCTTTATAAGAAAGTGTTTAAGTCAAAAATTTAATTAGAAATTATGTCTAAAATCTTTAAATGTATATATAATAAAAATATGAAAAATTATCTTTAAGATTGTTGAAAAAAATAAATAAATAATATAATATTATAATAAAAGTAAATTTATGAAAATATATCATGTTTAAAATGAATTAAATATTATTTTTAATGATAATTTTCATCCCAATAGATAAATTATCAGTGTGATAAGTTATAATAATTATCCATTCTAAATATGATAGACATCCTCGTTAATATGAATATTAAATAGTGAAATAATAAAAATAATTTAATTTTTATTAATTTAATAGTAAATTATAAATTATTATAAATAATATTTTTTACCTTTTTTTTATCATATGTCTTACCCGAAGAAGGAAAAGATATTAATTTATATTAGTTATAATTTAGTAATTAATAAAATATAATAATATTAAATATATATTTTAACAATAAAAAATTAATATTATTATAATTAATAACAATTAATACCATATGTATAACAATTAGTTTAATAATTATATTATAATTAGTCTAATAGTTAGAAAAATAATTAATTTAATAATAATAAAATAATTAATAAATAAAATTTAATTATATAATTATTATTAAAAAATATTAATTTATAATACATCTCTTTTTTTTTTTTTTTAACTTTGAAAATTTTGCTGTCCTGTTCAGTCTAAGGAGGGTACTTTGGGGCATGACCAACCAATTGCGACGGTGAGAAGTGGGGGAGGGGGTAAGAATGGTAAAGCAAGAAAGACAAGCCCTGCAACCTAGGTTCCACTGGTCCATGTATGTCCCCACCACCACCATTTTGGAAACTTCCAAATAATGCCGTGTCAAGGCTTTTGGAGGTTAGTCGCTTCAAAAAAGAAAAATAAAAATAAAAATGGAGGTAGGAGGACTATGTATAATGTATTAAAGAGTATAGCTGGAATTTATAAATTTGAAAATCCAAATTGTACCAGGATTGCAGTTAAATAGACGGAGATTTGAGACAGAGATTACATCCAGTTAACGTTATGATGATGTTAGCTTTATTTATTATTATATATTTTTTTTGAATTTATAATTTTTTTTAACTAAAAGATCACTGCACATGCAATTAATTTAATAAAATATATAACTAACAATAAAAAAAAAAATGTAATCAGATTTTATTGAATATTTTTATAATTTGTTACACATCTTTTTTTTAAAAACATTTTATTATCTTAATTACACATCTAATTTTTTTTAGTAAAAGAAAAAAATTTCCCAAGAAAGAAAATAATTCAAAGCGACGTCCATGTTTATATTCCGCGTATATCAACTTCTACCGTTAGCAAACTAATGTGCGCGAAACTTCCACGTTGACCAATTATATATGTTAGTTTATCGATGGCTTCGGCCGTCTTCCGTTGACACATCAAGAAGGTTCTGGTCCATGGAAACTTCAAATCTACGGCAGCTCTTTTTTCTGAAGTTGAAAATTCCAACGAACAAGGCCACTTGGGAACACAGTTTCTGAAGCCTACCTTCGTTTTGAATTGACACCTGCTCCTCACTCGTGGCCCGCAAATTTTTGTCGAAAGCATTCCAAATAATAAAATATAAAATGCATCTAAGTCTATACCTTGCAGCAGACGAATTGCCCCGCCCCCCACCCCCCTACCCCCTGTTTTTTTTGTCTCTTAAAAATAATTGCAATAGAGCATTATTCTCAAGTAAGAGGTTTGTGCAACGGCATCGCTGACATAATAATATATTTAGTTATTCTGATAAATCTTTTTCTTGTTCTTGGCGGCCCCACATGAAATCTTATCCAAAGAAGTATTGTATTACTCCACAAACCAGAAAAAACTCACCAAAATATAAAAAGGGTCGTGTCCCCGTGAGGTCGATTGATTTCGTGAATCGCGGGGCATGTGATTACTTCAATCCTAACAGAACCGCCTGCTGACTTTTTTTTTTTTTACTCGAAAAATGCATATTTCACACATTTCAAAGGTATGGTGTTGCTGCATTTTTATTAATCTTTTTTTTTTTGGTTTTAAAGTTGATGTGAATAATAGGACCAAATAAAAAGTAAACAAATAGCAATTTTTTTTTCAATAAAAGTATATATAAAACATGAAATTAATATCTCTTTACTATTTCATAAAAAGAATTCTGTTTTAATCCAAATGAATCGATTTTGATATTAATAACAAGTTTCTTCGGATAATTGGATAGGTATGTTTTAGTTGGTTTTTCATTTTATTTGTTTCACACATAATAATATTTTAAGTCACATCCAAACAAGCCCTGTCATTACTCTATGAAATTGTGGAAATAAAATTTCCAAAAATCACAGGTTTAAACTTAAAGGTTCAGGCAACCTTTGCTGACTTGACCCGGGAATAATTCACCATTCCGCGTGTGGGACCCATCCACCACTTACACTCATAACCCAGAGGACAGCAAGCGCCACCTACTCGCCACTTTCTTGGCCCACGTAACCACCCAAACAAATCCACTCATTGGCGTCTACTTAGGTTCAAGTTAATATTGTGCAAGTCGTAAATATTTAATAAAAAATTATTAAAATAATAAAATTTAAATTATATTTTTAATAATAATTTATTTATTTTTAATTTATATTTTAAAATATATATTTAATTAAAATTAAAATTAATTTAATTATTAATTTTTATTAATATTTGATTCAATTAAAAAAATTTTTAAATTTAAATTTATATTAAAGGGTGTGATTAAATAAGAGGTAAAGTAAATATTTTTATTAAATTTTTTTATAATTAAAATTTTAATTTATAATATTATTATAATTAATTATAATATTAATTTTTTAAAAAATTAATATTTAAAATTAAATAATTTAATTAAAAAAATTATAAATAATAATAATATAAATTAAAAAAATATGTATTTTAAAATTTTAATTTTATTAAAATATTAAAATTATAAATAATTATTAAATTAATATTAAATATTAAAATTATAAAAAATTTTTAAAATTTTTTAAAATTAATAACTATATTTTTTAAAAAATATATTTAAAATTATTAATTTTTTTAAATTTTAATAAATTTTTAAATAATAATAATAATAATAATAATAAATTTCTTCGTCCATCTGTCCGAGGCCGGCTGCTAATGATAAACATGCGCAGGTACAACACAGTCTCATAATATTAATAAAATATTAAAATTATAAATAATTATTAAATTAATATTAAAATTTTTAAAATTAATAAATATATTTTTAAAAAATATAATTAAAATTATTAATTTTTTTACTTTTAATAAATTTTAAATATTAAAAAAAAAAAATAAAGAAAATGGGGATGATAACAATAAGTCTCTTCATCTATCTGTCTCAGGCCTGCTGCTCATGATAAACATGTGCATGTACAACAGTCTCTCAAGCCCAGGGAGAGAGGGTCACTATTTAAATAGATGGCCAGGTAACGCTATCACCCGCCCCCAGAAAAATTAATTTCCGAATTCTTCTCTCTCTTATTTTCCTCAGCCACCGTGACCACCTTTCTTCTCCCTCTCTCTCTCTCTCTCTCTAGATTATAGAGCGAGAAAAAGCGCACAAGATTTTGCAAATAATCAAAGAAAACTCAGAAAACTGTAAAACCAAAAAAAAGGTTCCAAAAGAGGAAAATTGTAAAAGAAAAGAAATTAAAGAGGAAAAACAGAGACTTTTTGAGTCATATTCATTTTGTTGTTTTCAGGGACGGTTTATTCGAATTCGGAAGACAAAGAAATAGAAACAAATGTTGTTGTTTTGACAGTTTGGAGAAGTCTTCAGTTTCGTCAGCGGGCGGTTTTTTTGTTTTTTGTGTGGCAGTTATGGGAATTTCGGCAGGGGTAGGGATTGGTAGTGCCGGAGGCGGCGGTTTGGGTGGCGGTGGCGGTGCCGGTGCAGGTGGATTGGGACCCAATGGGACGACGGCGGCGGCGGGGAGCTGGTGTGACATGAGCCCGAAGTGCTGGTGTAAGTGGAGAGGGGAGCACAATCAGCAGCAGCACAACCACTATCATAGATTACTATCGCTGTGCTCTTTCTCCTCGGGCTTCGTGTTCTTTGCAGGATGCTTGGTACTGTACGGATCGATTGGTATGTTTTACGCGTGGCTTGCGTTTAATAAGCCTTATTTGCCCGCTGGTGCCGGTGCCGGTGCCGATGCCGGTGCCGGCGCCGGAGTGGGTTTGAGCTCTTTTGGGTGCCAAGAGGACAATGAGGGTTCATGGTCCATTGGTGTCTTCCATGGAGATTCTCCCTTCTCTCTCAAACCAATTGAAACGGTAAGTCTTTCGTTTGCAGGGTCTCGTTTTTCCTGCCTGTTCCTTTTCAAAAAATTTTTGACCGTTTATTCAAAACAAAAATTGAAAAAGTAAAAAAGAAAAAAGATATTATATACATAAATTTTGAAGAACTTCTTGTTCTGTTTGGCTCACGCTGTATCAGCCACCCTTCATGCTTATGACTAAAAGAAGGAGGAAGGGGTTTGGATGAATTTGGGTTTTAATTTCGAGTCTTATGATGTGGGGCATTGGCTGGCTTGATCAAATGGGTGTTTGGTATTTTTAATTGCAATTTTTCTGGCTTATTCTTAATCTCTTCTCCCGATTTAGTAAGCTTTGGTTCAGTTATGTCTTGTGTAGAACTCATTGATTTGATTTTGATTTTGATTTTGATTTTCTGTTCTTTAGAAAATTGTAAAAAGTTTGCCTCTCCAAAAAAAAAAAAAACAGAGAGAGAGAAAGAAGAAGAAGAAAAAGAAAAAAGAGGGTGATACGCTTATGGTGGTTTTGATATGTGGGTTAAATGTTGGGAACAGATGAACGTGTGGAAAGATGAGAGTGCGGCATGGCCAATTGCTAACCCAGTTGTCACCTGTGCTTCGGTTTCTGATGCCAGCTTCCCCAGTAATTTTGTTGCTGATCCATTTATTTACGTCCAGGTGATTATTATTATTTTTTTATTTGGATTATTTTAATTTGCTTTTTGTCACCTGTCTCTCATATCTTTCTTCATTAAATATGATTTTTTGGCCTTTCATAGAATCTTTAAATGCTTAGTTATTAGAGATATCTTACACATGATCAAGTTGATTAATTTTGTCCCTGTTGGATGGATGGGTTAATCAACACAAGAGGAAGAAAGGAACTTAAGAATTACTTGTTTTGTTTTTCCTGGAGAAAGAGTCATGTATGAAAATTGTTAATTTGAGTTTTGTCCTCATACTTGCATCTTATATGTTTCTTCATTTAATATGATTTTTCGGCCATTCGTAGAATCTTTGAATGCTTGGTTATTAGTGATATCATACACATATTCTAGTTGATTAATTTTGTCCCTGTTTGATGGATGGGTTAATCAACAAGAGGAACCTAAGAATCAATTTTTTGTTCTGTTTTTTTCCCCGCTGGATAAAGAGTTGTGTATGAAAATTTTTAATTCAGCATTGTTGTCTTGTAGTTTTTGCCAATCTATTTTGCAAACTTGCTGGAAGTTGCTGTCACTATTGTTTCACTAATTATTAAATGCAAGAGGCTTATGAATGCCCTATTCAATTTTCTTGGTTATAGACCAAAGGAGTTGAGCTGCAGTTTGTCCTATAAGGTGTTTTCGTTGCTTCAGAAGTTTGGTGGAATACAAGGAGAAATTCCATCATGCATGACATTGTGTGATTCCTACTCACTAAATATTCATTGCTGTTGAAATAAAAAAATAATTATGAAAGAGAAATTTTGATTCCAATGCTTGGCATTTTGGCTGTGTTTCAAATCCTGCCCCTTTCGTGATGTTTATAGAGGTCTTTGAAAGGTTGGACTTGAATTTTTATGGAGTTCTCAAGGTATCCTTTTGTCCAATGTAACCAACTAATATCTTAATGTCAATAGGTGGTTTGTTGCTAGACTGATATTTTTCCCCCTTTCTTCTCGATTCCCACTGCTTATGCATGTAGTTTGTTGCAATAATACAGTTATGGTGATTTTGGTGCTGGTAAATGGACTGGAGTGTCTATATTTGTTCAATTAGAGCAACAATAGTTGTTTTTTGATGAACAGAGAATAAGGCTGTTTGGATGATCTATTTCTCTTTGTAGTTGTAATCATGTTTTATCAACTGCATAACTAGAACAACTATTTTCAAAAGGTTTTTGCAATACACTTGGCTTGTTAAATTAACCGCCTGAGGCAAATCTGGAAGCTGGTCCATTTTGAGCTTATTAACATTAACAGTTTATCCTGCTCATAAAATTGAAAGAAAAGACTATCATCCCAATACTCTACAAGGGCATAGAACATTTCATGTCATGATATCGAAAACTTGGTGTGCACAGTATGAACCATTAATTTCATAGCCCAATGTTAATAAGTAAAGGTGCCAAGACAATGCTCTGCTATTAATGTGGATATCTATTATTTTCAACATTGAATGATGTTCAATATAAATAAAACTCTTGGATGTGAACTGCATTGTTATATATAATTTCTTTTATGTTGTGTTGATTTTTTAGTGGCATCATTTTTTTGATGATGATGAATAAACAATGTAACTTTATATTTTATGATGCTAATCATATGGCAGGTCTGTAATTACCTGATTGTTTCTGCCGTGCTGGCTTGGCTTTCTTTGTTAGTGAACCATTTTTGGAGTACATTTTCTTTGAATATACACATGTTGGTACAGGATGATGTTTTAGGTTGCTGGACCATGAATGATAGGGATGTGTCCGATGATTTACTCAATTGGTCATCCTATGACTAACTTGTGTATGCAGACCTGGAATTTTTTCAGATTAGTAATGTGATCATGTCTTCACTGGGTTAATTCTCTTTTGGAACAGCATTAAATGGTTCGCTAATCAGGAGTGGGTTTCCATGGTTTGCTAGAATTCTCCTTTTCAACTTTTTAGATGAGAATGCTGGATCATAATATGTTTGCTGACATTTTGGTGAGGCAGAACCTGAGTGTTTGATAGATCTTGTATTCTAGGAGAACTCAGAATTCTCCTTTGCAACTTTTTAGATGAGAATGTTGGATCATAATATGTTTGCTGACATATTGGTGACGCAGAACCTGAGTGGTTGATGGATTTTGTGTTGTTGGAGAACCCAGATTTGATGTTGCTACAAATGAGATAATTAGTGTCTCAGTATCCCCTGAGCATTATATTTCTACTAAGTTGATTTTATGAGTACTTATTAGAGAATGATTGTGTTAGGTTGTAGCATGAGCTTTTCTTTTGATTAGCTGTTTTATGACTGCTGGCAAATTTTCCATACTGTCCTCATCTCTCTTGTTGAGAGGAGTCTGAGTGCTTGACTGTCAAATGCTTCTTTGTTGCATGTAAGGCCAAATAATTTACTTTCCAGCTTTTGACAAGAAACATTATTTTGAGTATTTGTTAGTTAAATTCTCTTCTTTGTTGAACTTACCTTTGTTACATTTATGTTGACTTGATTTAGGGAGATACACTTTTTCTGTTTTATGAAACAAAGAATTCAATCACCATGCAAGGAGATATTGGAGTTGCAAAAAGTGTTGACAAGGGAGCAACATGGCAACAGTTGGGCATTGCTTTGGATGAGGATTGGCATCTTTCTTATCCCTATGTTTTTGAATACCTTGGCCAAGTAAGATTGCAAGTCTTCTTCAGGTTGTTATTCATAGATTTGCTCACACGCAGCAGAGCTCCTTAATATCATCATGGACTACAGATATCTGAGCACTGGATTTGGATCTATTGGTTCTTAATAATTGAAATTAATGTGGAAAAATTTTGATGGATGATCATGCATGATCTAACTAGTCATAACATCATGGATGTTCAACATAGGAATACACAATTTTAAAGTCTAAACAAGTAATCATGGATAATCTGATTGATATAATGGTATTTATGTTGACTATAGAGATGCATAATTTAGTGCTGTATGGAAAAAGTGCTAATATTGATTACTTTGATTCTTTGGTTGAGACAAATATGACTCAGGCATTGGAGTGCGACAATCCAATCATTCGGGTCAACCCTGTTGCTTAATTTCATTGTTTCATGATGACATTTTCTACTCTCTTGCAGATATACATGATACCTGAGAGCAGTCAGATAGGGGAACTCCGTCTTTATCGAGCACTTAATTTTCCACTTCAGTGGACACTGGAGAAGATTCTTATAAAAAAGCCCCTAGTTGACTCCTTTATCATTAATCACAATGGAGAATATTGGCTTTTTGGCTCAGATCATAGTGGCTTTGGAGCCAAAAAGAATGGACAGCTGGAAATCTGGTATAGCAGCTCACCTCTAGGTCCTTGGAAACAACACAAAAAAAACCCCATCTATAATGTTGACAAGAGCATGGGAGCCAGAAATGGAGGTCGACCATTTGTTTTCAATGGGAACCTTTATCGCGTAGGCCAAGACTGCGGTGAAACATATGGACGACGAGTGCGTGTATTCAAAGTGGAACGTCTTACCAAGGATGATTACAAAGAAGTTGAAGTTCCCCTGGGCTTTGAAGAGTCCAAGAAGGCACAAAATGCTTGGAATGGTGCCCGCTACCACCATCTTGATGTGCAGCAGCTAAGTTCTGGTGAGTGGATTGGGGTTATGGATGGAGATCGTGTGCCTTCAGGAGACTCTGTTCGTCGGGTTATTCTTGGCTGTGCTTCACTTGCAGCTGTTGCTGCAATTGTTGCAGTCTTAGGCATGCTTCTTGGAACTGTGAAGTGCATTATCCCTGTCAACTGGTGTCGTTACTCTTCTGGAAAGAGAAGTGATAATGTCCTACTTTGGGAAAGGTCTGCCCTTTTTTCTTCAAAGGTGAGACGGTTTTGTAGTCGCTTGAACAGAGTGCCTTCATCACTCCGAGGGAAAATAAAGGCCAATACTTGGGCTGGAAGATTGGTTTTGGCTATTATATTTACCAGTGGAGTTGCCCTAATGTGCACAGGTGTTAAATATATGTATGGAGGCAATGGTGCCGAAGAGGCTTACCCATTGAATGGCTACTACTCTCAGTTCACATTATTGACAATGACTTATGATGCTCGGCTCTGGAATTTGAAAATGTATGTGAAGCATTATTCAAGGTGTTCTTCAGTGAAAGAGATTGTTGTTGTTTGGAATAAAGGGGTACCACCAAAAGTAGGTGATCTGGACTCGAATGTGCCTGTGAGGATCAGAGTGGAAGACCAGAACTCATTGAATAATCGGTTCAAGAAGGATTCATTGATAAAAACTCGTGCTGTTCTTGAGCTTGATGATGACATTATGATGACTTGTGATGATATCGAACGAGGTTTCAATGTGTGGCGTCAACACCCAGATCGAATTGTTGGATTCTATCCTCGACTCATCAGTGGAAGCCCTTTGAAGTATAGGGGTGAGAAATATGCCCGCAGACATAAAGGTTATAACATGATTCTTACTGGAGCAGCTTTCATAGACAGTACACTAGCTTTTGAGAGGTACTGGGGTGAGGAAACTAAGGCAGGGAGGGAACTGGTTGACAAATACTTCAACTGTGAGGACGTATTATTGAACTACTTGTATGCAAATGCAAGCTCATTTAGGACTGTTGACTATGTGAGACCTACTTGGGCAATAGATATGTCAAAATTTTCTAGTGCTGCAATTAGCAGAAATACACAAGAGCATTACAAAATAAGAAGTAATTGCCTGATGAGATTTTCGGAGATGTATGGAAGTTTAGCTGGTCAGAAGTGGGACTTTGATGGCCGTAAGGATGGCTGGGATTTATAGTGAAGGAACTAATTTTTACCGCAGGTATACTTTGCTATCTTTAGGCTCTTTGTGCGTCGTCTGTTACGTAAATTCTTGTCATTCTTAAATCTATAGGTTCTTGGCCCTCTTGTGAAGATTTTTGAGGTGGGGGTACTTTTAGTATACACAGTTGGCAAGCTGTACATTGCTCTAGAATTTTCTTTTCCCGTAATTTTTCAATACTTCTTGAAAGTTGTTTTAACTATGTATAATTGGTCCTGTCATGTTACCTCTTGATCGACGAAACCATTTTATGAAGGTTAATCAAGTATTTGAGAGTTGGTCTCATCATTTTCTCTTGGTTGAATATTAAATTTGTCTTACCATTAGTATTATCTTTTCCGGCTCAAAGTGTGAATTGTGGGCCAACACGTTGTCCGTCTTCCTCTTTGTTGTTGGGGGGGGGGGTGCATGTCCATCAGATTCCAATTACTTTATGTTCATTTATATTGCGCCAAACATAGAAGTGGATGAGGTCAACCTACCTAAAAGGCACTATGTCGCCTGTGTAGGATACTTTTGGATTATGCAACTGCATAAGTTCCATTTTCCGTGATAAACTATATGATTGTTAAGCTTTGTGCCGAATTTACAAATTCTGGACAATCAAATTTTCTCCACCGGCCAAACAAACATCCGTTTTGCAGAACTTCTGAGCTGAAATATACGTGTCAGCCAGCCACTGTACACACGAACAATATCATGTGGCAATTGACCGGCTTTATGTCAAGGAGAAGTGTGCTGTCAACTCAAAATTCAGGGACTGGTGCAGCTAAACAAAATTTGCTATTGAGAGACATTTTAAACTGGACACTGTTGCTGACGTCTTTTACGTTGTTACACGTAAAATAATGGATTGCAAACGTAATTGGTAAAAGAGAAAAAAGAAAAAAGAGAAATGAACTCAAAATGATAGAGGAAAAGACCTGGAAATTTCTTTCCACTTTCAAAGCAACTGGCATTGCATGGCTCAAAAAGCTCGACTACGAAGGAATCCTTCTTTATACATTCATAATAACGGTACGGCGCAAACCTACAAAAAACAAAGGGCGAGCGGGGTACTCCACCATGATTAGCCTATTCATGTTGTCCCTTAGCTGAGATGCAAGCAGGTGAATGGAAACTGTTGTGGTCCGACGAAGGACATCCATTCGGTGTGGCCCAGAGAAAAAGGTTGAGGGCACTGCAGGCATCCATTGGCAGCACCCTAAAAATGTACGTGTACGTGGGCATGGGACTCCACCCAATAGCCAATAATGGGCTCGTGTCATTTGTTTTTGAGACACTAGCTTATAAGAGCCAGACTCTTCCTTCTGTCTATATAAAATAAGAAAGACCGAAAAAATAGATCTAACATCGAGCTATGGTCAGTGTTGTTCTGTTGGACTGATTTAAAAGTTAATCAGTCAGATCATGGTTTCGTTTTATTTTGAAAATCGAGTAGATTCTAAATTGATAAAAAATTGGTTAAACTCATGAAAATTAGTTAAAATCAGCTAAAAAATGGAGAAAATTGGTCTGAGTGCTAGTCTATTTTAAGTCCCAAATATCAAAAATTATAATTTAACTTCAAAATTTTATTTAAATTGTAATAAAATTCTTAATTTAATTTAAAATTTCAATTTAATCACAATTTTTATTTAAATTTTTAATTTAGTTATTAAAAATAAAAAAATTATTAAATAACCAAGTTTTTTTTTATATAATTTTTTAGTGTTAAAGATATTTAAATTTAACTATTAAAAATATTTTTTTAGTGAAAATATATTATCTATAATTATTATTTTTTATTATTTTTATAAATATATATTTATTAATAAATATTAGTTTTATCAATTTAAATTTTAATTAAATTGATTAAATTTTAAATTATTAACTTTTTTTAATTTGATGACCAATTTAGCATGAGTTATGGTTATAATTAAACTTGACATTTTACTTTTTAATTATTTTCTAGAATTTCTTAATAACATTACAAGTTATTAATATGTTAGGATGTAAGAACCAAATTATAATAAGAATGCCAAGGAAAGTGGAAGGCATCGCATAATGGGATGGACTTGAAATTATAATAATATGCAATACATGTTATTTAACAAGATAATCGTTGATTACTATTATTTCTATTTTCAATAATTTTTATTTTATATTTTGTTAATATGTGAATATTGTATAAGTGAAGCTTCATAAGACTAATGAGGTGGATATACAAGAGAATATGAATTTATTATAAGTTTGTTATGAGTATTCAAATATAAATAAAATATCTTTTTCTCTCCTTGTGATAATTCTATTCTTAAATTCTTTGTTTTGTTCCTCTCTATTCTTTAATTTTTCTTTCCTAAGCCCTAGTCTTTTTATTTCTCAACCCATTTGTTCTCACAATCTTTCTACAATCAATAAGTGGTCTTGATATTTGGTATCACAGTAGTCACCTTCCTTGAGTTACTTTTGATTCCAAATCCTTCTTTTCTTATCATTTCATCAATCTTTGAATTTCTTAATCTCCTCAATAACAATCTATCTAAAAATAACTGTGATTCAATGGTAGAGAACACTTAACTCAAAATGCTTAATGATCAAGTATGCAAGTTGGACTAGCAAATGTAGGTTATCATAGACAATCTTAGATCTTCGAGGCCACCCCTTTCAAGGATAAGAGTATTATGTTCAATTCTCCTTTCATGGCAAGTAAGCAAGGATTCTTACCCTTACTAAAGGGACCAATGCTTGACACTAGTGAAAGTAGTTTATATAGTGGTTCCTTTGACAATCATGTCAACATACCCATTACTAAAAGACCCAAGGTGAAATTGCAAGTCCTTTAAAGGCAATAGCCTTAAAGGTTGGATCAAGAAGTGTCATCGCTACTTCCATTTTTACAACATTGATGAAGACACCAAAGAGGAAATGATGACCATGTTTCTTGAATATAATGTTGATGCTTAGTTCCAAGGATGGATTGTAATCAAAGCAAAATATCCTTAGTCTATGTTTGAGATGTAGCTTTGCATATGCTTTGACAATTAATTGTTTTCAAAAGTTATTAAGGAGTATTACAAGTTAACTTAAACTGGTTCTCTAAAGGACTATCAAAAGTGGTTTGAAGAGTTGCTAACTTTAATGTTGGTTTGTAACCCAACTTTCAATGATCAATATTTTGTTGCAACATTTCCCAGTGTTTTCAAGGATAAGTTTAGGTCCAAAGGGAAAATGTTGAAATTAAGTTCCTTGAAAAAAGCCTTTTAGCTAGCAACACAAAAAAAGATTGCTCTTAAAAGGTCCTAAAGAAGCAAAAGCTTTCTAATCCAAGCTTCTAAGGGTTTAATGCTACCTCTACCCATTTATGAGATAGTGCTCCCATTATTTCTACTAAAAACCAACAATTTCACATCTAAATAGTCATGAGAGGAGAACTCCAATGA
This sequence comes from Rhizophora apiculata, assembly GCA_037832385.1. NCBI lineage: Eukaryota > Viridiplantae > Streptophyta > Magnoliopsida > Malpighiales > Rhizophoraceae > Rhizophora > Rhizophora apiculata. The sequence continues at coordinate 2,116,154 of CM075426.1, read as the reverse complement.
TTGCTTCAAGTATAGTGAGAAATACACTTGGGGCCACTAGTGTAAGAAGAAACAATTAAACATTATAAAAGGATAGGAATAAGATATGGATGAGCTTATTAAACAGAAGCAATAAACCACTAAGGAACTTGAAAGGGAGGCTATTAGGATGGTTTTGGTGGTGCAAACATTAGAAATTTTAGGCATAACACTCTTATGTTCATTGGGGACATGGATAAGAAGCCCTTATTCATAATCATTAACACAAGAGTCATTTATTGTTTCTTAGACAACAAAGTGGTCAAGTAGTTAGGTGATCAAGTGCAACCCACTTTTTTTGTAGTTGGTATAATAGTTAATGGCGACAAGATCATTAATTCTAAAAGTGCTTATTTTATTAGAAGATGTAGGGCTATACTTTTATTATATATGAAAGACTCATTATTGTAAGAGTTATGATGTGTTTTTATTTGTGAATTGTCTTAAGAACCATGATCTTGTAGTGTTTGTTTTTAAGTTTATAAGACTAACTTTTTTTTAGAGATGGTAAAACTATAGAGCTCTAAGGTTAGATTCCTGAGGCAACTGCTTCTTCCTTGTATAAGAACAAACTGAAAAAAGTCATGAGAAAACATAACTTTGGTATGTAAACACACTTATTCTCCATAATTACTTCAAATTCATTAATTAACCTTCCATTGTCAATGAATATGGAGATGTGTTTAAGGAACCTAACACCTTGCCCCCAAAAAGGGAATAAGACCATACATCTTAGTTCCCAACTTGTAAATGAGACCATTTATATATCCTTATTTTTATAAGAATGAGATTGAGAAACAAATATAGTCATCTCCTTAATATAGTTAAGCTTTAACCCCTTTTCCTTCTCGATCCTTTGGTGAAAAAGAAGGATGATTCATGATGTCTGTAGATTGATTATAGGCAGTTGAATGTATTATTATAAAAGACAAGTTTTTTTATACTTGTTATTGATAACTTGTTAGAAAAACTTTAAAGAATCTTATGATTCTTTAAGTTAGACTTAAGGCAAGGTATCATTAAATTAAAGTTAAGGATTTTGATGTAACTAAGACAACTTTTAAAACACATCATAAGCATTTCAAATTCAAGTTCATGCTCTTTGGTTTAACTAATACCCTTACTACTGTCCAACCTTTGATAAATAACATTTTCCCTTCTTATTTTCACAAGTGTGTACTTGTATTTTTTTTGATGACATTTTTGTCTTAGCCCTAGCTTTTTTACTCATATGCATCACTTGAGGAAGGTATTGCAAGTCCTTAGAGAAAATTAAGTTTATGCCAAACTTTTTAAGTGTTCCTTTAGTTAGAAACAAATTAAGTATTTGGATTATATAATTTTAGTAAAGGGTATAGTTATTAATCCAACAAAAAATTGTGACAATAAGGACCTAGCCAACTTTTACCTCAATCAAAAGTTTAAGGGGCTTTTTGTACTTAACTGGCTATTATCATAAACTCGTCAATCATTATGACATTATTAATATGTGAGTTAATATTCAAATTTAACCTCACCTTGTTGTATTTTAAAAAATTTAATATCACTTTCAAAAATTGACAAATCATGTTCCTAAAATATTTTTTTTTCTCACAAATTTAGTCAGTCATTATAACTATTAATAGAATATGTCAAAAATGATAACATGGTGTGCTTACATAGTAAAAAATGTTACATGCATAAAAGGTAAAATTTGATGTGGGAGAGAGATGGGAGAAAGAGGAAGAGATGGGGGAAAGAGAAAGGGAGAGGTATAGGTGTGTGAGAGGGGGAGAGAGAGAGGAAGAGAAAGGGAGGAGAGAATGAGTGAGGAAGAGATAGGAGTGAAAGGGTGAGAGAGAGAGAGAGAGAGAGATTTTGTTACATCAGATTTTGTCTTTTGTACATTTGTTATGTAAGAATACCATGTCATCATTTTTTATGTTTTCCATTATTGTTTTATCAATATATTAGATTTTTTAGAAAAAAATTATTTTTGAGGTATAATTTGTCAATTTTTAAAGGTGAGATTAAATTTGTTAAAATGCAAAAAGATGAGAATAAATTTATATATTCATCTTTCACAAGCCATTTACTAAATTAGTTAAGAAAGATGATTTTAAAAGAAGATTAGTGTCAAAGCTTTCCATTTATGAAAAGGAATTCATGGTCATCTTAATAACTATGACAAAATAGCAACATTATTTAAAGGGATAGCAATTTGTAATCAAGACATTACATGAGATGATTAAACACTTCCTTCAATAACAATCACATACTTATGTTTAACAAAAAAACATCAATAAGCTTTTAGGGTTTAGTTACATCATACATTAAAACATAGGGTTAGAGAATAAAGAAACTAATGCCCTCTTTAGGCTCATAGAAGAAGTTTGCTTGGCAATCTCTAATGTGATTCCTCATTAGATGTAAGATATTATGTATAGCTATACAACTGATGAACTTGCAATTAAATTGATTTAATAAGTAACAAACTCTCTTACATGCATAACACTTCTGAAGGGAGTCATACAAAGAATTTAAAGATTTTATGTTGGGCAATAGGGAGAATTTCAAAATTTACTAGTTAAGGCATTACAAGATATTGCCTAAAGAAGACATTAAAGAGTAAGGTTAACTTATGTGAGACTTAAAGCTATATTTTACTTGCTAGAAATGAAAAAGAGAGGGCAGTTATGAGTAATTGTTTATGAAGTTTGTTAAAGGTGTAAGGAGGAAAGGATACCCTATCCTAATCATCAATAACCATTGTTAATTCAAAAATAATCTTGGAAACGTATGTCCATGGACTTTATGGAGGGTTTGCTCATTTCAAATGAGAAGAATGTGATATTGGTGAGTGTAGATAGATTCACCAAATCTACGTATTATCTTGGCTTGACTCATTCATATATAACCCTTATTGTGGTGAAACTAAATTGATAGTTTCAAGTAAAGATAATTTTTACAAGCATGTTTTGGTAAAAGCTTTTAAAATTAGTGGCAACCTCCCTCTATCTCAATTGTACCTATAATTTGTAGATAAATATATAAATAGTGAGGCTTAATTGATGCAAAGAGAATTATTCAAGATGCATATGCATTATGAAACCTTAAAAATGGTATAAATGACTTTTCTTAATAGAATATAATTCTTCTTTTTATACAGGTATTGGTATGTCTTCTTTTAAGACTTTACATGTTCATCCTCCTTAAGTGGTAGCATTATCATAAGAGCACCAAAGCTATTACACTGGCTCAATTCTTGTAGGAAAGGTAGGCTCTCTCTCTATTATAAAAGAGTAATTAAGCAAGTCTCAATAAATTATGAAATTCAATATTGACTAACATAAGTCTTAAGACATAATTTAAAATTGGTAATCATATTTTTCTCAAAATCCAAATATAAAGACAAACTTCATTAGACATTAGAGCCAATTCAAAATTGGCTTCAAAGTGCTATGAATCATATAAAGTGCTTAAGTGTATTAGTTCAATAGCCTATTATTTTTATTTTCTATAATTTTTATTTTATGTTTTGTTAGTTTGTGAATATTATATGAGTGGGACTTCACATAAGTGGTGATGATGTACATATATAAGAGAATATGAATCTATATGAAGTTAGTTATGAGTATTCAAATATAAATAAAGAGTCTTTTTCTCTTTCTTAGCTAATTTTTCTCTTAAATCTCTTGTTCTACTCCTCTCGGTTCTTTAATTCTTCTTCCCCAAGTCTCAATCATTTGTTCTCACGTTCTTTCAATAACTAAAAAGGGCATAACACAATCATATGATCGCTCCAATTAAACAAATTCCCATAAATTATTATTTTGTCTTATACAATTTTTATTATATTAATATATGTATGTTGTGTAAATTTTGAATACTCATTAATACATGTTATTCATATTTGATTATCATTTTCTTAAAAAGGTTGATTAGAATGATGTTTAAATATTTCATGATTAATAAGTTTGTAATTATAAAATTAATAATAATTTTCAAATACAACACATGCATTATTTACATCCACATTAATCAGTTTTAATTAGTATTGTTGAATATCATCTCTTTTAAATATGAACTTGCAAGCTTAACCATTTTATGTTCACCTTTCTTAAATTATAGGAACAATTCGTATTTGATTGTACACTGCAGTCTTTCAAGTGGACTATAAAAGCTTAAAATTGATGTCATCGCTGGAAAAGAAATTTCTATTAGAAAAGTACCTCTAGAAAGTAGGTGAGCTCTCTAGAAAGATTAGAAAAAAGTTACTAATCTCTCAATATTACTGCACTTTTTCACTTCTCCTCATCACGCAACACTATGACTCATCAATTATGTGTAACACATCAAACTCTACAATAACTTGAGTTCATCTTCTTCACTTGGATTAGGCCTCGCGAATTTAAATGATAATCTGAAACAGAAAATTTGACGTTTTACTACAACCCCCAAAAATATTTATAATATTTTAAACTTGGATTAAGGGAAACTTCGAGAAAATTTTCCTAATATACTATTGATATATGATTTATCTTTAGTACAATGATTGTTTTCTACTTTAATGCTGCACAAATTCAAAATAATAAAATAAAATATTTTATTTCTCTTTATAAATAAATGTGACACTGGCATATGGAAAAGCCTCTTGGAAACATAATAGTCTGTAAAATAAAAATCTTTTGGACTTTAATTTAAAATTTTACTAGAGTTAAATTTTCATAACCGGTTAATTAGTATTAAGAATCAAAGTGAATGGAACCGAATGATTTAGTTAATCAAAAAAATTGGATAGTTAATTCTTTTTAATTCAATTTGGTTCACAAAGTTATGAAACTAAAAATTTCGGTACGGTAAAGACTCCAAAGTCAAGTTAACCGAATTAAGATAAAAGGAATTCGGTTAAAAAAAAAAAAGGAATTAAGATAAAAAGAATTGATATCACCACAAGACAAGCGACCACTGTAAGACCACAAGACAGGCTTCCTCGTGAAAATTGAAAAGAGTAGTCCAAAATTCTTCTCTCTCTCTTTTTTTTTTTTTTTTTTAATCACCAACGAAATTGGAGAACGGAAAAATGCTTCAATGAGCATCATTCTACAGAAACATAAGTACAAACATCGGCCTTTCTGTCCGTTTGCATGTGCCAACGATAGAAAAGTTTGCATGTGTTTAGAACAATTAAGAATATAAAATCCTACATTAATAAATAAAAAAAAATTAAACTATTAAGATATTTTATATCGGTAGAAATTGATGATATAACTCGTATAGTTATCAATTTTATGTTTAAAACATCAATTGAAATAATATGAGAGCGTTTATGAAATGAGGATCAGAAAAAATGTTGTCGCTTAGTTTCATCACTTTCTTTAAATAAATGAAGGTTTATTGTATCCTTGTACCCAAAGTAGGAAAATAGAAGTCAACATGCGTTTCTTTAATTTTACTAAAGGTAGCTAGAGGAAAAAGAAAAGGAGAATCAGTTAAGTTTAACCTCGACTAGAATTTCGAACTACATGCACAAGGACGAGTGGGTCTGGAGAGAAAAAAAAAAAAAAAAAAACGTTATATTCATGAGCTTGGTAATTGACTGGCCATACTTCAAGTTGTGTCCCAAAAAAAGGTCCTGCAAACCGCATCATGATGCATTATTTGAAATAGATAATGATGAGTGGACCGTAAAATTCGTCCCAGCTCCGCGGATAGCATTATAAAAAAAAAAAAAATTATATATATACATTTAGTTTTAAAATTTTAAAAATTAATATTTAATAATAATATTTTTATTAAAAAAATTTAGCAAGTATTAAAATACGTGTTGCTTCGAAATTAAATATTTTATGTGTATAGCCAAGAATGTATATGCTTATTATGATTATTATTTAACCGGAAGAAAAAGGTATGTATGTTCCTCGGCCCTATGAAATTCTAAAATTGAAATTGATGATGTACGTAGTTATAAAGTTGGATGGAATTATTGATTCCTTGTTAAAGACTGCTCGGCTTCTGCGGTGAAAAAAGATAAAAAATGTTGAGTTTATTAGTTTTTTTTTCCGTGATATATATTTCAAATGTTTTAAAATTATATCTTAAAAATTATTAAAATAAATATAAATATTCTTTGTCTGAAAATAAAATACAGAGAAAACCTAAAAGAAGATGTGAGAGTTGTCGGCGGTGAGAAAAAAAAAAAGACTACCAAAAGAGAAAAATAAAGAAAAAAATTGTAGAAAGTAAAAAATTAAAGGTAGTGTTCTTTGATTTTATATTTGGAAATGATATCGATATCTGATCAGTTTAAAACTTGGATAATTGATAGAGGGCGTTTGATTCTTATTTCTGAATGGTGGAGATTAGGTTTCGAGCACTGTAAGTCCTGCTTCTCTTCAGTTTCGTGGGTCTATTCTCTGGGTAATTTTTTATGTGCAGAATTGGTTGACCGTGTAATTGAAAGATTATTTATTGTCCGATTGGGCTGATTTTTGGTCAGTAGTTGGAGAACATATAGATTTTCTTTGTGGACGGTTGGATTGGGTTTCTGTGAACTGTAAGGGCAGATTTTTCATTCGAAAGCCTCTCAATTTTGGTAACTCTCTACTCTCTCATCTGTAGCAGAATTGGTAAACTGTATGAATGATTATGACCCGTGGTCCGATTGAGCTGAAATTTAGACAGCTGGTAAGGGACATCTGGGGGTTCATCTTGAATGGTTGGATTACTACCTTGAGGTCTACTTGTTGAGTTGTAATTGACAGTACGTAGTTGGCCTATCTTGCTTAACTCATTAGCTTAACTCATTAGTTTCTCGTTCAATCCAAATTGAATTTTGTTCAATTTGTTTGATGTAATTGAGGTTATGCACCTCTATTGTACTCACTTGATTATAGTGGAGTTGACCTCTGATTCAGAGTGTCCGTGGTTTTTTCCCTTTTTAGTTTTGAAGGGGTTTTCCACGTAAAATTGATGTGTTCTCTTTAGTGGTTTATTTGCATTGCCATTTTTGTTATTCAATCATCTCCTCATAGGTTCAAGCAAGCAGGAGAAGTTTCTTGGGCTACTTATACTTCGCTGCGCCCTTTCTCCCATCAGAGTGGTATCAGAGCCTGGTTGGTGTATCTGGCTTGTTTGAATGATGGAGTTAAATTTGAATAAATTGGTCTGTTTGAATGGCACGAATTATCATATATGGAGGAGTAAAATGAAGGATCTCCTATTTGTGAAGAAATTGCATCTGCCAGTATTTGCTACTACGAAACCTGAGTCTAAAATTGATGAAGAATGGGAATTTGAGTACGAACAGGTTTGTAGTTTTATACGGCAATTTGTTGATGATAATGTTTATAATCACATTTGCAATGAGACACATGGACGAACTTTGTGGAGCAAACTTGAGACATTGTATGCTTCAAAGTCTGGTAATAACAAGTTGTTCTTGTTAAAGAAAATGATGCAGTTGAGATATAGTGAAGGGAGTTCAGTTGCTGACCACTTAAATGAGTTTCAGGGTCTCATTGATCAACTATCAGGCATGGGCATTAAGTTTGATGACAAAGTTTTCAGGTTATGGTTACTTGCTACCTTACCTGATTCTTGGTTGAGATATAATGAAGGGAGTTCAGCTGCTGACCACTTAAATGAGTTTCAGGGTCTCATTGATCAACTATCAGGCATGGGCATTAAGTTTGATGACAAAGTTTTCGAGTTATGGTTACTTGCTACCTTACCTGATTCTTGGGAGACTTTTCGAATGTCTCTCGCTAATTCTGCCTCCAGTGGTATTTTATCAATGGAACTTGTAAAGGATGGTGTGTTGAATGAGGAGATGAGAAGAAAATCTCAGGGTTCATCATCATCCAAATCAGAGGTTTTAATTACTGAAAATAGGGGGAGAAGTCAAGAAAAAGGAAATGGTAAAAATGGTAGAAGTAAGAGTCGAAGCAAATCACGATCTAAGTACAAGAATGTCCAGTGTCATTATTGCGGGAAGATAGGTCACATTCAGAAAAAGTGTTACAAGTGGAAGAGAGAAAATAAAGATGGTAATGATAGGCACGAGAAAAAGAATGTGAGTAATGATCATATTGCTACTACATCCACTTCTGGTACTGGTGACCTTATTATTGTTTGTGATGAGGATGTGATTAATTTGGCATCTCATGAGACTAATTGGGTCATAGATAGTGGTGCTTCTCTTCATGTTACTTCAAGAATGGAATTCTTTACAACATATACTCTTGGTGGTTTTGAAGTTTTGAAGATGGGTAATAACGACTTAGCAATGGTCATTGGCATTGGTGATATTTGCTTAAAGACTGGCAATGGAGCACAGCTGACATTAAGGGATGTTAGACATGTCTCTAATATCCGTTTGAATTTGATTTCAATGGGAAAACTAGATGATGAAGGTTTTTGCAGTATCTTCAGTGATGGCCAGTGGAAGCTTACCAAAGGCTCCTTAATTGTGGCACGAGGTAGGAAATGCTTCAGTTTATATTTCATGCAAGCTGTTATCTTCAAAGATGTTGTAAATGCAGCAGAGAATGATAATTCCATTGAATTATGGCATAAGCGGCTTAGTCACATGCGTGAAAAGGGGATGGATTGTTTGGCAAGAAAGAACCAACTTCCAGACATAAAGAGTGCAGTTTTAAAAAAGTGTCCTCATTGTTTTGCTGGGAAACAAAGTAGAGTTACATTTAAGAGTCACTTACCTTGAAAGAAATCAGAGTTGCTTGAATTGGTACATTCTGATGTATGTGGCCCTTTAAAGGTACGCTCACTTGGTGGTGCTTTTTATTTTGTGACTTTTATTAATGATCACTCAAGGAAGCTTTGGGTTTATGCGTTGAAGATTAAAGATCAAGTCTTTGATGTATTTAAACAATTTTCATGCCTTTGTTGAGAGACAAATTGGTAAGAAACTGAAATGTGTCCGCACTGATAATGGTGGTGAGTATAGTGGTCCATTTGATGAATACTGCAGAAAATATGGGTTCAGACATCAGAGGACACCTCCCAAGACACCACAGTTAAATGGTTTAGCAGAAAGGATGAATAGAACATTGATTGAGAAGGTCAGATGTCTTCTCTCAGATGCAAAATTACCTAAATCCTTTTTGGGTGAAGCCTTGAATATAGTGACACATGTAATTAATCTGTCTCCTAGTGCTCCGCTACAAGGTGATGTTCCAGACAAAGTTTGGTTTGGTAAGGAAATCTCTTATAACCATTTACGAGTTTTTGGCTGTAAGGCTTTTGTTCATGTCCTTAAAGATGAAAGAGGGAAATTAGACGTGAAGATTTGGTAGTGTATCTTTCTTGGTTATGGTGAAGATGACTTCGGGTACCATTTATATGATCCGGTTGAGAAAAAGCTTGTAAGGAGTAGAGATGTTGTGTTCGTTGAGGATCAAAACATTGAACACATAGAGAAGTCAACTCCTCAAGTTAATGATAATCCTGCTGATATTGTTCTATTTCCTCAGACATCTCTAAGTGACCCTGATGTTCATGGTGACATTCAAGAACGTGATAAGAATGTTCAACAGGATCATAATATGCAAGGTGCAGGTGATATTGATGCTCCAATAGAAGATCATCCGTACATACCTTCACCTCCATTTCAGCCACGAAGGTCCAATAGAATTCTAGTGCCTTCTACTCGGTACTCTCCTGATGAGTTTGTGATGTTAACTAATGGGGGAGAACTTGAGTGCTATACAGAAGCAGTTGAAAGTGAGCACGAGCAGCACTGGATCGATGTTATGACAGATGAGATGAAATCCTTATATGATAACTCTGCTTATGAGTTAGTAAAGTTACCTAAAGGTAAGAGCGCTTTGAAGAATCAGTGGATTTACAAAATAAAGCAAGAAGAAAATACTTCACGTCCACGATATAAAGCCAGATTAGTTGTCAAAGGATTCAGTCAGAAATAAGGCGTCGACTTTGAAGAGATCTTCTCACCGGTGGTGAAAATGCCTTCCATTCGAGTTATGTTGAGTTTGGCTGCTAGCCATGACTTAGAGATTGAGTAGATGGATGTGAAAACAGCTTTTCTCCATGGTGACTTGGAAGAAGAAATTTATATAGAACAACCACAGGGATTTGAGGTGAAAGGAAAAGAGGATTATGTGTGCAAGTTGAAGAAAAGCTTGTATGGCTTGAAACAAGCTCCGAGACAATGGTATAAGAAGTTTGAGTCTGTTATGGGGGAGCAAGGCTATAAAAAGTCTACTTCTGATCCTTGTGTTTTTGTTCAGAGATTTACTGATAATGATTTTATCATTTTACTACTTTATGTTGATGATATGCTTATTATTGGTCGTAATACTTTTAGAATTAACAAGTTGAAGTAAGAGTTGAGCAAGTCCTTTGCCATGAAGGACTTGGGACCAGCAAAGAAGATCCTTGGCATGTCAATCACTCCAGATAGGAAACAGAAAATGTTGTACCTGTCCCAGAAGCAGTACATTGAAAAGGTACTTCAGAGGTTTAATATAGATAAGGCTAAAGTGGTAGGTACTCCTCTTGCTACACACTTTAAATTATCCATTAACCAATGTCCTTCCACAGAGAAAGAGAAGGAAGAGATGCAAAGAGTTCCATTTGCATTAGCTGTAGGCAGTTTGATGTATGCAATGGTATGCATGAAACCTAATATAGCTCATGCAGTTGGCACAGTTAGTCGGTTCCTTTCAAATCCCAGTAAAAAGCATTGGGATGCAGTGAAGTCGATAATGAGATATTTATAAGGCTCCACTGATTTGAGACTTTGTTTTGGGAGTGATAAGTTTATCCATACTGGATTCATAGATTCAGATATAGCAGGTAACATTGACTCCAGAAAGTCTACTTCAGGTTATGTGATTACTCTTGCAGGGGGAGCAATGAGTTGGCAATCTGAATTGTAGAAGTGTGTTGCATTGTTCACTATAGAGACAGAGTTTATTGCAATAACTGAAGCGTCTAAAGAGTTGCTTTGGATGAAAAGGTTTATGAAGGATCTTGGTTTTCAACAATCAAATTATGTATTGTATTGTGATAGCCAGAGTGCCATCCATCTTGGTAAGAACCCAACTTTTCATGTTAAGTCAAAACATATTGACGTGCGGTATCATTGGATACAGGATGTGCTTGATTCTAAACAGTTGACACTTGAAAAGATTTATACAGATAATAATGTTGTTGATATGATGACAAAGGCATTATCAAGATGGAAATTTGAGCTATGTTGTACATTGGCTGGGATGGCCAATATTTCCACATAGTCGGGAGGGAGAGAATTGTTGGGTTTATTGGTCTCTTCCTTTGTAGTTATATATCCTAAATGTTTTAGGGTCATAACTTAAAAATTATTAAAGTAGGTATAAATACCCCTTTGGCCGAAAAATAAAACACTGAGAAAACCTAAAAGAAAAGGTGAGAGCTGTCGGTGGTGAGAAAAAAAATAAGGCTGCCGAAAGAGAGAGAAAAAGAAGGAGGCTGCAGAAAGAGAAAAATTAAAGGCAGTGTTTTTTGATCTTACGTTTGGAAAGGATATCGGTGTCCGATCAGGTTAAAACTTGGATGGTTGATAGAAAGTGTTTGGTTCTTATTTTTGAATGGTGGAGATTGAGTTTCGAGCACTGTAAGTCCTGCTTCTCTTCAATTTTCGTAGGTCTATTCTCTAGGCAATTTTCTGTGTGTAGAATTGGTTAACCGTGTAATTGGAAGATTGTTTGTGGTCCGATCGGGTTGATTTTTGGTCAGTAGTTGGAGGACGCATAGATCTTCTTTGTGGACGGTTGGATTGGGTTTCTGTGAACTACAAGGGCAGATTTTTCATTCGAACCGAAGCCTCTCAATTCTGGTAACTCTCTGCTCTCTCATCTGTGGCAGAATTGGTAAACCATATGAATGATTATTGACCCATGGTCCGATTGAGCTATAATTTGGACAGCTGGTAGGGGACATCTGGGGGTTCATCTTGAATGGTTGGATTATTGCCTTGAGGTCTACTTGTTGAGTTGTGGTTGACAGCACTAGTTGGCCTGTCTTGCTTAACTCATTAGTCTCTCGTTCAATCCAAATTGAATTTTGTTCAATTTGTTTGATGTAATTGAGGTTGTGTACCTCTATTGTATTCACTTGATTATAGTGGAGTTGACCTCTAATTCAGAGTGTTCATGATTTTTTTTCCTTTTGTTTTGAAGGGATTTTTCACGTAAAATTGGTGTGTTCTCTTTTGTAATTTATTTGTATTGCCATTTTTGTTATTCAATCATCTCCTCATAGGTTCAAGTAAGCGGGAGAAATTTCTTAAGCTACTTATACTCTGCTACGCCCCTTCTCCCATAAAAAAAAAGGGTAAAAATCGTCGTAGAAAGTCGGCCATACAAGGAATTAAATAGTTCCTTATGAAGCAGCTGCGTTGCAAAAAGGAATTCCAATTCCTTTCGAATAAAAGCTTGTATAATGATTATTAATAAAAAGACTTTGATGTGTCATAATTTATTAGTATGCAATTCTAACCCATAACATCCTTTGTAAAGATACGATAATTTTAAAATTTTATATTTAAGAAATTACAAATTTCTTAACTTATTGTTCTAATTAAATATTATTATTTATATGAATATTATTATTAAATTATCCTATTAAATGATAATATATTTAATTATTATTTTAAATAAAATTTAATTTATAATAAAATATTATTTTATATATAATTTATTGTACATATATAATGATAATAATGTAATAATTATTAAAATAATTAAATTAAAATATTTCATACATATATTATATTTATAATTTAACTATCATTAAAATGATCAAATTAAAATATTTAAATTTATATAAGTACATTATTATTATAATTTATTAGTTATTAAAATGATCAAATTAGTATATTTAATAACAAATATATATTATCTTTTATCAAAAATTTTAATAAAATATATATAAATTAAAAAAATTTGATAAAAGATATTATTATTTATTAGAATTTTAAAATTTATTTAAAGATAAATTATCATTTTATATTTAGTAATATAATTGAACCACATTAATATTTTAATTTAATTTATTTGTTTATTAAAAATATTAAATATATTTGTTTTAAAATATTTAATTTACTTATTAAAATTAATATATAGTATTACTTATAATAGTATATTACAGAATTTTTTAAATGAAAATATATTATAATTGTTTTATTTGACTTATGATTAATTATAGATATTTATGATAATGCAATAATTATGATTTATTTGTGTATTTCAAGTATTATATTATTCAATTGATTGAATTTCTTATCAAAATATAAACAAATTAATTTCCACTTATATGTTATAAATCTTAACTTGCAATATTAGTGGTTAAGCTCCCTGTTATTATAGATTGAAGTAGTAAGGAAGAGAAGTTATATCAATAAGTTTAGGAATGCAATAACATATTGAATTTCATGTTTTTAAAAATGATTATTGTCAATGACATTAAGAAAGTTATTTCACAAACAAAAAGTGTAATATAATATTTATAGTTTATGGAAAAATTTTATAGACAAATCACTTGCTAGTGCTTTTGTCATAAATCTCATGACTATGAAGTTTACTGATATGTAAATTATGTAACAATACATTATTGAGATGACTAATTTTGTAACAAAATTTAAAACCTTAAAATTAATAGTAAATGACTTTTTTTTTTAATACTGTTTATTTTGAACTTACTATTTCCTGAGTATGAGTCATTTTAGATTTATTATAACACTATAAAGAAAAAATAGAAAGATAATGAATTAGCTAACATAGTTATTTAACAGGAAATGAGGAGATAGAAAAATTGAGTCACTTTATTAATCTTATGGACAAGAAAGCTAGGCAAGGAATAAGAGTGAAAATCAACAAATTTAAGAGGTTAAAAAGAAGAAATAAAAGGGCGATAGGTGTTACTTTTGTAAAAAAAATTGGTTAATATCAAAAAGATTACCTGAAATTTAAAATTTAGTTAAAAAAAGGGTAAATTAAATATTTTAGTATATTTGAAATCAAATTTAATTAATATCCTTATAACACTTAGTGGCTTGATTATGATGTTATTACTTATATATCCAACATGATGTAAAGAATTTATTATAATTCAATTATTTCAATTTATATAAGAATACAATCATTAGCAGTTTATATAGTCATTATAATCCAATTATTTATATGTATCCTTACTAATAGTTTATATAGATTAAAACTCAATAATATTTTTGCAGAGTTTTTACTTAATGTACATCATAACATTAAAATTAAGTGTATCATGATAAATGAAAATTTTGTTTACTTGTAACATAAATATTCAAAAAAAGATTAATGAGATTAGTTACTAATAAATTTTTTTTGAATATGGATTTGCTTATCTTGGAATGTAAATGGTTGCATTAAATGTAAAAAAATCAAACATAACATGAAATAAGCCACAAAAAGCACCTAATTTTTTACAATTATATATATCAATATTTATGGATCTTTCGACATTTTAGCCTTAATGAAGAATTGTATTTCATCACCTTTATAAATGTTTTTTTTTTTTCACTCTATAATTATAACTATTTGCTTTTTAAAATTTCAATCATTAGATATCCTTAAAGTATATATAAAGGAGGTTAAAAATAATTAGACCAAAGGTAAAAATCATAAAATTTTATAATGGTAGTGAATATTGTAAAAAATGCAATGAATCAGAATAATGTCTAAGTTTATTTGTAAAATTTCTTAAAAATTGTGACATTTATGCATAATAAATTATTTCTAGCATACCTTAGTACATCAATGGACATAATCAAATAACTCCTCCCTACTTAATTTTTTATGATGTGTGCAATTAAAATCATAAATTACTGGTTAAATAAGATTCTTAGTAAGATAATTCAAAGTATTTTTATTGAATTATAGAAGTAAAAGAAACATAGTTTAAGATACCTGAATGTTTGGGTTGCTCAATAAAAGCAAATATTCACATAAGAAATTAGACTCTTGAATAATCAATAATTATTTTATTGGTTATCTAGAGAAGTATAAAGGGCATATAACTATAATTCAAGAATTGTATAAATTAGTAATGTAAGATTCATTAAAAATGGTGAATTACTTAGAGTAATGAATGTTAGAATATGAATATAAAAGAAATTAGAATAAATATTTTTTACCCAATTTAGTTTATTCATTTGCTACAAAACTAAATGTTGTTTCAAAAATTAAAATACATTTGGATGAAGGAATACTTTCTTAAAGAAACTAACTTACAACTGACTAATGTAGATAAACCATAAAAATAACATCAAAAAGATTTCAAAGAAAAAGGAGATCAATCATTTTAAATAATTATATGATTTATTTGTAAAAGTTAAAATGTTAATATTAGAATCAATAAAGATTTTGTTCTATTTTTATGGTTTTAAAAGCCTTGAATTTGATTATAATATTGATATCTTAATATGATTCAAAGTTATGCGAAATAGATGTGAAAATTATTTTTCTTAATAAAATATTATAAAAAAAGTTTTCATGGTTCAATTTAAAGGTTTTTTTTTTTTTTTTTCATATAAGGTAAAAATCAAATAGTGTGTAGACTAAGGAAGTCAAGATATAAACTAAAAGAATTTTCCCTACTATGGTATATTAACTTTAATAATATCATGATACCTTTTAGATTCAAGAAAGAACACCATTGACTGTGTATATACCAAAAGATCAATGGAAGTAAATTTGTTTTTTAATCCTATATGTTGACAACATATTTCTCACTACTGATACTTTAAGTATATTGAATGAAATTAAATAATTTTTTTAAAAGAATTTTATAATAAAAGGTATGAGATAGACGTTATATGTTATAAGAATATAAATGTTTCATAATAGATCATAAGGATTGTTAAGACTATCTTAAAAAGGGTATATCAAGAAAATATTAGACAAATTTAATATGATAAGCATTCACCTAAGGTCATTCCCATATTAAAAAAATGACAAATTTAGTCTCATGTAATGTTCTAAGAATAATGTGAAATGTAAGGAAATGAAATCAATTTTGTATGCTTTTGTTGTTGTTAGTTTAATATATTTATTAACCTATACTATATCAAATATTTGTTTTGTGGTCATAATGTTAGGTAGGTGTAAAAGTAATTTTAGAATGGATCACTAAAAAGCTAAAAAGGAAATATTAAGGTATTTGTAAGAAATAAAGAATTAGATATTTATATATAAAAAATTCAACCATTTGGATGTGATTGAATGTTTTGATTTAGATTTTATTAGATATATTAATAATAAAATGTCTGCTTTTGGTTATTTATTCTTATTATGAGGAGGAGGAATATTGTGGAATAATGAAAAACTATTTATTATTACTTTATACATTATAAAAGTAGAATTTATAACATAATTTAAAATTATAATTCATATATTATAATTGTAGAATTTTGTTTTAAGATTTGGGATCATCAATGTTATTACTAAGCCATTAAAATTGTAATAATTTTATAATAATATTTTTCTCTAAGAATAACAAATATTTAAAGGGTGCTAAACTTAATGAGAATGTAAATATTTTGTCATTAAAAGAAGGTATAAAAGTAAAGAATATATTCTTAGCATGAGTCTTGTTTGTATTAATGATAATTAATGATATATGATATAATAACACTCTAAGCTCACTAACTTATTTTTTAATATATATTATATATTTTTTGTTATCTTATAATTATATTGACATTATTATTTTAAATTAATGGGAAAATTTTTATGAGACATTATTATGGATTATTATAAAATTATATATATCTTATAAGTCTTATATGATAAATTATAAGCTTTATAGTACATGAGATGGAGTGTTTTGAATAAATATTCATGTATAAAAATTAATATAATAGATATTGTTAAAATTTCTCAATTAATAGTATTAAAATATTCTTGAATACTAATGTTGTTAAGAATTCAATCATAATATGGGCTAATTAATAAAAAA
The DNA here is from genome assembly GCA_037832385.1 of Rhizophora apiculata. Classification (NCBI taxonomy): domain Eukaryota; kingdom Viridiplantae; phylum Streptophyta; class Magnoliopsida; order Malpighiales; family Rhizophoraceae; genus Rhizophora; species Rhizophora apiculata. The sequence continues at coordinate 2,099,144 of CM075426.1, read as the reverse complement.
TAATTTTGTATATTATTATGTTCTTCAAAAATATAATCTTGAACATGATTCAAATATTGATAAATATATTTAATTTAAACTATAAAGTTATATATATTTATAATTAATCTCTTTTTTCTTAATATATATGAAAACTTTATTTAAAAGTGTGTGATTACAGTAAAAGTTTGAAAAAAGAAATTAGTTATTAGGTGAAAATGACACATCAATAATTTTAGTTTTTACAAATTTAAGTATATTATTTATGATATTATTTATATGAATATATTCAATTTTAATATTCAAAAAATTAATATTTAATAATGATATTTTTATTTAAAAAATCTAATAAGAAACAATTTCCTCAAATGTTGTTTCATTTATGTTAGCCTCTAACTGGAGCTTTTCCTTCTCTTTTTTCTTGTTCTTTTGTTCATTTCTATGTAGCAAACACACCTTCTTTTGGCTGTCAAACTACTAATTTAACTTTTTTTTATTTTATAGACATCTTTATGTAATAAAAAAAATTTTCTATTTCAATAAATCATTAAAACTTTCATATTTAATTTTTCATTAAAAATAAAGATATACTTTCAATCGAAATTCATTTGACTTTTTAAGATGTGGAGGTTATCGCTATCTATATTTGGTATAATATAAATACTCATCAAAACTATTATCCTTATTATTAGAATCTATTACATAAGCCTAACACATACATGAATATGTTTTTTCATTATAATTCACCATATAAGTTTGATATTTATGTAAATTTGTAAGGAATAATCAAGCAAGAGACTAATTATGAGCAAAATCTCTAGTCTAATTTCTTTCATCACTCCACTTCCTATTGACACCTCCCACTTGAAGAGCTTTTAATCTATTGCTGATGACTTCAAATCCTCGTTCCTATTAATTTAATTTTAAGCCAATGTTTTGTAGTGTTGTCTCTTATGTATGAATAGTTGACTAGATAACTTTTATTTTTTGATTTTTGCCAATTGATTGCTACTTATTCTGCCTCGTGCTACTATCAAAATAGGCAAAATTTGTTCCAATACCATTTGATACAAAGTTTAACAAAAATAAGACTAATAGTTAATTAAACCTAAAAATATAAGATTTGATAGTGATAAATCTAATATCATTAAAATATTTATTTACAAGATGATTTAACCTTCCATTTATATATATTTATAATTAAAATTAATTAAATAAAAAAATAATTAAATAAACAAATATTTTATAAGCTAATTAAAAAATATTTAAAGATAAAAAATCTAATTTTTAAATAATTCTATTTACATACTAAAATTATATTTAGTAACCAATTTTTTTAGAATTTTTCTCATACCATCTCTCAGCTCTATATCGTCTTGGTTTACTGTTGTGGGTCATCCTCTTCGCAGCAACTATAAGTACCATTTCTATTTATTTTATTTTTTATTTTAAATTTTTAAAAATCAATTAAATTTTTATGGAATGGGACGAGTAATAAATAATCAATGAATAGATTAATACATATGGGATCGTTTGATCTAACGGTCAAAAAGTTGCTGAAATATACATCCACATTTTGTAACCAAATCATTTTCCAATCGATCAATGGAGTTCATCATTCGATTCCATGTGCCTCTTTTTCCTCTTCAATTCCCATGGCCAGGCCTGTCTGGCGAGCCAGAGCCAGCCTCTCCTCTTCCATCAAAGCCTCCCCTCCTCAATTATATGATATCAATCAAGAAAAACTTAAACTTTCTTATGGTGTTTTTGAAATTTTTTCATCACCAAAACCAACCTATCTCAACTCAAACGCTGATCACATTCAGTTCAGACCCATGTTGACACGTATGCCTATTTAGAGTAGTTGAAAGAATCTTATTCACTTTAGCTTTTTCAGACATAATATAAAGACTCAAACTTTGCCTCTGTTTCTGATCCAATGGTTTTCTTTTTGACTTGAAAACTCTCCTCCCAAGATTTCTTGAGAGGGAGAGAAAGTTGTTTTTTTTTTTTTTTTTTTTTTCTTTGCTTAAAAAGAGAAAGTAGGCATATTATTATTATTATTATTATTATTATCATTTTGGTTATATCTATTATTTTGTACAGATAATTTGATAGGAGAGACAGAAAGAGAGAGAGAGATGTTGGCAATGGAGAAGGATTTTGATTCAAAGCTGAGGATTCAAAGCAGCAATTCTTCTTCTTCTTCTTCTTCGTTTTCTTCTAATAATGGGAACGAAATGATATCCAAGAGCTTTGCATTTAGGTCTCCTCAAGAGAATTTCTCCATTCAGGATTTTGAGCTGGGCAAGATCTATGGTGTTGGCTCTTATTCAAAGGTCTGATTAATTTCATACATGGGTCGGTTCCCTGTTTCATGGGGTCTGTCAGTTAGCCTTTTAATGTTAGTTTGTTTGGTCGTTGTGTTTGTTACCCTCTTTTATGATATAATTATGAATGAATATTGTATCTTAATCCATTTGCTGATGTGGCTGTTAAAATTACCTGATGCCAATTTATAAATAGAATTATACTTTTCGTTTGATAATGATAAGTGAATCTTAAGCGGGAAATTTTATTGGGTATTGTGGATAATACAGCGTTTGTTTGTATGCAGAACATGTAGAATTTGTAATCATGAGAAAATGGGTCTGTATTCAGAGGGGAAGTTTGTTCAAAGGCACATACCGTGTTGCTGAATTTGGCACCAAAAATTTACGTGAAATGATATATAGTGTGATTAGTCCGTTCTATGGTTTATGAGAAAGTGGAAGCCAAGTTGGAGAATGAAATATCAAATTATAAAGCCAAATGGAATTTCATGTTTTAGGACATAAGTAAGAAGAGCGTCTTCTTGATGTTCTCTTTGGTGTGGACATGTGTAGACCTTCTTCTTCTTCTTCTTCTTCTTCTTCTTCTTCTTTTGTTTGTTTGTTTGTTGCAGCCACATGAAGATCAGAATAGTCTTCCAGATGATGCACACAAAACATTTTTACTTTAATATGCTTTTGCATTTTCAGTTTGGATAGTGCAATGGATGTAAATGGGACCTTAGAATAGACAAGCTGATTTGTCTAGCTAATCTTGTGGTCAGTAATGATCACAAGGAATATGGTGGAGAAATAACAGTTGAGAAGGGGCTTTTCAGGAAAGAATCCTTAGATTGAAAATTTTCCACTGTGTAATCTGAGAAGCTATTGATTTAGGTGTAGTTAATTTGTCCCTTCACTGCTTGATGTTCTTTGGATAATGGTGTTCAATTTCTTAACTTCTCTTTGAGCTGAACTCGTTCCATGGACTCTTGCTTAATCCCATATCTATGGGCCTGACAGTGCTTTGTTGTTTCTGTGCTGCCTTCTTTCTTTTGTTACTTCTTGTCTCTTTATCCATCTTAGATGAGGTGCATGCTTGTGGATGATCAACTGTTTTTTGTTGTTTTGAGGTTTTTTTTATAGTGTTTTAATAGTTTTTCTTTTTTTTTTTAAGACAAAAAGCAGCCCCAATGCACAAGGCTCCTATATTAGTGAAGGGTTAGGTGTATGTAGCATTACTCATGTTTTTATGGAGAGTCAATTTCCGTGACTTAAAGCTTTGAACTTCAAGTCACAATAGAGTAACCTTACCTCCATACCAAGACCTGCCCTTTGTTTTAGTTGTAATTGCTAGATGCAAATGGCTGGCCACCCTTATTTATTGGAAGTTTTGAGTTTCTCCTTTAGCAACAACTCTCTCTGAATATCACATTAATGTGATTATCAGGTTGTTAGGGCAAAGAAAAAGGATACAGGAATTATCTATGCCTTGAAGATAATGGACAAAAATTTCATCACCAAAGAAAATAAAACAGCTTATGTCAAGTTGGAACGCATTGTGCTTGATCAGTTGGATCATCCTGGAATTGTCCGGCTATATTTTACTTTCCAAGACACCGGTTCACTATGTAGGTATTCTTGAGAGCATATTTCTTAGTTTCTGGATTCTTTGCATTTGTTAGTGTTCACTTCCTTTCTTCAGCATCAACAATGGCTCTTATGGATTTGTTTATTTGGCTTATCATATGCTGTCTCTTTGATCAAATCTGTACAGACATGGCACTTGAGTCCTGCGAAGGTGGAGAACTTTTTGACCAAATAACTAGAGTAAGCTTATAATACTAAGATCGCTTGGCAGAGCTTTTGTTTTACATAGTTTTGAATACTGGAATGTTCTTTGCTTTCCCCACTTCCCCCGGTTAGTGGCATGTTATATCAGCTCCATTGGACATCATCATTGATCTGGTTAATTTGTGGGTGTACAGAAAGGGCGTTTGTCAGAGGAGGAAGCTCGTTTCTATGCTGCAGAAGTTGTAGATGCTCTTGATTACATACACAGTATGGGATTAATACATCGAGATATCAAGGTAATTTCCTAGAACATATGCACGTTTCAGCAGAGCTCTGACAATGCTAAGAGTTCAGTTCTCTGCAGCCGGAGAACTTGTTACTTACTGCCGATGGACACATTAAAATTGCTGATTTTGGAAGCGTGAAGCCTATGCAGGATAGTTGCATCAATGTCCCTCCAAATGCAGCTTCAGGCAATATTATAGTCTCAACATTCATGAATGATTTACTATATCATTCAATCTCCTGGTAAAATTCTTTTGATTGATGCTCTGTCCAGATGATAAGGCTTGCACGTTTGTCGGTACAGCTGCTTATGTTCCTCCAGAGGTCCTGAACTCTTCTCCTGCAACTTTTGGGTAAAGGCTCGCTTCCTTAAAAGTTCTAATCAGATGAACTAATCTATATCACTTTTGCAAACCAAATAAACTTCTAGGCTTCATTTGGTTTTTGGGTCTAATCCCTTTTTGAGTACACATGGGTTGGTTCATTGGTTGTGGTTGTCATTTCTTTTTTGATATTGCTCTCCTGGTGTAGGATAACTTTTTTTTCTTTTTGGCCAAATTTAACAGAAATGACCTCTGGGCACTCGGCTGCACTTTGTATCAGATGCTTTCAGGAACTTCTCCTTTCAAAGATGCTAGTGAATGGCTCATATTTCAAAGAATTATAGCCCGTGATATAAGATTTCCTAATTATTTTTCAAAGGAAGCTAGAGATATAATTGATTGCTTATTGGTAAGCTAGATAAATTTATTCACATTAGAATTTTGGGCTTTGTGGCATTATTTAATGTTTTTTTTTTTGTTCCTTATGATTCCTGATCTTCAAGGTTACTTTTAGCTGTTCTACTCAATTGTGGAGTAAAAACATGGCACAAAAACTATTTAATTTCTTAGTGTGGAGGGCTTATATACACTTTATTTGATTATGGAAATGAATTTTGAGATTGGGTAGATGCTCTTTACGTCTCGTCTGTGCAAACATATGCCTGGATGTTGCTCATGTTAACGTTTTGAGACACATATCTGGTTACAACTCACAAGCATTTAAGTTATTTACATGGTGATATGGGTTTTGGCCATATTCTTAAAATATGTCCTCTTTATAGGCCTTAATTGCATAGGAAAAAGTTAATATTCTTCTTCTGCTATCCTGCTTGCTTGGTAGTCAAAAACTTCATGGCTTGGGTTCTGTCATCCTTCAGACTTGGGTATACTGGTAGCTTGCAGGAATTAATACAGCTGGACACCTTTTGTTTTAAATCCAAATTTCAGATACAACAAATAGGAATGATGGTTAGTGAAATTATAGATTGCAGCCTTTGATTTGCCTTGTAATATTATGCAGCATATAGATCCCAGCAGAAGACCAGGTGCTGGTCCTGATGGTTATACTGCACTTAAGATGCATCCTTTCTTTAATGAAGTGGACTGGAATGACTTAAGAGCACAGGTTCCCCCAGCACTTGCTTTGGGGCCAATGGTATGTGAACATTATCTTTTGATCTATAAGCTATGCTTGGATTTGCATCTCCTTACCAATTTATCTATTTCAGGTGTTGATCTTTTGTTAGCTGGTTTGTCCTTTTTCCAGGCCCAGTCAAGTGTGGGTGACTGTGATCATGATTCCTCATGGAATCCCTCACATATTGGGGATACCTTAGCTAGTCAAAATGATGGAAATGCTGGAGCATTGCTGTCTGCTGAAGCATCTGGTCATATAACTAGACTTGCCTCAATTGATTCCTTTGATTCCAAATGGTACTGGTTCAATGCCTTATGTTCTGTGGTTACCATTTTCCTTAAACTAATTGTTTTTCCCCTCTTCTGGCAAGACTTTATGATTTTTTGCTTGCTAACTCTATTGTATATGAACTCAAGGAGTATCAAAGACCCAACATGCTTTTTGCTGCCTTGCACGAGGGTCAGCAGTTAATTTTTACATTGCAACTATATATCTATTGCTCTTGATTGATTGGATGATATGCCACCATTGAGCTTGTTCTAGATACCATTTATTGAAACAGAATCTTTAATCAAGGCAGATGTTTGGCTTAACTCAATAGATTGGAATCAAAGATTAAGTGAAACATCTTTCTTTATTCATAGAATGTGTCACAAAAGTTGGTGCAAGTTTTCTGATGGAAATAAAATTGACTGTGTAACTTAACAAGGCATAGCTTGTTTCTCTGGAAAAATAAAAAGGACTTACTCCTGGGTCTAGAGGAGGTGTTGAGTTGCAACTTGCAAATTTCTCATCTTAGTCATGGCATTTGTATTTCTGGTCTTGTTCCAATGTCTCTGAAGCCCTAAAACATTTCTATAAAATTATTGCTGATAGAATTTTAGCAATCTGTGGATACTAAAGTTGTAATATTGGCATAATTTCTCATGGCTGCCCACGATACATATCTGACCCTGTAGGTTAGATATGTTATCAGGCAACAGTTTTTGGATCCTGGTGAATCCATTTTGATGATCTCAATGGTGAAGAAATTGCAGAAATTGACAAGCAAGAAGGTGCAGCTTATACTTACCAATAAGCCGAAATTGATTTATGTGGACCCTTTAAAGATGGTGGTAAAGGGCAACATAATTTGGTCTGATAATTCCAACAACCTCAGCATCCAAGTTTCTAGTCCTTCCCATTTCAAGATATGCATGGTTTGTCTATTTTGCTCTATTATGTGACTAGCACATTACACATAGGGATGGTATGAGCAGCATACTACAAGCAATTTTTTTGCCATTACTTTGTACAGCTTGCTTAGCATTGCATCTTATGTTAGGTCACTACAATATTTGGACCCTATTTTGTTTATGTAACCATTGTTCCCCAGTTTCTCTGCCTTACTGCCACCCCTTTCCCTTTTCTTCATTGTTTCCTCTTTTTGTTTCTGATCCATTTCTATACTAATTCGGCCAAAGAAGGTACTATCATTTGAGGATGCAAAACAAAGAGCGTGGCAGTGGAAAAAAGCAATTGAGATTCTTCAAAACCAGTGAAATTCCAATTGTGGTTTTGACGAAACATTCTTTGGTGACACAATATTCTAGAGGAATGGGAGAATCTTGAAACATCTGACAACTCAAAGGATTATTTATTTTTTGGAGATTCAAGTTCAAGATTCTGCTTCTTCAAAGTGCAACTCAAGCTCCCTTTTCTTTTTTCCTTATTACTTACAAATGAGACTGTAATGATTTCAAGTCTTCATTTCAACATTAGTAGGGAGCACATGATTGATTAAAATGTGCTTTACATTTCAAACCTCTAGTGACAATTTTATTTCCTTGAAATTTTACTGCAAAAAATGGCAGCCCCCTTCTGTAGCTTTTCATGCCAATCCGAATGAGATGTTACATGGCTTGGACCATGCTTCATGATGCATCTACATATGTGTGTGTGTTTCTTTTGATGTAGTCTGAATGTGGTATGAATCAGGACATTGTTCCAAGGTCTCTGTTGAATACATAAATAAAGAAAAAAAAAGGGAGATTTTCTCATTGTGATATATGGAGAATGATAAATATGCACTGCTTTATTTTTACTTTTGACAAAGAGATTGTTTCTTAGTTGCAAGATATACTTAAGTAATCTTACTGTTATAAGTCGTTCACCCTTCTCGCAATTGGATGAACAAACGGAAAATTTCCGCGTGGAAGTAATGAGTGATTGTCAGGGTTTCCCTTAGAAAAGATCCCTTATATAATGCCTTTTGAAGCTCATTAACCGGCTAGCTACAGAAGCATGATTGAGTTCATATCTACTGATATGATATCGCTGTGAACATGGTCACGGGGCAAGCGACTCCGGTTACATCTTGGATGCCGATTTTAAGTGGGAGTCATCATGTGAAAAAGGAGTGTCCTTGACTTTGACATGCATAAAAATGCTAGTTGTTTTCATTGGTCGCTGATATTCCTAAAGATGCATTCTGAGATTAACTATTACATTCAGAAAAAACTTACTTTACTTGCTCGTTTGGCCCGTGGTACCCTACTAAAGTGATAGGTATGCTACTTTTGTGAAAAGAAGTCAGCAACGAAATATAAAGTTAGGGTATAGTAGTAGCCGCCATTTTTGACCAACAAAGGCTATTTGTAGTAGCTTATCATCAACTGTTGAACACAACCATGGCTGCAAAACAAAGTGGAATATGCCTCCTGATGCAGGTTATCCTTTTGGTAGTTGGCCATGTCTCAGCTATTCCACCAAACAGGATAAAAGCTTTGAATGTTATCAAAGAAGTGAATCGCGAGGGGCCTTACCTGGGTCTTATAACGGTTTACCCCCCTGAAGAGGCAGCCTTCTTTGCAACTGGAGCCTTCAAGCCTTATCAGAAATACCCTCATGTGGATCTGTCAGGTTGGTGTGGTCTGATTGGACGTGAGAAATCTTGCTGTATTGTAAATTAAACTGATTGCTGATGTTGCAGGAAGACGGTTCAGAGTAGGAAAGGTGGAAGGAAAGAGAGTTATCTACGTGAGATGTGGGATTGGAATGGTTAGTAATGATTTTTCTCTCCTTTTATCAATAAACTTGGCTTGCTGCTTTGGCTATTTTTCTTTTCATTTTCAACATGAGAAATAGTAGGTTAAACCTTGCGAGGGCAGAAAGAGGATGAATGGTGGCTATCAATCGGCAGGCAGAGCAAAAAGAGGACTAGCATAACCAAGAAAACTTAAACGAGCAGCTTGTCCTATAGGACAGTCCAACTAAACTCTAGGTTGAAGCAATATGTAAATTCTAACAGAAGGCTTCAATTTAACGAAGACTCTTTCAAGGAGATACTTCCAAACGCAGAAACAAAATGGTTACTCCTGTTGTCCTTTGCTTCCACTTCTAGCTTACTGAACTTAGTTCATGGCTTGATTAGGTGAATGCAGCTGCAGCAACACAACAAATGTTGGATGTGTTTGGATGTAACAGGAATAGTCCATTTTGGCATCGCTGGCAATGTAAATAATTCCATGTCCATTGGAGACGTTACTGTTCCTAAACAGATTGCTCACACTGGCATTTGGGATTGGATGGTAAATTAACTAATAACTCTCCTTTCCTTCAAATACATCTCACTTTGCTCTGTTCTGTAACAAAGCTGTTCCAGCTTAGCTCTGTGGAATTTTTTCCCCACTTTTATTTTTTTATTTTTCCATTTGGTCATTGTCAGAATCCTAACGGGTCATTGCCCAGCAACGATATTGCTCGCATGGACTTTGGAAGCTACAACATACCCAAAAGAGATGGAATGAATCTTTTGGGACACATTGGATACAGTCACGAGCAATTCTTTTCTGAAATGGGAAAGCCTAATACTGCCACAGAAATGTTCTGGGCACAAATGAGTGAGCATTGGCTTCAAATTGCTGCTAGTTTGGAGGTCGAACATTAGTTGACTTCATTACTACTTTCCAATTGTGAAAGTTACCCACTTGGAAATCATAATTAATCAAAGCAATTGTTAGCAAAACTTTACTCAGAGATGAACAATTTTCCTTCAAATTAACTTCAATAATTTTAGTTAAAATCTTGATTATACTGCATTAGAGAATGGAATTGGAGAAGTGCGTGAACTCAAGTGTGTGCCTCCCACAAAAGCCGAAGCTAGTTGTTGGACTTGGGGGATCAACAGCCAACATTTTTGTGGATAATGCAGCTTACAGAGATTTTCTTCATCAAACTTTTGCAGTTTCATCAGTGGATACGGAAAGTGCTGCTGTAGTCATGGTAAAGCAAGTGTATTCCTTCTACTTATTTGCTGAGTAGTAGTTTTCTCTTCTGTTCTTTTACTCCTCATCTCTCATGTTGTTAATCAAACATTTAGCTCTTTTTAAGGTTTTAAATTGTGGATTGCGCTCAGACATTGCAATTGCAATTAATGCAGTACAGTTGTAAACAACTTACTGTTTCCTAGCAGCTTCTACTCAATATTGCAGTAAGAATTACAATTGTGAACCCCATTTAAAGTCTTGTCTCTTCCAAAAGGTTTGACTAGTAGCAGCTTTATTGCAAAAGAGGAATACAACTGATTCACAGCACTTGTGATTTCTTCAGACAAGCTTGTCAAATGGGTTCCCAGTGATCGTCATCCGAGGTCTATCGGACTTGGCTGGAGGACAGAAAGGAGAGAATGAGATTCAGATATTTGGACCCCTTGCAGCTCTCAATGCTGCTAAAGCCGTGGTCCAGTTTGTCAGGAATCTACCGGGAGACGCATCTCAAAACTAATGAAGCAACAAGAGGGCAAGTCTTTTATGATCTGTCACCAATAAACCAGCAGGAAAAATTATTGCTGGCGAATAAACTTTATGCATCTTGGCGTTTTTCTGTTAAAAAGTGAATTGAACAAAGCCGTGATGAATATTAAGTCTGTTATCTATCATCACACAGTTTAGCTTCTTTGTAAGTATTTTTTTTTCCCTGGTTCTACAATCAAGTGGTATCCTATGTCCAGATCAAGGTCAGTAGTCGACTTTATTCTATAAAAAGATGGGGAAATACACACACTTGACAAGGATTATTTGTTGGTATGTTTTCAAAATGAAATAATAACACCCTATATAGTTATAGGTAGTCGTCTTTTGATTAAAAAAAATGAAATTGAAGCTCAAGAAACAAGCTGAAGTCCATGCTGCTGGAGCATTATTCACCATGCCTCGAATTTAAGGAAGCAGCAGCAAGGCCCCTTTTTTTAGCGTTGCGGAGGTCAGTTACTTCGCGACGAAGAAAAGTGCCGCCTAGCTTTTGTTATAAGCCATCCGGGTATGATCAGATGTTCCTCAATCATGTATTTGATGTTTAAGATTTCAAAATTAATCCAAGTGATGGCATCTTTTATTTTGCAATCCCTAAGTTAAAGTTTGAATTTAAAAGTTAAATGAGCCTGCTTATGTAAGCCTTATGTATCAAATTTCAAAATTGAAATGATGTGTGTTTTTGAATCTTCTTATATTATATAATGAAGATGACGAGCTGACGAGTTTGAGCTTCATTTTTTATAATCCTCTGGGCTTTGTTCAGCTTTGCTTATCTAGTTCTAGCTTCTGCAATTTGAAACCAGCAAAGCTTCTGCCTTGCATTTATGTGCTTGAGTTTCTATCATACCAACAAAAACACATTAAAATCATTGTATCAATTGGATTTTGGATACGGAACTCAAGGGACTTTCTTGTTTAATTAACATCTAGACTATCATATATATGTGTGTGTGTGTGTGGCTTTTCCGTTCAAACTACTTAGAAAAGTAGTTCTCCATTGATTATTATAAAGGATTATTGGTCATCTTATTGTAAAAAAATTAAAAGATGACATTAAAAATAATTCATAAAAATATATTTTTTTAATAATTTTAAAATACAATCAAAATATTTTATTTTATTTTATAAAAAAGTTTACACTTTTTGTTAAAAAATAAAGATACTTAATATACAATCCAAAACAATTCTATCAATTTTCCAACACAGCAACTCCTACTTCCGACATCTTTGACAATGGCATCATATTTGAAACTAAATATGTAATGAAAGGGACTTGGGCTCGTCCTCTCCAAGCGCTATGCTCTTTAAGAGCTCTCTAGTTTCTTGCATCAGAGCAAGTTTTTTCCTCGTTGGCTCGTGAGTTTTCTTTTGCCCCGGCTGGCTGGAGCCCTTTGGCTTCTATTGTTGGAAGCTTTTCCCTCGTGTGTTTATCTCTTTTGGTCTCGGTGTGCCAGACCACCCACTGCGTATGGACGATGAGGTGATTGAAATAGATGAATCCACTCTTTCAGCTGAAGCTGGCATTCTTGGAAGCCTTTGGGCGGACAAACCGTTCAGCACTCAAGCCGTACTAGACACTATGAAACTAGCGTGAAAGGCAACAAAGACCATGGTGATGAAAGAATTGGATGACCACCTATCGAGATTTCATTTCTCAAACTTTCATGAGAAGCAGTTCATCGCCGATAATGCTCTGTGGACTTGCCTATGACTTGCCTCCGAATCCAATGTCGATGTCCACTACAGTAGCTTTAGGAAACAGAATCAGCACCTTTCTTGCAGTGGATAAACAAGGGATTGGAGGCTGGGACGTTTTCTCTGTTTGCGGGCTCTCTTTGATGTTCGCAATTGACAGAAATCAAGCAAAAGAATGGGAAAACGATGTGGATTAACTTCAAGTATGAGAAACTTCCTAATTTTTCTTTTTTCTGTGGCTGTCTAGGTCACATCAAGAAAGATTGTGAGTTGCTTGTAGAGGGTGCTAATGATCCACAGATTGAGCCTTCCCTGGTGATGGTTTATGAGCCTCCCAACCAAAAGAGTATGCCTCAAGACTAATTCCATGAGTGCCTGCCGAGGATATGAATCATCCATTAGCTAAAGAATGGTCATCGAAATAAGGCCTTGTCAACTGTTTCTTCGTTGACAGCAGCATCTTCAGCAAACTCCGATCAAGAGGCATTACAGAATCCCATGTTTCTTCCGATTCCTGAGGTTAAAATCACGGATGCAATGGTCAATCAGATTTACAGTTTACGTCTTAAGGATCGTAATATCCAGGATACAGACAACCTGTCAAAATTCGAAGAATTTCAAACGGATAGGCCTGCTGTCCTAGAGGGGACTGGATAGTCTTTTTTCTCCTCAATTTCAGTTGCCAAATAATTCGGTTTCCCGAACTGGCTCCCAAACGGATGGAGGGTAATCTCGGACGATTAATCAATCAATTTTGTGGTAACCGGTCTCTGGAGAGAATTTCAAACAAGGCTTGGAACAAAATTCTGAGCCAATCGAGGGTCTTCATCTGTATAAAATGGGAAAGGAAAATTCTGGTCTCCGATCCAATGAGCACTCCCTGTTACCAGCCCCAAATCAATCAAATCCTGATAGCACCGAGCTCTCGTCTTTCCTTGTTGTCCAGCCCAATATGCCCGCGAAATTGTCAACCCCAATGGTAAAAATTGTATCACGACAAACACGACAGATGGGTGCCTCTCACACTCGAAAATATGCAGTTTTGTAGTATCTAGCTTGGCAGCGGCAAATCATACCAAACTGGCAAGAGGAATAATTCATGTATTGTTGTACCAATGCTTTCATGCCAAACTACTTTATAGGCAGTGAATGTATGGCTGCCCTGTCCATGAGCAATGAATCTCCGAGTTTGGAATTACCGTAAGCTTAGAACCCACATGCAGTTAGCAGATTAAAGAAGTTCTGGCATCATCTTCAAGTTCCCACCATCATGTTCTCGATGGAAACCAAATTGAATGCTTATGAGTTTGAAACATAGAAACAACAATTGCTTTGTGAGCATGTTTCTTTTTTTGTGGACTGCATTGTTGAACGAGGAGATGAGAAAAAAATCTCAGGATTTATTATCATTTAAATCAGAGGTTTTAATTACTGAAAATAAAAAAAAAAGTTAAGAAAAAGAAAATAGTAAAAATAGTAGAAGTAAGAACCAAAACAAATCATAATCTAAGTACAAGAATGTCCAGTGTCATTATTGTGGGAAGATGGGTCACATTCAGAAAAAATGTTACAAGTGAAAGAGAGAAAATAAAGATGATAGTAATAGGCACGAGAAAAAGAATGTGAGTAATGATTGTATTACTATTACATCTATTTCTGGTACTGGTGACCTCATTATTGTTTGTGATGAGGATGTGATTAATTTAACATTTCATGAGACTGATTGGGTTATAGATAATGGTGCTTTTCTTCATGGTACTTTAAGAATAGAATTCTTCATAATATATACTCCTGGTGATTTTGGAGTTTTGAAGATAGGTAATAACAACTTAGCACAGGTCATTGACATTGGTGATATTTGCTTAAAGACTGGCAATAGAGCACAGCTGACATTAAGGGATGTTAGACATGTCTCTGATATCTATTTGCATTTGATTTCAATGGGAAAACTAGATGATGAAGGTTTTTGCAGTACCTTCAGTGATGGCCAGTGGAAGCTTACCAAAGGCTCCTTAATTGTGGCACGAGGTAAGAAATACTCCAGTTTATATTTCATGCAAGTTGTTATCTTCAAAGATGTTATAAATGCAGCAGAAAATGATAATTCCATTGAATTATGACATAAGCAGCTCAGTCACATGAGTGAAAAGGGGATGGATTGTTTGGCAAGAAAGAACCAACTTCCAGACATAAAGAGTGCAGTTTTAAAGAAGTGTCCTCATTGTTTTGTTAGGAAACAAAATAAAGTTACATTTAAGAGTCACTCACTTTCAAGGAAATCAGAGTTGTTTGAATTGGTGCATTCTGATGTATGTGGCCCTTTGAAGGTACGCTTACTTGGTGGTACTCTTTATTTTGTGACTTTATTGATGATCACTCAAGGAAGCTTTGGGTTTATGTGTTGAAGACTAAAGATCAAGTCTTTGATGTATTTAAACAATTTCAGGCCTTTGTTGAGAGACAGACTGGTAAGAAGTTGAAATGTGTCTGCACTGATAATGGTGGTGAGTATAGTGGTCCATTTGATGAATACTGCAGAAAGTATGAGATTAGACATTAGAGGACACCTCCCAAGACACCACAGTTAAATGGTTTAGCAGAAAGGATGAACAGAACGTTGATTGAGAAGGTTAGATGTCTTCTCTCATATGCAAAATTACCTAGATCCTTTTGGGGTGAAGCCTTGAATACAGTGACACATGTAATTAATCTGTCTCCTAGTGCTCCGCTACAAGGTGATGTTCCGGACAAAGTTTGGTTTGGTAAGGAAGTCTCTTATGACCATTTACGAGTCTTTGGCTGTAAGGCTTTTGTTCATGTCCCTAAAGATGATAGAGGGAAGTTAGATGTGAAGACTCGGCAGTGTATCTTTCTTGGTTATGGTGAAGAAGACTTCAGGTACCGTTTATATGATCCGGTTGAGAAAAAGTTTGTAAGAAGTAGAGATGTTGTGTTTGTTGAGGATCAAAACATTGAATACATCGAAAAGTCAACTCCTCAGGTTAATGATAATCCTGCTGATATTATTCCATTTCCTCAGATATCTCTAAGTGATCCTGATGTTCATGGTGATATTCAAGAACGTGATGAGAATGTTCAATAGGATCATAATATGCAGGGTGTAGGTGATATTGATGCTCCAATAGAAGATCATCCGCACATACCTTCACCTCCATTTCAGCCACGAAGGTCCAATAGAATTCCAGTGCCTTCTGCTCGGTACTCTCCTGATGAGTTTGTGATGTTAACTGATGGGGGAGAACTTGAGTGCTATAGAGAAGCAGTTGAAAGTGAGCACGGGCAGCACTGGATCGATGCTATGACAGATAAGATGAAATCCTTATATGATAACTTTGCTTATGAGTTAGTAAAGTTAACTAAAGGTAAAAGGGTTTTGAAGAATCGGTGGATTTACAAAATAAAGTAAGAATAAAATGCTTTACGTCCACGATATAAAGCCAGATTGGTTGTCAAAGGATTCAGTCAGAAACAAGGTGTCGACTTTGAAGAGATCTTCTCACCAGTGGTAAAATGTCTTCCATTCGAGTTATGTTGAATTTGGCTGCTAGTCATGACTTAGAGATTAAGCAGATGGATGTGAAAACAGCTTTTCTCCATGGTGACTTGGAAGAAGAAATTTATATGGAACAATCACAGGGATTTGAGGTGAAAGGAAAAGAGGATTATGTGTACAAGTTGGAGAAAAGCTTGTATGGCATAAAACAAGCTTCGAGACAATGGTATAAGAAGTTTAAGTCTGTTATAGGGGAGCAAGGCTATAAAAAAACTACTTCTGATCATTATGTTTTTGTTCTGAGATTTACTGATGATGATTTTATCATTTTACTACTTTATGTTGATGATATGCTTATTATTGGTCGTAATGCTTCTAGAATTAACAAGTTGAAGTAAGAGTTAAGCAAGTCCTTTGCCATGAAGGAGTTAGGACCAGTAAAGAAGATCATCGGTATGTCAATCACTCGGGATAGGAAAAGGAAAAGGTTGTACCTGTCCCAGAAGTAGTACATTGAAAAGGTATTTTAGAGGTTTAACATGGATAAGGCTAAAGTGGTAGGTACTCCTCTTGCTACACACTTTAAATTATCTATTAACCAATGTCTTTCCACAGAGAAAGAGAAGAAAGAGATGCAAAGAGTTCCATTTGCATCAGCCATAGGCAGTTTGATGTATGCAACGGTATGCACGAGACCTGATATAGCTCATGCAGTTAGCATAGTTATTCAGTTCCTTTCAAATCCCGGTAAAAAGCATTGGGATGCAGTGAAGTGGATAATGAGATATTTACAAGGCTCCACTGATTTGAGACTTTGTTTTGGGAGTGATAAGTTTATCCTTACTAGATTCACAGATTCAGATATGACAAGTAACATTGACTCCAGAAAATCTACTTCAGGTTATATGATTACTCTTGCAGGGGGAGTAGTGAGTTGGCAATCTTGATTGCAGAAGTGTGTTGCATTGTCTACTACAGAGGCAGAATTTATTGCAATAACTGAAGCGTCTAAAGAGTTGTTTTGGATGAAAAGGTTTATAAAGGAATTTGGTTTTCAACAATCAAATTATGTGTTGTATTGTGATAGCCAGAGTGCCATCCATTTTGTTAAGAATCCAACTTTTCATACCAAGTCAAAACATATTGACGTGTGGTATCATTGGATACGGGATGTTCTTGACACTTGAAAAAATTCACACAGATAATAATGTTACTGATATGATGACAAAAGCATTATCAAGATAGAAATTTGAGTTGTATTGTACATTGACTGGGATGGCCAATATTTTCACATAGTCGGGAGGGGGAGAATTGTTGGGTTTATTGGTTTCTTCTTATGTGGATATATAACCCAAATGTTTTTAAGGTCATAACCTAAAAAAATTATTAAAATGGGTATAAATACCCCTTTGGCTGAAAAAACAAAAGTAGGGAGAAACCTAAAAGAAGAGGTGAGAGCTATTGGCGGGGCGAAAAAGAAAAATAGGGCGGCCCCGAGAAAAAAAAAAAAGGTTGCCGAAAGAGAGAGAAAAAGAAGGAGGCCGTAGAAAGAGAAAAATTAAAGGTAGTATTCTTTGATCTTACGTTTGGAAAGAATATTGGTATTCGATCAGCTTAAAACTTAGATGGTTGATAGAGAGCATTTGGTTCTTATTTCTGAACGGTAGAGATTGGGTTTCGAGCACTGTAAGTCCTGCTTCTCTTCAGTTTTTGTAGGTCTATACTCTGGACAATTTTTTGTGTGCAGAATTAGTCAACCATGTAATTGGAAAATTGTTTGTGGTCTGATCGAGCTGATTTTTGGTCAGTAGTTGGAGGACACAGATTTTTATTGTAGACGGTTGGATTGGGTTTCTGTGAACTGCAAGGGCAGGTTTTCCATTCGAACCGAAGCCTCTCAATTTTAGTAACTCTTTGCTCTCTCATCTGTGGCAGAATTGGTAAACCGTATGAATGATTATTGACCCATGGTCTAATTGAGCTGAAATTTGGATAGCTGGTAAGGGACATCTGGGGGTTCATCTTGAACTGTTGGATTACTGCCTTGAGGTCTACTTGTTGAGTTGTAGTTGACAGCACGTAGTTGGTCTATTTTGCTTAACTCATTAGTCTCTTGTTGAATCCAAATTGAATTTTGTTCAATTTGTTTGATGTAATTGAGGTTGTGTACCTCTATTGTACTCACTTGATTATAGTGGAATTGACCTCTAGTTCAGAGTGTCCGTGGTTTTTCTCCTTTTTGTTTTGAAGGGGTTTTCCACATAAAATTGATGTGTTCTCTTGTGTGGTTTATTTGCATTGCCATTTTGTTATTCAATCATCTCCTCATAGGTTCAAGCAGGCGGGAGAAGTTTCTTGGGCTACTTATACTCCGTTGCGCCCCTTCTCCCATCAGAGATACACCAACTAGGCTCTGATACCACTCTGATGGGAAAAGGGGTGCAACGGAGTATAAGTAGCCCAAGAAACTTCTCCTGCTTGCTTGAACCTATGAGGAGATGATTAAATAACAAAAAATGGCAATGCAAATAAACCACACAAGAGAACACACCAATTTTACGTGGAAAACTCCTTCAAAACAAAAAGGGAAAAAACTACGGACACTCCGAACCAGAGGTCAACTTCACTATAATCAAGTGAGTACAATAGAGGTGCACAACCTCAATTACATCAAACAAATTGAACAAAATTCAATTTGGATTGAACGAGAGACTAATGAGTTAAGTAAGATAGGCTAACTACGTGCTGTCAACTAGAATTCAACAAATAGACCTCAAGGTAGTAATCCAACCGTTCAAGATGAACCCCCAGATATCCCCTACTAGTTGTCCAAATTTCAACTTAATCGAACAATGGGTCAATAATCATTCATATGATTTACCAATTCTGCCATAGATGAGAGAGCAGAGAGTTATCAGAATTAAGAGGCTTCGGTTTAAATAGAAAACCTGCCCTTACAATTCACAAAAACCCAATCCAACCGTCCACAAAGAAGACGTATGTGTCCTCCAACTACTGACCAAAAACCAACTCGATCGGATCACAAACAATCTTCTAATTATACAGTTGACCAATTCTGTACATAAAAAATTATCTAAAGTATAGACCTATAAAAATTGAAGAGAAATAGGACTTATAATACTTAAAACCTAATTTTTACGGTTCAAAAATAAAAATCAAATTCCCTTTATCAACCATCCAAATTTTAAATTTATCGAAGTTCAGTATCCTTTTTAAACGTAAAATCAAAGAATATTATCTTTAATTTTTCTCTTTACGCGACTTTCTTTCTTTCTCTCTTCCTCTCGACAGCTTTTTTTTTTTTTTTTTTGTTGTCGCGACCGCCCTATTTTTTCTTTTTCGCCTCGCTACGCCTCTCACCTCTTCTTTTAAGTTTCTCCCTCCTTTTGTTTTTTCGGTCAAAGGTTATTTATACCATTTTAATAATTTTTTTAAGTTATAATTTCAAAAATATTTAGGTTATATATGCGCGTAGAGTAGGAAGGGACTAATAAATGCATAGATTCTGGAAGAAGCCAGGTGGCGGTCTTGGCTTGCCATGAAAAGATTCTATGGCGGTGTCTTTACAGACAACTTCTCCACGTCATATTGATGTGGCTATTTCTAATGGTACTCGGGAACCTAATTGGCACCTTACCGTGATATATGGTTGGTCAGAGGATGATCGAGCTCGCATGGGACATAATGAGGGTGCTCAAGGGACGTTAACATCTTCCATGGTTGTGTGCTGGAGATTCAACGAAATCATGTTTTCCTATGAAAAACAAGAGGAAGATGGCCACTGAGAAGTGAATTTTATGAATGCCTTCAAACTACCTATGGAAGAATGTTGTCTGAATAACCTCGGTTTCAATGGATTTGAATTCACTTGGACAAAATGGACGAGCAAACACTGAAAATGTCTAAGAGAGGCTTGATCGTGGTTTTGCATTTTTGGAGCTACTCAATTTATTCCCCCACACAAAGGTTTTTCACGTCCCTCGATTTGGCTCGGCTAAGATCACAATCCTTCAGAAATTAAATTGGCATCTCTTCCAAATATTTTGGTCTCAAATTCCAGAAACTTTTTCGTTTTGAGAGTCTGTGGCTGCACGAGCTGTCTTGGGCAGAAGCAAATCCCTCTTAAAAACACGAAGAATAAAAGCTTGTAGTTATTGTTGAAGATCAAATTGAGATTGTTTGCTGGAAGTGGAAGCAACTTGGACATGAGTAGGTGCCAAAGTCTGGAAAAACTAATTCTAGCCGCAGCCATATTGGGTTCTTCAATGCTTATATGGTTTCTTGTACATTCTTCCACATTTTTCAGTTCATAGAAGATGTACTGACAGAAAATTTAAGTGCCAAATTGTTTAGGTAAGTTTCTTTGATCAATTAATAATAGACTCGCTGTATGTGTTCCTAAATATTACCTGACGGAAATTGTTTCCCTGTGCTTTGAGTGATTAAAAAGTAGGGTATCTAGGAATGCTTGACATAGATGATGATGATGAATTCTTACATTCTCTCATAATGTCCTTTAGGTTCAAAATTTTGCAATTATTGTCTCCCTACCATTCATATTTCATTTCTCATATTCAAAACCTAGCTTTGCCTGTAGAGATGCAAATAGCAACTTAGAAAGAAAAGCTTCAAACAATGAGGATAAAAAAACTGAAATATGGTTAATGTTGGCTAAATAGATTTGTAAGAGTACTCAAAGAAGAGTTTGGAAATTCAATATTACTAGCTAATCTAGGAAATCCCTCTAAAAATTTGCTTCTGTTCTTATCTCCTGAACCATCTGCAACATATATTCAACTAAGAGCTACCAAAATATTAATAGTAGAACATTCATGCATCTCTTGGCAAGGGCCCTGGCAAATTTCCCAACATGCTACGCATATGCATACAATTGTGCACTTGTGCATCGAATGTCTTGTGCTTAACTATACACAAAAAGGGAAACTACAAGCGTCATATTATGAACTACAAATGAATTCTCAGAGTCTTCACCGTATAATCTGACATGTGTTCTGCCAACAATGGGTACTCAAGACTCCTTTCTAAGGATTATATAGAGGCTCCAGGTACTGCAGACCAGTCAAACACATGGTGTGATCAAAATTTCAGGAACTTGTTCAGGACATAGGATGCCATGTGCCTTAAGGGACAGAGCCTCAGAATATACACTTTCCTTTATCATTGGCCATGATTCTCCATTATGGAAGTGTCTGCATCAAAACAATACCAAATTAGATCAATTACACTGCAATTTTAAGAGCATTCTCAAAGGAGCTGAATCGATTTCTATTATTAACAGAAGAACATAAGGTCTTATATGAATGGAAATCATATATTTCTATGGCCAGTCATAATTCTCCTAAATCTATATTGGAAGTCTCCAAAGACGTTTCAATCTCTTATACCTTTTCATTACCTATATAGAAAGCAGTTACAATGTCATAGGGATCACAACACCATATACCTCATTTGCTGCTCATAAAATGGAAAACCCAGGTCATTGACCTGCTTGATGACAGGACAGCCAACTGGATCACCAACAATATAGTCAAAATTGAGATTCCGTTTGCCAACTTCTTTTTGGAATGTGGCTGAGGAGGTGAAGTGGATTGATTTCACAAAACTTGCTACCATCACCTGTAACAGTTTTAATCATCTCTCTCTCTTTTTTTTTTTTTTTTTTTTTTGTTTTAGCTCTTTGTTAGAATTTTGTAACAGGCCATACCGGCCTCACTATACACTTTGGAAATTGCTGTGATCCTGGGGTATCCAAATTCAAAAATCATATCACATGCTCTAGATTGTTCATCAACTGTAGGGCTTCACTTGGTGCATTTTTTTTTTTTTTTTATTAATTTTTGGCTTAATCAATGTTACAAATTGTGAGGCAATTGAATTTATTGATGTTGTGGATTTACAGTCGAATGCTTAAGTAAAGCCTGTACAATGCAGAAACTCCATACCATTTAAGCTATTGCACGTTTTCTAGTCGACTCTGTTTTTTTTTTTTTGTTTGCCGTTTTCCAGTCTTTCCTTTCTCTGCTTTTATTTATATATTTATTTATTTCCTGAAATTCACTTATATTTATGTCTAGCAGTCCTGTTTCTTTGCCAGTAGTCGCTGAAGTACATTATAATGCTATGAAGCTCATGGTTAGTGTTGAATTACATTGGTAGTTTTGAATCAGATATTTCTTTTCACTGATTGTGTCTGCCTTATAATTTCGCTTATTATCGAGAGATTTTCTTGTCTTGAATTCCATCGTATCTTTTTCTCTTTGGATTCACGCTTCTATTGTAT
Organism: Rhizophora apiculata; assembly: GCA_037832385.1. Taxonomy (NCBI): domain Eukaryota; kingdom Viridiplantae; phylum Streptophyta; class Magnoliopsida; order Malpighiales; family Rhizophoraceae; genus Rhizophora; species Rhizophora apiculata. The sequence continues at coordinate 2,076,992 of CM075426.1, read as the reverse complement.
GTTAAACTGCCTGGCACGTTGACATTGGCCAGTTGATGCTACTGAGTGCCCAGGGCTTGAAGAAATTGTTCTGTTCATTGCTAAGGCAATTTAGTCCCCTTTTTTTGACAATGTTCAACGAAATGAATATGGATTCTACTACAAGAATGACAATCATTGGATGATGATGGATGGGAGTCATGGTTAAGTAGGTCATGTATCAGTAACTGCACTTAAAAAGAAGTACAAATGTGTAGCATTGACCATAGTTCCCACACTCAATGGGAAAAGGAAGGGCCCAATCCAGAATCCAGCTATAAACTATAGGGTTCTTAATTGATTGACTTCCTCTTATTCCAAGGCTCATAATTTTTGCCATAAAATGGTGACTTTTTTTAAACATTCTGAAATTTGTGGATATGAATATGCTTATTTTTGTAGGCAGTGAGCTACCTTGTGATATAAGATATTTTATGAAGAAAATGGGAAGTACTTCTCCAATGTTGTGATGGTTTCTTATTCAGTTTATCACCTGATTCCAAGAATACCTTTTACCATGTGGTGTCCGTGGCAATGCTTGCAAACTTCAACCTAGTCTGGACTAAATAACTTGAAGTAGGATTGCATGTTTGGATCCAGTTGAGATGGATTCGCGTAAAAATCACTGGTGGTTTTATACATATTCAGCTGCTCTTGTCATCACAATTGCAATGCAAAATGTTTTGCGTACAATAACCATGCATGGGGTATAGCAGGAGATAAATTTTATATACACACATATGCCCTTGGATATTATCATTCCCTGTATTCATACGACTGATTTATCCGCTATTTCAGAGCTTCCACATCATATGGTTGTTGGAATGCCTGCTTTGTCCCTTACAATGGTGAGGCATGCATTAAATATATGAATGTGCAAGATTTATTCTTGGGTTTTCTCCTCTCTCCTGTGAGAAGCCAGAGTTTCATTGCAATTTTGCAGAGTCAAGGCAATGTGGCAAAATGGAGGAAGAAAGAAGGAGATAAGGTAGTATATAAACAAAATTTGGCTTAAACAGGGGCTTTTGAGTTCAAAGATGTCCATGTTGATATATAATCCCAAAATTGTTTTTGAAATAAATCCTTTCCCATGACTGACTGGAGACAGCCTGTGTTCTTACTTCTGGGCTGTTGAACTTGTTTGACAGATAGAAGTGGGGGAGATACTGTGCGAAATAGAAACAGATAAAGCAAGCAACAACTTGAGTTTGAAAGTCTCGAAGAAGGGTAAATACCTTGGCTTTTATGTCATTATTCTGCTTCTTTGTCTTGTTAAATCATATGACCCCCCCCCCCCTACCCATAAAGCTGGATGGTACGATGGTTCTCTCCTTGGGGGATATTATGCTGCCATTTGGATAAGTTCCGACTTCTTTGCTCATTTAACAATATAATTGCGGCCAGCCAAAGTTAATAAATATGTAACGGAAAAAAAGGGAAAACGTGCAAAGAAAATGTTTTAATTAAACTGATTTCTAAATGCGAAACCACTAATCTCATCTCTCTAAAAAGAGATGTGCATCTTAAAGATTTGGACTGGTTTTTGGTATAAATGGAAATCATTTAGATATGATGATGTGTAGCTAACTAAGCTAACTACTATTGACGTAGGGTGGAAGTGGGTCACACGTGGACGGATTAATGCTCAAATAACAAAAGAAGATCAATTGAGGGTTTTTGCCTCATCCCCCCCATCCCCCCTCCCCCGACCACCCAAATAAAATTGTACAAATATATCATGCAAGGAAATTATGTAGGCACTCTAAGTCTCTTTTTCCTTACATTTAAAAAAAAAAGAAGAAGTAGTTATTTGAGTTGAAATGAAAGTAAAAGTTTGATAATTTGATTGCTATAAATTATATTTCAATGATCCAATGGAAACTATAGCGCTCATGTGGATGATGAACAACGCAATCTACCTAGTTTTAGTAACATTAAGAATCTCACAAGCTACTTGGGGAAATCAATTACCAAACAAACCCTAGGATAACAAGATCTGAGGGAGAGGGTTATCAAATTTTGGAATTTTCTTTGTCAAAAATATGGTAGATAGAGTTAGTACCCTCACAATCCTGCCAAGAAAGACTCTGTTGGTCACACCGCACAATGGACTAGGTCACTACACTAAACCATGAAGGAGCAAACTCTATGGCACCAAGTAAGGATCATTAATCACTCCCACAACTGTGTAGAGTTAAATGTATATTTAATTGGACCAAACACCTTAATGAGGACTCGAATCCATGATTTTTTCATAAAACGATCGATCCTCTAACCACTAGATCACACCAATTGGTGGTCTTTCTAATCCTTCTAAAGCCGTGTAGATATGAACGATCCAGTATATCTGTTTCAAATGTTTTCAACCTAATGGCAAGATTTCCCATAGCAAAACAAAATAAAGACCACACATAACAAAGGGTATACAGTAAGTTTCTGGTTGTCCTCTAGAAGATCTCCAATTGCTTGCCAAATCAATTCCCTATTGACATTCCATGCTGACATCCTTGAAAGCAAGTGGCTCGTACCACTGGGGACCAAATCCAGCAGCTTTCCTCGCTTCGTCATTGAAGGGGGGCTTCAATGGTCCTCTAAAGTGTCTCCTCACTAAAGCATGGAACTTCTTAATTATCTCTTCATTTTCTTCCACCGTTACCTCATCTTCTTCCTCTCCACTTTCTCCAGGTAACAAGCTTTCTCTACCCACAGCAGGACTTCTAGTCCGCAGGCATAGAGATTTAAACCACGTTATTCCAGCAGCACAATGGGTAATCTCCTCTGGGTAAATCCCTCTCTAGTAAATCAGCTGTGTCATTGTCACCTCCATTGTGGAACCGAGAGATAGTTGTTGGCATTACATCAAGTCCTCTTGCCTGCATTTCACTTGGTCTCAGTTCACTAAACTATAGAAATGAATAGGTGTGAAAAAAAATATAAAGGTAATTCGAGATTTTCCTCAAAAGCTTGAACCGATCCATTGCATTCTCCATATGATTTCAATAGTTTCATCATCTTGAACAATGAGTAATGTTAGGGACATTAAGAATCTCACTAAGACCTTTTACTGGGTGAAATGGACGAAAAATTTTCATACTTTTACGCCGATGAGTGAAATTTCAGTATCACATGTGAGGATTCAAGATGTGAAAGCATACGATATGTCAAGCCATTATCCATCAAAGCTAGCAGGGCCTCTCTAAGGCTCTGATTGGGGATGTCAATAACAAAGATGTAGCAAAACAATTTTGCTGTAAAGCTAAGTGAAAGCATCCGATATGTCAAATGTAACTCACACATGCTGGTGCGTCCTTTACTTGGCCCTAAAATGATATTAGGCCGGTGGATCATGATTGACAGCATAGTGGTGTTAAATCAATTCTGGAAAAACCCAGAAAATTAGTTACGAGACGCACCTCATGAATGCAGTGCCCTATTGCCAAACGTGCCAACAGGTCGTTGGATGTGACGATGGCTGAGTCCCAGAGGCCGTCATGAGCTGGTAATGCTCCCATAAGAAGACCCCAGTTCCTCCAGCCGTTTAGCAAGTAGAGTGAAATGCCTTCCCTCATCTTGGGCGACCTTTACAAAATCTGTAAAGAACTCTCTTGGCATAGCCTCTTGCTTACCAATCCGAGCAATTATATCCTACAACAAGAAAAGAATGACAAAAAGAAGAGCAAGCAATTCTATTAAAAAGAACAAATGTGGGGTTTTGTTGGGGGGGGGGGGGTGGTGGTACCCAAGACAAGTCAATAGCCCAACTTTCAGTGTGGACAAGGCTGTAGACAATGGCCTGCCTGCTCTGCAAGCTACCCGCTTTCCCCAGCTTTGGCATTAAACTTGGTGACACCAACTTAACCTGCATTTGCCATTTTTCAAAAAGGAATTTTTGGGTTCTCAGTTTTTGATCGAACACTTTGATTGCAATGCAAACGAAGAACAGAAAATAAATGAATTATGAGAAAAAGAATAAAGAACTAAGAGAGTCAAAGTTTATTATTACGTTGGTGAGCCTTGCGGGGCGATCTGGGACGAGGAAGTCCAGAGAAGGGTCGTAGGGCAGAGCAAAGCCACCTTGCAGCCATTTGGAAGCAATGGAGTCGCCAAGCCTGGCCTTTCCATATGGGTCTGCCGTGTTAAGCACTCTTATCGCCGCTTCCACCAGTGTCCTCTCGCTTCCTGATTCTTCTTCAACTGCCTTCATCCCCTCTTTCTCTCGCTCTTATTCTTTCGGCACTTGCGTTTCTGTGGTAATATTGTTAATTAAAAATATTTTAATTTTTTTTATTAATTTCATTGTAAGACTCTTTAAAAAAATATCTCTAAATTAAAATATTTCTTAATGTAAATGAATAATTTTAAAAAACATATAAAAATTTATTTAATTAAAAATTATTATAACATAAAAAATAATTTTAAATTTAATTTTATTTTTAATTAAAGTCTAAATATTTTTTCAAGTTTTTAATTGAGAATTTGTATTTTTTTTTTCTTAAATTAAAAAGATTTTTAAAAGAAAAGGAGTTTGATTGTTGACCTAACTGCATATGTATCCTTTGTTAAAAAACAATAGATACAATTCCCCTTCACAAAAGTGAGAGCTGAAAGCCAGAACACCAAAAATGAAAGAGCGATAGACTCTATAGCCGTGGGAAGTGGAGGACGGGATGTGGCGGCACTAATGAATTATCAAAAAATCTATCCTTCAAAGAATAAAAAAAAACAATGAATTATCAGATTTTGCGATACGCATATATGTTATTTAAAAAAGGAAATAAATAAATAACTAATGTCCTTTGAGAAATCGGTGCCAGTCTAGCACATTCGAGAAGCCACAAATCAACGCTTTGGACACCTACCTACGCAAAACGCGTTGGTGCACATTTCCTTTTCTCCAGACCGAGCTCCTAAAAACATAAGAAAGCTTTGTTAGTGCTGATCATACGCAACTTGCTAGAGAAAGCTTTGCAATTCTTATGTTTAAGTGGAATTTGTAGACAGGCATACATGAATGTGTTCTCCCACATGCCTGTCCACAAATTCCACTTACACACGCCCATCAATGTTTTGTTTTGATCGTGTATGTACAACCCTGGGGATTCATTATGTGGAACTGAACCATTGAAATAATGTCAAATATGGAAGAATAGCCCCTTTGGGTTAATTAGTTGCATTTAATTGTTTCTATAAATGGGAGTTCTAGTTTTAATTGGCAACAGTGTCTGTTGCTCGCCGCTGTATGGATCTAGCGTTCCCGCCGAGGTGAGTCCAAGAGTTCCCCGCTCGGCTTCTTCATCAAAATCCTCGAAGAAATTCTAAATTGGTTTAGAGGGTATTCGAGGTTTACTCGAATTCTAAACTGAAATGTGCGAGTAAAGACGTGGTCCTCTCGGGACTCTGCTCAATCAAATTTGGGACGAAAGCAGCCTTGGCATGATGGTGGCTTGTAGGCTTGAAGTGTGTGTTATATGTCGAGATGATTTAGTTTAAGTGATTATTGGTAAATCTTGTTACAGCTGTCAAATGGGATGATGAGCATCAATCACCAGTTGAAAGAGGGGAATCATTAGGAGGTTGTGTTTTGCTCATGGCAATTGTAGCACTTTAAAAGACATTTTTATTATCACTTAGTGAAGGTAGACACGACTACCACTGGATTACTCACCAATGACCCTGCTCAATTACCAGATGAAGTTTGTTGTATGCGCTTAATACATCTAGGACCGGTATGTATCTACATCAAATTATTAATTGCTATTTGAAAATTTTTAAAACCCTATCTTACCAAGATCAGAGTAAAATTAATTAAATCATCGTTAACAGTTGTATCAAAAGTAATTGATTGTTGTTTAATCGAGAATTTATCTTTCTTTTGTATTTTGTGTTAAATCTGTGAGACGGCACTGGCGCCGTCGCGTATATAAACTCTACTCTTCATTTTGTTAGATGGAATGCATTTAAAAGTTGCGGCTAGAGTTGGAAACTTTGGCTCATGTGTTTTTCGGGGTGATCCATAGGTACACCGCACATGGCCTGCAAGGTTAAGAAGCATTTGCATATGTGGCCTGTGGGTAGGCCTACTCATGGATGTACTCTATCTACTATATCTATAAAGAGTAACAGACGGGAAGATCGTATAATGCCAGTCAAAAGATATCCGTGTGCTAGCGATTAACTACATCTATTAATTTTACTGGGAAAAAACACCGTCATCTAATGCATAATATTTCAGACCTGAAATGGGAGAGAGAAGAATTAAAATTCGGACCTGAAATTAGATATTCAAAGAGAAAAATGCCCAAAAATAAAAAAAATAAAAAAAAAAAACAAAGAAAAAGAAAAGCCTTTGACACAAGGCCTTTGTACTTTCACTTCCGTTTTCCTCTTAGCAATGACAAACAACCAAATAACAAGACCCAAATTCAAAACCATTACCAGGCCATAAGCTAAATAGAAAAAGAAAGGAGCTTCTTTATTAACCACAAAATTTTATGTTATTTGAATGTTGATGTACATTTATGGCGAGAGAAACCAAAAAATAAAAAAAAGGTCTAATATAGAACTTCTGGGAGCAGACACCCAAAGCAATACAGGGAAAATTGAATGGCACGACCTGAGAACACCACTTGACCCTTCTTAGCGTACCTCAGTCCCACATATCACTTCAGACATTCACGCTCAGTTCTCCAGTAAGGTAAAGACTATTGTAAGGTATGTTTTACGGCTAACTCTATATCCTTCTGTACCCGCATTCCCGAGCCCCGCCAAAATAAAGGGCCCATCTCAATGTACCACCCCTACAATTGCATGGCTTGAGAGCCTCAATAAATCTCAAATGCCACTTGACAAGCTTTAAAGTTTATCTAATCCTTCCCTCCACAGAACGAGAGTGCTAGAGTATCAGGACTATTATGTTAAAATTTGAAGCATATACCCCATGTTTATGATGAGTGTCCATGAGAGTCTTTATTCTGTCTTGAAATAACCATCATAAATAGAAAGACTATCAATTGCATCAAAGTTTGCCCTTACCCCAACAAATTGACTGCTCAGTTGGGCACACGAAGCATCTGGCCATCTGCAACCTCCATCTCGTGTGCGTAAGGGGCATAATGTTTCACAAACTTGACTAAATGGATTATCAGAAACATCATCATCTGCCACAACGCTGACGACAACAGAGAGATCTGGCTTCTCATCATGCTGAATGGTGCAATCAGACTCTCTTTGTGAAGTAGAGTATTTTTGAGAAGTTTCCTTGGGGATGCTTTCAATATCCACAGTTGTATCACCAGAACTGTTAAAATGAACATTGCAGCCCAATGACCGGATGGCCCTCTTTATTGCTGTGTTTTCTTTGTTGGTCCTCTTGACTAAGGCCAAAGCAGAGCTACTGAGCTGTTTCTCATTCCTCAAGTCTGCAGATAATGACTCCATGGCAATTGCGATTTCTTTAGCTTTTCTTTCCGCCACCTCTCTTGCCTGTTAGAATTTTGATACATACAAAAACATGGGAAAAGCAAAACGGTGTGAAAAGCAAAAACTCCTATAATAGCCCATTGTAGTAATTTGTTTAAACAAACAAAGAAAAACAGAGTCTGTCTAAGGTAAGAAATCTGCTAATTGGTCAATGAAAAACTCAATCTAAGGAGGCAACAGAGAAAGGGGAAAAGAAACTCAAGTGTTAGAAAAAGGCAAATGACAGTCCACATACAAAACAATATTTGAATTCTTGTGAAGAACCACAGCCAATATTTGAATTCTAGTGAAGAACCACAGCTTCTCACTGACCACGAAAAAGTGAATACTGAATAGGGCTCAATGACCATAATTAATCATCGTCTGAACAGGAAACCTCCTGTGTAGCAGCAGGAAAACAAAAGTAGAGATTTTTTACCCTCTGTAGTTCGAAGAACTTCATGGACAGGTTCCTGCATCGATCTTCTAGTTCCCCAGCAGGGGCTTCTGATGGACAAGCCCATCGAAGATGGAACTGGGGCCATAGGGTTGGGGCTAAAGCTGCTGCTGGAGGCAACAATGGCCCATCGTGTTTTAATGGGTCATAGAAGAAATTATAGTGCACATGAGACTTTCCCTCTGAAGATCGCAAATCAGCCAGATAAGCCCACAAGCATCCACAAACTTCAGAAACCTCAGCTTGCTGCCGCTCCTTTTCACTGAAATTGACAATAAGCACTCAGAAACAGATGCTTCACCACAACTGGAACTTTGCATAGTTCAATTTCTTTTTTGTGTTTGCCATTTTAAGTTCTACTTAGCAACACAAAAGGCTATTAACCACTGCTAGTCCAGCACAAACAAAACACATGGAAAGCATCACAGATACAAACATAAGAGTCACCGGTAGACTCTTTATGCAGCCTAAACAGAAACAAGCAGCTAGTCCAGCCTAAAGAAACATACTACAAGATTATTTTGCAAAGATGCAATTGCAGACAAGAAATCCATAGAAACAAAGTCTGAAGATCATGATGAATTGCACTAAGTTCAGACACCCAAAAAAAAAAAAAAAACAAAGAAATGCACACAAGAACACTACAAGCACTTTATACAAAAAAGAAAATGAACTACAGATTTGCTTTTCCACTTATCAGTACAGAGAAGGTATCAATTACCAAATGTTTGGTGTTTGACACAAGGTCGGGCCTATGTCAATGCCATCATGTATTATTGAAGACATTTATAATGCACATAATGGTCAATTCATGCCACTACAGGAATGAAATCTACCATAGCATAAAATTTTCATCTTTGTATCCATTCTGTCTTTTGGTAGATTAAACTTCACCAGTCTATCCTACAGAGAGAGCCAAAGAAAATGACTAATTGCATTATGAGCAAAACAGGAAGACCAAAAAGAGGAAAGAGAAAAAAGAAATCACTGCTTTCTCATAATTTCTTATCCACTCAGAAGCTTGACAAATGTAAGCTTTTGGGATACCAATATAATTCTCTAGTTTACAAGACACATTCCCTCATTTTAGAAAACTACATGGCTTACTAAAGGTCCATGTAATTGATAAGAAAATGCATGACAGAAACTTCATTGTTGATCTAAATCTATCATTGACAACACTATAGCAAGTTAGAAAAGGGGAAAAGAAAGGGGATATCACCTATTGCAGAAGAAGTTCCCAAAGCGACTTGAAAGCACAGAATCTACTAAATCCACCAAGAAAGCCTATATTGCCATATAATAAACAGGTAAAAGAAAAAATAAACAGGAAATGAAATTTTTTACGCATTTAACTCATGTACAAATGAAAGACACATACCGAAGAGAACTCAAAGGTGAGAGGATACATTCGCAATAATTGTGAAACACAATCAACCCACTGCAGAATACACACCCATCAGCAAATTGTTAGTTGTCCCAAAAAAACACTAACAAAATACTTTCTAAAAGTCACCTATCAAAAAATGATTCCCCAAGTTATAATCTTGTAATAGGCTTCCCTTCAGATTTTGGACAGGGAGTGCTGCTTGAAGGAAACCTCCAACAATCGTAAGTTCTTTTCACAGGAGTATTCTCCCATAAGGTCCACCCTCATATCCCATAATTTGAAGCAATGGGTTGTTTCCCTTCCATTGAGAAGAAACAAGAAACCTTAAACATTTTGGGACTGAACTTAGGTAGCACATCAAGGGGAAAATTGCTGGAACACAATCAGGGAAAGAGTTTGGGCAAGATTCAGGACTAGATGAAGCTAGGTTTCAAAAGTAAGGCAATAATCTGCTTTAGCTCCAACATCAAGAAAATAAGGCAAGAATGATCCTCACCGGTAATGGTGACTGAATTGAGAACCATTCTCAGGATTTCTAGGCTTTGGTATTTAGAAGCTCCAATAGCTGTCCGAATGTGAATGCTTTTATTGAGAAATTTTTTGAAGTCTTTCCATTCCAATGCCAAAGAAAAAATTCCAACAAGAAAAAAAAAAAAGAAAATCTTCTCTTTAAACCAACTTATCTTTACCACAAAGATGTCATACAAAAACAAAGATTGCACATATCCCTTTCCCATAGTAGTTGTTATCCACCATGAATTGCCTCTTGTTAACAGCAGTCATTACAATCAGCAGGAAATGCACAGGAATACAGGAAAAATGAATCCATACCTGCAAAAATATGGGAGAATAATTGTTCTGTGAATGAGAACTAGGAGGTTGAGATGAGAATGATCCTGATGATTGGCGCATGGGTGAAGGTGGAAAACTACCAACAGAATACTGCCGAGTTAATTCAAGAGCAGGATTGCTGCTGCCAGGAATAGTTGGCATTCCCATACGGTCTGAAAATGGATGACCAAATGCTAGCCAATCCTTCTCAACAAGTGCCTATACCAGGTAAAGATATTTTTAAGATGAAACAAATTAATATCCAAATAAGAACCCCCAAACTAAACAGGAAGTAACTGACATATATATGTGCACCAGCCCCATGACAACAATAATGATAGCATTTTGTTCCTTCTTTCTTTTGGGTACTTGTGTAGGATGTTGTTGACAAAAGAAAAATAAGAGAGAAAGATCTTTCACAAATCTTGCATCAAATAAAGATATTTCTCATCTCAAGGTTGTTCGCAAGAAAAAGAATTTCTCCCACTTGCGAAAGCCATGAGAGGAAGGGTAAGCCTTGGAATAATAGTAAAGGTTACTCCATTGAGACCTGGTCAAATTGCAGAAACAGCTTCTGTGCAAAAACAAGGGTAAGGCTGTGTGCATTTTACCCATTCCTAGACCCCACAAATGTGGGAGCCTTTTTGCACAAGGATGCCCCCCACCCCCCAACATTTTTTTTTTTGTGTTTTTTGTGAAAGCCCCAGCTTAAAATATACTGGAAGAGTTTGCAGTAAAGGGACAAGATCCCATAATCTAACGTGATATACCTGAAACCCTGAAAATGTGCGGTAATATGGATCAAGCAACAGATTAGCAAGTGACACCAACTGCGTGGTTCTGTCCCATCCATCGCTGTACAACAGAGTGATCCACAAGGAACTCAGTTTCTACAAAGTATCAAGAGTAAATGGCACATTTTTGACCATGACATTTTGTTTGAATTTATGCAAATGCAGGGAAAAAGCACTTAACCCCCTATTCAACTATAAAACTTCTTTAAGTACAAATGATTTAAATATTTCAATTTGTTTATTTCCACCAAATATATTGCATCCAATGATTCTTGCACCAAGAATATTGTGCAAATATGATAGTGGGAGAAGGCCTTGCCCAAGTTCATGCTCAAAACCAGGTCATGGCTGCAAAGCAGTAGTAACTGAGGTATTTCCTCTAACATGTGATGGACCACTCAGACCTTGTGGTCAACATAGAGTATATAGAATAAACCTATTACAGAAAAAGTTATGGTTGAAATAAAATAGCACCTTATTTTTAATTGAAATTTACATAAACAGAGAAAAACAGAAGCTCTGTTGTCCTTGGCATATAGAAAGCAATATTTCCATTGTTTGGAACAAAAAACAAAAAAAGAATTGGGTTGTGGGTGCACTTCCTTCTTCTCTTTTCTTTTCATAGCAAAGTGCATATGAAACTGACAATCATCATGCAAGCAATCAACCCCAGGTTTACTTCTTTCATTTCCTCCAAAAACTTCAATGTCTAATTAAAAACTGGCCTATCCATCAAATCTTTTGATAGAGAGACAATTCATCCACCCGCAGTTTAGTTTTCTCAGAGATCAATATCAAGCTAGTAAACATAGGGCATCCATATTGTTAATTTAATCAAAGCACACATTTGCTATTGTTAGCAACCTTCTAAATTTGACCAATTTTGAGCTGCTTGACCAGGTTTTGGTCAGTAAAGTGAAGCAAAAATTTTCTTGATACTTCCAGGAGTGTCATTGTGTATTTTGTTTGCACTTAATGTTTTTTTATTCTTTTAGCAATCATATAATAACTTACAATTAATAATTAATTGTATTTCTTAGATTGTTTCATCAATAGTATTTGGCAGAATCCTTTCTTCTAATGGTATTGAAAGTTTCTCCTCTCTAATGAATTAGTCTAAAAGTTAAGCTCCATGCCGGGCCCATGTCTAAACACTTCCACATTAGGTGCCCGTGCAATTCAAGAGCCAAGTACAAGATCAGTCATACAGACCTTTATGCAACCATAAGTTAATCATGTTCGTTTGCAAAAACACATCCCAAAAACAATTGAAAGTATCTCTAAGGTATAGACAGCAATGCTGCAAAAAATAAACTACTCTCCTGTATTGCTAAACCAGCTTAACTGGTCAATCCCTTTGATTCTTTCATAATTCCAAATACCTCAACTCTGCCTTCTCTTCTATGTAATATGCAACTTGATAAGAACCTCAAGGAAACATAGATGGACAGCAATGAAACAAAACCTTAATTAAATAGTAGGCAAAATAACAAAGAATTAACTCAGAGCAAGAAAAAATAAATATCATGCAGCATAGCATTCTACATCATACATCAAATTGAATTTTCAACATCAAGGCAAAGAGGAACAAACACATAATAATATAAAACATCAAACAATTTCTGACCTGCAGTGCACAAGCACCGATGCTGATTCCAAATCAATGCGTGCAGCAATCCAAGCCGCACCGGCCAAGATGCTCTGGACATGTATTAGCCAACCACTGTCACCAAGGGATGATACAGAAGCTGACATACTGCTGAGATTGCCTCCACCCCAGGTCCAACCGCCATGTCTCTGTCATGCAGAAGCATGGAAAGCAAATGAGCACTCACTGACAAGATGTTTCTGCCAAAATTCAGGAACTCTAGTGGATATGCTAACACTTCTAAAACTTGCAATCATATGTGGCAAGAGCGTCCCACTTTTAAAGCTTCTTAACTAGGCTTGGGAAGCATCAATGCAAACAAAGGTGAAGACAGGATGAAATTTATTTAATCTCTGATTTCAGATAAAAAGGTGAAGTTATGGCCCAAGAAAAAAAGTTAAATTCAATCATGTACATCATTTTATATGCAAGCAAAATTTGGGGAAAGGCACTGTAAACAAAATGTTGTCTCCAGCACATACTGCTGGATAGGTATTGCACAGAGATTGCAAGTGCCTTATTTTTTATTCTTTCCCTTAATCATGGGTTGGAGTATAATATATGATCTATATCCTGAGTCTCACCTAACAGTTGCTTTTAGGTGAAATGGTTCCTTGAAATGGTATCAAAGCCTTTATGATCAAGTGATTATGAGTTCAAATCTCGCTATTCTTAAATTTAATTGTGAATTTCTTAAGCCAACAAAAGCCTTGTTTGTCCAAGCTTGCAACACAATTGGGCTGGGTTTTCACATGAGGTGTGTTAGAGTATAATATATGATTCATATTTTGAATCTCACCTAATAATTTAAACTTTTAACTAGAATGATTTCTCAACATCATGTATGTAATTGTACACTAATATCTCTTCTCAGCCAAAGCCTAAATTGACATCTCTATCCATGAGGTTTTCTCCATTCCACCCAAAATGGTAAAAGTAAGAGACATACGCAAACATGGACATTTATTAGTTTTCTTGCTGATGTCAAGGGAAATTCTCAACCACGCTAATATATGGGTTGACAAATGAAACACGTATGCTGTTACTACAAAAAATGAGAGGCAAGCCTCCAGATTCCTTAAGCAAGACTCTCATGGATTAACGTTGGCAACTTATGTCTAACTGATAAAACACCTATTTCAACCTTTGTATTTTTTTTAACTTGGCAGAATACCTATGGTATAGAAGTGTTAATGAGATTTCAATACTAACCAAGAATGATGACATTCCATCTGATGAAGTTGTGCCATGGGTATCTAAATAGTCTCTGAGTCGGGAAAGACTCTCCCTCATTGCATGTATATTGTCTATTCCAAAGAAAACCACCTGATTACAGGCGACAGAAGAAACAAAAAGGAGCATGATATTAGTAAACAACATGATGTTAAAGTTGATAAGCATGAGAGACAACAATCCACATCTCAAACCTTTGACAGACCTCGCATTGGAAATAATTAGAAGATGACTCAGAACCACCTCCCATTGCCCCATTTGCTAAAGCATTCTTTCTTGGTCTTGCATCAACAATGTACAATTTCCTAATGCAAAAGATGCGTGGGCACCACCATGGGGGGGGGGGATGACAGCAAAAGATTGTCAACAAAAATTATGCATATTAATCAGGAGTAACACTGGCAAGTATTAAAAAAATTTATCCGCTATCTTCTCAGATAGATATGACCAATTCCTCTGTAAAAGGTACAAAGACATTATAATGTTCCACATTAAATGTGGTCCAAATTCAATTTATTATTGTCCATGTAAGCATATACTCAAGTGAGGTCTATTACTGCCAATTGCATTTTTTTTTTTTTTTTTCTTTCTGATGAATGTTCTCCTCATATTTAGCATACAGAAGAATAGGAAATGGTATCCAGAGTAATGAACCACCAAAACTTATGAAGAACAGGACAGAATTGGGAAGTGGATACAAACACTTGAGAGAAAAAGAGAGAGGGGGGAGAGGTGAGGAGGAGATGAAAATCAAGGGAATATTGCACACATGAAGCAGAAAATTCTGTAAATTAACAGGAAAAGGAAAATAAATAAATCCTACCTCCGCTCCCCTCTTGCACCACCAAGCTGAGCGCAAAGCGCTGCAACAAGACTTTCATCTGCATTGCTGTGCCAACACATTGATGTGAGCTAATCATATAAAACCAATAAACAAGTATCAAAAAATATCTCATGAGACATTTCAGGAAAACATGAAATAAATGTCAACTTACTTCCTCATATTCATCATTAGACCAACTAAGGGTTGAGATGAACGTGCAAGGGCTGCTCCAGTTACTGTATTGACACATATCAAATATTAGAATGGAAATCATGATAAGCAAAAGTAATAAAGATCTGATTAATTCATACCAGGATGGCACCAACTAATTACAGGCAAGCGACACCTGGCACGAAAAGTGCATGCTTGGAGTATTTCTTCCTCACTAGATTTAAACAATGCAAGTCAGTGGTCACAAATTTCAGCCTTAGTAAACCTCTATGATATAAAATTTCAGAGCTGAGAATAGAAGCAACAGATCTCTCTACTTTCTCTCCTTTCTTTGTGAAATTTTCACCCTTTTGCAACATGCCAAGGATCTCAGTTTCTTACCTAATAGATTCTGGAACAATCAAGGCAAATGGATAACTCTCACACATCGCATAGTTTGAATTTATACTACTGATTCTCCACCCCTTGTTAGCCAGTGTATATGACCCCTGCTCATTCACATCAATTGATGCACTGCAGGAGCCTCTTCCAAGAAGACGAAAATATTCATTCAGCAGTCGAACTTTGGGGTTGATATTACTGAATTTAGAAGGTCCACAAGCAAAAGCGTAAAGATCCCTTTGCCTTGATGGCTTTGTAGACCTCAATAATGCATCAAATATAGCACGTCTCTGTACAATAAACACAAACTTAGAATCAGGGCAGCTACAGCAACATTACCCATCAGTGCCAGAATTCGGACCAGCAGAAAAATTAAGTCCAAGTTAATTTAAATTTTTCTTTAATTTCATTTTACATGTGTATTTATTTTTTTGTCAGTTGAGGGGTGTTGGGGGCCCTGGGGGGGTGGAGAGAGAAAGAATGGAACTCAACAAAAGATTGCAAGAATCCAATGAGTAGCAACTCCATCCCTTCATGAGTCAAAGATCGAACTGGCATTAGCAGAAAAAAGACACCAGATGACAAAGCATTTTCTTTTGGTTCAAATGCTAGCAGATTAGTCTAACCAACCCCACTGCTTATGGCATTGATTAATGAAGACATCATTTATGGTCATTTAGGTTCAGTTCTTATACAAGGTATACAAATCAAAAAACAGTATTGTGATAATCAGTAGAAATCAGTAGATTCTAAATCATCGACATGGGAGAAAATAAAAGAGTCAAGACAAGAAGTGTGGACTGCTAGTATAACCTGCTTTGTCCTAGGTCGGAAACCAATGACTATTATTCTCATATCTTTTCCTGCAAAACACAAAGAGGAGCATTAATTTCATTAGTAATCAGAGGACCACCTATCGTTAAGAAAACCACAACTACTGTACAATACAGACATGACAGTACATTAAGCTACCATTCGAATAACAATATAATAACATAATCACATCTTTTAAATGAGAAACACTACAAGGTCTCATGCCTCTCATTATAATCTACAGAAAAAAATTGGTTAACAAAATCACAACTCTCAAAAAAGAAAACACTTCAGGGTCTTGTGCCCCTCATTATAATCTACAGAAAAAATTTTGTGATTCCTTCTGGTAGTGGCGCAGCCACCAGCATTTAACCACAGAACTACCACCAATCACCAGACAACAACCACCTTACCAGCTGCCACAGAATCTCAGACATCACCTCAAACCATGATATATAATCAGTATACTTACCCAAATGTTGAACCATCATAACTATAAAACAAATATGAAAGGAGAGAAATTATATCTAACAGGAATCTCAAAGCCCTGTTGTGCCCAAAAAAATAAAAAAAAGGTATGTTATAAACCAAAGAAAATCATTAGGATACATACCAATGACCTGGAGAAGGCGCCGAGATGGATTCTTGTCTGATTGACGAGGGGCTGATTGCATCTTAACAGCCTCCATAAATTCCACAAAGAAATACATAAAACATTCCGTGTCAGAGGAACATATGCCATGAATAGGTAAAGAAAAGGGATTTCACATACTAACTAAAACTCATGTCAATATTAACCAAACAACACTAGGCAGAGACAGTCATCTTTTCAAAAGATTTGCAGGCAGCAAGCAATGATGGAATCATCAGTGGCCTACAGCAGCTTGTCATAGCTGCCAGTTTGCTAGAATAGGGGATATTCCAGCAGAGTTGAATTGGGTAAACTCTGAGCAACTCCCATATATTTCATCCATGGTGGGAAAGGTGAAGACTATCAGTTAACAAAGACCTAAATGGCAGACCTTCATCCACAAAAACAGGAAAATTAAACAAAAGACAAAAGACCAAGGAAAACATGATGGCATTGGTGTAAAGCAAGGAAACTACAATATAAAAATAATTGGACATTCAAATGCAAGCCTTGGGTCCCATAAGGCTGATTGATGGACAAATGGAAGCACAGATAGCAAAACCTACAATAGCATCATTTATCTTCCAAATTGCTTTATCAATTAGCATTGCATAGTTTGTAAATAAAAGGATTATAATATTTTCTAGCAGCATCTTGGCCAGGATCAAAATGTTTATGTTCCTTATATTCAGAAAACATATAGATCTTTTAGTTGATGCATAAAGCACCTTCAATCATGTTGAATAGAGCAACAAATTCAGGATCTAATTGCTCACAATCAAATAAATAAATAATTAGAATTCCCTATTTCTCTCAAAGTGGGCAATTTTTGGAATTTCCTGGGCACACTAATGTTATCTTGGTAGGCAGTAGTATGATATTAGGATTATTTCACTGCTGCTTTGTAACATGGCCAAATGCAACCACCAATAAGATAGATATGGTGATAGAAAGGAGAAGAATGAACATAACAAAACAGAAGGAAATTGGAAAGATGTGTGCAGTCAAGATGGACTGGACCCTCAAAAAAATTTGGAAAAGAAATTAGGAAGAAAAAAGAACAATAAATAATGCAGAGGAAGAGAAATTAGGATTTATGTAGAGTCCAATGTTAATCCAATTGTGCATCAATTTTAAAAAAATTCATA
The DNA here is from genome assembly GCA_037832385.1 of Rhizophora apiculata. Lineage (NCBI taxonomy): Eukaryota > Viridiplantae > Streptophyta > Magnoliopsida > Malpighiales > Rhizophoraceae > Rhizophora > Rhizophora apiculata. Next base: position 2,059,196 of record CM075426.1, on the reverse strand, counting down.
TGTCAGGCATACAAAGGGAGAAAAACCATCTAGATTATGCATCCCTAAAGACCACCTAGAAAGCATAAACTTTGAACTTAACCAGCTTAATCAACGATGTCAAATTCATGCTTAAGACGGATAAGTGCAATTTTAATCGAGGTAGTGGCAGCAAATAAATTGATGAAAGAAAATATACTCACCATTTTGTTAAACTTCTCAATCGTCATCAGTGGAATTGTGCCCAATGCAATAACATTTTCGGTTCCCTCGTTCTTGGGAAAAGATAACAATAAACATCAAATATAACAATATCTACAATCCAAGTATGCCTCAAAACACAAGCAAGACGAAAATCCATAAAATAAATAAATAAATCATGAGAGATTAAGTATATACAGTAATTTTAGATCAAAAGACTGAAAATTTCACTTGCTCTCTTCTAACATGTTTGAATGAAGGAACGGTAACAAAAGATGAAGCATTCATTTAAAAAAAGCAACTTGAAGAGAATGCTATTCCTCTACGTCAAATGTTAAGGCATGAGAGAAAGAGAGACAATGCAGCTTACCAGAAAAATAAGACGAAAATTAGTCATTAACAAGGTACCTGCCTCATCAGTATTAACAAGAACAACTCCATGCTCCTGAAACCAAATTCCAATCAACTTTATCCTTACATTTTACAGAAAATAAACAAGAATCATAAAAGGATCTACACTGCAACTTAAACTGCTGCCCTACCATCACACAAATCCCTGTCACCAATGACAACAGATCTTATTGCTACAGAGAAAAAGGAGAAAAAAATAAGAATTCTAGTATTCTGTGTATCTAAATGAGTATCAACAGGGCATACATAAAGCTACCAACTGTATTTTATAATGTCACTTTTCTAGACCATAATCATCGTACACCTCACTATACATATAATGACATACGAAATATGGATGCAAGCACACATCCAAGCAGCAATGAATCATTAGCATTCATTTAAAGAATCCATGATACAATTAGAGACACGATACAAGTGAACTATGTAGAGGTAACTGTTAATTCAACTTCTACCATATCTAGTTTCTGCAAATTGCAATCATTTGTACTAAGAAACTTATATATCCACAATAAATCACAACTTCAGCTTCACATCATTCAGCCAGGGGAGATGCGATTAGGTTTTGGTTTAAAAGATGTGCCGACTGCCCTCAACTAATGCTGTCTGAGTAAAATTTTAAACTTGCACACCCATGTACATACTTAAGAAAAATGGACAATCTCAACAATGGATGACCCCACCAAATGCACCAAGAATGTGCCATGACAGCATAATTAGTAAGTTAATTTGACAAAAATATGACAACAACTTTAAAACAACACAAGACAACCTTGATAATGTTTACAATTTATGGCTCACTACTAGACAATATCTCTATCAATAAATCGCAACTTCAGCTTCACATCATTGAGAATGTGCTTAGAGTTTGGCAGAAAAAAAAAAACAAAAAAGTGTTGACCACACACAACAAATGCTGGCTGACAAAAAATCCACACTAGCATGCCCATTTAAATACTTAACAAAAATGGATAGTCTAAAAAATTGATGACCCCAACACATGCACCAAGAATATGTCATGACAATGTGCTTAGGAAATTAATTTGACAACAAATAATGCAACAAATTTAAAACACCACAAGACAACCATGAAGATGTTTACAATTTATGGCTTGTCAATAGACACTATCAATAAATCACAACTTCAGCTTAATGTCATTCAGCAAGTGGAGAAGAAATTAGGGTTTGGTTGAAAAAAGACAAAAAAACATGTTGACTGCCTGCACCTAATGCTGTCTGAGGACAATTCCAAACTTGCATACCCATGTACATCCTTAACAAAAATGGATAACTCAACAATTGATGACCCCACCAATGCACCAAGATGTGTCATGACAGTACGCTTAGGATTTTAATTTGACTACAAATAAGTTCATGAATTTAAAACACCACATAACAATCTTGAAGACGTTAACCATTTATGACTCATCCTTGGATAATTGGCTAAGAATGATATGCAGTGCCATGTGGCTTCAAAGAAGTCATCTCTTTTAAATGTCAACCTTTAATCACGCTGGATCAAGATACCAGTCCTCTTGATCAAGGACAAGTTCTTCAATGATTTTTCTTCTGCAGATTTTTTTTTTCTTGTTATGAGGAAAAATAGCACACCAAGGCACATTTGCATGAGTGACATCTAAATTACCAACCTCCATACACAAACATATGTGTATTTGGTACATTGCTAAAAATGCAACCAACCAAACTCCAACTGAAACAGTAAACGAAAGGAATATCACATCCTTTTCTTGCATGCCAAGTGCAAACTGCTTACGCACATATATGTAAAGCCTGCACATACAATATTCTCAAATCAAGAATTCTCTCAAGCACATTCTGTTTCCATAGCTTCCTAATAGGAGATCAAGGAATCATAGTTGCATAGAGTGCGGGCATAGATTCAGTCGCAATATTAGGTCACGGCAACTCAAAATGCAAAATGAATAACGAAACTAACGAAAACGTACCTCAACTATAACCTGCTCTGCCTCGAGTAAGCACTTGTAATTCGAACGACGCGAAACCACGCGCGTAAGAGGATGCTGCTCTTCAAGAAAATCGCAAAGAAACAAGTAATTCAATCAAGAAACGGGTAATCCATTCAAGAAAACCAGATAGAAACAAGTAATTATCCAATCAATAAAATGCACGTAAAGTAATCGAGAGAGAGAGAGAGAGAGAGATGGGACCTCTAGCTTGAGCCAATCGAGGGCGTCGTCCCAGCTGCCGGTGCCCTCTAACTTCTCGGGCTCCGGCGAGGAGCCTCTGTAAGATGTTGATCGGTGCGGCCGTGGCGCCGCCATGCGGTGCGGCGAAGAGAAAGAGAAACTGGCGCTTGTAAGAATTAGAGATAAAAGTTGTGTCTGTTGATAGAGACGAGACGCGAGGATGCACGCTTAAGTCTGGGCTCCCTCACCGCTGAAAGGAAAAACGCAACCGCAGCATTATATGTTAACCGCTTTTCTTTTTCTTTTTCTTTTTTAGAAATAATTGCCCACTGCACTGCAGTTTTTGGCATTTTATATATAACAAAGGTTTTGGACGTGACTACGGGCCAGTTTTAGTTGGGGTTGCCTCAATTAAATTAGTTTATTGGGTAGAATCTCGGTCTGTCGTGCATCCAACACACCTCGGTGGTCATAAAGAGTTTAGATTTGTATATTTAAATTCTTGAATTTTAATCTAAGAAATATATAAAATTATAAAAATAATTAGAATTACTTTAACACCACTAAATTATACTTTTATATTTGAAATCTCAAATTTTCTACGTATTGCGATCATAAAAATTCTGTGTTCAGTTATTTCCTGAACCAAGAGTCTCTGAGTTTCAATTGAAATGATAATAATAATAATAATAATAATAATAATAATAATAATAATAATAATAATAATAATAATAATAATAAAGGAAAAAAAAAATAAAATTCTGCGTTTATGATTCCTCCACGAGGGGCCAGGGGAGATCCCCTTGTGAGGCCGAAGGGAAGGCATCAAAAGGTGCAAAATGGATCTGCCTGCAAGAGTTGAAGCATTTCTTTATTTTTTTTGTCAAATGAAAACACTTTCTCGAAGAGCTTTAGTTGCAAATTTTCTTTCTTCGTGGCCAACTAGGTTTAGCTTCGCTTATCCAGAAGATCAACGCTATCTAAACAGGTGAAGGTGAGGAGTTTGAACTCCTTTTAAGTTCCTCAAATTTCTTGAAGAACTTAGCAGGGTCATCGGCTTCATTAAGGTCAAGCCAAAAGCACAATCACTTAATTGACTATATAGGTAGCCCGCTCAGAGAGGAGGAGGAAGCCCGAGATCCACCATACCAATTTTAATGGAATCTGTTATGATAAATTTACAATTGATAACGACAGGTGTTTCTTATAAATATACACAAACCATCCACCACTAAGAACTTAACAAGACTAAGCTAACCTTAAAAGAGGGTGGAGCAGCCACAACTTTCAACGGCTAAACGAGGAAAGAAGCCTCCACTCGCAAACTCAAACAAATATAGTGCTACCGAATCCCGAAATAGTTCTTTCAAGTCTCCAAAAGCAGCTCCTGACATAGGAAATTCCAGTGAAGTCATGGATTTTGATCCTCTCATCAGAATGCAAATATTAAAAACCCATTTGGAAGTATTGAGAAGCCTCGTGGACCTGACAGATTGCAGATTCTTTACCATAAACAAACTTGAAATCCAGCAAATGTGCAAGCATCTAGGATCTCATTGGTGATAATCGCAACCTTGACAACAAAATTACTTAGCTGGCTCCAGGTATTTATTTAATACCATATTGCTAGCACACTCCTTCAAAGGTTTTGCATTGAGTTCTTGCTCAAATCTCCAAACGTAATTTAAGCCAACCAGAAGTTCTGTTATTGCTGCCTCTGTCTTTTCTTGGTTTGCAAAGTAAAGGGTCTGTACCAGAAGCACATTTGTCCTGGAAACAAAGTTCTGCTGCTCAAAACTTCGCTCAGACTGCCACCTTATCATGTTATGAGCAAGCGGAGCTAGCCACTCCAATATTGATGCCATTGCCTCGGTCCATTCTCCAGCAAGCACATTATCAAAAACCGATGACCCCAAGCTTTTTGAGTACGGCTTTAGCCTTTCCCTTAAAGCAGCTCTCACACTCGATGGCAACATGGTGTATAGATCATCTCTTGCATCATGACCAATCAAGTGAGGAGATGCAGCAAGCTTCTCAATTACAACAATAACATTTGCATAGTGCAGTGCTAAAGCAGCAGCGCCAAGGGTTTCAGGAAGCGCATTAAGGAATTTGCGTTGGCCGCTAAAAATTGTAGGACTAGTGTGAGTTATGCCTTCCTGAGGAAGGTGGCCAGGATCACTTTCATTGGCTCCATCAAAGACTCTGGATTGAACACTGGTAGAACTAATGTGACAATTGACAACATGTGAACCATTTCCAGCTACCCTACATCCTTTGAAAGGTCCAACTTGAGTCAATCGATTCGCTTTTGAATGCAAATTCTTTCCCTGAGATGCAGGTGATTGCAGAGTCTGCCACATCTTCTTGCTGCTTTTAGTTATCCTAGAAATTGGGCCAGACATTGTTGTCGGTCTCTCAAGTGGACTAGAAGAAAAGTTCCCATTGCTATTCTTTCCAAAGATTGGCCCTGACTTTGTGGTTGAGCTACCTAGGGGACCTGAATAGATATTCTTAGTTCTATTTGACTTTGGAGTTGGGACTGAATTCACAGTAGACCTACCAAGAGGGCCAGAAGAAAATCTAGGTATACTACCATTCTCAGATGGATAGACCGAAGACTGCAATAATGAAGAAACTGACTGGCTGTGATAAATGTAATCAGAATTTCGACTGCTTGAAACTTGGGGATAAAGGAGGGGCTGAATTCCAAACACAAAATTGATTCTGCTGAATAACGTGAACAGAGACCTTACTAAAAGGCAAACTGCATAATCATAGTTTCTATTCCAAAGAGAGATCTCCCTCAGATTCTTCACCTCCTGCTGCTTCCAAACAAGCTTCTTCTGATAGTCAATCAGATTATCTGGCTCAGGATCATTACCCATCATCCTTCTCACAGTTTGCTCAAGCTCTGCAAGAATTTCCATCTCTTGATACAAAGTAGCATTGACTGAAATGAAACGCTCCATCTTCTTAACTTTCTTATCCATCTTCTTCCATGTAAATACCCAGCCATATGGGTCAGCACCTATCTTGAGCAATTCGTCAAAAACAGGCTCAAAATTTTTCAAACTCTGATCGCTACATTTCTTCCCCAGTCTGGCCACAGATTTTGCTACATGAACTGTGCTCTCAATCATTTCTGCACAAATCAAGCCAACAATAAAATCCTCATCATCTGATACAAGCTTCTTAATCCCTACAGAATCTGTGATCTCCTCTCTCAACCTTGAAACCTGTCTATCACTCAAAGACTGCCAGAGATGAACTAGCTTGGACATCAAGCTTGCAACTTCAAAGGCCAACACTCCAATCACAGCATTTGAAGGGCCAGAACCAGGCTTCCGTGGGATTTTCCATAGACTACGAAACCACGAATCTGCAACCATTTCTTATCCAAGAGACCCTGCACAAAAATTATACAATGAAATGGGAAAAAAGAACATTAAGCAACATTCCAATGAGATCAATCAGTTCCATAGTTAGCATCCCAAAATTAAATTCTAATTGACCAATGCAATCACCTTTTGATAATATATACATTACACTTTTCTACCAAAAGCCAATTCAGAAAAATAATAACCAAAATTATTTCCCAAAAAGTAATCACCACCTTAAACAATAAAGAGCTCTGCTTTTGACAGGTCACCAAAATGGTCCAATTTTCCAATGGCTCCAGTATATAACCAAATCTAAACTTTAGGAAATGATAACAGAAAAATAGAAACAGGAATTTTGTATTCTGTAATTTTTTCTAATATCATACAGCCTTCCCAGCTAGGTCAGCTCCTGCCAAATAAAGAACTATCAACTCTCTCTCTCTCTCTCTCTGTGGTCACCAGACAGCAAACCCAGGAAGGTAAAAGAGTAATTTGACTTAGTAATAATGTAAAAAGGCAAAATTCACACGATTAGCCCTATATGGCAAGCAGTTCCACGGGAATACCTTGAAATTATAGCCACAAAGTTTTGCCAAGCTATTTACAAGCTACTTCCTCCAGTCAGAATAGAACAAAAGACTGAATCTTAAATCCCAAAAAAGGATTCACCAAACTTGCACAGTATGGCACAAAACAAATCTACAACAAAAACCCATAATTCAACAAATCACACATCTATTTCAAGAATTGCACAAAAAATAAAAAAAAAAATACCAACTTTGCATCCAAAATCAAATTATGAGACATCCCCATCTGAGGATTAAAGAACAAAAACAACAAAGATGGCATAAAAGGTCTGGAAAAAGTAGAAAACTTACCGATCACATGAACATAGATGAGCTTTAGGAACCAGTAAAGATAATGCGTGCGTGACCGCGTTAGGCTTAGAGAGAGAGAGAGAGAGAGAGAGAGAGAGAGAGAGAGAGAGAGCCGTGGAAGTAGACTAGAGCCACATGGAGTGGTAAAGCAAAGAAAGCGAAAGCCGAGGATGGTTGAAAAGTAACAAAAACGAGTAGAATTCACTAAATTCAGCAGCCCTCTTCTTTTTCTTTTTCCTTTTTTTTTTTTTAAAAAAAAAAAAAAACCACGCGCGCGCACACACACACACACGCACAAGTAAAATATATTTAGTTAAAGGATAACTACGACACCCACTACACTAACAATAATGACGGGCCACACTATTTATCTCGTTCTTTGCATTCCATGCTCCCTTTGCTTTGTCTTATTTCGGTTTCTGCCCTCATTTCTTCATTCTTTTCTTTTCTCTTCTTTTCTTTTTTTTTTTTTTTTTTTGTGTGTCCCGTGTATTTTAATGGCATTTGTTATATAGCCATTGAAATACTTTTGACCTAGAAAATAACTTTTTTTGTGCTGTTCTTTTTCACTTTTTAAAGTATATTATAATTTAAATTATCACTTTCATTAACGTATGAATTACCAATAACGTCACTTATTTTAACAAAAATATTTGTAATTGAACTAAAAAGTTTATATTTTCTTATGAAATAAGAAAGTTGAAATACATTTCAAATATTGTATTCAGTCTATTTTAAATGACACTTATTTCATTGACTATTTTCCAACTAATAAGTGGTTGAATTTATATTGTTCACATTATTATTATTATATCACTCTTTTTTTTTTTATCGTCATATTGTAGCAATTTCAAACATAGGATTTGTTGTAAACAATCAAAAACCAGCCATTCCCTCTAATTTTCTTTTTATTTTCTTCTTTTTCAACGAATAAGTTAATTGTTTATGGCATATTTGACATAAAATAAGCATTCCACTTCTAATTGGTTTCAACCATTTGCAACAAGAGAAAAATAAGTAAAATTCATTTTTGGGATTTGGCTAGACATGAACCTCAAATGTCAGAGGAACATAACCTCTCTTGGCGGGGGGGGGGGGGGGGGGATTGCAAGTTACTAAATTAGATGCCGTTTCAAATTGATGTGGAATAAATTGTAATCAATGTGATGTTAAAGTCCATGCACCGAAGGATTGGATTGCAAAAAAAAATCTAGGTCGGTCACAATCATTAATGGCAAGAACGCGGAAACTGTCCTTTTACACATTTAACCTTCCTTGTCCACTTTCTGTGTCTAAACTAAGGGTGTGTCAGTAATTTCGAAATCTGCATTTTGAACCTCAGTTTTAAATAATAAAATCTACGCTTAGTTAAAAAAATACTTAGTTTTCAAAATGTAATATTTTAATTTAATAAAAAATTATTGTAATTTAAAAAATTTTTAATTTGATCTTATTAAAAATAGAGTTAAATTAATTTATATATTTTAAGTAATTATTTGAATTAAATATTTTATATTTAAATATAATTTTTTAATTTTTTTAAAATTTTAAGTAAATTATTATTTAAATTACGTAAATTATTTAAAATAATTGAAATATTAGATAACATTATCATCCATATAAATAATTATTCAAATCAAATATTTTTAATATAAATATCATTAATATTTTTATTTATTTATCAATTTTAAATAATTTATTATTTAAATTATTAAATAAATAAATAAATAAAACTCTTTTAGAAGTCTAAACAAACCTCAAGTGGTCGTAACCACACCTAGACCAGAAACCAGCATGGGGGCAGTCTAAAAGCGACAACTCCAAAAAAAAAAAAAAAAAAAAAAAAAAGAGAGAGAGAGAAGCAGGATGTTTGGGTGGGAAAATATTATTGGTTCTGAAACTTCAAATGCCCCCGGGTCCAAAAGAAAAGACAAAAAACGGTACTGTTGGAATGGTGTGCCACTTGCAAGTACACCAACGGTAGTAACGTGCCCTTCAGGCTTTTTTGTCTGGTCGTTCGGGCCAAAGCTTGTGAAGCCTCGGCCTTTGAACCATTATCTTTTAAGACAACTGGTTTGGGAGAAGAATGTCTTTGTCACTCTTTTCGATTTTGCTTTTTTTTGACTGATGATTGCGCAATTCAAAGTCATTATATGGGTACTACACAGCCCACATGATACTCTTCTGTTAGGTGACTTTGGCAGTTCTTGAATTGGTATTTTCTACAAGTACGTGTCCTCCCTAAATTTTTATGCATTTGTTGGATTGCCAACTTAGCATAAATTTAGTAGTTGTGGGAGACTTTATGAACCCCTTTTTTTTTTTGTCAAAAAAAAAAAAAAAAAAAAAGGAAAATTAGTAATAACGGTAGCTCTACATGTTAGCAAAGAGGTTATATGTCTTGGCATCAAGAACAATTTGCCGAACAGAGGCTACTGTCCCAACTACTGCCACCGTGGAAGAGACTATTGCAATTAATGTGTGCCCCCAGAATACCATGCTCTGTTTGATTGGCTTAAACGTGACACCGTAGAAAACAATCGGCAACACGCAGTCCAAAGGGATGATTCCAAATGCTCCAAACAGCGCCAGGATGTCTCCGAAGAAAGGTAACATCGCAGCAAATAATGTAGCAACCGTCACTGAAAGCGAGCGGAAGATCAACCTCGGCACCACATTGCGGATGGAGAATTGGTCCATCTTTGCATCCGCAAGCCATTTCTCGAACATTTCGTTTGTTGGTTGCAGGTAAATCTGCAATATGGGCAATAAAATTAATTGAGCTAGACATGTCTCTGGTAGCCCCGCGGGTCCACAAATTGTCCACACAAAATGCGGTGTTCCGTGTCATCATAATTTTTTTTTTTTTTTTTTTTGTTTAGGAAAAGAAAAAGGGAAAGGTAATATTAGTAAAGGATGGCACTTGCCACAGTGGTAGCAGTTATTTGTGCGAGAGTGAAAATATTGATCACGAGCAGGAACCAAGAAGGCAGCAATGGCTTGCCACCCCCCATAAAATTGGTAAGAATTGTTCCTACTATCTGATTGCCAAATGCCCAATAACCGGAGATGCCAACGCTGAAAAATGTACTGACTATAACACCATAGCAGACGCATAAGCCTTTGAACATCTTGCCCTTCACTGGGGGAGCTAAGGTTGCCTACAAAAAACAGAGAAAATGGAACTGGTGATGGGGGCACGATCCCACGAATTTATGGCTGCCTTCAGGTGTTACCTTGAAATCTATATTTGGAATTCTGCATTCTTATAATTTTTATTTATTTTTTTAGCCCCACGAGAAAAGGGAGAAAAAGTGAACCGAATTGATACCTGTATTTCAGGAACAATTCCACATCCGAATGCAGTAGCCATGATTGAAATCCCACTAAGGGCACTTAAAAACCGATTTACAGGAGTCCCTTTTACTGAGTAGTCTCTTGAAGGTGCATTCTTGGAATGTCCTGCGAGATAATTAATTGTTTTTGCGCATCGAATAAGTACATAGATAGGAACTTCTGAAAGTGTCTTGTCTCTTGTGATCTTACCAATGTAAATGGAACCAGCCGTGACACCGGCACCGTAAGCAAGAGAAAGCATCAAAGAGACAAGGTTAATATGCCTTAGAGAATGGAAAGATGGCATCTGTGCTAAGATTAGTGTCGCAGCTCCAAACATAATGATGAACAGGTACAGCTGCATTTCTCCATTTGGGTTGTTGAGCAAGTAAATGAACTGCAATTTGTAATATACCAACGGCAATGAGTAAATGATTCCACGTTCGTTCCGCCATCATATTCACTAGTTAATCCCAGAACTTGGGCTATAATTACAACGAATTATAAACATTGATGCAATAGAAACAGAAACAGCCTTTTGCAAACTACTTTTAAATGCCTTTGAAACTTGGACGTTCCGATGAGCATATTACACAAAATAGACACGATTACTTTACCATTGACTAACCTTGAGGTTTTGCCCTCCAAGAAGAGTGCCCAAAATAACAGCACCATAGCATATCAGAAACTGAAGTGGCCCTACAAAAAACTTGTCCCATCCGGGTCCTGAAACATTTTACCATCTTTCAAATAATTTATACTAATTATTCTCCAGGATTATTTACTACCTTTAATTTATCAGTATTTCTGATTGCAACCAAGTTAAATTACTGGCGATTGCAAATGTTTCCAAGTTTCCTAGAGTCATAAAAATTGATCCAAATTCATAATGGAGTAAGGGTGTGTCCACCTAAAATGTCTCTGGCCATGTCTCTGAATCGAAGCTGCCTTTTGCCGAGCTGTGCATGGTGCTCCAAGATCACAGATAGAAGATAGAAGCAGTAGAAAGTCAGCAGAGTAGCCAGAGTCAGGCAGACAACTCCAGGGACCCAGCCTAGCAAGGACAGGGCAAAGGGAAGACCCAAAAGCACCGGACTAACAATTGAGGTTGTCAAGTGATATCCGCAGTGCAGCCATGACCCTACCATCAATTTTTCTCACAACAATGACAATTTGATTGTATGTGTAACATTCCAAAGACTCATATGTTCCCGTTAGACTTGAGATTGTGCAGTAAAAGTTTTCTTAGGATAAAATTTTCCCACTAACCTCGAGATTTGAGGACGAACAAAGCTCCAGCATCAAGTTCTGCCAGAGAATCAACGACTCCATTTTCCTTATCCCTTGTTGATATGTTCATGGAATTTGGAACCTCTGCCGCCATCTATCTGTTGTCTCAAATATCCTCTCCTCTCTGTGATATGTGTGTACGGTTGATTAAGAGCCGCTCACAGCACATCTGCACAGATTGTACTATCTAGGCATAAAAATGACCAAGAAACAAAGACAAAAGATGCTGGTCGTCAGTTGCCATTCTTGACTTTCTGACTTGTCAATCATGTGGCCAATTTGAACATTACAGTCAAGTTAGTCCATTGTTGATGGTTAAATAACGTTTTAGAACTTTATATTTATATTTACGTGCTCTTAAAACGTGTTAGGTAAAATTAGTACAATAAAAATTTCAATATCATGTCAAATTACCATTTTTTTGAAACCTCACATCTGCTTAAAAACTCGAGTTTATAAGAAAAGGCAATTATAAACATTATAAATTATAAAACCTCTTTATACTTAAATAACATAAAATTTCATAATTTTGAACAAATATGTTATATTATATTACAGTTTGCAGATGCAGAGCCTTTGTGTGGCATGAAAGTCAAACTCATATGTTGTACTCAAGCATTCATGAAGACAGATTTTAATAACAACCAACTCGAGGCAGTGACTTTTGTTATCTCAGTGTAATTGGACCGCTTAAGTATCAGCAGTGACCTTAATGTAAGAAAATCTTAGAGAACCTAGCAGCCAAAACAATTTTCCAAGGCAGAAAAATTTATTAGTGTTTAGGCACATGAAAGCTTTTAATTATCAACGTTGGAGTCAAAGCAGGAGTTTGAATGTACATAGACCACATTTTCTCAATTATGCTCTCCTGCAGGTTTCTCTCTCTGGGCATGGGTGCAGGAGCACATGTAGAAAAGATACCCAAAATCACAGGCTTGTAAAGGGTCGACATCATTTATCTGACAATGCTTATTCAATTATGAGAAGATCTTGACAGCTTTTCTGGACTACTTTTGTATTGATGTGAACGAGACAATTGCTTGAAACTTAAGGTTTAAATAATAAAATTATTTTGCAAGAAAACACAAAAAAAAAAAAAGGAAAACAATAAAAAGAAAAAAAGTTGCAAAAAATATGCCTGTAGAAAAGAAACAGCCGTTTGGATTTTTTTTTTTTTTTTTTCAAAAAAAAAGAAACAACATTAGCATTAGAGGAAAATGCAGTCATATCAATTGGGTTGAAGACTAAGTAATCAGAGTTTTTATTTTTAGCATATTAGTTGGATTAAGTGAAGTATTGTGTGACATAAAGCATAGGCTAAAGTTTTTGTTTTATGTATGTATGAGACTTAACTCGTTCTAATATCTAAAGGAACATGAGACCATATTGTTCAAGTTTGTACAACTCCCACGTAAAGAGAGCAATGAAAGTGAGAAGCAAATAAGTCTCTCCAAATGTTTTTTCCTCTCTCAAACACTAACAAATAGTATCTGAGCTTAAAGGGTATTAAAAGACTTGTGAAAAACCAGAATTTTAGACCAGAAAAATCAATAGAGTTTGAAATCCAAAGACAAAAAATAAATAAATAAATAAAAAGAGCTGCCAACCTAAAAAAATCAAATGTTTCCCAAAAAAAAAAACAGATTTTGAGATCTTCCGGAAGAGAGATTAGTATAGAGCTTTCGAGAGAAATCAATTTTATGAAGAGTACAACTGCATGAATTGCCTTTTTCTATCAAATCAAATGACCTTCGTGGCTTCAGGAGGAGAAATAAAGAAGCCTAAGTCAGGTTGAAGTCTGGTTTTACAAACCAGAATGTTTGATGGCTATAACAGCCAATTTCCAGCAGTTTGAAGATCTCTGGGTTTAGTTTGTACTGTAAAACAATGAGTATGTTTTACTGAAACTAATTTTTAGTATTTGCGAGAGTTTGAAAACCAAAGGGTTCTTAAGGTTTAGAGACTAAAAACCATAGAGTTTTAGTGAAGCAGGAGCTTATGAGAGTTTGTGGGAGTTTTAGTTTGTGATTTTACAAGAGTTGGGAGATGAAAAACTAGATTTCAAATGGCGGGGAAGATGCTTGTAGTCTCCAATAAAAGTTTTAAGAAGGAGTGTCTGTGTGAATGAGATCGTTTGCTCGCAACTCAAGACTCAAGTAACAGAAATATTTTGCAAAAGAAGTGAAAAAACAAAAAAGAGGCAGAAGAAGAAGCTGCAGAAAAGATGCAACAGTAAGTGTATGAAAGATATAGCAGCAGCAATATAGGAAGATGCAGCCATAAGAATTGTCTTGAAGATTAAGAAAAATCAGAATTTTGGTCTTAGTATGTCAGAGGGATTACGCGAGATATTGTGCGATGTAAAGCATGGGCTAAAATTTTCGTGTTGTGTGAGTAGGAAGCTTGACTTGTTCCAGTATCCAAAGGTATACGAGATCATATTGTTCAAGTTGGTACAACTCCTATATAAGGCGCTCATTTTGCAGCAATGAGAGTGAGAAAGTGCGAAGGAAATAAGGATAAATTTTTGTCTAAAAATGGATTTGAAAATAATTTTTTTTATTTTCTCAAAAAATAAAAAAAGAATTATGCGTGTTTTTTCTTAAAAAAAAAAAAAAAAAGGTAAATTTAGATTTTTTTTTTTCTCTAAACAAAAAAAAAGAAAAATTTAAATTTTTTAAAAATTATTTTTTAAATATTCTTTAATCATAAATATTTGTATTTCATAAATTATATATATATATATATATATAATCATTAATGTAAATTAAATAAAATATAATCCTAGTTAAGTAAATTAATTAAATTAAATATATATTAAATTAATATTAAATATTATAAATTATGAAATTTTATTAAAAAATTATAATTTAATTTAAATATTTAAATATTTTTAAAATTAAATAAATATTATAATCTAAATATGTAATTAATTTAAAAAAAAAATGAATATATATATTATTGTTATATTATTGTAATATATAATTTGGAAAGATAATAATTTTAATTATTAAATATTAATTATATAAAAACAAATATGATGGATTGGGGCAGCGTAAATATGTAATATTTAAGGGTAGATATTATAAATTTTTATTCAATATTATTTAAAATGATTATATTTAAATAAAAAAATAGTTTAATTGTAATAAAATAAAATTTATTAATAAAAATAAAAATAAATAATTAATTATGTAATTCACTGTATAAGATTGGGTAAGCAACTAAGCATACCCATTCTTCTCATGCGTTCTATAAATTGTCAATACCTCTACTATTTTTTACAAGAAAATTCTGTGTCTATAAATTTCTGATTATTACTTGTTTGAAAGAATGCATTTAGGGGAATTCGAGCCCAAGACAGTGCACTTAATCTACATATCCTGAGTTTATCCCTACCATAAGATATGGGGGTTGCTATAACACATTTCAACATAGATTGAGTTTGTTAATGCTTGAGAAGGCTATGATTTAGCTATTAGAAGCTTCATTTGTTAGCATTTTTAACCTAGTCGTGTATGACAACAAGGGACGACGTAGACCAAGTGACCTCGAAGCCGAAGCCAACAACGCTCGTCGGCCACGGGCAGGGCCCCGATGTATCTTGGGAATGGACTTCTGATATTGGGATACGCAGTTGGGCAAAACTAGATTCTAATGGCCTCTCCATAAAAGGCCCTTTTGATCAAACCCCTCTCGGCAACGATAAGTTCTAAAGAATATTTTATAGCTGCTATTATTGACCAAAGCTGGATCTCCAAAGAGCTGCCGTTGAAGCTTTTGTATTTCGGTTTAATGATGATCTTTCTGAAATTCTCTTTGGATCCGTCCCTGCTCTCTGAGATAGACATGACACCTATCATTCCCATCTAACACTCTTTCAAACCCTACCCCTCGAGGTTGACCAAAGCTCCCCCTCCATCATGTTCACAGGTTCTTTAGTGGCCCCACAGGGTTAGAATGCTCTCTTTCCCTTTAATATGCCAACAAGTGCAAAAGTTTTTATGCATTCATTCATTTATTTTATTTTATTTAACAAATTAGGATCTAAAAATAACAACAATAGAAGGGGAAAAAAAAGAAAACTTTGCCTATAAAGTAGATGTGAGAAACTACGTGTTTTTGCATACCCTCTTTCAATATATTTAGCCACGACGCTACCCATTCTTGGGTTTCTTTTTTCTTTTCCTATGTACCTAAAAACTTACTGGGATCGAGAGGCTACATGCTCTTTATTCTTCGCTACCCCATTTCCGTGACCTTTATTTCCTGGTTTAGATCAAACCATAGTTCCCTATTTATTATTTGACGATAAAGATCAAACTATTAGAGATAAACCCACCAGCTTCAGATTTTTTGTGAAATGTAAGCTATAATTTTATAGAAAAAAATAAAATAAAATTATTAGAGATAAATTTTTAGAAAGAAAAATGTGTGGCCACCACAGACGTGGCATCATTCTCGCTGTCATCAAATTATTAGCAAATGTATGCGCTTGTCCTTTTTTTTTTTTGTTTTCTCGTTTCCATCAGGATGTGGGCCCCAAGCCAAGTTGGCTTCCCTTAGTGCCGCGACCGAGACTAGAGATCAGCGCATCAAATCTAATTTAGTGCCGCCGAGAAGATTCAGTGATTGGGTAAAATACGTGGACCCCACGCCACAAATGCATGCATCATCCCTTTTTTTTCCTTTTTTTTTTTTCCCCCTTCATTTTTCACACTCGGGGCATGGCCCTTTGGCATCGAGTGAGATTTGGATTTGATGCACAAGCACACGCAGATTTTGAATTGTTGGAGTTAAAGCACTCGTCATCGGTGTAACGTAGTACTAAACAATTATTTTGTTTCGTTCATTAATTTTATTGTGAACTCAATCATTTGTTGCTCAAACTCTCATGACCTTCCAAAGGTATGTCGAGCTTCAAAAAATTATGTTTCCATGTACACAGAAAATTCTTTCACACCACACAAGTCCATTGCTAGTTACTTTATGGAAATTACCTGAAAATAAAAACGAAGTCATTGTCTAGTAGCTAACTTCAATCTACAAGTATCCCCCAACATTTAATTTTGCAATCTGTTGTATTATTTTGTAAGAAAAAAAAAAAAAAACAGTCTTAGTATAACTTTTAATATCCTACCATTACATTTAAAATTAATGATCTCCAAGTCACAAAAAAGAAAAAAAAAAAAACATTAAACAGATAAATAGATAAACATTGGGAGGAATTTGCTTACGAAAGTTCAATGAGCTAATAATGGCTTCGTAGATGCTTATACATCAAATGAATTTGTGCACAAGGCAAATTCTAGTGGCTCTGTTGCTTCTTGACAAAGAAGAAACAAAACAGATGCAATGTGTTGTCTGCCTTCCAAAATTAACAAAAATGCCAGGACTTCACCATCCAAAAGAGAAGGAAAGCGATAGGTTAACTAGTTTTGGGTAGGTAAAGACTTTGAATAATGAACTAGTTAATGGGAACAGTGGCACGGATCAGCAGTCTTTATCTGTTCGACTAGCATTGTTTTATTTACTCCAAGATACATATACATATATATTTGAGCACTTCGCGCTGTTTTGACGTCAGGGCCTCTGTTGTTTCTGTCTCTTGAGAACAGGTACCAGGGGAAAGTCCAATACATGCCGCTGATCATATTCTCTTCTATCAAAAGAAAGACAAAAAAGGGTTTTATTGATCCCCACGTTTTGGTCTTTCCCTCATTTGTTTGATCTAGAATCTGGGCATCTTCACTTTTTTTGATCTTTAAAAGTGGCACCACAGTGTCTGTGGGTCTGCTTCTGCAATGGAGTAAGTGAATTGCTTCAGCAATCAAGTCACTGACAGCATTCCATTCCAGCTAGCGCTTCCCACGTTGCCTAGACGTAACTCGAAAGCAAAAATCAAAGTGAGAGAGCCAAAAAAGAAACAAGTTATCCGTGCCCTTTTCGCAAAGGACACACCACCCCCTTTATATTTTTACCGTGCACAGATTATTGTTGGTCACATTACTGACATTGTCAAGGCCTCTCTCTGTACCCGGTAATGCTAAATGGATGGTCTACCTTCTGCCAACGTTTTCCCTGATACATTCCAGGGCGTTCGAGATGATATTACGGCTCAATTTGGACTGATTTGGCAAGTGCTCAAAGCGCCACTAATCGTGCCATTGTTGAAATTATTGGTGGTTCTGTGCTTGACAATGTCAGTAATGCTCTTCGTTGAGAGGGTGTACATGGGCATCGTAATGGTTTTTGTGAAGTTGTTTGGGAGAAAGCCACGGGAAAGGTACAAATGGCAGCCTATACAGGATGACTGTGAGCTTGGTTACTCGGCTTATCCAATGGTTTTGGTGCAAATTCCAATGTACAATGAGAAAGAGGTACTTAATGTTCAAGTCTCATTGATTTACTCTGGCATTTTTGTCCGTCGTGCGACTTCTTGTTACATCCTATGCACCATGCAGGTCTACCAATTATCTATTGGAGCTGCATGTGGGCTCTCATGGCCGTCCGATCGTGTAATAATCCAAGTGCTTGATGATTCAACAGACCCAGCTATCAAGGTTTTGATCATCTGACTTAATCTCATAGTATGCCTTGTGTTCTGGTGCACTTTCACACATTTGGAATAAAAAAAAAAACCCCGGAAACCCATAAGAGTGTTAGAGCCAGTGTCACGGACTGAATAAAAGCTTCTCTAAAGTCGTGAAATATGCCTTGATTTCTAAATATGACAATGCCTATTTCTATTTCTATAAACAAATTATACAAACTCTTTGCTTTTTTCCGGCATTCACCTGGCTAAAATTAAAGGTTTCACAATGCTTTTAAGTGTCTTACCATTGCTCATATTATTAATTTTCTTTTAGTTCTTGAATCTTATTGCTCTATCCTGATGCGGCTGGGGTATGTTTGTGTTCCATGGTCTCATTCAGCGAGGTGTCTTAAGCTTCAACTTGGAGTTCTTTCGTTAGTTTGTAGCCTACCCACCTCCCGTTTTATATACCGGAAAAAAGAAAAAGAAAAAACTATCGTAGTTTTATTTGAATTTTTATCTAATTGTCGTGTGGTTACCAAAAACAAAACAGAGCTTGGTGGAAATGGAATGCGAGAGATGGGCGAGCAAAGGTATAAATATAAAGTACGAGATTAGGGATAACAGGAATGGGTACAAGGCAGGAGCACTTAAAGAGGGCATGAAGCACGGCTACGTTAAACGGTGCGACTATGTGGCCATATTTGATGCAGATTTCCAGCCTGAACCCGACTTTCTTTGGCGCACCATTCCCTATCTCCTTCACAACCCCGAGGTTGCTCTTGTTCAAGCTCGCTGGAAATTCGGTAACTCTTCCTTCCCTCTTTTCTTTGTTTTTTTCAACTGATTTTGGTAGCCTTTTATTTGGGCTCTTTAATTTGACCAGAATTGAATTGTTTTTTGTTGGGAATAGGGCTGACTCCTCTCACTTTACCATTATACCAACGTTAGGCCCATCTGTTCTTTGGTCAGATTGGATAAGAACGGTGGGTTATGGCCACAAATCTGGAGTAAAACAATTAACGTTTACTTGAATTTTTGAACTTTTACTGCTTTTAATTAATCTGAATTCTTAATTGTTAATCTAAAAATTTAATCTCTAATCCTTATAAATTATAATATATATATATTGTCAATAATTGGTTGAGTTGGACTCTGTTCCTAGACGTTTCAAGACTCAAACGACCACAATAAAAGGTTAAATACTCAATTGAATATTTTTTAGAACTTCAACTCTTCTTAACCTTTTTTTTATCATTTTTATTTTATTTTATTTTATTGCCTCTGTGATGAATTCAACATAAATCATCATATCACTCATTGAAAAAAAATTCAAACTCAGAATCAAATAGTGGATGGTTCATCTAAATGGGATTATTGGGCGGGTTTTGTAGTAAATGCTGATGAATGCTTGATGACAAGGATGCAAGAGATGTCATTAGACTACCATTTCATGGTGGAGCAAGAAGTGGGGTCTTCAACCTATGCCTTCTTTGGCTTTAACGGTAGAACTGTTCTTACCAATGCACCTAATAAATACTCAACTTCTCTCCTGATAGTGAGATCTTGTTCGTCATGATATCAAATTTTGATACAGGCACCGCTGGTGTGTGGAGAATTTCAGCACTCAACGAAGCTGGAGGATGGAAAGATCGAACCACGGTGGAGGACATGGATTTGGCCGTCCGAGCTAGCCTTAAGGGCTGGAAGTTTGTTTATCTTGGTGACCTCAAGGTATCAAACATTGATAATATACATTTATATACATATCCTCTTCTTAGTTCTTATATCCTATGCATACCATATATGAGAAGCACAAAATAAAGCCATTTGATTCTGAATCTACTGCAAGTGAACTTGGATTTGCTTTTGTGCGTCATAGGTGAAAAATGAATTGCCAAGTACTTTCAAAGCGTATCGGTATCAGCAGCATCGATGGTCTTGTGGCCCTGCAAATCTCTTCAAGAAGATGGCCATGGAGATTGTAAGAAATAAGGTAAACACGTACGCTCTTCGGTGAGACCACATTGTCCATCTTCCAATTTTCTAACAAATAATAGTCTATTGACTTGAATGCAGAGAGTGTCACTGTGGAAGAAGTTCTACGTGATCTACAGTTTCTTCTTCGTTAGAAAAATTGTGGCTCATATTGTCACATTTGTATTTTATTGTGTTGTTCTGCCTGCAACTGTTTTGGTTCCTGAAGTACAAGTCCCCAAGTGGGGTGCCGTCTACATTCCTTCAATCATTACTGTCCTCAATGCTGTTGGAGCTCCAAGGTTTCCTTCTTTCTGTCCTTTTGTGTATTTTTCTTGGTTGATTTATCGTTAACAGCATTTGATACTGTTGTCACTGAGTGAGTACCAATAAACGTGTCCGATTGTCTGCTCTTGCAGATCAATCCACCTGTTGATTTTCTGGATCCTGTTTGAGAATGTCATGTCTCTGCACCGGACAAAGGCAACGTTTATCGGATTGTTGGAGACAGGACGAGTAAACGAGTGGGTTGTCACTGAGAAATTAGGCGATGCCTTTAAGACAAAGGTCGCCGCCAAAGCCTTCAGGAAGCCTCGCCTCAGGATTGGAGAACGGTATGCACAGAATACTGATTTCGGAGCAACCTATTATTATTTACAAGGAAACCCTTTTCTAATACGTTGCTGACAGTGTGTAGTATATTGTTGCCTTACGGTTGAACGCGTTGCAGACTCCATTTGCCAGAGCTTGGTGTTGGAGCCTATCTCTTTTTCTGTGGATGCCATGATCTTGCCTTTGGGAAGAATCGTTACTACATTTTCCTCTTTCTTCAATGTTTCGCATTCTTCGTCTCCGGGATTGGTTATGTCGGCACCTTCGTCCCCAACTCCTAGCAAATATTCTTAGCTGAGAATTTCCATCTCTGCACTGTTCACCATTCAACTTCATTTTTTTTTTCTTTTTTTTTATCCTCCGAGAAATTTATGTTATTGTGGTTCATTTTATGTTATTGTGGTTCATTTTGATACCATTTTCTTGGAATCTGCCCGCAGATAATTTGTAGAAAATGGCTGGTCAAACTTTTGTACTCAAATGTTCAAATTGAGGAGATATGTTGCCATTGAGATTGATAAAAAATAATATTATATATATAATTTACAATTTAATAAATTTATGGACACAACAATGTTATTATGTAACATAAAATTCCACTAATTAATTTTAAATGAATGTAATACCATAAGTGAACATGGAATGGTTTTCCATAAATCACTTTAGACAGCGAAGGTGGGTCATGCGGCTTAATATAAATATATATTTTTTAGGCTACTTAGTAAAAATTGGAGTAGTTCGTCCCATGTCAACTTTGTAATGGCCTGGCCAATGAGCAGGAGGAGATCTAAACAATTATTTTGCTTTAGTTGGGTTGTCTTCAGAGTTGCGTAGCGTCGGTGCGATCGGATGTGGATGTCATTCTCGCGATTCTGTGAATATGATTAGCAAGACCCTTGAGCTTTGTGATTGATTACCAGATACATCAGGGTTTTGCAACCCTTATAGAATTAGTCTTTAGCAAATCCCAAATTCTTAAGTAATTTTCACGATTGAATTTTATTTTGTTTTTAATTTTTAAATAAAACTTAAATTTTTTTTTTTATTTTCATTACGCAAGAATCAATTTTTTCGTTTAAATTTGATCGAACTGGTAGAAATTTAATTTGATTTACTGGTGACTTAATAAAAAAATATACTCAATTTTTTGTCCTAAAAACAACCCAATATTTTATTTTTCATTTTTTTCCACATTTATAGTAAAAAAAAAAAAGGTTAGAGTTTGCGTTTTTTATATGTTAAAAATAGAAAAATTTAAGAAAATATACACATATACATATTTTCATCTTTTTAAGACTTATTTTGAGAAAAAAAAAAGTCCATAAATTTAAATTATGTATGTAATAATTTAATTAATTTTTGTAAACAAAAAAAAAAAAGATTTGTATGAAATAAAAATTAATATTTACAACTAATTTAAAAACTTAAAAAAAAAAATAAATCTTAACTATAAAATATTTTGAAAATTTTGTTATGTTTGAAGGCTTATTCTCTTTTTGGAGGGAGACATCATTTCTCTGATTGAGTAGTGTCGCGAATTACAGACTATTTTTGAAATTAATAAGCTTTATGAGAAAGAACGAGAACACTAAATTTACGCGGTAAAAGCCCCTAGAAATTTAAAGCTGAACAATTCATTGTAGACTCAGAATACACGCACTACTGTTAACTGTGCCGTACGTGGGCCTTGCCCCCATGCTACCCACGTCACCACGCCACCTCACCACGTCACCAGTGGGGAGGATGTGACCGTGTTAATTAAAAACACAAGTGAATGCCGACACGACAAGGTACTTGAATCCCTGCGAAGCTATTCAAATTCTGCGATTAGGCCGTCGGGGATAAGGCTCGGAAAACGGCTACTCGTTTCGAGTTTGCGTAGTGCTTGCTGATGATAATCAGACTTTGCACGTCACTCATAGTACCCATTTTGCGTAAATTGAATTATTATTATTATTATTATTATTTGGGTTTAATTCAGTCCTAACCACAACTAAATCCAATTGCTGGCCGAATGATTGCTTTGAAAATTTAAATTTTTTTACCGGGTTATCCCTCACTTTATGTTAATGGTGGGGTATTATTATGTCTTCGGGCATGCGCAAAACAGAGGGAGTTTGTGCCGCCTATAGCCAACGTAATATAAAACCCTCCTGATTGGTCCTAATTTCTGTAAAAATAACATTGTGGATAATTAATTTTTCGTTTATTTAACGATTATACCAAATAAAAAATTGCATTTATTATTGACATTCCGACTCCGAGTACAACATGGCTTTGAACTCCGACTCTTTCCAGCCACGCTTGTGTTATGTTATGAGTATATAGATTTATTGTATCCTATTAAGGTAATTTTGAGAATATTTTTAAAATAATTTTCTTACACTCAATTTATAAAAATTTATTTAAAAATTAATTTTAAAAATATATTTTACTTAAAAATTAAATATATATAAATAAAGAATAAAAAATTATTTTTTATATTAAAATAAATTATAATATAATTACTTTTCATAACACAAGTTATAATATTTTTTTAATTATATATAGATATATTTATTAATATTTATTATATAACTCATTTTAATTAAATGCCTAGATTCAAGTCGTCCTTAGATACAAAGGACCAACGACCGTAACACTTGTCACAGTCTCAACTCCAAACCAAGAATAAATTCACAGAGGAAAAAAGAAAGCAAAGCTTGTTTCATGGCAAATAATAAATCTGACCTCTTTCCTAACCAAGAATCCTTGTTAGAATGGCTCAAAACCCGACTCCCACGGCAATCCTTGGCTTCCTGGGGCACCGAGAACGTCCACCATCTCTGGATCGAGGTGAGCCTGGGCGAGTCAACACTTTCAGATTTGACCCCGCCGTTGCGCACCCTCCACTGCGTCGTGGTCCGGGTCCTCCACAACAAGACTCACAGAATTCTTCTAGAGTCCCGCCAAGAACTCTCCGATGGGTCCGTGCGGCCGCGGTCACGCCCACTCTCTAAAGAGATGAAAGCTGGCGAGAGTGTCGAAGAAGCGGCTTCACGCGCCATGAAACAACAGCTGGGGTCCAATAGGATGGCCAGGGTTGTGCCGGGCACGTATAAGCTAAAGGAGGAAGTGAAGGTGGAGGAGGAGGAGCCAGGATCCTATCCTGGCTTGACCACCAGGTACGTGGTGCACACGGTGGATGCCAGGGTCGAGGGGTTGCCGGACGAGGATTTCGCTACGGAGGAGGAGATGGTGGGGGAGGAGGAGATGCTTGCAGCGAAGGTTGTGCAGGTTAAAAAGCATTATTGGAAGTGGGCCGAGAGCAATTATGTCGAAGAATGAAGACGCTTGATGTTTTCACTTGGTTTAGCAGGTTAATAGGTGGCGATGGCTGTAGTCTAGTCTTCCACGGCTTAGGCGCTACGGCTCTCAGGCTTCGGCCCTAATTCTGTTGTTCATCCTCCGCAAATTTGCACACTTCAAATCCAATGCACATTGCTAGGCCTGACCACGGGCTTAACGACGATTATTCCGTAGGGAATGTCGTTCCTACTTTTGCCTTCTGGTCAAATTTCCTTGAATTTAGTTATAAGTTCATAATTTTGAGACTATACCAATTCTCAGGGCATTAGTTTTGAATTTAGTATTTTCTGTGTCACATCAACATATAATTATTGATTATGTCATATTTCATTAGTTTGGTGCATGTGTATATAGAGAAAGATATACATCAAGGGGGTTGAATTTCTATCTTTCTCTAGCCGACTAGCCAGTAATAACGTGCCTTGTGTTGGCGTCTTGTGACAGAACCAGTCAAAAGAATTTTAGCCACAACCATCTCAATTGGATAAAGTTGCGAATTTCATTACCTCGATGTGATTACGACAAATTACATTTTTCAGTTTTGGTCCAAGTTTTCGTCGGTTACAGAACCAAGAATCAATGTTGTTATATGTGCAATTGTTCTTCTCCTCGTTAACATCTTGAAAGCAAGCTCGTCTTCAATCCAAGAATAATAAAAAAACAAAAAAAAAAACACTGACAAACTAGCGCCTTTTGCTAAAAAGAGAAACATAGAAGAGAAAATGAAATAACTTGCCGAACCCCATTTTTTCCCCTCATCAGTCTCCTATAAGAGGGTGAAACCTCTCCCTCTCTAAGAAGAAGACGAAAGAAAGAGTGCAGCGGAAGAGGAATTAAATGGACAAATGAACGAGCAGGACTCCACCGCTATTGTCCTATGTTCCTGTGAATGGGGAAACCTATCTTGTATTACTAGTTTTACTTACCTCCATTTTCGGATGGTCCTTAAAGACTTGGGGGCTCTATTCGGTTCACTCGTGTAAAAGTGCCACCACCGGTTATACCCGTATGGTATTTCTGCTTTTCAGTGAACATGAATACCAGTGGGTAATTTAGAAAGGCAAAATTAAAAAAAATCCCACATGCACCGCGTGGGGCCGACATTGCGGTCCATTTGGAGGGGGAAGAGCGTAAGCTGCCCGCTGATTGACTTGGGGCGCATACCAACGTGGATCGTGGGGGCGTCCCAAGCCCCAAGTCCTCGAAACACCTTAGAAGATGTCGCCCTCACAATCGTGGATGACAGGCACTGCCGTCATGGCGTGCATCAATGCATGTGCAAGGGTAAAACAAAAACTTCAACAAACGGAAATGGAATTAGCAACAGTAAGCACTGCATATACCAAAAAAGCTCCTGTCAAACTTTTGAAAACTTGACAACCACCATATTCCAATGGAAGGTATTGATGAGCATGAGAGTTTTTCTGGAGACTCGAGATGCAGGAAAAGAAAACGAAACAGAAACGGTTCCAGAAAATTTGCAGGAACAACTTACTTAAAGACCAATCAACTATATTTTGCACTTGAGAGCAAGTAATCTGGTTAGTCAAAGCAATGATGCAAGCTTAGTTGTAATAGTTAGATTTTGGGAAAGCAAGTGACAAGATTTGTTAGTTAATTCAAGTACAAAAGTGGATTTTTGTAATAGTAATTTGCAGCCAAAACAGTGATCAACAATTGTGATGCCTCTGATATAAGAAGCTAAATTTCCAGCAATGAAAGTGGCTTCAACCTCTGCATTTTTCCTCCTCTTTTCATCTACAGATGGCAAACCATGTCCCAGGTAATTCATCCCAGAAAAATTGAACTTTTCTGGCTTCCTTTATAGTGTTGTGGATATAGTACAAACAGCACATAAATGCCCAACCATATTTTCTCGCCTAATACCATCAGATACAATAGAGAGATACAATTTGTTCAAAAGGAGGGCACAGTTTTAGGGGCAGACCTTTGATATGGGAGACGATTGTGTGGAACCCCATCTTCCTTGCGTTTATCTTCAAACCACTGCACAACTCTTTTACGGGGAAGGTTTGTCAAATGCACAATGCTGTCAATCATAGTATTCTGCATTATTGTCAAAATGTTCAAACGATTAAGGAATGAAA
This sequence comes from Rhizophora apiculata, assembly GCA_037832385.1. Taxonomy (NCBI): domain Eukaryota; kingdom Viridiplantae; phylum Streptophyta; class Magnoliopsida; order Malpighiales; family Rhizophoraceae; genus Rhizophora; species Rhizophora apiculata. Next base: position 2,032,970 of record CM075426.1, on the reverse strand, counting down.
CTTTAGTAATCCAGCAAACCAAAAACTCATCATACTCATGCTTGCTAATAGCATGACTACGAATTAAGACATTACCTTAACAATTGCATTCAAAGCATGATTTTATAGACTCAAATAGGAGAATCAATCTAAAATTTAATCAATCTTATCTTGCTTCTTTTACCAGCAGGAGAATAAATCTAAAATTTAATCAGTCTTATCTTGCTTCTGACTACACTATGTCTCCATAGTTATTTTGGTATTTGAACAGTACATTTACTTGGAATATCCTGACTATAAAATGTCCACTTACAGTGGGTCGTCTTGTTTTTTCATAGACTCTTTCAAGTGTGTAAACTTGAGCTATCTTCAGTCTTTTTTGGGCAGCCCATCTGTTTCTCATTACATGAACTGGCACTTTCACTTCCTTCTCAGATCTCACAGCATCTGCAGTTGCTGCCTCTGCAGGAACATTCTCAATTGGTTTATTTTCTGGCACATATTGAAAGGCAGGTTTGTCTGTTAAAGCAGCACTCATTAAAACCAGATTAGGAGGGGGGTCACGAAGCAACTGGAGAACAACTGCCCTGTCAAGACAAACCTCAGCAGAAAGACTTTTGATCTACAAAAGGGGAAATTTCTCATTTAGTAGACAACCGAGATTAAGAGGAGGGTGGGGGTGGGGGAAGCATTCATGCATGTCACCATACTTCTAAGTCTGACCTTGCAAGGCTACTTTGCTATGAGCAATACATGGGCAGAAAAATGATGCTCACGCTGATTTTGCGGCGTCCAATTTTCAAAGCAGAAGCCAGACGTCGAAGTTGCCAAGTTTTGAGCTTCAAGGGTCTTTCCTCTCCTTCCTCTTCTTTGTCATCATCTTCTCCAGCCCCATTGCCATCCTTAATATCACCTCTCTCTGAGTATATCATTTCTACATCATCATCATTGCCAACTCCAAGTGCCTCTTGTAACTCACTTTGAAGTTTATCAAGGTCTTCATCACTCAAATTATCACCACCATCCTCACCAAACAATGAGTTGCCATTCTGAATGTCTTCTTCCCGCGTGCCAAAGAGTGCCTCAAAGGCATCTTCATCCATATCACTAGCATTCTTAACAGGCACAGATTTCTACGATCAAAATACACAAACCATAACTTATAAGCATCGGTATAATTACCTGCGGGCATTACTACTCAATAACCCTTTTTGTTAACAAAGCAAAGCAATAGAGGCCTGGCTTAATACACATTTGATGATTTCCTTAAAAATTAAATACATTATCCCGCCATACACTTACCCACCCATCAAGTGTGACTTCCAGTTTGTATTGTACACAGAACAATTAAGTTACTCAAAATCAAAATGCCGCCGAGGAAATAAGTACAAATGATAAGAAGAACAATTTCTACTCTTTTTTTTTTTAAAAAAAAAAAATTAAAGACTGTGAAATCAAATGGGTTAATTTTCAATTCGTGTGCTCACCTTCTTTTTCTTGTTCGAAGAAGAAGAAGAAGAAGAAGAAGAAACGATTGCAAGGTTTTGGTTACGGCGGCCAGCGAGAGAAAGAGTAGAAGTGGAGCGTCGGTGGCGGCGGCGCGACAAGACCTTCAAGGATAAGCCGTCACGGAAACAGAAGGCTCCCACTGCCTCACGGTGTGAAGACTGTGACGGTAAGCTCTGAAGTGCCGCCGTCATGAGATAGGACGTCTTCGTCGACGATAGAGCGAACGCCATCTTTGATTTTTCCGTTCCCGACTCGGAAAATTTAATTAAAAAAAAAAAAAGAAAAAGAAGAGAAAAGAAAAGAAAGTAAAAATCCTGACCATAAAATGTACAAGACACGTGGAGCGATGTGCCTTTTAGTGTGGCATAAGCCACTGAGGATTCGAAAATTTTATCGAAACGGTGCGTTTGGCTGACGCGAAAATTAGAGCTTCGGCGTCCCGTTTGTTTTAGAGAGGAGTGTTACCTTTGACTCATCGATAGTTGTGTCCATTACCGATCGCTTTTGTCATTCTTCTTGCCCGTTGCCACTGCCCGATCACATGTCAACTTCCTTATTATTTCAGTATGTCTTTTTTATTTTATTGTGATTTGATATCAAAATTTATTATAATTAATTTTTTATAATAATAATAATTAATTTATATTATAATTGTTAATTATATTATTTTAATTTTATTTTATAACAATATAAATTAAGAAAATAATTTTTAATAATAAAGTTAAAAAATAAAAATAATTTATTTTTTTATAAAAATTTATTTTAATAAATTATTTTTCTAATAAACAAACAAAGCATTAAAAGCGAGCTCTTTTTCGTGGGAAAAACTTCGGCCTGACTTGGGAATCGTCGAAAACCATTCTGACGTGACGCGGTAAAGCCGAGGAAAAGGCTTATTAGTTAGTAGTTACGATTAAAAAAAAATCCCGTACTGCTACTTTGTCCCACGTTAAGTTATAGGGCAATCATGAACCGTGTCTCCAGTGTACCTGACGCCTAGGCTCAATATTTTTTGTTTAGCTCCTTTTTAATGGAGTTGATTACCGAATGACCAAAAAAAAGATCAAATCAAAGTTCAAACGAAAGTGGATTGTCCCATTGAGCGTAAGTTCACATCAAAGTGAAAATGCATTTACAACAGACTAATCATCCGCGGTGAAATGACACCTCATGCAGCTTAATACAATCATCCAAACAATTGTGCCCTTCATCCCAGAAACGCAGCAGCTATACCGTGGGAAGCCTAAGTTCATGTTAGGCCTTTCATGTTAGGTAGTTCCGGGATTTTGAAAGAAATCGACAATATTGCCTTGCAGCATTGCAAAAGATCATGAAAGTACAAATGGTCTCAAATTACATTATGTGAAAGATGACAATAGCACCACTCCAGTCTGCAGCAGAAGCAGGGCATTCATATCCCCATAAAACTAGACTAACTTCTTATACATTCTGAGCTTAATACTTGGAAGTAAATAACTCTGGAACCCACCAAAATTTGGCAATCCTATTTCTTGTAAGAGACGTTACAACAGTGCTATCAAAATTGAGAGAGGTTTTTGGTTCACCAGAAGCATTTAAACCATGAAAAACACATGGTCCCCAATGGGATTATTTTGAAGAAAAAAAGAAAAATCTCTTAAGCATGTAATAACTCTTCGAACCACGCCCGATTCCTACATGTTGACTTTCTGTTAACTCTGGTCTGAGCTAAACCTGATCCCTACGCGCTGACTTTCTGGTAGCTCTGGCCTGGCAAGGTCTCCAACAGATCATAGTGACCATATCCATGAAACAGTACATTAATAGGATCTCTTGGATCCGTTCGATACTCTTCACCATAATTTGATATGTTTACCAAATTACTTGATCTCCGATCTATCATGAAGACTGAAATTGTAGTCCTGAGCCAATGAGCGAAAAGGCATGTCAAACATGGAGGTGAGGTCAAGCAACACAAAGATTTACAATTTCATTGTCAACGTGCAGGTCCAATTCTGAATAGAGTTGTATCAACGAAGTAAAATAACATCAATGCTGTGTAATATTCTGAAGATCCCTTCCAATCATGAACATAGCTCATAGAAAGAAAAAAAAAAGTTCAAATTCTTCCACAAAAGTAAATTATTTCTAAGATAGTATTAGAACTCGCCTCAAAATATGAGAAGCCATCAACAACTCAGGCTCTCCACCCCACACATAGGGCTCTTGAATCCTCTTAACATAGTCTTCAAAATCTCCTTCTATAAACCTATCAAAAGTACACAACAAAACCCCAAATGACCACTAACTACATTTACACTTTACACAAGATAAAGCGGGCAAAAGCTTCCCACAATCGCAGAAGCTTACCATTTAATTTCCTCCCGCCTTTTTAACAGTTCATTCACGACCTGAAATATCGAATAGTGGTTTAACACAATACCCCATTAGTTCGATTTTTCAAGGAACGGAAGGGAAAAATCTATTACAATCTGAATGGTGAATGGGAAATTGGCAATAGAGTGATTGTCAATGGTAGAAATGACTTACCTGAGATCTCAATTCATCAGCCAGTTCCCTTTGGCGATCTTCGTCGGGAGCTTCTTCTCCGCTTCTCAAACAGGCCCCATGAGCTATTGCCCTGAATAGGCATCGGCCATCCGCCAGCACCCCTGCATCGGCAAAGTCACAACATAGAGCTTAATTCTTTCCAAGGCAAGAAAAAACTAAGAAAATGGAAAAGCGGCAGTTCTAAATATATTATTTTTAGACCTTCTTGTCAATAAAAGAACACAATTTTACTATTAAAAAGGCTTTCTTGTTATGCTGTCTATAACTAACCTGTGACCTTGTAATCAGCAGAGCTATGGCTTTTGGCATCGGAAGTTGTGCTTCCATTGGAATCGCCATCATCGGTCTCATCCACGGTATTGTCAAAAGTCTCGGAATTCCCATCGAACCGAAAATCAACTGGCGCGAGGCACGCGCAGACGCCGAAGAGCAGCCAAGCCGAGTCAGGCCGGTAAAGCCAGCGTGCAGGCCTCGCGTCCCACGCGACGTTCCAGGAGCCCTCTCCCCTCGGCCGACGTAACTGGCACCCTCTCCGCTGGAAGCCCGAGGACTGGATCACATGCCATATAGACGCCACGCCGCCGCCGCCGCCGCCGCCGCCGCCACCACCGCCGGGGCCGAAGAGACGACAGGCGCTGGAGTGGTGGCGGTGGCGATTAGAATCAGAGAATTGTATCGGGGTCTGCAGGAGACGGCCTTGGTGAGCGGCGGAGAAGCCGTAGAAGTGAATGAGGGAGTTGAGGATCCGAGGTTTGGGGCGCGCGCAGAGAAAGCCAAGCATATCAATGGTGACTTATGCTAACTAACATGCGCTGCCAGCCAGATTAACGCAACTTAACCTACGAGCCCATGGCTGAAACCTTTTTGTTGTTTGCCTATATGGGCACGAATGCTCTGTCTGGTCGGGATACAGAGGAAAAAGAAGATTTTGAAAACGCTTACTTCTTTTGTGGGTGACGGCGGATGAAGTCAGGGGTTTCGTTTTTTCCAAAGAAAAAGGACAAAAAAAAAATCTATTATTAAAAAAAAAAAAAATATTTTAAGAAGAAATTTAAATAAATTAAAAATAATAAATTTAAGTAATTATAATTAATTTATATATTATAAATTTATTGTTTTACATTATATTAATATATTATTATTAAAATTTTTAATATATTATAAAATATTTTATATGTAAAATTTAATTGTATTTTTCACCCGATACGTCCCATCACTTGCCACGACGTGGAGTTTGGGAGGTGCAATGTGCACACGGACAAGTGGCCACAGGGAAAGCAATTATACGGTTGGTAAGCTAGGGTGGCCTCACGAGGCTTTCACCAGTGCCGAGCAGCACCACACGTGCAATGTAATCCATTTGTCAGAGTTATTTTCTTGTTTTGTTTTGTTTTTTATCTTTTTAAAGTCATTTTATTAATTATGTTTAATTATTTATATTATTTCTATGTCCAGTAAAGTTTTTTTTTTATTAATAAAGATTACATATGTATGCTTAATTGCGGGTGTGTTTAATGTGTCGTAGAAAACCAAAAATCATTTTATTTCTATATATTTTTGTGAAATTTTTTTTAAAAAATATTATTACTATTTTTAATATTTAACAAATTTAAAAATATATTTTTAATAAAAAATAATTATAAAATTAATAACAAAATAATATTCTTTATAAAAAAAATTCAACTCAAAATAAGTAAAAGTGTAGATATTGTAACAAGTAAAATAAAAAAAATAATTATTTTTAAATTATATGTCAATTTTATTAATTATTTTTTAATTTGATTATTAATCTTGTTAGTTATTAATCATTGATTTTAAATCAATTTTATTTTTATCATGGTAAGTCTTTTTTATTTTTTTATTATTTAGTATCAAAATCTATTTTATCTTAAATTGGTTAATTAATTATATATATACACTAACTCTCCATTTTGTTATTTTAATTTTATTTTATAATAATTAAAATTGAGAAAACATTTGTTATAACAAAATAAATAGTAAAAAATAATAAAATTTTTTGTGGATAAATATTTTTTTATAAATAAATTATTTCCTAAGGGGAAAGCTACGTGTCAGGTCAAGCTCGAACTCATAAATGGCATGTGTGCCCAACGATTTGATTGAGAGAGTTGAATTAGGCCGTGAAGAGTTGGATTCTGGCACAGGGCTCTAAAGGAAACTTTCATTCATACAAAAGAAGCATTAAATCATCAAATATTGTGGTTATCTAATAATAAAAAAGTTATTTGTTATTATATCAAAAATCATAAATTAAATTTTTGACCAAAAAGGTTCACTCAAACTAAATCTATTACAATTATTTTATTTTATTTTTCCATTAAAAAAATGTACCGAAGAAAAAAAGTACATGATTACGTGTCCTTTTCAATGACAATCCCTGTGAGATCACATTGTTAGGTACAATCACCTCTTGGTACCGACTTTCCAGGGGTGATGGTTTTCTCGGTTGAAGCGGCCAACGGAGCAAGACTAGAGTGGACTTGAAAGTCTTGGATAGAGTGTCGCTTAGGAACGTTGCCAGGTTAGAGCAAGCCCTCGGACAGGTTTTCGGTTATGTTCCCAAGGTGACCTCGGACAATCCGCACTGGTTTTCAGTTATGCTCCCGGTAGGGACCGCGCTGTGCAAGTACTGTTAATAAACCTGTATATCTGATAATTTTTACCACCACGGTTCATTAATTTTATCCAAACAGTTCAAGTCAGATGACTTCCTCCTCTGCGGGAATATGCTTTAGCAATTCCCAACTCTGTGAGTTACTTTGAATCATTGCCTTGACTACAGAATCAGCGATTGCATGCATTTCTTAGTCAGCCTTAGTAATCTGAATTCTCTGGAATGGTATCCATTTGGCAAAGTGCTTTTCGGCTGTTTCCAATCGCTGAATAGAAGCTAGAACAATTGAGAAATAAACAGTAATTGAAGCCTTAAAGGAACGACGACATAGTGCACTGCTCCGGGGAGTAGGAGAAATGCCAATGCCAACTGCGTCTGCATAGTGTCTCGTTTCCAATTGTACCAACAAACACAAAACCAGGAACGCAAAATACGAAGCTTGGTTACTTGTCTTTACACCCTTCACTTTCTTCTACAACAGATAATAAAATGCAGCCAAATGAGGATACAGCCATGCCTGCCACAAGCCCGTGACATTCGCTACTAGACTACAAAATCACTCATCTTGAAGCCTTCATGGTACAAGCCAATTTGTAAAATCTATCATAATTTTTCACTTGGAATGGGGGTTGACAGTCCTTGTCTACTATTGCCGGGCAAATGCCGCATCAGGGCAGGATAGTGGGGAATGATGGGATAAGTAGGATAGCTGTACATACTAGCAGAGGGTAGGCCATTCTCCGGGGAAGAATCAAACAGTGGCTTCTGTGTAGAGATTCTTGACCCTCGTTCCCCATATCCACTGGTAACAAATCGATCGTTGAGAGAAATTCCCGACCTATTTTCCAAGTAAGGGCTGGTCATAAATGGACTCCTTGCAGCTGCAGGACCTGCTATATCAGGATAATAATTTTCCAAGCTTAATCTAGCATTTGAATTAAGGAAGTCTGGCCTATTGTTGCCTCCAGTCGAAAAATCAGTTGGCAGCCTGAAAAGTCCAACACATCCCACAGGAATGTCTTCTTTGACTCCACGATATGTAGTGGGTACGGAAGACTCAGCAGCTCTTCCACTTGATCCACCAAGTGCTAAAGGGAATCTATTGATTTTATGTTGCAGCGATTGCTTTGCTTGTTTGAGTGCCTCCAGCACTCCACCCACCTCATCAGGTGCTTTGTGTGGCACTAATGCATAGAGCTTGTTTTGGCTCCCAGAAGATGTCCTGTCCTCAAAGCCACCGCCTGAATTTCTTGTTGACATAGGACCAGATAGACTCCCAGGGGAATCATGTGCACCATGAGAATGCAGATGATTATAGGAGCTGTGTGCTGGTGAGTGATGGTCCCTTCCAAGGTTCTCTTGATTTGGCTTTTCCCTGGCCATAGGGAATGCAAAGACTTGAGCTGCAGATTCAGAAGCTGGTGTACCTAAGGATTCAGAAGCCTGTGTACTACTGCTCTTTAGGTCCTGTGTGCTTGTCATGTCAACATGTGAAGGTGGTACAACATCATTAGGCCAAATTTTGGATAAATCTTGAACTTCTGGCTTTGCCTCACAGGTTTGAAAGGCAATGGTCCCAGGAGGATGCAGTTCTTGAGACTTGATATCATACCCCTCCTCAGTAACATCAGAACGATTTGCAGGATCACATGAGTCCTACATATTTGTGTACAAGAGACACAAATTTCAGTATGTAATAGCCCAATATATTGGATGGAAAAAAGCATAGCATTATTTCCTTTCTTATACAATTACAGGTAATGTTACTCACTCTCATTTGCTGGTTGTAATTCTGCAGAAGAATAACAATAGATTGATTTTGTGCACATAATTAGATTCTTTTTGAAAAATGTGACCTACTAGATTTCAAATCAATCAAATAGTTTACAGGGTGTATAAATTCTGATTGATCATACCGGTGTACTGCTGTTATTTTCTCTGAATTTTTCTTCCCATTCTCTTTGAGCCCTTTCCATTTCTTCATATTGGCCAATGAGTTGTGCTCGATGCTCAAGGGCCTTTTCCACATCTCTTTCTCCACCGTTTGCATCATAATCACAGTCAGTGCTTAAATTTTGTTCATGTTCATGTTCTAAGCAGCCTTGCAATGAAGTTTCTTCTTTCTCATTTTCAACTGCTCCTGACATGTCAGGCCCAACATTGGAGCCATTTGGAAAATTTTCCATAGTAGTGTGCTCAATTTCAGAAGTATCAACTTTGGTTGGATTACCTTTAGCTTCCTCAACAACAGATCTGCTAACATAAACAATGAATGAATATAAATCCTATGTACATTGGTGAGGAAAACTGGAAACTAATTTACAGGAAGATATCCATGAAGTAGATGCAAAATTTATATACAAATCTAGGAGAACTATAGTATGATAAGATTTGACAAAATGAACAAAATTCTGGGCTATAAGAGTAAACACATTCTAGTCCAGAAGACTCTTGTAAGCACAAATTGGGATGCTATGTTCGATACCAACTTCTCAAAAAACTTATGTACAATTACTATTTCCTCCATCATAGACAAGGAAAAAAAAGGTATCAAACTGTGGGTGTTGCATTATTTGTATTCCATATAGACAAGGACAAGGTACATAAGCTAACCTTGATTCTTTATGCCTTATTTGGCGACATGACTTTCCCTTGCAAGGTTTTGGGGAAGAATATGTAGATGGAAAACTGCTTCGCCTTCTCAAAGATGGATCCTTGTTCTTTTCAATGGGGCATGGACTATCCTTTCTTCCTTTCCAAGACAAGCTTCTAGCAGATGCTGGGGACAAATCAAGATCTGAAACTGAAAGTTCTTCTGACTCATCTTCTCTCATTTTTGTATTAACAGAATTCTTTGCTTCTTTAGAGAATTCATTACACACTTTGGCTTCACGGGGAGTCTCTTGGTCAGAGAGTGAATCATACATATCAGAAACATCGCTTAACCCATTGCTCTCCAGAATAGCAAGAACATCTGCTGTTGCCTTCTCAGCCTTCATTCTTTGAACAGACACAATCCTTAGCTGTTCCTCCAATTCCGCAACCTAATTCTCAGTGAAAACAGAGTTAATAACAGTACCATGAGAGACTGTTTGTTTTGGGGAGTGTCTGGGGAAGTATGGCGAAAAAGAATACCCTTTTCTCTAGTTCATTGGCTCTCTGCCTTGCACTTTTTGAGACAGATCTTTCAGAGAGCAGCCGTGCCCGTAGGAATTCAATGGTCATTGCATTATTATCCTCCATGCCAGCATTTGTCCTGATGAAAATACCAATAAAAAACACATTAAGAAAACCCACATCCTCATTTAATATCATAAAACCTTCAACTGGAACAGCAGAACCACACGTCTGTGGCCTGTGCATGCACGTGCACATTGGTAACCAGAATGTGCTTCTGTCTCAAGCTTATCTAAGCAATCTACAACATCCAAAATCAAGTCCTTAATAGTTCCTATTTTCACCAAGAGATCATTTGGGCCATACTCATGCAAAAAGCAAGGGATCGTGTATAGATCAGGAAATCAAAGCGAACGACTGAACTCACCAATTAAAGTAATTTCTAGGTGAAACGTGAAATCCCTACAAGATATCTTCGATTAACAGGAAAGAGCAGGCCATATCCAAGCATGAGTTGCCCTTCCATTAATGGAGAATCCATCATTCAGCTTCTTCTTCTTCTTCTATTCATTTATTCATTTATTTATTTATTTTCACTTTTTGGAAATTATGTCAGCAACCAATTCTCATTTAAGCAATCCACTACTCGGTGCTTACAAGTAAAAGCATAAATAGTCACAGATGAATAAAAAAATATCAAATTGGCACGAAACTGTGGATCTGGGGAATCTGGAGAAAAGACAAGCAAATAAAATTCCACCAATTTTCTCAAATTTTCTTTGTCCAAAACTCTCAAAAATAATTATCCATTAGAAGAGCCCAAACAGAGTGAAAAAAAGGGAACAGATCAACACCAAAAACCCAAAAAAAAAAAAAAAAAAACGCATTAGAACAAATGTGTAATCCAAACCCACTAAAAACAAAAGAGAATCCAACTCGTCGCAACAAAACCAGATAAGAAATGAAATACCCAGATGGATTTTACCCCTGATCTTGCTTCTCTTGATCAGAATTATTCATATCTGTCGTGAAAGATACAAAGGAACCAAAAAACACGCACCAACAAGTCCAATCTCAAAAGCTAGCTCCTGTACACAGAAAAAAAAAAAACCTTCGAATGAATGCCTTTAATTGAAATCAGACCATATATTGAATGTGATTTGCAACAACATAAAAATAGACCAAAAAATAGAGTACCGGTAGACTTGGACGATGAAATAAATAGTGTTTTCCCCCCGGACTCTCACTGGCAGAGAACCCCATCATTAATTTAAGCCCTCGTTGGGACTTTTCGCTTCGAGCACGGCAGCAGTAGACTTTGCGTAACAAAATGCTGTTTCTTTCTTTCTGGGCCATGGCGAGGAGCATTCGTCATTCAGCCCACAGACACATAGACAATTTAGACATCTATGAGCCGCATTTCCACCCTAACGGCTTAAACTTGATTAAATGAATTAAGGAAACCGTTAACCTTTTTGTAGTTTGTTAAAATGGAAGTTTGTGCTATTTTTGATGACATTATTATAAATCCAAGTCCACGAGGGATTCGACGGCCTTTTTCCCCCCAACAGAGGCAGGCCCTTGTTCCTAATATTCGGCGAATCTTTTGGTTTAAAGTAGTTATAATCTTAGGAGGAGTTCGGTCGTTTCAACTTGGGCCTGCGCTAGCCTATGAGTGCTCTTTGTAGCCCATTTAATCTATATGCACACTGAGGAAAAATCATCCACTTTATTTAAATTTTAAATTTTTTTTTAAAAATGGAATACCTAACTCAGCTCAACTCAACTAAATTTTAATTTCCAAATTTAATTGAACTCGAATGTATATACACAGAAGGATTACACGTGAGAGATGCATGCTATCGCTTGGCACTCGGCAAGATATTTGGGAAAGGCCAAACGGATTAGAAGATGAAGACATTGAAGGGAGCGAGGGAAAGGAAGGAGAGAGAGAGAGAGAGAGAGAGAGAGAGAGAGAGACAGAGAAAGGCAGTCAAAGTTGGCCGTAGATTTCTCTCCATGTGTAATTTCCATTCCATATCTGACCAACATATGGTATTAAAGCCATCTGTCAACGTTTATGTTTTTTCTTTTTTAAAAAAAAAAAAAAAAACAAAAATCAAATAAAGTCATGCATGATAAATTAAAAGCAATGTCATAAATAAAAAGTTTGTGAAAAAAGTGCCCCGTGCCTTTTTTTTTTTTTTATCATTATTTATTTATTTATTTTCAGTTGTTAATCATCCATAATAGATGCTCAATCCCTCATCTTGGAAACTTGTTCACTTAACAAAGCACGCATTGGCCCTAGAGAGAAAGTCAGCTCACCAACTAAAAGAGAAATTCTTAATGAACAAATCTTAAGGAAATGGAAACGGAATAAAACCATTAGATAATTTCCAGATTAAAAAGAATATTCTTATTTATCCCAATTACGATCGGGTAATGATCGAAAAACTTGACCAATTGCACAAAGGTTCACTTTGTTGATGGGACTCGAGTATTTTAGGGAAAATTAGCAAAGCTTCGGAGACTCAAGCTAGGCTCTCAAAATAACCGAGATATGCATTAAGCGTATATTGCCTTTGAGGAGCCTAAAAATTTGCAGGCCCCACAAATCTAAGCAGACCCCACCCCTCCCCCCCTCCCCCCAAAAAACCCAAAAAAAAAAAAAAAAACTTCAAAAAATATTGAAGTTTTAAAGGGAATCTTCTCCTCATAAAAAGAAGCCAGGATCCGAAGAGAGAACACTCAAATCTCCCTAGTTTCAAGGACTATTTAATGGATGTCATGGTACCAAGCCCACTCCCATCAGATCCTCCCGAAACCCACCTCAACTCCGTCACTCTAAACAACAACAACAACAGCAAGAAGATGGAAACCAAAACGTCCCAAGATCAACCACATGTCCACCAAAACTCATCATCATCTCCCACGATTACCCAATTTCAGGAAGACCAAAAGGACAAGACAAGCAAGGGATACATGTTCCTTCTGGGGATTAACTATTCGTGTCTCTTTGTGGGTTCGGTCTCCTCAAGTCTGCTCCTAAAATTCTATTTCATCCACAAAGGTTCAAGCAGATGGGTGTCCACCTGGGTCCAGTGTGCTGGCTTCCCTCTCCTCCTCCTACCCATTTACCTCCCTTACTATCTCTTTAAAAGCACCGGCAGGCGGCCCTTTAGCAGCTTCACTCCTAAAATACTAGTCTTATCAATCCTTGTAGGCCTCATGCTGGGAGTCAACAATCTTCTTTTTTCGTGGAGCAATTCCTATCTCCCTGTCTCAACTGCATCCCTCCTGTTATCATCTCAACTAGTTTTCACCCTCATTCTATCCGTCATCATCGTGAAGCAAAAGATCACCTTTCACAATCTCAATTGTGTGATCCTCTTGACGTTGAGTTCTGTGATTTTAGCCTTGAGTTCAAGCCACGACAGGCCTCATGGCTTGACACCATTCAAATACTTCATAGGCTTCTGTACCACGCTGGGGGCTGGGTTCCTATTTGCGCTGTATCTGCCCGTCATGCAGAGGATATACAGAAATGTTTACTGTTACGCGATGGTGATGGAAATGCAGCTGGTGATGGAAATTGCAGCCACCGCACTAGCCACCGCCGGGATGGCAATAAACGGTGGGTTCTCCCAGGTGGAGAAAGAGAGCCATGTTTTTGATAAAGGGCCCGCGGCGTACTGGATGACGGTGTTTGGAAACGTCGCCACGTGGCAGATGTGTTTCATGGGCACGGCGGGGCTGGTTTTCTTGACCTCGTCGCTCACCGGAGGGATCTGCAGCACGGCGTTGTTGGCCATGAACGTGGTGGGAGGGGTGTTGGTGTACGGAGATCCTTTTGGCGGCTTCAAAGTGGTCTCCACTTCGCTCTGTACGTGGGGCTTTTGTTCTTATGTGTATGGCATATATGTTCAAACGAAAACGAAAGCGAAAGAGAGAGAGAAACAGACGGATGAGAATCAAATGCAGGGGATGGAGATGGACAATTGTGTGTAGCAGGCAGCCATCACCGTTCAATGCTATTCGTCATCATCAACGTCAAGGAATTAAATCCCTCTTGACATGGAATTGATAATATCAAAATAAAGCCAACTACGCATGTCCACATTTTCAGCGAGTTAGAGAGGCTTGTTAGTTATACTTAGTTCATTAATCTGCTGTGACAAATTATCTTAGACTTTTATGGAATCTTTAGTCAGCATACATGACGTAATTTTACTTTATTTTATTTTATGTTGGCTTTATAATTAATTATATTTGCAAATCAAGTTCACATAATTTCAAGAAAATGATATATCTATAAGCAAACTTCATAAACAAATCTTTGAAATAAAAAAAAAAAAAAATGCCATCAATGAGATCTATGATTGTAGTGGTAGGTCTCACCAGCAAGTTCAAAAAGATATAATATGCCGGGTGGAAAAAGCACTCGTATAATTTGCTGGCAAGAATTGTATGACTCAAAAAAATTTTAAGGGAGTTAGGTATAAATAATTATTATTCTTTTTTTTTTTTTTTTGTGGTGGCTAATTGCAATCTGTATTGACAAAATAAATAAATAAATAAATAATAATAATAAAAAAGAAGAATTGACGTATTGATCCAATGATTGAACCAATATTCAAACTTGTCCGATATCCAATTTTAAAGACTTTGATAAATAAAATTTGAAGTGGGGTTGTCCATGGATCCGATTGAACAGTCCGAAAAACTTTTTATATTCAATTGGCCTCCGGCAATTCTTAAAAATTTCAATTTGTAACCACATCATAAATTACTCAAAATCATTCAAAATACATAGCGCTTGTAAATTGGTTATGGAAAAGAAACTTGGTGGCTACCTCAAATTCATATGAATAAAAGCTTCAATTTTAAGATTCATGATGATGATGAGTTAGTGCGCACAATTCAACTTCAACAATCAGGATTAAGCTTCACTCACTAACAACTTACACAAGACTAATGAAGTTATTATTATTTATTTTTTTTTTTAATTAGTTGTGAGCAAACTTAGAATCTAGACTTAGTGTGTGCAAGCTATTATTTAACAGATTGGCTACATGGTCGACACAGGACCAGAGCGCTGTATTACACTATAATAAAGCTGGTTGAATAATTTTTGGCTGGTTGGGCAAATTGCAGCAACCCCTGGTTTCGGGCACCTTCTTCATAATCAGGGAGTCAATTAACTTTTTACCAATTGCTTGCATTGTTTGCTCCAATCACAGGAACTGCACAATTCTTTCGAATCTGACAATTGATAGGAATTGACCCCAAAAAGGCATCTCAGTAATTAAAAGTTTTGAATTTTTAAATTGAAAATTTGGCCTTTTGATCTCTTAAATGTATGGTTAAAAAAAAATTATAAGATGAGAAAGATTATCTCTTTACGGCTCTCTAACTACTTTCGATAAACAAGAGACTTGGGAAAAGAAGAAGAAGAAGAAGAAGAAAAGAAAAAGAAACTAGCTAGCTAACGACCCTTCAGCCAGACGGACGCTTTTTAATGGTTCGAATAGGCAGTTAAAAACTTAAAAAACAGGCTTTTCTACTCAACTGAGATTACACTTTTTAACGGTTCCAATTTTGAAAATGGCATGTTTTGAACTGCTGGTAGCCAAAGTATTAGCAGATAAAAAGGGGGATCCGTAACCTCCTTTGGACCCGGCCTCTAGGTTCCAATTTTCATCGAAGAACTAAAAACGATGAAGCTAGGAAACATAGAAACAGGCACACAAACTAATATTTTTAGCTAAAACTGAAGGGAGCACGCATGCATGCTAGTTATCTACTTGTCCTTTTCATACGGGGTGAGAAAAGACTAGCCGATGTGTGTGGTTATCCTGTTTTGGTGCCAGACCATGGACAATTTGATTAGCCATTTCATTACCCGTTTCAGTGGGAATCTTTGGTCTTTGTGGAAATTCATTAGAAATAGAACTCTTATTCATCATCACTTAGCCATTTCCCCATTTGTTTGCATTGAACCATTAGTCTATGGGAAATTCATTAGAAACAGAACTCTTATCTACCATCACTTAGCCATTTCCCCACTTGTTTCCATTGGAGCCATTAGTACATGGGAAAATCATTAGATTTATTTAGATATGAAACGAATTTGTAACATGTCCATCTCTTGGCCATTTCTTTTTCTTCTTTCTTTCTTTGCTTATTTTGTATTGGGTAAGACTATGCAGACACAAACTCGGTGAGTTTTAGTGGACACAAAACTTTTATACTAAAATTTTGCATTTTTATATCACATTAATTTAGTATAAAAATATAAAAATGTTGGATAAAATTTTTTTTATTTTTATTTTTTTTTGTGTTTATTGGAATCTATCAAATTTGACTCCATCTAAATTTTTCTCTTTTGGATTATATGCAGGAGTCGCTTCTATCTAACGTAACCTAATAAAATTACGTGAAGGTTGACAATAATATATATGAAGTTAGATTATCTTTGTCCCACACACTAATAAGTTAATTACACTTTTACGCACAATCAAACCCTCGATAGGCAACTTTCAGTAGCAGTAGCTTTCGCGGCTGTTTTCAGTGCAAGTGGTAGGTCCCGCGATAAAGGCCCGAAAACAACGAGTGTTGGGTTTTAGAGTATGAAGACACTAATAAAGAGAGAGGGAGAAAGAGGTGGATCATGCTTTATTTTTTAGTTTAGTCAAATCCCATTGAAGTGTATGGCTCTCTCTCTCTCTCTCTCTCTCTGTTTTTTTTTTTTTTTTGTTTTTCATCATTTCTAGGTATCATCTTTGGCTTTATGTACGTAGATGCAGCTCATCGCGTGACGTGTGTGGTCTGCTTTGGAGCTTAGTGTCTGACTCGGTTTTGGGCTTCATTCAAAAATTTAAAATTTCAAGTTGACAGATCTGGACAAAGAATTGTAACAAAAATTTATACGGGTATAAACGGCTTGAACTTTAATTCACCTTTTGAGTTTAATAAACTTAATTTTAGGACGTTTTGGAGAGATTAGCATATTGAATGAGTATTATGATTGATCCTTGATAGCCTCTTGACGCAAAGAAGATTAATATCATTGGCTTGCTGCATGCTAGTATCACACACACACACACACACACACACATATATAATTTGTTTCAATTTTTGCTTTCATTCTGAACCAATAGAAGTTTTTGATGTTGGGGTGTGAGGTGTGGGATGGGGTCCGGGGGGGGGGGGGGATCAGTGCTTTTGTGCGAAACACGACATCGGGTTATTGGATTAACTTTTAGATGATAAACAAGCCAAAGTACAACCAACCAATGCACAGACACTAGTCAACCAATTTATTAATTATATGCCAAATCAAAGTAAAAGGCATCCCACAAACGGCTGATGATTTGGAATCCACTCTTGATGTTGTGCACTCTCTCCAGAGCGTTTTTTTTTTTTATTGTTGGGGATTTTCGCCTTTTGTATATAGTTTGGTTGGATTTTATGCTTGGTTACTTCGCTAATGTCCTTAAATGTTGGTTTAGCCTTATTTATTACATTTCTGGAAAAAAAAAAAAAACTCTTTATTGTTGGGGAGGGTTCAATGTCAACAGTTCAATGCGTAAATTTCAAATAAGGAGTAAATATAAAGAGACTTTGTGAGAGGATACTCCGTTTGTTGAGTTTGAGAGTGAGATTATTATGATTAATAGTGAGATTATTAAATTTAGTGAGTTTACGTGTTATATTTTATTATATTATATTATTATTTTGATGTATTATTATATTTTATTGATATATTTATTTATTAAATAAATATTATTTTTATTTAAATAATTATTATTTTTAAAAAAAGATAAAAAAATTTGTGAAAATTTAAAGTTGACAAAAATTTTAAATTAGTCAACTTATGATATGATAGACTAGTTAATAAAAAAAAATGAAAAGAGAAATAAAAAATAAAATATTTGACTAAATCAATTAGATTTGTGATTGTAGTCAACTAGACATAATAGAAATTGTAAAAAAAAAAAAAATATTTGAATTGATTAATCAAATTAATACTTATGATTAATTGAATATAAAGAAAATTATAAAATAAAAAATTATAAAAATTTCAAACCAGTTGATTTAACTAATAATTATAATTAATTAAAAATAATTTAAGAGTTAAAAATTTTAATATTATAAAAATTATAGAAAATTTAGATTAATCATTTTAGCCAATAGTTTTATTTAATAAATATTAATATTTTGATATATTATTATATTTTATTGATATAATTATTTATTAAATAAATATTATTTTTATTTAAATAATTATTATTTTTAGAGAAAAATATAAAGAATTGTGAACATTTAAAATTGATAAAAATTTTAAATTAGTCAACTTATAATATCAATCACTCAATCAATAAAAAAGAAATGAGAAGAGAAGTAAAAAAGAAATAAAGAATTTGAATCAATCAATTAGATTTGTAATTGCAGTAACCAGATATCATAGAAGCAGCAAAAGTAAAAAAAAAAAACAAAATGTTTGAGTTGATTAATCACACTAGTACTTATAATTAACTAGATATAAAGAAAATTATAAAATTAAGAATTATAAAAATTTCAAACTCATTGATATAACTAATAATTATAATTGACTGAAAATAGTTTAAGAGTTGAAAGTTTCAATATTATAAAAATTACATAAAATTTAGATTGATCAATTTGACTAATAGCTACAGTTGACCAATATAATTGAATAATTAAAAAACATAGATTCTAAGAAAATTATAGAGATTTCAGATTTATAATTGGTTTAAATACTATAGTCGATCAATGTCTTAAAGATTAAGTTTCTTACTTTGAAAATTTATTTTTTTATTAAAAAAATTAATCTCCAATAACTAATTTATTGCATTTTTTAATAAAAAATTTGTAGAACTCTTTTGTAGAGAGTAGATAAAAAAAACAAAAAAAAAAAGAGTTTTGAGAAATTGTGTTATACTTAATATGAAAAATTAAAAAAAAAAAAAAAAAAGAGAAAATATCAAAAATTTTAAAGAAAAAAAATGTTTAAATTATAAAATATTTAAATTTAGACTATGATAAAAGTAATAGTTGTTTAGAGAAAATGTTAAAATATAAGTCTTTGAGTTGTAAAATACCATGAGTTTTTTTTTTTTTTTTAGAAAATTTTAGAAAAATTTTATTGTAATTTAAATCAAAATGATATAGTTTAAAAGATTATTTTTACTTTGAAAAAAATAAAAAATAAGTGAAGTTGAATTTTCTAAACATGAAATTTGAAAATTAAATATATGTTTTCGATTTGAACTATATCTTATAAATTATTATATACACTTTCTCTTTTTTTATTTTATTTATTTTTAATTATTTATATTATTTATTTTATTATTATTTTTTAAAATTAAAATTAAATATAATTTAAACAATTATAATTTGAATAAATGAAATCAAATCAACTCAATTTATCTTTACTTGAGTTATCCTAGAAATTAACACTATTTTTCAACTTAAAAAATGCAATATATTACGTTATCTAGATAAATTGACACATAATAAATATAAATTTATAAATTATATTATTATGATTTTTAATTATTTTTTAAATTTATAATTATAATTAATAAAAAATTAAAAATATGTAAATAATATTCTTAATAATTTAATATAAACTTATATATATATATATATATTATGTCTCAATTTTTTTTGACTTCGTCTAATAACACTTAAATTTTGTGATGTTTTAGTCTCTAATAAGGATTTTTAGGGCAATGACTTGACAGGATTGTTCTTAGCTGCGCACGATGTAAAAGTAATTTTGAAAATCAGACCTAAGAAACCAAACATTTGTCCCACTTTTTCGGTACGATTTTTGTCGTAAAATCCACTAATTCAAGATGAGTCAAAACTGAATTGAATTGATCGAAAAACTGAAAAAAGGTGACCAACCTGTCAAACCAGTTTTGATTCAATATTTTAGATTCATATTTCATTTGAATTTGTAATTTAGTATTTAAAATCTGTATAAACTTATAACCAAAATATAAAATTTGTCTAAACTTGTTAATTAAGTCCTTAATTTATTTAAAAATCGCATAACCTTAGGTAAAATTACCATTTGAAGTAGGAGTTTCACGATAATTTGACATGTTTTTATATATTTTAACCTAAGTTCAAATTTGTATAGTGTTGTATGTCCCTGAAACAAAGGGAAATTACGATGTGCATACTGTTACTTTATAGATTTAATATGCATATTGTTAGTTTCTAAATTCAATAACTAAGTGTCAGAGAGTTGGCTCAAAATTTTTACTGTGAGAGTTGTGGATTTTTCCTATAAAAAAAGTTAACATATATATATAAGTGACCCTAGACATGAACGCTCACAAATGATTACCGATGTCGCTTAGGATGCCCTTCTTTTATTTTATTGTTTTTTTTTTTTTAAATAAAAATTTCTATTAAGTTCAACCCGCTGATTGTTTGAAACTGTGGAGCTTGTACGAGGTTTTATGACAATTATGAACGTGGATCTAATTGGCACATCCCACTCACACAGAGGACGGAGAGGTCACAAGTACAATTATTTGGATTTTGCAGCTGGATCGTGTCCCACCCAATGCAAGGGCAATCAATTTCGAGGCTAGGCCTTTTTCTTTATCCCAAGAGCATAATTGAAGAGAAAGCGTACTCAGCATGTATTGTATAAAGTGCATGGCATGCGCTGGCATAATCTACAGGAAAATTTGCATCAAAGCAGGCGGCACCAACAGTACAAACACACCCCCCCCCCCCCCAGGTCGGGGACCTGGGTATTGATTCCGATTCATCAAACTGTTTCTCACATTAAGATCTCGCGGTTGGCCAAGCAGGCTACAACAGAGAATGCCAATACGAATCCTCCTTTGTCAGACATTCTGATACACAACCATTATTTGATATATCTTGTTTTGTGAAGATTAATGTGAAGCTTTCAGCTTTGTTTTCTTTTCTAGGAAGCAAAAAACTGGGGAGTGTGAGCAACTGACCCCACTTTTTAAGCATGTATAGTACATCCAGTGTGCTATTTAGCATCATTCAAAAGACGTGTCAATCCCCTTTTGTTCGAGTGGAAATGTTGGGTAGGACCAGTCTTTTCGAATTCCAGACGAAGAATATGAATCGGACCTAAAAAATATAGAGAAATGGGAGAGAAGTAACCTCCAATCATCTCCTTCGGGTTCTGTAATGAATCCTTGTACCGTGTAAAAATTCAGAAAGCAACATGTTCAAATACTGAAAAGATAGACTATCTTTGTTGTTTAATTTATTGTCTATTAAACCTTTTAATGAACCCAAACAAAAAAAAATAAAATGATTTAGTATACATTTAGGTTGCCAATTGTACTCATTTTGTCAAATTAGGTTACAAACTCTCTAATTTGTCAATTTAAATTGTTGTCAAATAGAGTTGTTATTATCAAATCACACCATTATCTGCAAAGTCGTGTGCCACATGGCAAATCATCTTTTCCTTCTCCCCCGATCTCTAGCCTAAGGCTCTGATTCTCTCCTCTAGCCCATCTCTCTCTTTGTGCGTGGGCATTTGACCTATAAAATATTTTCCACCATTTCATCTCAGGCAGCGCACTTTGGACGACTTGATTTCAGAAATATGTCACTCAGTTCTCTAACAAATTTTTTGTCATCTCTTCTGGTAAGAGAACGGTGCCTATTCCATGTTTCTACGAAAGCAAAGAAAAACGTAAGCAAGAAAAAAGAATTTAATCAGCCTCCTAGTGAGTAATGCCAACCGAACTTAGCCTACTGAAGGACACAGCCTCGGATTGGAAAATAAGGGGGAGGATAGAAAAAAAAAGAAAACTGGTTTTGCTAAAATTGCCTATATTGTGTTCTCTATTTGTACATGTCAATAGTTACGTGGCACCCAACACACAACATGACAAATAGTGGTGTGATTTAATGGAATAAGCTTATTTGACGATAGTTTAAAAGTTAATCGCTTAAATTGATAATAATTAACAACTTAATTTGATAAAATATGCAAAAATTTACAACCTAAATTTATATATATACTTTTTTGAAGAGCATGGTAGAAAACTATCAACTTTAATTATTTTATATATGAATAAACATAATGTCTAAATAAAAAAATTAATAGTCTTATATATACAAATTAATAAATAATATCACTATTTTCTTTTAAATTCTAAGTATAAAAATATCCTTATTACAAGTTACAGTGAAAAATAAATAAATAAATAAATTTATAAATTACAAATGAATTTTTTTACACTTACCTATGAATGAAATTAATATTTTAAAATTTATAATATAAATTTATACTTAATCAAAAAATATTTATAAATATTAATAATAAGTAACAAGAAGTAAATTGTGAGTATTAGTTTAGCATATGGCAATCGCTGTATCCAATACCATATGGCAGTGTTTGTAACAATAGGTGTAACTTGAGGAGGAGGAGGAGCAACAAGCCTGGCTTCAGAAAATGTAGAACTGAATGTTCAAGAACACAAACAACATCTATCTATTGAGTCTCTTTGACACAATGGACTTGCTTCTCCACAGCTACTCCGATTGGTCATAGTTGCTTTTCCAACATTCCTTTTCAAGTGTGAGTCTTTGCACAGAGTTTTAACTTGTCCTCGAACACCCTAATATGGCTACCCCAAACGGGTTTACCTTTACCAATGACTGCGTCTCTTTTTCACAGGCCCTCTGAGATCATTTAGCACTGATAACACTGTTGATTATATAATAAGGCAACTTCAGTATTTTCCATATCTCTGATATTTTTGTTTTGGTTGAAATGTGTGATATTCTTGGCAGTAGTTTTTGAAGATTTTTAACTGAGTTTCAAGTAAAAACTTCGGGACGAAGTTTTTGGGTTTTGAAATATTGTGGGGAAAATATGTGATTGGAATGAGCATAAAACTTATCATCTTCGTTAGAAAGCCAGCTTCTTATATGATGGTAATTTGCATCATTGCATGCAGATTGCTTGTTGTGGTTAGCAAGACTTCCTCAACTCATAAAAGAGATCTTTGATCTTCTTAACATGCAAGTTTACTTGCAAGAGTGACATAAACTAAAAAGCTAAGACGTATGATTGGTTTTGATTACATAATAAATCAAAACGAATAAGTCAAATAACATTTGTAAGATCCTAGACTTCTTCATACTTCAAACTTGAAAACAAAAATTTGTTTTTTGGAGGGAAGGATCATAACAGCAAGTTAAGAATACTGCAAGAGCAATACGGCAACATTAACTGCACTTTGTTAGGCAGTGTTCTATACTTGCAAAATTTAGGCAAATGAGTTGCCTTTTTGCAATGAGAATAAGGATCAAACTTGTTCGTTCCTCTAGTACTATATTCAGCTTGTTTTCTTATGAGATCATGGTCTTTTTCATGAACTTTGTTCAAGATAAGGCTTGGTGCTTTGTTAGGAATGCACCTTCAACAAATTCTTATTACCTAATGCTTCTTCTATGCACAAGAGCTCGAAAAACATTTACTAACTCAGTGACAGTTGGTGTTTAAATATCTTTTGCGTCCTCAAGAGAAGAAATCTTTGATTGGAATCTTTCAGGCAGGCTCATAAGGGTTTTTTTTTTCAACAATTCTTTTATCAGTGAGCTCTTTGCCAGGTAAATTGACTTGGTTGACAATTTTCATGAATGTACCAACATAATCCTTAATTCTTTCATTCTTAGAACTTCAAAGTCTCTCCTAAGATTCATAACTTGAATCATTTTAATTCTTAGATCGCCTTGCAACTCTTTTTGGTGGTTCTCCTAAGCTTGTATGGTTGATTCACATGTCATGATCTTTGTGAACATGACATCTAAAAGTGCGAAGTGAATGCAAAGTGAAAGCTTTGAATCTTTTGGAGCTCTTTCTCATTGTGATTTCAAATTTGAGCAACAGTTGGTTGTTTGATAGGGCTGGTGGTTTAGCTCCTGGTACAACTTCCCACAAGTCAAATGCCTTCAAATAGGCTTTCATTTGACAATCCATATAGCATAATTCTCTCCTGTGAAAACAGGAAGTGGAGGGAAAAAGTTGCTAAAAGCCATGAAAGTTGTTCTGGTTTTTCAGAAAAGTGATTGTTGGGTTTGAACAGATTGTTTGAAGATGATTGCTAGTTATCACAGGCTCCTCAAGAACAATATATTTCTGACACTATGTTTTAATTGAGTTTGCAGGAGAAACTTAAGGACAAAAATTTTTGATTTTGAAATATTGCAGAAAGAAAATGTGACTTGAATGAGCATAAAACTTATCATCTTCGTTAGAAAGCCAGCTTCTTATTATATGTTGGTAACTTGCATCATCGCATAGAAGCATACTTGAGCAATGCATGCAAATTGTTTGTTGTAGTTAACAAGACTTCTTCAAATTACAAACGAGATCTTTGATCTTCTTAATGTGCAAAATTAATTGCAAGAGTGACATAAACTGAAAAGGGTGTTTGTGCTTTTTGCAGAAGCAGCCTTGTCCTACTACAATTATTCCTTCGCCTTTATGGGACATTAGAATTTATGTTGCACTTTTTATAATTGTATATGTTCATGTTTTTGTCCTCTACCAAATTAAAAAAAAAACAAAGAGAACATCAATCTCATTTGCAAATTAAAGTGGCTTGACTCAATGGCCATTATAAGTCTTTGTGATGATATGTAATAAAGTCGAAAGCAATGATCAGTGTTGCATTAAATAAATACCGCATCTCAACTACATTGAACCTTTTTCCATGGCCCTTGATGTTCCCCTTTTGGCTTCTGGTTCTATGGTTCCTCTATGGTGCTGATTTTGTTGGTGGCTAGTTGTGACTGATAATCCAATTTTTGGAATTTTGGTTGCGTGCATGGATTCGCTGTGAGCTTAGTATAGGATCACTACTGTTCTAGTTCTAGTTCCAGTAGAGTTTGCCTTTCTGCCTTAGTGTTATCTCAATAGTTTTTCCTTTTTTTTTTTTTTTTCTCTCTTGCTTCTGAGAATTGGGAGAATTGATGTATTGTCACTCACTCTGTTCATGCCTTCATAACTAGAGGCTCAAGGACTTAGAATTTAGATGATTGGAGTCCCTCGTCATTTAAAAAAGAGAATAAGCAAGCCGACTATGACTTCTAAGGATTCCGCATGATTTTTTTTTTTTTTTTTTTGTTAAACCAGAAAACTCTCTTATTTGAAAACTGAAGGTTCGTGGACTTGAAGTTTATGAGATATTTATGAGTTACTACACATTGCTCGCTTTCCTTTTTTTTTTTTTAAATTGTTCACAAGTAGGTGCTGCCATGTCCTTTTGGGGAAATGTATTAAAATTAAACATGTGAATTGTGAAAGCCTATATGGACTATTTATTAGCTAAATTGTAAGGTCTATAGGCAAACACTTGTAGTAATGTTAAAATCACTACAGACAACAATTTGATAGTTGTCTCGAGGCTGCCTTGAGTTCTTTTTAGTTTCAAAATACTTGGGATGTTTGCTGATTTTTCCATTAGTGTCTATCTATTCTCTAGGTTCAGTGCTACTTAAATCAATCTTAGGGATCAGGGAAGGTGGTGAAAAGATCAAAATTTCGGCACATTGCCGATGCAATGGCAAAAAAAGGGATTATACAAAAGTACTAATTTTATTGTATAAGTGTGAAAATTGATTCATTTGTAATCGATGAATGCATTTAACGTTATACACTTCAGTTTTAAACTGGCGATAAAAAAAAAAAAAAAAAAAGAGTAAAAATTGATGGACCGAGACTCCAGCCTCGACCAAATATATATATATATATTGAAAATTCTAGTTTTTCATCAAAAAGTCAAACTATGTACTTTAAATTTATAATAAACTATTTAAATTATTTAACAGTATTTTGTTGCACATTCAAACTGGTCCTATTATACGTTCAAAGAAATTATTTGTTGCACATTCAGTATTTTTTTCTTTATGAGAATTTTGAATTTTGAACAAAATAATAATAATAATAATAATAATTTTATACCTTAGATGACATCTTGTCGGTATTATCTGTGGTGTTGACAGCATCTAAAATCCGTGTCAGTGTACTCAATCCCATCCCAAAAATTGCCGAGTGACGATACATGTGACTTTTGGAAACACTTGTAAGCTAACCGTGGTATTTGTTCAACCAAGGAAAAGGGTACGATCTAGATTGTAAGCTGCACCCGACGGAATTGAATTTTGTGATGCATAATGTTGCGAGGATGAAGTAGAGGGTGAAGAATTGTGAATTCTGAAGGCAAGCGCATAGCGGGTGATTTAACCAGGAAAGAAAGTTAGCTTTGCCGCAGGGCTACCGCCGGGGGGGGGGGGGGGCACTGCATTTGGACACGGTTTTTCCACTTATCATCGGTATTTCGGTTTGTATTAATCTTACTTTATACCTCTCTTCAATCGAAATTTTTGCCATGCATAGTATATACCTCTGGAAAATTTAGTTGACATGACACTAAACAATGTAGAAATGTATAAAGATCTATTTTGGTAGGACTTATTCGTAGCCTATCAGTCGAATAGAAAGTTAAAACTTTTCGTGAATCCGACCGACTATTTTGCATGGTTATTAAATCTGGTTCGACCGTCCATTCAGAAAAAAAAAAAACTATTAAAGTAACAAGTAACATTTATTAAATTTTTGACATTGTTCTTTTTTTTACTCAAAATCTTAAAACTTTTAAATTATAAGTTTTTAATATTACTTGCTTCCTCTATGGTTTTTCACTTGTTGCTCAATAATTGCCATCACTATGGCACGAGAAGTCAGCGTCTCTCCTATGAATAAAAATATCAAAAGATTTATCCCAAGACTATGATACGTTGATGTGGAGGCAAGTGGCCTGAACATGGAAATCACTTAGAACATGCTGCCCACGTCCCGACTTTGGCTTCATCTTCTCTTCCTCCTATTATAAGTCGTTCAGGCAATTCGTGCGAACAATCTGTGCCCCCCCCTCAACAAAATGGTTGAAATAGTTGAAACCCATAACCAGGTTGATGTCGATGTGAGAACTGAAAATTCCGAGTTGGAATTACTGGGCGCCTGGGAGCCCGGCAGGTTCAATGGGAAAGACAAACCCCAAAAAGAAAAGCAGATTCCGGTGGATCCAACATCGTTAAGAGAATCAACAATAGGGAAGGCCAGCTTCAATTTAATGCTTCCGCCTACTGTTACAACTTCAGACCCACCGCCACCACCTGTGTTGTCCGCGAAACCCCAACTCGTGAGCTGCAGCCTTCCCAATTCAGCCCGTCCATCGCCTCGATTCAGCTTTGCTCTATTGAGGAAGAAATGGAAGAATGTGAGCCAAGCATCTCCCCGTCAAATTGAGAGTCTGATCCATCGACATTCTGCAGCTACCACTCATCTGGCCCTGCAACCCGATGTTCGTCACTTGCTAAGGAGCAAGTCTGGTGCAGAAAGACGATCATTTTCCGCCGCTGATGAGCTTGATTTCTGGTTCAACAAGCCAAATGCAGCAGAGCACGGCACCAAGCGTTATGCAAACTCATCCAAACTCGAGGCTAACAAAGAAGATAGTAAGATCGTTAGGACCATGAATTCCAATGATGAAAGTTTCAAATGTGGGGCACTTTGCTTGTATCTTCAGGGATTTGGCAAGGCAAAGCCAGTCAGACCGAAAAAGGATGAAGTAGCGGCAGAACTGGGAGACGTAATATCCCGGATGGTTTCTTTGGAAACATTTGAATGCGGATCATGGGCTTCGTCGGCCATCATAAATGACCATGAAGATGGAGACTCCACGAATCTCTACTTTGATTTACCGCTGGAGTTGATCCGAACTCGTGTCAATGATGCAACTTCACCAGTTGCAGCTGCATTTGTGTTCGGTAAGGATCGTAAAGGAGTTCTGAAGAATAATTCGACAAGAGCAACACCCTGTCCCAGGAAGTCCCATGAATGTTCTCGCCACGTTCGGTTTTCAACGTCTTCCCCCACGTCGTACCCTCCATCGCCGGCTTCTTGTATTACACCTCGCTTGCGCAAGGCGAGGGAGGACTTCAATGCCTTCTTGAAAGCACAGCGTGCATGAATCATCCTGGTATCTCACAATAAATAACCATCGGACCAGCAGAGAGCAAATTTATATAAAAGAAGAATGTCATCCCTGTTGTGTAATCTGTGCTTAATGGCCAGATGATATCGAGCAGCTTCACTAACAAGGTTGGATGGCAATGGCATCTCTGTATGGGTTCCATTTCCATCATGTGCACCATTTTTAACAGAAAGACGGTTATTCCTTGCGCTATCAGACAATTACTTGTTTACGAACCTCAGGGTCAATAGTCTTCATTTCCCTTTTTCTTAAACTTATCTTTCCTCTTCATATTACGCAAAATGGATAAGGCCTCCGATAACCAGTGGCCTTTGTTTGTAAAGAAGGGCCCTGGGCCCAAGTCAACGAATGTGGTGCAAGATCATCAGATGGGCATTCCTCGGAGAATTTAGGGGAGCCGTCCCAATCCAATTCCTTGCTTGATCTCAACGTCCCTCTGCTCGGCATAGGCATGTACTTGTTTTCAAAACTTAACGAGGAACCTGACCCACTGGAGTGGATTAGGTAAATCCCAAAAATTGAAGAACTCAATGAATTTTCAACTAAAAATTTTAATCACAAAACAAGGACATCACAATAAGTGAAAGAGTCAACATGATTTTGATAAACGTTACAAATAAAACATGAGCATAATATTTTTAACTAAAATTTAAAATTTTTTTTGGCTTAAAATGTTTAAAAAAAAAAAAACAACAAAATTCTTAAGTTAACCAACCAACCCATATAAAAAATAAATTGATTAAGTTGCCGCCCACAATCCATGCAATACAAGCCTAAATTTTTAACATGGAATCTAAGCGCTAGCGACTAGGCGAAAGCACATCTTTTACATAATTCGGGGGAAAAAAGGGGGAGAAACAATAAACAAGGGGTTTCATCATTGCTTTGGGCTGGGCAAGGGATAAACACAGTGATACAATTGCTACCCCCATTTTGTTATTCTTCTCCGAGGAAAACTCAAATTTCAGTCTTTGCCTACTTAGCTTTTTGGTACATTACAAAAGGTGCCTTTGTTTACTCTCGAAGTTTTTAATATAAAGTTTTTATTGTGATTATATGAGAAATTCTTTACGATAATATTCTTGCTAAAGCGAAAAGGGTAATAACAACTGGATATATCAAAAATTAAAAAAGCAATGTACAATTCGAGAATCCTCTTTATTGTTGTTCCCCTCCCCAGACCACACCACCCCACACCCCCCCCCCCCCCGCCTCTGTGTATACGTGTGGCAGTGTGCGTAGGTCTCTTGCATATTTTCGCTTTTCCTCGCTCGCCCCTCATTGAGGGAATAATATATAGTTGCCGGCACACAATGGCAGGCTTTTGGGGGAAGCAGATGGTTACATTCCCCTAGCCAGTGGCCTTGTGTCCCCTCCAATATTAAATATGCCTACTTTACTGCCAATTAAAATCTCTATGTAATTGTTGTTTCGGAGAATACCCTAATAAATAAAAACAT
Organism: Rhizophora apiculata; assembly: GCA_037832385.1. Taxonomy (NCBI): domain Eukaryota; kingdom Viridiplantae; phylum Streptophyta; class Magnoliopsida; order Malpighiales; family Rhizophoraceae; genus Rhizophora; species Rhizophora apiculata. The sequence goes on along the minus strand of CM075426.1, from coordinate 2,003,610 downwards.
AAATTTTTATATTCGAGTCAAAGTTGCTCATTTGTACTGCAGTTTAGGTTCGAAATGAAACCACAGGGGCAATTTGTCGTAGATATATCATTTTCCATTAAAATAAGAGTGGAGAATATTTTGGTGTGGCCCTGGAGGTCCGCTCTGTTATACCTTTACTTCCAATTTAAAGCAAGCATGTAATTGAAGGGGTCACAGGTCTCCCAGAGTTGGAGCCATACACGTCATTCCTGCCTACTTGCACATGCTGTCTGTCTCCCCATGCCCCAACTTCCTGACCCTTTATGTTTTCCTTCCCATGTATCCATAGCATGAGCCCCATCACTTTCAACAAAACCCATTCCCAACTAATATTCGTAGTTAGATGCACTGTTATATTTCCTTTAAGTCACTCTATACGCCGCATGGTTCATTAATCTTGCTCCATATTGTCTATTTGCAATACGCTATAAAAAGCAGGGGCTAAGTAGGATTCCGAGATGCCAAGACATTGCATTGGAGGTGTCTGGGACAAGTGACCAGGTGATCATTACTAAGGCCAGCAGCTTGCATGAATGAGAGGATAACAGTTGGACCCACAAACCTAAAACCTCTCTTCACCATGTCCTTGCTTATGGTTTCCGATTTTGAGGTCTTCGCAGGGGTCTTGTGGCATGATTTGTATTGAGTAGAGAGAGGCTTGTAGCCAACAAATCCCCACAAGTACTTGTCCAATGATCCAAATTCCCTCTTCACCTGGAAAATGAAATAAACATGTATTAGCACAAATTACATATCAACAACCTCTGTCGCCATTTATTAAAAAATTGATTAGGCCCAACTCCGCTGAGGACTTATTATAGTGGATTGCATTATGTGACTCCGAGTTTTTTATGTGAGATTAACGCAGGTCTATTATAAAAAAAAAAAAAAAAGATTTAAAATTGCTTGTTGTACAAAGACAATTCCAAATCCGCATCCACTTAACATTTTTCTATCATAGCATCAAGTTGAGAGCAGGCGATAAATTTTGTAGTCATTTGATTGGATCAAACCCCGACTTATATTTGTTTTTTGGTCACAAATAAAGACGAATGGGGAGACTGATAAATAAAACGGAAGTGGTTGAAATGACAATTAACAAAGATTTAAAAAGTACCACGTGAAGGTTGGAATGACTATTAACAGAGACTAAAGGAGTATGAAAAGTTATGGCTTCATTACCTCGAGAATCCTTTTAGAGTTATCAACTGCTGCTCGAACCAGGCTAATTTCAATGCCAAACTCAGCACTAGTTGATATAATTTTCTTTTCGGTGAATTTGGCAACTTTGTCTGCTTCAAACCCTGAAAAAGCCTCCCTGCAGCAAGTTATTTCCAAGAACAAGTTAATTACTCTGGCTCCATTCGCTAAAGCAAACATAATCCGACACTACTATGATTATTGTGAGCCTCCCAACAACTACCTGAATGCTTGTCTTTTCTTCAGAACCGAATTCCAATCTAGTCCAACTTGGGCGCCGGTTAGTACTAGCAATTCAAACAATATCCTGAATCAAATAAATGAGTTGGCTCTGTAAGTATGTGGAGTAAATTTACGCCATTTAGAGAGAGAGAGAGAGCTCACTTGTCATCATGAGCGGGAACCCCCCATTCTTCATCATGATAAGCAACATATATAGGATCTATACAAGCAACGGAATTGATCAGTAATTTGCATTTTAACACACTTTAGTAAACACAAAGACGATTTTTTTTATCAAGTGATTTGTGGGTTATTGTGGAGTATTTTGATACCTGAATTGGGAGTGATAAAATAACATCTATTTTCCTCTCGACCGGCATGATCCGGAGACAGAGAATCAGCTGGTACTACCTTCCCTGCATACTTCGCAGACTCTGTTCTTCCATAATGAGCAATACGCAATTTCCTCTGTTCTTGCATAATAGCAACTTGTGCTCTCCTTGCAGCTGCTATGCTGCCAGGAGCCTCAACTATCAAAGAGGAAGAGCTTTTGATGGCGAAGGTTTCAATGGAAGGTGCAACTCCACCAGCAACATCAGATTTCTTTGACTTCTCAACCACACTTGCCACTTTTGTTGTGATCCTTGGTGTGGTCAAAATCTTCTCGGCACCAGAATTCAAGCCACCAGGATCATTCCCTCTCTTAAGTGCCGGTAGTGTGGGGGATTTTAGCTTGGGAAAGATAGGAGGGGACAGTGGGGACTTAATCCTATTGTTGCATGGATTAGCAGGTAGTAGTGATAAAGGTCCGGGTGCAAAAGCGACTTTTGGATTTGGAGGCTTGGAACAGTTATTTTTCAATGAGTTGCGCCTTTCCAATGTAGGAACTTGGTTGGATTTTGGCTGAAGGACCAGACGATCGTTGATTTTAGCATTAGTTGTGGCTATATCGTTGCCCCGGTGCAGCCTGGATTTGGAAGAACACATTGTATGGATGTGGATGTGTAAGATTCAGGTTGCAAGGAACTATAGGGGAAAGACGACAGAAGAAATGGGGTTGTTGAAAAGCGGGGCAACGAGAAGGTGAAGGTCATGAGGAGGGTTTGGGCAGGATATGGGGTTTATAAGCAGGAAATTGGGGAAAAGAGATTTGGTTTTAGTTTGGTATTGGTTTCATTTAGTTGCTTAAATAATCATATTAAAGCGTTTAAAATTTTTCCAGGCTTTGTACACCGATTGTACTCCTGTGCTACTCAGATTTTCTTATTCTCAGTGCTATCTTTTAAGCTTGTCTGTGCATGTGAAACGGTCCCCGAACCCAATTTGGGAGACGATCCGACCATCTTCCTGTAACTCCAAGCAGACTTCGGATTATCCAAAAATCTGTGTTTTAGTTGGTATGTATAGCGATGGCATTTATTTTTTACTGTAGGTGTCAACTTGTGGCATTTGGGACCAAAACCTTCCACTATTATTGTTCGAGTACAAACAATTTATGCATCATCTCGCTTGAATGCGACACACGTTGATGAGCCAATTTAACATCCTGCGAGGTTTACCGACCTAATGTGAGGTTGCTCGTCACTATGAAAAAGGGCCAAAAAAAGACTACAATGCTAGATGTTAACCGAGCATATGATTTTATGAAAGATAAGGCCATATAGTCTCACATGTCAAGAATGAAGATGTCATCTAACAATCCTTTGCTGGTTATACAACTATCTTGAAATAATTTAAAACCCGTAACCAAACATATTAACTGTCAACCGTTTCTACGTCTTGGCTTTCTTAAACATAAATGAAGCAAAGATGGTGGACCAGCTGCACAGCAACTGCAGAATTGCACAAAACAGGAGAAGCTGGATAGTGTTGCAAAAAAATTTTAGACTACGCTAACAAATCTGAGAAGACTAAAACAGAATCCATCTAGAACACGCATTTGACAGTGAATTGTCTCGTTTTCAAACTTGATTTGACAAAAATGAAAAGCTAATTCATTAATTATGTACAAATCGAACCCCGCACTTCCCAGATAAAATTTCGGTCAGATTGGACTAATTGTCTGAGGGAGAGTTCAGAGGTACGTACAACAAAACAAGGAAACTCATCTGGAACCTGCGGGAAACAGTGCATATCTACCGTCCCATACAAGAACATGGATTTGAATTTTAGGTCAACGAATCAGTTCTACCCAAAGAGTCAACTGGCCAGCAGACGAACATCGAGTGTCAACGATGCAAAGGCAATTCTGGGTGTTCTCGGTAACGCCCAATTTTGGTGTTGTCATACTTCACAAAATAATGTGACATCAAATAAGGCGTGCAATTCAAACTCCACCATGTTCGTATTGGTGGTGACCATCGTGATACATATGCATCGCAATAATATGAGAGACACTTGGGACGCAGAAGGGTTTGTCCAAGTCAAACTATGCATGAAAGTTGAATTAAAATCAGAACTGCAAACTCGGTGGCTTTGCTGTAGACACGTAGTTGCTTTGCTGTAGAGCAGACACGTAGATCACTTCCCAGGAATCCTGCAAATTGTCGAGAGAGGCGGAAAGCAATTAATTGGAAAAAGGGTTCAATCTAAGTGGACTTACATTTTCGGTGGATTAAAGTGTGCATATTAAATAAACAAAGATTGAAAAAAAGAAAGAAAAAAAAAACTATAGAAAATAAAAAGTAACAAGTAACATCTCAATAATTTTGTCAGAAGTCTAAATGGATTTGGGTGTCTCTCGAGATACAACTCAATAAATTTTTTGTCACAACAACTTTATTCTAAATTTTAAAGCATTTATTCCTCTATTTCTTTCGGATATGGGATATAAATCTCAAATTTTACATAGAGATTTACTGTTTTTTTTTTTTTTTTTAAAATTTTGTATCACTTGGCTAAAGATACACGAGCTCGAGATGCTCCATTATGGGGAGTCGTTCTATAGAACTTCAATTTCTAAGGATGACAGTGAAAATTTTCACATGTACGACGATGTTTTTTTTGTTTTTTTTTTTTTACCAAACATGAAAAGAGGGACATCGTTGATGCTCTTGCTTGATACAGACTGAGGGCCTTTCTCCCCAGACATGAGGTCCATGTTCTTTGATATAGGGTACAAATTAATGGGTACCTCCTTGACAGGGTCTTTGGAGAGGCTCCTCAAAACTGCATTATTGTAGATTGAACTTGTCTTGTGTTGCTGAACTACTGCAGTTTTGCAGCGGCAGATCACGAGGACCAAAAGTACAGCTAGTTCTGTTTGCTACGCAGTCTAAGTTGGGACAACCGCAAGGCCCACGTGGTTGCCGATGATATATGTGATTTGCTGGTCCCATGAAGATTTGGACACAGATCCTGTCGCCATAATATGGAACCCATCATCCGTTCAATTAGCCTCTGGTTTTGGCCAAATGTTGATGTTGTAGGTCTCTAAAACACGTCTAATTATTAGGCTAGCAAGTCTTTAGTGCTGGCATGTTTGCCACTTGCCAATGATATGCTGTAGATGCTGCTGTTAATGGACGCGAGCAAGTCTTCATAAATTTGGGTTGAATTTAGGCTAAGGGCTTGTTCAACTAAGCACGACCCATGAACAATCTTACCAACAGGTGGACCGTGGTGCTGGCATTTTCCAGTTGCATGAAGGCCAACCTTTTCTCTCTTTAAGATCAAATTGATAAGGACACAAATAAAAAAAAAAGGACGACAAATGATACTAGACCTAGACCTAATATAAAGAAAGCCATCGGCAACTTATGGACCTAGTTTGCACTATCCATCTTTGTCGTCATTTTGGAAGCCAAGCATTTAAAATGAATTGATCAAGGTGAGAATTCTCATTGTCTGTCAGACTGTTATGTTGTGCTCAACCCTGTCTTGCATTTAGCAATTCAGCAACCACAGCAACTAAATCAGCATTGCATGGGACATCAGCTAATCTCTTTGCTTACCATGCAACATCAGTTGAGGCCAATTTTGCCATCCAAGAAGCTAAATCTCAGAGATATTTACACGAACTGACTTATAAATATTGAAATTTTACTGATAGGAAATGTAGTGTGGCAGTAATTAAAATATGTTTGAAACCTGTTATTAATTAGATTCTGATTTAGTTCTTTGTAACCTATGATCATATATCATGGTCTGGGCCACCAGAGTACAAAGTTCACATGGTAAGCAAACGCCAACCAACCGCTGTCCTGGGCTCGTTTTATGTTAACTCGGCACTTTCCAATGTTTGAGCACAGTCAATGCCTTGATCTTTGTCCAGATCAACAGCTATGCCCGCCATATTGGTGAGGACCACCACTTTATCATTGCTAAAGTTGTTTTTCAATGCGAAAAAAAAAAAAAAGGGTATCAAAACTTCTCGTTTAAAACAAGTTTTTCTTCAACCGGGTCGATTTCTTCTTGTTACAATAATTGATCATGTTGGTAGTTATAACCAGAGAAGAGATTTGTGGTTTGATAAGACTCAACTGCATTAGACGAGGTCTGCGTGGGTAGAATTACTTCGACAGAGTCCTCACTCCCTTTTCTTTCCTCCCTTTTGCACCCTTTTAAGTGATGCTCTTATCATGATACTCTGTCACAAGAAAATGTTTAAAGGTCACCTTATCTAAACAAATTGTATTATTGGATGCATGCTATTATCGATTAGCTGCAAATGGATTGAAAAAAAAAAACTACTTGAGATAATAGCAATTATATATATATATATAATTATTTTTTTTTTTTTCTTGTCACAAATAGATGAAATTATAAGTAAATAATTTTTATTTTTTTTACTCCTCAAACTATTATTAACTGGTACGAATCAATAATTAGTTGCATCTAACCGATAATGTATGTATGCATTTTTTTTTTCCTTCAGAACATCAACATGGATAATGTATGCATTCAACAATATATTTGTTCAAACTCGTATCATCTCTCGCTCTTTCGCCTATAAAGAAAAGAAAACTAAGGGGCTCTAATGCCTTCAATCGAGGCCACTGCACTCCCAACCTGCCTTGGTCCAGGAGGGGTCGTACGGCAGCTGGACTTCTCTCCCACGCTCCTTCAACATCTTCAATCCTGTATTGGACTTCTGGGCCAGTTTTTCTTTGGATTGGAAACTACTGCCGTCGGCACAATCCTCAACTCGATTTCATCACTCATCTCAGGAGTCCACTAGCAAGACAACAGGCTATGTCCAATGAGGCCGAGACGGCTATCCAGGTAAGCCCAATATCAGTTGCTGGCCGAAAGCAGAACAAAAACCTGGAACAAACAGATTTTTCTTGACCCCGTTGGGTCAGGGTCAATTTCCCCCAGATATTGAGAGTCTTGTTTGTTCGTTTATAATCCTTGGTTTACAGTCTTGCTTTATTCCTTTTCTTTTTCTATAAAATTGTGTTTGCATATCCGAAAACTCTATATACAGATAGCCCAGATAATAACACAAGTTATAATTAAAGAAGATGATTAACAATGTCATTGCTCCTTAAAATTAAAAAAAAAGAAAAAAAATACAGTGCATGTGTTAATTGGAGAAACAATATGTCAGTACTGCATGAAAAAAGAACTAGATGAATGATGGTGTATCAGTAAATCCAATTAGGCAAAAGCACAAAAAAAAAAAAAAGGCCACTTTTCCATGTCATGGTCAATCGGGTTAGAAAAATCTTATGGGAAAAGGAAGGTCCTCTGGAGCAAGAACTCATTCGCTGAGGTTAATCTATGAATCCATATATGCCCTCACGACGTCCAGTATTGGAGCTCGACATATTGGACATTTACCGCTACTCCATTGCAGCTCATGGGCGCACCTGAGGCAGGTGCACATATGCCCACATCTGAAAAAATCACACAAGGGTAGCCTGCATCATTGTCGATGATCCTTGAACACTGAGAATGAAAATTCAGATTAGCAAAGTAAAAGAAAGGTACCTATACAAAAACGAGTCAACCTGCATTTCATAGCATATACAGCAACTGCGTCTCGCTGGTGCCTTGTCAAGTGAATTCTTTCCTTCCCCTTGAACTGTAATTGTCATTGCAGACAGACGAGTGAATGAAAATAAGCAGTCGAGCACAAAAAGGGAAGAGAAAAGACATGCTGCAGCTGGGGCGTGTCCTAAGCTCAAGATTAAAATAACATGGCAAGATTGAAGTATATCACTCATTCATCCCTTGGTTAATTTGAAAAAGTGGAGTAGTGTTGTTAACTCACCAAGATGTTCCTGTTTCGTGGAGTTTTGCAACTTCACTTGCATATCCACACAACTCTGTATTGATTTCCTGAGTTCAAACATTTCACGCTGGAGTTGCTCTATATGCCCTCTTAAATCGTATAACAGTTCCATTTCCTAAAGGTAGAGCAATGTTATATTAATTTTGGAAAATGTTTTGAAATTCTACACAAAGGTGGGAGCAATTCACTGGAAAGAATGATTAGATACATACAATTGATGGATGACTTGTGGAGGAAGATTGTTGATCCCTATTGGAAGCTTGAGATGGTGGAGGCCATTGAGACGGTGTGGTTGAAACCTGATCATAATCATCAGCAACTTCACGCTGGCTGCTGAAATTCCGTGACCTAAATGGCAATGGAGAATGCATTGATGGTGAGGATTGAGCAAAATAATCTGCTGCTTCAACATAATGATGACTAGTTGAACTTTCTTCTTCAATATATCTACTTATTGGCCTTTCTTCTTCAATATATCGATTTCCTGGACTTTCTTCTTCTTCTCCTCCTCCTCTTTCTCCACCTTCTCTACACTCTTCTTGTTCTGCCTCTCCTCCTTGTCTGTTTAGTTCATGTTGTTCTCCTTCTGGACTACTTGCTGCTGCATGCAAATGCCTTTGGAAGTAGGACAAAATCAACTGCCCCATTCTTTCATGACTGCCCTCAATTAGTTCTTCATCATCTTCGAGACTGACTTGTGTCTGCCTGCGTGACACCATCAACTGGTCTATTCTATCTCGGAAATCACTAGCAAGAAAATTTGACACTGTTCCTCTGCATTCATAATGTAGAGAATCAGATACCCAAATCATGTAGTCAAGGTCCTTGTATTTATCATTGTTCAAAGATTAGTGAAATGGTTACCTTTCAAGAAGTTGCCGTATCTCGTTATTGTCTGCACTGGTGTTTAGCATCTCCTGGTACCATGCTTGCCTACGTTCTTCCCAATAACTTTGTGGACGAGCTATACCACTAAACCAGTCATAATTGTTCCCTTCAAAATCTTGCGGATCACTGAAATCTTCTTCCATCTCATTCTCATCCCAGTCATTCAGAGAGGACGATGTTTGTAAAGTTTCTTCAGGTTCAAGATTTTCAAATTGCTGCCTTATTTCATGCCACGTGACACCTGAATTTGCCCTGATTTCTTCATGAACATTGCAAGTCTGCAATATTGAATTTGCTGCTGGAGATGATCTGTCCTGCTCAGAAGTAGAAGTTTCTTGACGATGACTTTCTTCACAGACTGTCATTTTTGGCAGTGAGGTCTCTACATGTGTACTCTCCTGCTCAGAAGCGGAAGAACCTTGACATTGACTGTCTTCATGGATTTGGCTCGTGTGTGATAGCAAATTCTCTACTTGTGGCAGACTCTGCTGCATTTTAGCAGATCTTAAATGACAATTCTCTTTACAAATTTGGCTTGTACATGACTTTACTTGGGGTGTACTCTGCTGTCCGGCAGAAATTACTTGATGATGCTTGTCTTCAGTCACCTGATTTAGGGTGGAAGGGTTCTCCACATTTACAATGTTATTTGGAGTTTCTGTTAGGCTTCTTGGATTAGGCGTCTCAATAAGTGTTGTGTCTTGCTCAACTCCTGTACTAAATCTTTCCCTGCATTTAATTTACCCTCACGTCAGTATAGAAAAATCACAAACTAGACTGGTGGAAGAAGTATACACTATACACGTTGCAAACAGCCAACGAGGAGGGAACTTTCCAAATAATATATGAACATAATGTAAAGTAAAACCATCGCAAATGTGATGTTAAAATTCAAGATGCAATGGTTATCACACAATTGTCAGTGGAGTTGCCATGGGAGCAACTGTCTGATAGAGCATCAACTATACCCCATTGTTGCAGCAATAATGCAACCACATTCAAGACAGTTGATCGCTATGGATGAAAGCTTCAATGGCACATAGAAGATCATATAATAATTGCATCTTCTAACTGACAAATCGACTGTTTCTAATTAATTATTGTATTCTGAATGCAGATATAATAAGAAGTCCATTGTTAGTTCTCGACATTGATTTGGTGTCAACAGGTTCAATGGCTGTTCATTTAATCAATACCTTGTTGACACTTTGATCATCAAATGCAATAACCAATCAACCCTCTCAAGAAAAGGTCTACATTCAGTGTCCAATTTCCTTAAATTTCCTGAATAAGAGAGTATATCACTTATGAAGTCAACAAGTCATCTGGTGATAGCCCATGGGTAATCAACATTCCACATCAAGTGGTTTTCAACAGCAGCATTCCAATTCAAAAAAAATAAATTTATAGTTAAAAAAAAAAACGCAATTATTGATATACACAGATACAGAGTTATGTCGAATAAGATTGCCAAAGACTTCATTAATTATTCAAGCATGTTCACAGAGAGTCAGATCACTTAAAGATTTTATGCATCAACGCATAGAAACAGCATGATGGCAACAATTCCAGAGTTACTGTTGCTTTGAATAAAGTCTAGTGTCCATATTAATTTCCTAGAATAGGATAGAATTATACCTGAGATGCATGATGTTAGACCCTTGTTGTGGTCGGTTAGCGTCGCAAACCCTTAATCGAGATAATTGTGGCCGCTGCTGATCTTGGATTGCATTATCCCGCCGCATGTATCTTAGTCGAAGCAAGGACTACATATAAAACATTACATCAAGAGAGAGTAAGCACCTTCAAACGTTTCTCTGATCAACATGAACTAAGAAAGGCCTCACCTGAATCCGGCCACGCTGTGGGAATCTCGAAACAGATTGCCGCTCTGCCAGTGAATCAAGCTCCCTATGCCGTTCTTGCTCCATATTCAAAAGCAAATCATTAAACGCTTGCCTCCCTCTTATTCTTGGAGAGTTTACAGCTAGTGAAAAGCCTCTCTGCTCCACCGGATCAGAACCATAAGAATTCGTACGGGGCGAATCGCTGCCACTATTCCCCTGAATCTGATCATTTGCTTCAGATGTCAGTTTTTTAATGATATCAGCAATTCTCAGCCTCTCGCGCTCTCCTGCATCAACAGAGTTCTTGGAATTCATTGATGAATGTGCACTCTGTGCCGTCGAATCCCAATCTACATTGGCGGTGGAGTCGCCAGCATCAGAGTGTCTTGATGGCGAGGATGATGCGTTATCCGCGTGGCTAGAATCAAAACTTGACCTGCTGGTGCTAGCCGTGGGATTTGGATTGTTGTTCAGGCTGTTGGAACGGTTCAACCTCGAGTCTGATGGGTGCAGCCTTGCCTCCCATATCTGGACAAGGGAAGAGGCCCCAGGATTCCTGTTTTCCAAGGAATCCTTCGATTCGGTTGCGCCGTTTGACGAGTTTTCTCCGGTAGAAGGTGATGACGCAATCAATAGCTCTGCTTCCTCGCTCTGTCTCTCGATTGTTGACACCATTTCTTGAGCCTGCCCGGCAGCCCACCGATCAAGATTTCTCACCTTCCGGCGGCTCATGGTAGAAGAATCAACCATGCTATGAATAACACCGCCATTGGTATTGGTCATAAATCTTAAGTTTTGATGGTCAGTAGGATTCGAATTGATATGATTCTGTGGATTTTCATCAGAAGAAACAGAAATGCAGTTGTGGAGATGGTCTCTGACCAATTCTTTGAGATTCTTCTGGAAAGTTGCGGCTGCCTTGGCGTTGCCCTCTGTGCCACTGCATCGGTTATGCCTGTTGTGGTCCTTCAGTACGCAGCCAAACGGGGAAGACGAAGCAATCTCGACTCGGGAAGATGCCATTTTATTCCGGTCAAAACGTAGAATTGAACCATATCAATCAACGGAGTGCATTTTTCTGCGTCCTTTTTGGCCATCGAGAATAACGAGGAAAACCCATTTCCAAGCTAAAACAATAATTGGGGGTGTGGCAGATTCGCTAAAGGAACAAGCTTCAAAATTCTGTTCACCATTAAAGTCTCCTCCTTTTTGGAAAGTCAGACTTTTCTTGTAACAGAACCATGAAAACAGGGGTGATACTGCCCCTACAGCCGCCAAGAATATAGCTCAGGCCCCCGCAGCTGTCATCGGCTATTTTAAGGATTCCTGCTTGCCTTCTTTGGCACGGACGATTTTATGTTGTATTGCCTTAAAATAAGAATAGCAACGGACAAACAAAAACAGCAGTTGACAAGCGCCGGTGCAAAGCAGGGAATGAAACTCTAAGAAAGGGATGGGGGCGAGATTTTTTGGGGCCGACACTGCTTGTTTCAATAGGAGTGTGTCCCTATTTTCTAAGGAAGCTCCATATTTTCATATATCAAAACGCTTAGGGGGCGGTGCGGTTTGGTGGGGGGGAAATAAAGGAAGAGACGTTGACTCTCAATCAGCCATTGTGAATTGTAAAGTAGTTGGGTCCATAAATAAGTTTAGAAGAACCAAAAAAAAAAACACACACACACACACACATTTGGTACACTTTTCTTCTTTTTTGCTTTGGATATAAGAACGTGTTTTCTCTTCGTGTCCCGCCCCCCAACAAAGGAGGATTTATGGAAAAAGTATGATACACGTTGATAAATAAATTTTTATTTTAATTTCCACAAAATACGCCCTGTAATGTACACTAGATGGCCATTTAATTACTCTCATGAAAAATAATAACAATAAATAAATAAAAATTAAAAAAAACCCATTATTGAGTTACTTCGACTAATTTGACTTGACTGGTCAAAGGAATGACAATTCTTAATTACGGAATTGAATTACCTTGGATGCGTGTTTGCGCTTGTCCGAGCTCTGATTTTTAGCCACGTGCTTCCTTTCTCAACTCCTTGAGAAGATTACCAATCCGCCAATGCACCCACCTATTAGTGGAAGTACCCCCAGCAGCCAAAAGCCAAAATTACAATCCAGAACTACCGTATTCATTCCAAAAAGAGACAGAGGTCAGAATCCTTGGCTGATTCCACGCTCCGAATGGTGCCGAGATGATCGGCTTTTGGAAGGACTACGGTAGCCTAAACTTATTGACTTTTTTCTTTTTGGACTGGACCCCTCAGACCCAACTTGTTTGGTGGGCTTTTAGCTTTTTAGTGGTCGTCATCGTCAACGCGCACGGTGACCTTTATTTTGTTTAGGTCCCAAAATAAAACAAAACTAAAAATAATCTCTAAATAAATTCAGTAATTACTAATTTATATTTTTATTTTTAAATTTCAAATTTTAATTTTAATAAAAATATAAAATTTATTAGAATAAAAGAAAAACACTAAACATAAGAATTTTCTTTTAAAAGAAAACAAAAAGAAAAATTAAAAAAATAAAAAATAAAAAAAAAAGGAAGGCCCTCGTGGCAAGAGCAAGTGCGTTTTGTTGATAGTCACGACTTTTAATTGTTACTGAACTGTAGCAGCCGTTAGATTAGTTGACATTGTACCAGTGGTTGTGGTGGTGTTAGCGGCGGCGGAGGAGGAGACATGGCGTTGAGTGCGACGGTGATCGGAGCGTTGATGGGACTGGGCACCCAGATGTACTCCAATGCCCTCCGCAAACTTCCCTACATGCGCCGTACGTCTGTAAAGATTTATTATTATTATTATTATTATTGTGTGTGTGTGTGTTTTTTTGATTGGCAAATCGATAAATTCTTAACTTGTTATTATTCGATTCGATCCGATCAATTGATTATTGTGTATGTATGTGGTGAGGAGGGCAGATCCATGGGAGCATGTGATAGGGATGGGATTAGGAGCGGTGTTTGGCAACCAGCTGGCAAAATGGGACGCGCAGCTTAAGCAAGACCTCGACAAGATGCTCGAGAAGGCTAAGGCAGCCAACGAACGCCGCTTCTTGGGTACACGCCTCCACACTCCCTCCCTCTCCCTTTCCCAATTTTTTCAATGTCAAAAAGCCTGAACTAACTCTATCTCTTAATTTTGCGGCTGCGCTTTTTTAATTGTTGGCGGCACCCCAAATTTGTAATAGGTTTCCTTTTTGGTGATTCGAAAGTAATGCTTTTGATATTGTACGTAATGTAATGAAACTGTTGCAATTAGATTAACAATAGCTTGATAATGTGTAGTATCTTGGGGAAATTGCCTCATCAATACCAAGTAGATGGTTTTCCGTGTTGAAGAGCATGGGATTAGGAGGGGGAGAATCTGTGTGTGAATTTCTTGTGTATGTTTGAGTTAATGGGGAAATTTTTGGAGAAGATTAGGTAGAGGAATGTATCTTTGACAATATTAGATTGTGGGGCTTGATGTAAAGGAATTCAAACACATTGCAAATGAGGTAAAAGGTAGTTTTTGGATGTAATTGTCTAAATGCGATGGGCAGCAAGCATTCACAATGTTCTCTCTTAACTACTTCCGACTCTTAGATTGTATCTTGGAATTCTGCATTCTGAAGCAAGTCCAAATCTGCATGAGGCTACCCTTTTGCTTTTAGGAATTCGGGTGTGTTGAAACTTATGCCATTGGACTCTGTAGTTAAATAGTACTAATAATTTGGCTATAATCATCCAAACTTTCTTGCAATGGAATGCTGCATGATTGGGAGACATGGCCTTATTTTTATTCTCAAGAAGAATTTAGTTGTGATATTTTGAATATAACTCATTTCACCCTCACTTTTGTTCAAGCCTATTGCTACTACAATTCACAACTTTATTGATGACCATGCTTTGTGATTGTTGCCATCAATATTGAGCTTCAAGCAATTGCAAAGATAGAATCGGAAGTTTTGAAACTAGAGTGGGGATACTTTACAAGAACATTCTAAATCTAGGTCACTGTAAAAGTTTATGTACCTCTATTTCAGAAATTCCATTTTTCACACTAAGTTTAGCTGCATTCATGTTTCACACACTTCATTGAGTCTTAATTAAAAAGCTCAAAAATACTTGGAGTAATTTACAAAAGGCATCATATGTTTAGATCCCTTCAACATTTTACGTACTACTACTTCAGAAGTCACACTTTTCATATTATGACTACTAGCATTTCTTGATAGGCTATGTTAATTAGCTTTTCAATTTAAGTTCTTCGCACTGTGACTGTAGATATGGAGAATTTGGGCTAGATATTACCAATTTTTTTTTTATCATTTTCCGTTACTTTTTTCTGCAAGCCTAACATGAACATCAAAAGCCTTCCATCATATTGGATGTGGGGATAGAGAGTGACAGCATGAGAAGTTCTCAGTTGGCGAGAGAGAATGGCAGTTTGTGTAAGAAAAGTGTTCTAAGTTTTAGCTTATTTGTGAGGGTGATAGTGTTTTTGCTCATTTCCCATCCACATTGACAAATACTTGGTAGTCATGGTATGAAAAAATATAATTATTGAAATAGTGATATGCAAAGTGTTAGAGACTTAAACTCGGTGTTTTTTGTCATTTGTTTCAATTATTTTGAACTCTTTCAAAAGAGATTTAACAGAGACTTGACTGTGTAAAATGTTACTGCAGCTAAGCTTTAATATGAAATATTTTATCTCTAAAATGGTAGTATATGAAGTGCTACAGTGACCTAAACTTAGTATGTTTTATGTAAATCAACCCTAGACTGGCTTTTCCTTAAGTTCTAAATCTCACAGAGGTGTGCATGTGGCTTATGGAATAGGTTAGCAAATTGGCATTTCCTTGGTTGATGCCATTTTTCTCATGTCAGGTCACCGTAATGAAATTTTTTATGCCATATATGCAATTGCTGTGGCCACATGAACTTTATTCTTTAGAGGCTAGACAATATTGAATGGAATCAGTTCATATCTTTTGGTTTATGAAGAGTTCAAAGTTCTCTTTTCTCTGTCCACATGCTTTGTGGTGTTGGCATATCCACATATGTGGATGCATTTGTGCTCTCCTTACTTGTCTGGTCTCTTCTCTTAATTGTTCTGTTTTCTTTTAAGTTGTATATGCCTCTGTGTGTGTCTGCCTGTGTTCTCAGTTCCACTCTCCCAATGTTAAGAATCTTAGATTAGGTTTTGTTAAAATGCATGCATGGGGCTCCTTTGTTTTTTTTTTCCTACATCTCCCTTCTCACTTGTGCATCACGGCATGTCTTTTCTCCTTCTCTCCCTGCTTTGGAAGGTGCTGGGTCAACCCTCCATTTTGATCAACCTTTGTTACTTATTTTTGGGGCTATTCTTTTTCCTTTGCATTTGACAAACTTTTCATCAGTTCTTTGTTTACAACGATTATGCTTGACATACAATTCTCATTAATTTATAATTTTCTGTTGCAGATGAAGATGAAAATTAGTGCTCACTTGGTGGTTGCCAACGTATTTTAGATTTCATAAAGATGTAGCCTTTGAAGAAACAGCAATTATGCCTGTTTGTTAATTTTGTTATGCTACCCTGCTTTTATGGCTGTTAGATTGTTCTGAACTTATACCGCACACAAGATTTCTGATGTTTTCATAATGTTGAAGTGGCAAAAGTTGCACCTCGAATTATGGTTTGAAGCAATTAAGCAACTTTCTTAGGCTTGGAGAAGAAAAGTAAGAGCCAAGGAAAATTGGAAGAGGGGAAAATCTTTCATACTCTTTTTTCGTTTAGAAAAGGATAATGCGAGGAAAGAACTAAAATTTTTTGGTTTAGAAAAAGGTGATAAGTGAGAGAGAAAAAAAATAATATGTGTTATAATTTTAATTTTATCTTTCTAATCAAGGTTGTATTAAACATGTTAATGGTGTACTAAAAAAAAAAACAAAAAAAGAAAGGATTCTTGAACAATCGAAAGGAAAAAAAATAAAAGAAAAGGAAAAAGTCAATCAAGGGGGGTTTTGCTAGGAAAACATTTATTATTATTGTGTTTTAACCCTATTTTTCATAAGAAAGGGAAAAAAAAAAAAGAAAAAAAACTCAAATCTGAGTTGTAAGTCAGTAGCCTGGGAGAAAAATCTTCTACCCTTTGATAACCTAAGCACACCACGCGTATCTTTTTCCTCTTCCCTGCCCCCTTCCCTCCTATGAGCTAGGAATTTAGTTGCAATAACTCGGGTATTTTGTGTATGGTTGGTACAATCAATTATTTTTTTGTGTGGTCAACAAGGATTGTAGAGAATACTTACGGAGAGAAAGGATTAAATACACGCCCACATTGTATTTAAAACACAAAATCTTTGAATTAAATGCTGCTGTGGTATAAAGCCGCAACTGATCAAGTTTGATCCGCTGGCTCCCTGTTTTAAGATGATACTGGATTCAATGGTCACTGCCGTACATGAAATTGCAGAGAGTTAAAACGGGTTGATGAATCTGCAAATGACCATTCTTTAGAGATGGAAGTTAGTACGATATCTTCAAAACAAAAGTGAATATTTATTTTGCCGACTTCACTACATACAAGATTAATGTAATCACAGGATCCATCTTCATCTTGACCAAAATCCACCATCCTATTGTTGCGCAAATGCAGAAGATCGCATGCTTGCCGAGATGAAAGCATCCCTTTGAGGGGGAGCTTGTTGTGCATGAAGGAAAAAGAATAGTAACAGGGGAACTATTTGCCATGTTGAAATGTATTGTGAAACATGGTTTTAAAACAAGAGGAGTGAAGTTGTGGAGAACAACTTACATACATCTACATTCATCTGAACTCCTTTGTATAGGAGGGGAGAAGTATGTCAAATGCATATAAATAGCTTATACAAATTTCCAAAATATGATAGCTTTCTCAAGGCTCTAGACACTTTTTTAGACTGCCAAGAACTTGAAACATGACAGCACAGTGTCATTTCCAACAGTGCACTGCAGTTCTATTTCAAAACAATTGATATTCTTCTCCGGGTAGAGAGTGGAATTAGTGTAGGATCAATCAACCCTTCAGCATCAAGTCCTTGCATTTCAATGATCTTCTTCTTCACCCATCTAACCATTATCCATTTCAGCACCAAATATTGAATCGGTTGGCGTTTTTCTACTTGAGCAAAAATACGGGGGGGGCATGGTTGCCTATCAAAAATGGACAAGCCTAGGCCTAATAAGATCCACAAGCGAATTGTACTTGGGTCCAATGGAACAATCAGGGTCCAATTAGTCTCATATCGGTGCTTGAAAGAGAACCTATGAAAGGAAAATTTAACGCGCAAAAGTCAATAACCATCTAATGAAATCAATTCTCCTTTTTTTTTTTTTTAATAAAAGTATTAATTATTGATTTGTGAAATAAATGACTAATCATCTTAGTACTATTAAATATAAATTATTTTTTGGTCTAAATTTAATATTATATTTTTAATATAAGTCTTTATTTATTGAAAGATGAATGACAATAAAATTTTTTTAATAAAAAATTAATAAAAAAATATGTATTAAGTTATCATCCAATGGCAATAAAATCAATTCTCGATCATCCTACATGCTGGCATGTCATCTTTCGATTGATTGGGCCGGGGGGGGGGGGGGGGGCTTGGAACTTTGGGGGTGCTTCTCACGTAGTTCTCTACCTACTGTCCTGACTAAAATATATTTGTGTGATCTCTCTGTCCATATAACTAAGCCAAATGGGCGGTAGTATATTAATCGATGGTCACCCGATGAAACCCCTAAGTGTTGGGGCCTTCTTGTTAGTAGCCATTAATAAATTTAAAGTCAGCAAGCAGAAGGTCATGACTGTTTTCATCACCTTCCTCTTTTGCCTCTTTGCTCTACAATTTTGTTCAGCCTCAGACTATTCTGAAAGCCAATATGGTGGAGAAGCACCGCAGCTAAATAATATCCAACATCGTCGGTTAACTTGTATTCAGGTGACTTGCTATCTTTTGCTTACTACCAAAAGAGTTGTCCAGATGCTGAAGCCATCATTAGCACAAAAGTGAGTGAATGGGTTTAAGGAGGACTACACACTAGCTCCCGGCCTGTCGACGCTTAGAGGGTTTGAAGCGATTGATGATATCAAAGCGGAGATTGAGAAGAAGTGTCCCAAAACTGTCTCCTGTGCTGACATTCTCACGGCTTCCTCCAGAGATGCGAGATGCTACAATTCTTCCTGGGGGTCCATATTGGATGGTGCCGTATGGAAGGGAAGATGGCAAAGTTTCTATTGACAGTGAAGCCCAAACGGTGCCAATGGGTCGCGAAAACATCACTAGCCTGGTCGAATTTTACCAATCCAAGGGCTCGAATGTTCTCGATTTGATTGTTCTCTCAGGTCTAAACTATCATGATTCGCCTATGGTTTTAAAATTGAGTAATGCTATTTATACTACAATGTATACCAACATTTCTTTATTGAATGATGTGGAGCGTTCTAAAGTCAAACGCACATGTCATGTTAGATGGTGCAACCAAGTCATTAAGTCATGAATTAAGGCAACATAAAAAAAAAAAAAAAAAAACTGAAAAATTAAGTCTAATGACTCTAATCACAGGGGCACGTACCATTGGAAGGGCAACCTGCGGTTCATTACAACATCGGCTCTATAACTATCAGGGAAGTGGCAAGCCAGACCCAACACTTGATTCCAAATATGCCAACTTCTTGGCGAGAAAAATGCAGATGGGCATCCGAATATGTCGATCTAGATGGCACAACACCAACCAATTTTGATTCCGAGTACTACAAGAACCTTCAAAAGAACACGGGACTTCTATCCACTGATCAATTGTTATACTCCGATCCAAGGACTTCCCCACTTGTGGATGCTTTGGCTTCCACGCCTTCAGTTTTCTATCACCATTCCGGGGTGTCCGTGACAAAGCTTGGAAATGTTCTGCTCCCCACAACTCAAGAGGAAGGCGAAATTCGGAGCAATTGCAATTTCGTCAACTCCTATTATTAGATTGTTTTTTGATTTTGTTTTTGTTTTTTTTTTTTTCTCTTTTTCGAAAAATAAAAGCCCCACTTCATCTAATGGAACCATTTTTCTTTATTGTTATTTATTTACAATATCCCAAATATTGTTGGCAATATTTATTTTACCACCTGTGGCTAATTTTGTTTTAATAATCTTTTTTTTTTTTTTTTTGTATTTTAACTGTATTTGTTAACGCTATTGAATTTTATAATGCAGACATTTGGGCATGTCGTAGAAGTCCTCTTCAATCTATGAATTGAAACAGCAGATGGGAAGACACACACACACACACACACAACGAAGTAAATTTAAAAGCTTGTCCTGTCCTAAAGTTAATTATCCAGAATGACTGAAGATCATTTTCTACTGATAAAACATTGAAAATCATGGTAAATGAAGATTCTTATCACCATTCACCAAGAGTCTTTGCTCTTGGAGAAAATTGAGAGTTTAAATCTCAACTTCTTCAAAATGTGGATTTTAGTTCAGACATACCCAAAAACCATCTGTTTAAAATTAGATAGTCATATAATTTAATAAGAATAAATTGTGAATTCCGCATGTGCATCTTCTCTTACGATGAATGACACGCACATATATTTCATATTGGCCATTTCGTAGTCAAGCGCACGACTTCAAAAATTAAATCTTTTGGGGGACAAAATATCAGGCAATGTAAAAAAGAAAAAAAAAATTACATTTAACATAATTTATTTTACATTCGGTAACAATTCACGTTATATATTTTAAAATGTTTTTTTAATTATTCTTAATTATTAAGGAAAAAAAGAAAAAAATCCATTTTGGAATGAATTATTTTTTGATTTGATTGTTTTAATGATAGTGTTATTATTGGAAATGTTAGCCGAAAGGAAATGATTATTAGTCATAATATTGTTTTTCTTTTTTACATTTTAAAATATAAAATGTGAATTTTTGCATTAGTCAAATTGAAGTGTATTAAATGTAAATTTTATAAAAAGAAAGGTATATTAACCACATAGGCAGAGCCAACAACTGGGTCAGTTCAATTCGTAACTAGACTGGAATTGGTTGATGAAAAATCAGAACTAACCCAAACCATGATACAATTCATCGCTTTCTAATCCACAAAGCCATCGGCTGAGAATAAGAGTAAAAGATATCGAAAGCGTATTTATAGAATTTTTTTCTTTTGAAAAAAATGGGAAGTAATCAGCAATGGCCATTTGAAAAGTTATTTTAATATTTAATTATACTTATATTTTGTATACTTAATTATATTTTTTCAGTCAAAAATTGTGTAATAAAACAATTTTATTTTCCTTTTTTTGTTTTGAATTTTTTTTCTTGCTTATCAGTTTTTTTTTTTCTTTTTTCGCTCATATTACGTTACAATTATTGATCTACATACCAAGAAAATGGCCACTGTCATCAAAATTCCTGAGAAAGCCTAAATGGAGTTTGATTTTGATAATTTGACGCCAATATTTCCATATCGCAACGATTTTTCTATTCCAGAGTTCTAAGACAGCAATAAACCTCACACTCCTGCACCTCTTCCAAGTAAAATTCTAGACAAAGTTTTTGATGGCAAACTGCCTTTAGCATTTCTTGTACGATTTAATTGGTTCTGACAATGTACTTGTCGATACCAGAAATATTGAAGAGTTAACAAAAATGTCGTCAACTGTTTGCGAATGGAAAGTATTACCTTAAGGGTGCATATGTTATGTGTTAAAATTGTGAGTAATGGATGGATTAAAAGCACTTGGTGTGCTCATTAACCCAATTAAAACTATTCCCTCATAATTGCGGGGACACCCCACACATAATGAAAGATTAGGCAAAAGTTTTCTGAGCCAACAACAAACGTCCAAAAAATTTTTCAAAGGACATTCCAATCTGGTGGAATTGAACGTGTATAATGTTGAAAGATGTCATAGACTATCAAGAGTTGTTCTGCACGTTTGTTAGAGGATGATACTTTTTAATGTCTGCCCTAGAGTTTATGAAGTTTTAAAAATTTTTAATGTGTTTATTATTCCACCATGTGCTTGGTTTCCACGGTTTATGGTAATGTTGATGGTATGTTCCATAAAATTTTTTTTTTTTTTTTTTTTTAAAAGAGATCTTGAATTGATTGCTCCAATCGTGATTATGAATGAGAAGTGATAAATTTAATTTGTTGGTATTCCTATGATTGGCTTAGTAACTAGTGTTTTTAATCCATTTTGTTATACAATAAATGATTTGATGTCTTATTTGGCTGCTTCTAATGTTTTTTTTTTTTGTTTTTTTTAATAACATTTAAATGATAAACATAATGTGTTCATGATGGCAACAGATGAATGGTTGAGACCAAAGTTGCGATAATAAGAGAATGTTTGGGAAACCTGCAATGAAGATTTTCATGACTTCCCAACTAAAGAAACTAACACTACCTGAATTGGCCAAGAAACGAGAAGTGACTTGGCCTATTGACTTCCACATACGGTAAATGTAAAAAAGAGTAAATGGTAAGTTCAAGTTTAAGATAATTACCTTGACTTTGATTACTTTAAACTTTATGAGAATTTGTAGGCAACTTAATTAATATTTAATTAAATTCGAGTTTTTTTATTTACTCTGATAAAATTTTTAAACAAAAAAATAAATAAAATAGGGGCCGAAAATGATTAAAGAATGAAGTCGATAATTGAGTCAAACCCAAGATTGACTCGAAACTGTCAGTTCCCCAAATTGTAATCAAACTGTTTGAGGGATGGTTTGGTTACAGTTCAATCCCTTCCGCAAAACTCTAACCAAATTGCTTGAAAGACAATTCAATTATGGTTTAGTTCCCTCTTCAGAATCGTAACCACCAATTTGAAACCAAAATTGACTGAGAACCAAACCATGGTCAGGTCCAGCGCTAGACTCTAATATGTTATATCCAATGCTTGTATTCATGACATCTTTACTGAATAGTTGCAGGAAACAGACATCTTACTAAAGCCTGCGCATGCAAACCAATTTTAATATACTGCATGTTAATCCAACACGTATAATTTAATAGGCTATTGGCAGCAAAGATGGGTGGCCATGTGTGTGAGCAACAATTGTTTATTCAATCAACCTTTGTGGAGCCAAGTGAATTAAATTTAATAGGGTTTTAAGCCTCTGAGCATATAGACCTCTCTTTAAGGCCAAATGTAAATTCTTCAGATGGAAACCATAATTTTGGCTTTAAGGGAAAACTCAGACATAGAGAGCTGAACCAAATTGAAGATGAAGTTTAAACTATCATATTGTTGTGAAAGCTGCATCTATCTATAAAAATTATATGAATTTTATTAACATGATGTCGTACGTTAGGAAAAGTCTTAGATGACTGAGAGGCATCACTAATTTAAAGGAAGCTAAAAAAGTGAATGATAGTAGAGCAAATGACTTAATTGTCAGAGGTAGATCGACTTGGAAGGATTCTAATGGTCAAGACAAATCTAAGTCTAAATTTAGACATATTAGAGTAACCTATTATCACTGTTACAAGAAAGGGAATATTTGATAGAATTGTCCCAAGCACAAAAAAAAAAATAGCAAAAAGCTGATAATTCTTTTAAGATAGCAAATGTTGTCTACGAAGGAGAAAGCCTAGATAATAATAATGTTCTAATGGTGTTAACTAGTAACTCAAATGACAAACGAATTATTGATTCATGTTATATGTTTCCCTTGTCTTTTAAATTTGGGAACCGTTATGTTTCCTAAAATTGGGAATTTCAAATTAAGGTTTTTGAAAATTTAGATTTATGAAATTATAGTAATTCAAATTAAGGTCTTATAATAACAGGTTTTCATTGTTAATTTGACCTCACATTTTCTTGTGTATTATCACGAAATATGAAACACTCGGTTAGTCTAAGAATATTTCTCGTTTAGCGTTTTGCTTAGAAGCCTAGGTTTAGAGATAAAGGTGGAAATTCACACATTGTGAACCATGTTGACTTAGATAAACTATCTTATATTGCTGTAAGATTAATGGCCAAAATATTGATAGGTTATTGATGTACAAATTAATTACTCTAGAGTTCTTAAAAGACGAAAGTCTTTAAAATATTGTTTTTTTATGAAATTTAATGAAAGTATATATGTTTAAAGTAATTGCTAAAAAAGTATAATTAATATATATTTTTTTTAAATATAGTGTAGAATAAGACCTTGCTTTGGTTAAAAAAAAAAAAATATTGTGTTAACTGCAAATGATGGGTCAGACGGTGATGTGCATATTGATGCTAGTTTAGGTATTACTATTGATACCAATATTGTTTATAAAGATAATAATAATGTCTATATCACAGAGGAGGTTGTCAAAGTGGAACTAGAAAATGATATGCATTCAAGGCCTACTAAAAAAAATCAGAACAATAAAAAATAACAAAAGAACTATTATAATGAAGTTCAAAATATGTGTGAAGAAGGAATTAACATAGGATCAAACCATGCTTAGAATAATAATGTTGAAGATTGTTTTGACAACTCAAAAATTTGACTAATCTTATTTATCTTACTTTCTAAGGCTTGCTAAAAGTAGTTGGAGAAGTGATGTTCGAAATTGTCCATAAGATGTGTGTGTGACATTTTCATCAATTGGCAAACAAGGTGAAGAGGCTTTATTTGAAAATTCAAGTTTAAAAGTTTGCCAAGTCATCATATATTTAAGACTTGGATTAGCAAATAAAAAAATTAGATAATTTTGCCCTAAAGTGTGTTAGTAATGTTCTTAAAAATCCACCAAAGAGATGATATAGGATTAAGGTCACTAAGTTTATGATTTTTTATATATAAATTAGTAACTTAAAAATCATCCAAGGGCAAGATTGTTAAAAACATCTATTAATAGATCATTAATGTTAGGTTTTTTGAAAATTATTGTTAAGTCATGATATGACATCCTTGTGACATCTAATATGGGCAATAGTACAAAGTTAGTTCGAAAAAATATGTCACATCAAACTATTTTCTTTCTCTTACATAATGCAGACCAAAACTCTTCTTTGTTATTATCTTTTCTCTTTACTTTCTCTCATTATAAACTATTCCTTTCAACTTTATTTTCTCTTTCTTACTTTTCAAGTTCAAAATTAGGTCTTTAATTATTGTATAGGTTTACCATTACTATAATAATTTATATTTTAGTTTATATTTCTACAAAAACAATAATCCTACTTAAGAAAAAAAGAAACTAACCGAAGCAAATATAAAAAGAAACATAAAAAATAAAAATAAAAATAGATAAAACAAAGATAACTTACTTCCAACTATATTTCTTCCATTACCAACAAAACTATATAAAAAGAGACAAAGCAACAAAATAAGAAATTTTTTTTTTTTTTTGTTCCAACCATATCTTACATTACCTTTTGTTATGGTTCAATACAATTCTTAAAAAGAACAATCAAATTGTTATAAAGGGACTCATCATGGTTAAGAATTGAACTAAAGGATAAATGTCAAAGTGATGACTACTCCTACAAATAATCAACAATTAGGTCAATTCTTAATAAGCCTATGCACACTACCACTAGCCTCATCACCAATCATAATTCCCTACTACCCATACCTTCTCATTTTTTATCTCTTCCTCTTACCTCTTGTCACATAGCAACCATAATCTTAATGACAAAAGAGTGATCCAAGGATATGAGGGAGACAGCAACAAAACGAATACGACACATCATATTAAGATGATTAACTTTTTTTGTTCTTGTAATTTTATTTTCTTTTTTTTCATATAAAAAATTATTAACTAATAAATATTATTTTATATTATTAATTAATAAATATTTAGGAAAAAAAAAAGAAAAAAAGTAATGATTATTTCTTTGGGTTAATCCATTTTTTACTCAGTAATATTTATATTTTGCTTAATTATTTTTTATTATAAGGCTAATATCGCTTTCACTACTTATATTAGTGAGATGATATTGTTATGCCACGACCCCTTCTTTTGTCTCCTTCATTGATATACAATTTACATCAAATCCCTAATTTGGCTTATCTATTGAACTTAATTTAAACACTAAATTATCAATGAGTCATTATACTCTCTTTAGATTATCTTTATAAATATTTTTTTTTCTTTATTTTATTATTTTTTTCTCAATAATTATGTTGAGGTGACAAGATTAGCCCCCTTATTGATGCTTGAATTATACTTTCTTCAAATTATTTCTTAAATATAAATTGAAATGTAAGTTATTACCCTAATTGTAAACCCATGCAATAATTAGTGACCTAATTTTCAACTTAAAAAGTAAAAGTGAGAAAGTAATAAGTTAGAAAGAATAGTTTGGAAAGAGAAAAAAAATGAAGAGAGAAAATAAAGAGAGAGAAGCAAGGGAAGATTTTGGTAGGTGTTACATAAAAAAGGAGAAAGTGGTTTGATGTGGCATTTTTTTTTTTTTTGACTCAATTTCATACTATTAGCCACATCAAACACCATAGGGATATCATGTTAAGACTTAACAAGAATTTTCAAAAAAAACTAATCTTAGTAACTTATTAATAGATGTTTTGTAATAATTTACCCTCAAATATATGATTTTTAAGTTACTAAACTATATATGAGAAATCATAAACTTAGTAATATAAATATAAACTTATCTTATGTAAGGTCTATTAATGCATAGAATGTCAATGTAATTCAGTTGATAATAATATGTTGAAACATTCAATGATTAGATAATGGATGCTAGGCTTAAGCTAATCATTACCATGTTATATAAGAGATTATAATTATGATGAAGAAAAAGTTTATGTAACAAAGAGAATCTATAAAAAGGTGGATTATAAACTTTGATTCACTAATTATAAAGATAACTGAGAAAAAAAAAGACAATTTGTATTAAAGTGTTCTCTGGTTTGGAATAGTGATGATGATTATGAAGTGGAAGAGAAAAAAGACAAGTGGATTAGATTTCTTTAAAGCTAAAGATGCACTTAGATGTTATGGCAATTGATTAAAATCCCACACCAGTATACAAATTTGTGTTATTTTTAATGTTAAATTACCCTTTAAAGTCACAAATTTGTCTAATATATTTTAAGGACATTTTCTTGAATGTGTATCAAGAATCTTTAAAACCAATTAAATGAAAAATATTTTGGCTAAGATTTGATAAAGAAAAACCTTTTATTTTAGATGCTTGGTAGACTAAAAAAATGAAGAGGAAGGATAAGCATAAACCCAAAAATTTGTTAAAGTGAAATCCATAGACTTTTAGGATGTCAAGAAAAGGTTAACACCAAAAATATAGGAAATATGAAGAACAAGGTCACCATAAAAAGACCTATAAGAAACAACGTGTAGGTGCATCATAGATAAGTAACAATTATCCTTATTATTATTATAGGCATTAGAAGTTGATAATTCAGATTTAGAGTTCATAATGTACATTTTTCTTATGCAACATGGAAATCAGCTAATAGGAGAAGAAGGACGAGGATGTCAAAGTGTGCAAATGGGGCAACCAACTATGATATACTAGAAAGTACATCTAAGAACTTGCCTACCACTAAAAGTTTGGTTTTTAGAGAGTTTGGAAGAACTTCAACATCAAGTAACAAGCCTACCATTAAGGTAAAATCTACTAAGTTCAAAATAAGTAAAAAAGCCACCAAAGTAGACATTAATCAATTATTGTCTACAAATCTAGCACACAAATTTTCTAGCCATGTTATATACATTAATCCTAAAATAGGATGCTTATACATAATGTTAATACATAGTTTCATCTAATATTATGTTCATTAGCCTATCACTTTGCCTTTTATGTAGCTAAAACTCACTTTTACATAAATGTAGTTTAATCACATGAAGGTTTAAATGTTAAGAATAAAAGGAAAGTTTCATGTGTCAATTTTGAAGAATATGAACTTCCCTTTAAAGCAAAAAGACTATAATGGAAGGAAAACCATAACATTACCACCATATAATTATAAAAGGCTTGGTTCATGTGTTAGATCTTGAAAATTTGCCATTAGTGTTTAATTATTGTTTAATAATAACTCATGTATGTTTATTTTTTACATCAAAAGAGGCTACAAACTAAAGAATGAGATTTAGATTTAGTTTTGGCGCAAAAGTGAATAACATGCAAGGATCTAAAACACAAGAGTTTCCAACAATGAACATCAACCATCACAATCAAGTAGATATCATTTACGAGATACTCAGTGGTATAATCAAGGAAAGATTTTTGATAAGATAATGTAAAGATGTATTTTGTAGTTATCTTATTGTATTTTTAAAATGCAAAATGGCCATTAAGACTCCTTATTTGACTTAATCAATTGGATTATTGTATTTTTTTACCATTGAGCATTCAATATGACATCTTTTTTTGCTTGACATAGAAATGTGAATAAAGATGCTTTGCACACAAATGTCTATTTCATTTCATTCTAAAAAAAAAATGCTTAGCACACATATCACTATATTTGATAAAGTGACAGTAACAATAAAAGCAATCAATGCAAAAGTAAAATTGCACAAGGATTGAAACTTTTGGATAATACATTCCATGAAAAGATGTTCTTTTCATTTTATTCCAACAAAATAAACTACATGATATTTAAAATATTAGTCATTTGTGCCTTTTACATTTTTTTACATAGGTACCACAAGATAAATATTGCATAATATATGATAACCAATTTGTGTTTCAATAACACCTTTGCATTTTGTTCATTTCAACATTTCTCCTCACATCTACATTAGTGATTTGCATTCTAAAGAATGCAACCTTATTAATTAAGTCCTCATCATTTCACTTGAAGTAAATTATCCCATCCTTTCAATTCCTTTCCTTTATTGCCTCTATAATTTAACTACATCCTTAATGTGGTTTAAAATTTTGATATATTCTCGAACAAATATCCTTTGCATACATATCTATCTACAAGTCAAATATACGTAAATGATACACTTTTATTATGAAATTAATTATATTTGATGTAATTACACACAAATAAAAGCTCATTTATAAAACCTAATTGAACTTAATAGTTAGGGCAAGACTAGAAACTCCTATTTAGATTTTCGTCTGTCCATAAAGTAGGTAATTGAACCAATTCTCCATATTTGCATTAAATTGGTGCATGGTTTTATTGTGATCATGTTTATTCATAGTTTCAAAATACTTAAATACTTGACATTTAATATGCAATATTAGAGTTTTAAGATAATAATAAATGGAATATAAAAAAATAATAAAAAGAGTAGATTAAATATAATAAAATTGCAACAATTTGGGAGAGTGAATGAATATATGCAAGTAAAATTATGAAGGAGAGACAGAAAGAGATTGAACAAGAGCATTAATTATCAACAAAGTCTTAGAGGAATGAAATCAAGAAAAAGCTAAAAGAACGAAAGATAGATGAAAATTTTAAAATGAGATCAAAAGAACTGAGGAGCGCAATTTGAAAAGTTGGACGATTTCATTTGCCATATATATATATATATATATATATTCTTTTTATGTTTTTTGATTTTTTAAATAATTTAAATAAATTTTCAATAAATTAAATGAAAACCTAAAGAGTTCACTTAATCATATTTTTACTAACATAGAGAGTGATTGGATGACACGACATAATGAATAAGAATGACACATATTAACATAATTAGTTACTCAAAGAAAAAATTGAATTATACTGCAATGCAGATACAAGGATTGACTTGAAAATATATATATATATATATATATGTCAATAATTAAATAGAAGTCTATATAAAACGACTAAATTACGTTTTTTAAGAGCCCTTGTTGATGCTCCTTGGAATGAAAACATCATGTTGAGGTGGAAACTTCTCCAAGATTTTTCCTAACCGACAAAAGTCTACCAACTGCAAGAACGTTTTTGACGAAAACTGAGAGACCCATCTGGGGGTTAAGAGACGGACAACGCCTTCCAAAAAGAGTATCACCAAATTGCTACTCAAAATTTAACAACGCCATCCAGCCAACGGTCCACAATTTCAAGAGCTGGTGGCGGCGGAACCCATAAATGGGGCAGTGGCGGTGGACTTAATTAGGGAAGATTTATTAGAGATGCCACTGGTAAAGATATGGCTCAGGACCGGTATGTCTCTATCTCATCGGATAGCATTGAGGAGAAGCAACGACAATCCGGGGCTTTCGATGCGAAATTTCGTCGAACAAGTGGTGGGTGATGAATTGGGGGGGGGGGGAATAGTGTTTACTTCGCAGCGTGGAGATGAAATTAAAAGAAAAAAAAAGAATTAGAGATTTGGATTTAATTTTGGTAATCAAGAAAGAATTTGGTAGGTTGGAGATTTCGCTAAGCAGTTGTGGTGCAGAAGACGAAGAAAAAGATGAGAACTGAAAATGAGAGGAGGAAAAGGATGTTAGATTTTTCCAAATTTCTCTTCATGAAATTCTTATTTTTATAATGTAGGATTTTTTCTTGATATGAATACTAGTAATAAAATTTTATTAAAATTAATATACCGTTATCCATTACGCTGATGTCCCGTAGTGAAGATGAGAATCCTCCTTGTGTTTTGTTTCTGAACGCTTTTCTCTTTTCTCCTTCTTTTCTCCTACTCTTCCCTTTCACTGCTTTTCGTTTTTCTCTCTGATGGTTGAGAGACCGACGAAAAATCGTATGACTGTTATTCACCTCTTTTGAGTTATCTATGATCAGGGAATTATCCCCTCTTTTTTTTTTATAACAATCATCCTTACGGTAACAATTATCTCTGAATAGGGATAACCGTCATCCTTTCCGCAACAGTTATCTTTGAATAAGGATAATCATTATCCTTCCCGTAGCAGTTATCTTTGAACAGGGAGAGTGGAGGGATTTTAAACCCGATGACCCAAATTGCCATTATGCCTAACCGACCATCATATTAGGCCTTTTATTTTGGGTCATACTTTAAATAACAAGGGCCACTCATGTTAATTAATTTAACAATCTCCCACTTGGCCCTTGTTATGATTTGATGAATCAATAACAAACAAGTGCGCACAATCCTCAAGGATCATCAAACCACGACACTTAATTGAATTAAAATGATTGGATCATGGCGGTCACACATCTTTTAGCGACATGATCCCTTCCATGTATCACATAATCATCGTAATTCATAATAACCTTACTGAGGAACATTGAAACCTTAAATTGTCATTTCCATACATGCTATTAGTTATCTCACAACTATAACTGTATACAACCAAACGGAGATAACAAAATACAAGCAAAACCGTAGCCTTAATTGAATTCATGAGTGTCACAATGATATGAGCAGTACAAAATATTGGCTTTAGGCGAATGGGGACCTATCCAAAATGCCCATCCGAGCAACATGTTCAGTAAACGTTTTCGGCGGCAAACCTTTAGTTAATGGGTCCGCTATCATCAATTCAGTACCAATATGCTCAATAGATACTCTTCGGTTTTGCACTTCTTCCTTGACAGATAGGTATTTCAAATCCATATGTTTCGCACCTTTAGAATACCTATCATTTTTAGAGAAGAAAACGGCTACGGAATTATCACAATAAATTCTTAACGGCTTTTCTATACTGTCGACCAAACCAAACCTTAAGATAAAATTCCGCATCCATAATGCATGAATAGTAGCCTCAAAGCATGCTACAAATTCAGCCTCCATAGTGGAAGTAGCAATGACAGACTGCTTCCCACTTTTCCAAGAAACTGCTCCCCCAGCCAAGAGGAACATGTAGCCAAATGTAGATTTCCTCGAGTCTACACATCCAGCATAATCTGAATCCGAGTAGCCTACTACCTCAAGATGACTTGATCTTTTATAAGTAAGCATATAATCCTTGGTGCCTTGTAAGTACCTAAGTACTTTCTTTCCGGCCTTCCAATGGTCTATTCCAGGATTGCTTTGATATCGGCCTAACATTCCGATAGCGAAACTAATGTCTGGCCGAGTACATGTTTGCGCATACATCAGGCTTCCAACTAGTGATACATAGGGAATTGATTCCATCGCTTTCCGTTCCAAATCATTCTTTGGACATTGCAATTCACTGAACTTGTCCCCTTTCTGAATTGGAACTGTTCCTGTTGAGCAATTTTCCATTCTGAATCTCTCTAATACTTTATTGATATAGCCTTTCTGAGACAATCCTAACAATCCTTATGATCTATCACGGAATATCTCTATTCCTATCACATAGGATGCCTCATTCATATCTTTCATTTCAAAGGTTTCAGAGAGAAACTTCTTAACATTATGTAACAAACCCATGTCGTTAGCAGCCAAAAGAATGTCATCAACATATAGGACCAATATAATGAACTTGCTCCCACTGACCTTCATATAGATACACCGATCAACGGTGTTCTCTACAAAGCCATATGACGTGATGGCATCATTGAACTTAATGTACCATTGTCAGGAAGCCTGTTTCAGTCCATATATCGACTTCTTTAATTTACACACCAAATTTTCTTGCCCGGTGGTGATGAAACCTTCAGGTTGGTCCATGTGCACTTCCTCTTCTAAGTCACCATTCAGAAAGGCGGTCTTTACATCCATTTGGTGGAGCTCTAAGTCATTCTGAGCCACCAAAGCCATAATGATTCTTAAGGAGTCTTTCTTAGAGACTGGAGAGAAGGTCTCCTTATAATCAATACCATCCCTTTGAGTGAAACCTTTGGCGACAAGTCTGGCTTTATACCTTTCGATGTTACCTTTCGAGTTTCGCTTGGTCTTGAAGACCCACTTACAGCCAACTCGTTTTGATCCTTCAGGTAACTCTACTAGTTCCCAGACTTGATTCACATCCATCGATTTCATCTCTTCCTTCATGGCATTGAACCATTTTTCAGAATCATCGCATTCCATGGCTTGCTGGAATGAGACTGGATCTTTATCAATGCTCAATTCCGATTCATGCTCAAGTGAGTAAACCACATAATCATTAGATACAACTGGCCTTTTCTGCCTCGTGGACCTCCGTAATGCCATTTCTTGTGGTATCACTTGTTCATTTGTGAATTGGACATTGTCACTTGGATCATCTCTTATGTGTTCACCTTGCGTGTTTCGAGTATCAATTTGTTGTCCTCGCATGTCACGTGACTGTGATGTAACAAAAGGAACAACAACTTGAGTGGAAACACTGGGTGTGGGGATACCAACTTGAGTAGAAGTACTCACTATGGATCTTTCATTTTGCAATTCTCTAATGTCCACCTTTCGTGATTCCCCACTCCCACTAAACTGGCCATTCTCAATGAACTGAGCATTACCAGACTCAACTATTCTAGTGCTATGGTTAGGGCAATAGAACCTATATCCTTTAGACTTTTCAGGATAGCCAATGAAGTGACCGCTGATGGTCCTCGCATCAAGCTTTCCTTCATGTGGATTATATATCCGTACTTCTGCTGGACAACCCCAAACATGAAGGTGTCTTAAACTGGGTTTCCTTCCTGTCCATAACTCGTAAGGAGTCTTGGGGACAGCTTTACTAGGAACCCTGTTCAGCAGATATGCAGCAGTTCTTAATGCATGCATCCACAAGGATAAAGGTACAGTACTGCAACTTAACATGCTCCTAACCATATCCATGAGTGTGCGATTCCGCCTTTCCGCTACACCATTCTGTTGTGGTGTACCAGGCATTGTATACTGTGCACATATGCCTCGACTTTTAAGAAGTTTTGCGAATGGACTAGGACATTGTCCACTTTCATTGAATTTTCCATAATATTCACCACCCCTGTCTGACTTAATCACTTTCACCTTTCTATCTAACTGCCTTTCCACTTCATCAATAAACACCTCCAAGGTATTTACTGACTGGGACTTTTCATGCAGTAGATATAAGTAACAATACCGTGAGTAGTCATCTATAAATGTGATGAAATACTTTTCACCACCCCATGTGGGAATATCAAAGGGGCCACAAATATCGGTGTGTATCAATTCTAAAGGCTCATTACTTCTCATGGCTGGGTTCGTCGATGTGTGTCTTGTTTGTTTCCCTTTTATACAATCAACACACACATCCCAATCAGTAAAATCCAATTGAGGCAGGATGTCACTTTTCACCAACCTCAATATCCTTTCTTTGGATATATGACCCAATCTTTGATGTCATAAGAAAGCAGAACAATCATCATGCACATTACGTTTGTTACCTATACCATGCTCAACAAGAAATAGAGAATCAGCATACATAGCATCAAGATTAAAGCGGTACAAATCATCAACCAAAGTACCAGATCCATAATAGTACGAATGTCTATACAATGAAAATGCACCGTTTCCAATCTTAAAATTAAATCCCACTTCATCCAACTTTGCAACAGAAACTAAATTTCTAGCACATTCAGAAACATAGAGACACTTTTCTAGATCCAGGTGGCACTTAGTGTCCAAGATCAATCTGTACGTCCCAATTCCTTCTATTTGTGCCTTCATTCTGTTCCCCATGTAAAGGAACTTTTCAGTTCCTGTTGTGGGCTGGATTGAAAGGAATCCCTGCATAATATGTGACACATGAATAGTGGCTCCAGAGTCTAACCACCAAGTATTATTGGGCACTTCAATTACGTTTGATTCAAAACATACTGATATACAGTACATACCTTTCTTTTCGAACCAAGCCTTTCTTTTGGGGCAATCCCATTACGTTTGATTCAAAACATACTGATATACAGTACATACCTTTCTTTTCGAACCAAGCCTTTCTTTTGGGGCAATCCCTTTTGAAGTGACCCATCCTTTTACAGAAGAAGCATTTCTGATCCTTTTGGATCTGACCTCCAGCAACTTTCACAGAGGCTTTGTCCTTCTTCTTACTTTTCTTATGTGGTTTAGACCTACTGCCACCAGCATCATTACGAACAATGAGATGAATGGAGTGATCCTTCATCTTCTTTAATCTCCCTTCCTCCTGAACTAACATGGCCTTAATTTCCTGAAAGTTCCATTTCTCTTTAATAGTGTTATAATTCACTTGGAACTGGCCAAATTCAGGAGGCAGTGAGTTGATGATGAATTGAACCAAAAAGGATTCACTCACGTCCATGCCCATCGTTCTCAACTTTGCTGCTAGGTTAGCCATACTGGTCACACGATCATGAATAGGCCGTGACCAATCAAATTTCTTGGTCGTCAGCTCACTCATCAGGGTTCCTACAATGGATTTATCAGCTATGTCTGATTGAGAGTATTCCTTAATTCTCATCAGAAATTCCCTTGCATTTTCCGTCTTGGGCATCGATGGCTTGACATTTTCAGCC
Organism: Rhizophora apiculata; assembly: GCA_037832385.1. Lineage (NCBI taxonomy): Eukaryota > Viridiplantae > Streptophyta > Magnoliopsida > Malpighiales > Rhizophoraceae > Rhizophora > Rhizophora apiculata. The sequence goes on along the minus strand of CM075426.1, from coordinate 1,968,887 downwards.
ATCGTCATTCGCATCAAATTCAAGCTCAGCCTATTGGACCGTACCCAAGCCTCATGAAAAGACTTATCAGATTCTGTACTGGTCCCGGTAATGGCTGCAGGCCTTTCATCCGAAATGACCGCTAAGTCCAAGCCCAAAACACCCAAATGAAACTGAATATGCTCAGACCATTCTACATAGTTCAGTCCATTGAATTTGATCATTGCATTACCCAAGGCGAAAACATTATTGCAACCTGCAAACATGATCCAAATTTACACATTAATGCTTTGAGTAAACTTTAATGGATTCAGATACACCACAAACTTTAATCATGTATTTAAGTTCACCTTTGGGTAATCCTCAAATACATAACTACAATCAATAATGATGCTAATTTAAATATACTTTAATGGATCAATTAATCATACTAGAGTTAATATGAATGTTATCTTTGGATATACAATCATGTTTACCCAGTATGTCAATCAATCCCTTTCAGTGTCATTAATTATAAGCAATGATCCATCTTTGGATGATCTCCTAGCCTCATAATTAATAACTACAATTGTTCATACACAACACTTCATTAGCATCAAAAATGAACAATTGAAATTCACAATCAATAATTCAAATTCTTTCAAGCCAGGCCACTTTGGTGACTAACAAGCTTTCAAAATTCGACTTTCCATTCTGTGGGAGTCGACACCGGCCAATACGCCGGCGGCGCACTTTTCCAGTAGCCGGCTTACACCTTGCACCGGCAACCACCCACGGTGCAACTGACAACCACTCACGGCACAGGGTCTAGTGGCTGGCGCACTGTTACACGCCAACCAGCTCCGGCAGTGCAGGGTCCGACGGCCGGCGTTCACTCCACGCCGGCAAGCCCCCGCCAGCGCCGCAGAGTCTCACAGCCGGCGCTCACCTCACGCCGGCAAGCCCCCGCCGGCGCCGCAGAGTCTCACAGCCGGCGCTCACCTCACGCCGGCAAGCCCCCGCCGGCACCGCAGAGTCCCAGGCTCACTGCCGGCGCTCATTCCATGCCGGCAGGCCCTGGCTAGCGCCGCAGGGAGGCTTTCAGCCATGCCCGGCAGGCTGATCTCGGTCCCGGCCAGACGCTGTCACCGTCCACCGCTCGGGTCCCGGCACGCCCGAAGCACGGCCCGGGTCTGGGTCCCGGCCAAATGTGGTCGCCGTCCACCGCTCGGGCCCCAGTACACCCCGGAAGCTCGACGCGCCCGCTGGCAGTCCCTTCGCCGGCGATCCGTGTCCTCGGCGACGTCTGGGACCGCGGTTCCCTCCAGGAGGCCGCTCTGCCATGCCCGGACCGATTCGGGTCCCGGCCAGACGCGGACTCCCACGGCCGGCGTTCTTCTCCACTTTTCCGACGCCGGCCAATTTTCTTTTATGTGCCTGAGCCTTTCGGCACCGAACAGGGAAAAGGGAAAAAAAGGAAAAACACAAAATTGCAGTATTCACATACCTGCTCTGATACCAATTGTTAGACTTTTCCAAATTTCTCTTCATGAAATTCTTATTTCTATAATGCAGGATCTTTTCTTGATGTGAATACTAGTAATAAAACTGTATTAAAATCAACATACCGTTGTCCATTACGCTGATGTCTCGTAGTGAAGATGAGAATCCTCCTTGTGTTTTGTTTCTGAACGCTTTTCTCTTTTCTCCTTCTTTTCTCCTACTCTTCCCTTTCACTACTTTTCGTTTTTCTCTCTGATGGTTGAGAGACCGACGAAAAACCGTACGACTGTTATTCACCTCTTTTGAGTTATCTCTGATCAGGGAATTATCCCCTCTTTTTTTTTATAACAATTATCCTTACGGTAACAATTATCTCTGAATAGGGATAACCGTCATCCTTTCCGCAACAGTTATCTTTGAATAAGGATAATCATTATCCTTCTCGTAACAGTTATCTTTGAACAGGGAGAGTGGAGGGATTTTAAACCCAATGACCCAAATTGCCATTATTCCTAACCGACCATCGTATTAGACCTTTTATTTTGGGTCATACTTTAAATAATAAGGCCACTCATGTTAATTAATTTTAACAAAAGAGCGGCGGCGAAGGGGAAACGGCGGCAACGGTGGGGCTCTCTTTCCCTTACATTTCGTTAGCTAACCACAACAGTTAGAATAGAATAAATTAATTACAGTAATATTAGATGCCGAAATTATTACTTAGATACTAAGCCTTTTATATTAAACATGTTGAACTACGTACAATTTTTATTTTTATTTTTATTAATTTTTTTTATTTGTCTCGTGTATAAACTGGTCTGCGGTGTTACGTTATTTTGCAAGAAAAAGTATAACTTTTGGTATTTTACTTAATTAGTAAATTCTAACTCGCAATTCTACGTATGATTGTAGCTTTCAGGCGAAACAAATAAGCGGTTTGTTGATATTTGGGATGCGGGTAATTTATATTATTTATTTTTATTTTTATTTTTTATTTTAATATAATTATTTGTTAATTTATTAGATTAAAAATTATAAATTTATTTAAATATTAACAATAATTTTTAAAAAGAATTTTAAAATTGTATAATTAAAACAAAATGTAAGGAAAATTTTTTTTTCATTTTTCAAATTATCGTTCAGATGCTATATTGTGTAATTTAAAATAATATAAATAATTTTAATATATAAATATATTAATTAAATAAATGTAAATATGATAAATAGGTATTTTTTTTTAGTGATAAATTATCTGATTTATTCTTGAAACTTGCCGCTTCACCTTGCTCGATATCGTGTGGACCTGGCTGGGTCTTCCTCCAAGGGGACTAAAGGCTGCCTTCCAGCGCTCCCTCACTGTCACAACTCGCGAGGTTAACGCTCAGAAAAAACACAAATTGACCGCAAAAATTAACTCTGTCGTCTATCACTTGACCGATTGTTCTCTCTCTCTCTCTCTCTCTCTCTCTCTCTCGTACGCACCGTAACACGTTTATATCAACTATTTATTTCCTTTTGCATATTTTCACCGGCAGAACGACAGGACTACATTGATAAAGCAGCCCCACGACACTTTGTTTTCTTTTTCATCTTTTTGGCCCTCTCTCTTTTTCTCATTTTCAAATTCTTATAAGAAAAAGAAAAGAAAAAAAAAAACCCCCCTACAAGGGATCTTCCCAAAACATACACAATCTCGCTTTCCCATCTCAATTTTGGTCTCTTACAAGCTTTCTGAAGAGCCAAGCCAAAGCTTCATTTAGCACCTAGACATATATGTGTAGTAGTTAATTTGCTTTATGGTTTTCGTGGATGGTTGATCAACCAAACCAATCCATTTTGCATGGCTAGAGATGCAATCTCTCCTTATTGTCTCACTTCTTTGACCATCCTCTTCTTCTTTCTCGTCATGGTTCAAACCTCCATGGCCGACAAAGGACATAGATTTCCGCAAGTCACCTCATTATCAAGAGACGAAGTCTTGAAGCAACATAGCACGGAGACTGCTACAAGTAGACAAGGTGCGGACAAACCTTTGGAGTCCAATGATGTCCATATTCCTCCACAAAGACAAAGGAGAGGATGGTCTCGAGCTCGTAGATCACCATTGCCATGGCAAGAGAGCATTTTCAATGCTAGTGAACATGAAGTTCCCAGTGGCCCAAACCCCATTTCAAATAGGTGAAGGAAATTAAAACCATGGTATATTTCATTTCATTATCTTCTTCTTCTTCATCATCATCTTTATAATTTATCTTCTGGTTGTTTATGCTTTCCTACATACAATTTAGGTCTTGCTTTGGTATTGTTACAGCAATGTGAGATCACTACAGTTTATTCTTATCATTGTTTCCCAAACAGAACCTATCCACCAATCATTGATCCCTGAGGATGTATATGATAATGACATCTGTTTTTCCTTTTTTTTCTCTCTCTCTCTATATATATATGTGGTTAGTTAGTTTTGATGTAGAATAGCTATGATTGTGCCACACTTCTTCTGTTTCTTTTCTTCTCGTAATTATTGCTACAATTACCCTTTAAAGGATAATGTTTCTTTATGCATTTCTTTCTTTCTCTTTTTCTTTTTCGCATATGCGATTAAACCAAAGGATTCCCAGTTTATCTGAAAAAGTGGATCCAATATTGATTGATCACCACACTAATCTTGAGAAGATCAATGAAAATGATCCATAGATGTAAATTATGGAAGAGGCCAAAAAGTCATCATCGTTAAAGAACTCTACAGAAAAGTGACATCCCACAAGCCTTCTCTATGAAATATATGCACATTTTCTTGCAGTGCGCGCGTAATAATATGACTAAATTTTGGTCATGTCGGGCAGTGGGCATTCTATTAATGTCTGCAAGTCTTAACAATTGGAATTCTTCAAACGTGGGTTGAGGTCATTTAGTGTTTTTTTTCCTTTGCTTTTTTATCCATTGAGAAGCTTATTGTTTTGCACATTAAAACAAATGTGATTCAAATTAGATGTTTAAATTTTAATTATTCATTGGATAGGAAAAAAAAAAAGAAGAAAACTTTTGGGTGAAAGAAAATAAAATAGAACATTGAATTCTGAGAAAAGGAAAATGAGCTTTGATTTAATTGTGAAAATTATTCTACTGACCTAAAATTTATGGTTTTATTTTGTGAAAATAGTCAATTTTGTAAAAATAATTTCTAAACCCCACATAATAATTGTAATGAGAAGCCTATAAAATGCTTTCGTTCAGTGTATAGGAATCTTGTGCAATACTTTTGTAATTGGAATTGGGAAAAGAGTGGCCGTCATCTCACGAGCAAAATTAAAGGGAAATAGAACGTCCATTATTAGTCTTTATCAAAGGTTAATAAAAAAAGTGTAACACAATCATTCAGAAATGTATGCGGGATTGGGCCGATGACGGTGCACATGAATACAATTTCATCCAGGAGATGTGCAAAGCCCCCAAAAACCATAGTTTTGCGTGTAAAGTCATACGGACCTGGCATCCAAAGCTGCATCGAAGGGTCCCTTTCTTTTGCTCGGAAATTCCCACAATAGCCCTCTCTCGCTTGTTCATCGGTCACGCCACCTTCGTCCAAATTTGTTCCGAGAGCTGGGATGCAACCAGATCGGAAAAGGGTCCTTCTCTATCCTCAGTTGCCTTGTTCCCTACCTTCCCTTTGTTACCTCCTGGATGGGAGTACCCTAGTGTTGGTTGTTTCGTCCGCTGATGTTAAAGTCGAAAATTCTTTCATTCAAAAAAATTAGAAAAACATGAAACTTAAATACCAAATAGACATTAATCTATTATAATTAATAGTTACATTTGTTACAATTTTTTTTATAATTATAAATAATATTAAATTAGTATTTATTTTGCATTTTCATTTTAATAGAGGTTTCTCATACTATCCAATCAATTCCATTCTCAAGAAAGTAGAAAATAAAAATCCCGAAAATTATAGGAGCAAATCAAGATAAGAATGTATGTAGAAGTGGGACAATGTTTTTATTATAACATAAAATATCAAATTATATATATATTGAAATTATTTAAAAACAAAGTGTATCTTTGTTTTTTTTTTTTTGATAGCAACACAAACTACATTTCCCCATTCATCTCAAGAAAAGCTTTTAATATTATTTTTTAAGTACTAAATTCACCTCATTCCCAATCAATACATCTTTTTTTAACATTGATGACAAAAAACAATCGTTCATCCATCAATGCAACCCATTTTTGATAATCATCATCACTGGAAAATATCTTTTCACAATTGGTACAACAATAAATAAAATGATTGCTAACTTCATGAACAAATACACAGACAAACAATAATTCATTGTCATTATGTAAAATTGACAATATAAAAATTTAATTGATCATTATCAAGTTTATGGGGTACTTTCCGTGGCCGATGACTTAGAGAAACAAAATATAATTAGACAATCTAATTTCATTTTCACTTGGTTTGTACTTTAACATTCTTTCTTTAATAACATTTGCGTGGTCTTATAAAAATAAAGTTTATGAGGTTAATCGGGAAATTTTCAAAAATATAAAGTTGAGCAAAACAAAAAAAACCTTTTCTTGTCGATAAATTTCTGAGTTGACCCCAATGTCTTATTAGCTGGGGCAAGGCTTTTTCGGGTCATATATGAGTGGGGGGAAAAGTTAGAAAATTTGAGACAAACTATACATATGAAGTATTTTCAATTTTGAGTCAAGTGAGGACAGCAGTCTTGTTATATACAAAAACTAAACATAGATCTCCATGCATTATGAACCATAATAAGAAACTCAATTGGTGGAGGCTTATGACCTAGCCACCGGTCGTGCTGTTGATTATGCTTGACATTGTTTTGCAGAGTGGAGGCGGGGGGGGGGGGGATCCATGCGTGCGACTACTACACAGTAAATTCGTGGAGATTAACACAAAGACACGAGAGGTAATCATATGAGCTTGCTTGCTCTTGCTCCCATATGTAGACACGCCGTGCACCCCCGTTTAACCTTTCAATAGTAACTCCAAGCATCATGATTGTTGCTTTGGCTGACAGCGTGGGAATGCATGATCATGAGCTAAGACGGTGTTACGAGAGAGTAACATACGAGTTGTAATAATAATGGCGGCCATTAACCAATGGTCAATTGGGGTACTCAGAAAATCCCCTTGAAAAGTTTCGAGATCTAAAGTATTTGCTGAGAAATATTGCTACGTCATGAGTAATATAAAAAAAAAAAAAAAGTGTACTATAATAATTTTTATATATTTAATTCATTATTATTTTTAAGTATTATTATTTAATTTTTTTTTACTTTACAAAAAGCTTAAGTAAAGTCAGAGACACCTTTTACATCTTGCTAATATTTGTCCTTTAACCACTCTCTTTCTCCCCTTCCACAGTTTCACAAGAGTAGGCAAGACGGTGACTTTTGGCAATCAAAAGCATCAATGCTGTCTTCACTTTTGATTTTGAGGGGGTTTAATCACTTTAAGCGACTTTTGTAAGGATGACTCAACCTCTCCTGCCAATATATCTGGTATCAATTGCGGTGCCCGCACAACGTGGGACTGTACGGTTGAATGTTCAGAAAAATAAAAACACTCATTTGATGTAACGCGACAGCAGTCCAGTCATCTGCAAAGAATAAAAGAACTGTTTCCCTCCCCCTCCCTCCCTCTCTCTCTCTCCCCTCTGATAAAAGGGATTAAAGCATTTTGTTTAGCTTTTCTTTACCAAAAGTGAACTCTTTTGTGGGTGGCCCTCTCTTTCTTCGCGGGGAGGAGAGAAAATTGAACTAGATTGATTAGATGTGATGTTTAGGACACGCTTCATGCATGTAAAAATGCTAAAAAATTGGCATATAATTACAAATACTGGGTAACCACTTTATTAGTATCGACGGGGCTACAATACTATCTAATGACACGGCATGCCGCTTGGCCACAGCTTTCCAGGAAACTAGAAAAAGTCCGAATGGTTAGTCAAAATTAGTAATTTCTTCTTTTTCTAATTAAAACTTGACATTTCAGTTTTTAAATACGTTTTTAAGTCAAGATAAAAATTATACCATTTAATTTTTTTAAAAGATTATTTATAATTTAAATACATAATAATTTCTATCTCTCCAAGAATAAAAATTTATTTATGTTTTAATAAATTATAATAATAAAATATTTAATTACAAATTATACTTTTTAAAAGATTTAATAGAAACCTATTCAAATATTTTTTAATTTATCTCTCGTCCCTTTTTATTATTTCAGTATAATAAAACAGCTACAATTAATAAAAAAAAAAACTAAAACATAAATCTTTTATTATTTCTAAAATTTTAATTTTTCTTATAAGCTTTTTTTTCCATCCCTTTACATGTAATTATATCTCTAAGTTTTATTTTATTTTATTTCTAAACTTTAATTTTAACTTTTTTCTACCAATCATAACAATAATACAATAAAAAAAAGAGTCACAATGTAAGTTTTCATTATTTCTATACTTTTAATATTTTTCTAAGATTCTATTACAAATTTATTATGTTTTTTTTTCTTTTTCATCTAAATTTTAAACAACATAAAAAGTATTTATTACTAATTTTTATTAAATTGTCTTTATAAAATTTAGTTTATATTAACTCTATTATATTATTCAATATTTATCTAAAAATATAGTTAATTTTTTACATAAATATAATAATTAAAATTTATTTTAATATTCAAGATAATTCATATTAATACTCCTCAAAAATTATTTTATTTATAATATTATTTTTATTTTTTCTCAAAAAAAAAATATTATTCCAAATCTTCCACTTCTTAAAAAGGGATTGAAAAATTACTTTTTAATTTTATCTCTTAAAAAATAAAAAAAAAATCTATTAAATTCATTTATTTTTCTTTAAAAAGAAAAAAAAAACTCTAAATTTTATTTTTTATTTTCTTAAAAAAATTTATAAAAAAATTACTTTTAAATTTTATTTTATTTTCTCAGAAAAAAATATTTATAATTTAAAATTTTTTTCTTTCTCTTAAATAAAATATAATCAAAATATATATTTTAAATAATATTATAAACTCTATATCAAGTCAATCTAATACTAATATATATAAAATAATTATAAAAATTTAAAAAAAATTAATGAAATGTTTATATAAAGAGATTTTTACTTTATTATAAGATTTGAAAAAAAAAATTTTGTAATTTATTATATTTAATATTAATTTAATAATTTATTTAAATTTATTTAATAAAATTAAAATTTTAATATATATTTAATCATTTTCTTTAATTTATAAAATCACAAATTTGTTTAATTTGTATTATTATTTTATTATTTTCTTTCAACTAAATTTTACTTAAACAATTTTTTTTTAAGTTAGTACTTGTTCAACTAAATTTTATTGAATAATTTTTTTTAAACCTATTTTTTATCATTTTTTTAATTAGTATTCATTGGTAATATTTGTTTAATTGATTTTCCCTCACCTTTATAAGTTATACCATGAATTTCTTTACCTATTTTTATGAGTCCAATTGTATAATATATGCTTTTCTTTTTTTTGTTTTCTCCAAAAGAATAAAAGATTCCCAAATTATTTTTTAAAATACTCATAACTTAAACTTATTTTTAGTTTTTAATTTAAATAAAATACAAGAATTCCTTTATATATATATTAATACTATTAAAATCAAGAGGATGTTAGTGAAATACTTATATGGTAGTATGTGTTTAATTTTAAAAATATAAATATTTAGTTAAAATTCTAATTTTATTAATGTACTTCTATAATATATAATATTTAATATGAACTTAATAACTAATTTATAATCATTTGTAGTATTTTAATAAAATTAAAATTTCATATGCATCTTATTTACTCAAAAGGATAATATAATGATAAATTTATGTATCGCGAGAGTTTAATACTAGTATATGCATATAATCAAAACTCAAAAGAAAACTAATTTTTTTAAACTAAATTGTCAGTTTTGTTTATATAATTATTCTATTTTTTTATTACAAATTAAAGGAAAGAAAAGGTAAAAAAGAGAGAAAAAATCATTATAAGATTCTTCAACTTTCCACTTCCCTCTTTTGTTTTCTTGAAAGATAAAAAATATATATATTTTAAATTTATGTATTTTTTTAAAGAGGAAAAAAAATTACTTTTAATTTTAAAAAAAAATAAAAATTATACATAATTTAAGTCCCTTTTTTTTTTCTTTTTCTTCTCATAAAAAGGTAAAAAGAAAATGAACTACTCTCCATTTTTTTTTATAGAAAAAAAAAAACTCTTGAATTATTCTTAAAAAAATATTACTCCCAAATTTTCCTTTTGTTTCTGTAAAAAAAAAAAAAAAAAAGAAAGAAAAAATATTTGTAATTTAATTCCATTTTTGCCTTTTTATTTTCTTAAAAAAAATTATTTATAAATTTCCATTTTAGAATAAAAGGAAATATTATCCTTTAAAAAAAAAAAAGAAATGAAAAAAAATGACTTCTCCCAAATTTTTCCTTTTGTAAATACATTTAGGATATTATGTTACAGTGCCAGATTTATAGCTTGCTAAACATTAACTTTGCTTACTAATATTGATTTCTTTGAAGTAACTTTATTTTTATCTACAACTAGTTAGGTGTTGAAATACCAAATTGTGACTTCGATTTATAAACAAAAAAAAAAAAAAAAAATTTAGTTCTATTTTTCAGTATATATTTATAGTACTTCAGTTAAGTTAATTATGGTATTCTACAACTAAAAATTGTAACCGAACAAAAAATGTTAATTTTATATCAATTCAATTGATTGTTATCATTATGCCAAAATTGAAATCTTATAGCGGTTTTAACCATGACGCAAACTTCTAATATATCCACTCATTGTCTAATGTGGCAGTTTTTGGACCACAACATACTAAGAGTGCTGCAATGGCCTTTATGGGATGAATTTTCTAGTTTATTGCTGCGAAAATATAACTGATGCATAACCTTTGTTGGGCAATGTTTCGCGCTATCAACGGTAGCGGCTTTGTAAATTATATGCAGCGGTTGTAAAGTGTACATGCAATGCTTTTTCGGCTAAGGAGAGTGGTTTCAGGATTCTGTTGCAGCCGTTTTTGACAAACGAGCAGCGTTTCTATGCAGCAATTTGTGAAAAATAAGCAATGACATACAAAAGAACCATATTTTCTTTGTGTGATGGTTTGGAGAGAATACGCATTTTTGTTGTGCAGCGGTTTTGAGAGAATAAGCACTAATTTTGAGATAACAAGTAGTAATTGTAATCATTTTTTATAACGATTTGATTTATTTTTAAGGTTAATATACAAGAATAATCCTAATTTTATATTTTATAGCAAATTTAACATTACTTTTAAAATATAACAAATTAAGTTATTCGAATTATTTTTTATCAAAAATAACACACCAGTTTTTTTTTTTAAAAAAAAAACATATTCAATTAAGTATACACTTGTTGACTGGCCTTTCTTGCTTGATGTGGGCATACGACAGCGGTAAAATTCTGATTTGATGGCTTCTTCTTTTTATCTCCATCTTACTTCTCTCTATCCCTTCCCTTCCCTCTTGTTCTCGATCTTCTGAGTCTGACACGATGTCAACGTTGTTGTCTTCTCATTTTTCTTCTTCTTGTCTTGGGGATGAGGCCGCTCAGGTTCTTCATTGCTTATAGGCTCAAATACAAAGCCTTGGGACGTGGAAGGGATTAAAGAATGGCACAGGAAACTCTTGTAGGCCGGTGAGGCTACTGTTATTGGGAATCTATTATGTTTTGCAAGGGTGGGTTTTGTCTTGAAAAATTGTTGCGAAAGATTTTTGCTTTTGCAGCTTCCATTTTGGGTACTTCGATAGGGTTATTAGTTTTTGTTTTGTTCTTTTTTTTTTTCTTTTGAAAAAAGCATTATAATTTTTTTTTTCCTTTTATTTAATTAGGTTGTGTTGGATATTGGATTAGAGTTCAATAAATCCAAACAAGTGATATGACACTCACACAATCCATTTATTTTGTTGTCTTATATCCACCTTATACAAGGAAGCCAAGTCCATAAGCCGTGTCAACACCCATGACAAAATTGATTAATTCTAGGGGACGATATATTATTTTTTGTGCAAAGATAATTTACATAATCTAATTTATTACATTTTAGGGGTGACGTGAGATTCGCGGTAAAATAAATAAAGTTGAAGTTATTTTTATATATTAAACTTTATTTTTATGTGATGATTTTGTTAAAATAATATAATAATATTTTCACTAATTTGAGGTGGAAATATATAATTTCTAAAGTACTATACACACAATCTAAAATCAGGCAAATCAAGTGTTTAAGTCATATGATACAAGATGTATCCAAGTGTGAATAATTTAAAATAAAGTTGTTTACAATTCATGATTAAATTTTTAATAAAAACTAGAAAATGTATAAGATTTAGATAGAAAAATTACAATAAACTCATATGACAAATTTTTCATTTAATTGTCATTATTATTATCATCATCATTCTATAATAAGAGAGATTAAATCAACGGGAGTTTTACTGATTAAAGACAAACACAGATTTAATAGAGTGATCAACATTTCCAATGTCCATGCTGCACAATTCATGGAACAATCTACACGCGAGTAGAATCAACAATTCCCTCTGCTTGTGTTCACACTGCAAAGCAAACCCAAGACAATTTAGATGTCATGCAATCAAATGCCAGAGACGTGACAACTACGGAGAAAGTACAATGTACTTTTACTTTTAGATGTAATCGTTCCATACAGAGTGTAATCTCCTATATCGTGTAATTGCAAACACAGGATCAACAACAAAGCAAAAATGAATTTAGTAAAAGTCATCTATCGACTGGATTAATGCCCCGAGGGGTGCATTGCAACTAATGAATTCTTGCATTGTGGTTAGCAAAAAATGATTTGTGCTACTTGGATTGGTGGCACTCGGTTAGGACTCAACTAGCTCAAAGGCTGTTTCGGCTCGTGTTAGTCGGAGATTATGGTGGAGACGTAAGCGGAGCAGGCCCACCCTAATTAGCCCTCTCAGAGCCTAACCTCGCGTGCATATCAGCTCAGTTGGCCCAACACAACCCCCGGGTCTCATTTGATGCTAAGCACTCAAGCTCCAACAAAACCTTTTCTTTTCTTTTCTTTTTTTTTCTGGTTCACATCTTGGGGGGAGGAACATGTGCCCAAAAGAGACTGCATACACCTTTTATACATCGACATGGACGTTAAGGCGCAAGCACAGTCCGCCACAGTTACGGAAATATACAAAATTTTTGAGATTTAGGATTCCGATACAACATAACCGTGAATAAGACTATAAAATATAATTTATTTATTTATTTTAATATTAATATTATTTTAATTTATAATTAATGATAATTTTTATATTATAATTAATATTTTGTTAAGAATTCAAAATGTATATAATATTTAAGAAATTTTAATTCAAAATAATTAATAAAATAAAAAATATTTATTTATTATTATTATTATACTATTTATTAATATATTTATAAAAAATATTATCACATGTATAATTTTTAAAAATTTTAAAATTAATTTTAGATGTCTATAATATATATATATATATATATGATAATTAATATATAATATATATATATATATTAAAAATATCTTACATTTGTAATAAAAAGTATTTAATTATAGGTTAAAAATATTTAATCTGCATATTGAAAATTTTTTTTATTGAAATCCAACAAAAATTAAAAGAGTATAAGATGAATGACAATAACACACACACACACACACATATATAACATTATTAATTATTAAAAAATCATAATAAAAAATAAATTAGTTATATAAAATTTAAAATTTTATTTTTAATTATAAATTCATATTTTCAACGTATATATTTCATAAAAATAAAAACATTTACTTTCTTTATATAACTCAAAAATTTTTTTTTTTAAATAATAGTTACAACTTGTCCCTCAGGTGGGCAGGATAGAAAGCACGTTTACTTTATTGATTATTTATCACTTGACTAAACCTTGACGTTGGGTTTATTAACCCTTGAACTGTAGCTAAAGCGATTTGGTTGCAGTCGTCGAGGTTGTTGTTCTCAATTAATCCCACTAGTTTAAGTACTAAAACCGAATAATAAAAAAAAAAAAAAAAAAACAAAACAAAACTCCCCGACAAGCAACAATGTAAGCGATGCTGGTTCATCTCTCCCGCCATCTAAGGCCAACAACAAGAAAACCAGTTGTCTGCGACATCGCAAAAGGATTTAATACATGGGCTTTAGCCATAAGAAATGCAGCCTCCTTTCCTTACAAAGCCTTGCGCCTCTACGCCCAAATGCACCGCCAATCCGTCCCTTTCGATAGCTTCTCCGTCCTCTTTACGCTCAAATCGTGCGCCCGTTTGCAGAATCTCAGGATTACTAGCCATCTGCACTCCCATTTAATCAAACTAGGCTTCAGTGCTCACGTACATGTCGCCACCTGCCTTCTTAATGTATATGTCGTCTTGTCGTTTGATGATGCTTTGTTGTTGTTCGATGAAATGCCCGAGAGAAACACCGTTACGTGGAATACCATGATTTCTGGGTGTTCGAGGTTGGGCGATGTTAATAAAGCTCGTGCCCTTTTCGAGGAAATGCCGCTTAAGGATCTGACTTCGTGGTCTGCCATGGTCACGGCTTACATTAATAACGGGTTTTTGGACCAAGGCCTATTGCTATTTCGAGAGATGATGATGGATGGAAGGTTGAAACCGGACCAAGTGATTCTGGGATCCGTTTTAACAGGTTGTGCACGAATGGGTTCTCGTGGATTGTTGGTCGGAAAGTCAGTTCACGGCTTTGTGGTGAAGAATGGTTGGAAGGTGAATGTGAAATTTGGTTCGTTTCTTGTTGACATGTATGCAAAATGCGGATTCTTCAAGAGCGCTTGCTGGGTTTTTGAGTTGATGCCAGAGAGAGGTGTCTTGAGCTGGACTGCATTGATTTGTGGGGCAGCACAACATGGGTTTACTCAAGAGACATTGACCTTGTTCAATATGATGCAGGAAACAGGTGTTAGACCGAATGAGGTGACTTTCACGGGAGTTCTTAATGCATGTGCTCAAATGGGGTTGGTTGAAGAGGGACGCAAGTACTTCAACATGATTAAGGAGCACGGATTAGAGCCCAGAATTCAGCATTTTGGATGCATGGTTGATCTGTTTGGTAGAGCAGGATTGTTAGATGAAGCTTATGAGGTTATTAAAAGTATGAAATTCAAACCCAACGTCATTGTTTGGGGCTCCTTTTTGTTGGCTTGCAAGGAGTATAAGCAGTATGACATGGCGGAGAGTGTCATGGAGCAAGTCCTGAGGGAAATAGAACCAAAGAATAATAGAGGTTTCTACACTCAAATATGGGAATTGTATCGGTTGAATGGGAAGTGGGATGATGTAGAATGGCTGAGAAAATTATTGCTTAAACAACATGGGGAAAAAACTTGTGGCTTAAGGGATGGTATGGATGGAATTCATGTGTCATCCGACAACTCCTAAGGACTATGCAGAAGGAGTTCACCGATGAATCTCCAGCTTACAAAAGCTGCTCTCTCTGCCAATAAAAATAAGTTTTGTTTCATTTTGTTCTTCCAATTCTTTATTCAACAAAATACAAGATGGAGAACCATTACAATGGGTAAGAAGAGAACAGATTTATCATGATTGCACTCTGTATCAAATCAATATTAATGCCTTTTACTAATTTTTCTTGAGGCAGATATATATGTTCATCATGGCAAGAAAAAACTGCTTTGAATTTTATCTCAAAGCTAGCCGGAGGGGCTGGTGTTCTAAGGCAGCGAGATATTGTGTGACAACACATAGGTTTTGGATTTAGCAACTTTTGCTCCAAAACCTTGATCAAGAATCACCCCGATCATTTTCTTATGAGGGGGTGGGCTGTTTAGGTTATCTTCTTTATAATCCATGATGTAGTCATTTGTATTAATTTTAGAAGGAAAAAAAAAGTATTAATCTTAATACATGAAATTCTCTCGTCGTGGATTTGGAGAAGTGTTTTATGCATTGCATTGATTTGAAAAGTAGCCGTAGTACATCATTTGTATTACATTAATCCGATCATAGTTTCAAGCATGTTATTTTGTTTGCGCTCTAGTCCTCCACAGATTGGCAACCACCGGTGAATCGGATAAGCCAATTTTGGAAACTGGGTTAAACAAGTGCTTGTTTATGTTGGCTGTGGGGGTTGGGGCTAGGCTCCCTTTGGTTTCTTAGCCCCTTCATTCGGATAGTTGATACCCTTCTTCCAGCGATCCAAGACTCCAGAGTAAGGCTTCTGGAACTCAATCCTGATTGTCTCTGTTTCGAGAGGCTCGGTTGCTAGACATGAATTGATTAGCATTTTCAACTGGGAGCTGTGATCCAGGAAAGCTCAAATTACCCAACTGACGCCTCTCATAAGAAATCTTGTTATGAAAGAAGAGTCAAATATCAAATCCTCAAAGTCACCATCAGGAAGACTTATTCAACAAATCTCAGTTAAAGGGAAACCAAGCTCTAGTTTGGAGAAGAGAAGCAATTGGTCTTTGGCTTCTGCGTTGGTATTCTTGATCTTCTCCTGCAATCGCAACCCAATGCAGCAGCCAAAGTAGCTACATACGAAAGCAAGGAGTTGTGGGGCTGGCCCTGAAGCAGTCCGGACACGCTAATTGACATAACAAGAAACTTGAATGGGTGCGTTTAAACTATTATTGATTTATTAAAAAACAGAATAGCATATCTGAGTGCAAGATACAGAAAATCCTTGGACTGAATTTTAGTAGTAATAAGATAGTAGAAACAGAACCTTTTTCAAAGAACTCCACAATTGTCCTGAATTTTGAATCTTCTGTTCATCTTGGTAACATAATTGTGTTTCAAAAAAAAAAAAAGAAATAAAGAAAAAAAAGGTTATTTTTCACCACTTCTCCGCTATCAGAAATTGATTCATTTTGTCGTTGTTTGTTTTGGTGGGTAAATAAATCCATATGCACACCATATTGGAAAATGGAAAGTTTATAATTGTGGGATTGGAATGGCATCAAATGAAACCATGATCGGTTTGGTTTAGAATCAGAAATAGTTAAATAAAAATTAATTTAAAATTCTTTTTTATATTTTCTTTTTTCGTTTATATATAATATAAATGTTAATAATTTTTTATTGGTTCAAACTAAATTATTTTCCCGTGCCTTAATCTGTGCTGCGAGGACTGAATGGTCTTTTGAGCTTTTGCGAGAGAATCACATAAATTTACGGAACAAAACCCTAGGAGGCCATCCATCGCCGAATTGCCCAGCGCTCTCCGCAGCCTCAAGAACAAGCGAAACAGAGGAGGTTTGAAAAAAAGAAAAAAAAATGGCGAAGTCAATGAGATGCAAGAGAGAAAAGAGGCTAAGGGCAATTAAGAGAGATCTGGTACAGCCCTTTTATGACAAGAAAGAAGAAGCCAAGCTCGCTGCCATAGAAGCTGCCCTTTCTGCTCCTAAGCTCCCCGTTAAAGCTTCTCCTTTTGCTTCTGCTTCTTCTTCTTCTGTCATGGACGTTAACATTGTCTCCAATTCCAACAACATGGGTATGTCTCTCTTTCCTTTTATTTTCTTTCTTTCCTTCCGTTTCCATAATACCATCTCTGTGAGATCTTGCGACACGAATTAGATAACTGATTTCTGTAGTTGTAAATTGAGTCATAGTGTCCCGAATCTTGATTTGGCTTGGCGGCTTTTAACAGATGTGGAAATGATTGAGGGCGGGAAGGCCAAGGAGTTCTTGAAGCCTGTTGGGAAGAAGCTAAAAAAGAAACTCAAGCTGGCGAGAAACAAACGCCATGTTAAGGGCAAGGGGAAATTCAAGAGAAGGCATATTTAGCAGCTTTTTTTTTTTTGGTTCAATTTAGCTCTATTAAACTATGTGATTGCTTCACAATTTTGATAATCTACTCTTTTTTGGGTATGGAGAAGTAATGTTTATGCCCATCGTCCCTTTTCTTTTTTTGTAAGCCTATGTTTCAAATATAAACTATCCTTATGTCTTACTTGCATACTCAAGACGTATCATTATTGTTATTACTTTGTCTACGATGAGCACAGAATATGATTGGAATATGGTATCGGAGACTGGAATTCTAGGTCAATTACGTCCTCTTTTTTTTTTTTTTTCTTAAAAAAAAAATAAAATTCAAGCTATTAACCAAATAGGTTTATTGGTTTCATAAAACTGTTGATGAGAAAAAGCGTAGGCAAGAAAATGAGGGCTCTTTTAGTTACAGGAATATGTTGAAGCAATGGCAGGAATATAATGAGAAAAAAAAAAAAAATAGTTGATGAGGCCCAGTGATTGTGGGAGTACTTAAAAGACCACAAAAGTGCAGGTTTAGCTCCACCAGGGAAGGAAGCATGTGAACAGCTTGCAGCCAATCTAGTCCTGCATTGTTGAGTTTGATAGATCCCATGTAGAGGTTCTTCAAATAAGGTAGGCCGTGTGCCAATGCGCATTATCTGCACTCCCCTCCCAATTGCCTGAATTGTCGTAGAATCTGCATGGAGGACGAGTGTGAGAGCTTGACAGGTTTCCAAGCTGAGAAGGGATGTCTCCAGCAAAGGATGAGAAAGAAAGACTGAGATACCTCAAATGCTTGATTACTTCCAATGAATTCAGTGGTCTAAAGCTGTTATAAGACTGATCTCACCACCCAAGCAAGAACTTTTATAAGCTGCCGAGTCACCAACTCCACCTTCTATCAATTTGTAAGGGTTTTTTTTTTTTAAAGGCTGAGCTTGGTGACATGGCTAGTTTTGTTGCTTCACTTCAATTTAGCTATAGCAATCTTTACCCTTCCAAGAGGAAAGCCTTCCTGAAGGGACTTCTCTCTCTCTCTCCCTCTCTCTCTCTCTGTTTAATCCAACCTATGTGGCTACAAAACTGGGCAGAGACACCCCATAGATGTCCTCAAGCAGCAGTTGCATACTTCCTCTCGGTGAAGTAAGAAGATACTGTAGCTCTCCGGCCAAGGAGTCAGCCACTCTATTAGCTTTACGTTAGATATGCTGGAATTGAACTGTCCACTCCCTTCATAGTAAAGTCTTACACTCGTAGATCAGGTTGAACTGAGGGCCAGGAAGTCAACCTCTCAAATTATACTGCGGAATCCTGCACTCCAAGCAATAGAGAGCCCAAGAAATCTTCGCCAAAGTTAAGCTGCATAAGTGATGCAGATGCCAAGATTCTGTCTGAGTATCCGTAACTAGGGGTGCCTTGGTGGTCTGGGATAACAACAGTTCGATAACATCCTGTGAGCAATACCGATGCCAAGCTTCTCTTTCTCTCTCCCCTGGACTATACATTTGACATGGAATTCTGATCGGCGAATGGGAAGAGAATAAAGAAATAGCTATAAAAGTGAAAAAAACAAAAAGATCACTGAAGAGAAGGAACCAAAGGAATCCATCAGTAAAGATTACCTTTTTCAGTCACTCTGCCCACATTCTCCGTTGAGGGAATCCATTTTGACTCACCTTTTCTAGTAAATCAAACTAACTCAATATAAATAATCCGTTGAATCCATTTTGACTCAAGTAAATCAAACTAACTCAATATGATTCTTCGTCTTGGTGAGTTGTAGGGGGCAGAGATAGGATTTTTAGTCAGTATGGGCAAGGTTATACGTAATTAATAAAACAATATTAAAAAATAAAATAAAAATTTTATATTATTTTATTTTTGCATTTTTTTATTTCGCTAGATAACTAAAAAACCTGAAATAAAGCTTTTATGAATTAGCTACAAAAAACTTTATTATGTATATTAGTTATTTAGAGTATATAAAATTATTTATTTCATGAGAATTGTGACATAATTATCTACATTTTTTGTTACAGTTTTCGGAAAAAAATTATTTTAAGAACTATAATATGTAATCTTTTAATCACAAAGAATAGTCTTATTTTTGTGATAAATATATACTTTCAAATCTACATATTTACTAATTTTATATATTTTATTTAAATGAAATTTTTTTAAAAAATAAATTTATCTTATGTATAATTTAAATTAGATTTAATTGTAATTAATTATATGAAGTCATAGATATATTTGTTTATAAAAATTCAATAATAACTATAAATATTAGTATTTGTTGAATTCTTTTAAATCAATAAATCTGATAATTCTAAATTTTAAGTGAGGGTAAGAAATAACATTTAGAACAACAGGAAATGTTTTTACGTGTAGACAAAAATATTTTTATAAAAAAAGTCATAATCTTATATTATAAGACATGGATTTGGTGGGGTTGCCCTAATGATTTATTTTAACTGACTCACAAAAGTGGGTGAAAATAAAAAGCAAGATAATACATAAACCACAAGGGACGATGCTTGGGGGGCTCTTTGAAACTCTGCCCTCGTAAAGCTGATGAGTTGGGCTTGAAAATTCGAAAAACGAGACTGTCATTCTGGTCTAAAATAGGCCGAAGGTCCATTTCGCCTAATTATTTATAAAAAATTAAATTTAAATTAAAAATTATTTTTTTGTCATAATAATATTTTTTTATTAAATAATTTTTTATTTTTTCATAAATTTTTTTAATTTTATTTTATTATTTTAAAATTATTTATTTCATATTATATTATTAATTAAAAATAATTTTTATTTTTTCATTGAATTTATTATATAATTTATATTTTGATGTTATATAAAATATAAAATATTAATTAATATAATATATTAAATATGAAAATATTTTTTATTTTTTTTAAAAAAAAATTATTTAAAAAATATTTTAATTATTTTTAATAATAATATTTTTTAAAAAAATTAAATTTTAATAATTAAAAAAATATATATATATTAAAATATTTATATTAATATTATTTATATATTATATTAATTAATATTTTAAATTTAATATAATGTCTCATGATGTGTAATAAATTTAATAAAAAAAATGAGGTAGAAAGTATTTTTAATAAATAATATTAATGTATATGATTAATTTATAAAAAAATATATATTTTTAAATTAAAAAAATTATAATATAAAAAATAATTTTTAAAAAATAAATAATAATAATAATTAAATAAAAAATAATTTGAATTTAATCCTAAAAATTTAATGGAAATCGCTTGGCTAAGGGACATAGACCATAACAAGCAAAGTCTGCCACACTTGACGCAAAAGAAGGGTATTATGGAAGTCAACCGAACGCAACTCATCTACCGTTACGACCACTCAATTCGTATCTAAATATTAAGGAGGAAAAAAGTTGCATGGCCCAGAGAGGGTAGCCGAGGGATGGGCGTGGGGCTCACACGCTTCTGAGCTTGGTTCATATATATATATTTTAAAAAAAATGATATGGTAATAGCTAAAATAAATAAATACGTATTTAATTAATAAAAATTATTATATGTATATTTGTTTGCACAAATTATTTTAATTGTATATAATTATATATATATATATAGTTTAAAAAATATAGAATCTATGCAGACCTCACACGCTCTGTACCATTGGGACCCGACTGTACGGTGAAATTCTATTAAAAAAGAAAAAACTAAAAAGCTTAAGTGGAATGTTAAACTGATTAAATTGGATTTCATGGTTTAAAAAGAAAAAAATTTCTATGTATTTCCGTTTCAAAAAAAAAAAACGTTTATTCTAATATATATATATATATATATTAAATCGAATAAAATACAGTCAAGCCAAAGGAAGACGTAGCTCGTTGACTTTGTAACCCTCCGAACACTCACCTTGCCTTGAACGCCGGGTTCTAATTGTTTTAAAAAAAAAAAAAGAAAAAGGAGGACAAAAAGCTTTACGTATTGCATCTCACAAAATTTTATAACATAACGTATTATTTTAAGGTCATATGATTTTTGTTTGTTCCTACGTGCTATGTTTTTGTAAAATTTATTTGCAATATTTGTAATGCAACCAAGATTCCTCCATCAAAAAAGGAATTAAACAACTGATTTTAAAATTCTAAAAAACACATATACTATTGAATTTCCAGTTCACAAGTGAATTAAATAGAAGACAAATAATAATAATAATAAAAAAGCACATAAAATCTAATTAATTAAGACCGGACATGATCTATGTGAGTTCAGAGAAAAAGTTGAATGGAAAATGCAACAACACTTTGATCTTGAAGAACCAACTCAACGAACGGCATTCTCTTTCGAAAATAATGTGACTTGTCTCCGCCATTCTGCTCAATTTCCGAGCAGTTTCAACTGGCGAAGATGTGGTGGTAGTTTCGCTGACTCCGTCAACCACCTAACTCCTCTCTCTCTCTCTCTCTCTCTCTCTCTCTCTAGCTCCTGTCGTTGCCTTTACGTCACAGTCTGTTTACATTTCTACGAAGACCAGGTTGTAAGTAAACCCGTCAACTCTAACACTCGGCCATCGCTGATCTTTCCCATCTCTTTCTCTCTCTATCTGCCACTCTAAGCCAACTTTTCTTGCTTTTTAAACTTCATTATAAGAAACAAAACGAAAATAATAAACTATGCACTAAAAAGTCCTGAACTACCCCATCTCTCTATCCTCCCACCCATAGACCGTTGCAAAGTCTTCTCTGCACACCCGTCTTCATTTTCCCCCTTCCCTTTCTTCCATTTCGCTCAGGAAACAAACGGAAACTGTCCAAAAATCACCCATAAACCAAATCACTGCAATATAGTTCCGAACTATAGACATGTTCGTGTGCATGGCTTTCACGAGAAAGTCGGTATATTTGCTTTGGATGCTGACGCTGCTTGTGAGCTGTGCGGTGGGTCGTTTTGTGGTGGAGAAGAGTAGCATAAGTGTGCTGTCTCCGTCCAAATTAAAATCGAAGCATGACGGTGCAATAGGCAACTTTGGGGTACCTGATTATGGGGGTTTCTTGGTGGGTTCCGTGGTCTATCCCGAGAAAGGGGCTCATGGGTGTCGGCCTTTTGATGGTGATAAGCCTTTCAGGTCAAAGTCTCCTCTGCCCAATATCGTCCTTCTTGATCGTGGAGGTATATTCCTCGACTCTGTTCTATCATGTGATCAAAAGTAATAACTTGTTTGCTAGAAGTCGTACCCTTTTTATCCTCTTGTTTCATTCATGGATACATTAGATGAAGAGCTTTTGTTTCTTGCGTTTTGATTTTTGCCTTCTATCTCTTTCTCTCCCTCTCTTTGCTGACTTTTCTTTTTTTTTTTTTTTTCAATTTTGTTTCTTGGCTAATATTTAGTGAAACAAAAGTTGATTTTGGTAATGAATGGATGGTTGATTTTGTCTTTCTCTCTATTTGCTTATTATATACATTTGTTGCAAGAGTACAAGCAATTTTAGTAGTGAATTTGGTTTTGTTCAATCTAATGATTCCTGCACCGAAAATCTGAACCCATGCTTTTTTTTTTTCACCTTGTTCTCTGTCTTAGGTACTACAATAGTGTTCCGTTGACTAAACGTTGGATCGGTTGACCTTGTCTATTCCATAGGTTTTGAGATCGCAAATTGATTTTGGAGCTCAAGGACTATTTCATTCCAACATAAAAGATAGCAATTTTGAAATTTGAAATGAATAAATTTTCAAGCAGGATATGGGGTTATTTTGGGCTTACATGGGTCAGTTTAGGTGATATTGTATAGTTTTTTGGGCTGTCGAGTGGGTTGGGGTCAGATTTGTTTGCGCCTATGCTTTTTTATTCTTTTCCAGTGATCCAAGTTCATCAAACTATTGGCATATTGTACTTGTATATCTCCAATAATTAATTTTGGCACACTGGTTTTTGGTCCAAGTATATTGATGAAATGCATATCTTAATTAGCTATTGTCATATTGTACTGCTCATACAAGATTCAGATTTGTATCTCTGATTGTATTATTGAGCCAAATATTGGTGCTTCTGGTTTCTTCTTTCAAATGCAGAGTGCTATTTTGCATTGAAGGCTTGGAATGCTCAACAAGCCGGAGCTGCAGCTATGATTGTAGTTGATAGCTTAGATGAGCCCCTAATAACTATGGACTCTCCTGAAGCGAACAATATTGCAGATGAGTATTTGGAGAAACTTGGAATCCCGTCAGCTCTGATAGAGAAGTCTTTTGGTGAGATGTTGAAGCAAGAATTGAAGAACAAAGAAGATGTCATGATAAAATTGGACTGGAGAGAGTCAGTTCCCCATCCCGACCAAAGAGTTGAGTATGAGCTTTGGACGAACAGCAATGACGAATGTGGGGTTCGATGTGATGAACAGATGGACTTTGTGAAGAGCTTTAAGGGCCACGCTCAGATCCTTGAGAAAGGGGGCTACACCATGTTCACTCCACACTATATTACTTGGTTTTGTCCTCAGGCTTTTGCTCTCAGCAATCAATGCAAGTCTCAGTGCATATACCATGGGAGGTACTGTGCACCTGATCCGGAACATAACTTTAACAAAGGATACGAAGGGAAGGATGTGGTCTTTGAGAACTTGAGGCAGCTTTGTGTGCATAGAGTTGCCAATGACAATCGCAGGTCCTGGGTATGGTGGGATTATGTGACAGATTTCCACATCAGGTGCTCCATGAAGAATAAGAGATATAGCAAAGAATGTGCTGAGGAGGTTATGAAATCACTTCGTAAGTTGTGTTATGTCAAGTTGCTATTTGTGCAATTTGCTTGGATTTGTGTTCTAATGAGTATAATCTACCAAAATAGATCTGCCTGTTGATAAGATTAAGGCCTGCATGGGTGATCCTGAAGCTGATGTGGATAATGAAGTGCTGAAGATGGAACAAGAAGCCCAGGTCATGGTTCTTATTCAATTTTTGGCTTGTCCTTCCAATATGCTTGCAGTAATATAAACATTGCAGGTTCCCTTAATTGAAGAAAAATGTCTGACAATTTTTAGATTTGTATATAATACAATGCAAGAACATACACATACACACACGCGCGCGCGCACACTGGTGCATGCCAATTTATGGTAATTACTTTTGATCTTTGTTAATACAATAGCATGGTTTTATGTTACAAACTCAATTTTTTCCCCTTCTAATATCACAAATTTAGATTGGGCGGGGATCACGCGGTGATGTTACCATCTTGCCAACATTGGTGATTAACAATGTCCAGTATCGAGGTTTGTAAATAATTGTATTTTGTACGAGACCAGCTTAGATTGGCTATTCTTTGATTGACTGCATTGTCACATCAAACCCCATCCATTGGTCCTTACATTTTTAATTCCCTTTTTCATACATTTCTAATTAATTGTATCTCCCGATTTTCTCTCATCCATTCCTAGATTGTTTAGCTATGAACTGAATGTTTCTGTAATCTGATCATTTTAGTACAAATTGTATATTAATACTGAATTAGGATGCTTTTTCTTTCCCTGAAGGGAGACTGGAGAGAACTGCTGTGCTGAAGGCCATATGCTCCGGATTTAAGGAGACTACTGAACCTGCAATCTGTTTACGTTCGGGTTAGTATGCTTATTTTACTTTCAAACTAAGGAATGTTGCTTTGCATTTGGCTAATGTGCTGCTGATAATTTTTTTATTCTTTCATTTGGCCATACTTTGTGTTGACAGATCTTGAGACTAATGAGTGTCTTGAAAGGAATGGAGGCTGTTGGCAGGACAAACAATCCAATAGAACTGCTTGCAAGGTAGATAGAAGAGAGTTTTCAATTAAAACATTATGGTTGAATTGTTATGTTTAGTTTGCCAATTTTAGAATTTGTTTGTTTTGTGTGATTCATCTACTTGATAACATTGGATCTTGGGATTGGTCAGGACACATTTAGGGGAAGAGTTTGTGAGTGTCCATTTGTGGACGGCATTCAGTACAGAGGAGATGGTTATACATCCTGTGAATGTATGCCTTTCCTTTTGAAGAAATAATCATAATTTGTACCTTCCACTTTTGTAAAATGGATTCTGTGCTTGTGTCTAAACTTCTTATTTTGTTCCTTGGTTGACAGCTGTTGGACCTGGAAGGTGTATGGTAAACAATGGGGGATGCTGGTCGGAAACAAGAAATGGATTGACTTTCTCAGCTTGCTCAGTTCTGTGATGTTATGCTTCATCTTATGATTCTATTGAGGATTTCCTCTACTTTGTTTTTCTGTTTGGTCACTGTCCTGATGAAACTTCTTTTAAACCAAATAGGAGTCCCAGCTATTAGGCTGCCAATGCCTATCAGGATTTCATGGGGATGGTCATAAATGTGAAGGTGATTTTCTTATACCATGAGCTAAGTTTTGCTCTTCTCTATTTTTGACATTTTTATGCTCTCCAAAATATTGTGTCTGCTAGTT
This sequence comes from Rhizophora apiculata, assembly GCA_037832385.1. Lineage (NCBI taxonomy): Eukaryota > Viridiplantae > Streptophyta > Magnoliopsida > Malpighiales > Rhizophoraceae > Rhizophora > Rhizophora apiculata. Next base: position 1,943,090 of record CM075426.1, on the reverse strand, counting down.
ATTCATTTTTTGTTCTTCTATTTTGCGCCAGATATTGATGAATGCAAGGAAAGAACTGCTTGTCAGTGTGATGGTTGCTCCTGTAAGAATACTTGGGGTGGGTATGAGTGCAAGTGCAAGGGAGACCTTCTTTACATGAAGGAACAAGATACTTGTATTGGTAAGAAAAGACATGCTCATGAAACCTATAAGGTCTTTCCAAGGTGAACATTTAACAATGCATCCATGTGACCATCCACCTGCATATTTGCTATGCAAAACTTTCCATAAGAATCCTATGGCGAGCACAGTCCTCTGTCACTTTTGGATTGAACTTACACATGAGTTGTTAGAGCCCTTGCTTTGTTATTACGAGGATTCTGGATGAAAGACATGTTCATTGTCAATGACTTTGACTCTGTGCGTTGCAGAAAGACATGGATCTACAGTTGGATGGTTTATTGCCTTTGTGTTCGTGGCAGTTGTGGCTGGAGCTGGTGCTGCTGGTTATGTGTTCTACAAATACAGGCTCCGGGTATGCTGGGGCTTTATGTTGCTGACTATGTCTTCTTTCTGGTTTCTCCCAGGAATGATGCCCTTACTATATAAATCGAGGATTAAACGTTCTTCTTTCCACTTGCAGTCTTACATGGACTCGGAAATCATGGCTATCATGTCACAGTACATGCCACTTGACAACGACCAGAACAATGAGGTCCCAACTGAGGCCAAACCTTTACGACATGACACGCATGTGTAAAGGTGATAAATCTGTTACCTTTAAGACTGGTCAGTCTGTTTCTCGTTCTCCATTGTTTTACTCAGCTTAATCTGTTACATTGGCACAAATTGCAGATACAAGAACTAAAAACAATGAGTACTACAAAGAATGCTTCTATTGGAGGATTGGCTATACCTGTAACCTTTTAGATTCAAAGACAGCTCGTATACAAAGCCAAGAAAAGTATTTCAAAGAGCATGTGGATTTCATAGAAAATTACGACAGGGACGCCCCACCCCACTTTCCTTACTCTGCTTCTCGTAGGGATTATAGATGTAAAGATAGCTTGGAGGATTATTGTGTGTACTTGTGTTGTGTGATGGTCAGTGCCATGTGCCCACAAGACAAGACGTGTGAGGTAAAACAGAATCATAAATGACATATTTTGCTGATGCCCTTTTTTGGCAAACTTCATTTTGAAGTCTTACAAAATCACCGTTCCAGTGCTCTCGTTGAGAGTCGAACTCAAGACCTCCCGCTTACTAAACGGGTGCTCTAACCAACTGAGCTACGAGAGCCCTCTAAGGACGTGTCAGATTTCCATTAGTTACAATGACTGATGAGTTTTTCGTTTTACATTTTCTGGGAGACGCCTTCGTCCTTTAGGCGGCAGCACATGTTTGTCGCCATTGGCACGATGCCGCCGGTGAGAACGAACGTCCAACTGTGTTCATTCGTTCTGCGTCCATCAAAGCCCATTGCGATCTCTTATAGTCTCTTTAAGCAATCAACTTCATCATTTGCTTCGTTATCAGAAGCACCGAAACGCGCCAATACAAAGAAAGTAACATTAACACAAGAAGAGCTGGTTAAAATCAACCTCACAATCCCACGCTTATGTCTCTCGGACCACCACCTGGACACTGCAATCCAACTAACAAAAGCATCGCTTCTTACAAACCCACCTCCCAAATCCATCTCTTTGTCCATACTCATCCACTCCCTCACTTCCCAGCCTGACATGTCGAAACCCATGTCCCTCCTCACTAGTATCACGCACAACCCTCAAGCTCACCCACATCTCATGCCCATCACCACCATGCTTGTCACCTCTTATGTCAAAAAGAAGAGACCCAAAGAGGCCTTGAAGGTTTACCGGTGGTTGCACAGGCCTAGATGCCCCTGTAAGGTGGAAAACATTGTGTATGGGGTTCTGGTTAATGGGTTCTGTCGATTTGGGTTGGTTCTCGAGGCTTTGAAGGTGTTGAGGGATATGGTTGGGGTGAGGCTTTTGCCTGGTGGTGGGTTGAGGGAAAGGGTTTATCGGAGTCTTCTGAGGGAGGCTAGGGTTAAAGAGGCAGTGGAGTTGAATCAGGCGTTGTGTGATTGTATAGAGGATGCTAATGGTGCCAGTGTTGAGAAAGTAGTGAAATTGCTTGAATCTATGATTGTCAATTGGACGGATTAATAGCAGGTACGCTTTGATTGATATCCGGTTGCAGTTTACATGAACCTTCACATCTTTTTCCTTTTTTTTTTTGTAAAATTTTTTTCTAGTTAGAACGGTAAATTTATTCCTTTGTGACCTAGAAATCATAGTATCTAGTTGCAAAGACAATCTCTTTGTAAAAATAAGAGTAAGATATATCTGACCATTATCTCTCAAACTCCACGGGTAGTGGATGCCTTTTTTAATTGACTGGATTCTTCAATTTTAAGCAACGGAGTGTAGTGAAAGGACAAGATCATCTTTTCAATGGTGCCATTTTTGATGTAAAGTCATTTGTTTGTTATTGTTTCTTTGGTAAGACTGCAATACTAGAAAGCAAATAACCAATTGAGAGAATACTGCAATATAAAAGTGGCTGCTTGTATAATATGCACTGTGGTAGTGAAAAAGGATGAAGAACAACTGGATCCTTTTCTGGCCTCCTAGATTGAACAATCTGGAGACTAATACTGGGAATTTGTGTCATTATAAGTGCATTTATTCAACTTACCAACCATACAAAGTCATTTTGGTTTTGGAGTTCAGCAGTTATTTGCTTTTGGTTTGGGAATTTAGCAGTTATTTGCATTAATAAACATGAATTGAATTGGGTTTGGAAATCAACATTGGCTTGGTACATTCACAATCTTGTGTGCATACACTGTGTTTGTATTTTTCTAGAAAAGATTGTATATTGTAATTGCCTTTTGGAGGTGACGGATGTGATATGTTGCCATTGAATGCTAATTAAGTGTTATATGTATGCTTGCTAGTGTCCTATGGAGGCAGGAGATGTGATGATGGGTTTTGGGGTTGAATACTAACTAAAAAGCACAGTTGTACTGCCAGTTGCTGATGATTTTTGGTAAATGGAGAGTGGGGGAGTTGCATTCCCAGTGGCTGATAATTTTTGGTAAAATGGAGAGTCAAATTTGAATTGAGACCTCTTGGTACTGAACCTTAAGTTTAATCATTAAGCTAATGTCTTTGTCCCTCTCATTCACCGAATTCTACTTAGAAAACATATCTATATGCTACATGGCTGAGGAAAGTTGTTGAAGCTTATCATTTTAGGAAGACCCACAAGACTGTTTCCAATAGAAGTCATTGTCTGGTTTGCTGTATTTCTGAACATTAAAATGGCAATTACATTCTGATTTTTTGCATCCACACACATGTCCACATATGCAAGAGCTTGTGTATTTACTTGCATCTTCATGAAGAAGTTTGCAGGACATATTCTGCTCTGAATGATTCATAAAATTCTTTTGAATCTAACAAACTAGCTTGTGTATTTGCTTGCATCTTCGTGAAGAAGTTTTGCAGGACATTTTCTGTTCTGAATGATTAATAAAATTCTTTTGAATCTAACAAACTAGTAACTCAACCTTAGATTGACAACAGTACATGTTCCTTGACCATTGGAGTGGTGTGTCTTCAATATCCATTTCTTTTTATTTATCTATGCAATCATACATCCTTGAGCTCATGTTCCTTTGACTTCTTGCATTCTGTCCAAAACACTATGCTTTATCTGCAATAGCTTTGCCTTTTGAACTTTCATGTAAAATGGTTCTTATATATCACCACCCTAAATTCCTCAGTTACAAGGGACCCTTCGGAGAGAAGAATGACAGTTTTGAAAATGGTGTTGTTTGCTTGGGTGCAAATAGAGCAAAAAGATAAGGGTCCCTGGCCACTGCTTGTTGCATTAGTTTTGCCTGTTGATACAGGACGCGGCATCAGATTGATGGGGAGAACTACGTGGAGGTGGAGGGTTGCTGCGGCCTACCTACGAGTTTCTTTCTGTTTTTTTGCCGTTGGTATTATTTATGACAAATAAAGACAATGAAGTAAATGGCACGGAAGGGATGGACCGACTGAAAGACGCAAAGAACTTGGAACTTGCAAATTGAAGATGTCTCGGGACCAAAATTACAGAGACAGGATGAGAAGATATTTACGGAATGATCCCAAAGCCTGAAGTCTAATGGGCCCACAATCTCATATTTTGTCACTTACATGGGACACATGGTTTCAATTAATTTGCTCAGCACATTAATCTCCCTAGCAAAGACGTTTTGGTACCAACTACAATACCATATGCTTCTCTCGTCTCACAACCCGAAAGAAAACCTCAAATGCGTGCGCGTGTAAACCTCTCCATGAAAAGAGTCAAAACTGATGCACGGCGATCGGCGATTGCCACTCGGGTATTTGCTTACGCCTAAACAAGGCGTGATTTATTATCAATCCTGAGAACTAGGCCCAAAGTGGGCCCCATAACAACGGATGCGGTCAACTGACCCAAAATCCTTAAAAGGATCCATTTCATTGCGAGACCAACCCGACCCTTCCTCAACGTCTACGTTACACAAGTCTTGGTCCACTTGGTGCAAGAGAGAGGCTTTATGAAATACGGATGCTTCTAAAATAACGTGTCTCTGTCTCTGTTGTGTTCGATGAATGTATTAGATATAATATTCGGTTGATATTTCTTTAACATGTGCTAAATATTTTATGTGTTAGATATTAACGTGTCGTATGAATTAACAGTGTGATTGTAAAAATATATATATATATATATATTTTATTTTATTAATTATATTAAATATTTAGAATTATAATTTTATAAAAATTATGTTACATGTATTTGTAATATATATATGTGTATATTGTTTAAAATTTTTAACAAAATACTATTTACAACATTAAATAATATAATAATAATTATAATTATAAGGTATAAGTTAAAACAATATTATTGTTATTAAAAGAATTTAAATTAGGTGTGCGTGTTCTATATATATATATTTACAGTTGTGTCCATGCTACGTAGGGTTTCCAATATGCCCTTGATGATGGGGTTTCATTCTTTCTTCCGATTTGAAATGTTGCTTATTGCATTAGAGTGCTTGTGTGCAAAGAGCATTTATTTGTCTTCACCTGCATCCATGGATTTTGCTTAGCTTTCTCTCATTTTGATTGCCGATTCTTTGGCAGGTGGTCTTCCTGTTCCCTGCAGACAATAGCAGTGGTCAAATCAACGCTAGGATACTTATGTTAGGGTGCGAGAGATTGGTCATTATCGAAGTGATCGGCAATGAAACACACCAAGAAAACGCCTGCATGAGCTCATGCAAAGTCCTTGTAGTCAAAACATTTTCCTTTTATTTGATTATAGGAAACTATCAGAAGCATAAAGCTTTTTCTTTTCTTTTCTGTTTTTATTTTTATTCTTTTTTTTTTTTGGGGGTTTTTTCGATAAGCATAAAGAATCAGCCATGAAGCTTTTTAGTGTCGCTCCCAGTACATTTCTTGTATGAACAACAATTACCAGTTTTCACTACGATAGCAGAAATCTTAAAGTAAGCTAACTCCCTTACTTTTCATTCTTTCTCCTTCACTTTTAATGCACTAGCGTTCATTCCCCGAACGATTTTCACTTCCATCGAGCTGCTCTAAGTAGCACAAGTTTTATTCTGCGTTAGGGATTGAAAGCTGAAGCTCTACTGCCTTGCTAAAGCTTTTTTCCCCTCCTGAATTTTTTCAAGTTAGTGGAGATGTTTGGCCCCCACTCAGGTGGCTTCTTTTGTACTTTGTAAGTTTGAATTTGAAACTTTTGAATTAGAATGTAAAAGTTTGATTAATCAAGCTTACTTCATGTTTTTGGCTGTATTAGAAAAAGCTTTTAACATTTTCCTTTCAATTTTGTAATGTAAAAGACATCTCATATGAGAAGGATCTATGATCAATGAAGTAATGAGAAATTTTTTCAGTAACCTTTCTATCTCTCTCGTTTAAGCTTGTTCTATTTTGTTTTTTCGGTTTTGTGCTTGATGCAACTGATTAAGGTTGTTGATGTTCTTTCCCTGTGGACCAATAGACTAGTATCAAAGCAATGTTCATCCTGGAGATCTGTAGCTTGTGAAAGAGAGAAGAGAGCGAGTAAAATACTTGGAGAGTGAGGAAGCTTTTAATACTTGCGTGTTTCCCCACTAAACCATAACCCAAAAGAAAAAAAAACAAAAAAGGCCCCAATTGCTTCGTCAAGCTTCACACTTCTCCCACCTCCTACATTCATTAGGAAAAACTATTCTTAGTGGATAGTCATGATGAGGGCATACTTGAGAGCTTTCGATTTGTGGAAGGTGAATGAATGAGGTGCTGAATCTCCTCCACTCCTAACCAACCTAACTGTTGCTAAATTGAAAAACCTCAGTAAATAAGTTTTTAAACAATATAAAGCCTTGACCTACATACACGTAGCCATATCAAAAGTTATATTCACTAGGTCAATGGCTTATGACACATCTAAACAAGCATGGAACAAATTGAAGAAGGAATTTTCTAAAAGTATAAAAAAAAAGAAGCAATTGCTCAATTTCAAAAGAGACTTTGAGTTATTTAAAATAAAAGGGACAGAAACAATTAAAGAGCATAATGACAAATTCCTTAACATGGTAAGTTAGATTAGAATCTTAGAGGACAATTTTCTTGATAAAAATGTGGTTTAAAAGGTACTTAAGAGTATTCTAGAAAATTTTGAAGCAAATATCTTTTCTTTAAAAGATTCCAAGGACCTAATCACCATTAGTTTGCCTAAATTGATCAATGCTCTTCAAGCTTAAAAGCAAAGAAAACTACTGAGAGAAGAAAAAGCCATGAAAGGCACTTTTATAATGAAGCACAAACAAAAGTGACAATAGAAAAAGAAGCAATTAGGCAAGCAAAAGAAGAAATCAAAAGAAAACAACAAACTTAATGGCAAGAAGTAGTATCCTTAATGTGAATTCTGCAAAAGGACAAATCATCTGTCCAAGTACCTTCGGAGAAAATCACACCTTATGTGCAAAAACAAGAAAGGTCATTCTAAAGTACTATGCAAGCTAAAAGATGCATGCTTAAAGATAAACATATTAACAGGCACCATAAAAGCAGTAGCAAGCTTAGGTGGTTGATGACAAGCAACCACTAAAAGAGTACATATATATTGCATCTAACAGCACCAGGAGCGAAGAATATAGGACTTGTCTTACAGACAATGATTCCACCAATCACTTGTCTCCAAATTTGTACATGTTCAAAACTCTTGATCAATTCTATAAGTTTAAAGTTAGAATTGATAATGGTGAACTTATTCAAATCCAACTTAGAGGAAATGTAGTAGTCTAGATAAAATTAGGTATTAAAATTATCTTAGATGTACTTTCTATGCTTGATATTAATCAAAATTTTTAAGTGTTGGACAATTTGCTAAAGTAGGGGTTTTCCTTGGTGTTCAAAGATAGATGATGCCATATGTTTGCTATAAATGGTGCTCATATAACTACTATGCCTATAAGAGGCAAAAGCTTCTAATTAGACACAAGCAAAGTCCATAACCTTGCTTTACCAGTTAACATCGATGAATCAACCTTAGGGCATAAGAGACTTAAGTGTTATCACTATGCTCATCTCCAAAAAAAAAAAATTCATATAAAAAAGCTTGTTCACGATCTACTTACAATTGCTGGGTCCTGATGATATTTGTGAAATCTGTTAATTTGGGAAGTATTGAAGACTTCCATTTTCTTTTAACTTTACTTTTAAGGCAAAAAAGGAAGTTGTAAACTATTTATACTGATTTTTGTAGCCTCATGAGGATTGAATCTCTCAATGGCAGCATATATATATATATATAGATGATCTCTCCAAACATTGATGAAACCTTTTTCAAAAGCAAAAGACATAAGTAACAACTATCTTTCATAGGTTCAAAGCCTAGGTTAAGAAGCAATTAGGCCATCTAATGAAATCTCTTAAATTCAACAATAGCTCAGAGTACATTTTGTGACTTTTAAGTAGTTTTGTACAACAATTAGTATTCAACAACAATTTATAATCTTTTATTCACTTTATCAAAATAGGGTAAGTGAGAGAAATAACAAAACCATCATAGAGATGTTTAAATAATTATTGACTAAAAAAGATATGCCAAAGAAGTTTTGATCTAAAATAGTTACAACTTCAATATATCTCCTTAATAGGATGTTAACCAAATTCTTAACCGATCTTACTTCTCATAGGACATTGTTTGGGGTTAAATTTTTTATCAATTATCTAAAAGTATTTGACCCACAAATGCATGCAAGCCAATCAAAAAAATCGGGAATAGGTTCGCAGTCCGCTCAATTGAGAGGTTAAAAAATCTTTTTTTTTTTTTTTTTTTTTTTTGAGCAGGTGAACCAGCCGGTTTAATTGTGAATTGATCACTTTTTTTTTTTTTAATGATTTTATGGTCTGATTATAAATAAATAAACCAAAATGAAAGAAAACATAACCGAAACAACATCGTTTTGGAGGTTTGGTTCTTTCGCTATTCAACTTGATTCCAATTGACTTCAAGTCTCCAGAGATGAGAGACACGACTTTCCAATATAAGTTATTGGTAGGAAAATAAGTTGTTTTTACAAAATATTTTCTATGACAAATATTTTCAAAGAAAATAGATAATTATCTACTATTTATCCGTAATACTAAAATAAATTTTTTTTGTATTTGGTATATGTTAATATTTACCAAATACAATCCTCGAAACAAAATAGTAAACAAATAAAATGTATTGTTATTATGAAACAAAAATTTCATTTTGACAAAATAAAAAGTTTTAGTCTTCATTATTCGCCAGCCTTCTTGTTTTTGTGGCAAGTAAATTAATCATAAAAATAAAAACTAATCAACATAAAAAACAGGAGGTTGAATTGGTCTTTCTGTTTACCGCAATGCTTATTCTTATAATTAAAAAATATATATATATTTACCAAAACGATAAATAATTAAGTCTCGTAAAAGTAAGACTAAAATATACAAACAAATCGCGAAAATTGATTATTGTTCACGGAAGTCAAAATTGAAGAAAGAAGCGTGTGAGATTAATTTTTCAGGAGATGAATCTAATTTTAGAAAGTAAAATTTTTTAGATACCATAACATGGGTTAGTTTACTTGTTATGGCAATGAAAGGACCGGTGGCCGTCAACAACCAGGGACACCGACCATGGAGTAGGCCGACGACAGTAACTCTTTATCTGGCTCGTGCCCCCTCCCGCCCTCTCAAATTTGCTCTGATGTAGTTCCAGAAAATGATTTCAACTTATTACGAGCTCAAGTCATTTTCAGCAGAAACAAGTTTATTTTTCATTTAACTTCAAATTTTTGTTGTTTCAAACCAGAGAAAATGGAATAAATATTTTTCCCAAAAAATAAATAATTGATAACAATTATTAAGGAAAGGAGTAAAAAAAAAAAAAAATGAAATTAATGATATTTTATTTATTATTATTTTTTAATTAAAATATATCGATATTATATTTTTAAAATTAAATATTAATTTAATTATTAAATTAATTAAATTTTTGTAACTTTTGTGGTTCGATATTAATTTTAATTCTGAAATCATTGATATAGGGCCGGCCTTTGGCATCGTATGGATATTTGGGGTTCGACAAGTCACAAATCTTATGTAATCATTTGAATTCAAATTCAAATAAATAAATAACAAACTACAAGTAATTGCCTTGGGGGAATGGACATTGCTTTTTAAGCCTAAGTATCAATCCTGCAAGCCCAGGCCCAACCTCGGCCCTCGACCCAGTTAACAACAAAATTGTAATAAGGGCAAAATACACAGAGAAAATTAATTTAAAAAGAAAAAAACAGGTTAAAACAAGTTCCTTTTTCTCTAAAAACTATGCATTTTTAGTATTGCTCATTGAGTTTTTAAAGATTAAGTTTATAGAGAATGAGGTATGAAACGAGAGAGTGTCTATGGCGAAGAGTTTTTGTTCTTGGGCTTAAGGCCTGTGGAAAAGCACTTTTACCCTACAAAAGCAATTGAGCTGTTCTGATAGAATGGCGAACGAATTTCAGTGCAAGCCAACTGTAAAGTCGTTTAATTTGGTTCTGAATGTTATTGTACAGGAGTGTCTTTGTTGTCGTGCTTTAGAGTTTTGCATTCAGTTTATTGGTTCTAGCTAGATATATGAACACATCTCCTAATGTCCCTCAGTTATAATTTGGTTACTAAGGAGGCTATGTATAATTCGGAATTGGTTGATAAGAGGTGCTCGGAGATTATGCCGGTTAAGAAACATGTGCTTGATGCATATGCTTATTGTACATTAATGGACGGACAGTGCAAGCTTGACAGGATTGATGCGGCAGTCTCGCTTTTGGATGAAATGCAAATTGAGGGATGTTTTCCCGGTGCAGTTACACTGTGTTGATCAAAATGTGTTGTGTGGAAAGGGTGATTTAGCACGACCGGCAAAGCTTGCTGACAACCCGCTTCTTTCTGACTTTGTGTATTCCTAACGAAGTTATGTATAACACACACTTATCCATGGCTTGTGCCTGAAGGGAAAGCTGGATATGGCACTTGGTCTTTTGCATCGAATGGTGTTAAGTAAATGTGTGCCTAACAAGGCCACGTACAGGACAAAACGTTAATGGACTTATCGAGGAAAGAAGAGCTCTTGATGGGGGGGGGGGGGGGTTTGCGCTAATTTCGATGGAGGAAAGAGGCTACATTGTGAATGAGTATGCTTGTTCTGCAATTCTTACTGGGTTGTTGAAGGAGGGGAGCGGCAATGAAATTGTTCAAGCAGATGACTGGAAAGGGAAGCCAATTCCATGCTGTTGCATATACTGTTCTTGTAAATGGTTTCTGTCGGCAAGGAAGGCTAGATGGAGTGGTGGTGATTTGTCTGAGATGGTGAACAAGGGTTTCAGACCGAATGCTTTCACTTGGAGCTCATTGATGAAATGACTAATTGAGAGAGGAAATAGAAAGCCGTTGAAGTGGGGACCAAAATGGAAAAGAGTAGTTGTCCTCAAAATGATGTCTGTTACAGTGCACTATTTGTGGGCCATGCAAGAATGCTCAGATCAGGAAAAGGCTATGATGTTGTGGACACAAATGTTGCACAAAGGATGTATGCCTGATGTTCTAAATCCAAAGCTGAAGAGGATGTAGCTTAGAAACTTGGGTCTTAGAATCAAGCTTCTTCCTCTTCTTCTTATTATTATTATTTTTTTTTGGGGGGGGGGGGGGGAATCCTTGATGGAGCTGCTACAAATAGTACAGTTTTTGTTGTACAATGGAGATAATCTGAAGTTTGTAGAGTACTTAGAAGACACCCTCGAGTGACTAATGGAAATTACATAAGGTGAAGCGGAACAATAATTTCAAGGCCCTTCTTTTCTTGTTACATTGTCACCGTTATCTCCCAGCTGCTCTGGCTTGTGCTCCTGATGGGCCATATCATAAGTTGCATGGAGACCAAAGAAAACATAATATACCAGCATTACAACTGTGCAGATTCCAAATCTTATAAAAGCCTGAGCACCCAAAGATCCCATGAGGAAGATATTTGTTGCAATTGACAAGGATGGAAGCCACGGGACCAGTGGAACCCCCCAAAATTTTGGCGCTCTCTGTGGAGGCAAAAACATTGATATCCCCATGGTTCCCAAGAACCAAAACGGAACAGTTATGACATAACCAATCCACCCATTTGGCTTCAGTCCCCAGTATGCTGAAGTTCCCATGGAAGAAGCCATAATGATTAGGAGGAAGATGACTAACTTCAAGAGGTGTATTCCAGATGTTACACCTCTCACATAGTATCGCCTCACAAGAAGGGCAACAGCCATCATAGCAAAGATAAAGAGAGTGCTCACTGACAGCAAGCTTGCCAAGACATCCAGACTTGAGAAGAAAGCAATCAGGGCACTAAAAATGATGATGAGAAGTGTGGCATTTATCGGTGTTCCAGTTTTTGGATGGACAAGAGCAAACCAAGGAGGGATCATGTGAGCTCGAGCAATATGAGTAGTATACCGTGCTTGTCCAACTGCCCCTACCAGGAGAACAGTGGTCATCCCCTTCAGAGCACCAAGTGCTACCAAGTACTTTGCCCAATTCATCCCTACGCTCTGGAAAGCAATAGAATAAGCTGCATTAGGGTCTATCTCTGTATATTTCTGCATCATACTCAATGAAAGTGCCATTAAGCAGTATATCACAGTTATGATTGACATTGATCCAAGCAATCCTAAAGGTATGTCTTTTGATGGGTTTTTGGTTTCCTCTGCCATTGTAGCTATATTATCAAATCCTCCATAGGCAAAGTAAACAATTGCAGCTGCTTGGAAGACACCCTTAGCTCCAAGAGGCATAAACGGGGTCATATTGGATGGGTGGGCATGAACAAAACCTGCAATTATCACAAATAAGACCACTGCAGAATTAAGTATAGTTGCTATCCAATTGAAGATTGAAGTTTTCCTTGTGCTGATCATTGCAATTGTTGCAGCAATCACCAAAACTGCTACGGCAATTGGATCTAGGAGATTGAAGCCCTCTCGCAGATTGGTATGGATGCGTAAAGTGTTGGGAGGAAGGTTCAGTAGAGTTGTGAAGTAAGAAGTCCATGCCCTGGCAACTGCTGCCCCTCCGACAATGCTTTCAAGTAGGATGTTCCCTGCTGTTATGAATGCCACAAAATCCCCTAATTCAATCCTCAAGTAGGAAAATGACCCCCCCGCGACTGGGATTTCAATTGCAAATTCTGTGTAGCAGAAGACAGAGAGCATTGCTGAAAGTCCTGAAACAACGTAGGACAGGACAATAGCAGGTCCAGCATGTTCGTGTGCTTCCTGGCCGGTGAGCACAAAGATGCCAGCTCCGATGACCGAGCCAAATCCAAACCAGGTGAGATCCCACCATGTGAGGCAACGTTTCATTTCATTCTCACTTCGTTTTCGAAGTTCACCGATCTCATTGGCATCGTCTGATCGGCTTGTGAGACGGTCCTTGAACCTGGAAAACGTCTGCGACAAAGCAGAACGGTAGTTGCTCCAGCTCTGGAAGGATTCTTCAGGCAAGAAATCTTGTTTGCTAAACCTCCAATAACCCTTGGGCTGAACATCGTTGTCCTCTCCATTAGTGGAAACCATTGCTAGCTATTTCTTTTGTACTCTGCAGAACCCTGTGGCATAGGCTACTGATTGAGCTTTTGTGGCTTGGCTATACTTGATAGTTATACATCTTTGTAAGAAGTGAACTCACTGTGACGTTCAATTTCATCAATAATTGGATCATTGGATCCAAGCTTGAGAGATTCAATTTTGCATCCGGCAGTTGACTCAGCGGAATTCAGGTTCCACCAAAGTGTGGAATTGTTTTTCTCTACTCAAATGGATTGTTATTTTGGACGCCTCTGCTGTAGGCCAGCACAAGCTATCTTATCTTCGAGCTCCTCTGCATGCCTCTCTGTCCAGAGATTAGAGTCAACCTCGTACGGCGGACCTTTTGTCTAGTCTCCGCTGGGATAGCGTTGATTTTTTCGAGACTATTGATATTCTATGCGATAAAAATTTTACTTAATATTTATTTCTTAAATTTAAAAATTAAAAAATATTATATATTCATAAAAATATATTATTATTAAAAAATAATTAAATATATTAATTTTAAAATAATAAATATTAAATATTAAATAAAATAATTAATAATAATAATAATAATTTTTTAATTAAAAAAATTTATTATTTTTTATTTTTAAAATTTATTTCAATCTATTATTTTTTTAATATAATTTTTTTTGGTGTAATTTTTTAATATAATAATTAAGTATTATATTAATTTTAATATTACAATTTTTTTTAAAAATATTTTATAAAATATTAATTATAACTTGAATACTGAATTTATTAGATATTTTTTTAAAAAGTATATTATTTGTTCAACTTTTTATTAATGAATTTATTAATTTTATTTAATTTAACTAAAATAACTTTTTTATTTTGAAATATTTATCAATTTTCATTGATTTTTTAAAAGATGCATTAATTTTCATAAAATTTTTAAAAATTTGCTAATTTTTACATCTAACAAATTATAATATTTAGATATAAGTATAATAAATTTATTAAAATTATTGTGATCCACAATATTATGATTTAAATTGATTTTATCACAAAAAGTTTTTATGGTGTCATCTACAATGTTATGTCCTAAATCAATATTATCATCAAGATTTTTGTTTTTCACAATATCATACTCTAAATGAATGTCATAGTCAGAATTTTTACCTTTCACAATGTCATACTCCAAATGTTGTCATCAGTATTTTTCAATTTCTGCACAGTATTTTTTAATTTCTGCAAGTTCTGTTTCTTGTAACTTAGTAAGATATCTTTTGTTTAATGATGGACTGCAGTAGGCACTATAGTGGCAAAAAATAATATGTTCAAACCGATTAACAAATTTTTGAATAAGAGATACTGATTTTTCAATATTACTCCATCTAAGAATTTTGTAACACCATGATGAAACTATATATATATATATATATATATATATATATATATATATATATATATATTTGATTTGGTGGTAGTGGTACTAAAGATATAAAATAAAAGTGAAATCTCAGCCTAAAAATGCTGTTTATTCTCCTAACAATAACACTTAGACTTTCTCTTCTTCAAGCAGAGTCCAAAATTCAATCCTTTTCTTTTTAGGAAGGAAAATTGGTATGAAAAACCATCGTACCTCTTGATACAAACAAAGGATCCCAAGTTTATAAAAGGGTCTTCCCAACTTGGGGATGGGATGGTCCTTTTTGGATCAAAACTATGCTGCCCAACGGAGCCTATCATTGGATGGAACTGGACGGCATTTTCCCCCTCTGACGAGGGCATAAAATAGCGAGGGTACGTTAGAAGGGTTAGTAGGTGCGGGAGCTGTTGTCGAGTTTAGTTGGCGAAGCCGAGAGGGAATTGGAGGAGTTTGCTGAAATAGGGAAGGATATCCCACTCTGCCTGGATCCGGCACCGTAAGTCGTATCGTTTCGATATTTTCGGGAAAACCTGTTTTCGGGGTATCTAGGCATGGTTTATATAAGCTATTCCTGTTTGGCCTCATCATATGTTTCCCATCGACTTGACGTTGATACCCCTGCCTTCACCGCAGTTACCATGATCAGAGCTAATTCCAGAGAATAAGAAATTAAGAATAAAAATTATGAATTAAAGATTTAAGATAATAAAAATTTCATAGGAATAAACGATAGAATTCGTATCTTCAAGAGAATTAACCTCATGGATTGGATGGATGAAGAGAAATCAATTTTCAATAAATTTAAAACTTTAGTTAATACTTTTAATTAAATTATTGTTTAAATTTAAAAATTATATATTATTACAAATATATAAATTTAATATATATTATTATCATAAAAATAATTAAAATTATTAATTTAAAAATAATAAAAAAAAATATTTAATAAAATAAATAATAATAGTAATTTAAACAAAAACCTCGTCAAGCCAAGCCAACCTAAATAATGGCATTTGGCGGGTTTGAGGTCGGAATCCAATGTGTACAAGGCTTTTGGTTTAAGGTCGGAATCCAATGTAATGTCAGAGGAAGGCTATCGTGAAAGCATCGGAATCTTTGACAGCTAAGATTTGATGTCCATGATGGCGAAGACACCCCACGTGGGTGGTCGTAACCCCATTTAATTTCTTTCTTTGTTTTTTTTTTCCTTTAAAAAAACATATTTGGGTCATACCCTACCCTACACGTGGGGGGGGGGGGGTGGTCCATCAAATTATTTTTAACAAATCTATTTCTTGTAATCGACTTAATACTGCTTTAGTAGCGTGAAATCTAATACAAAATCTAGGGGGGAAGAAAAAACAGTCAGTGGATTGAACTCCAGGGAATTCAAGGTCAGCGACGGTGTGCGCGCAAAATCATCGACGTCGTTCTCACCCTAGAATGCTGAATAGTATGCTGGACATAATCCGATGTCGACATTATTTCACGTCACTGCGTCTTTATATTCTCCATGACAAGGACAACTGCATTCAAAGCCCATGGTATCCGGGCTCTGTGTTCCCATGCTGTCAAGCGCCACAGGCAGAAACGTCTGATGAGCTCGCCGGATGCACAAACGCAAGTTCAAGAGATGCTGGGGACAGAACCAACAAGAAGTCAGACAAAGCCCCGCAAGAAGCAAGCAAAAAGCTCCATTGAGATGCATCAATAACATAAGAAATAATACATGATTCTTAATTCTGGCATTTGGAATCCGTCCTTCACCTCACCTCACCTCAGGACTGACCATGTATCATGCACAAGCCCGAACTCCTACACAATATACGTTACCATCTCCGTCTAGATAAATTATTTTCTTTTTGACATGGGTGGGTGGCTAAACTAATTTCAAGCTGTTTTGAGTTGAAAAAAGAAAGAAAGAAAGAAAGAAAGAAAAACCTGTATCATCTCCAGGAATTCCAAGCCTTGTGCATTTTGTTTGCAAGATATCTAGTCGCATTAACACCACCGGCAGCTAGAAAACCAGAGACAGCCTGCCTCAAACTTGAGACCATCACAGTACGCCTCAGAACCTTCTCCATGCATCTAGCAGCCTCTTCTCTTGAACCAATCTTAGGTTCACAAAAAACTCGGCCTGCAAATTTTATGTCCACAATAACATAAATATCTAATATATTAGTAGTTGATCACACAATATGTGCAAGTCAAGCCTAGATACACTGCAGGTACGTAATCACACTGCAGATTGCTTGACTCTTAGTTCAGGTACACACCACTGCAAAAACAAATAAGCTGTTTTATCCTATTACTCTGTAGAGGTACAAAAGCCATACCAGAATTACTCAGCAACTTTTCTTCCCCCAGCTTTATGCCCATTTTATGTTGGATTGGTGGAGGAAGAGTTCCCACCAGAGAACAAGTCATTGACAAACCACAGTTCTGGTTTCAAGAAATTTTTTCACAATGACAATTAAAGACGGATCTGATAAAGCAAGACTAAAACATATGTGTCTACTCGAGTTTCCTATACATTGAATGCTGTGAACCTCATTGAGCTGGAGACTAAAACATTTCAAGTTAAGACCAAGAATTCCAAGGAAGTTTAAATGCAATGAGTATCTGTTACAGATCCATGACCATGCCTGAGAGAAGCTAGCTACTAATGTCCCAAAAGGTTCCTTCAAAGTGTTTTGGATTATCGACCTCTCAACTCGGCCATCTAAAAGCCACCAAAACAGTAGTGATCTTGTGAAATAGAGTGCCATATAAATGTATAACTAGAATTGCATACTGAAACAAAAGCCCCTCAGATCACAAACACAAGATATACAATAATATATCGGAAACAACATATAGGGACATTAAAGGCCCCTAAATATTTGATTATCTGTTAGCTGATCAAACTGTGGGCTCTATGAAACAGAGAAATCGCAGAACCAAATGAAAAAGCTTTGGATTGAAGATAGCAAATCTAAACATACCTGAGAGAAATTTGCCTGGTGACCACAAGAAGATGAGAATCTCAATAGCTCTTTAGCCTCATATTCCTGAAAAAACTGCTTATACATTGACTGGAACAAATTGAATTGTCCTTGCACAATCTTCTTTACCTGTCATGGGTTAACAGGTGAAACTGATACTTGCATGGATCAGAGAAATGATGTTTGCCATTTGCCAAACTTATCAGCATGAATACTGCAAGTTGTCATTTTAACAGATATATAACAGTATGTTCGAAGCCAAGCTTCTCCAAAACCACAAGAAGATTTCAAAAACAAAAAAAAAAAAAAAAAAACAAAAAACAAAAACCAAAAAGCAAAGATATGCAAGTAATTAACACCTTATAAAATGACTTTAATGGGTAAAAAGATTAAAAGTAAAACCTAGGCCTCACATATCATAAGGGATTTGCTATTCTTACTAGTAAATCTTATAAATATATCATACAAACACCATACAGCTAATCAAATCATGACATATTAAATGCATGTGTAGGATCTACTGCTACATGGAAAAATTTGATAGGTGCCACGTTGACACATGCTCATAAGATCTGTTGTTATGTAAAGCATTTTTCACATTAAAAGCTCACAATCATGTTATGTCAAACTAGTAAATTAAGGGTCATGCTCTTTACACAAAAAGAGCTCCATGCATAGCGAGTGGAATCCATGAGACAAAAGGCAATGGATTAAACATGCATGTATGGAGTCATTTCCGTCATGTAAATAGCCTCATCCCTAAATTAGATTCTAGAGCAATACCTTTGCTTTATCTAATATGTGGAAAATTTAAATTAAAGCACCAAATTCAGATACTATATCTCATTTTCAATTGCATACTGAGTGTGAAACAGGCTAATTCTTTCAAAAGCTACATGCAAGTTCACTCTGAATGTCAGATAAGCTGTGAATTAACCTTATTTTTGTCTTCTGCAAACAGCATGCGCAAGTCACCCATGTAGGAGAGACTGCATATTTTGGAATATAGATCTTCCTGCGTAAGCAAGAAATATGTTGTGAATTCCATCAGTTCTATAATGATTGAGCAGTGATAAACAAACAACCTCATTAAACTTGGCAGGCAAAAGAAGGAGAGCAGCAGAGAAAGCAGCTCTCAGATTAACAGAGTTTGCATCTTCAATGTCCAAATTATCCAGTAGGATATGAATCTGCATGAATAAAATTTCAAACAATGATGAGACAGACACTTAAGGTGCAAAGGAAACAAGGATAAGTATGAGACCCAATGGAAAGGAAAATTATAGAAGCAAAGGCATCAGAAAAGATAAGGTAGATGATGATGGGGAAATGGGGAAACAGCTAAGTTAAATCCTCAATGATTTGATCACTAAAACAGACATTTAGGCATTTTTCATCTTATGCTTCTTTTCAGTGATCAGATATGCAATTTTTATACATGCTTCTCAATTTCTCACCACAAAATTCCTGTTGGTTCTTAAAAGCACTACAAATCATAACAGCATTCAATATTCTAATTCATTACATTCAATCACATTGAAATGAATAGGCTTTAACAGTTTCAATAACAGCAAGAAATGCACCAAAAACAAATATAAAAGACTAAAAGGGAAGGCATACCGGTTTCTGAAGACGACCACTCAAGTAAAATCTCTCCCAATTTAATATGTCTTGAACTAAGTCATGCATTCTAATAACCCCATATTTGAGTACCTATCGGAAATTGCTTGACCGTGAGAAATTACAACATAGAACTGGAAACGTTAAAGAATAGTAAGTGGAATATATGGTGTCAGCATGTATAAATATTCATGGATGGTTAGTCAATACCTTGTTATTCCATGTTACAAACGGGTTGAAATGCACTCCAACACCAATCTTATCAGCAAATTCCGTAATCTGAGGCACTGAATTGGTCAGAGAAGTTGCATATGTGTTTTTGTGTGTGTGAGAGAGAGAGAGAGTACCAGCTTCGCCCGTCCAAGGTGTGCCATCCATGAGGCATAGTGATCTCTATTCAGCTTCAAATTCTTCTCAAGATGGCAGACATACAAAAAAAAAAAAAAACAGGAAAAAAAGTGATGCCTTTGTATCAGAAAGGGAGAATAAGACAAAGCGTGCATCATCTAGAGTTTGAATATACCTCAGAGTGCCACTGCAGGGGGTCTGACACGCCGAGTATAAAATCTACCATGGATGACTAGAAATATCCACCAATGGCAACATGAATAATACACTTAAAAACTTAAAAAAAAGAGAGAGAGAGAGAGAAATATTAATAGCTCAAGAGAAAGTAAGAGGAAAACCTTGTCATGATTATTGGGATGCAGAGCTGACCCATAAACGCAGCAAAACTCTACTGGAGGAAGAACCGTAAGAAAATTATCAAGCTCGGTTTTTTTCTGATTCTCCATAACGAGACAAGCACTGGGATCAACAAGATAGCATCTTGGTGCGGGGGCTATAATTATAAACCCTTTCAACGCTTCTCGTCAATGCAACTAAAGGGTCACTTCGAGGGACGGTAACAGGCCATCAAAAGCCCTTTTTTGTTTTGATACTTGAACTGAACATTTTGGTCTAGTATTGTATCCAAACAACAGAAACAGTCGCAAGCAAATTTAAAGGTTAAAAGCAGATTGCTGAAATTAAGACCAGAATCATTGTCATTCTTGGCAACTAAACGAGGAACATACCCGGACATTAAATGCAAACATAAGACCTGAAATGAACAGAACGAACTCTTTGGGAACTTTTATCGACCAGTTGATGCGGGCACGTACAAAAAACTAGAAAAAAGGTCGCGCTTGCGAAGTTGCAATGAAAAGAAACAGACGAGGGTTCACTGACACGTCATGATGAATTCTTTCAAGGCTTTTTTTTCTTTTTTAAATATCATTTTTCTCATGTCGAACAATAACTTATTTGGTGGTTTAATGTATCATTTATATTAATTTAAATTTAAATTTTTATATTATCTTAAATTAATGAAATTTTAAACTTGATTAACATTAAAATTAAATATAAAAAATTCAATCAAATTAATAATATTTAAATTCTTATAATAAAAATAATAATAAATAATTTTTTTATCTCATACTTATAATTATAATAATTCATATATTTTTTTCTCAAAAAAATAATGATAATAACTTAATTTTATTCCTCACGGGAAAAGCTCCGACCAAATAACACGAAAATATTAAATAAATTATGTATATTTTAATGAGATTATCTCTTTTCTTCAAATATTATGTCAATATTTTTAAAATTTATTTACGTCGACATAAACTCTAACATAACATAGAACAGAGCTATCTTTTGAGGAAATTGAAAATTCATTTATACACAATCGTTTGTACAATATCATACTGGAAAAAAAAAAAAAAATTGAACATTTTACATCTCGTCAATTTTACCACAATTTGATTTTGATTTGTATCAATAGTAAAACGCTTTCATTTTGTCACATCAAGATTATATATAAAATTATAAACAATTTCTATTTGATACAATTTGTATCAAATCTCACCCCCTTTTCATATTGCAAGGCCGGAATCAATTTGTAAATATGACACCCTTAATTTTGAAGAACAAGCTTTTCAGGATGTTTTGCACCTGTCGCCAAAACAACGTTGTCTTGGCATCGAATCGAATAGGAAACAGGGAGGAAACAGGCGGGTTGGTCAATGCCCCCCACTTTACCAGTGAGATCAAATAAAAGACCAACTTCATCTTTTTCAGCACCAAAGTGTGATGCGATGCAATGCAATGCTCAATAAAGGAATGTATAGCACAAGCCATGCTTAGTCTGCATTGCAGCATTGCGCACCAAGTGTTCCAATGTTGGATGGAATTCCCAGTGCAGATTAAAAGCAAGTCAACGAAAGTTCCAGAATTTATCAGGTGAAGCAATTTAACTTGACTAAAAAGTAGACATATAAAACAGTATCTCCATCAAAGAAATGCCACGAGAAAAGTTTCACACAAGTGCCTGCATGGATTACAATAGGTCAAACACAGACGCATTGACATCACTTGCTTTTGAAAGGGAGCAATTGTTTCGAATTGAGAACATAATGCCAAGAAAACCATTCTGACATGCTACAAATGCCAAAATCCAGAAGCTTGAATCTCAACGACTTAAGAAGCTTCGGGAGCGGGTTGGGTTACTCCATGCTTCACTAATAATTTGTTCAAGGCCTCGGCCGAACACACCTGGTACTTCACTTTTCCAGAAGGCAGAAGGAAGACCTCAGCCAGTTCAAGCTTCTCAGAAGTTAGACTGGTACTATCCATTGTCTTGCTGAGGACTTTTAGTGACAGCTGAACCGCCTCTTCTCTCGTGATGTCATCTTTGTAGTCCTGCTTCAGCATCGATTGTGCTGCCTGGTTGTTTGCTCCAATTGCTGCAGCCTTCCAGCCACCATAGTTCCCACTTGGATCGCTCATGTAAAGTTGGAAACCCAAATTTTTGTCCCAGCCTGCAAACAGAAACGAAACACCAAAGGGACGGAGCCCACCAAACTGTGTATAACCTTGCTTGGTATCACAAAGAGATTGCACAAGCTGTTCGACAGGCATTGGTTCTTGGTACGCATAAGTGTAGCGCTGGGCTTGGACTCTGGCTGTGTTGATAAGGATATTGGCATCAGACATTATGCCAGCCACTGCACATGCTACATGGTCATCAATCTTGTACATCTTCTCAGTTGATGTTGATGTTTGAAGGAGCTTAGAAGTAACCTTCTTTTCACCAAGCAAGACAACGCCATCCTTTGATAATATCCCAATGGCAGCACCCGCATTTCCAATGGCCTCCATTGCATATTCTACTTGATAGAGACGACCTTCTGGGGAGAAGATTGTTGTGCGGCTGTCATATCTTCGAGACATGTTGTATCACACTAAAAATGAGAGAAAAATCATTCAAGTCCCCGAGGTTAGACAGAACAACCACCACACACATACATACAAACACGTAGAAACTAATATGTTTCAGATGAATAGCTGACCTAAACAGGGTGATACAATGGACATTTTTCTGGTGATTTGCATGGGAGCAAGGAGTCAAACACATTACACTTAAGATCAGTACAACTGCATACAGAAAGCATTATTTGGTGTTCTGTGCAGTCAATTAGCTAGGCTGAGCGCGCCCCAAAATATTCCAAGTTGGTTTTTATCACGTAATCCCATGGACATGTCAACTTAAATGACCCAATGAGTTCTGCCCAGTTTCGTTCTGTCACAAAACTTTTCCGACCAATAGAAAACAAAATATCTTCCTACAAAACATAAAATTGAGATTCTAATATTCTCTAATCAAGGAACTAAAACTGAAGCCTGCGTCATTTTTGTTTCAGATTCAATAAACTGGACTAGAAACTTACTGGAGAAAAGAAAAAAAAAAAAAACTGCAAGAAAAGAGAAATTTAGACTAACCCCCCTCCCCTCCCCCCCCCCCCCCCCCACCAAAAAAAAAACCCCAGAAAGAAAAATTACTGCAAAAGCAAAATCAAATGAAAACGAGCAAATAAGTAAATGGAAGGAGAAAGAGAGACAAACTGTAACAAATCAAGGGCTCCAAACAACAAACAGTCTTGGGGGTTTATTTTTACAGGAAATACTAAATCAAATCACAGAATGTAACGCTAGTTTTGATCCTATGCTACAATCGAAGCGAATTGGTAAGACAATTTACCTGTTGGTTTTTGAGGAGATTTGAAACCCCAGAACGATGCACGCACACGGAGCTGCGAGAGAGAGAGAGAGAGAGAGAGAGAGAGAGGCCGCGACAGAAGCTGTATGTGAGTCCACCCCCGAGAGGAAGAGAAACCTTTTTTCCTATTTGATGGTGTTCCTTATTTTTTTTTTAGGTTAATATTTGATGGGGTTTCATTTATCTTGATCGTCAAGCCAAGCTTTTGCCTTTCGTAATAAGAATTGAATTAAAGACGGAATTGTATCCCAAAAGGACTGCCTATTTGTGGGCCGCTCTCTGGCCCGTGACCTTTTTCTTTTTTCCTCGATTTAATTGACACCGACGACAACTCAACTGACGTGACTTTGGACGTACATAAATATTTTGATGATTTTTAATTACGGGTTCTAGTTCTAGTTACAATATCCCCTTCGGTTGATTCAAATTCTCACAAAAACGTTAATTTTAATTAGAATGTACCAAAAAGATAAAAACAACACGCGCACACACACACACACACACATATATATATATATTCTTTCCTCACTATTAAAGGATCTTGAAAAAAAAAAAAAAAGGTCTTTCAAAAAAAAAAAACAAAAAATTAAAAATAAAAGTCATTTTCATCATCAGAAAAACTGAATTTTAATTTTC
Source organism: Rhizophora apiculata (assembly GCA_037832385.1). Taxonomy (NCBI): domain Eukaryota; kingdom Viridiplantae; phylum Streptophyta; class Magnoliopsida; order Malpighiales; family Rhizophoraceae; genus Rhizophora; species Rhizophora apiculata. The sequence continues at coordinate 1,919,172 of CM075426.1, read as the reverse complement.
ATTTTCAGTAAAGAAAATGATCTTGTATTTTAAAGGTCACCACAAAAATCCCCTATAAATAATCCATGCGTTGTTTTTAATAGGGTTCTCTGTTAATCGACTGCTCTGGTTCGATAGTTTAATGGCTAAGATTTTGCACACCAACAATGAACAATGTAATAAGTGAACAATTCATCCGCTCATCGAATCTAGCTAGCAATATGGCCATAATGATAGTCGTTATCATTTTGTTCGCTAAGAGAACCATTTTTGGCAGGCAAAATTATTTAAGAATCTATGGGGCAAGGACCAGAACGGGTCAAACACTACCTAATAAAGATGTTTCGGTGCACAACATTCTGACATTGCATGGTCTGAAAAATTGTAAGATACACACAACTTTCTTCCTGTCTGTTTCCGCATCACATTCCCCATCATAATTCCTGCAATACTCTTCTACATTACGACAAGAAATAAGCACACCCATCATACTGCAGCACAATAAAGTGCCTGAAACTATCTTTATTATCTCCTCTAACCACCGCATACGATGAATTTCTCAACCATCTCACCTCTTATATACAGGTTTCTTTCATCCTGTCTAAAAACCAATGTTACTTGAAGTACACAAATGAATGTATATGAACATTATGGAGTGAACTCCAGATAAATAGATTCTACATATTCTTTTACTCTGCCTATCTATTGAAAGTTATCCCTTGAGATTACCTTGTGTATTTCTGACGGGTGAGAAATAGTGGGCAATTGTTGGACCTCTTCTAACTGTATTCGGTGGTTTGTGAGGCTGGAGCCAGGTCCTAATTTCATCTTGGAATTCTGGTGGTAGTTCATCAATCACAGACAGATTGATCTCATCAACTTTGTAGCTCCACACTTCTCTTTGTGTGATTGCATATAAGTTACACCTCTCATCATTTATCCTATCTTCTGCAAGAAAACTCTCTTTTGTAAGCTCAGTTTTGCATGCACCCAGGCTGCCATCATCAACTGACCGAGAGCTTTCGGTGCCTTGCTCTGGTTCTGTGTTCTTGTGCCTTGGTGGAGTGCACAAGGTATTTTGGCTCTTAAAGAATTTTGTGATCATTCCCTGGTACAGCACATGGAAAGCAATCTTTAAAAAGTAGACGAGGAAGAAAAAAGAGAGAACAAAAAGGAACTCTTTAGCAGCACATAACTTATCAGTCAGGATGTGTGGTACAAAAAGAAATCAACTCATATAAGAGGTGCCGGTATGTACCTTATTATTCAAAACATTTATCTTCCGTTTCTGTCTCTCCAATCCTTGCATAGCATGCTTCAACCTACCATCCCTAGAGAATTCCTCCAGTGGTTTGCTTTGGTTCAATCTCAAGCAACTTTCGCTTCCTGTTTAAATATCCAACCTTTATACAACATTGAACTATAAAGAATCATGAACAATAGTCAGCAAAACATTGTAAACCTGAAGGCAAGGATGGTGAGGCATCAGAGCATGATACACCTGAGGGCAAGGACGGTGAGGCATTTGAGTGTGATACACCCGAGAGCAAGGATGGTGAGGCATCTGAGCATGATACACCTGAGGGTAAGGACGGCAAGGGATTTGAGTGTGATACATCTGAGAGCAAGGACGGTGAGGCATCTAGGGGATCTTCACCAGAGGGCAAGGATGATGAAGCACCTTCAGAATGCCATGTTGGCCTTGGTAAAAAGTGAGAACAGTCCTGCACATGATGTAATGTCATCGTCAAAGTATACAAGAGCATTCCCATATAGCAGACTAAGCAAACAGTCATTTACTCAGAGCTTACAGTGGAATGGCAGGTTGATGACCTATTAAAAATTTAATGGAAATGAATAAAACAAGAGACACACAGAATAGCAGCAGTTATAAGTTGGGATGGTGCCAGCTCAGTATCAAGCTTTGAAGAGTACATGGAATTCTAAGTGAATAAACTTCATGCCATCAAAGCATAGAAAATTAAAAGCAAATTGGAAAAAGAATGCAGAAATTTGTCTTTTCTCCACTGCAGCAGATTATTGCTTGGTATCAAATTATATGAAATGCATAACATTTTATGAACAATGTGGTAGAAGAAAAAGAAAGGCCTTGAACATCATATTGCCAAAGGAAAAATTGCAATAACTGAATCAAATGTGAAAATGTTTAACTTAAAGTTCAACATAGAGGATAACAAATTTAAGATAGATAATAATAGTAACATGATGTGGGGTATCATGGTTGTGAATGCCTTTACTCATGAGATATTGCTTGCCATGCATAAGTCAAACCTGATCTTTCCACTCTATTCTTTTCTGTACTCTTTCCCCCAAACAGCGTACATCATTATTGATTTGCATCTCAGTTGGTTCAACTTCTGAACAGCTTTCAATGCCTGACAGAAGAAGCTGCCCTGATTAGATTGCAGCAGGATACCCAATAAATCCTAAAAGAACTGCAGAAAAGGAATCACTGGAACCAAAGTACCTGATGGCGATAGTGGTGCAGCTTCTGCAATGAAGCTATTGGGTGTCTGTTTTGAAGGAGAATGGGATGCATGTTTGCCATGAAAGTATTTCATGATTGAACATGTTCCCTACAAGAAGACAGAGGAAATTAATTAGTCAGTTAATTCACTTGTGGAGACAAAAAAAATGTGTAGCCATATTGGTAATTTCCACTACAGAATGTCATTCTACATTACTAAGCAATTTCTAAATTGTTGAGGGATTGAAAAAACAGACAAAAAAAAGGGACAAACTACATTGCAAACTGCAGATAGGATGTTCATTAAAAGGGTTTTCCATTAAGAATGGCCAAGTACATAGTGCCCTTCACCTCCATTAACATTCAAACAGCTCCACTTGCACCAACGCAATTACTAAAACCACTTGCCACCAGTATACACAAATTTTTGATACCACCAACACCATGACTTCACCGACACAGTTACTACAGCCACCACTGCGCTAAAAACAACCAGAGTCTGTGTTTATCTGTCCTTAGTCCGCCTCCATTGTGGCACCATACATACCATGCCAATGCCAGCTCAAACATATCATGCCTTTCAAACAGCAGTTCCAATTATCTCAACCACAGATTTGATTCATTTTATTAACTGGTAAGACTATTCATCCCCCCTTTTCTTTTTGAAACCTTAAATATGCACTTTCCAAACTCGCAAAGCTGATTTAAATGTTTTTGTCATGTTCAGAGACAAAGTTTCCTGTAAAGAATCACCTACAAGTATATATTTTAGATATACAGTCTGGAGGGGCATGCAAAAAGGATGGAAGGGGACAACACATTGTTGGATTATGTTGAGTCCAGCAGAGGCCTATTTCCAGCATAAAAGCCCTTAACAAAATTGGATTGTAAAAGGATGCCAAGAGATGATTTTGACAGGGAAGAATACAATCACCACCAAAATTATAGAAAATACATCAGATCAAGAGTCCAGACAAATAACAAACTAAGTAACACCAAACTTACAGATGGTATAGCAATAATTTTACTTGCTGAAACAGAAAGGGCTGTTATCCCCCATCCACTTTGATGATTTCCTTGCATGTCGCCCAAATATTCACGTAATGCAGATTGAAATAGATTGAATGTGTCTTCTTGAATTTTGGCTGTTCCATACCTTAATGGACAAGATCTTGAAGGGAATTTTTTATGTGAATCTGAGTCACCAGACTGCAGCATAACTTGTAATCAGGAAAATATACATGTGTACGAGCATAGATGTGTGTGTGTGTGTGTGTGTGTGTGTGGACACACACAAACACATACCCCCTGATGGGCCACAGAGTGCACACATACATAACTAGTAACAACATGAGAGAAAAAAGGTCCACAGTTGAGAGGTTATGCCGATTAGGCAGAAGTCAGAATATCGAGCACCTTGTATGCACTAGCATGCAGAGTAAGGGTGTGTGCAACCCGCTTATTTTGTTCCAAATCAGAGAGAAGACGTTCACTGATCTCTTCACATAGTTGATTGAGCCAGTGTTGGACCTGAAAAGAAGTAACAAAGCTAAGCATCACAAGATAGGGGAAAAAAAAATGTTTCAGGCAATGTTGACCACAATAACAACGCACCAAAGCTACAGGCTATAATTTAAATTCACTATGTATAACACCCCAAACATCAAGAAACAAAGCTTCTAACATCAGCTTTTCTCATAGCCAATAGGCCCCACTCTAAAAGAAAAGGCTATTGTTTGATAAAACTCAATACATTATGGAGACAGCTTTCCCTTGCTCTCTTTTCTTTTACTCCTGGCCCACCCCCTCTCCTCCCCCCCCCCCCTCTCACCCCACCCTTTTTCTTTCAAGTATGTGATCACCCAGCATCAGAACTGACTGGTAAAAAATTAGCATCATACAGAAGGGGTATCCAACTGGATAAAATACAATCCTTACAGAAGATATTGTCTTCAATGCCCGAGGGCCAGTAAATAATTTCCCAGAACCATGGCTCTTAGGGAGAAGGCGAACCCGTACTTCTTCCCCGCTGATTCCTCTTGCAATGTTCCACAACCAAGTACTAGGATTGATGCAAAATTGCTAATCAGAAGCAGCATTTGGCAATCATTAAGTGCACATGGAAGACAAGGGGCAAGCACCATAGACAGAGTTCAATGATATTATAGCAAACAAATCATGGTAAATTTCAAAACAAATAAGACATTGACTTGGGAATCAACCCCCATGTGTTTGGAATTGACATTTAAAACATAAGGCAGATCACCCAATTGGCCATGTTATCCTCTATTTTATAGAGAAGTTCTTTGATGCCAAACTTTAAAACATTCATACTCTATATACTATAATAATAAATTACCCAGTATTTGTGCCATAGAGATCTTGAAGCTTCTCTTCTGAAAACTGCAGCAGATCTCCAACAGTGTTGACATTCAAGTCATTTTGTAAGGAGGTCCCTAGCTTTCCACCAAGCTGTTTCCTATAATCAAGTATCCCATGTAGGATGACCCCCACAAAGAATATACCATGAAAGAAGAACAAAAGCACAAAAGTAGACAATTTTCTCATTGACCAAAAAAATATGTATAAAAAGGGTAGGGAATTTCCTTTTCCTTGTCTTGAAGAATATAAACATGTATGCAATTTTAATATAAGATGGGAAAAATGGCAACACATGATGGGAAAGAAATGAGAAAATAAACAGTAAAAATAAAAAGGGAAAAAGAAAACTTTACATCTTCTTTATTGGCAACGAATCAAGCAACCCCTTCACAGATGAAAAAGGTACAACAGTTTGTTGTGCAGGTTTATTCATAGCACTTGCAAGTTTAGCCAGCATCTAGTGACAAAGTTATAATGAGAAAATGACATCACTTTCAATTTGTAAGAAAACTCAATTCGTGGATGTATTAGGTTATTAGAGAAAAAGGCAAAAACATTACAGGCTGTTTCCTACCTTGTTATGAGCAATGCCAGCAGAACATGTAAATTCAGTTTCCCTTAAGACTTGCATCCTTAGCCCTGCAACAATCAAGGCCCCGCAAGCCAATAATTTGTCACGATGATCAGAATCACTTCTACACAGCCAGCTCCTTACACTTTCTTTATCATCATCCCCAGTCTGCACTCAATGCCAAAACCAGCTTAACAGTTCTAGAAAAACCAAGTACAAAGAAAAATCTGCCCCAGATTCATAGTTGTATTTTTAAATATTTATATGCAACAGAATGCATTGTTCTTGCATTTCAATGAATTATTAAATTTGTACTCAAAGAAGAAGGACTAATGAGCAATAAATTTTGGCTTCTATAACTATGGTTCAATCATATTTCCCTTCCTTTTTGGTGACAACAACATAAACTGATAGATCAAAAAGAATGTCCCATACCTCATTTCTAAGCCCCAAAATATGTGATTTGAGAGCTTCCTCTTCTACTGCTTCCCAGCTCTCAGGAGCATTTCCTATTAGCATGGCTTCTGCAGCATCAGTAAGGTCAAGATAAACTTCATCAATTGATGCCCTTTCACATCGCCCCTTGCTTGCAAGAATGGAAACGACCTGCAAGTTTGATTAAGAACTAGTATGAGTAGACTACCATATGAACGATGTATCATAAGAAAGACCCTAAAGATTACCAAAGCCCAAATACCTCAGAACCTGCATTGCGATATGCATTCAAGTCAGCTTTACCACGAGCTACAGGCACTTGAACCAGTTTAATTTGAGGGCAAACTTCTTTTGCCTCATCGCCTCGCATGAAACTAAAATTATAGATTAAACTATGGTTGATATGATAAGATGTAACGAGAAAACTAGATTTATCAACAAAAGACACTGCACGTACCGATTCACTCCTAATTTACGGGCCTCGTAGCTAACAGCAATCAACGCCCCACCTTTCCACTCATTGTACTGCACCACAGCGGTGGGTAAACCCCATAGATCTGGCTGCTTCCGCTGCTCAACTACATGGTCATATGTACAGCCCAATGAGTGCAAAACCAGGATCAAAACACCCAACAATTAGGAAATTCAAATTTGAAAATGGAACGGGTAGCATCGCTGCCTGGAATTCGACCAACATTAAAAAAATAAAAAATAAAAGATAAAAAAGACAACAAACTAGTAAACGTTATAATGAAATACAGTAAGAGAAAGACCTTGAACGTAGAAGCAGTCCATGTCAACGTGAGCGATGATCCTCGGATCGGACGATTCGGGCCTTGCCACTGGCATTCTCTCTCTCTTCTCTCTCTCTCTCTCTCTCTCCTTTCTACCGCTCTGCAATGTCCCGCAAACGGCGGGAAGGGGGGAAAGGGATGATGAACACTGGCACAAACAATTGAGAGGGAAAAAAAATATTAAGCAAAAATGCTTAATTCGAAAACGGCATCGTTTCATTCCTCATATTTTGTTTCCATTTCTTTGCTTGCCGACGGCGTCGTTTAAGGGATCGGAACCCTTCTCCGCCATCGCTAGTCCGCTGCCAGAGATTCAGAATAAAATAAAATAAAAAACAGAAACACCGCTAGTGGCTCCCTCCTCTCACCATTATTTTTTCCACTTTCTTCTTTAAGTTCTCTTTCCTTTTTTTTTTTTCTTTTTTTATTTTCCCGAGCTTTCCAAGCTCCCAATCAACCCCAAATGCAAAGTGCTACAGTTTCAGTCCCGTAAAATTATCAACCATTTCTGCAAAACCATCTCACAGGAAACCATGTTATGGTCAAACCTTGTCAGAGGAGGGAGACGAATCCATCACGATCACCGTCTCTACCTTCCTCACTTGAAAACTGAAAACCAGAATTTCCCTCTTCAATCCAAGTAAATTCGATCACTTGTTCCTGATTCCGATCAGAAATTTCTTTTTTTCTCTCTCTTTCTCTTTCTCTGTCTCTGTTCGATGCTTTTGTTTGGATAAATCTTAACGCTCTTATCATTTCTGTGAACAGGGCCTACAATTTCAGCAATAACAGTCACTACGGTAATGTGCATCGCAGGCCGAGCAGTATTAGCGGTCAAGACTGCCGGGCAACGCCAAGATTATGTCAAATTCGCACAAAACACATGGGTTGTTGGTTGGGCACGAGCATGCGGCGGCACTACGCTACTTCTGCTAATCCTTCTGGTGCAACAGAGCAAAAATCGAGAAAAATGCTGATATATCTTACGGGTTTGGTTATCGCAATGGTCGGGAGCAGCTACGCCGCTGTTCCTCTTTACAGGAGGTTCTGCCAAGCTACTGGGTATGGGGGCACCGTTCAGCGTCGCGAGGTTTCATTTTTTAAACACACCCCTCCCCCCGGGCCCTTTTTTTTTTTTTTTTCTATATTTTGTTTTTTCTTTTTTTTAATTTCTCCTTGTATTTTCCCTTTTCTGTGAATACTACTGAGATTGCGTGGTGTATTTTTAGAGTGTTGAAGAGAAGATTGCTCGCCATGCTAAAGACAAAACGGTTACTACAAGGTATTTGTTCTGATTTTTTTTTCCTTATATGGATCTGTATTGTTTGTAACTCAATTTTCTTGGAAGACAGTTTTCCAACCTGTATATAGCTATAAATCTTTTAAACTTATAGGGAGATTGTGGTGCAATTCAATGCTGATGTAGCCGATGGAATGCCGTGGAAGTTCATTCCCACTCAAAGAGAGGTTTGTTTCTCTTCTGCAATGACACAGGCGAGAATTTGTATACTTGAGTTCCTAGACTTAGTCAAATGGTTTCTATGCAGTTTTGCTTCACCACTTTCATTTGTTTCTCCTCTTCTAGGTAAGAGTAAAGCCAGGGGAAAGTGCCCTTGCATTTTATACTGCTGAAAATCGAAGCTCAACCCCAATAATTGGTGTTTCCACATATAATGTTACCCCCATGAAGGTACTGACTTTTGACACACTTCCGACTAAGCAATATGAGATGCTGATTTAATTTCCTTGTCTCCTCGTTTAATAATGTCATTGTTGTTTTAAATTATGCATGACATTGTTTTGCAGTCACTCTTTTTTTCACTTTTTTCAAAAATTTTTAATTGCTGAGTATGAATAGAAAAAGGATTTTTCTCAACTTCTAGATGGCCTGATGACAGTAATGGTGTCCACATAATTCCTGCAAACACCAGAGAAGTGAAATTGGTGAAATGCAATATTCTTGTTGGGTTCAAAATTGTATGTTGTAATTCTCCAACACTTTTGGGTTCAAAATTGAATCTGGATTGGCTTATATCCAGCTAGTAAATTTGATATGGGTTATTGTTGGACTACGTTGGCAGTTAAACAAACGAGATCAATCTTTCTGCCAGTCACTCCTATCACGGTATTCTTGTATACTCCCATGAGGAGGCTAATGACATATATGATGTTTATTTGCCCATTGCAAAATTGTAATCAAAAGATGTTATGAAAGGATCTGTGGTGGACATTTTGATGTTTCCCATTTTTCACTCACATATTTACGTGCAGACATAGACCCACAACCCCACCAGCATCCGCCCTGCTACCTGCTTAGAAGCACAAAGCAGATGTCTGTTGATATATAGACTAAAGCATAAATTGCTGCATAAATGGTTTATCCAGATTGATCATTTATCAAGTTTCTATGTTGAAGCAGTACTATTTCGTGGAATTTGTTCAGTTCAGATGTTAGAATCATTGACCTGTAGAAATAAGGTGAACAATGAAAACTTCATGTATAGGGGTCTTTTTGGACTTGTATTCTGTTTGATTTTGTGGTTAGTTATAGGTACTTCGATTATGAGTCTGCTCAAGCTTTGGAGTGAGAACGAATGAGAATATACATTAGCTGTTAAGCATCCAATTGTTCGTGAAAATAGTGCTAGGAGCTACCATTTAACCCCATGGTAAAACCTTTCAGAGTAGTATATGAGACTTTTGTCATGTTGAGCATCAGGTTTATCAATGAATATGAGTGAGAAGATTAGCCCCCTATTGCATAGACCACATCAATTTCAGACCAGAGAAATATGGCGATGGCATCATAAATGCAGCTTACTAGAATTGTTTATCCCCCCCTTTTTTTTATTCCTCTTTAATGCTATTGCATCTGTTCTAGAGTATATCAACACTAGGCTGTAACTTTTTGCAGGCTGCAGTGTACTTCAATAAAATACAATGTTTTTGCTTTGAGGAACAGCGTCTTCTTCCTGGAGAGCAGATTGACATGCCTGTGAGTATTTTTTTATCTTCCCGTAGTCCCCACCCCACTGGCTGTCTACAACGAAGGCAGCTGTGGCGTTTTCCTTCGCCATTTGCAGGAAGTCAATTTCTTGTCAGCTCTCCTGAATTGCATATGATCATGTCTGTAGGTGTTCTTTTATATTGATCCTGAATTTGAAGCTGATCCGAGGATGGACGGGATTAACAACATAATTTTGTCCTATACATTTTTCAAGGTTTCAGATCAATAAGGGTGACAATGATCTCTGAGCACATAACTGAAATTTCTGTTAGCACTTGGAGGGCCTGGCCCTTCGATAATGCTCCTTCGTTTGGTAATAAATTATCGTTTGAAGGCAACGAAGGATCTGTTGTTGCATAAGTTGACAATGGCGATAGCCTGAATTTTGTCTCTCTCTCTCCCATGGTAAGACTCCTGTTGGTTGAACAAAGCCTGGTTTAATTCAAGTAAATAAAGGAAATATAGCGTTACATTTTCCCCAGTTAACAAAATTTGATATCCATGGATGTCACTTCATTGAAAATAACTACTTTGTTAACTGTCCCGCCGAAGCCTCTTGAGCAAGGAAGCAAACGCGGGGTGCTTCCGTCAAAGAAAACAACAAAAAATGGGACACATCAAGGACACATTGAAGACATCAAGGACCCATTGAAGATATGTCGAGGATATTTTTTTAATTTTAACAATAAAAATTAAAATTTAACTAAAATTTATATTTTACTTGTAAATGAAAATTCATATTTACACAATAATTTATTTGCTCAAATTTATATTAATAAGTTTTATTAAATTTAATACATAATAATAATATACAGAAATGAAATTATATATATATATATATATATATCATATAATAAATTTAAAAATTAAATAAGAAATACGAGTAAAAATAAGATTTATAATAATTTTTTTTTGTCAAATATATGAGCTTTAATATATATATATATATATATATATATATGTTTTTGTCATGTTGTTGCTCATATTTTTCTCAAAATTAGTATGTTGTGGTGTGCGTGTGTAGTGTAACATTTGTATCGCCGTGTTCGTGCTGAGAAGTTGGCATTCTAGACGAACGCTGGAAGTGGCCAACTAGGTAGCGGCATCAAATCTAGGCCGCTAGCTTCTAAATCAACGACGCTAATGAGCTATGTGATGATCCAGGTTCCATAAAAGCATTCATGCTATGTGAATGAGTACGTTAACAGTTCCTTGTATACCAATTTGTCTATATTGGTTTGAACAGGTGAACAAGACTGCTCGGTCAAAGTTTTCTTTGTTAATGGTCTCCAATTTGGGTTTAATTGATGAAGGGGATCGGGATAATTTTAGTACAATTATCAAAATTGGTTAGATTATTAACTCCATTAAAAGATTGAGTCCTTAAATTATTGATTAAATCAACGAGTAATTAAATTGAATTTAATATTTTATTATATAATATATTTATAATTAATAAATATATTATATACAAGTTATTATAGATATAAAAATAAATAAATGTAAAAAATATAATCTAATATAACTTAATTTAAACATAATACAATAATATTATATTTATATTTATTAGTATAATATTATTTTTTAAAAATATTATATATTTATAATTCAAATAATATTATGACTATGAAATGAATTTTTAATAAAAAAATATGATTTTTTTAATGATAAGATAATTTTAAATTTTAAATTTTAGAGTTAAATATCAATAATAATAATAATAATAATAATAATAATAATAATAATAATAATAATAAGTTTTAAATTTAAAATATTTGTAATAAATTGGTATAAAAATGTAATTATCATTTAATGCATCAAATTATATCTATTTTGTTATAATAATAAATAAATAAATAAAAATTTAAGTCATTTGCATTTTAAAAAAATGGCTTTAAAGTGTTTGATTTCCGATGAGATTAGCTTTTGCTTTGAATTTTTGTTTTAAATTTTTTTTTGAATTTGTTCATTATACGTGTGTGTGGATATGTTGGAAAAATTCAGGACTCAAACGGCACACGCAAAAAACCAAAAAAAAAAAAAGCAACCTAGAATTGAAACATTATCATACTTTGAGAATCTCGTTAGTATTCTAATGGCTTCAGTGCGAGGGAGTGAAAGCTTATCCTTGATTTTGGTTAAAGACTATTAAATTAGAAAAGATTTTACATTTATTAATAGTATATTGGAAAAGTTGAGAAAAAGCTTCTAAATAATTTTAGTTAAAAATTTATATCCATTAAAATTATTACTATAAATAAATTTTTTTCTCTAATATTGTAAACCAAAAAAATGGTAACATGCAAATATAAAAAATAGTGCACATCAGTTTTTGATCAAAAACGTCAACCTACTTATTGCCTATTAATTTCTCACCCAAAAAGGGTTTCGCCATTTATTAATAAATCATCTTTTCACCTTGTCTCTCGCCGAGTGCTCTAAACCTAGCCATTGCAAACATAACACTGGTTTCATTCTCCTAATGTACTCTTTTGTTCTAGATATTTAATTTCCTCTCCATTTTAAACTGTTATTGCCTAATTTTTTTTCGCTTTGTCTGGATCACAGAAGCACGAAGTCAAAGGCTAGATGGTCCTATTTTCAACTCCATAACGAGATCGGTGCTTTTTTTCTTTTTCTTTTCTTTTGCTTTTCACCAAATTTGCCATATTAATTCCAAATTCTTAATTTTACATTCATATATTTTGCATTTGATTTCTGGGGTTTTTTCTTTGAGGTTTTGGGATTTAAACAACGTATTTTCTTTTTTTACTTGGTTGAATTATTAATGACTCCCATTAGCGATTCTTGATTTTAGTTGTCTTAAACTGTAGATGATGGATGCTGGTGTGGAGCAAGCTTTTCTAGTACATCGGCTACTTTAGCCACAAAAAGTGATTTTACTAAATCTTACTCGACCTTGGCAATGGCAGTGACATGGCCCAAAAAAAAAAAAAAGGGGGGGCGGAATCCTAATTATCTCAAATTCTGGTGGTCAATTTCGAATTTTTTGTGGTGCAGACAATATGATAAACTGAGACACCCTTTTCTCTTAAATTAGGGGTCGTGCCCTTGTTACATGAAATAGGCCTCTCAATCTTAAGTGGTTGGGACTCATCAGGGGTGCACATTTTTTAACGTAAAGCCTCAAATTTTTCATTTGATAAGAACAATCGTGGATTCTGCCAAACTGTTTCCTTTTCTTTTCTTTTTTTTTTTAAAATTTTTGTGTAGTGTTATAATTGTATGCATTATGGGGGAGAAAACTTATAGTTTGAAAACAAAGGAAAATATGCGGGTTAGGTTACTTGTGTTCATTTTATATGTTAAGAATTGTTGATGATGTTACATAGATTGTCGGTTTCTTAGTTTTAATTGCTTACTGTTAGTCTCCATGTGACTGTTAGCAGAGCCACATGCTCAGCTAAGGCTAAAAGCATCAAATTATTTCTCATAATCCTAGCTAGCTAGGTAATTTCTAAGTATATATGATTGATCTATTATCATCATAGAGTTAATAAGTAATGAGAGAAATCATTTAATAGAAAAATCATTTAAATCTTTAAGCTACAAACATTAAAAAGTCATATATATATATATTTATTTATTTCCATCCAATGACAAATGACAAATAACACCTTTATATATTTGAAACCTAATCATTTTCTTTAAATTTTGTCAAAAAAAATATTTAAAATTTATGCCCTCCTTAATTCAAAAGGAGCAAGCTTTCCTTTTTTTTTTTTTTTTTTGAATTTATTTTTAACAAAAATTGCTACAACCACAATATTTTTAACAAAAGGTTTTTAATTAATTTTTCTTGCTTTTATTATTATTATTATTCTTATCGTGCGCTCTTCTCACGAAAGAATAACCACAATGGGAAGAAAACATTTAAAAAAGTTTAGGACTAAAAAGGTTCCTCATCTGTTGAATAAGATGGGAGGCTAATAACCCTGTGACAAAGCGCTTGCTCTTGGCAAATATAACATGCCTTTCAGTGATGGTGTGCATTGACGTTTAACACCTGATATTACTTGTTAGCAGTACTAAAAAAAAAAAAAAATTATTTCCATTACGCGACAGGACTAGCAGCCCTACTCCTTCTCTTTTCTTTTTGCCGTCACTGTTTTGATTAATCAAATCCATACTTGTTTATTCACTGTTATTATTATTATGTTCGGATTTGTCGGTGGCTTACCATTAACTTTTGAAATTTTTTATTAAGAAATTTAACAAATCAAATGTATTTTATTCTTATAAATTTTATATTATTCTCGTTTTTAGCGTTAAAATTTTAAATATAGAAATTCAAATGTTAAAACAATGGAATGTCCTCTAAAAAAAAAAAACTACAGGAACAGTCTTATGCCCATCTAACTTTTAAGAACTCGAGAAATTGGGACTAAAGATGCAGAAATTCGCCGGTTTATGAAGTTGCTCAATATTAATAGCCACTTAACACTTTCTTTCATTAAGTGTGCGTCTAATTAACGTCAGTTTTCTGAAGGCTATAGGATTTTTTTTTAGATGGAATTACCATTAATTTGAACCATATTACTTCCGCGCATGCTGATAAAAATGGGTCAGGCATGCACATCCAGTAGCTGAAATGATCAACATTGCTCGGCAAAGAAACGCATGGCCACTGGAAAAAAGTTGCATGCAATTTTCTGCTCCTTAATGCCCTCCTCCTTCCCCTACTCTGTGTCATTAATGAAAGTAAACACTCGTTAGGGACAACAGATATAGGTGCATCCACATTAAATTAATGTTACCCTATTAAAGAGGTGATCACTTGAACTTAGCTGAGCAGCTAAATTTTATGGGTGGTTATGGCTACAACCTTGTTCAATTGAACTGAAATTAAGCCAACAAAAAAGCTGCAATCAACTGAGCAAAACTCAAACCAACTAAAATGGTGTTGTCTATATATATGTACGTTGAGGAGATTGGAGATCACATCAATGACGAAGCCGTGCTTGGGGTGGTGGTGGTGGTGGTGGCGGCGGTGGGGTGAGAGGGAAGAGAGACATGGGAAGGATGTGAAAGATAATGGTGGGGTTGCTTGAAGGGTAAAACAATTTCCAAAACCGATGAGTTATCTCATTTCCATAAGAGGGAGGTTTCTTGAAGGAAGACAAAGTTTTCCAAATCTGATCACCACGCCTTTATCCCATTTTGGAAGTGAAAATTCGTAGGCAAGTGGGGATACTAGAAAGATAGATTGACAAAAGACAGTTTTCTATCCTTGTCAACTGTTACAGTCAATTATATACTCTGTTTTTCCTCTTTTCTTACATGAAACTTTACTTTTAAATATTTTTTATATATAAATTATAATGGTGTTATTCGAGCTGCATATATATATATATTTATGTTTATGTAACCCTCTTAGACTTCACAACAGGGAAGTCCCTCCACTAAAATGCCATTGTTTCATTTGAATAAAGTGATACTGAGAATGAGAACCAGAATTCTAATGACTAGGATACTTGCCGGTTCTTAACAAAACCGAGAATATTATTATTCAAAGAAAACAGAAAGCATAATTAATGTTTTTTTTTTTTTTTTTTTAAAAAAGACTACTGTATAATGTACCAGTTAGCAGTAGTTGAAGTGGTAGGACTCATAGCTAGAGCCTCTGGGGGGAAGGGGGGGCTCTGGCTCTCATCAGTTGAAGAGTACGTGGACCTTTGATCACCTCCCTGGTCCTGCACCATCATCATTTCAAAAGTTCATTTTGTAGTTCACGCCAAACTGTGAAAAAAGCCTTCATCTCTCTGATATGGGATTGGACCTATGAATCTGACACCACTGTTTTGTTTCAATACACATGCTCCACTTCACCTTCCCCCAAACCCCTCCCCCTCCTCCAAACCTGGCTTATTAGATACGATATTCTGTTTCAGCAGCACTGTGCAGTAAAATATTTTTTAAAAATAATAATATAAGGATAATGAAGAGTAATCTAATAAATTTTTTATATCTATAAAATTAAATTAAATATAATTAATTTATATTTATTATTATTATATTATTTTATAAATAATATTATTAATTTGTTTCATGGTGTCTCGAGTGTCCAGTCCAGTCTTCCACTTGGGTGTGACTCTTTTGAAAAACCACTTGGCTATCTACGTAAATAATATTGTACAATTGCTGGTCTTCGCAATGATTTATACATATGATATTCATATGAGCTTTATCGTAGTGAGACGAAAAATGAATAGAGTTCGGATACAATTGTTGCTCACCATATTCATCTCCTTAACCTGTATATTAATAAAAATATATTAATATTACTAAATTTTAGAGAAAGTGAATAAAATATTGATTTAATGATATTTTTAAAATTTTAAAAATATTTAAATACTTAAATAAAATTTTAATTTTTTAATAAAATTTTAAAATTTATAATATTTAATAATTAATTTATAAATTTTCTTAATATTTGAATAAAATTACAATTTCAAAATTTCTTTAATTTATTTTATTTACACAATTATAATCTAACAAGTATACAATTTATCAAATTAATGTAAACAAATTTTTATATATATCTGAAATTTATATAATATAAATATTTATAATTTTAAAAATAAAAAAATAATTTATAAAAAAATAATTTTAAATTTATCTTTCATTATTTTTTTAAAATAAAAAATAAAATATATATACGCTTAATAAATATAATAAATTTATATATTATATAAATTTAATACTTTTATATAATATATATTATTAAAATTTTTTAAAAAAATATATAATTGTTATTTTTATTACTTGGTTGTCAATTTTAATTATATAACAAAATTTACTTAAAATAAATTTTTTTTAATAAACTCTTACAATTTTTTTTAGTATGTAATTTTAATTTAAAATTTAATTTATAATATTTTTTAATAATTAAATTAAATTAAAATTTATATATATAATTATTTTAATTAAAATATAATATATATTATAATTTATTTAATTTATATTAATAATTTTTCATATATATTTAAAATTTATACGGTATAAATATTTATAATTAAAAAAAATATTTTTTTTTTGAAAAATAGTAATTTTTTACTTTTTTTTAACAAAAAATAATTTTAAAATTATTTTAAAAAATATTCATAATTTTAAAATATAAAAATATATTTATAAATAAATATAATAAATTTATACATATAAAATTTTAATTTTTTTTATATTTATTCTTATTAAAATTTTATTTTTGTGTCTACTCACATAAAAAATTAAATAAAAATAAATTTTTTCTTAATAATCTCAAAAAAATTTCATAAATTCTTTTTTATTTAATTTTAATTATCAATTTGCATACAATATTTGTGATAATATTATTTTTTTTTATTTATTTTATTCAAATTCTTCTTTATTTTTAATAAAATATTTTAAAATAAATATTTTACTTATAAAATTGAGTTTTTAATTTTTTTGGTGTAATTATAGAAATAATGATGATATTAATATATTTTTTTCTTAATTTATCTCTAAGATAAAAATATATAATCAAAATATTAAGTAAAATTTTATTAATTTTAAAATATAATCTCTGACTGGGGGTGGATGTAGGGCAATCGAACTATTATCATTCTTTTTATTCAAAAATAGTTATATATTTATTATATGTATAATATGAATATATATATATTTTTATCTTTTATAATATAATTTATCCGTACATTAACATTTTCTTTGTATAGTCACTTCTCTTTTAAAGGTAGATGTGTGGGCTCGTATTGCCCTCATTGACCAAATTTTTTGAATCCACCACCGAATCTAAGTAATGTTATGCTCATAATTCTGACTTCGAAACAAACAAGTTGGAAGTTCCTTTCATTGTAGTAACTTGGAATATCTCATAAATTCTAAGACACTTGAAATCCCACGAGCTCCATCTAATGATAACGAAAATGTTACAAGGAGCAGAAATTTTTTTAATGTACACATTTATAAATAATTTAATATATAATAAATACAACAATTTTAAATATATATAAAAAAATAATTATAACCGTACCATCTCACGCATAACAAAACCTTAATAACAATATTGTTACAAAACATAACCAAATTCATTGATTCAAAATTGTTCTATTTATTCTCGATTTTAAAGGTTAGAGGGTGCGTTTTCATAAATAAATAAATAAAAAGTCAGAAATGAATTGATATATAAGTTGCACATATTAAAAGTTTTCATCGGGTCAACCCAATTTGATTTGTTCCTTGACTCTTTTTTATGCTCACCAACTTTTTCCGGAAATTAAAAAGCCAAAGCTCCCATCTACTCAGACGTCACTTTTGGGGACACTAGGCGTCAGAATGCAGGTTTTAAGCCTGGGCGAGACGGCCCAGTAGTACTTAATTACTTCGATAATCGTAAATCCCGATCAAAACCATTTTTTATTTGTTGGGTTTTGACGAAACTGCCAACTCTCTTTTAAAAAAAAAAAAAAAAAAAGCTGGTGACCAACTGAGATGGCTGCGTCTACACCAGTGACTGTTCGATCAAAAACGCACGGATCTTTGCTGTCATCGTGATGGTGATGGGAAAATATTCAACTCAGATCAGTTCATCGTCCCCGAAGGAGATCGTATAGATTGTAGACATACATGACAAAGACAAAGTCTCTGCATTTTGTCTTTGGCACGTAAGTGAAGGAACCGTTTGATGTAATGACCATCTCGGGAGGCTTGCTCAACATTACGACTCCCACTCGGTATTTAGTTAAAGCGGAAAAGCACGTGTTGGCTCGAAAGACGCATGTATTCATATTGACTGTGATTGGCATGTTTCCACTCCTACTTGCGGTTCCTATGTGGACACTGTAGACGCCACTTTGTTGTAACAAGAGAGTAGTTTTGCCACTCGCATCATGCCGTTGACCTCCATCATGTACAGGTGGCAAACGGGGTTGAGTGAAATTTAAGTCGAGTCGTTGTATATTTCAAGTTTATTGGATTAAACTAGATTTAAGTTGAATTATTGTTTTTCTCAATTTTATTAAGTTTAGACGTATCTGTGAAAAAAATTTATTTTGACCTAATATTATCTTGAGTAAATCAAAATAAATAAATAAATAATAATAATAATCAATATCTTTTGTAATTAATTATTTTAATTCACTGAAAAAAAAAAACCCTATATAACAAGCCCTTGAGATGTACCAAGTTTTAAGTTTTTTGAAATTGAATTATGTGTGTTTCAAAATTTTTTGAATTTTTATTAATTAAATTTTTACTTTTTAGTCATAAAAATTCAAGATCATATTAAAAAATTATTCAATTCAAATAAAGAGTATTATGTGAGATTTAAAATATTAATTATAAATTAAATTCAAATTATGTTAATTGAATTTGAATGAATATTCAAATTGAATTAACTTCTATCCATTCTACTTATATGTAAGCAAAAGAATTGAGTTACAAATGGAAATTTGTCATTCTAATAAAAAGTTTGTAATTGCAATTAATGTCAAATTACTTATTAATGTAAGTTTATCGGATATGAAAAATATTTACGTTATTTGGTTGCAAAATTTAACTATTAATAAAAGTAAAATTACTTATTACATATTTATTTTTGACCTTTGATACTTGACTAATGATATAGAGGAATCCTATGTAAGCTAGCTTGTGGATTATGCAATATTGGAGCATCAATATTTTGGAGAATAATGGCTATATTTTATAAGAAAATGTAAATAATTATCTACTTATTTAATTATTTTGCAATCAAGTTTCAAATTGTTATTCAAAAATTAATGTTTTAAGTGGCAAATCATATTATTCGTAAAATGAAAGATAAATCCAAAACCATTTTACAAAACGACAATCATTTTGTGCGTCGTAGACCCTCATACAAGTAGACATACACATGCACCCATATACTAAGTCCCCTTAAATTTTTTGACTTGCAATTTTTTCAATTAAAAAAGAAAAAGGTGAAATATGTAAACATTTTGATTAGCGGGGGGGACAAAGATATTGATCATCCGTGCATAACAACAAAAGCAAACGAACAGTGGCTCTCCCACCGTATCCCTCAAGAACAGTCCGAAAATGATAAATACTGCTTGCTTGTCCTTCCTTCCTCGGCTTTGACAAGAAAACAATGAATTGATAGATAGAACCATGAGAATCACTGCTACTCCCTCCCTCGCGCTCTCTCTCTCTCTCTCTCTGTCTCTCTCTCTCTCACACACACACACACACACACACACACACACACACACTCACTCACACAAACCAAAAAGAAAGAAAAACGAAACCAAGGGGAGAAGTACAAAACAAAAGGGAGCTATCCTCTTCCTATATATACAAGCACTTGACTTGTGTTTCTCCCAGTTGAAAATAATCCATTCCAGAATCCCCAACCAATCAAGATTCACCAGGCGAGCAACCACAGCAGTATATGAGTTTCAGTAGCCTTATTCTTTGTCTTACTAGCTACGATCACGTCTTTTCTCTCCCAATTATTGTCTATTAGCACTTCCTCCATCTACCTCGTTTCTCTAAATCCACTGAAGAAGCTTGAGACGGACACCTACAGGGGCAATTACCCCTTTGTTCCCCAAATTGGATCGCCTCTGAAACCCACCAGAGGTTTCCATTTCAGTCTTCCATATCTTACACCAAAAATTTAACCACCCCCTTTTTTTCTTCAAACACCGGAACCTTTGCAGCTTCTGGGCTGTGACCAGCTTCTCTAACGAGACCCCATTTTGGTTTTAGGTAGATTGACCTGGGAAACGACCCAGTTTCTTTCTGCATGGAAGGTTTTAACACCTCTATCGACTTACCCTTTTCCTACACTTTCACTAGTAGTACTAGTAGCGCCCACGCAAATAATACCATGGCCAGTTCTCTGATGGACTGCAGAATATGGAGCAAACTACCCCAGCGGCTGCTTGATCGCGTGATTGCCTTTCTTCCACCTCCAGCGTTCTTCCGAGCTCGTTGTGTCTGCAAGAGGTGGTATGCTCTCTTATTCTCCAGCAGCTTTCTTGAACTCTATATCCAAATAGCACCACGCCGCCATTGGTTCCTGTTCTTCAAGCATAAAAGCCTAAAAAGCTACATTTACATAAACAACACCACCGCAAGCGGCAACAGCCAAGGCAGGTCCAATTGTGAAGGCTACCTTTTTGATCCTAGTGAGGTTGCGTGGTATAGAGTTGCCTTCGCTTTGATTCCCTCTGGATTCACTCCGTTTGCTTCTTCTGGTGGCCTAATCTGTTGGGTCTCAGACGAGGCCGGTGCAAAGAGTATCATTCTTTGCAACCCACTCGTTGGTTCCCTATCTCAGTTGCCACCAACTTTGAGGCCACGCCTTTTTCCTTCGATTGGCTTAACAGTTGGGCCATCTTCAATTGATGTGGCGGTTGCAGGAGATGACTTGATTTCTCCATATGCAGTCAAGAACTTGTCCGCTGAAAGCTTTCATATTGATGCTGGTGGGTTTTACTCGCTATGGGGAACCACTTCTTCCCTGCCAAGGCTTTGCAGCCTTGAATCAGGTCAAATGGTCCATGTTGGGGACAAGTTCTACTGCATGAATCACAGCCCATTCAGCGTTTTGGCTTATGAAATACCAGCAAACAATTGGTTCAAGATCCAGGCTCCCATGAGGAGGTTTCTACGTTCACCGAGCTTGGTGGAAAGTAGAGGAAGACTGATTCTTGTTGCCGCAGTTGAGAAGAGCAAGCTCAATGTGCCGAAAAGCCTGAGACTTTGGAGCCTGCAGGCTTGCGGGGCAACATGGGTGGAGATTGAAAGGATGCCACAGCAACTTTACGTACAATTTGCAGAACTGGAAGCGGGTCGTGGGTTCGACTGTGTGGGACACGGGGAGTTCATTGCAATCGTGATAAGGGGATCGGATAAGGCTATGCTCTTTGACATCTGCAGGAAGAGGTGGCAGTGGCTTCCTCCCTGCCCGTACATTCATGGAGGCCCCAGCAGTGGAAATGATGTTGAACTGCACGGTTTTGCTTACGAGCCTAGACTCGCTATCCCTATTACTGGCCTCCTTGATCAGTTGACAATTCCTTTTCACACTTTCAATGCCTAACTGCAGGGCTTAGTTTGGTGAATTTTTATGTTTCTCTTTTGTGGAAGAAGCAGGCAAGCAGCAGCCATCAAGATGTAGTAGTTAGTAACAATAATGATGAGATGCCATGTACTAAGGCGTTCCATAGCCAGCAGAGAGCATATGGAAAAGCTATCTACACCATATTTGGTTGTGTCTGGTTTATTGTTCCGAGCTAGTTTGCCTTTTGTATAATTAGCTTCTGTTCAATGCACATCTGTAATTTGATTATTGTTCATTCCCCAAACCCCGAGCCCCAATTTTCAGTTTCTACTGCGGATGCGGCTGTACATGGTCAGGTTGACAAGCCAACTCGAGCCCAGGCCGCTCATGAGCAAAAGCATTGTGTTCGCTTACTATTTTTGTTACAAAGCAAGGTTATTCCGGTTCTCTCCAAAGGGGTTAACATGGCCAGTCTGAAAATTTTATTTAAAAATTAATAGTGGAGATCCAATTGTGAAATAACACTTAGTTCGTTCTGATTTATTAAATTTTAGCCTTTATTTTCAACATTAATCATCTAGATGCCTCTAACGAGATACCGTAAAGATCGTGTAACCCCAACATGAGGAAAGCCTAATCTCCTCTTGGAAGCTTACAAATTGATAAGTTTTTTCATTTTTTTCTTTTTTCATGTCCTTTTTCTTTAAAATAATAATAATTATTATTATTATTGTCCCAAAAATATTTACTTCTTCGGCGGTAAGTCAGCTACCAAAAAGGGTAAAAATGGAGCCCGAAAAGTCCACTGTGGACACCCTTACCGGTTGAGTATTATCATCCCCAGGGGCCGTGGAAGTTGCGAAATGAGATTGGCTGGACTTTAAAGGTGGATCTTACTACAGAAGAGGTAAGTAGGGGGCAATTTTCTAAGAATATGTGTAAAAATATATCTGGAAAAAACCTTTGCTCACACGGTATGTGATGGGAGGAAAGGTTAGAAGAATAGAGTACAAGGGGCTTCAGGCTGTATGCTTTGACTTGGCAGATACGGGCATAAAATTGGTGAGTGCTTGGCTAAGAAACAGGGTCAGGAGGACAAATAGGGGCGTCGAAAGCTAGGAAGCCGAAGTGTAAATCAGCCTACGGCGCGTGGATGTTTGTGTTGTCCAAAAATAATAATATATATATATATATTTAATTTTAAATATAAATTAAATTAAATTAAAAATTATAATATATATATATATATTAAAATTTTTTATTTCATAAAATATAAAAAATATTATTTTATAAATAAATATAATAATTTTTTATATAAAATATAAATTTTTTAAAATATATTTATTTTTTAATATTTTTTCATATATTAAAAAGTTCAATTTTGTTAAATTAACAATAACTATATAAGATTATTTTAAAAATTTTTTAGGTTATCATAAGAGTAACTTTACTCTATTATTATATAATTAAATTTATTAGATATGTATTTTAGTGATATACCATCTATAATGACTATATAATTTATTAAAGTTATAATTTAATTTAAAATATTAAAATTATTGCACTATTCATATTATATGAAGAGATTTTGAAATTTTGATAATATATATAAGATTAATAAGTGACTTATTATTACTCATATAAATTTATCCCGAAAGATTTCTTATTACATATATTAGATTTCCATCACTCGTAACCATACTCTATAAACATTAGTTTCATTTTCCTTAATATATTTTATACTAGCTTTCTACATAGTGACTTAGTAAGAGGATTAGTCAAATTTATCTCTGATTTTATGAAATTAAATAATATTACCTTATTAGTTTGTCTTAAATGAATATGTTTGTTTTTCCTATTATATGATTTTTTTTTTTTTTTTTTTTGCATAAGCAATAATAGTTAGGTTATCACAATTTTGCCTCTATATTAACTATCTTCAATGTTATAAACTTAGATTTTATAGTAGACTAAATAATAATTGTTTGTTTGGAAGACTTCTAAATCATTGTTCCATCTTTAAGGGTCAAAATATAACTATTTTTGGATTTTATCTCATCTGAATTAAAAATTAAGTTAACATTGTTATATCCTTATAATACAACAAGAAATTTACTATAAAATATATTATAATTTATAATACCTCTTAAATATTTCAAAATTTTTGTTAAAAAATTTAAATGATCATAGTTTGAATTATGTGTATATATATTTAATCTACATACAACATTTGTAATATTGAGACATATAAAATTCATTAAATGCATCAAGTTATTATTGATTTAAGCATACTTAAATTAAAATATATAATTATTATTATATTTTAGTAAATATACATTTACATTAAAAGGAGTAAAAATTAGTTTCATATCAAAATATTCATATTTCTTGATAATTTTTTTTTTTTTTTACATAATGCATTTATGATAAAAAAAAAAAACACCATTAAAAATTTTAGAAATCTTTACTCCTAAAAGAACAATTTCTTCTTCTAAATCTTTCATATCAAAATATGATACAAATAGTGATTTTATATTAACTATTAATTCTATATTCAAACTAAGCATAAACATGTTATAAACATACAAACATATAATAATACAAGTATCATTCTTAATTTTAATGTAAACACATTTATTAATACCAACAATCAAAAAATCATTAGAGATCAAAATATTATTAAACTTCTCATATTATTGTTTAAGTATCTGTTTCAACTTATATAGAGACTTAATAAGCCTACAAACCTTTTGCTCTTGGCCAAGAACTACACAACCTTTAAGTTACAACATATAAATTTCTTAATCTTGATCACTACATAGAACACCAACAATCAAATAACCATTATAGATCAAAACTTTATCAAATTTCTCATGGTATTATTTAGATACTTGTTTTAACTTATATAAAGATTTAATAAACTTACAAACCTTTTTCTTTTGACCAAAAACTACACAACCTTTAGGTAATAACATATATATTTCTTCATCTTGATCACTATATAAAAATGTAGTTTTAATATTTATTTAATGAACCAAGAGATTATAAATAAATGTTAATATAATCAATACTCTAATAGATGTAATTCTAGCAACAAGCATTAAAATAATAATATTATTCTTTTAAACATATCCTTTCATTACAATTTTAGCTTACACTTATTAATAGATCCATTTATATATATATTAAAAATTCACTTATAGCCTAT
The DNA here is from genome assembly GCA_037832385.1 of Rhizophora apiculata. Lineage (NCBI taxonomy): Eukaryota > Viridiplantae > Streptophyta > Magnoliopsida > Malpighiales > Rhizophoraceae > Rhizophora > Rhizophora apiculata. Next base: position 1,894,262 of record CM075426.1, on the reverse strand, counting down.
TGGTTTAACTCTTATAAGTAAATTTATTAGTTTTTATATACGATTATGATTCAAAGAATTGATCACATTTTGTATGGGTTTTACTCATATACTAGAACAAATTAAAGATTCATTGTTCACTACTAAAATATAAATATCATCATTAAAGGTTTTTTTTACTTTTTGTCTTTTACTTCTCCTTAATTCTAGTTTGAAATATATGATGAAAAGCTCTAGCTCTCCTTCTCTCTCTAACTTAACTATAAAGGTAAGTATCTTTGCTAACTATTTTTTTATAAGAAATATATGCTCTAATAACTCTGTTTTCTTTATTTCAATAATAATATTATAATAAAAAAATAACATTTTAAATAATAGTAAAAAAATGATATGTATTTCTTTGATTTACATAACCTTTAAACATACAATATGAGTTCTTAGAACTTATTTTCCCCTTTTTTCATTCTAACAAAAATGCTTGAATTAGAAACCCCCACATTTTCAAATAATTCAGATTAAAACAGTACTTTACCTTACAGTTTAGATGAAGTTTTACTTATTTTCTTATATAAAATCCTATTCTACAAGTAATATTCATAAAGTATTGTTTTTTTCCATAAGTTATTAGGAGCTTTAAAACTAATTAGTATAGTATTCATCATTTCTTCCAAAGTCTCTTTTTTTTTTTTTTTCCTTTTATTATCCCATTTGACTTGGGTGAACAAGGAGTTGTTATCTCATGAATAAAGCCTTTTTCTTTTTCACAAAAATTTGACAATAGTTGAAAAATATTATCTTCTCCCCTATTCGATCTAGATATCATAATCTTTTTACTTAACTGGTTTTTTACTTTTCTCTTATATTTGATAAACGCATCACACACTTTATATTTTGTCTCTCAGTAAGAAAACTTTAATGTATCTAAAATAGTTACCTATAAAAGTCATATAAAATTGTTTATCACCTTTAGTCATAGTGTTCTTCAAATCTCACAAATCATAATAAACTAAGTTAAGTAATTTTAATTTTCATTGCATTAATTTGCAATTTTTCTTGTCACCTCATGAATAAAGCTTTTTTTTTTTTTTTTTCACAAAAATCTAATAACAACTAAAAAATATACTCTTCTCCTCTATCTAATCTAAATCTCTTAGTCTTCTTACCTAACCAATTTTCTACTTTCCTTTTATATTTGATAAACACATCACACACTTTTTTTTTTTTTTTATCTTTTAGTAAAAAAACTCTGATGTATCTAAAATAATCATTTATAAAATTCAAATAAAATTATTTGTCACCTTTAGTCTTAGTGTTATTGAAATCTCCTAAATCATAATGAATTAAGTTAAGTAATTTAGTTTTTCATTGCATTAATTTGTAATTTTTCTTAACTAATTTAGCCTTTATAAACCTCACACTTAACTATGTCACCATTAAAAATTTTCAATCAAACTAAATTATTTTAATTTCTAAATATAAGGATTACTTATATGTCTTAATTTATCATGTCATAAATCATAAGAGTTAATAATATAAGTACAAAAAGTAAATGCATTATTATTAAGAACTTTAAGTACATTCAAAATGTAAAATCAATGGTTACAATAACCTTTTCCCACAAATACATTATTTTTGATTTTGTTAACTTTGTTAAACTAAAAAAAAATAAAAACCTTTACTTTAACATTCCTTAATAGGAAAAAGAAACCAAATTGATGCAAATCTCTAATACATAAAGAACATCGTTCAATGATAACACATTTTTTAAAGTAAGGTTGATAAGGACTTTGCCTTTACTCATAATTGGTATCATTCTTAAATCTCCCTGGAAGACAATTTTTTTCTCCATCTCTTATTGGTTTGTAAGTGGTAAGTGTACTTTTATCCTTACAAATGTGTCTCGTAACACTAGAATTTATTACCTACTCATTTGCATTAGTACTAACACTGACTTGGAAAATGACAAGAACAATAACATCTGTTTCCACCAAATTAGTATTTGGTTTGGCAAGTATGTTACTCCTTCTCTTATACATGCATTGAGGGGCATGCTGCCTTGATTTCTTACACCTATAACAAGCACCTTTTTTTTTCTAGTTTACCAGTCTTGAGCTTATTAGACCATTGAGGCTTATCATCATACTTTGTTTTGTTATGATGGTGATAATGACTATGGTGGTTTTTATCTCTTTTCTTTTGTTCCACCATATTTGCCTCTGATACTATCTCTTTTACCTTTACTTGCCTTGTTTGGATTTTATTCTTATTCTCAATCAAGATATACACAATGACATCCTTCAGTGATGCATGATTTTTTTTGTATTTGAGTTTTTACTTATAATCATTGTAGGATTTTAGAAATTTTTTGATAAGACAACTTGTTACATAATCTTCTAGAACTTAAAGTTCTTATTCTTTAAATCATTCAATAATTTATGATATTCATTAATATGATTTTGGTCAATCTTTCCATCATACATTTGAAAATGTAGATGAATAGCAATAGTAAACTTTTATTTACTTGTATCTTACACATATATTTTTTTATTCATTTTCTCTTTTATTTCCTTGATTTTTTTTTTTTAAAGAACAATATATATCAAAGATATCATTAGATAATATACTTAAAATAACATGATGACAACATTTATTAATTTGTTCCCAAATAGGAAATATTTTATCATAATTTTCAAACTTTGATTTGAGTTCAAAAAGAGTACAAACAAATTCTAGTACATCAAAAATTAAAAAAGCATGTTCTTACTAACGTTTAAAGTGAGAATTAGTAAAAATTTTAATCTTGGAGATGTTGGCAAGAACTTGGAGGCAAGCAAAATTGATTGAGTCTAAAAAGGAATAAAAACAAAATGATCAATAATAGAAGTAGATTGACTAATATTTGCATCTATGATAATAAAAGTAAATATTATTCTTAAGTTTGTTATTAAAAATAAATAAAATATACAAAATATAAATAAAAATTAAATTAAACTAAATACAATGTATATAATGTTTGATACATGCTTGGTAGATAATAAAAACAACCCCTAATAACTTTTAGTAAGAAAAAGGTGGAGAGTAAAATAGAATGTTAAGTTTTGGTCTAAAGTGTACCAAACAAAGCTGGGTCATTCACTTATGTATAATATTTTTCTTAGTTATAAAACTTTTAAAACAAATATTATCTTATAAACAAATATAACAAGACAACTTATTTTTTATGTAGGATATGAGATTTTTAAAATATACTTATTTTTTTGTGCATTGAATAGGAAGAGAGGGTCAATAAGGGATAGATAGTCTATTAGGATTAATTAGTAAATATGTTACAAGGGCTAGGGTGGAATAAGGATCTCATTTTATAATATTAGCTAAAGTTTTTAATCCAATGGTTGGTGGGGATAGAAGGTTGACATATGGCATTAAGGTGCATAAGATACTTGGGATCCATGTTGGGAAAGTTAGAACAAATAAGACATATGAAGAGGCATCACAAGTGCATGGAAAGAGACCAATGGACTACCAAGGGTAAGGAATGAAGCAGTGGAGGGAAGTAGTTTGCTAGGTTATTAATAGATCACTTATATCCAAGTAGCATTTTTTTGATGAGGTAAGAATGGATCACCATCTGATGAAGGATGCAAACAAAGAATAATCTATTACTATAGGTCCTAGTTATGAAAGTTCCTTTCCTCGCTGTAGTGGCTTGGGCCATTTTGTTAGAACCCATTAGTTGAAGGATGTTGAGCATGATGTAGTTCAAAAAGATAAGCATCTAGAAGATTATTTTGGGTTAGATTAGAGTGGGTTAAGGCCCTTAATAGTCTTGCACAATGATGGAGAGCATCAGCCCAAGTCCTCCCTAACATAACATTAAATATGGATTATGCATGTGTTAGAGATCTAGGAAGGGGCCTAGACTTATAAATTCTTAAGACTCCAACACTAATTGATAACTCTTTAGCAAACAACCCATTAAGTAATGGTAACTCAAATGTAAAGGGTTATTTCCTTTGTCTTTTTCTCTTATTAGCTATTTATGATGAATTTTAACTTTTTTATTTAGAAATTTTATAACGTAGTGAGCTCATGGTTCATAAGAATTTTTAAGCTACATATTCATTATCACAAACCAACTATTATAATTCTTGTATAACCTTATTTGAGTGATGTTAAAATGGATTGGGTTTAAAGGAAAATTAAGTTCTCTAATTTTTTTAGGAAAGAGGCAAATGGCTTTCAGGGAGGCATATGGGTTTTTCGGAACTTAGAGGATGTGTAGTGAGCAATTTTGGCAAAAAGCAATCAATTTGTTCACTTATATGTCCAAGAAAGCAACCAACCACTATAATGCCTAATGATAGTTTATGCATAGCCATATAATGACAAGAAAAAGTACTTGTGGTAAGAATTAAAGGTCTTATGTGATACCATGGACTTGCCTTAGCTTATTATAAGGGATTTCAATTTAATTAAAAAGGGACCTTTGTACATATAGATGGACACCTTTTGCTTAATAGATAATTAATCTTGCCTTAATTGATTTGGGTTTTGTGGGTCCTAGATTTATCTAGGCATAAGGCCTTACTTGGTGAGTGAGATTTTATTGTTGCATTAATCATGCTTTATGTAATACTTAATGGAGAATGAATGGGTAAAAGTTGTTTATCACCAATTACGAGTGAAATTTCATTACTGTCCTATATAAAGTTGAACAAGATGCAACCCAATAGTAAGCCATCATGAACCTTTTTAGTTCTAAGGAGCATGGTTGCTCCATAATAACTTTGCTAAACTTGTTAGTGAGAACTGGAACAAGCAAGTCACCACTTTTGAGGCTTTGCTTGAGTTTACCCTAACATTAGCATAATAGAATAAAAGGGTCTTTAGCAGCATCTTTTTTGGAATTAAACATCTGTTAACAGGAATAAAGGGTTGTTAGGAAGCATTAGAGTAGTGGTACTTAAGAGGACTTAAGGTATTAAAATGCTAATTACAAGTATAATTGACTAGAGTCTGAGAACATAAGAAGATTTTATAGTATGAAAAATCTAAAGCTAGGTGTATTATTGATGGGGATCAGAATACATGTTTCTTTCACTTTACTACTACAATTTGGAGAACATAGAACAAAATTGAAGTTATATGAGAAATGGCAAGTGGATATGAAATGATGACAAATTACATCTATGGCAAGTCAATACTTCTAAGATTTGTATTTTAAGGAGGGGCAGCCACTAAGGGTCTTCCCAACCACAAGTTGTTTTGAAAGATTGTCACTGCAAGATATGAACTTATTAATTGGGTCATTTAATGAAAAGATTTAGAAAGTATTGTTTAATATTAACCCCTTTAAAACCTCTAAGGTGGATGCTTTTTAGGCGTTTTTACCAAAAAATATGGTGTATTGTGTAGCATTTTGTCATTTAGTTTAGTATAGATATCCTACGCAGCAAATCACTCCTAAAAAAGCTAAACGAGATGTTGTTTGTATTGGTTCTGAAATGAAAGCAGGCAGAGAGGATTGTTGATTTCTGCCCAATAAGCCTTTACAATGTTACATATAAGATTGTCTTAAAGCAATTGTTAACCAATTAAAGAGATTTTTGCCAAAATGGATCTCTCCAACGTAATCTATTTTTGTATTGGGCTAATACTTATAACATAGTTATGTTGTAAAAGGTGCTCCACACTATGCAGGGTATGAAAGGGAAAATAACCTATATCATATTTTAATTTAAACTTGAGAAAGTGTTGCTAAAACTATCTTTGCCAAGTCACTGATTAATCCAATTATGAATTATTTGTTTACAGTTAATTTGTAAGTGCTCTAGAATGGTGGAGTTTTAGATAACTTTTTGGTTTCAAGTAGACTATGATAAAGGGACTCAGTTATCCCCATTTGTTTATGTTATGTATAAAATGGTTAGGGCACTTAATAGAGGTAGAGGTGACCAAAGAACATTTAAAACTTATAAAGCTTTCTAAACATGGTCCAAGCTTGTCTTACCTATTTTTTTGTTGATGATGTATTGTTGTTTAATAAAGCTTCCTTGGATCAGGTTAGGGAAATCAAGAATGCTTAAACACCTTCTATTTGTATGTAGGACAATGCCTCAGTTATTAGAACTCAAAGATGCTAGTTTCTCAAAACATTGATAAGAGAAAGGCATGTTGGTTAAGCCAAAAGGCTAGAATTCCACCAACAATAAATCTTATAGAATAATTTAGCCTTATCTACAATTAATGGTCAGATCCCTTTTTCTTTATATCAAGAAATTCTTGCCAAAGTTCATAAGTGGTTTGCAATCTAAAAGGTGAAGATATTCTCCTTTGTGAGTTGGTTGACCTTTGTTAAAGTGGTAAACTCAGTGATACCTATCTATGTAATGTAGACTGTTCCATTTCTAGCCTTTATTTGCAAAAAAAAGTGAACAATTTAAATTGCAACTTCTTGTGGGATGATATAGACAACAATAAGAAAGTTCATCTTCTTAATTAGGGGATTGTTTGTCAATTAAAGAAGGATAGGGGACTAAGAGTTTGTAGTGCATAATATGCTAATCAAGTGCTCATGATGAAGCTTAATTAACATTTTTATACTAAATTGCAATGCCTATGGGTAAGGTTGCTACAAGGGAAATATTATGAAATAACTTTAGCATAAATAAAGTATTTGAAGAAGATTGGAATTAAACATTGCAATTTTGGGAGTCAAGGATGTTGTTCAAAAATTAGTTATGACAATTATAAAGAAAAGTTCCAACAACTTAATGTTCATCAGCAATCTTCCAACTTCCTCTTTCTTGTTGGCCAAGTTATTTAGTTAAGTTAGCCCATATCTAATTATGGAACACCATTGTTAAAGTATCTCTCACATTAACCAAACTTATCAAGTATGGTGTTAACTTGTTGATTTGGTTTTATCATTATTGATCACTATTTAAATACAAATCAAAACCTAATAGGCATGGCGACCATGTCTTTGTGTATTTGACTTTGTAATCTTATATATATATGTGAGGAAATTATCAAGATTTTGTGCTAGAGAGCAAAAAATTATTATATTATTTTCCTCAATTGTTCTTTCACGAGTTTATCCTTTCTTTCTTGCTATAAAAAGTAAGGATCTTAATTCTTAAGTTTCCTCTTTATATTTGCTTGTTCATAATCAAATAAGAGTGGTATTAAAACAATTAAGAATCTTAAAGGAACTTATAAGTGAGAAAAAGTAGAAGGAAGCTATAGAGTTTTAAGTCTACTTAGTAGAAAGAAGCGACAGAGTTTTCGTCCACCAAAAATTTTTGGAGAAAATTATATGCAAGAGTCTATCATAATGAAGACCTATTTAAAGACCATATGATCTCTATGAAGTTACTGAGCACAGATGAGACCCTTTTGTCTTGCCTATAAATCTAATAGTGGCCTAACTAAAGAACCGTAGGGAGTACATAGTCAAGTATTTCAAAGCCCTAACCTGTTTTCACTCACTAGTTATTGAGGTGATCATTAATAAGATCATGGTTTGCAAATCTCCTAAAGAGGCCAGGAAAAAGCTTAGAGATGAATTTGTGGATTTGTTAAAGCCAAAAATATGCAAGTTTTGAACCTAAGGAGAGAATTTGAATTGTGAAGGATGAGAGATATTAAAATTATTAAAGAGTAAAATGACAAGCTCATGAGGGTTGTGAACCAGATCAAGCTTCTTAGAGATAATTTATCTAACTAAAGAATTGTGGAGAAGGTGTTGACAAGTGTTTCTAAGTGATTTGAGTCTAAAATCTCATCATTAGAAGACTTTAAAGATCTCTTCCAAATCACTATGTTAGAATTAATTAACACTCTTTAAGCTTAAGAGAAAAGGAGGTTTTTTGGATAAGGAGTTGTAGAATCCTCCAAGTCTAAAACCTCTTTAGAAAATGCCCTACTTGTAGGTATGAAAGGTAAAAGGGCCTACAAAAGAGGGCAACCTTATAAGCTAGGAAGGAAAGATGCTAATAGCAGCAAGTTTGTAACCAGAAAAGTTTGTAACCCCTATGAATTTTGTAGTAGAACAACTCACCTTGTAAAGGATTGTTAGAGAAGACTAGTTGCTATTTGTTTTTTTTTTTGCAATAAGAAAAGACATGTTGACAAAATTTGTAAGACCAATAGGAAGCATAGTGATATCAAGTTATCTCCTACATGAAAAAAAATTCTATCAAAAGAGCTATTGGTTGAGGCTGTGAATACTTTAGTCTATCTGTTAAATAAAACTTTCTGCTAGAGTAGCTCAAAATATGACACCTTATGAAGCTTGGGTTAGGATTAAACCCTCAGTCAAGCACTTAATGGTCTTTGGATGCTTATGTTATGTTCTAGTGCTTGTGCAGAAAAGACAAAAACTAGATCAAATGGCCAAAGCTATTACATTTGTTGGTTACAATAATACTTCTAAGGCCTGCAGGGTATATGATGTTCAACTCAAAAAGGTCCTTGTTAGCAGAGATGTTAAATTTAATGAGTTTGCAGGATAGAAGTGGAAAGAGTCTAATGCTCAAGACTCTAAAATTGATCATCTTCAAGGATTTAATCCTAATGCAGCAAAAATTAGCAGTTCAGATGATGAGAACTATGATGATAAACTTGTTAGAGTGATTGGGCCTCTCATTGATACTTATAAGAGAAGCCATATTGCTGTTCATGTTATAAAATCTGTTGATTAGAGATAAGCTGCAAAGTCAATTGAATGGAAGTAAGTAATTCAAGAGGAACTCTCTGCTATTGAAAGGAATCAAACATAGTTTTTGGTTGATGGGCCTAAAGACAAAAATGTGGTCGGTGTCAAGTAGATTTTCAAGAAAAAAGTTAAATGTAAATGGGACCCTTAACAAACTAAAGGCTAGATCAGTAGCCAAAGGCTGCTCACAGAAGTGTGGAGTTGATTTCTTTAATACTATTGCTCCTGTAATCAGGCTAGACACTATCAAGTTGCTTCTAGTAATGGCTGCACATAAAACTGGGAAGTATTCCACCTTGATGTCAAGTTTGCTTTTCTTAATGGTGTCTTGCTGGAAGACATATATGATGGGCAACTTGAAGGCGATGTGGTCAAAGGTGAAGAAAACAAAGTTTACAAACTAAAGAAAGCCCTATATGGACTTAAACAAACCTTAAGAGCCTGGTTCAGCAGGATCAATGACCATCTATCGCAACTTGGGCTTGCCAAAAGCAAAAATGAAGCTACCTTATATGTTAAGGCAATCAAAGGTCAAATCCTTATTGCATCCCTTTATGTAGATGATCTTTTGGTCATCTACAACAATCCTATGTCAATTGCGCAGTTTAAACAAGAAATGTGGAAGGCATTTGAAATGTTAGATATGAGAAAATTGACATTTTTTCTTGGACTTCAGGTTCATCAATTTGATTTTGGCATATTTGTTAGTTAAACAAGGTATGCAAAAGAAGTGCTCAAAAAATTTTTTATGGATGGATGTAACCTTATGTCTACTCCACCAGCTGTAAATGTTAAATTGATCAAAGATGATAGAGCTGACAAAGTGAATAAAGGCTTTTACAGGAGTATAATTGGATGCTTGTTGTATCTAATAGCTTCCAAACCTGACATTGTGCAGGCAATTAATCTGCTTTCCATATTTATGCATTCACCTAGTGAGACGCACTTCATAACAGCGAAGAGGGTTCTAAGGTACATCAAAGGTACACTTGATTTGGGAATCATGTTTGAGAGGCCTACAGAATTTGAACTATCAGGTTTCACTGATGGTGATTAGGCTAGTTCTAAAAAAGATATGAGAACATCAAGGTTTTGCTTTACACTTGGTGCTAGTTTTTTTTTGTTAGATTTCCAAGACGCAACATGCATTGGCACAATCAACAGTTGAGGTTGAATGTGCAATTGCTACAGCTACTGTAAATCAAGTCATTTGGCTCAGGAAAACACTTATAGATCTTTTGTAGACTCCAACTAGACCAACTCCAATCCTTTGTTATAATCAAGCAACTATTTCAATTTTCAGAAATCTTGTGCATCATGGTAGAACCAAACATTTTAAAGTTAAACATCACTTTCTTAGGGAAGCCCAAGAAGGTGGTGAACTCTAACTAGTTTTTTTGTCAATTTGAGAACTAGATTGTTGACATTTTTACTAAATCTTTGCCAAGAGCAAAATTTGAATTTCCGAGGAAGAAACTAGGCATTCAATGTTGCAACTCCAAGGAATAGTGACAAAGATTTGAATTGAACATTGTAATTTTAAGAGTTAAGGATGTTATTGAAATATCAATTATGACAATTACAAAGAAAAGAAAAGCTCTAACAGCTATGTTCATTGGTAATCTTCTAGCTTGCTCTTTCTTATTGTCCCAATTGTTTAGTCAAGTTAGCCTAGATCTAAGAATGGAGCACCATACTTACATCAATCAAACCCGTCAAGTATGGTGCTAACTTGTTGATTTGGTTGTCATTGTTGGTCACTGTTTAAGTACAAATCAGAACCTAACAGCTCTGGTTACCATGTCTTCGTGTATTCGACTTTGTAATATCTAATATGTACGAAAAAAAATTACAAGAATTTGGGCCAGCGAGCATAGATTCTTGTATTATTTTCCTCTATTCTTCTTCTGCAAGTTTATCCTTCCTTTCTTGCAGTAAAAAGTCAGGATCTTGATTCTTAAGTTTCCTCTTTTTGCTTGCTTGTTCATAAACAAACCAGAATATTGAAGGGTAGCTCCTTCAACTTGGAGGGGCAATGTTTGTGCTTAGGATTTGGTAGAGCAGAACGGTAAATGACATGTGGGGAGCAGAAAGAACAATAAATTTTGGGAAAGATACGTGGCTCTTCGACGAGGCTTTACAAAGACAACAAGCCTTCAGAAACTGACGAATTGTCTAGAGAAGTAGCCTGGTTCTGGGTTCCTGGTGCGGGGTAGGACTGGCGTAAGCTGCAAGGTATGCTTTTGCAAGAAATATTGAACAAACAGACTGCTTGTGTGATCAAGCCAAGTGACGGCAATGTGGATAAATTACTATGGGGTCCTTCCTTCTGCAGATGGAAGTTTCTCAGTTAAAGCGTTGCCCAAAGGAACAAATTGGGGGGGGGGGGACTCTGGCTAAAAATTTTTGACCCATATATGTAATGTTAAAGCAAACTCAAATCTAGACCATGCCAGGCTCTTTTTTTTTTTTTTTTTCGTTTGTTTTTTTGTCAGAAAAAGGGAAAAAAAAAAAAAAAAAGAAAGGATGGATCCAGAAGGAGTACATGAAATAGAGATGTGCAGCATCTCCAGAGGCCTCAATTTCATGCGAAAGAATGGTTCCCTTTGAACACCCTTCTCTTATAAGAAATACAACAAATACTTGATGATTTCCCCTTGCAATATATAATTCTGCAAAATTCAAAGGACTCTGCATCCACAAAAATAGATTACGATGACAAGTTGATGGCCTCCTGTTGACTTTCAAATGCCATTTGACCAGCATGCCGGTTTTCTGATATCTGTTTGTCAATAGCTGCATCAATTGAGCTCATCTGAAACATGCAACAAAAAGATAGAAACAATTAACCAACAAACAATTAATACATCAAACAAAGATACTTGAAAGCTTTGGTGCTTTATGAAAAACTTTGCCAAAGGAGCTGACCAGGCCAATCCTGAATTCACTGTTTGACCGTAAAATTAAATTGTAATGATGCTACGAATGAGCAAATATCTGTTGGGCGTCATCTTAGTCCACCCAAAACCTGACATCGTAGTCCAGCATAGGGAGAGTAAATATAAATGAAATAAATATGCTCTTTCTTGACCAAGTGATCCTATAAGATGGAGAATCTTCAACTTGATTCAGCAAGATTGTCAATAGAGTAATTTCTAACCATCAACATATTAAAAACACATACACCTACTTGGATCTTGCAAAAGCCACGGACTAGGTGGCACTGGCATTCAAAAGCAAAGAGTTGTAATGACACAATACAGCTTTCCCTGAGCCAACGGGATTTAGTGTGTAAAAGGCACACAATTCTTTTCCCGACTGCAAGTTTCTTAACAAGGAGCAAGACGAGAAATTGGATATTCATACAGAAAATACCTCTCTAAAACAGGTATCAATACGTAAAAAACTGTATTTGAAACACAAATCATAAAGCCTACCCATCTGGTCAGATTGGTAAACCAAGTCCAGATGTTAAAGAGGTAGTCATGACTTACCTGGCTATTTTCATCATGCACCTGATATTTTGCCAAGGTCAATCTTCTTTCCTCCTGCAAAAGATTTTAAAAGTATTAATAGGTGTATAATCTAAGGAATCTTCAACAACAAGAGGACAGAGCATATTAACAGCAGAACTACTTACCATAGACATTGTGTCATCATTTGAAACTAAATACACCTCATTAACAGCTGGCTGAGTGGTAGGAGCCTTGTTTGCAGGGGGTGGCCCAATAGAAGGACCACCAATATTTGGACTAGAGGCAAAAGAATGAGGATTGGCTAAAGCCCCACCTACATCAAACAGAAATGATGGCAAACTGATGCATCAGTATCCAGCCTAAAAGCTGAGCTGAATGTCACGGTCGATCCAAATAAGATCAAAAAAGACGGCAAAGAAGTGCTACTGTGCTACTCATGTATAAGCAATGGAAAATTTGAAATCTCATTTCCTAAGTGAACCACAATGATAATTCTAGCAAATCCATACTAGAAAAGGTGAATACAACCCAAACAAGGGAACATCAATCAAACCTCGAATATTTGGAATGTACAAGCTAGTTGTCACAGATGCATTAGGCACAGTATTTGCTTTCACCAAAACTTTAGCTTCTGCAGACATACTTGTTGAGAGTAAAAGAGCAGAAAATGATGAACTTTGAGGAAGATTGTTGCTGACTACTGGGAACAGAGGCTGTGGTACAGGAGCGGGTAGTGTGGGTGTGGGCAACCCAGTTGGAGCCATTTGTGAAGTTTGGAACATGGGAGTCATAGTTGATGGCAAAGTAGGTCTCACATTCTGTGCAGGAAACAGTGGCAGCTGTGCATGCCCAAGTGGGGAAAGGGTAAATATTGAAACAGCGGGTTGGTAGGTTGTGGACAAGGAAGAACTGGCCAAAGGAACAGCGACAGCAGGATTGTAGCTGTAGCCAATAGACCAACACAATTTGAAATTATTAGTTTACAGTTTCCCTTAGCATGTAAAATGATTATGTGAAATTGATGATAATAGTGTCATGAAAACTTCATCAAAACATAAGAGCTTAGCGAGCTGATCTGATAAAAACACATCATTATAGCCTAAAGTTAGTCCATGTGAGACCAAAACTCTTTTAATCTCAGGTCAAAAGTCAGAATTCCAATCAGACTATTATAAGCGTGAAGTCCACATATTAAAAGACCTTGATTAAAGTAACTTTTGAGTATTTAACGCATATGTGCCAAATTTGATTTAGTATCTTTCTTCTTCCCTCTTTCTTGCCTGGCTCCTCTATGCATTATTCCTACTTGGTTCACAGTACTTCAATGTTTAACTCACCTCTTTCAACATTTCAGATCAATAAATTGAACTCCACCAGCCCATATTACTGGTATCATCTGCAAACTCCAACAATTTCTAAACCTTAAAACATCATTTTTACAATTGACTGGCATGACAAGAATAACTAAAACACTAAGAAATTAGTTGACTTTCTTTTCCCTCAGGTTAGTTCGACCACTTTCCTTTCATGAAAAAAAAACACTCAAACCAAACATGTCTCCTAGCGTATACCATCAGATAAAGAACCAAACAATCTGTAAAGCCATTTGAACCACTGACTAACTAATAAATATTCGTTATAGGAAAGACTTACTTGCCCAAGTAAGTCTCTCCTAACTTTAGCACTTAAAAGCCAAGATTCAAATTGGGCAATTTGTAGTAGTGAAAAGGAAAAACTGATAGCATCAATGAAAAATGCTTCTTAGAAGGTATGGCACCATAAATGTCAACTAAAGCTTCACATGACAATGAGGATGATGCAAATATGTCAATACACGTTCACATATTGTACGAAAACCTTCATTTGGTTTCTTCTTACCATCTTCTCCACCACCAGCATAGTGAGGTGGGATTCCTTGCATTCCATAGATTTCAATGTCAGTCGATTCTCAGCTCAGGCTTAGCATTGGGAACCCCGATTGAAAACCCGTCAGATATCACGAAAGATATTGAACACAGAAAAACAAGTTGAAGCATTAAGCAAACAGATGGAAGTGTTGGTTACTTTACTTGGTGACGGTCTCTCTTTGTGAACCCGGAGGACGTGGAAGGCCATGCCACCGGCTTTGGACAGCTTCTTGTGACAGACATGGCACTTGGAAGTGCTTTGCCTCGCCTTCTGTCTGTCTGTCTCTCTGTCCGTCTTCGATTTTTCTCTCTCCTTTCCCTCTCTCACTCTCTTCTCTTGTATTTAGTATAGGGTCTGTGTTATGTTACGTTACGGTCGATTCTACGTACGTTTGGGCATTTCGATTGAGGAATCCCAGTAGGATCTTGCCATGTCATCACATGTTTTTGACGCGTGGGTCCTACGTAACAATAATAACATTTAGGACCCACCCATCCACCCGAGGAGCATTTCCAGTTCCAAGATCCGAGCTCTGTCAAAAATCCGCAAGCGAGCCGGGAATTTGATCTCAGTCTGGCTCTTGGCAAGGTACGCTATTGATCCCTTTCTCAGCAGGAACTCTGGTTTGTTCCTAATTTTCTTTTTTTTTTACCTGTTTGTTTCTTGAGAAAGTGAAACAATCCAACAAACAAAAAGAAAAAAAGCAAAAAGAAGTAGAAGAAAAAGGAAAAAGGGATTTCAGCTTTCAAGTTTCTATCCTTCTCAGTGATTATACTGAACTAACGAAATGCTGATGCAGGAAATTGAGAGTAGTTGTAATTGTGACTTGCAATGGATGCGGGTATTTGTGGGAGTTCTTCTCTTCCGCATCCACCTCATCCCAGATGGAGAAAAGTGGTGTATGGTGGGATGCAGCCTGGTTTCGATGACAACCACACCGATGACTCTTTCCTGGAAGACATGGTCATGAATGCGAACGTGGTTAGGCGGGACATGCTGAAGGTGATGCTCGATTCAGTTTCTATCTCTCAGTATCTCTGCATCGTTGCTCTTGTGGGCTTGGTCTGGACCTACGCCCTCCAATCAACCCTTGATGAAAACTCCCTCCTCCTCCTCGATCTAAGTCTTCTTGGAATTGGGTTCCTGGTTCTACTTTTTACCGGAGAAATGCTTACACTCAGCCTCCTTTTCCATTATATTCTCAATATCTCTTTGTTTGCAACTGGTTTGTATGTGTTGGCACCCATCTTCCATACTCTCACAAGGTCCATAAGCTCCGACTCCATTTGGGCTGTGGCTGTTTCACTTATCCTACTTCATCTTTTCCTGCACGACTACTCAGGATCCACCATAAGAGCTCCTGGTGGGGCCCTTAAGAATCCAAACTTGACCAGCTGTGTCTCTCTGAATGCTTCCGTTGTTGCTTCAGTTTTTATTGCTTCTCGCCTCCCGTCGAGGCTACACGTCTTTGCCATTATGCTATTTTCCTTGCAAGTTTTCCTTTTTGCCCCATTTGTTACTTACTGCATAAAGAAATTCTCCTTCCGTTTGCACCTCGTGTTTTCTGTGGGGTTGATAGCCGTGACACTGGCTTTGGTTTATGGACTGCACTTGCTACTTTTTGGGCTGTTGTTGGGTTTATTGGTGTTTGTGAGTGTGGTGTGTCCTTACTGGCTCATAAGAATTCAGGAATACAAATTTGAGATCAATGGCCCCTGGGATGAGGCTAAGCTTTGTTTTAACATTACAGATTGACTTCTTTTTGTTGCTACATACAATATTTTGTGGGACTCGAATGAAATTTTCTGTCAATTTTGCCTTGTTTCTTCTGGTCATTAGCTAGGACTTCTTCATACTTATTGCCTCCATGGTTGAATCAGCACACCTTGTCTAAGAGCTTGAAAGGTAAAAACTTGCAGCGTTTCCTTCATGTTGGACATATCAAGGTAAAATGATCTGATTGAGATGAACAGGTCAAAAAAATGTACACCTTAAGTGTGGGAAAAACATGTCACAACATAATTCTACCATTAGCATCAAAAGTTTAACCAATATGACAAAGCTGCAAAACAGGAAATTTAAAAAACATCAGATACTCATCACTGTATTTGATAGCACAAGTACTTCACACTTAGCAGCAATCATAGTATCAATTTTGATCTGGCTGTTTTGTGGTGTAATCAAGCTTCCAATATCTTAGTCTTCTTTCTTTGGCAATCGGGCAGACTCTTCACTTCTACCTGTAAACTGGTTTACACTAGATTCGGCCTCAGCAAGAAATGCAGGATCTGGCTCATGTCTATTTGAAGGCTCCTTCATTGCCATGTAAATGTAAAATGCGATAACAATATTGACAGATATCACGGCAAGGAACCCACTCAAAAGTGTCAAAGAATAGGGTGACAAATGAGTTGCACCTGTTCCAAAATGAGTAACAACTGTTCAGAGAATCTGCAACAAAATCTAAATAGGCAGCTTACTAATGTTTTAGAAAGTAGTTTATACACACAGACATCAAAAATTCCAATTATTATGCACTGGACGACAATAGAAATTAGTTTAATCCAAGGATGTCAGCCAAGAGATAAAAAAACAATCATAGTCTACACTTCCTTCTGAAGGCTGTAAATTAAACAAGTACATAGGCTCATCAAATTCCTCCACCACCATAAAAGCAATATACAGTCTCCTCAGGATGCAAGGACAACTAACAGAATTGAGAAGAGTGGATTGGCAAAAATACACCATGAACAAGTAATTATCTGAATCACTACACCATGGCCTTAAGTTCACAAGTTTTAAAATTTTCAGAATTCAACGTGAAGTAGAGAGAACAGAAAATATTGAGGAATGCTTGTTTTAGTAACGCTGGAAAGAGGAGATTTCAAAATGCCCCAGTGCCTGTCGTCAAGCTAAGAAATTTAGAAAATTAGTTGAAAAAATCGGTTCCAAAGGTAAAACAAAGCTTAAAACTCAAATTGAGAAGTTGAAAGCCTCAATGCCCCAATAATGATCAAACAATGTCACCCACCTAAGTATTTACTTTCGAATTGCAATGGTAGTAGTATCAGATAACTTGATCCAATTATCAATTAGGTTATCCAGATGGCAGGAATAATGGGATCTAAAATTGTAATTTTCAACAATGGGAATTCGATCTAGCATGACCCACATTCAAATAAAAAAAGCTACCCAGAGAAGCATCAAGGATATGGAGCAAAGAGAACTTTACCAGGGAACAAGCCATGGTTAAAAGCATAGAGGATCACTATAGGAGCCATCCACATGAACACTGAGGAGAGAACAAACTTCTTTATCACTCCTGGCATTCGCCGAGAAAAAAAAAAACCCAAAAAACACAAAGGCTGCCAAAAGAAACATGGGCAAAATCGAAATTTCAGTAGCAATTTATCGAGCACTTTGTGTGCAAGTATATAATTCATTCGTTAAAGTAGAACCCACCTATGAAAGAACCCAATTATAGCTCACCGAAAAAAAAAAAATCCAAAGAAAAAATTTCTTTTTTATCATCCATTTTTTACAGTATCCATATCGACAAAAACTCGACTAGACTCGATTCCTCCATCTTCCATAAATGCCCAGTAACCCAAAATATCACCTGGGCCCCGAGAGAGAGAGAGAGAGAGAGAGAGAGAGAGAGAGAGAACTCTGGAGATGAAGCTCACTCCTTTAAACTTATCTAGAACTTCAATAACCAAACGAAATGGATCTGAAGCATAAACCCTAAAGTTCGAGAGAGTGTGAGATTGAGGTCTAGAGATTGATTGATTGAAATCTGACCTTAACCAAAAAGCTAGCCGAATTGCAGAGAATATCCAACACTTTACTCTCTTCGGGCTTTCGAACCTTCGCAGCTTCGATTCTTCGCGCTTTCTCTCTGTTTCTCTGTTCCTTCGCTTTATTATTATTATTATTATTATTGTTTTGAGAGCATTTCTTTCGGAGTTTTACTGGGTATCGAAAATACGCAGAAAGAGCTGGTAGCTCAATCAATTAGTTTCTCTCTCTAATTATTACTATTATTTTTTTTATTTTTTTTTTCTTTCCCTCTATTTTTACAGTGAAATGTCTGCAATTCTCATAACTTTAACCTTGGTTTTTCTTTTTTTTTTTTTGTTTTTAAACGGTCAACTTTTTTTTTTAATTTTTATTTTATTTTTTTTTATGAATTATTTATTAATGATATAAATTATTTTATTATATTTATATTTATTAATTTAGTAATATTTTATTTAAAAAAATTAAAAAATTATAATTATTAATTTTTTAATTTTAAATATTTATATTATATAAATTTTAAATATATATATAATAATTTAAATAAATTGTGTATATTATAATAATATTAAATTATAATTAAATAAATTAAATATATATTAAAATTTTAAATATAATAAATATTAATAAAAATTATAAATTAAATATTATAAATAAAAAAATTAATAAAAAATTAAAATTTTAATTAAATATAAAAATATAATAATTTATTCTTATATAATAATTATTTATTGATTGTTATATATTTACCTTTTCTCAAATTTATTGTTCAATTCATGATAAATCACAATTCAAACAAAAATTTTTCACCAAGATTTTGCTATTTTGATAAAATAAAAAAAAAATTAAAATAAAAAAAAAAAATTGTGATGGTTCCTTGTTAAAAATCCAATAAGTTTTCTATTTTTAACAATTTTCAAATTTTTTACTTTTGGAGATTTATTTGTTATGTTCCATTTGCTCATTTTGTCATCAAAATGAAGTTACGTTAGGGTAATATTAAACTGGGAAAATCCCATAAATATAAATTATTAATTTTGCACTTAAAGTGTTATGAGAATATCTTAATTTGTTGGATTGTTATAAAATTCAATGAAATTTGCAGGCATTTAAATAATATTACAAAATTTAATAAGTGATTAACAATAATAACAACCTAATGATCTATTTATATTATGCTTTGGGAAAAAAAAAAAGTAATACAAAATAAATTATCTACAACAAATTACATAATATATACTAGTTTCCTTGTTGGTTTCTGTGTTTGTGTCTTTCTTTTCCATCTTCTCCATATTTGAAACCAGGTAAGCATGTATAAACATTTGCTAGAATTTTCGGAATGCTCAAAAATAATGTAAACCCTTTTTTTTTTTTTCTTCTTTTCTTAATATGAGAGAGGGCGCTGCTGAGGTGCAGTATTGTGGTGGAAGTTAGGCTCCAACCATGAATGTCGGTTTTAACCGTAATGCTCTTCCCCAGAAATTGCATTTTTCAGCTTTTTGTTGCTACTGAGTCTGGCCAAGTGGTCGTGGGCATAGATATAGTGGAAAATGTGGATAAAATAATTACTTACAGACAATAAGCTTCATCATCATGCAAAAGATGGAAAAAATATTTTGATTATTTGGGGAGAAAATCATACTCATCGGACCCGGTTGGATTTGACTTGACAAAAATGTTGGGTCACTAATTTATCCACGACCTTATCGCTTCCAAATGTGTTCCATTAGTAATATTATCATAGTTATTGAATTCAATTTCAACCTAGATAAGAGAAAAATTACATTAATAATTGAATTAGTTGTTCAGTAATATTTAATATTTTATAATATTTATATATTTATATATTTTTATAATTATAATTATATAATTTTTTAATAAATATAATTTTTTTTATAATTATAAAAATAAAATTATATTAATTTATTTGATATTTTATATCAAATTTATTATTTTTAATGTAAAATAAAAATATGTTATGAAATATTATAAATAAAATATTTTTTAAGTGATATAAATATTTAATTTGATATTTTAAATATTGTAATATATATATAATTTTTATTAATAATAAAATATTTTGACATAAAATTTTAAAATAAAAGAAGACTTATTTTAAGATTGTTGAATTGATTAAATCAACCAATTCAATTATGCATTAATTACCTTATTAGAAATTTGTTTATATTTAAAAATTTAGAAATTGAAATGAATTTATTTTCATAAAATATTCATTTCATTTAATGATTATAATGACAAATATTAAGTTGCTAGGTTTAATAATTATGAAGCAAGAAGTCTTACTATTGTGAGTATAATTTAAGAAAATGTATTCAATTTTTTTTTTTTTTCATTTATAAGGGGTTACCTAATATGACATGTTATAAGTAATGTCTCACACCAAAATTCATGATTCAAGCTAAAATTAGATGACATGACATTAAACACATAAATTTTACATGTAATAGAAACATTTTAATCATACTTGGTAATATTATAAGATAAAATACTGTAAATAAAAATATAGTAAACAAAAATAGTGAGAGTATAAATATTGAAAGTAAAAATACTATTATTTAAAGTTATATATTATTTAATAATCATAATAAAAACATTGTAAAAAGAATCTAAGCATAAGACTATGGTCAAGGGCTATGCATAGCAACTTAGAATTAACTACATTGGATAGATTATAGAACAAGCGGTGCCTCACTTCTTCTCTTTAATATTGGGTTTAAAACCCATTGTCCTTAATGCCTTCAATTTCCAAGCATAAGACTTATGGTCAAGGGCTATGCATAGCAACTTAGAATTAACTACATTGGTACCTTTGCTCTTATGACCATGATATACACCATCATAGT
Organism: Rhizophora apiculata; assembly: GCA_037832385.1. Taxonomy (NCBI): domain Eukaryota; kingdom Viridiplantae; phylum Streptophyta; class Magnoliopsida; order Malpighiales; family Rhizophoraceae; genus Rhizophora; species Rhizophora apiculata. The sequence continues at coordinate 1,873,518 of CM075426.1, read as the reverse complement.
TTGGATTGCTATTACTAGTCAAATAAAGGGAAACATTTATTATTTATGAGAAAAAAAAGGTAGCTTATTTGTTTTGGAAAACCTAGCTTCCATGTTATTTAAACCACCTTAAAGACTTGGAGAATTTGTTTGTGTCTTGTGCTATTTAGAATTGCAATAAAAGATGACTTGCTAATCTTTTTCTTAACTTGTTTTTGATGTAATTTTTTGTTTGTGTTTTAATGTTAAAGTTAAAGGAAGGTTGTAATTGAACTCAATTATCCCTTTAGATAGTTTGTTAGTGGAAGTAGGTAAATTCCATCATTTTTTTTTCTATTTTTTAGCTTTTTTATTTGTGTGTTGTTATACTCAAGAATCAAATTACTTTTTAAACCTTCTTTTCTCTTTTTTTTTTTTTTTTTTTTTCGGGTTAAGTAAAGCTAGCCATATCATGTGCACTTGTATTATAGTAGAAATAAGATCCTTAAAAGGCTAAAAATTGTCAATGAAGTGTGGGATTTTTAACTCTTCAACATTTTGGTTTTTGCTTAAATCATTTATAAATTTTTTCCTTTAGTGGTATTAAAGTATTTAAAATCGCCAAGAAGACCAAAACACCAAAAAAAATTTAAAGAAAATTAATTAAAAAAACTAAAAATAAAAACTTTAAAAGAAAACTAAAAAGTTGTAAAATGGCAACTAATGGTTTTCCTTCCTTAACACCTCTTATATTCTTAAGAAATAATTATTTTATTTAGGTAGTAAAAATGATAGCCTACCTAAAAACTTTTGACCTTTGGAAAATTATGAAAAATAGAGATCAAATTCATAAGCTTCCTTAAAACCCCACCATTATATAAATTAGGCATTATTTTGAGGAAAATGTCAAAGTCTTCAAAGCTCTCATTTGTATCCATTTTGTAGTTACAAATGTGATTTTCATTAAGATAATGGTGTGTGAATTAACCAAAAAGGCTTAAGATAAGCTCAAGGAGGAGTATCATGGTAGTGACAAGACCAAACATGTCTGAGTTCTAAACTTTATAAAGGAGTTTGAGGCCTTGAAAATAAAGTAGATTGAAACTGTGAAGCAATTTATAGATAGGCTTATGAAAGTTGTAAACTAAATTAGGCTTTAAGGGGAAGACTTAAGTGACTAAAAGGTAGTTAAAAAGGTCTCTGTGTGCTTACTAGAGAGATATGTGTCCAAAATCTTTTCTCTGAAGGACTTAAAGAACCTTTGTAGCTTTTTCTTTGTTAAGCTTGTCACTACTTTATAGGCATTGGAACTTAAAAGATAAATAAGCTTAAGGAAACTATAAGGGCTGCATTGATGCTAAGAGAGGAAGACAATGGTCAAACTAGTGGATCCAATGCTCAAAAAGAGAAAAAAGAAAAGGAGAAAGGTGGAAGAAAATTAAAGAGAGAGAAGAATTTTAGTCCTTGCAAACATTATAAAAGAACCAATCATTTAGAGAGGTATTGTTGGTATAAACAAAAAATCCAACACAATATTTACAAAAAGATAAGGCACATGACTAAGGTCTACTAAACAAGTAGACCACACAACTTAATACTTCATATTAAGCCCAAGTTAAAAAAAGGAAACAATAAGAGGAGTTGTTGTTTGTTACAGCATGTAGAACTACAGAGGATGTTTCAAAAACTTGGTTAATTAACAGTGGGAGTATTTATTACATAACCAATGATGCAACCAAATTTAAAGTATTGGATCAAATTTTTTTTATCCAAGGTGAGGATAGATAATGGAGAGCATCTTGATGTCAAAGGGAAAGGAATTATTGCTTTGCATACCTCATTAAGTATGATATGTCTTGTTTATATTCTTATAATTGACCAAAATTTGTTAATTGTAGTTCAGTTAATGGAAATGAATTATACTTTGCTCTTTAAACGTGAAACATGTAGGATTATTGACCTTAAGGTCATGAATTTTTAGTTTTTAAAATGCAAAACAAAATTTTTGCTTTGAATTGGAATAAAGGTAGTAAATTTGCCTATCCAAGTTCTCTTGATGAAAATTTTTGATGGCATAAGACATTAAGACATCTTAATTTCTTTTCCTTGAAGCAAATGCATGATCTAGCCTTAAACATGCTAACAATTCAAGCTCAAGCTCTAATTTGTAAAATTTGCCAAAGAGAAAGCAATCATAGTTGCCTTTCCCTTTGTTATAAGTTTGGAAAGTCACAAAAAAGGTTGTAATTCACCATATAGAGTTCTCCTTCACTAAATGACAACAAGTATTTCATGATATCTATTGATGATGCAACTAGATTCTATTGGATTTATTTCCTAAGACTTAAATCTGAAGTTTCAAAAATATTCTTTAGATTCAAAGCTTGGATTGAAATGCAAGTTGGTTGCAGTATCATTTCCATTAAGTTAAACAATGGATCCGAATACACAATAAACAAGTTTAACAACTTTCATGAGGAATTTGGCATTCATCATTAAGTTACTGTGCCTTATTCTCCATAACAAAATAGAGTGAATGAGAGAAAGAATAGGATGTTAATGAAGATGTCAAGGTGCTTGCTATTTGAAAAAAGATATGCTTAAATACTTTTGGATTGAGGCTACCAAAACTGTAAACTACTTGTATAACAGGCTTCCCATAAAAACTTTGAAAGGAATGACTCCTTATGAAGCTTAGTATGGAGTCAAGCCTTCTATGCATTATCTTAAGGTCTTTAGATGTATCTATTATATCTTGATTCCTAAAGCAATGAGAGACAAACTTGATGATAAATCACAAGTTGGTGTCTTTTTGGGATATAATAGCCAATTAAAGGCCTATAAGGTCTGATGTCAAAACTAAAAACGTAATTGTCAACAGGAGCATAAGATTCAATAAGGAAGCTAGCTGGAATAAGAATAAAAACTAAGCTAATGAAAGGGAGATGACATCTAGTTACAATTCTAATCCCTTGGTGGTAGTAGTAGACATTGCAACAACTCAGGTAGTTGACTTTAATGGTAAGCAAGTAAGAGAAACAAGACCTCTAGCTGATATTTATGCAATAGGGACAGAGAATTTTAAGATTAAATTTCACTTTATTAGAGAAGTGCAACAGAAGGGAGAAGTGAAGTTAATTCCCTGCAATTCAGAGGATCAAGTTGCGGATATCCTAATGAAGCCCTTCACCAGAAGCAATTTTGAGTACTTGAGAGAGAAGATGGGCATGAACATTAAGGAATCTAAAGAGGAGTATTGGAGAACGTAGTTTCCTTGTTGTTCAATCCACCTCTGTCTAGAATTGCAATGGAAGATGACTTGCTGATCATGCTTCTCAACTTGCTAAGGTGTGCTTTAATGTTAAAGTTAAGGGAAGGTTGTAATTGAACTCAATTATCCCTTTAGTTAGTTTGTTAGTGGAAGTAGATAACTTTCCTCCTTGTTTCTATTTTTTCAGCTTTTCTGTTTGTGTGTTGCTGTAATCAAGAAGCAAGTTGCTTCTTAAACCTTCTTTTCACATTGTTTGGTTAAGTAATGCTAGCCATACCATGTGCAATGATTGCACTTGTATTGTAGTGGAAATGAACTCCTTAAACGGCTAAAAATGATCAATGAAGTGTGTGATTTTTTACTCTCCAACTTTCTGGTTTTTGCTTAAATCAATTGCCTTCTTCTTTTTGGATTTATTCCTTCATTCTAAATGACATTTTAAAGGAAGAGATTATGTGACTCAACCTCAAGGATTTGCAGTGATAGGCAATGAGCCAAAAGTTTACAAACTCTTTAAAGTCTTACATGACTTGAAACAAACTCTTAAAGTTTGGTATAGTAGAATTGACTACTTTTTGTGCAACCACGATTTCAGGAGTGACAATGATGCTGCACTATATGTCAAGAAAAACACTAAAGGAGAAATGTTGATTGTCTCCTTGCATGTGGATGACGTGCTTCTTACTGGAACAAGTGCAAATATTTAAAACTGAGATGCAAAACCAGTTTGAAATGTCTGCTCTTGGTTATATGAGTTATTTTCTTGGATTTGAAGTACATCAACCCAATGACGGCATTTTCTTATGTAAAAGAAATATGCTTAAGAGATACTTCAGAACTTCAGGATGCAACATTTTGAACAAGTAGCAACTCCATTAGTTTTGAATGTTAAGCTCAGAAAGGAAGATGGTGACAAGGAGACTAATGCATTCAGCTACACAAGTTTGATTGGAAGTCTACTGTATTTAACTGCTATAAGACTAGATCTAATGTTTGCAGCCAGGCCTCTGTCTAGGTTCATGCAAAAGCCTTCCCAATATCAATTTGAAGCAGGTATTTGGGTACCTAAAAGGGACATGTCTGGAATTTGGTTTAAACTAGTTGAAGGAGGAAACTTGAAAGTTTTTGTGGAAAGTGATTAGGCAGGAATTTCAGAGGACTTGAAAAGCAGCTCTCGTTATGCACTTTCTTTTGGTTCTAGGATGATTTCCTGGAATTTAAAGAAACGGGGAGTGGTGCTCAATTCACTGTTGAAACTGAGTTTGTAGCAGCTGCTGCAGCAACAAACCAACCCATATGGCTGAGAAAGATCCTCAAGGATCTTGCATTGGAGCAACAAATAGCAACAAAAATCAGATGTGATAACAACTCTGCAATTGGGATTGCAGAAAACCCAGTTTAACATGGGAAAACTAAACACAGTAATGTAATATTTCATGCAATCAGAGAGGCAGAGAAGAATGAAGGGATTAAGTTTATTTATTACAGATCAGAGGACCAAGTACCGAGCATCCTGATTAAATCTCTTCCTAAATTTAGATTTCAGATGCTAAGGAACTTGCTTATAGTCTCTAGCAAAAAATCTTGAGGAGAAGTGTTCGACTATGTGAGAGTTTTTCTAAAGACTCCAGAAGTAGCTCCAGCAGAAGCAGCAGTAGCAACATCAGCAGAAGAGTCAGCAGCAAAGTTGCAAAGAAAACAATTTACCTGAATACAAAGCAACCAGTTTTTGTGTTTGTTAGTCAACCACCTAGTTAGTCAAAATTATGATGAAAAGGATTGGTTGTAATCCTTAATTTTTGGGAATGCAAGGGACAAGATATGTCAGTGGTTGAAGTACATTAGAGGTTTTTTGTAGTAGAGTTTAGCAGTCAAAACAGTTGAATTACTGTTGTAATGTCTTCTATACAAGGAGGCGGCTTTTTCCAGCAATGACATTAACTTCCTTCTCTGGATTTCTTCACTTCTTTACATTCACACGGCCAACAAAGTCTCATTTGGTGCATCAGCTGCAGCAGTTAGTTGGTCCAGCCACCCATGTGTCGAAGTGAATCTCTGATTGAGCTGAAGTTATGTATGAACACTACTAGATATCAGCAATGGCATTTTTACCCCAGTTATTGAGGAGTTGCAATAATTTAGAATTATTTTTCTGTACATATGGTTTACAGATTTGACTATTCACATGCAGGCGGTTCTCATGAAAGGCCGAGATTGACAAAACAAGCTGCCTAAACATCATCATCGGGCACGTTTTCGACAGGAAAATGACCTGTGCCTCCAGGGCAGCGGACAAATAGCATTCCAACCTGCTCAAAAACTAACTACTCTTTAAATTGAACCTTTGAACTAATGGATCATGTTAGTTTTAAAGTTCAACAAAACAAATAACGAAATGATAATTTGTTTGAACCCGTCTTCCCTTTTTTTTTTTTTTTTTTTTTTTGTTTTGGTTGGACAAAAAGAAAGGGAAATTATACGGTGTTTTTTGTAATGACAAGCTTGGCTCCGATTATTCAAGATGAGTAGTGTCGTTGTATCGTAATTCTTGAGATGGGAAAGAGGAGAAAATTTTAGGTGCTTAGTTACATAAAAGTTGATGGCCGATTAAAAATAAAGATTTTTTTTTTTTTTCCCAATTAGACAAATGCATTTTTTTTTCCTTTTTTTGTTTTTGGTGGCAAGGAACGTAAAGCCAAAGAATTCTGTTGGTGGTCACCATTCCAAGTACGATGGAGGTGAGCCCGGTGAACAAGGTGAATGTATATTTCCCTAAGAAAGAATTGTGTGGGAGAATCGTGCAAAACGATCATTTCGTCTTTCAGGCACACATGCATACGTACTAGACTTCTTTGGCATTATCTGAGCCTGGCAAACAAAATAAATTGTCCATGAGAGAAGAGATGCTGATGTTCTTATCTCACTCTATGGTCATGTGGTTGCCACATTGCCGACGACACATAACACGTTAAGTGTGGATTACTATTTAGAATGTTAGACTTCTTTTCTACTCTCTCAAACTGTCGGGCCAGCGTCCCATTGTTTTGCATTATTCTCTCTCTCTGTTTTTTCTTTGTTCTTTTCCCATATACAGAAACAAAAGCATTGCTCAAGGCTGTGCCACTGCCTGCCGGTTAAAACTCTTTTTATTTTTGGTTATCTTATTTCGTTGGAAGTATTCGCCATGTGATTGTTCTGTACATTATAATAATTTGCTTCAAACTCTTTTTTTAAACCTGAAAAAAAAGAAAATGTATATATATATATATATATATATATATAGAGCAAGTGAGAGAGAGAGAGAATTAGTTTGTTGGGCTTCTTCATGGGCCACACTGGTAATTTCCGACGGGGCCGAACCAGCTTTTAATGTCACAAAGCAATCAGACAGTTGACAAGAATTTTGTTGTCAGAAGTGGGATATTAACCCACGGCCTCCCACGAAGACCAGAACTTACTTGAGTCTGGCGCCTTGGACCACTCGGCTATCCTGACCATGCTGGAAATGGTGTTTCAAGTAATATTTTCAAATATTATCAATGAGTGTATAGACGTAAATTCCTTTCTTGTGATCTCTCCTTTCTCCACTCAATATCCTCACGCTCGTTACTACGTTATACTTGGAGCTTTATAATGACGTAATTGACTCTAATTTTTGTGTATTTTAATACTTATATTAGGTTTTTTTTTGTTTTTTTTTCTTAAACAAAATAAAAAGGGCTAAATTGGTTTTAGCGCGCTCACAAGAACTAAAGAAGAGGAAGAACAAAGGGAGAAAAATTAGAAGAAAAAAAAATTAATGGTATTAGTATATGTTCTCATGCATTCATGCGTAAAAATAAGAAGAACGAGAGGATATTTAAAATATACATACAATTATCTAAATTTCACCATATTTCTATTCCAATGATGTAATTGGTAGTGGTATGTGACAAAAGAAATGGACGACCCAGTTGTCAGCTTGACTGCTTCCCAGTTGTCAGCTTGGCTGCTTGAATTGGTTCACAAGTTGACGTCTAATGCATTAGAGGGCCATTTCAGCTCATGATGTTCTATCTGTCTTGAAGACTACAAAAGAAAAGGGTTAATAGAGATTGACTTGCCCATTCAGAAAATTACCATTAAAACTTTTCAGGTAACATCCTTGCATTTTTGCTATTAATGAGTGACTAATCTTGTACTGTTAATGAAATTGGAGCTCCTTCAACGCTGTTTATGCGCCTACCTTGGTTGTGGTTTAATAGGGAAATCGATCTCTGTGCTACCACCTCGAAACTGGGAAGAAATTTGGGATTTGATCGGCTTGGACTTTGCAATTGAATATCGATATGGGTTTATGGGTAGGTTTAAGGTCCCCAAAAAGAGAGGTTTTTCTCTTCAATTGGTAGATCATTTGTAGTTACAGCGGTTCCAAAAAAACGACATTTCAAAAGCAAAGTCCGGAAATTGCAAGCAAACCCAGAAACCAATTTGTTTTGAAGTATGTAACAAAAATATACGATTCCTATTAATTCATTGGGCCTAACAAGGGACGACAGTGAACAGCATTACCCTATCCTTGCGGTTGCCGACTTATTTGCTCTTAACTCAGGCACAACATTGATAAGAGTATAGTTAAAGGGTGTCAAATTCCAAGAAAATTAATTTGAAAATGACAAAAATTAACAACAAATTAGAAAGCACCACATCCCGTCTTTTTGTGTCATCATTTTTTTTTTTTTTTTCTGCCTTCTTTGATCTAGACGAGCATAAAGATGTGGATTTTGAAGCCAAGATGTCTTTAAGAAGAAAAATATTGGCACTGCACTACATTGGAAAGGTACCTTTTACACAAATGTCAAAACAACTAAAAAAAAAAAGACACTAAAGTAAGAGATTGGTAAGTTAGCTAACTTTTCTGCTCAGAGAGAGAAGATTTCATGTGTCATAGGTAATCAACTCCAATGTGTATATAACCAACCCCACCTTTTCTAAAAAACACAAAAACCAAATAATAGGTGCTACATGTGTGATCCAATACAATTGTGAAACCCATTTCCATTTTCTTTATTTTATTTTATATTTTTTCTGTCTTGGTTTAGCACTTCTCAATCTCATATAAATATTCATCATACGCAATGCTTGTTTCCAACTACATCTCTGTAGCATAGGGAGGAAGAGGAAAGAAGGAAAAATGGGAACAAGAATGCAGAGAAGAGTTCTGGTTTTGTCCATGTTTATGGTGTTTTTGGCTAGATTGGCCATAACCCATGTCATTGGAGATAGCAAGCTTTCACTGGGTCAATTATCTAGAGGTGAATATCATGATCAAATGAGAAAAATGCAAGCTTTCAAGTCTTCTTTGAGCCGTCGTGAATTGGCTTCACCAATCCCTCCCTCCCCTGCTCCGTCTCCAGAGGTAATTAATTGGACATAATATTAGTTGATGATAGTTTTTCAAAAGAGGACATTGTGATGATCAAGTTGGTGTTGGTATGTTGATCATGCAGTCCACCGCCAAACCAGCTTTGTCACCTACACGCGTGTACCGGGTGACATCTTACGGCGCAGATCCAACTGGGAAACTGGACAGCAGTGAAGCACTTTCTAGAGCAATAGCAGAAGTCCTCAAAGGTCCTAGTGAAGGGCTATTGATGGAGGGAATCGCCAATCTTGGAGGTGCGCAATTACATCTTCAAGGTGGGGTTTACCTGATTAGCAGATCTCTCAAGTTGCCAGCGGCCGGAGTAGGAAATCTACTGGTATGTCCCCAAACATTCCGGAATTTCCTAGGAAATGCAGCTTTTTATGTCCATACAATGTTTCTGAATAAAAAAAAAGAAAAAAAGGAAAAGAAAAGAGAGATCTCATTTGTGGTATTGAAATTTGGAGCGGAAAGAAAACATTGACGGCAAGGTATCATTATCAACAGTTTCCATGCTTAACGCAATATTGTCAACTATTTTAATTACTTCAATTACTCTTGTTATGGCCTCTTTTTTGAGGTGTTTGAACGGTTCTAAGTCCAATATGGGCTTAGGAAATTGGTATGCCTTAGCAAAGAAAATAAAGAGAACATCAAATTGAACTAAGATTCTGCCCCTCCTGCCGTATGACGACTTCTAACTTGAACGTTGATTTTTCCTGGTATCAAATCTGGCAATAGATTAGAGTTGAAGACATTTACATTTCTGAAACCAAGTATTTTTCAGATTCTCTATTTGGTCCATTGAATCTGACTTTTAATCAAAACAGATCAGTGGAGGGACGTTGCGGGCCTCAGATGATTTTCCAAAAGATCGGTATCTGATCGATTTATCCCCACCAACACCGTCAGCGTCAACGTCACCGTCGTCGTCCTACAACTATGAGTACATAACCCTCAAAGATCTCATGCTCGACTGCAATTACAGGGGAAGTGGCATTTCAGTCGTAAACTCACTTCGAATTGGCATAGACAACTGTTACATTGCACATTTCAGCACCAATGGTATTCTGGTCCAACAAGGCCATGAAACTTACATCCGAAACTCCTTCCTAGGTCAACACATCACAGCTGGTGGCGATGCAGGGGAAAGAAAATTTTCAGGCACTGCAATCAATCTAGCTGGCAACGATAATGCTGTTACTGATGTAGTCATTTTTTCAGCTGCCGTGGGAGTAATGGTTTCAGGTCAGGCTAACACACTTTCCGGGGTACATTGCTATAATAAGGCGACTGGCTTTGGTGGTACTGGGATTTACCTGAAGCTGCCCAGTTTGACACAGACCCGGATCCTAAATTGTTACTTGGACTACTCTGGCATTGTTGCTGAAGACCCGGTTCAACTAACCATATCCAATAGTTTTTTTCTTGGAGATGCATACATTTCACTGAAATCAATAAATGGGGTTGTGAAGGGAGTGAACATAGTTGATAACATGTTTTCTGGCTCTGATAAAGGGATTGACATTGTCCAATTGGACCAATCCAATGGCCCTTTCAAACAAATTGACCAAGTTGTCGTGGATAGAAATAATGCCAAGGGGATGAACGTAAGGGCAACAGTTGCAAAGGGTTCTGTCCGAAGGAATGGGACCTCGTGGACGGTTGATTTTAGTCCTGTTCTATTGTTTCCTGACCTCATAAATCACGTACAATACTCGTTAAGTGCAAGTGGCACCTTGTTCCCTAATCATGCGTTGAGGAATTTTTCCGGCAATCGGGTCGTGATCGAGTCGGATGTTGCAGTACCGGCAAATGTTTTCGTCACGGTGGATCAAGGAGTAGCTAGCTGAAGCTGACTCTTACAAATTTACTGGGTACAGAGATTTTATTCGGACAATTGTGGAAAGGAAAGGAGCTTCATGTATAGTGCTCAGACAAATTCGTATTTCCGAGGATTTTAATCAGACATTTGCCTGGAATATGTTGTAATGGTAAGACATATAATGGAAAATGCGTAAGATATGCAATTGCATACACTATGTTTGGATTCTAGAAGTTGAGCAATCAATTCAGTTAATCAATGCGAAAACCCCGCAGACTGAATTAGGTTTGGACTGTGTCTCCAAGTGAGATGCAAGCCACCCTCTAAATTTAAACAATTAAATTATTTGTAAAGAAAAACTGGTTTGGTCAGATATTTGTACTAACTCTCATTTTCAAGTTTGAATACGTAAAAATTTACTCAATTCCATTTGTTTGCAATCTTAATTTTAATTAATTCGTTCCTGTTATGTTGAAATACTCCCAAAAAAAAAATAAAAAAAATAAATAAAATTGTGATTAGATATATTAATTATGTATTTTTGCGTAGTTTTCTTGTTTCGGGTGCACTTAACTGTCAAAACGAAGCTTCCTGGCCGGAAGACGGAAATTTAAATACCAAATGACAATGGCCTAACTGTTGTGGGACCCACTTTTTAAAATATAATTTCTATTTCCTCCCATATGTTACGGAGAGATAGAACAGAAATGACAATTGCTGGTCTCTGGATTTATAAGGGGAATGACAAATTTCAATACGCGTTTATCTGTCTCGGAATCGATAGTACAGTAAAAAACAAAAAGAAGAATGAAAAAAGCAGCCGGAGCCTCGAGTTGTGTTCTTTGACGCAAGAATTCAAAGCCCCATTTTGAATTGAACTAGGCGCTGTTCTGCGGCAAATGTGTTGCGCAGTCGGCTACTACAGTGACCCATGATATTCTCCGGAAAGTGTTTATATGGTCCAACAACAACAGCCAGACCGCGGGTGGCATGCCCCCCCCCCCCCCCCTTTGGAAGCTGGAAATTGGTACACTATTTTAGAACCTCGTAACCATCTTCGTTATAAATGAACGTCACGCCCCGTTGCATAAACTTCCAATTCCTCGATCTGCTGATGACTGCCTTCCCTTCAGCAGATAAATTTCTGATGTCTCATTTTTACAACAATCACTTCAATCATAACTTAATTAAATTTCAATCATCATCCCCAACTTAAATTCAAGGCCTGTAACCTAAGATGGGACATTACTCAAGAAAGTCCATTTCTGGAGGTAACCAACAAGCGGATCCAACTAAATTTAACTCAAATTATTTTGAATTTTAAGTTATTTAATTTTTAAATATTTAAAATTATAAATTTATCAAATTTTAAATTATTTAAATTTTAAATTATTTAAATTTTAACTATTTTAAATTTCAAATTTTAAAATATTTTAAATTATAAATTTATCAAAATTTAAATTATCACGTTTTAAATAATTTGAATTTTAAATATTTTAAATTATAATTTTATCAGATTTTAAATTTATTAAAATTTAAATTATCTAAATTTTAAATATTTCATCAAATTTTATATTTATTAAGTTTTAAATATCTTAATTTTAAGATTTTTTTAAATTAAAATTTAGATTATTTAAATTTTAGATTATTTTAAATTTAAATTAATTAGATTTCAAATTAATTAAATTTTAAATCATTTTAAATTTTAATTATTTAAATTTTAAATTATTTTAGTTTGTAATATTTTGAGTTAAAAATTTACTAACCTTTTTGATTAATTAATTTTAATTAAGTGAAATTATTGAAGTCAAATTTTGTCCCTTCATTCATTCTCATGCACGTGTGATGAACTAGGGAGATAAAAAATGGAGGAGAAATCTAACCAAGACTCAAGCAAACAGAAAATTTTGCGATTTTAATGACACATCTTAAGCTTCTCGCCCATAGATCACATACTTAGACTTCTCTTTTTGGTGTGAAATTTGCAGTCTTACTTAATATCCCAACAATGCAAGATCTTTCCACTAACTAAGACCATTTTCTCCCTAAATTAGACTAAAGGGTAGGATGAGCATCGTGATTTCCATCATAGATGTTTAAACCTTGTCTTTCTTTTCGTTTTATCTTCGTTGATGTATGCGTGCAAGCTTTCCATTTCCCTTTATATTGCTTGGGGCTAAAAGGCAATGAAGGTCTTATTGTTATCGTGCTTCCTCATATTAGTACAGGAAGCTTCTTGTTCCATCATGCTATCTCTGCCCCGATGATTAAAGTAGCAAATGTGTCAATTACTCCAACACTCTTTTTGGTACTTTTGCTTGAAAACAAAGCTCCTAAATCTTTTCCACCTCCTAAACTCATGGGGCGTCGTCTTTAGACTACTACTACACATGGCTGCTGAGCCTTCAAGCTTTATGGTTTATAAAAATAGCCTTCTTTTCCTCCTAAAATCATAAGGGTTAGCAAACTGTTGTAACTTGGTTGCCAGAGCTCCCAAATGTTTTAGTTTATGAAATAAGTTTTCAACGTAATGTTGGCTTCTTTGGAGTCCTCAAAATTTTTGGATTATAAAATTAGTTTTCAACAAGCTTTTGGCTACTCTAGAACCCTCAAATTTTTTGGATTTTGAAAACCAGTCAAATTTTTTTAGCTTTTCAAACCAGTCTTCAACAAGTGTTTGATTTCTCTATTTTCTTCTCCTGAAGCCATGGAGGTCAGAGTTGACGAAAATGGTTACTGATACAGGTGCACACAAACTACAAAAACTAGAAATACTAAATGATTGTAGGTACAAATAATAGAAGATTCTAGTTACATTTGAATTCTGAGCGATAACTACACCTAGATGATTAAAGCTGTAGATGTGTCATTTACTTCAACAGAAAGATTTACAAATGCAAGTTAACCATGCATTTTAATATGAGGTTTTACATTTAAACATGTGATTGGAAAGAGCGGGAGAGTGTTCCATCCAATTGGGTACGGTGGGGTCCAAGAGAGTAATGCCATAATGAGCTCTTTGATTGATGCTTTCAAAGTGCAAAATGGGAGTGACTTGCTACTGGGATCAATGACTTGGGTGGGGTTGTCACTGACTTAGAAGGTGGGAACTACAAAAGCAGCAAACCCATCAGGTTTCCTGCGGCAGGTGGGGGCAATGTTGTGGTTAGTCCTCATTTCAATCTCTCTCTACATACAAATTAAATTTATCACAATCTCGCTTACCTAATACATAACGGCCTAGTGGATTACATTTGGACAGTGCCATACTGCTATTGGATTTTGTTTATTGTTCAGTATGAGCAAAAACCGTGGCCTTGGGCTCTTTGGAGCTAAGGCAACGGCTTCACTCAGAATCTAAACATAATAATTTATCCAGGAACCTGTCCCTGGTTTTGTGCCACATTGGAAGGGCATGTCCATTGTTGCATGGCATTAGGCTGTCATCTTAGAAATTTCCTCGGACTATTATTCGCAGCTTTCCTGCAATTTCTCCACAAACCACTCCATTAATCAAGCATAAAGAAAAAGAGCAACCATTGCCACTGAACGGCATTTCAAGCTGTTTCCTCGGACGGCACTCGACAATGGCGGAGACAAAGACGAGAAGTACTTCTCCGGAACAGCCATTGATCTTGCAAGCAATGACAATGCAATCACCGAGGTTGTAATCTTCTCGGCTGCCACCGGAATTCTGTCAAGGGGTCAGGCCAATTTGGTAACCAGGGCACAATCTTACAACAAAGCGACGATTTTACGGTGGTGTTGGAATTTCAGTGAAATGGAGTGGATCGCTAACTAGAATTAGCAGTCGTTACTTGGATTACACGGCCATAGTCATAGAAGACCCACTTCAAGTTTCCGTTACTAACGGATTATTTATTAAAATCAGTTAATTGTCGAATTTCAGGGATAAATATTGTGGACAATATGTTTAATGGAAAGCCAGAAAATAAGGCTCCAACAGTGAAATTAGATGGGAGGTTTACTAGTATTGACCAATTGTTGATTGACCAAAACAACGTGAATGGCATGATCATGAAATCAACGGTGGGGAAAGCAATAGAGAGTGGAAATGGCACAAAATGGATAGCCAATTTCAAGTCCATATTGGTATTTCCAAACAGGATTGACAATTTTCAGTATTAATTTTATGTCCACGACGTGTCTAGAGGATTTGTGATGCATGCAGTCACCAATATATCCGGCAAATATTGTAGTCGTGGAAAGCGACAAGCCTACAAATGCAATGTTCACTAATATAACTGGAACATGATTGAGAAAGGTAATGTTTTTACGTCGCGCTTAGCCAAAAAAAAAAAAAAGAGAATAATACCCTATTAATTTAAAAAAATAATAAAATTTAAAGAAAATGATATAAATAAATTTAATATTTTTATTAAAATATTTATTTATTTAAATTAATTTAATTTTTAATTATATATATATATTTATAAATAAAATTATTTAATTAATTAATAAAATATTTTAATATAAATAAAAAAAATAAAATAAAATAATAAAATATTTAAATAATCAATATAATTTTATAATAATTTTATATAATACTTAAATAATGAAATTATACTTAGAAATTAAGTTTTCTAAAATCTTCTCTTGAATTTTTTGTAGTCCATTTGGTTTAAAAAGTTTTGGGTTACCTATTCTATATCAATCCCTTCCACTTGGAAAAAAACTCAACTTTGAATTCAAGTTAAACTTTAGATAGATAGGTACATTAGTTGAATAAAACGAATAAATATTTACAATGTTGAAGGTACTTGAAATACTTCATTCCTTAGGTAAATCAATTATAAAAGTATTATCATTAATTTTCTTCAACAACTAATAAAGACTATACTTCTTAGGCTACAACTTATTGTAGAAACTAACGGGAAATCACTCCTTACGAAGGAACATCATCACTATGTTACCTTCTTGAAATAGCTAACTCCTTCGTTTTTTTATTTGCAACCCTTTTATATTTGTTATTGGTAATTTCTAATTTTTGTTTCACCTTAACTTGGACAAATTGCACTTATTTTGCAAAATTCTTAGTGGCAATACTAAGACCTAGGACTCGAGGAAAATTCATCAAATTTAAAGTATATTGTGAATATTTAATATAAAAAATAGAGAAAAAAAATTTTCTTATAGTATTGTGAATTGCACTGTTGTAGAAAAACTTTGCTTGAACTAAGGCAAAGTCCTATTGGTTTGGTTTATCTCCATAAATACTTTGAATAAGATTGCTTAGGGTTCTATTGAGTGACTTAGTCTGACAATCTGTCTAGGGGTGAGTTGTACTACTAAATTATAAAGATGAATTAAATAGCTTCCATAAAATGATATACAAATGACTAAGAAACCTAGAGTTATGATCAAAGGTGATAATTTTGGGCACACCATGTAAGCATACTACCTCTTTAAAGAATAATCAAATTATACTTGATGTATTAGAGGTCTTTTTGTAAGGAATAAAGTGACATATTTTGGAAAACCTATCAATAATAACAAATACAAAATCCATGCCGCATTTTGTACAGGGTAAGTCTAAAATAAAATTCATGGACAAATCTTTCAAAATATTATTTGAAACAGATTAAGGTATATATAGTCCAATATTTTGTAATTGGCTCTTAGTTGTTTAACAAATATAACATTGTTGGACATATTTGCCAACATCTCTCTTCAATTATAACCAATAATATCATTCTTGGACAATAGCAATTGTTTTGTTGTGTCCAAGATGATCTACGAGACTACCTCCATATAAATCACGAATAATTTTCTTTTTTAATTAAAATCATGGAATACAAAGCTGATTTCCATGCATCAAATAGTTATCCTAAATATGGAAGTCAATTGCAAGTTGTTTTTAAATACATTTCTCTTAAATTATTGTAAATCCTCATCATATTCATACAATTCATGAAGAGATTCAAAACTCATTATTTTATTGCTTAATGTCATTAACAAGGATGTTTTCCTACTTAAGCCATCAATAACCTTATTATGTTGTTCTACCTTGTGAAATAGTTAGAGAGAAAAATTTTGTAAGAAAGAGGACCACCTAGCATGCAAGTCACTACTGATTCATTTTTGACTATAGAGATACTTCAATGCTTAGTGATTAAAATATAAGATAAACTTACATTCTACTAAGTAATATTCCTAATACTTTAAAACTCTCACAACTATATAAAGTTTTTTATCATATGTCGACCACTTTTGTTGAACCTTACTAAACTTCTTACTAAAATATGCAATTAGCTTTTCTTTTTGTTGAGAAAGAATAACATCAACTTCAATTTTATTGGCATCACACTCAACTTTAAATAATTTATCAAAATTAGGTAAAACTAGTATTAAAGTAATACATAATTTCTCTTTATCAGAGCAAAACATTGTTAGTCAATATTTTCCTACTAAAACTTGCCTTTTAAAAAACACTTAATGATAAGTATCATGATGGCACTGAAATTACGAATAAACCTTCGATAAAAGGTTACTAGGCCATTGAAACTCCATACATCACTAATTGTTTTAGGAGCAAGTCAATCTCGAATAGCTTACACTTTGTCCTCATTAACTTAGATATTAGTTCAATTAACTACATACCCCAAAAAGAGTAACTTATCAACTATGAAATTGCATTTTTTCAAATTCACATACAATTTACTTTCCTGTAGCACTATTAATACTTTTTTCAAGTGTAAAACATGATCTTCCATTGATTAAGAATATCATTAAAGTATACAACCATAAATTTGCCAATAAAAGGTTTAATACCTGGTTCATCAATCTCATAATGGTGTTGGGGGCATTAGAGCGACCAAATGGCATTACTAGCCCTCATAAAGACCATATCAAATTTAAATGCAGTTTTCCACACGTCTCTTAATCTAATCTAGATTTAATGATAGCTACTTTGAAGATTAATTTTCAAAAACACTTTGGATCCCTTTAGTTGGTTTAACATGTCATATAGTCTAGAAATTGGAAACTTGTACCCATTGGTAATCTTATTGATAACTTGACTATCAATGCACATTTGCTAACTACCATCTTTCTTTGGAGTTAATAAGGCTGGTATTACACATGAATTTAAGCTCTCTCTAATATATTCCTTTTATAGTAATTCTTCTATCTTTTCCCTTAAGATCTCACTCTTTTTAGAGCTCATCTAGTAATAAGATAGGTTATGGAAACTAACTCCAGGTACTAAATCAATTTGATGGTGGATATTACATATTGGCAACAACCCATCTAGTAACTCTTAAGGTCTAGTTTCATTGAATTCTTTTAATAATGACTTGATTAATTTTGAAAGCTCTGTCTTTGAACCACTAGTTACTTTATCTTTTACCACTAGTACATGAACCTCTTTTGATTCATTAATGGCAGCCTCAATCTCTTGATTTGAGTGAATAACTATTAGAAAAGTTATTTCCTTCACTTGAGAAGTTTTGATTCAAGATCCTCCTTTTATATGTAATAATGTATATTTTATCTTATCTTTCTTAAACTTATAAACATTTTTTTTGCTTAAGTGTTGAGCATCAACGTCAAATTGCCAACATCGTCCAAACAATAGGTGGTAAGCATCCATATCTACAATATCATAGTAAACCTCATTTGCATATTAATCAATTAAGAAAAGAACCTTATATCATTTTATTACTTGGAGTTCTCTCATTGATTTGATCCACCCAATGGTGTATAGACTTGGGTGCTTCTTTACTATTAGTTGTAATTTCTTAACAGTTTTTATCTTAATAATATTTTCTTAACTTTCACTATTAATAATCAAATCATACAAAATATTGATAATTGTGCACCTGGTACAAAATAACTTATTTCATTGAATATTATCCTTTACTTAAGAGCTAGCATTAGCTTTTGCACCATATATATAATTTTGTCATCCTTATACTTGCACTCCTCACCATTTGGGTAATAATAGATTTCATCCTCTTTAACTCCAATTACTCCTTCTTGCTCCACTACATTTATAGTCTTCTTGTTTAGGTAATTACTAGAACAATGACCTACCTCATTGCACTTTAAACACTTGCTAAGCATAGGATTTTCGTAAGGATAAACATTATGAATTGTAACTTTCTCACCACATGCTTGTTTGCTTGCAATTTTGTTAGGTGCAAGTTTTTCTGGTTAACTTGGGGCCTTCTAATTTTCTTTTTTTGCAAGAAATATGTTAGAATTAATATAAAACTTATGAGAAGATTTAGCCTTACTCCTTTCTTATAATATAATCTTAGCTTTCAATATCATATTTTTAGCCTCAGATATATCCATTAACATTTGAACTCCAATTTTATCTCAAATGATTAGTTTCAGTTTATCAAGATATCTGTGACTTGCTAACTTTTTGATTCCATCAAGTTATTGTGTTATAATAATCTAAAAAATTTTGTTGAGTATTCATAGACTGACCAATTGCCTTAATTATAATATTATTTCTAAAATAGGATCTACTCATAATCTAGAAGGAGAAATGCTTCCCTCAAGAGTTGCTTCATTTATATTAGTTTCTAACTAAAGCTTTTCCGTCTCTTTTCCTTTGGTCCTTTGTTTGTTCCCACTAAGTAGAAGCTCCTCCTTTTAGCTGACAAGCTACCAATCTAACCTTTTATTCCTCAGGTATCTCTAGATAATCAAAGAATTTTTTTACTTTAATTAATCAATCAATAAAACTTTCAATATTTAACTCACTGTTAAAGATAGGAATGCTACCTTTAGTTGCAATTCATCTAATCTTTGAGAATGTCGGGTCGTTGTTGTTCATTCTTAACATAATTTGGGTACTCACCAAAACCACCATTATCACCACTAGAGTCTATCACGTAAGTTTGATGCATACATATATTTGTTTTTTTTTTTTGTCAGAATCCACCTTATAAGTTTAATGTCTATGCAAATTTGTAGGGATGGATCGAGCAAGAGGCTAAATATGAGTAAAATCTTCGATCTGATTCCTTTTGTCTCTTTGGTTCTTATTGGCACCTCCTACCTGGAGAGCGTTGAGTCAATTGTTGATAATTTCTAATTCATATTCCAATCGATCAATATGGCTAAGATTTTGTAGTGTCGCCTCTTTGTCACAAATAGTTGACTAGATTACTTACATCCTTTAATCTTTGTTAGAAGGATGATTGTTATTCCTTTTATTTTGTATTGCTATTGAAATAGGGAAGACCTATTCTAATATCACTTGATGTAGTGTTTAGTGAAGATAAAACTAAAATTCGATTAATTTAAAAAAATAATAATTTTTAAAGAGAAATATCAAAATAAACTCAATATTTTAATTAAAATATTTATTTATTTGAATTAATTAATTTATTAAATTTATACTTATTATAGATAAAATTATATAATTAATTAAAAAAATATTTTAATATAAATAAGAAAAATATAAAAAAATAAAATATTCAAATGATTAATATAATTTTTAAATAATTTTATATAATACTTAAATAATAAAATTATACTTATAAATTAATTTTTTTTTTAATTTTTTCTTAAATTTCTTATGATCCCTTGGTCCAAGAAATTTTGGACTACCCATTTTATATCATGTTTTATAATTTTCTGATAGAGTTTCTACGGTACCAAATAACAGGCCCCTTTTGTTTGGAGTCACATTACATAGTTCAAATTTTCAATGAGCTAATAAGAAGAAAGCATCACACCCCCTTTTTTTTTTGGTCCCCTTTGCTAGTAGAGGCCTTTTCAGACCTCTTCTCCTTTTCCTTGAGACAAAGGAAGGAAAAGTGACTTTTGAAAAAGAGAGAAAATATGAAATTAATTAGTTAGCGAATCATTCCCATTTCAGTAAAAAGTCTACATGAGAGGTGAGCCTCAGATAAAGTCTTGCCTGCGCAAAATCTTGTCACTGCTGCAACTTGGTGAAAAGAGAAGGCAAGATAAAACCTTTAAGATAGATAGATGCAGGCCTCGTTTTTCTTTATTTGGAAAAACGCATAAACAAAAGGGAAAGACAATGGATTATCAAGTCAGCATAGCCCATACCGCTACTATACGAATTATATTTAAGACAAGACAACCCTCCACTGAAAGGCTCATTGGCTGGCTGCCTCCTCTACTGGCCTCATGTTGCCTCTGTGTTTTGTGTTATGTGTCTTCCTGTCTACTACCTTTCCCATCTTCATCTCCCCATAATTTCCTTTCCGTTTCCCTGATCTTTTGTTCTGCTTCTCTCCATGGCTCAAATTTCACCATCTCCATCCATCAGTCCAGATATATTGAGCGATCCTCCATGTCATGAATCCCAAAAGCTAGGCATAGATTTCAATGCCGCGGTCATTGGGGCCGTAATGTTATGCGCCTTGGTTTGTGCTTTAGGACTTAACTCTACTTTACACTGTGCATTCCACTGCGTGCGTCGAACACTAGCTGAGACAGCCCGATGGGCGGCCACGCGTAGAGCAAATTCTGGTTTGAAGAAGAAAGAAATGTTGGCTTTGCCGACTTCTATTTATGTGAATCAGGGCTCACCATCGTCGGCTTCAGGCTGTGCTATTTGCCTGGCGGACTTCACGGACGGTGACAAAATAAGGGTCTTGCCTAAATGCAGCCATCGGTTCCATGTTTTGTGCATTGACAAATGGCTGCTCTCTCACTCTTCGTGCCCGAGTTGCCGCTACAGGCTCAAGTTCAGCGACTCTGTTGCCTCCATTGATCAACTTGCCGCTGCCTTGTAAACCATACGTGCACCCGTACGTATTGAGCACTTGTTAATTTCAAGTTCTTCATTTTCTCTTTTGTTTTGATTTGCTTTGTTTTTTTTTTTCAGTATTATCATTTGCACACAATTTGATGAACACAAAGCTTGCTAAAAAGTTGCTCGTATATTTTGAGGTCATCGCTGTGTGGCGATAAGGTCCGCTTCTGCAATATTCCGTGTTGTAATTGTGATAGCAATCCACCAGTTCTACGAGTGATCCAACATAATATTTTGGAGTATAGAGCATGGCGTATGAGACGTGCCTATCTAGCAGTTACCCGTTCCCCTAAGCATTTCTTAGTTAGCCAGTGAATCTTGGACCAATGTTCTTTCCTTTCTTTTACTTTCCCATGGCAGAAGGTTTCTCAGCTTGTTAATTAGGAGGAGAATTATGCAACTCATCTTGTAAAGATGCATTTTTTATTTTTTATTTTTCTCTTTCCTGGTAGTATTCTTTGATGACCATGGAATGTTGAACTAAGAAGGCGTCGATTCCAACAAGAGTTAAAAGACATCCTGTCTGAATTTGAAAATCTTGAAGTTCGATCAGACTATTTGTTGTAAGATGGAACACCGAGAAGGCTACCTTCACTACGCGCACAAAGACTTGCAATATAACCACAAAAAGCTAACAGGACAAGACAAAAGCCATAATAATTGAGAACAAGTAAGATTGGATTGATATTTGCATCATATCTATAGTCAACAGGAATCAATTTTTTACGTGCAGAACTATGTAAATCCAATCTTTTACTCAACTATCAAACATACTATATCTTCATAGAAGTGTCAAAATGATCCAGGAATGTTGGTAGATAAAAAGAGCAACTTAGGTTCAAAAGCATGCAAATTTCACTTTCAAAGAGTGTACTGCAGTTATAAATAGGTACAACTCCATTTGCAAATAGATACTAACCTGTGCCTGTTAATCATACCATGACTCCTCCAGTTTGAGGCAACAGTGAAACTGGTTCTGCACATGCAAAGTTCTAGACCAATATTGCATGTAACATTCATAATACATGACAATCCATTTCAACTTGAAAACAATGTTCACCGTGCCACTGTGCCAAATTTCACTGTGACCAATCCTTGCATGTCAACTAAAATATACTACCAGTTGGCATCAATCAATTCAACAGCTATACTTGTATTATAGTGTAGAATCTGTCAGATCCTTGATCAACCATCATTTCCCTTGTTGATTTGAACCAAACTAGCAAAAGGATTTGAATATTTGTCAATACCAGCAATCTGCAACCTCGTGCTTGTGCTGCAGATGCCGCTTCTTAGGAGGTCCAGAAGCTATTGGATAGTGTCTGACGCTGTTTTTCTGAGGCTTGGCAAGTTCCACATAAATTAATCTCCCATCAAATATCTGATTATCAAAAAACAGAATGAGTTCTCTCCCCTGGATAACACATCCAGGAAAGCAAAGGGAATGTGATAAGTAGCACCTTGCCGTCCATGTTTTCTAGAGCAAGGATGGCATCGTCTTGGCAGGTATATTGAATCAATGCATATGCGTTTGACCGTTTTGATGATTCATCCTTCACAAGCTTAACTGTTGTAGATGGTGAAATGAGTAGCAAAACTTTCAACATAACTAAGGATGCATGTATATATGTAGTTCCACGGTCTATCTATTAATGAATAACACTGAGAAATGAGATGCATTCAAGGCCAGTTTCATGAAAAAGGGTTAAAGCCATGGAATTTACCTTCAGCTACTTGGCCAAAACTTGAGAATTCCTTCTGCAAGCTACTCTCACTGATAGAATATCCTAAATCTTCAAGTCAAAAACCGTAATTAGCGTTTAGAAAAACTCTCTTAACGAAAAACAGAGCAGCATGTCCGAAGTGCATATGTAGAATCAAACAAGAATTTGATAAACTTCCCATAGGCTGAACACATTAAAACCAAAATTAAAGTTGAGTTCTTTAAGGCGTTTACAAATGGGCGTCTCCGCGCAGCGCTGTGGAATTATGTAGAGTATTAATTTTATTTTCACAAAGCAGCTGTTCCCTAGAGCATTGGAACCACTTGCAAAAATTGGACATTTTCATGGTAATCATGCCCATGTCAAAATTGGAACACACACACATATAAATCCCGTTCTATTACCATAGCTGTGCTTCGGACCAAAACAACAGAAGAAATACCCAACAGGAAAGTGAGCTGGTGATTATTACTTACTTCTGACCATGATTCTGCTACCAAGAGGATAATTGGAGTTGGACGGCGACGCCGCCGTCATCATCGTGATGCTCAATGCTTTAGTTTTAGGGTTCGTCTTTGCGTTTCCCCATTTGGCGTTGTTGCTGTTTTTAATGTTGTTGTTGTTGTTGGGTAAGCTGAGATTAAGAGACAAGATTGTTTGAGAGGCCCCCAACCCCAACATCATTCTCTTTTCGTTTATCTGTCCTTCTCCTTTCCTCTGTTCCGACTTGAGAATTGAGAATTCCAGAGGCTGAGAGGACAGGATGCACCGGACCCGGCTCGTGTTGTCGCCTTCCCTCCTATTTTACGCTGCTGTGCTTATAAATATGATATAATCTACAATGGGCCTGCCTATGCTACAATGGTCTGAGAGCCCAAAAGCCTTTTCCCACTGCGTTTGGCCAGGCCCCAGAAAATTCTAATAATAAATTTCTTCCTCCCGTCTTTCTATCTTTTTCTGGTTTTTTTTTTTAACCTACTCTTGGCTCGTGCAAATGAAAGTGTAGAAAATTCTTGGCGAATGAAGCAATGGCTACAAGCGCAGCCTTACAACGGAGCTTGATGATACACCTTAGCGTCATTTGAGGATTGGTACACATTATTAAACTTTAAGCTTCATCCAATAGAAACATTCGACGGGAAATTGCAGATTCAAACTCGTTCTTATGCCCCGCGAGTTCCATCCAGGTCGTGAAATGCCTCTTGCAAGTAAAAGGATTACAATGAATCATAATTTCAGAATGATAGAACCCCTTAAGCCAATGCATACAATGCTAAGAGAAATAGCATCGCACTTGCCTAAAAATATGTGATTCATTCCAAATCCTGCTATGGCAAGGACTCGCATCAACCAGCGACTTGACGTGGCCTACGTTCTTTGGTCTGGTAAGAGTCGATCCCTATAAACTTGTTCAACACGTGGGAAGCACCAAAGCACTATCTGGGAAACGAAGGAGACTAAAGACTCATTGGTGCTAGAAGCTTGGATTCTTGCTGGTACGGGATCTTAGTTTCCTTTTTATATTCCTTGAATGCCAACCATTTTGAAACCCAACTTGATCAAAGAACGTGATGGTAACTAGGTATTCAAACAACCAAGCAAGAACCCTAATAAACCCCCAAACAAAGCCAAAAATGCTCAGATAAGGGATCACATCAATGCAAACTTGGAACATCTAAGTTTTGCTTCGAATCCCTGCAACCCAGAAACTAGAACACTACTTTAGTCGATGGTATTGAACAGTGACGGAAACATTATATCCAGTCCATGTCGGTGAAAAACTAAATTTTGAGATTGTAATATATGACCGTATCAGGGATTGAAAAGCAAACTTGCATATGGTTTCATCCATAATCAAATCTGTAACAAGAGGAAGATCAGTGAAGTAACAGAACAATCACTACGACAAATTTTTGCAAAACAATTAAGCAACACACCTATTGCCACTGTTCGTCACAGCAATGCCAATAAGAGGAAGAGATAAAAAAAGATTCGTTGATGGAAGACAACATGTCAGCATTAAGAGGGAACATCACCAGAACCCGGGGGGGGGGGCAAGGCATAAAATAAATATGCAACTTATTTGGTAAATTTCCATGACAAATTCTGTAACAGAAATCCATATGCCACTGCAAAAACAGTATGCAACATGGTGGCCTGAACTCAATGGTTTTTCTTGAGATCATGTAGCAACAGAGGGAGACTCTCAATTCAAAGGGACAATGAATGTGACAAATACTCGACATTTCCCTCCCAGAAAACCAACTGAATGATGCACATTGGCACCCTTCATCAAGATGTCAGCCTCTTTAGCCTAGAGATAAACAGAGCACAAGAGTAAAAAGCAAGCAACCATCCTGAGCCAAAACTCAAATAAGGAAATATGTGAGAAGAGCAAGCACCTAATGGAAGCAGACAGTATATTCAGAAAATCCAAAAAGGGTATCTCGACGGGTTAAAACCTTTTGCAGTGAATCTTCAGTCAGAGCTTGGCGACTTGTATTCATTCCATCACAACTTTGCCCCCAACAGCTTTCATCTTCTCAATCATTTGATCGCCTTCTTCCTTTGACACTCCTTTCTTGAAAATTGACGGAGCCTTTTCCACCAAGTCCTTTGCCTCCTTAAGACCCAATTCAGTAAAACTCCTAACCACCTTAATTACCTTAATCTTTGTAGCTGTTTCACATGACTCCAGTTTCAGTTCAAAGACAGTCCATGCTCAGGTTTCTTCTCTTCCTTTGCAGCTGCAACAGTAGCAGCAGCCGATGCATTCATTGCCATGGCAGCCAATCCAGCAGCACAGGCTTCATAACTCCAACAGTCGGGAGTTCTTTCATTTTCATCTTTCCCAGTAAAATGGGACCAAATTCAGCTATATCTGCCATCGTAAGTCCAGCCATTTCATCAACAAGCCTGAGAACACGTTCTGTAGGAGGACTGCGATTCTCCGGGGGATCAAAATTTGCTGCATCATAATCAGAAGCAAGCCGAATGCGAGAGTACCTGGATTTTCCAAACTCGGATATAAACCCCTAGGACAGAAGCAAGCCAAGGAAGGCAGAGGGGCTTAAATATCAATAAAAATATTCAAAAAGTTTGGAAAAAAAATTATTTTGGAAAGAAAATTCTAAAAGTTCAAAAAATTCGTTTTTTTTTTTTTTGCTTAGAATTTTTGAAAATTCTGATCAACCAAGTAAAACATGGGCAGGAGAAATTGAAGTTTGAAGGTCTGACTGGAAACTTGTGCTAGACTTAACATGGATACCTAAAAAAACTCCTCCATTGCCATATGGAACCTTAGCTACCTATTTAGTATAGCGACTATCTTTTAAAGTAAAGTATGAAAATTTTATTTGTGAAAGCTAGGAGGAGAAAGAGAAAAAAAAAAAAAAGACGATTAGAAACAAGAAAATCAATTGATTAGCATGAGCAATAATTAACATTTGTAGAAAAGACTTATAGGTGTTTAAAATTGTCTTTTTATAATTTGTAATTATTAAAATTTAATATATAATATTTTAAAAATTTTATTTAATACTTTAAATTTTAAAATTAAATAATTTTTTAATATAATATTAAAAAATTATAAGTTTAAATCATATTATTTTCACATTAAATTATAAATTAATTGTGAACTTTTAGAATCCAAGAGAGCCATTTTTTGTTTATGCTTCAAACCTAAGTATGGTCAACTTTTGTGTGAAAGAGTATATTAAAATTTAATATATTATACATTTTGGAGCTTCATCTAATTGCTTAAGTTCATAGATTGAATGATTTTTTTCACAGTAAACTAAGAGAAAGATAATTAAAACTATATTGAATGGCTAGGATAATAAGACAAAAGTGCCAAGTTTTGTATTTCAAAATGCCAACATTACAAATCACATAACCTTATTTGATATCTTTCTAGTTTTCCTATTTCCAAAACCATTTTCTTTCCCTCGGTAACTTTTTACCAAATGTTTTTTCTTTTTTTTTTTTGATAAAATGAACACCCATAAGGGTCAAATAAGAACACACCATTAAGAAAAAGACTATCACGAGACTTTGTTAGCTCACATAAAAGAAAAATATACGTTGAATGGAGTCTCAATAATAAATATACCATTTTTAGAAATACAAGGTTAGGTGGCTTCCTAGAAGAAGGTCTCCTACATTAGGGAAGATATTTTAAATTAGGCAAAAGCTTAAAATAATTAAAAGCAAAGTAAATTAAAGCTTCTTGCTTAATTTGCTTCAAGACCAAAGTTCTTATGACTTTCAAAGAATTTGTGAGTAGCTTCATTGTGAAATGGGTTGGTCATTAGGTACCAATGTATTTGTCTTAAACCACTAAAACTTATCCATAACAAAATTATTAGGAAAATATGTCAAATGAGATATTTAACATCTCACGATTAGTAATTTAGCCTTAACTTTGCCAATAACTTAGCAACCATTCTTTAGACACACAATGTTTTCTTTCATTGAAGTTGGAAAAGGGGCATGCCAAATGGGATTCTAATATCTAAAAGGAAGTATATGATATGTGTTGTAAATATAGTAAGTTTATATATATATATATATATATGGTAGGCAAATATAATTACTTAGTTATAGGGTTAATTATAAGACTTAATTCTAAGAGAGATTCAACCTTATATATATAAACATCTTGTATTATGGATGAATATGAACTTTATTGTCTCCTTTGCATTACTTTATTACTTCTCTAGATTCTATTATTACTTGTAAAACAATAATATGGAGGAAGATTTGAAGACTTTAGATCATAATGGTATTTGGGAATTAACACACCTATCTAAAGGTAAGTAAGTTATTGGTTGCAAATGAATATTTGTTATGAAAGCTAATGTTGATGGTTCTATTAATTGTCTTAAAGCTAGACTTATTGCTAATGGATATGCTCAAACATATGAGGTGTATTATTTTAAAACTTTTTCTCAAGTGACTAAACTTGCTTTTATAAGATTGTTTATTTCTCTTACTACTATTAATGATTGACTTTTATACCAATTAAATGTTAAAAATATCTTTCTTCATAGTGTTTTGCAAGAAGAAATATATATGGAACGACCACGTGGGTTTATGAGGATTTTGGTAAGGTTTGTTAACTTCATAAATCTTTATATAACTTGAAGTAAAGTTCTCATGCTTGGTTTGGAAAATTTAGTGATGTAGTTCAAGAGTTTGATATGAAAAAGAGTAATTATGATTACTCCGTATTCTACCAATAATTTAAAACTAATTTTATTTTATTAGTTATTTATATTGATGATATTATTATAAGAAGAAGTAACAATGAAGGTATATTAGCCCTTAAGTCTTTTCTTTAAATATGTTCTTAAATAAAAGATTTAGATTTATTAAAATATTTCTTAGATCTTGAAATTGCAAGAAACAAGAAAGGTATTTTTCTATAATACTAGGACGTTAATAACCAAACCTTATAGTACTTTTATGGTTACCAACACACAATTCACAATAAATGATGAAGAATTATTTGTAAACCCAAGGTATCGAAGATTGGTTGGAAAATTGAATTATTTAATAGTAACTCATCCTTATATTGCATATCATGTTAGTATTATGAGCCAATATATGTTTTCTCCATGACTTACTCATTAAGTAGCTTTAAAGCAGATTTTATGTTATCTTAAGGGAACTCTAAGACGTCATACATTATATAATAGTCATGATCACACTCATGTAGAGTGTTTCTTAGATGTTAATTAGACAAGTTCCAAAGTTGGAAAAAGATTTATTACAAATTATTATTTTTCTGTTGAAGGAAATTTGGTGTTTTGGAAGAGTAAGAAGCAAAATGTGGTGTCTTAATTTAGCCCAAAGGCAAAGTATAAAGGTATGATGCAATCCATGTGTTACCTAATGTGGATACATTAATTGTTAAGTAAGATTAAAATTATAAATTTAACCCCAATGAAACTATGTTGTGATAATTAAGTTACTCTTCACATTGCATCAAATCCAATTTTCCACAAAAAGATTAAATATATTGAAGTTGACTGTCACTTATTTCATGAAAAAATTTTAAAAAACTTCATTTCTACTTGTCATGTCTCAATTAAAAAGCATTTAGGTGATCTTTCAAGCTTTAAGTGGTCTTAGAATCGATTATATTTGTAACTAGTTAGGCATGATTAACATTTATGCTCTAACTTGAAGGGGAATGTTGTAAATATAATATGTTAATATATTATTACACATATATAATAGGTAAATATAATTACTTGGTTATAGAGCTAATTATAAAAATGATTATAAGACTTGATTTTAGGAGAAATTGATTCTCTATTTGTATATACATTGACTTCTTATATTATGAATAAATGTATAATGAAAAAGTGTTTCTTTTACAAAGTGTATCAATATAAAACCATTTATATGCAAATCATGAGTGATATCAGTAAAAGATGCATTTAAACTCATATGAAGACCATCATAAGATTCTTTACACAATTGATAAGGGTCAATCTTACAAATATAGTTAAAGTATAATTTATTATAAAAGTAAAAAGAAAAATTTAGAAATTCCAAAAGTAATTTACTTTAACCAAAGAACATGCTCATAGTTAACCATTTTGTCATTTGATGTGCTAAGCTTTTCTCTTCCATGCATACATAAAAATTACTAGATAGTGCAAATACTATAGTTTTCTAGTGAATTAAATTTTGCTAGCAAACTTAAAAGTTCTTCCAAAAGCAATCCTTTGTCTATATCTAAAATTGGTAAGGAAAAATTTGAATCTAATAAGACACTTAATTCATGCACAATAAGGGAAAAACAACTCTCATCATAAAAAATGGATTTCTTAATCAAGTGAACAAGAAATTACTCACTAAAACATCATTTTGGATATGAACTTCCAAGCCAAGTTCCTTACACATTTCAATTACAAAAAAAAATTTCCTAGTATTAACTAGAGACATAAGAAGTGGACATGCAACTACTTGTTAAACATGTACAAATAATATAGTTGCACAAGAAGAAAAAGATAATAAGCATGGATAATAATTTGCTAGTAATCCACAACACATTTTCTCATAAGCTTTTGAATAATGTGTGTCATTTGATAAAACCATTTTTCCAACTAATATTTTTAGAAAAACTATATCCAAAATATATATAAAAATCCCTAATGGCAACATGGTCAGACACACATCCTATAACAATTATAAGGTACTTATGGCTTAATTGTCATCCAAAACTATTTAATTATAATTGACCATAACAAGAACCTCCATTTATATAATCATACAAGCATAACCATTAGTAAAAAGTACAAGTGTAAAAATCTTCATAAGCCCTTTTAAGGTTTTATGTGGTAAAAAGTGTTAGTGAAAAGAGTGGGCAAAATATGGTATATAATTAGTTTATGATGTACCTAAAGAGAAAAAAAAAAAGCTTGTGATTATCTTTTTCTCCTAGTTAATACACGTGCTTATAAAGTCTAACAATAATTCAACAAGGTAATTATGGATACTTATGATAATTTTGCAATAGACAACGAGTTTAAATATATAACCTAATGTTTCAGAGGGAAAAGATGCATTAGCCTAAAAAGTTGTACCTTTAACTACTTTTGTCTATTAAGATATAGTGTATGATAATAAAATACCAAGAATACAAGAAGTTGTCACTCAATGGTTGGCTAAAATTATTAACTTTATTATGATCTTTGCAAATAGTAATTGTAAATAAAAGTAATCCTAATCATGGAACCAATGAGCAAAATACATACATCAATTAAAATATCTTATATAAATTTAACTAAACGTATAGGTTAAATCCTTAAAATTCTCTCTTCTCTTTATTTCCATTTACATTAAAACAAATTGTTAGTTCGACATTTTCCCACATACATCAAATGGCCTTAACATGAGTTTCTCCCATAATAATTGGCATGTTGACCCCTATTGAGGACTATATGTAGCTTTAAACAAATGTGAGTACATATCCCCTCTATATGCTTGTTATGACTAACACGGAGTTGTTAAGTCATAAATCTATTAAATTAGTGTACTTATGCCTATAAAGCATGTTTTTAGGCTACACTTATTACTAATAGAACATGCATTAAAATCAAGAAATTATTGGATAAAGACATCCATCAACAAGTTGACAAAAGTGGACATTTAGAAAAGTAATGTTATACTAACTAGAGAGAGAGCATTAAGTGATTTATATAATATGTTTAATAATGTTAGCAATAATTATTCTTACTGTACATAGCTAAACAAATGGACATTTGCCATCAACTTGTCTTATGTGGAAATATCCCAAAAAGCAACATCATGCAAAAATTATGGTTTAAGAGATAGAGATTAATTATGGAGTAAGCATAAGGTCTAGTGTGCTAATCATCAAAAAAAACATAGTGTTAAAAAGAATACCTAATCACCTATAAGAAGCAAAACAACCAATTTCTCGTGATTGCTTTTAATCCTATCTTTCGCCAATTCTCTTTCTTTCTTCTAACATTCTTTCCCCAATCGTCAACATGCTACTCACACACAAGTTCAATTGCTACCATCAATAGGCCTGTGATAAGCATGATTAATAAAACACATGAAATTCACAATTATCATTAAATGCAAGTACCTACTCGCTAGTTGAAAAGGAGAATGAATCTTCTTATTAAAGCAAACAATGAATTATCCTATCAATCCTCCAATGATCTAATCTTTGCAATAAAAAGCACAAAATGCTTAAATTGTGTTCACATTTGCAATTAAATAAAATTTGAATATACTAGGAGTGAATCATAATTTGTTTTAACATTTACATCAAATCAATCAAAATTTAAAGAATAACATCACTTCACTTTATATAGATTGAATGCTTTATTTGGAAAACTAAGAGGAAAACATGGGAATGTAAATAGAGAGAGCGATTATGATAAGAGTGAAATGTCCTCGATGTCCTTGACAAAGAGGTCTTGTTCTTTAAAGGGAGCTCATCCTAAAGGGCAAAAAGGTCTTTTGGCCTTTAAGCAAAGTATGAGAAATTAGTGATAAAAATAGAAAAATTGTAAAAATAAAGAAATAAGAGATTGATATCTTTGAGGGGATTAGTCTCTAATAATGACTTTAAGTGAATCAACTTCAAATAAGTTAAAAATTTTGATATATTTAATTACTTAAATTAAAATGTCATAAAATATTATATATATATATATATAATCTAGACTTTAACTTGACAACCAAAGAAAATTCTTCATCAATTATGCTTATTAGTGCAAGGACAATATATGACTAATATAGAAATAATAACATACAAATATTAAATTACTTAATTGATAATAAATCTTAATTAACAAGTTTTCATCATTCTTCCCTTCTTTGAAATAGACTTGTCCTTAAGGCTAACTAAAAACAACTCTCAAATTATCTTGTCTCGATCAACTATCATTTTTAGTCTAATCTTATTATGCATAACTTTTTCCATATAATAACAAAGAGTTTCATTGACTTTAACACCACAATTTCTTTTTGAAAATTTTCAAAAAATATCTCTCAAATTTGGCAAGGAATCAATGTCAAAAATAATTTTGTAATCCTCTATAAATAATAAAAATGATTATAAATAAAGAGTATTATCTTATAATGACAAATTTGCACCCATTATGACTTGCACATAGAACTTCTCACGCATCTTTAAAGACATAAGTTGTTTAGTAAAGTTCGCATCCATAAACTTGCTTTTCTTTGAAAGATTCATCAATCTTCATAAATGGAAGAGTAGAATATTTAACCAAAAGAATAATAAGCTCACTAGGATCTTGCTTTCCACATTGTCATGATATGAATCAATAGTTTTTAACTTGGTATTTGACTGCTTAGCATGTTATATTTTCTTTAATTTAATGGTATATCCCTTGTCTTCTAATTGATAATAGTAGGCAAAAATAATTTGCTCAAATTGGTTCAGAGACTCTTAAATAAGTGATTGATTTTTCAACATGCAACAATCTAATTTTCAAAGAATTTGATAGTTTTTGTAAAGTTATGATAAGGAAATAATTTTTTTTTTTTTGTAACTTGATGGTAATGGTAGAGATATGTAACAAAAGTGAAACCCTTGAAAATTGTTCTCCAATTCTAGATGATAAGAATTAAACACTAAAAATAGAAAAATTTTAAAAATAGAGAAATAAGGAATTACTCTCTTCAAGATGAAACTCTAATAATTACTTTGAAAAAATTAATTTTTAATAAGTTAAAAATTTTAATATATTTTATTTTTTAAAATAAAAAGTTATAAGATATTACATATATATAAATTTAAGAATTTAATTTAACAATTAAAAAAATTTACTTTTAAAAATAACTCTATTAATTATGTCTATTAATATAAGAATAATAAAATATTAATAAATAAATAAATAACGAATATTAAATAGCCTAGTTGATATTGAATTTGCATCTTCCGTATAAAATCCTATGTGAGAAGATATTGAGACGTCTCATATTTTTGTTTGTTTTTGGAATAAATTTTCAAAAATAGTTTTGTTTCATTCATCGTTTCTCTTACCTTGTTAATACCATCTTCCATTGAAAGGGGCCTACTATTTCAACGCCGTATTCAAATTCTTGGTTGTAGCAAGATGAGACAATAATCCAAATCTACTTTAAGAAGACGGCAAAATTGTACTTGCAAGAATTTAGTTTACCAAGATTCTGAAATAAACACCTTATTAATTATTTTTCAAATAATTTGGACTCCTCGTTTATTGTTTCACCAGGTGAACTTAGGTTCTATAAAACCCAAAATCAATCAAGTTATAAGATTTTACGTGCTCTTGAAATATGTAACAACTTTGAGCTGTATTAAGAGAACCTCCACCATTTTTTGGAGATGTCAAATATACCATTAGTGTCACCCATGTGTCATGGTCCTTACTTAGGGATGAACAATACGTTGAATTTAGACATCTTCTAGAGAAAGACAATACGTTGAATATAAACACTTCCTAGGGAAGGGAAACACATTAGAATTAGTCATGTAATAAATAGGAAGTTGAAAGGATGTAATATCCACTATTAGATCAAAGAGGGATCTAACGGTTATAATTTGTCCAAAACTTGTATAAAATGGGATATCTTGCCCCTCATTTGTATACACTCACTTTTCAAGCGAAATATATTTTTAAAGTTAATCTCCAAAAAAAGTTCTTGTGAGTTGAGTGTGGGAAGGCTGCTTGGGAAGCATTCTCAAGGCCGTACAGGTAGGACACAATAAATCCATAGCCCGTGACAGTTGGTATCAGAGTCATATTCATTCCAAGTACTATGGCAGACCCACGTTCTGACGAGACGCTCATTATGGGTGATGACCATGATGATCGTAGGAAGAAGGCCAATAAAGTTGCTGTCAAGGGAAAAAAGAATCATGTTATTTCGAGTTCGAAGGATCCAGTAAGGAACCTGACACATTATATGACGAAGATTGAATCGTTCATCACTGATGTCCAAGGTTCGCTTGATGACCTGACCCAGTCCATTGAGGGTGTAGATGCCGAAAGGGAGGAGCTCATGGTCGAGATGTAGGAGCTCAAAGTCAGCATGGGAGAACTTCGAGGAGAGTTGCTGGGGACCTTAAGGGCAAAACCCCATCAGCGGGATGAGTCCTTGGAGACCATGATGGCGGCCATGCGCACAGAGATTGCAGAGCTCAAGGGAAAGCTTGCAGAATCAGAAGCAACACGTGTAAATAGGGTGATTACCGTGCAAGGACCACATACCGATGCACCCAAGCCAAAGGAGTTCAAGAGTTCTCGGGTGGCCAAGGGCGTGGACAATTTCCTATGGTACATGGAACAATATTTCCAAGCCATAGAGATCAACGACAGTCAATTACGGGTAAATACTGCATCTATGTACTTAGCTAATAATGTTTTGTTATACTGACGTCGTCGGTCAGACAATAGGTGTAGAGATCTTATCACAAATTGGGATAGGTTCTCGAGGAGTTCCGACGGAACTACTATCCCATATATACAGAGGAAGAAGCTTGCGACGAGCTAAAGCACCTTGGGCAGAGGGGTGCAGTACGTGATTATGTGAAGCAATTTTCAGAGTTGCTGCTCCAAATCCCTTTAATGAATGAGACAGAGGCATTCCACCAGTTCATGAGTGGTCTTAAGCCATGGACCAAATAGGAACTGAAGCGGTTCCAAGTGGGAGACCTTACAATGGTCATCATAGTGGCTGAATGTCTTGTAAAATACAAGACACCTTCCACCTCCCAGTCAGACTCCCATCCAAAGGATAAGGGTAATGGTGGGAGAGATCGGGGTAGATTCAATCGCCCGAATGGAGGTAGGCCGCTAACTGGTCCTTCAAAGGCTTATGCAAAATCCAGCAGTAAGGTTCACAGGAAGGTACGTACTTACAAGTATTACTTTTGTGATGGTCCACATATGGCGCGAGATTGCCCGAATAAGGCCAAGTTGGCTGCCCTTTGCGAAGAAGATGAGCCAAAAGAGGAGGCACAATTAGGTTCGCTGCGGATTCTTAGTTCAATCAAGTCCAAAAAGGTGAAGGAGCCAAAGGGACTTATGTTTGCAGATGTGAAGATCGGAGAAACTTAACCTTCGGGTTGAGAAAGGAGCTGAGTGGTTTAAGACTGTCAACTCCCAGGAAATCCCTACAATTGGGGTTGCTAGGGACGTGGAGCTACAGATTGGGTAATGGAGAAGTTAGGAGACCTTTGAGGTAATTCCTCTTGATGATTATAACTTTGTCATTGGGTTGAAATTTTTGGACAAGATCCATGCGGTTATACTGTCCTTTACCAAGTGCCTCTGTGTGCTGGACAAACAATGCCAGTGCATGATTTCGATTCATCATAAGTCAGACCGTGATCAGAAAATGATTTCGGTAATGCAACTCAACAAGGAAGCAAAGAAAGGTAAGGTGACCATCCTAACAACCTTAAAAATCGAGGACAACAAGAGCAAAGGGAGCGAAGTCCCAATAGAAGTGATCCAAGTCCTCGATTCGTTCAAGGACGTGATGCCTCCCGAATTGCCCAAGAAGCTTCCACCTCATAGAGAAGTGGATCATCAGATCAAACTGGTACCTAACGTTCGACCGCTTGTCATGGCACCATATCGCATGGCACCCCTTGAATTGGAAGAATTAAGGAAATAGCTGAAGGAGCTGCTCAATGCGGGGTACATTCGACCATTTAAAGCTCAGTTCGGTACACCTATCCTATTCCAGAATAAGCATGACGGGTCACTTCAGATGTGTATAGATTATCGGGTGTTAAACAAATTAACCATCAAAAACAAGTACCCGATCCCACTTATTGCGGATCTCTTCGATCAACTTAAAGGTGCACAGTGGTTCACCAAGTTTGATCTCTGTTCGAGTTACTATCAAGTTCAGATTGCCGAAGGGGACGAACCGAAGACAGCTTGTGTGACTCGTTATGATTCATACGAATTCCTCGTCATACCATTCGGCCTAATCAATGCTCCGACCACATTCTGCACTCTTATGAATAAGGTATTATATTCGTTCTTAAATCAATTTGTAGTGGTTTACCTTGACGATATTATAGTGTACAGCTGGATGCTCGAGAAGTACATTGAGCACCTTAGACAAGTTTTCCAAGTCTTGCGCAAGAATGACTTATACGTCAAGCGCAAAAAATGTGCCTTTGCCTAAAAGGAAGTGCCATTTTTAGGGTACATTGTCGGGGGAGGACAAGTACATATGGAGGTAGCAAAGATTTAAGCTATCGTTGAATGGGAGCCACCGACGAAAGTGACGGAGTTAAGATAATTCCTTGGTCTCATCGACTATTATCGGTGTTTCATTTGAAACTACTTAAACATCACCGTGCCACTTATGGACATGCTAAAGAAGGAGAAATCGTGGAAATGGACGGATCAATATCAAAAGACATTTGATCGGTTGAAGCAAGCCATAACCAAGGAGTCAGTGCTAGTATTACCCGATCACACTAAGTCTTTTGAACTAGATACTGATGCATCAAATTTTACTATTGGTGGTGTTCTTATGCAGGAAGGACATCCCGTGGCATATGAGTCGCAGAAGTTGAACGATACTGAGCGACGGTATACCATTCAAGAGAAGGAGATGACTACAATGGTTCATTGCCTATGGACGTGAAGGCATTATCTCCTAGGGTCTAAGTTCATTGTAAGGACGGATAACATGGCCACAAGTTATTTTCAGACTCAGAGGAAGTTGAGTCTGAAGCAAACTCGATGGCAAGATTTCCTAACAGAGTTCGACTATGTGATAGAGTATAAACTAGGGAAGACTAACTTCGTAGCTGATGCTTTTAGCCAAAAGATAGGGCTAGCAAATACAGTGAATCAACCTAACTGTCCATGGATCAACCACATCAAGGAGGGGCTCAAATATGATCAGAAGGCTCAAGTCATCATTGGATGTGTGCAAGTGGGTAAGACCCGATGATTTTGGTGCGAGGACGATTTTTTATACACAAAAAGGCGACGATTATATGTGCCACTCCATGGAAAGATAAGGAAAGAAGTGTTGTGTAAGTGCCATGATTCAAAGTAGGTGGGTCATCTAAGGATCCATCACACCTTAGCTCTTATCGAAGATCAATACTACTGGCCTCAAATACGGGATGACGTTGAAGCCTATGTAAAGATCTGTCTTATTTGTCAACAAGACAAACTTGAACAACATTTATCGCCAGGATTGTTAAAGCCACTTCCCATCCCAACTCGTCCATAGGAGAGTGTTTCCATGGACTTCATAGTAAACCTGCCTAAGTTTGAAAGATATCAGACTCTTATGGTTGTGGTGGATATATTTTCCAAGTATGCAACATTTGTGCCAACAATAAAGGATTGTCCAGCTGAGGAGGCAGCCAAGTTATTCATGAAGCACGTGATAAAGTATTGGGGAGTCCCACAAATGATTGTGAGCGATCGCGACCCTCAATTCACAAGGTATTTTCTGGTTTGAATTGTTCAAACTGCTAAGGTCGGAGTTGAATCTCTCTACAAGCTTACACCCTCAAATTGACAGTCAAACTGAGCGGGTCAATGCACTTTTGGAGATTTATCTTTGGCACTACGTGAGTACAACGCAAACAAATTGGGTAAAGTTGATCGACATAACCCAATTCTCCTACAACTTGTAATGAAGTAACTTTACCAACCAGAGTTCATTCTAGATCATGAATGGCCAACAACCACAAACTCCAAGTGTGGTTGCATCGAGCTATTAGGGGAATAGCCCACCTGCATATAAGTTTGCCAAGGATTAGTAGGAATAAGCAAACTTGGCAAGGGCATGTCTACGTGAAGGCTCCAAATGCATGAAGAAGTGGATCAAAAAAAAGCGATGACATGTGGAGTTCCAAGTCGAGGATTTGGTGTTAGCCAAACTACATACCATTCTTTGGTACAAGGATGTGCACAAGGGTCTAATTCGTCACTACGGAGGGCCATTTCAAGTGATATAATGGGTCGGGAAGGTCGCATACAAGTTGGAGCTACCACCAAAATTAAAGGTACATCCAGTTTTCCATATGAGTATGCTTAAACCTTACCATGAATACAAGGGAGATCTAGATCGAGAGGAGTCACAGCGAGTACCACTTAGAGTAAAAATTTCATATGACCAAGAAGTCAAATTTATAGTAGCAGATCAGGTCATACGAAAATGGTATTATACGCTGAGACGTAAATATTTTATCCGATGGAAGGGTCTTCCGAAAAGCAAAACTAGTTGAGAACCTACTGAAACTTTTTAACAATTCAAGAAGGAGATTAACACCTACCACACTGAAGAAGTGACGAGGACGTTGCCTGATTAGGTGAGGGATAATATCACGGTACTTACTTAGTGATGAACAATATATTAAATCTAAACACCTCCTAAAAAAAGATAATATGTTTAATGTAAATACTTCCTAAATAAGAAAAATATTTTGAAATTAGGTATATAATAAATAGGAAGTTGAAAAAATATAATATTTACCATTAAATTAAAGAGGATTCTAACAATTATAATTTGTTTAAAATTTATATAAAAAAAATTTTTTATTTTTTATTTATATATACTTATTTTTTAAGTAAAATATATTTTTAAAATTAATTTTTAAAAAAAATTTTTATAAGTTAAGTGTAAAAAAATTATTCAAAAAGTATTTTTAAGATTGTACGGATAGGATGCGACCAATCTATAGGTCCGTATCACATGAATGCCAAGGGAAACGCACTGCATCAGCAATTGTCTGAAGATTTTTCCACATTCTAACCCTTGGCACGTCATTTGGGTGACATAAACACGTGACAAGATCTAAGAAGGCATCTATTGTTCTCAAAGATCATAGCATAGATGCCTTGTGGCGAATGATGGATAACCTCTAACCGTGCCTTGTCAGGATCCCAGAATAGCTAGACTCCACTAGAATAACCCAACAGGATGCACCCTGCAAACCCCCTTGCGATTGAATTCTTTAATCACTTTTTAACTGCTTTTACAGTTTTAATGCTCGGTTCCAAAACAGACACTATATACGGCTTATACTGACTTACAACATCTTTCATTGTACGAGTTAATCTTTTCTTACCTGCACTGCGCACGTTTAATGTCAGAACATCCACAGGGAACTTGGAACAAGGTTAAGTCCCATCTTCTACAACCAGGGGTGGTCCCTAGGAACTCTTAGCATTTTCCATGTCAATGCCCATCGTCTCCTCCTGCCTACCTAAAACAGCATGATAAACAGAAGGAGAAAAATATGGATGAACTTGACTAGCCTTGTTGGGTATCATTCTGCGTGATTCTTTGCCAAAGGGACCAGATGGGAGACAGACAGGTGAGTCAGGTGGTTTAAGGGACAAGATAATTTGGGTTTAAATCTGCATCATGGTTGGGCTTTTAAAACGCCTAAGCAAATATTGTCGCAAGGTCTGGAACAGCAAGACTAGGCCCATTAGCAAGTGAAGAAGCATTTTGACTTAAAGCATATTCTTCGTTGATTTAATAGCCTTTCCCTTATCCGCAGCTGCAACCCTCTGCTTGTGACTGGTGAATCTTTATCCTGGAGATACTAACATCCCTAAAATCTCGGTTGACTAGCATTTGATTTCTCCTTGAAAATAGCCAATGATTTTGAATTATTAGACTCCGTAGTGGTGCCATTGGTAGGCATTTGGCAACATCCCCATTGGGATTGGATTTTTTTATTTTGTTTCCTAATATGGCCTACACCAGATTCCCCCATAATGTGCTCATTAATACCTCCATAGTCTCCTCCAGTATCCTCTCCAAGGACCAAAAACCTTAAAACCTTTAAAAATTATTATTTTTGGATAGAATTTGTTTCCTTTCTCGTTGACTTGCTAATCTAACCCCTCTGACCAATCTGTCATCCACGCTTTTGCGCTTGAATACATGGACCAAAATTATCAAGACGCGGATTCAAACTAAATGGTACCATCATAGACTGATGATGCCTCTCCTTCACATCTGGCCCATTACTAGCTTGCCTGGAGAGTTTATTTGAATCAATATCGACACATAGTCATGCAAGCTTTCCTCTTGAGGCCGTAAGTATAAAATTATAAACTTTAATAGTTCCACCAATGAGACTCTCATAGCATTTAGAATATCACAGTTTTAATACTCAACAGGCATTTTTTGAAACTCGAGTCCAAGGAACCTCTGCAAAGAGCAATATAATAACCCTTTACACAAAAAAAAAAATAAAAATGGAGACGTTCAAATACTTATTACCCAAATCCACAATGCGCATCTCCCC
Source organism: Rhizophora apiculata (assembly GCA_037832385.1). Classification (NCBI taxonomy): domain Eukaryota; kingdom Viridiplantae; phylum Streptophyta; class Magnoliopsida; order Malpighiales; family Rhizophoraceae; genus Rhizophora; species Rhizophora apiculata. The sequence continues at coordinate 1,832,753 of CM075426.1, read as the reverse complement.
TTCAGGTTTCCATGGAGCTTGAAGTTGATTGCAGAGATGAGTATAGCCAATAAAGTGTCCTCAAAGCTTTACAACAAGTGTGTTCCACCATTTCTCAAGAGCGACAGTTTTTCTTTGTTGTGGAAAGACTATTGTGAGGGTATCCATCCACAAATGTGACAAAAATATCAACATGGCTTCCGTGATTCTCCCTGAACGATGTTGCATAGGCTGGTGACCTGTAAATCTCGGAAATTTTTCCTTAAAACATCTACCCCGATCCCTCTAAGATGGGCACAGAGTTTTCATTGATCTCAATGTCAGAAATTTCATTCACAGCAGATTTCATTTTCTTTGTACTTTGATTAAGGTTGTTTGCTTCCTCATCCGATAGCATGCGATGGGAAGCATGGGAGGGGATTACAGTCTAGGGAGAGAATACTAGGAGATCTCTTTTCTGTTTTTTGTTGTTTTGATTTTTTTGACACATGCTACTACTCTTTTCTTTTTTTTTTCCATAAATTATACAGAAAAATAATTCTACTGTTTTTTTAATAATTAAAATTTTTTTTTTAAAAAAAAAAAACAAGGTCCTATGTATCATGTAAAAAATCACAATAAGAAGGTGCTATGTTACTGCTTTATGTCTGTTTTGGGCTGTTGTCTGGATTCACCAAGTGGGCTACACTTTGGATGAGTTGGATTAGCATTATTAGCCTTAACAAGGTCCTGAACTTTGGACACTTCTATGCACAACAGCTCCCGTGAGGTGCCACGCTTATTTCACAATTGATCGCGCTTTCGGAAACACCCTTACGATTATGAGTCAAAATTGATCACGCGTCTGTTTGAGCTCGAGTGGCCAAATGCTTCTGGCAAACGCGACTCTCGCAAACACAGAGAGCCTTGAGATTTCTCTTTCAAAGGGTGGCGATGGTGAGCGATTGGTTTTGGTTTCAATCTAGAATTGTAGTTAGGCCACATAAATGTATAGCTCATTTTCATATAAACAGGGAACATGAACCAACAGACCTACCGGGCCCGTCAATTCGGTAAGGTTTTGGCATTAGTTGTCCCGTGAAATGTTTGATTATATTTCCTGAACTGAACCTCGCAAATTGTTAGTTCTCAATCCACTCCATTAGGATTCAGTTTTGTCTCTAACAATGGGCACACACTTTTAGTCAATTCCCTCAATTGATTTTGATATTATTGTTAAAGTGCAATAATTTTATTATTTTGGTTTAATTTTAATTAATTTAAATATTATTTTTAGATAATAATATAAATATTAAATATCACTAAATAATTTAAAAAATATACATAATGATCTTAATCTAAATTAACTTCAACCTAGTTTGGAAGTTTTCTTTATACTAATGAAAGCGAAAAAAAAAACAAAAGCAAAATCGTTAGGTCTCAATAATTTGCACGCAAAATCTCGAGTTATTGCACTTTTTATTATTATTTTTTTCCCTTTTATTTTTTCCTGATGTGACACTACACATTTTCAAAACATATCTTGTGCAGCACATATGATCAAATTACCGACATTTTTTTTGTACATATTAGATGCAAATTTCTATCAGATATATAATTGCAACAACTCAAGAATATGATTCCTTAGGAGACCAATTTGAAAGCTTTCGACGGAATATCTGGGAAAGGTAGTCGGCACGTTGCCTTGCACGTGCAATTCCATTGCTGGGTTTCATTCAAAATCAACGAAATTTTCTGGGGGAAGTGAGCTTTCATTGCATCCGCTTGCACACCAGCTTAATATATCTTTTGTTCTTTGACGCTAGCATGTTCAACCCCTCATGGCACAAGCTTGGATAATGAATCCCTCAAAATAAAAAGAATTAAATGTTTTCTTGTTTTTTTTTTTTTTTTTTTTACCCCACTTCCTAATGGAAGATTTTGGCTTGCACCTGACCGACCTCTAAAATAAGACACAGCTCCCAAAATTAAAGAGACAGCAAGGCTACAATGTGATGTTTTGTGTAATCCAATACATTGAACATGTTTCAGTTTTAGCAATTCGATGCATTTCAAGAATTTAAAATCGAGAGAAAGTGTTATATCCCGACCAAGATACAAAAGAAAATAGGAAAAAATAAATAAAAAAAAAAAGGACAGGCCAAATACATGTAGCTTTGCAGGACGTTTTGTCATATATCATCATATGACAAAGCTTTGCAAACCGAGGCACAGTCAATGCCCCAAAAACAACAGGAGAAAAAATATCACGGTCATGGAGCTTAAGAGATAAGAATTTTTTTTTTTTTCTTCATTTTAGAAATGGTCAAAAAAAAAAAAAAAGACAATAATGCTATCTTTTTCTATACAAATTGTATGTAAAACACTTGTTTGAAGAATAATTGTTAGAATTAGTAATTGAATTTGAAACTATATCAATAATTGCTTTACTTATTAGCAGATAACGACTAGGGTGCTGTTAATTAATAAGAATTGGCTGCGTTTTGCAGCAGAGGCCAAAAGGACAAAGGGATAAGCGTGGAAGGGAAAGTGTAGGTGTTAATTAAGCAGAGGTGAAAGGGAAAAAAAAAAAAAAGGAAGACAAACGTACAGACTGGTGGGCTGTCTTCCCGCCATCAAAACCACTCCCCATCGTACACCTCACCACTCTCTCTCTCTCTCTCTCTCTCTCTATCTCTCTCTCTATATCTCTGTCCTCCTCTTATTATAATTACCCTTTATTTAATTTTGTGAATTTCTTTGCTTTCTCAGAATGAGTTGAATTATTTTCCTTTATATTTCTTCTCATACTCTCTTATACGTACCCCGTCTCAGTGGACACATGCTCGCGCTCCTACACCCTCAGGCCCCAGCCGTCCTCCTCTCTCTCTCTCTCTCTCTCTATCTTTTTCACACTGTGTGTTTCTAAAAATGTAATAATTCTGGAACCTACTGAATTTAACTAGAGGAAGATAAACATTCTCCTATTATACACGCAAATCGTCCAATTATTAGAGCAAACATCATTTGAAGGGGCTTGGTAGAAACTCCAGAACTCTCCTAATTTTTGATAAGAAGTCGAGAGGACAGGACAGAAAAAAAAATGGGAAGAGAGAACGACAAATATAACATATCATGGTCATCATCAAGCGGTAGAGGTAGGAGTAGAAGCGGTGGGGATGATGATGATGATGATGATGGGTTGATGATGATGGACAATAACAACAGTAGCACTAAGCCTGCATGGCTAGAGGGATTGATGGCAGAGACATTCTTTGGAGGTTGTGGGGTCCATGAGAACCGCAGGAAGAACGAGAAGAACATCTTTTGCTTGCTCTGTTGCCTCAGCATATGTCCTCACTGCATCCCTTCTCATCGCTCTCACCCGCTCCTCCAGGTTCAATTTCAGTTTTTATATCTGCATGCCGCTTAGAATCTGTATACAACTGATGTCTCGCCGTGAAAAAATCATTTTCTCACTTTTTTGGCTCCCCACCTTTTTTGGGTTAATTTTTCCATTTATTATTATACTTTCTTTGAATTGAAGAATATGATCATAAATTACACCTCCATATTTGATTACAAACAGTTTTGAGCCTTGCAAAGTTTGTTCTTAAATTTTGTTTTGTTTTTTTTTTGTGGGGGGGGGGGGGGCTTTTCCTGATTCCCAATCTCTCTCTCTCTTTCTCTCTTTCTCTCTTTCCACTTCTCAGACTCAATTTTTCGGTGGCTTCTTGAAATTCTTGAGCAACAGTTCTGAATTTTCAGGGACTATCCCATCTTTAGCTTAAAATTCCCTTGGTTTGTCAACCCTTGCAAATTACAGGACCCCAAGTTGCAATTCTGAGCTGTGGGTTCATGAAATCGGCTTTCCTCAAATTTCGCGTGGAATTGGGCTCATTTTGATTCCCAAGTCTTTTTAAAAGAACTTAGCGAATCTTTTTTTTTTTTTTGTCTCGATTAGGAATCCTCCTGGTAAGTGTTTCAGCGGAATTTCCTGGATTTTGATCACCTCTTATAACTCGTTCCCGTAGCTCTCTGTTAACTTTCCTTGGTTTTAACTCATCTCCTGGATCGAGCTTCAAATTTCCCTTTTTGAGTTCTTGTCTTCTTTTTTTTTTTTCCTACCTCTTAATATTCTAGGAATTCTTTTGGTAATTTATGAATAGGAATTTAGAATTTCGCTTTTCCTTGGTTTTCTGAGGTACATGGTTACTGAGAAGAGAGACATTTTTTTTATTTATTTTTTTAATCTGTAATTTATATTTTCAATGTATCATCAAAATTCGAAATCGTTAATTTTAGTTATTATGGTATATATTTAATGTGTATGGAGTTCCATAAATGGGTTTATCATGTCTCCCTTGATTCCCACTCTGTTGGCTTCGGTGAGTTTCCCTGCAAAGACTTTCAAGGAAAGCGAAAGTTTGACCGTCTATGTGTCTTTTTCTTCACATGGTCCATTCTCTACTTCATTTTTTTGCCAAGAAACTTCAATTTCATGCTCGATTTTCTGCACAGTTCATTTATTTTCCTTATCATGGGAAGGTGGGTCGCCTTGCTTTTCCACAGTAAAATTTCAGGGCGGTAGGTTGAAATTTTGGCATCACTTTCAAGGCATAATTACAGTTGTTTAAACCAAGATGATGTAATTCACATGTCCTGTCTGCATTCTCTTTAACTGTGCTTCATTCTTGTTAATTAATGGTTCATCCCTTAAGGGTAGGGCAGTGGTACCACTGTAACCAGTGGCTACTGGCTAATGTGTATTCAAGAAGGCTCTTGTTGTGTTTTTTTTTTTGGTTCTTTAATTATTTTGCTGTTCAAAAAGCTAGTTAGATGGACTTCAATGGGGTTAATTTTTAACTGCCAAAAAAATGAAGAATTAATGACTGAGGGTGTCCCATTTATGTACATGTGACAGGTTAGAAGGTACGTTTATCATGATGTGGTTCGACTGGGGGACCTTGAGAAGCTCATTGACTGTTCTTATATTCAGGTATCCTTTGTCCAAGTTGTGTTGATTATACAATTATTCTGCGGTGGCCTCTGTGGTTTCATGGATATTGTATTGAAGGCTGTTATTTGTTTATGTTTGGCAGCCCTACACCATAAACAGTGCCAAAGTGATATTCTTGAATCAGAGGCCGCAGTCAAGGTCCTGTAAGGGCTCTGCCAACATATGCTTCACTTGTGACAGGATTCTCCAGGAGCCGTTCAATTTCTGTTCTCTCTCATGCAAGGTGCTTCTCAACTTCCTTGGTTGGTTTCTCTTTTCTTTTTTTTCTTCAATTATCTCTTTGATTGGTTATTATTTTTTATGGCGTTTAGCTCCTGAATATGGCTTCCAATTTCCACTTCCGCATAGCATGGCCAGAGAATATAGGCCTTTATTATTATTATTATTATTGTTATTAGAATAATTAATAATTTATTATATATTTCATGCTGACACATTCCTCGATATGCTCAAATAGAATTATTTATTATTTATTAGCTCAATAATTAATTAAATAATAAACAGTAATTAGGACATGTGCAACAAACATCACATGACCTGTTTAGTACCGTATATTTTCACAGCGATGTTGTGTCTGGGAGACATTCTCCAACATTTTGATGAAATATAATGTCAGATTTATATTTAGAGGGTAATTTTCTTTCTCTCTCTTTCTCTCTCTAACTTGGAAAGGAACATATATTAATTAATTTAGGTTGATCACTTGGTGGGTCGAGGGGAGGATCTGTCTACCATTTTGTACAGAATCGACGAATCTGAATTCTCATTTGCACAGTTTGAGGGATTGAGAATGGACAGCTCCGAGGTCATTGATCTTGATGACGGTCAGATTACGCCTAGCTCCATTCTAGAGGAACCAGTGCAATACAGGGGCCCTTCATGCTCCAGTGAGACCGTGGGCAGTCCGGGAATTTCGCAGGGACACCCGGATGCCGTCAAGAAGAGTAAGAAGAAAGGAAGTGGATTTCTGCCCAATTTTGTTCTCTCCTTGAGCAGCAGGAGGAAGGGTGCTCCTCACAGGGCTCCCCTTTCTTGAACTAATTATGTTATTAATTAATTAGGAAATGTCTCAAGTGAAAAAAAAAAAAAAAAAAGCGGCATCTATTATCGGCAATAATAGTAAAATTTTGTCTATGGGGGTGTTAGTATTACCTCGTATTGGCCTAGAATCTGGAATTTGTATCCAGTTTTACTCTTGAATTGCGTCCTTTTTTCTTTTTTTTTTGGTTTTTTTTTGGTCTAAAGATCGGAATTTGCATGGGGGCATTTCCGTTACCGACCTAAGGTGGCTGCTGAGAGACTGTGGTTGAAAGCTGGCTTCTTGGCTCCACCAATTTTGTACTGATGTAATGGAATTTGCCATTTAATTATAGTTTTCGTATAATTTCTAGTGTTGTAGACACTGGCTTCTTTTTCACTTGCTCTTTTCGCTTTGTTAAAAACCCCATCAGACAAGACAGACGTGTGCGTAGGTGTGTGTATACACAGGGACTGCTCCCTCTTACGTGAGACGCGTGTCATGAGGGGAAAGTCAAAATCGGACAAATTTACTGAAAGAAATAACAATAACGAAAAAAAAAAAAAAAAACCTTAGACTCTTTTTTTCTTTTTAATTATTTTCTAAACGTTAATTGACAGATGCGACTGTGGTAGTGTAACAATTGTAGAAGAGGTTGAGGTAGAGGGTGAGGGATGCACACAGCGCACGTTAGGGACCGAGGAGTGCGCAGGTGGCCATGCATATGACTCGTACGTACGGAGTGCGCAGGCCAGGGGGCGCCAGCTCTGTGTCTGCCCCAAATTTTTTGGTACTGCGAATTTCGAGTTTCTTGCATACCAAAAACCGAAAAAAAAGAGAAAGAAAAAAGTGCCAGTTGTATCCAATGCCCCACCACACCCACCCACCACGCCCTGATCCACACCCCAGCACCATCGCCACTCCGCTTCCTCCCTTTAAAAGATCAATGAGTTGTTCAGGCCCCCTTTTGTACTTTTTGTTTTATTTGTTATCTCTTTAATTTTAATTTTATCGCTGCCTCCCTGCCAAAGCTCAAGTTACCACTCACTCCTTTAATGTTTACAACCTCTTCTGCATCTGCCACGTCCTCTCTCCCCCCTCTCTCTCTGTTTGCAAAGCTCTTAGTTTGAGTGAACCTCTGAGGATAATGGCTGTCTGTAGACAAGGTTGAATTTCGGTATTTTTATTCTTTTTTTTATAGGTCACAAAATGATATGAGAGGGTCTAGGTAACACCCTTACCATAAAAAGACTAAAAAATATCCTTTCCTACAACGTCAGTGGGAAATGCTTACATTTCCATTGCTGATTTTGAACCTTAGAGACGCAATTTCGAATAAAGATTACTCAAATGGTACAGCTCAACTCGACTGCCTTGAGTTTTTTTTTTTCAGAAAAAAACAAAGAAAAAAAGAAAGAGAAAGAGAAGCTTTCTAAGAATGAAATTTAAGTTGATGACATTGATATTCGGTTCATGTATTCATTGGAGATATGGTTACTTCATTTTGTGATAAAAAAAAAAAAAATAATTTTTATTAATCTTGCGAAAGAAAAAAGAAAAAGAAAAAGTATCAAAATTTGTAGACGGGGCGACGCGTGTCCAAAGAGATAACAATCTCCACGGGGTCCGCTTTGATGCCACATGGTATGCAAACATGTGATAATGGCCAGGTTAGTTATCGAGTGTAGTCCTAAAGTTGAAGTCAGATTAATTCAGATGGTCACGTGGGTTGTCACATTCTATTCGGCTTTCGCAGACATGTAATCCAACAACATTGCTATTATACGCAAACGTTAGTCCTAAAATATCAGCGCGTAAGTATTTATAACGTATTTAGTGTGAAAAATAAAATAAGATAATTGTAATTAATATGATATATTAATTAATTAATTTAATTATACTAATATTAACTAAAAACTCAAAAATAAATTAAATAAATTTAATACATAAAATTGATAATTGATTTATATAATAAAATAATTAAAAATATAATTTAAAGAAAAATTGGGTGAATGCATGCATTTTTATTATAATAAAAATAGTTAATTCAGATGATCACATGGTCACGTGGGTTGTCACATTCTATTCGGCTTCTACGGACACGTAATCCAAGAACATTGGCATTATATGGAAGTGTTAGTACCGATAATATTTAAGTTGAAGGTAAATTGAGTTAACAAAAAAAAATATATTTATATTTAATGTAAAAAATAAAATAATTATAATTAATAATAATTTAATATAATATATAAATAAATTAATTTAATAATAACAATAATTTAAAATATATTATAAAAAAATATTAAATATTTATATTTATATAATAAAAATAATTAAAAATATGATAATATAATAAGATAATTTATAAAAATTAATAACTCTTATTTTTATATCTTCCTTCTAATACTAATAAATTAAAAATTTTAAATTTAATATTAAATTTTTTAATAAAAAAAAGATCAATTATAATAATAACATAATTTTTAATTATAATAATATAAAAATTTATAACTTTATTATAATATACTCATACAAATATATTTTTCAAACTCTTATTATTTAATTTTTTATATTTTTTAAACATTTATAAAATTTTTTTTTTAAATTTTACTTATTTTCAATAATTTTTTTCTTTTATAAATTATCGAAAAACAACTCAAAATAAAGTTTTTAGTGTGTATTGAATTGTTTTTACTACATATGTGTTTATATAACCAACAGAGAATTGTTGAAAATTCAAAAAATATAGTTGTTGGTCCATAAAAAGTAGTTGCTTTTGAAATATTTTCATATTAAGAAGTTTGTCCATTGGACCAACAAAAAAGTAGTTTGTTTAAAAAGTTACTAGGTCAAGAATTTTGTCTATGGATTGAATAAAAATACAGTTTTTTTTTTTTTAAAAACTTAGCATGTCAAGAATTCTATCTGTTACCTTCCTTTGAAAAAATTTCATGGATGGTTTTGGAGGAGAGAACGTTTCTATCTGTTACCATGAAAAGTTTCTGTCTGTTACCACGGCATCATGAAGACGTAGCCCCAGTGATCAATAGGATGAAGTCAAATGTTTTGGAAGAGAACGTGAAACATGGTAATCAAAAAAGGGAAAAGAGTTGGCAAATGATGCCATTAAATCATGGATGTATGAAGGAGATGGCAAATGATGGCCATTAAATTATGGATGGTCGTGAAAGAGAGTCGACGGGTGATTGAAATGGGACAATTGGGCATTCTCCAAATTAATCAAAGAAGGCCGCGAAAAACTCAAAAAGGATGTGGAAAAGAGTCGGCAACTTTTCAAATAAATCGGAAAACAAGAATTGTTCCAAGTAAATTAAGGTGTCGTGGAACCAATAATAGAATCTTGCCAAAAAAAAATCAAGTGTGCCGTGAAATCAAGAATCTTTCCAAATAAATGAAGATTGCTATGGAACCAAGAATGGAATCCTGCAAAATATATATATATATATATCAAGTGTGCCGTGAAAAAATATCTATAGTGTTTTCAAAAACAAAATGAAGAATCTAGTATAATTCCAAGACAATGAATAAAGGTCCGCAGTGGTGAAAAAAGTACAATTTTGGAAATTTTCCTTCGGATTCGATAATGGCCATGATCTACCATTTCAAGAATGGCCGTGAATATCTTTTCAAGAATGGGAAAAGAAAGCTAGTAAGGAAGGAACGTGATTTGCATTTTCAATTGACAAATGTGGAACAATTGGCATTTTGCCAAAAGGCGTAGGATTGCAGTGAAATCAAGTATGGGCAGGGATTCGGCCGATGCCGATGGGCGATTTTTCAATTTGCCAAGCGTAAACTTTTCTCATTAGTCTAAGAGAAGCCAACAATAATAATAATGAAATAAAATAGAAACACATTATAATATGCATATACACAATATATGTATATTGACAAGAGTTTAGGTCACTTTTATCATTTCCAAATGCCCTCTAATGCTTGAAAATCTATTCTCACACAAGAGTTTTGTAAAAATATTGGATCATTTGTATCCACAAATTTACTTCTCCCTTTAACATACAATCTGAAATAAAATAATTTCTAAAATTTATATGTTTGATTTTATAATGATAAATGAAGTTTTTAGTGAGGTTAATGATGTTGGTGTTGTCACATAAAATAAAAATTTTAGAAAAATATAATTTGAAATCCTCGTGAGTTTGCTTAATCCAAACAAATTGTGAGTAACAACTATCAGAGGCAAGATATTTGGCTTTATCCATAAAAAGTGTTACAAAATTTTACTTCTAATTAGACAAGACACTAATGTACCACTTAAAAGTTGGCAAGTATGACTAATACTTTTCCTGACCATTAGCCTAATTAGAGTCTAAGTAACCCATAAGATTGAATATCTTTCATTGACAATACTAAAGGCATAGGCTAGTAGACTCTTTAATGTAATAATTATCAAGCTTCATGGATGTTGGCACATATGGACAATAAGGATTTGGATCCTTCATTCCAAATTTTTTCAATGTTTCTCTCATGTACTTGGTATGACTAATAAGAATTTCAAATGTGTTTTGCTTGATTTGTAGGCCTAAGAAGAAACTAAGTTCTCCCATCATACTTATTTTGAATTTTTTCTCTATCTGAAAAGCAAATTCCTTATACAGAGAATTATTAATGGCACTAGAAATAATATTATTAGTATAAATTTTGCACAATTAATAAATTTTTATCATTTACCTTTATGAATAACATAGTGTCCACCTTACCTTTTACAAAACTTCTTTGAATCAAAAAGGAGTTGAGTCACTCGTACCAAGCTTGGGGGGAACTTATTGTAATCCTTATCGAGCTTTAAAGAGCTTAAATACATAATCAAAAAATTTAGTACTTTTTAAACTTGGAGGTTATTCAACATATACTTTCTCAATAATAAAACTATTAAGAAATGCATTCTTCATATCCATTTGATAAAATGTGAAATTCATGAAAGATACATGTACTAGTAAGATGCAAATGAATTTTAATCGAGTCATAGTTGCAAAAGTCTCATCATAATTTGTTTCATCTTCTTGATTATATCCTTTAACCACTAGTATAGCCTTATTTTTAACTATTTTCCCTTTCTCATCAAGTTTGTTATAAAAGACCCATTTGGTGCTTATGATAAAATGGGCTTAAGGTTTAAGGACTAAGGTCCACACTTTGTCTATCTTAAATTATTTTAACACATTCTCTATGACATGTACCCAATGCTCATTACTTAAGGCTTTTTCTATATGTTTGGACTTTATTTAAGAAATGATTAATAAGTTGGTGTTCAAGTGTCTAGATAATGACGTAGTCCTAAAAGGATAAAAAACATTACTTATGATTTGTTCTTGGAAAGATTTATCGACATACTTCCAATCTCTTGACATCTTATGAACCATTTTTGTAAATTACTAGAATTTTCAAGGTTTGAGTTGCTTGGTTTAGGTTGCTCTTTCTTAGTGGTATTGCCATTACTTTAAGATTCTTTATTTGATGAATCAATAGAGATTGTTCCTACTTCTTGGATTGAAAGGGTTTTTTTCATCAAAATTAATATGCATAGACTTTTTTTTACTATCAATAATTTCTTATTAAAAACTATATATGCTTTACTTAAGGAAAAGTATTCTAAGGAGATACCTTTATTAGCCTTTAAATGAAAATTTCCAAGATTTTCTTTGACATTCAAGATAAAGCATTTACATCCAAATACCTTAAAATAGTTGATTTGTAGCTTTTTCTCATTCCAAGACTTATAAAGAGCCTTTTTGAGTAAGTGATGAATTAGAACTTGATTTGACACATAACATGTCATATGAACAATTTCGGCCTAAGAATATTTAAGCAAACTAAACTCATTTACCATTGTCTGAACTATCTTTTATAAGATTTTATTTTTGCATTCAACCACCTCATTTTACTGAGGTCTTTTTAGGGCTAAAAAATAGTGAGAGATTCCTTAAGATCATAAAATTTTTTGAAACCCTCATTCTCAAATTCTCCTTCATGGTCACTTTCAGTTGAAGTGATGGAACATCTCTTTTCATTTTGCAATCTCTTAAAAGGTCTCTCAAATGCTTTTAGTGTCTTGTCCATGTGTGTGAGGAACAAGATCATGCAAATCTAGAATAATGATTTATTATGACTTATGCATAATACGTGTCACTTAAAGTAAAGATGGACCAAAATGATCCATATGTAATAATTGAAGAAGCATGGAAGTAAACAATACCTTTTTTTTTTGTCTTAAAATAACTTTTTACTTATTTACCCATCTAACAAATGTCACAAAGTTTATCTTTCTCAAATTTTAGCTTGGGTAGGCCTTCCAGAAGATTATGGTTGTTTAGTTCAAAATGTAATTTCATACTTGCATATTCTTAGTGCCCAAGCCATTTTTAAGACTCTTCATTTATAAAAATTAAACAGTTAAATATTTTGGTTGGTAAAGGAATAAAGATCAATAACATAAAAATTATTGTGTCTATTTCTAATGAACAAAGCTTATTTTGTTTTAGAATTGAAAATAACATATACATTTGGCTCAAAAGAGACTTTTTAATCATTATCACAACGTAAATTAATGTTAAGCAAATTGAATTTAAGACTATTAACTGAGGAGATATTATCAGTAGTAGGAGAACTTTCCTTACTGATCTTTCCAATTCTAATCATCTTACATTTAGCATTGCCTCCAAAAGTTTCATTTTCTCCATTAATTACTTAGAAAGAAAGAAATTTTTTCTATATTACTGATCATCTATCTAGAGTATCCTCTATCTAAGTACCATTTATTTTTCAAATATACTTGTATAAGTTTTATTTACTTTTAGGCACTCAAATTTGTTTATATCATTTCAATTAAAATTTGGTATTTTTTGCAATGCCATAAATCTTTTCACGCCCTAAATATTTTTTCTAATGTTACATGCATGAATCATATGTTCAAAATCATTGCAACAATGAAATCTAATAAGATATTTCTCATAAGAAAATGAGCATGATGCTTTGACAAAATTGTGCATGTAAGGTTGAAGAGCATGGGAATAGGTGTTATTCGTATTGTTATATGCGAGTTGATTATGTTGAAATGATTTTGTAGTCAAACTATGAGGTGCTTTATGTTGTTCTGATGCATGTTTACACAAAAATGCATAATTTTTACTTCTAAGTGATGAGGTTGCATGCGATTTTGTGTGGGTAACTGTGATTTGAACTTTATGTAAATGATATAAGTGATTATAGCCCAATCCAGACTTGTCATTGATTAGCTTTTAAGAATAAAGTAATGAGACAAACTTTTCTTTCTCTTTAACAAACTTTAAAAGGGAATTTTGAAGGTTTTTATTTTCCTTCTTTAGATGAAGATTCCTCCTTAAGCTTGTTTATAGTGATATCATATGTCTTTTTTTTTTTTTTTCTCAAATGATTTTTTTCTTGTATGAATCATTCATTTTTGCTTCTTAGGATATCATTTCATGCTTAATTACTTCAAAGTGAGTATTGAATCATTAAATTTGGCTACTTGGTTAAACATTTCTTTGTTCATGCATTCATACATGTCAATCATTTCAATATCATTACACAAGTCATAGTTAGAGTTTACCTTGTTAGTTTTTCCAAGAAGCACATGTAGTTTGCTTTATCATCAAAAGATTCATCATTTAAATCACTGGAATCATCCCAAGTGGCCTTGTAAGTTTTCTTGATTGGTAACCATTTTCTTACTAAGACAATTTGTTGTAATGTGTCTAAATTTATTACACTTGTAACAAACAATTTCCTTTTTTTGTTATGCATAATTTTTAATGCATCACCTAAAAGGGCTAACTTGCTTTTTCTTCTTTAAAAATTTATAAAATTTTCATGCTCGCATCACTAACTCTTCTTGATCTTGTTTATTGAAAAAACTTTCATCCTAATGATCTTCTTTATTATCTTCAGCTACTCTTCTAGTAGAGGTAGAGGGCTTAAATGCCACACCTTTCTTTTTCTTTATGACTTTCTTTTTGAAAGTGATCTCGTATATGAGTAATGAACCCATTAATTCATTTAGGAGTAATGTGTTCAAATCTTTTAATTCTAAACTTGCAATTGTCTTTAGGTTCCATGACTCTGGGAGTGACTTAAGTAACTTTTTGATGAGTTCTACATTATCAAGGTTCTTTCCAAGATTTTTCAAAGAATTAAAAATGATAGTAAATCTTGAATACATTTTAATTATATTTTCATTATTGCTCATTTCAAATAATTCAGAATCACTCATAAGAATATTAATCCTAATATCCTTTACTTGGGTGGTTACCTCGTATGTCGACATAAGATTGTCCCATATCTCTTTACTAGATTGATAAGAAGAGATACAACTATATTCATTGGAGCTCACTACATAATAAAGTAAGTATTTAGTTTTAGAGTTAAGATTTTGGTTTTTAGAATCTTCTAAAATGTACTCTTTCTTAAGTTTATCAATGGTGACTCCAATTTTAGTTTTGGCGATTCTTATAAGGCCTTAAGAAATCATTAGCCAAATGGTAAAATCATATTATTGAAGGTATATGGTTATTTTATCTTTCTAACAGTTAAAATATGTACTACCAAAGATAAAAGGTCTAAGATGGTTATTGGCCTTAGGATGACAAGTATATGGAAATAAAGCCATAGATCAACTTTAGGCAGTAAAGTTAATGATTTAGAGATTGAACTCTAATATCAATTATTGGTCCTAAAAATACCCAAAAGGGAGGTGAATTAAGTTGATAAATAACATGTACCTATAATATGCGTAGCATGAAAAATAAAACAATTATATCTAATAAAAATTTAATATGGTATGACAATGAATTAATGCAATTGCAATTGCAATAATGCTAAAAATTTAATAGGGAAGAGGCTAATTACAATCATAATGTGATCCCTAACCACAATTATGCAAAGGTCAATGACCTTGCTATAATACACTCATATAAATGTGTTTTTTAAATTCTCAATTGCTTAATTTTACAACCACAAAATGTTCACAAAATTTTCCTTAGAGTTTTACTTTTAACAAATATTCTTTCTTACACATATTTACAAAACAACTTAAGATAAGGTCTATATTTTGTGTTGATTTTGTTTTTCTTTGAAAATGTGTTTATATACGTCAAGAGAGAGCTGCTAGAAATTCAAAAATTATATCTGTTGATTCATCATAAAGGTAATTGCCTTTGAAATATTTCCATATCAAGGATTTTGTTCGTTGATCTAACAAAAAGGTAGTTCCTTTTAAAAATTACCATGCCAAGAATTTTATCTATTAGTCCAACAAAAAGCTAGTTCTTTTAAAAAATTTTCATGTTAAGAATTTTGTCTGTTGATCCAATAAGAAGGCATTTCTTTTGAAAAAGTACCATGTCAAGAATTATATTCATTGATTTAATGAAAAGGTAGATCCTTTAAATTTTTTCATGTTAAGAATTTTGTCTATATAAGTCAGCAAATTAATTTTTCACATCAATTCAAATCAAGATACTCCAACTTTGTGTATCCAAAACAAAAGATATTGAGATTCTTTCCAAGACAAGAATTTTTTCTTTAGTTTTTTGGATAGTTGTGTAATCACTTAGTTATATTGGTTTATTAAAATTAAATAACACATGATCTAATAGTAAAATCCCATTTTGCTTATTTTTGTGTGTGTGTGTGTGTGTGTGTGTGTGTAAAATATTTATGTATAATATACATTGTATGTACCATTTTAGAGGCAATCTAAAATTCTATGTAGAATTGCAAATTATACTTAAAATTATATTGCAGCACTATGCTTTCTGTCAATTCAGTTTAACAAGCTTTGATCACAATTACATTGTTTATATATTTTTTTCTTTATTTCCCAATCACATGCACCAAAAAATTTAATGTAAAGCTTGGATAAAGTTTCAATCCTCATTTGTTTAGTCAACAACCAATGATTAAGAGTTACTAACTCAAATAGCTAATAAGAGTGAAAAAAGCAAAAAAAAAAAAACACTACATAAGTGAGTTTTGGCTTAGTTATACCCTATTCATTTTTATGGTTCTTATTTTTTTAACAAACTAATGGTTTGGGGAATAGAGTTAGTGGTTTGTATTTACAATTGCCTTCCATGACTACCTTGCAACTAAGAGTATTTATGGATTAAGTTAGGAGGTTTTGAAATATATTTTATATCGAAATTATCACATGTAGCTTTTCTAAAACACAATTCTTAATTAATTCACCTATCATCCCAATCCATCCAAAATGACATGACAATTACAAACAATTTAAGACATTTAACTTAAAATAACTAATAATAAATAAATATTATAAGTTACAGGTAACAATTTTATATTTGTTTTTTCATTATACCATGAAATATAAGAATAGAATTATTTCAAAATAAGCAAATATATTTATTTGCTCTAATAAAAAGATATTGACATCAACCATAAATGCAATATATAAGTTATCCAAATTGACAATAAACAAGGCAATAGTGTCAAGAATAGGCAACACATAAGTACAAAATATAAATTAACAATAAACAATAATAATAGAAAAACAAGTGACATGTGGTAAAAATTTGCTTATTGAAAATAAACTAAATTCTCATCTTGGATAATTTTTACATGTGCATAAAAATCCCCATAATTTATTAATACCACACTCTTAAATATTGATAAAAATAAGTTTGTTTACAGTAATTACAAAATATTTTTAGACTATCAAAATTATTAGATTTAGTAATATAATCTCATATAACAATAGAAGTAATTTTCATTTTCCATAAGATTAAGGATTTTAGAATTACATTGTTTTGTCCCTCAACTAAACCATGAAAATTTAAGTCAGCAATCAATTGCATTGACATCCAAACTTATTAAAAATATAATTTATAGTATTAATTAATTAATAGTAGCAATTATACCATACTAATTAAAGATTTAGTATCTAACATTTTGATATGTCATTCAATTTTAATTAAATCTCTTTAACCTTGAAATTAGGTTGTTGTCATTACAATCTTCCAACAAGCACCATATTTTGAGAGTTAAAGTAAAAGATGTTGCTTTTTGTCTCACAATACAATTTTAATATAAAATCAATTGCACTTACAAGGGTTATTTGAATCAATAAAGTTATTTCTCTTTTTTATCTCTAATCTGTATTGTGTTGGCAAATTTGTAAGTAAGAATTGTAGAGTCTTGATCAAAGCTCTTAACAATGACTATTTTTAAATAGATAAAAAAAAATTAATGACAAAAAAAGAATGAAAAACAATAATTTGAACTTTGAATATAGAGAAAACTCATTAATTAAAACAAAATATTATTATATCTTGAAGTATGGAACAATTGAGATAGGAAAGAGAGAGAATGTTACACTATAGTGAGAGAAAGAAGGAGATGGTTGTGATTTAATATTTTTAATTACTAAGTTAAGATACACAAAAATAATTATTAATTAACTTTAAAATTTTAGTACAAACTGAATATGAAAAGGTAAATTTAGTATATAACATAAGCAACCTAATTTTAATATTATCGAGTCAATATGTTTTCTAAATATAAAAAAGACATGACCATGTCAAATGGAATATATGATTCTTAATGCATTAAAATTAATTTTGAAGAAATGTTGAGAATACAAGATAGAACATATCATGTTGAAATTTTATAATGGGTCAAAGCTAGCTTTTTAGGGATTTGAAGGCTTAAACTTGACTCCGTTAAAGGGGTTTAGTTTAGCTATTTCAACTTGTTATTTATTTCGTCAAAAGTAGTTATAATGATATTTGATTTTTATTTTTATTTTTGGATGTTGTTATTTGCTGGTGATACTTATTAAAAGTCGTTGAGAGAAAAAGTAGTTTAGAATTATTTTTCCATTAAACAACAGCTAATTGATTATTTATAAACTTAAATAACCCTAATAAAATTACCCAAATCCTAAGCATCTCCCTCTCATGCATTTTTTGCATTGCTTTCTCCTCATTCTCATATACTTAGTTATTTATTTTTCTTTTTTCCAATCAATGTAGGTTAATTTTATTAAAATCTTGAAGTTATGACTTCAAATCTTTGATATATATATATGTGACTTTTTGTTGCTTTCCTTTAAATTAAAGGATGCAATTGATATATTTTTTTTTCTTTGTGATAAATATCAAAGCTTTGTCTTTCAATATTTTTTAATATCATTTTTCATTATTTAGGTTCATCCCAATTCATAACTATAATGGCTCTTTTCCAATTCCTAAACAACTCTCATGAAATTAGACCTTTTTTTTGTTTAATAATAGAATTGGACATTATTAGTTTATAAGAATTAATTTATTTATACTAAGACCACATGATTTTAGAATTTTTTGTCAAATAAAAAACTACAAAGCAAAATGATAAAAAAAAAATTGTTAATTGTATTAACATAAAGATACAATATTATAAGTAGTCATTTTATTATTTTCAACAACAACAAAAAATATCAATCCATTTAAACACTAAACTAGTATAATAATTATAAGTATTAGACCTATGGTTTAATAAGCATTACAAGGTACTATAATAATTGCAATGAAAATTGATTTAAATTATGAATGCTTTTTTATTTTTTTTTTGTAATTCATTTAATGGGAAAAATAAAATGAGTTTATCATTAAGAAATACATTTTTTGTATTTTATTTAATGAGAAAAATTAAAAAAATTGAATCATAAGTGCATTCTCTTTCTAAAAAAATTTAAAATAAATTTAAGAGTTTTTTTTTTTTAGAAAACTAAAATAGAAAAAAATAAATTATAAATATTTTTTCTTTTTAAGAAAAAAATAGAAATTTAGACATGTTTTTACCTCTCTAAAAAAATGAAGAAAAAACAAGAATTTAGGGTTATTTTTCTTTTTTAAAAATTATTTTTTATAAATATTTAAATTGTATAAATTTGATAAATATGTAAATAATTGCTAATACAAATTGGTTAAATTGTAATGCATGTTAGATCATTATTGAGTCAATTAAATAAATCAAATGCATCTTAAAAAGCCTAATTCTATTAAATTATATAAAAAAACTACAATCCAACAATTAAATTAATGTTAAATATTACAAATTATAAAAAGATTACTAAAATAATTAAAAGTTTAATCAAATATTTAAATATTTTTAAAATTAAGTAAAGGCTAACAAATAAGTATTTCACAAATTTTCTCTGAACTTTAGAAATTATAATATATTAATATTAGATCTACATCACGTATATATTTACTTTTTTTTTTTGTTTTATTTAGACAAAAAAATAAAAATAGAATTAAAATGTAAGTATTTTTTTTTCTCTTTAAGAAAATAAAATAAAAAACAAAAAACTTAAATTATAAGTATTTTTTAAAATAAAAATTTGAATATATATATATATATATATATATATATATATTAATGAATAAAATCTTTTGTTATGAATTCAATTTTCTAATCGAACTTCTTAAAGTCAAATTTATTCAATAAAAGAAAAAGAAACAAGAATAATGAAAAATCATATAATTATAAAACATGTTTTAGGTAATCAAGAAATATCATAGTTGTCTTTGATTATAGAGACATACATCAAACCTTGAATTAATTAAAGCATTAATTATACATATGATGGTGAAAAAATGGTGACATATCTTGTTCTTCGATTGCCAATTAAAATAGTAATGAGTTGTCCATAAAAGAAACAATGACGTTCCATAATTGGGTTAGCAAAAGTTGGATATATTAAATAATTAAAATAGTAATAAGTTATTAATAGAAAAAAAATAAGGTACCATAATTAGGTTAGTAAAAATAGGTTATGTTAAATATTACAAATTATGAGAATAAATTAAATAAATTAGAATTTAAATTAATTATTTAAATATTCCTAAATTTGAGCAAATACTCTTACTTAAGTGTTCTACTAGTTTTTTTATTTATTTATTTAAGATTCAATAATATTAATAGACATATATAAATGCATTAAGTTTAGTTTTGTGTATTACGTAAATTTTATATATATAAAAAGAACTATTAAAATAATAAAATTTGAATTATATTTTTAATAATAATTAATTAAATTAATTTTTTTTAAGTCAAATTTAAAAAATATATTTGAATAAAATTAAAATTAATTTGATTAATAATAATAATTATTATTCTAATTAAATTAAAACTTTTAAGTTTGGACTTGTATTGAAGAGATTAAATAAAATTAAAATTGATTGATTAAAAAAATATAAAATAATCAGTTAAATTAATTTTTATTTAAATTATATTTAAAAAATAATTAAGTAAAATTAAAATTAATTTGATTATTAATTTTGATTAATATTCTAGTTAATTTAAAAATTTTTAAATTTAAATTTATTTTAAATAAATTAAATGAAATTAAAATAGAGTAGTTAACTAAATGATAAAATAAATTTTATTATTAAATATCCATCATAATTAAATTTATGATAAAAATTTTAATTAATAATATTATTATAATTAATTAAAAATACTAATATTAAAAAAAATTATTCAAGTAAAAAAATTAATATTTAAAATTAAGTAATTTAATTAAGATAAAATTAAAAATTAATAATATGAATCTTATATATTTGATTTTATCATATAAAAATAATATCAAGATATATATTAAAATTTTATTTTTAAAAAATATAAATTAAATAATAAATATCATAAATAATGAAAATTTAATAAAAAAATTTAAAATTAAGTAAATATTATCCTTTAAGTATCTTTTGTTGAAAAAATTACTCAAAATTATTAATCATTTTGTTTAATATTGACAATAGTAACACATATATAGAGATAAATAATAGGGTAACGTCGATTTGTCGGGGCGCTTCCATAGAGAGGCAAGAGAAATAGGCTGGCTGGCTGACTGGCTGGGGAGTAAAGTTGAGGGAGGGAGAGAGAGAGAGAGAGAGAGAGAGAGAGGAGGGGGGGGGGGGGTGCTCTGTATTTGTGTGTGTGCATTTTCAATTTTCAAGGTTGAATTTGCTCGAGGTAGCCTAAAAAGGGCAGGCATCGTAATTTTGATTGATTTGATTTTGTTGAGATATGGGCTTTGTTTGGTTACAATGATTATGTCTTCACATGCAAAATAGACACCAAGAAGCTGTTCAAGGAACCCACAATTAGCCAATCACCGTTCAGTCTCGTGAGTCGTGTTGGAGGCATCGCCAATAATTCCACGCTGCCTTTTTGAAGCCTTTTTGCAAAACCGCCAGGAAAATTTTTCCCGGATTCATAATTTCATAAATGTAAATAGCATTTTAAATAATTTTTTTATTATATATATTATTTTATATCATGTGAATAAAATTTTATATAATATACAAAAGAGTTATAGTAAAAAGCATATTTTAATAAAATCTCATATATATTATATAAAATACTTTGTATCCATTTATATTCAGGAAATTGTGTGTTTAAGTTGCTGCCAAATCCGTTATAAGTTCAAGAAAAGCGTGTCCCTTTTTCTCAATTGCCTACAATAAATGACCCAGTGGGTTCTCACTGCTATTGGCCTGGCATGGATGTTCCCTTTCTTTTCCCCATCTTCCGTTTGACTGCCTAGAAAATTCAAAGAGAAAAAACAAAAAAAGAATTTCTTTTTCTGTCTAATGACACAATTGGTACATGGGGAATAAGTGGGTGGAATTTTTGTATTTGATTTTCTTACTCTCAATTCCCAAAAATATTGTATGTTTTACAATAGAATTGAGGGATTGAAGAAAATAAATTTTTATATTTATTTTTTTTTTTAATCGCCAAAATAGTGGAATTAACATCGCAGAGGGATTTCTCTCACATGAAATTCTTTTGTCGCTTTCGTGTCCAAGCTTTGATTCAGTTATATTATTCAAGTCAAACTTACTCAAAAAGTACCCTATAATTTGACACTTTTGGATGGGGCCCAATAAGCTGTGGCCCTTTCGAATCCACTTTTTTTTTTTTTTTTTTAATTTTTTTTGGGGAAAAACAACTGGCTCCATGCACCCAAAAGTAAGAAAAGCTTCCATATTTGGTTCCAATTGTTTGCTCAAGTTAGGGTAATAAAATTATTTGTTTACCAACAAAGTACTTTAATTTAATGAATAAAAACAAAATAAAAAAATGAATGAATGAATCTGACTGACAAGTATGAATCCAGTTTGTAAGTAGAGTTATTCAATTCTTATTGAAAACACTCGTGAATGTATCGTGTCGATGGGTATTCCTTTTACTGAGTTCAAATTCTTAACCCAGCTTTTCTTTCTTTTTTTTTTTTTATTTCCTGGAAAACAAAAAAAATACACATATATATATATATATATATATTAATTCTCTCCTTGCACCTTGCATAGACCAGTTGCAATTAGCTTATATGAAAACAAATCCAGTAGCTATACGAGACGTCTAATTTACTAAATTTCTATCATGTGACGTGTATGCCATAAAAGGGGTTAATATTTCGTGATTTAATTTGAGGAAATGAAACATTTTAATGATAACATTTAATTTTACTGTGCATATATTCAATATAAGGTTTTTTTTCTTTTTTTTTACGGAAACTATGAGACACCCCACCAATTGTATCATCTTTGAAAAGATGGGGGCAAAAGGCTACAAGCCTCGATGATAAAAGAGTAAAAAAGAAAGCACAATTGGTGGTTGGGGTTTGGGAACGGGGAGGGGAGGGGATGATAACCAAGCTCCCAATGATTGAGAGGGATGCATGAAGACAAAAGAAAATGGGAGAGTAAAATTTACCCAAGTGATAAAAGAGAAGCAAAAGTCCAATTTGAAGGCCTGCAGGATCTGAAAGTAGTGGAGTTGAATAGAATTTTTGGCTATTTGGCTAATTATTCGGCAGGGGAGAAAAAGTGTGTAGTCTTTCATCTTTCATGGGCTCTAGTAGGAGGCATTTGCCTGCCTATTGCCTAAGCTACAGCTTCAATCCAACAAGCTATGGTGCACATTTCCTTCGTTCCGTCCCTGTCTGATAGTGGCTCTAGCCTGGCCTGCCGCACACAACACAACACAGCACCTCTCACTCTCTCGGCGGCTTATTGTCTGACCAATATGGGACCGCGGGGCACTTGAAAGTTTCTCATCTTTTTCATTTCAGGGCCGTTCGTTTTGACCCACTTGCTTTTCCCACTGCGCGTGCCTTCACCATTGTCTATCAATTTGACCCGTCTGCATTTTTGCATGTCAAGTTGTGCGCACTCATCTGTGTGTGTGTGTGCATTACTAATTTATTATAAATTTTTCCCCCAAGAAGCACCTCAATTCCTCTTGTGGGCAAATACTTTCTGATTAGAAGTTTTAAATTTGAATTCACTGAAGGAGATCAAAAGATAATTATAGAATACGAAGTGTTTATCTTTGTTGTGTACTTACTACATGCAACTCAACGGATCACGAAAAATGCCCCCTTCTTTTTTTTTTTTGTTGGATAAATCGCGTAGACTTTGCAATTAGAGCAGAACAAATGATAAATAAAAACAAGTCACAATCAGATAACGAAATTTGTTTCCCTATAAATTTCTTGTTTTGCTGCTATATTAGATATGCATGTTGAGGTGACAAAAGGAGGAATCGAATCGGTTTTGGGTCAGATTATTTAAAATTTTTTGTCATTCCATTTTTAGGTTGATTAAATTTTGAGTAGTTTACATTCCAAGTTAACTAGGTTTCAAACATTTTAAATTTTTAATTACTTTAAATTAAATATTTCAAATTTTTAATACATCAAGTTTCAAGTTTATCGAAATTAAGAACTTTTAAGTTCTCGGTTAATCAACTTTCAAGTTTTAGATGTTTTGAAATTTAGATCACTTTAAATAGGTATTTTGAATTTTAAAAATTTTTTTAATTAATTTAATAAGTTATTTCTTATGTGATATATAAATTAATTATATATTTTTTTTTTATCATATTAACAATTACATATTATATTCTAATAAAAACAGATTATGTTATATTATAGTACTAAAAATTAATTTGATATAAATGTCAATAATTCAAATTTTAATTTGTTTAAATATACTTAAATGACATATTACATATAATAAATTATTATTGTTAATATAATATATAACTTAAATAAAAAATATAATATAATTAATAAAAAATTATTTTATCTATATTTCATATATTTTAAATATCATATTATAATAATTATATTATATTATATATATATATATCTTTGTAACTTGAACAAATATATAATAATTTAAAATTTATATTTTAAATTAAAATAATTTCAAGAGCTACATTAGAGTTTTTTTTTTTTTATTTAAGAAGAAAAGAAAGTTGTAACAACTTTATGGGATAAATTATAATTAAGTTGTTTCAAAACTTATTATACATCAATTAACGATAGTCATGAATAAGTTGAGGTTGACACACGATTGTAACAATTTGGTCTCATGTAAAAAGATTAAATGAGTATCCTGCCGTTCATGTTTGCATCAACTTTAAATTTAGTAGACCGCACATATGTTTCAAGTAATTGTTCCTATTATGATAATAACATAAACAACTCATTTTTAATGAAGATTTCAAGCAATTGAAGTTATTATAAATGCATACAAATTTTACCACCTCAAAAATGTTTAAATTGAATAAATTATATTACATATTTTTGAAAATAAATAATATGATCCATGATAATTCAAATATTTATACAACAATTAAAAAGTTAATTGCTATAAATATAAAAGTAAATCGCATAATAATATATTTTTAATTACAAATAAAATTATTCAAAAATTTTAATCCTTAATTGAAATTAAAGAAAAATTTTAGTCAGGTTTAGTTTAGATTTATTTAGATTGTTTCAGATTTTGAATTATTTGGGTTTCGATTTATTTAGACTTTAGGTTAATTGGATGTGATATTTTTTAGGTTTTAGTGCTCAAGTTAATCGAAATTTGAATTGATTAGGTTTCAAATTATTTCAATTTTAAATTTTTTTAAATTACGGGTTATTAACTTTTTTAGTAAGTAAATTAAATATATTCAAATCGAGTTAGTTTTCAGCCCTATACACACGGGCTGATGCTCCTGCTTACGTGCTTGACTTCCCAGTTAGTAACTTTTGTGAGACAAATTTCAATGTACTTTGACCGCGTCGTTAATTTATGGGACGCAAGCGTGGCTTTTCCAAGCAAGAGACTGTAACGTTGAAATCAGGTCCCTCGCAAGCCGTAGGGTTTGTGCACACAATATGTCACTTATTATAATATCCTTACACTTCTCTCTCTCTCTCTCTCTCTCTCTCTCTCTCTCTCTCTCTCTGTTCCTTTTTTTTTCTTTTTTTTTTTACCTCGTTAGTGCCCATCAAATGTTAAATGTTTAAAGCGTAAATAAAATGAAATAAAATAGTGTGATACATTTTTTAACTTGAATATCCGCTACTTGGTAACAATATGGACAATCTTACATGAATTTCATCACTGAATTTAATGTACAACAACGTACAAGGACAATTCAATAATCAGATTGTCAAAGTTAATTTTTGGGCAATTTTTCTTACTAAATCAGTGAAAGAAAGCCGGTGGTCTCCGCCCATTATTTTCTTCTCTCTTTTATATTTTTTCCTTTCACACTTCATATTCAAACAAAAAAAAAAAAAATCAACTTTTTAAGCAATTTTCTCTCCCAGGCCTTTCTTTCTAAGACTTTTCTCACAGAACAAACAGGTTATAAGAGAATAATAATAAGCTCATGTGATGTTATACATTCTCCGCCAAACGTTAGAGTATTTAATGGTGAAAATTGCCAACACGCTCAAGAATTCTTTTTTCCTTTACCAAGCTTAATTCAATTTGAAAAGTAATGAACAAATTTATTCTACACAACTCTACTATGTTAGATGCAAAGCTCATTTTCTTTTTCTTTTGAAAAGAGAAAAGAAGAAAAAGATGGAAGTGTACAGTTGGTCACGGTGAATGTGATAACAAAGTAGTGGGGATGGAGAAGGATGTTTGCAGTTGGGTGGCAAATGCAAAATTGAGGTATCCATGTGGAACCTTGACTGGGTCAGGACAGGCCATACCTCCTTCCAACGCTACATGGACATTGGTGGCAATAAAAAGTAGTGGCAGGAAATTGAGATGGACATGTTTGTCACACTCTCTGTATTTTTGCAAATGGAGATGGACCCCAACCATCAGATGTTGCAGTCTCTATCATTGTTCCAATCCTTTTTGACCGTTGGTTCCTCTCTCTCTCTCTCTCTCTCTGTCTTCCCCTCTCCTCCCTTTGACCCAGAACACTCTCTCAGCCTAGTCTATACTACCGTCATGTAGGCCTGTGGTCATCTTAAAACTCGGTCAGGCTAGGGAATATCTTTTTCAGATACATAAATGAGGGACAACGAAATATAAATTTTGGATTTTTTTTTTTTTTTTTTGGTGCCTGTCACATGCTCTTATCGTTGAATCCGAAAGAAGAATGATTTTTTTTTTGGGATTATTATTTTTCTCATTTTTTCGAAAATTTGGGAACAACTTTTTCCGTTTTAGCAATACTGCAAAGCATGAACACCAGGCCACCTTCTTCCTGGAAGGCAATGGAGAGTTCCAGAAACCCCATTCCAATAATTAAACCTATGAAAAAGGTACAAGAACAGCAGAGAAGGACACCGATAAAACCATAGAAGCTTGTGAAAATGTAGTTCCTTGGGCCGGGTCTGTTTTGTGTTTTATCAATCGGCTGGTGTCCGAAAATAGAGAGAGAATTATTTACGCTTGCAAGTCGCAAATACTGAATGAATTTTTGCGTCCGAGAATCATACTCGGAAAAGGGTAAAAAGTCCAGACTCAACCAAAAAGCATATTAACCGAGAAATATGGCACCATCAGTCGAACCACGCCCTTCTAATCTTAATTATTTTGTTTTAAATGAAACACCAGGATTTGTACCATTTGTCAATTGGTTGACCATTATAGCGAAAAGAAGTAGTAGTAGATGCGTTGGAAAGGCTGCCAGTACCAGAACATTTCCAAGACAAAAGCTTTCTAGATTGTCAAATGAGGACACCTGACAATAAGATTAAATGGTAATTTAACCGAACGAGGACGGGATTATTAATTTGGATCAGCTGCAAATACATCTATATATCAATAACAATAAACAATTACTTGATGAAATTACATGACGGGCCAAATATCCAGGCAAAATTATAGGAAGGCTACTGACCTTTTCCCAACCCAATGATGAACTGAACGTTGGAATGAATCCCTTTGGAACCACCTGTTCCATTTAAAGCCTTCTTCCCACAACAAGGGAATCATTCCGCATTTCCCAAATGACAAGGAGAATACAGAAAACAAATTCAACAGAGTTCCTTGCTCTCTCGTAATATTATTCCAGGAAGTGAGACCGACGAATATCCATTTCCGCCCAATCGCTCAAGTAAATTTACATTGGCTAGAAAACCAACCCAATAGGAATCAACTCTCCAACAATTTTTTATTTTGTTCGTTTGTTAGGCAGCTCACAATTTCACAATGCTACCCGATTACAATGAAGTTGATACCATCAAACCCTCTCTGCATCTTCCTCGTTTCAGTATTTAATCATCCCTGGAAACAAAACAAGGGTAAATGTCATTCGGCCTAATACCAAAAATCTTTCTACAATAATTGCCTTGAATAAAATCAAAGCCAGATATTTATTTGGAAGAATAAAAGATTCCATAAAGTCTACAACACTTCCCTATATACGAAGACTATAAATATTTTGATTTCAAGACGAGTGCCAACATTAATGAGAGGCCTACAATCGGGAAGCACAAACAACACAAAGAAGTACACTGGTTAATAATTACCTATATAATTCATCCGCTGTCTTCTTTAAGCGTCCAACATCAGCACCAATTATTTGAGAAGCCATTTTCCCATTGTGGAAGAAAAAGAATGTTGGCTGCAGAAAAGGAAATCAGTGAATATTTTCTTCTTGGCAGCCCCATTCCTTTAGAGCAGTGAACAAAATAGGCTAATTACCAAAATAAAAATAAAAACAAAAAGCACAAATCTAATCTTCTTTTTTTCTTTCTTTTTTTTTTTCATTTCCAGCATTAATTACTTTTTCATCAGTTACAGTCTAAACTTTTGCATTTTGAATCATAATTAGCATATCATCAAGGTACCTATGACGGAATTGATTAGTGCACTAACATGTAAAGCCTATGTTGAAATGAAGCTCACATGCTACAAAGAATGTGGTATTGCTTCTTTCTTTCCAGAATGTCATGAACACAAACACAAGTTAGATCAAAATTAAGAACACAGACACAAAACAAAGATCTCATGCCTCTCCAACTCCAACACAGTAATACCATGTCTGATTCCAATTCCAACACTGTAAAAAGATAGAAGAGAAACAAAACAAGAAGGAAAAGATTGGAATTAGCAGTGTGATTTGAGGCCACCCTTCCAAAAATGTGCCAAAAACTAACCCATCTACTTTTCAGTTGCAATTACCTCCACACCACCACCAAAAATTCCAAGAAAAGTGCATTGCCCCCTTTCTGCTGCTAGGGACCCTAAAATTCAGGAAATTCAAAGGATTTTATTTGTTTTTGATTTTTGGTCCCAATTAAAATCCAGAAGCTAGAGGGAGCATCTGGTATGAATTGTGTCTGTCACAGTTGGGATTGGGTCAGGTTTAGAGAAGAAGCAGTCTGGCCTTCATTACAAGAGAATCATGGCAGCTGTTTGGGATGCAAAAGCAACGAACACATTCTTACAATGGAGTTGAGTCATGACAGAAAAAAGAGCTTCTCCAACAAGACAATATCATTACAGAATCCACTGCAAGACCTCTATGCTCGCCTACATGGCTAGGTGTCAGACCCAGACAGATTAATAAACGTCTCTGATGTGTTGCCATTAAGATCTGGCCCCACGATGATGAGGAAGGAAGCTTTCTGATAGATTACCCTCTATCTCACTCTCTCTCTCTCTCTCTGCACACCCAAGGAGTTGTGACACTAGGGTTTCATTTTTTTTTTCTAAAACAAAACCTCAACATTTTTTAAAAAAATTAAAATTTTGATTTTGAATTAGCCTTTATAAATACCCTGCGTATGCCATGTGTGCATTATTTGCATGCCGGCACGCCAAGAGGTCTTCATTTTCACATTGGCATGCCACATCAATGCACTAATGGATTCTGTCAAAGGTGCCTTGACAGCACGCTATTTATGATACAAAACACCAAATTCAGACATTAACTGATATAGAAAAATGTTCATGCTAGAAATGAAGAAAAGGTAAAGTATATGCATTTTTTTTTTTTTTGGCAATTAACCCACAAAATTGTGGCATTATGTGGACATAGTTCAGATATATGTTTTCAACTTATTAGCTAAAAATACTAAACAGCCTGCCACAACGATCACTTTACACAATAGGATCCATTTTTTAAAATCACAAGAAACAAGAATGAAGAAATCAAGATGCTTGACTCATAACTAGTTTTACATGCAAAGTTTAAATGGAATTTGGGATTTTGAAGTCAAATTTTCAACAGGAAATTAATGCTTCAATAACACATTCAAGAGGCAATCAAAGACAAACAAAAGCTCAAAGTAAGAGAGATTTAAACAAAACATTGATGGACAAAATGATGGGTACGTTGAGACAGAAATAACAGAACATAAAAACCTTAGCGAATGATTATGAGAATAAAAAATTTACATGCAGGCATGCAATTAGTTATTTCTATGTTTTATGAACTGCATATTCTTCCCTATAGCCCAACAGCTTTTGATTCTTCTCCTCAACCTACATACAATTTCCCAAATCCACATCTTGGAATCAATTCACATGCAAACTTGAGAATTTTTCAAGGTGGTTGTGAAGATATGGATCAGAACATTTGCACAACACAGTGCAATTAATTTGAGATTGGCGCCAATAGAAAGTAAATGCATGCTGGAGACAAGTAAGAAAAATAAACAGATTCCAACTGGTTCACCATTCAAGCAAAGAAGTAGATTCTCCAGTTAAAAAACAATCTTGATTATAGACAGATCCTTGGTTTAGGCAGTGATCTTTAATAAGATCTGAAGCCAGGGATATGACTTAAGAACAACGAATCATACTGGTTTCCAAAATGCACATCTAAAATGGGTGTTCCAAACACTATCGTGTGAAGTAGTTGCTATCTCACATGTCAAACTTGCAATTGGTTCATGGTTGCTTCCAAATAACAAATGAAATGTCTTTCAAAGTTAGGCCAAAAGTTAGGTATATCTGTGCCAGTGTTTGTGCATCCAGGGGCAGGTGTGCCTCTTGATTTTGTATCAGTCCCTCCTTTCCTGGAGCCACATATGGAACAGCAACTTTCAATAAAAGAAAGAAAGAACTAGCAGGAAGGGATAATAAAGTTTACCACAGAGCTGATCTGGAAATTCCTCAATGTGTTCAAAACGGATTCCTGCAGAGTACAAACAAAGTAGAACATCAGGTCCAGGCATTTTTTGCTGCTAGAATAAGTGAAATGCTGAGAGAGAACTAACAGCAATAGTCATCCATACCTGGTCAATGTCAATTTTGTACGTTGTGACATGGGGCAGTTGCTTGCTCAGCTCTGTAATGACAGGAGATATAAACCTACCTGCATGACGGGAGTATTCCACAGCATGGTTAAACAGGGGATGGCAGAGCATTTGTTAAAAAAATAAAATCCCCAGAAAAGAAAAGAAATCAATAAAAATTCTAGGCGTTATGCAACTCACAGGGTCCACACCACACGGCAGTGAAATAAAAAATTGCATCCGAGGACTTGCCTGCAACAATCAAAATCAAACAAACATCAAGACATTTCCCTCTATGTAAGCACAAGAGAGAGAACGTTTGTGTGAGTCTGTGCATGTGTGTGTTTGCGTATATCTAGAGATACGGAGAGCACCTCGGACATCATTCATAATTTTATCGAACTCTTCGTCTGAATTAATGTAGAGAATGTTGGATGGACCTGAAATTAACGTCATTTCCACAAATAATTCAGCAACTAAATTCTAACCAAAAAAAAAGAAAAAAACGAAAATGAAAGGGAATAAAAAAAAGAAAGTTGAAAAAGAATTGAATGACCTGTGGACGAGCAGAGTCCTCGCCGGAATTGCAGAGAATGATTTTGCAAGTGAAACGTTGCGCTTGCGCCTGCGACTGCAGGGGTAATCGAAGAATTGGCGGACAATAACCACAATTTCCAATTCGGTGATTGAATTTTGTTCGGAGTTGAAATTAGATTATTACTGAGGCAGGAAGAAAGAGAGGAGACCCAACCGGACCTCGCTGCTCCTCCTCCTCGCCGTGAAACCAATGCTCGGACCACCGCGTTTCCCCTCATTTTCTCTCTCACTCTCTCCATCTTCTCCGTAATCTTTCTCTCGGTAGCGGCTGTCCACTTTCTTCGACTGTTCTTGGGTGTTAGGGTTTAAGGACACGAAAGAGAGGTTTATGGGCTCTTTAGTCTTGGGACGAAACGCTTCTGCCAGCAGTGGCAGACGACGGCCATGTTTTGGGGCCCAATCTATGTACAGTGGACAATGACGGGCCCACCCCCACAAGTTATTGTGAAATCGACGAGGCCCAATTGTTTCAAACCTCATTTTACACCACACCATCACCATCCATCTTGAACTCTATTGATCACATTCCAAGAGTTTTAAGTTGTCAAAAGAACCTCTACCCTACTAATGAGTTCTATTTCACTTATATTAGAATTATTTTTAAAATTAAAATTTTGAATTTTGAGTTCCAATCGAAGCAAAATAACAAAAAAAAAAAAAAAAAGCTGGAAAAAAAAAAAAAAGAAAGAAAGGAAAACCTTTTGCCCTTCGTTGGCCATCTCTAGAGCCCTAAGCTCATAATTGGAAAGAACAAACATTGGAATGTGTGGATAACTTAGTTTTGACTTTTGACTGATCTAGAAGAGGTTGACTTAGTATAAATAAGGTATGGAGACTATTTATTTTTTCAAAAGGAAAAAAGAAATTGTTCTCGCCTCTGTTACTGTTTGTTGTTGTGTGGACAGATTTTCTATTATTGTTAACGATAATATAACTGAAAAAAAAAAAACAATAAGAATATATTAAAAAAAAAATTGGAGGAAAGAAAATCAAACAATGAAGAACAATATATTTTACAAAAAAAAAAAAAAAAAAGTTAAATAGTCTAGTTCTTGTTTTCCATTTTCGTTTTGTTACACTAAAATACAATATTATTATACATCATTTTCTTATCTCTTTATTTTCACCTATTGGTGTCATCACTTGGAATATAGTCAAGAAATAACATTTAAAAAATTTATTATTATTCCTTACAAAAACGTGATTTGTGTGACAAATTATGATATGACAACTTTGGATTTGGTTTCTTGTAGCTTACACAATAAAAAATTAATATGAAATACTTGTCACGGGGAGAAGATTAAAATATTTTAGTTTTCAAAATTTAATTCAATTTAATTTCATCAATATTTTTGCTTGATATTATGATTTCCAAATTACAATAACTTAATTGAGTTTTCACACTTCAAAAAATATATTGATGTTATAGAATTAGTGATTCACACTAAAATAGTTGATAATTGAATTATTATAATTCAATTCAATTATATTTTAAAAGCTAATACCAAATAAGAAATTAAAATTAGAATTTAATTACTAAATCATTTGAATTGAACTATATGAGTATAATTGAATTGAATATGGTCAACAATTGGATTTTAAACAAGGTCAAAACAGGTATCTTGAAATGCTTTAAAATCATCACAAAATTGTCAGGTGTTAAACAATAACGACTAATGATGATAGTTTGCCTTTTGCCATAAACTTTACCAAGTTCAGGTTATTTTGGCCAAGAGATTAATTATTCCTTTGAGTCACCAACGATTTCCTCTCTTGACTCTGTGGATGGGCAAAAAGTTACGGGAGATCCGTGACTCCCAGCAGGCCTTAGGTTATGTTTAATTGACCCTTGCTGTCCTTTTGCATTTTAGGTTAAAAAAACAAAAGAAGTGTCAAAGCCAGAACAAAAGCTGTTGCCTTCTGGTGGTCACATGAGTGATGATCCATACGTACATCACGATGGAAAATGGTCATTAGTTAAATCTGCCTTTAAAATGTCAGTTTGTTCTTTTGTCTCACATAGTACATTTTGATCAAAACATCCCAATTTGAGGGGAAAGCATGCGTCCACTCTCTGTCTATCGTGCTGGAATTCCATTCAATTATTTGGACCATTCTATGGCTTTTCAATTTCAGTTAAATCGTAGATGATTCGTACTTTTTACCAGAGGTGGCCAGAACACTACCAGAAAGAACAACCCCAATAATAAAATTTGCGTCTGCCAATTGTAGGTGTTGGGTGACGGTAGCAGAATCAACTTGCTGTTGGTTATCATCTTCATTTAAAAAAAAAAAAAAAAAACAGAGAAAAAAATTATTAATTAGGTGACTCACAACATTGGCTGTAAATAATTTTATAGTCTGCTAATGAGCTGTCCGTTCTAACTCATCTTCCATGCCTCATCTGCTCCTGTTACGAGTCGGACAAGGAGAGATACTTTCATTGAGCAGAGGAAGTAATCCAATGGAAGACTAAATAGGCCTCATTAATCAAAATTAATGCTTAATTAAATGAGATTTAATATATAAATAAATTATAAGTTTTACCTAATTTTACAAATTGAGTACAAGTTTTGAAAAGTAATCATTTAGCTTCCATAATTGTATTTTCTCATAAATTTACCACATTATTAATAGAATCTAACATAATTCATTAGCTTACATACATTATATACATGTGTGTAAAAAATTAGTTACTTGACTTTTAATTTAAATTGGACAACAATAAAAATACAATAAAAAAAGATAAATACAAAAAAAAATTTGAAAATATATTTTCTTTTTATGTTTCCCTCTCCTCTCCTTCTTAATTCTCCTGCTGTGTCCCTTTTCTTGCTCTATCGCCCCTCTACCACTAGATTCATTACGACCATCACCTTGTTTCACAATGGCGGCCAAATTCAAACCCTCTACAATCACAATCATAACCATATTCACCCATAAAATCTCTACCTCGAAAATGACTACAAAACGATTCCCCTTCACCTTAACTCCATTATCACCACAACAATACCTTATAACCGCAACCTTAGATTGCTACTATTAGAATATGATATTGCATAACCCTATTAGTTTATTAGTGATTAATAATGATCAAATTAAACTTGTTAGATCTTGGGGCTTAGTCCCCTTCAGAACAATCAACTATAAGTATATTCAAAATTCAATATCCTTTAACCTAAACTCACTAGCCTAGTCATAGGTTTTTATGATCCTATATCCCTTATGTTAACACCCAAAAATAATGAGACCCACCAAGTTGAGTATCATCTAAGTTCTATAAATAAAGCCTTCCCTCGTCCATTTTTCCCTCCCCTAAACTCCTTTCACTGACTTAAATATTGGAGTATTAATACTGAGTTAGGACTTGACACCCTTTAGCCTCTGGCTTGACACCTATTGGCTCAAACCAGTATCCATAAAGATTATTTTCATCATTTGGCTTTATTTGTAGGAACGACATGGTATGTCTTAGTTGTTCATCTTTCTCATAAAAAAAAAAGTCATTGACTTTTTGCTCAAAAAATTTTTTAATTTACTTTAGAACAACATTTATGGATAAAAAATCTTCAAAAATCCAAAGAAAAGTGATCTATAATAAACATCAAAGTACTAAAAGCCATGGAAATAAAGAAGGAGATGTACTAGTAGTAATGGTCATTTTGACCAACTAAAAAGTGGGTAGGTGGTACAAGTGTAGATATCAATGACTCATGAGTTAATTGATCATAGTCTCAACTAGTAAAATCATCAGTTATAATGTGTGAAAGAAGTATGCCTCATTGAAATAGATGGAACACTTAACACTTTTGGCATCCTATTGACCTTTAAAATAAATGGAGCTTTAGCTTGACATGTCTCAGCCTCCTTTGATTATGCATACAATAGATTTTTACCTTAACTCAGCCTAATATCCATAAAGGTGATTTTCATTAGTGATTGTGTTAGAAAATAAAGGCAAAAATTGAGAAGAGATTTGTAGCAAGGATGATCTTAATGCATCTTTTCATGGTCATTGATAAGAGCCATATGACACTTGCAAGAGGTAGTAATGTTGATGAGGAAGCCATTGTTGCAACTTACAAAGAAAAGATTATGTTTTTTGAATTTTGAAAAATTGATTTTTTAAATAATGATAAAAGAAGATAGAAGAAAGAAAGGAAAAAAAATTCAAATGAATTTAAGCATTATACTCATATGATAAATCTTGATGAAGAAATAAATCTACATATGCATTAGGCTTATGTAGTGAATTCTAGGGATAATAATGGTGGCTTTAGTGAGTACTTAAATTATGTTAAGTAGGAAAAATAATAACCTTAACATCCTTAAATTTTATATGAATTTTGGCTAAAGGTAGCTATTTTTATCTTTAATGATGAATTAAATATTGAAAGTTATATGGATTGATTAGTTAAAGTAAAAAGATTCTTTGATTATATGGATATACCTGAAGAATGAAAAGTTAGATTAGTAACTTATTGACTAAAAGAATGAGTTTTTCCTTGGTGGGAATAAACAAAAGACCAAAGGAGAAGAGAAGGGAAAGCTCTGATAGAGGCTAGTATAAAATGAGATAACTTCTGAGGGGAGTACTTCTTCCTCTATATTATGAGTAGATCCTATTACAAAGTTATGAATATTGCAACCAAGGTAATTAGTTAGTTCATGAATACTTATCAGAATTTTTCAGATTGTATAAGTGTAACAACTTGATGAAACTAGAAAATAAGTAAGTTTCAAGATACCTTAATGGATTGAAACTAATCATTTGAGATAAAATTAGAATTCAAATGTTGATAAACATATTTAAGACTAAGAATATGACATTGAAAGCTGAAATTATTTTACAAGAAAAAAATAAGGCTAAATTTTCTTATCAATTTTATGTTGATACTATCAAATTTGTTGCAAAAAAAAAAAAGAAAAACAACAAGCCTTAGGCTAACTAGAAAAAATGATAACTAACAAAATTGCATGCAAGTAACCATGTGCTGAGAAAACTATAATTCAGAATGTCAATCCTTATAAAAGGCCTATACTTAGTAATTGCCTCAAGTATAATAAGGCAGGTCATCATTATAGTGATTGCCCACACTGAAAGATAATGAATGTAATAGAGCGAAAGGGAATAGTTGGAATTAAAGATGTGAAGTCTATTGTTACTCAGATGGTGATGAGTGTGAGTACGATGATGACAAAGTTATATGTATGGTGAGAATGTTGATACTAACTCCTAGGTAAAAGGATGATGCTTAATGAAATTAGTTATTACATATCAAGTGCACAATCAACAATATTTTATTTGATTTGATTATTGATAATGATAGTTAAAAAAAAATATTATTGGAATAAAAATTGTTGAGAAATTGTATCTATTAATGGAGAAACACTTGAGTCCATACATTATTAGATAAATCAAAATAATTGGTCAATAATATTTTATTTGATTTGATTATTAATAATAGTAGCGAAAAAAATATTATTGGAACAAAAATTGTTAAGAAATTGTATCTACTAATGGAGAAGCACTTAAGTCCATACATTATTGGATGAATCAAAATAATTGAAAAAATTTAAGTAATAAAAGGGTGTAAAGTTCTTTTCTTAATTGGCTAGTACAAAGATAAAATCTACTACGATTTTGTAGACATGGATGCATGCTACCTATTATTTGGATGACCCTGACAATTTGACATTGGTGCTTAACACTTAAACTGAAATAATGTATACAAGGTCGAGAAATACAAGATAAAATATACATTATTGTCTATAAAAGGAACATCTTAAACCAAGACTTTTCAAATGGAGAGGAGAATTTTTCAACAATCATCCATTTAAATCAAGAGATTGAGGCTACTTTTAAAGAATCAAAAGAGGTTCATGTGTTAATGTAAAAGTTTAACTCATAACCCATATGTCCCAGGATCTTATTATTAAATCAGATTATGATTCTATAACTCCTTAGTCTCAAGATCTTGTTAATTTTTTACTTATCTTATTCGTTGATTTTTTAAAAGTAGATAATTAAATAGATAATTGTTAGACATTATTATTTAATATCATTACTCAAATGATAATTCACAGAATAAACTATTGGATTATATTGAAAATATTAATTTATTTTAAATATTTGTTTTTATGGTATAAAAAATGTCAATTTTTTATTATCAACTCAACGACGAGTTTTCTTTGTTTTTTTTCATTGAAAGAGATGTAAGATATATTAAAAAAATTATTTTTATTATGTTATAAATTATTTAAAAAATATTTAATTATTTTAAAATATTTTTTAATTATTTATTAAATATTTTTTATTTAAATTAAAATAAATATTTTAATTAATTAAATAATTTTATTTATAAATAAATATAAATTTAAAAATTAAATTATATTAATAAATAAATATTTTAATAAAAAATATAAATTTTATTTATATATATTTTAAAAAATATTATTTTTTATATTAAATTAAATATTAATTTTATTTTTCTTAAATATTATGTCATATATCTATATAATTATTACATCAGATGTAATATAATTAAATAATTAGGTACCACTTTGTTTATACGAAAAAAATTACTTGGTTACGTAGAAATAGGCGTGCTGTAATCACACATGACGTGGCTTCTTTTAATGAAATGTTGCGCGTGCGAAGGGAATAAAGTGAAAAAGAGTAATTTCTCCGTTATTATTCCTTATTTTATGCTTCTAGTTTTGGAAAAAAATTTTAGAAATTAGTCAAATAATTCATGTAGAAAAAAAGTATTTCTTATTTCTAAAGATGTACTTTATTTTTGATTTCCGATAAAAAATTTTGGTTGAAAATATTTTGGCTTAGACAACCCATTTGGTTACATCCACTTTACGCTCTCAATAAATTTTGTCAATTGAGTTTATAAAATAAAAAACTAAAAAAATTATACATGGCACCTATTACGACATTGCTACGTAGAAATTAATTTTCTTCAGCGAGTTCAAGGAGTGTTCTTTTTTTTTTTTTTTCAAGCCGAGGCCAAACGTAAAAGAAAGAAATGTTTTATTGTCTCGTATAATTAGTGCAAAAAAAAAAATAATAATAATAATAAAAAAACAGTTAGCCCAACAAATAACAGTTATTTTTGTGGATTTATGATCCACCCTCTGGACCTAACGAATAAAGTTGTAATGATTTCAATGAACAATTCTGGCTTTATTCAATAATATTGGTTGATCCAAAGCACAAGTCACCACGCTTTGGATACTTCGGGGCATGAATGGCTGGAGATACACATTCTGTGTATATATATATATGTAATGTCACGTGTGATAATATTAATAGATCCACCGTTTCTGAAAACTGGAGGCGGTGGACGGATCAAGAAAACTTGTCTAAAATAATTTTCCCAAGGTCCTGTCTTTTCGTGTTTTTTTTTTTAAAAATTATTCGAGCAATCCCGCGTATCGCGAATGGTGACGTTTGATTCAACCACTTCTTTGATCCAGTTCACATTATTTTCATTTGTATTAAAGGTCCAACTTGTTCAGGCTCCTAGAAAGCACCCCCTAGATTACCGATGCACCATTTCCCTTTTCTTTTTTCTCCTTCCATTCAATTATAAAGTAAATTCACACCGTAATCTTCATTTTGCGCGGCTGACCCAATGCTGACTTCCATGGTCATTTTTCAGGGATAAGTCAAAGTCTCACGACATAACATCCTCCCTTTGTCGGCTTCGATCTTGATGAGAACTACACATGATGTGGACTTTGCCAGCGTTACGCACGTTATTTTTCTCGAACAAGTTTCACGTACGTTATTGTCTCACTTTGTCTCGTGTGTCTTCGATGAGACGTTCGTACTGGAGAAAATTTTGGAATCTCATTCCCCATTCACCTTCTTAGGTTATCTGATAAAAATTTACTCTACTTTTACGCATTAAGCAAATCTCGAAAGAATTGTCATTCCAGCTAATTAATTGAGAATAGTCTTTTATGGAAAATTAAAGACAGTATTCTCGTAATTTGAGGTTCTCCGATTCATCATTTTTAATTTAGGTCATATTTAATTTAGTTATTATGGATTGTTATTATTAATTGTTAATTATTGTTATTGATAAATAAGATATAATAATAATATTTAGTTAAATTTATATTATTTATTATTATTAAAAATTAAAATGATTAATTAAAATTTTTTATTTATTATAAAAATAGAAAAAAGACATTTAAAGAGTTAAAATATTATTATTAAAAATATTTAAATTAAATATTATTTAATTGTTATATGAAAAATAATTCAAAATTACTTTTTTTTTTAACTAATTTTCAAAAAATTCATCAACAAACAATAATTTTTAAAATATTTACTAAACACACGACACCTTATTTTTTCTAAATTGAATAACAAAAATATTCTTTAAATAGCAAAAATAAATACCCTCTTACTAATTTATCTTTTCTATAATATAAATGTTTTTTTAGTTATAATTATTATTTATAATATATATTAATTAATAGATAAATGAATATAAATAATGAAAAAATTTGTAAAATAAAAATAAAAAAATTAAATAATATGTAATTGTCTAATAATTAACTTATATTATATAATAAATAAAATTTATTTAAAATAAATATTAAAAAAATAAATTTATATAATATAAAATTATAAATAAATTATATTAAAAAAAAAAATATATCCTATTACTATTTAATTAAAAATAGAAGCTTCAGACAAAAGCTTAGATGGAAAGCCTTCTCTGGGCTACCGTGTCCGAACTGAACAACGCATGATTGTTCAAATTAGCCATGTAATTTCTTTTGCCGGATATACCCCTCACGAACAATATTATAAAAAATTACAGCCAGATGCCAAAAATAAAAGAAGAATTTTCCACGTCAAAAACCGCGGTCCAGCCAACGTAAAACCTACGAAAATGGAAAAGGAAAAGGAAAAGGAAAAGTTTTATTTGAAAACGCAAACGAATGATATTACAACTTGACTACCTAGGTAACGATATAGTAATATAATGTGAGAGATATATAATTTATTTAATAATTTATATACTATTTTTAATTTAATATATTTTTTTTATTTTAAAATTATACTATATTAATACATATTCATCGCATGACTTCCCACTAAATTTTTCTTATAATTATCAATAGTCCTACTTTAGCATGGAATTGATGTTTGCATGTAATTTTTCTTTTATTTGTAATAATTAGAGGAAGAAAAGAGTATTTCTATTTTTACAAGATTTTAAGGATCATGGAGCTTCGAAACTCATCTTGCATTTATTTTGGCAAGCATTTATTCTTTCATAACACGTAGGTATTACTAAATTTACCTTTATAGATTAATCTTTTTAGTTTTGGTCTTATGGTGCTTTCAAGGACAATTGCTTCAATTCTTCTCCCTTCGTTTTAAACGTTCATGATGCCAAACCGATTGAGAACCCAACTTCACGCTTGGGGTATTCGAAAGGCCAATGAGATGGAGCAGAACATGCGAAAAACAAAATAGCTTTTTACGATTTTATAACAATTCAGCGAGTAGTCCCCGAGTTTTGTTTTTTATCTTATCAATGTGGGCTGCAGGGACTCTAATCTCGTGACAGAGAACCAAACGGATGGCTAAAATTTGAAGCGAAGTCTTCTAGGAGGTTAAGCTCACAGACCAGACATGGACACAAGTAGGGTTAAGAAACAAAACAGTAATTATAGGCAGCGTGTTACAACCTACAAAACCATGATTAACTCCAAAACGATGATTAAGTAACAAATGCAGGGAGAACGGATGGCCATCACGATCGAGTTGTGACAATTAAGAAACGAACGGGAGAGCAGTAGGCCCCACAAACGTTGACAAGCCAGCGCGCGCTTACGCACACAAACCGAAAAAGGGCTCCCCCCCCACCCCCCGACTTTCCCAGCACCGCCGGGAGGAGAGAGAAGAGGGATGGGGGGGGGTATTTTAGTAATTGCATGAGCGCAACAACAAGAAAGAAAATGGAGAAATAAAATGAAATTGCTCTCTCGAAGTCTCACTCGAAAAACGGAAGCCTCTGTAATTTCTCTCTCATCTCGATCGCCGAGTCCTTTCGTTTTTTGGTTTCTTTTTAAGTTTTGGTTTCTTGCGGCGGGGGGCTCATTTTCTGGCTCTCTGTTTTTATTGCTTTTGTTTTTTCGGTTTTGGGTTTTGCTATGCTTGGTGAAAGGCGCCGAGCTTGATGGACATGCAGCTGACCCGCGTCTCCGACGGACGCCGGAATTCTCTTCCGGCGTTAGTTTCCGGCGAAGTGTCCGAAGACATGGAGGATGTGAGGCTTCTTGATTCTTACGAGAGAAAAGATGATTCGCATTTCATTGAGATTGACGAAGAAGAAGGCACGAGGAGGATTCAGGTGAGAGTTACGGGTATGACCTGCGCCGCTTGCTCCAATTCCGTGGAATCAGCTCTTAAGGATGTCGATGGCGTTTTGAAAGCCTCCGTTTCCTTGCTTCAGAACAAGGCTGATGTTGTCTTCGATCCTAACCTGGTCAAGGTTTGTTTTTGCATCTTTTGCCTTTTTTCTTTTTGGCTTTTTCATGAGCTCAAGAGTTTGACTTTTCTTTTCTTTTTTTTTTTTTTTCGGCTATTTATTTCTTCTTATGAATTAGGAAAAATGGGTTGGCATTGGTTTGGAAATTTAGAGACTTGTGTAGTTGCAGTGTATAATTTGCTACGGCATGACATTTTCTCTGAGTTACAGTGTTTCTAACATATTATTTCTGTGTCTGCAGAAGATTTATTTCACATGTTTTAGTTTCGTTTTTTTTTCCTTTTTCTTTGAGCTTGAATCAACTTCCTTGGCTGATACCTTAAAGTGGATTTATCGGCGTTTGCTTAGATGATCTTTGGGTTTTATGGATGTCTTTTGTTTTAGGATGACGACATAAAAAATGCAATAGACGCTGCAGGCTTTGAAGCAGAGATTCTTGCTGAACCTACTATTTCTAAAGCAAAACCAAACGGAACCCTTTTGGGGCAATTCACTATTGGGGGTATGACCTGTGCTGCCTGTGTCAACTCTGTTGAAGGTATTCTGAGAAATCTTCCTGGAGTCAAAAGAGCAGTTGTGGCCTTGGCTACTTCTCTTGGGGAAGTGGAATATGATCCAACCATCATTACTAAAGATGACATAGTGAATGCTATCGAAGGTGCGGGCTTTGAAGCTTTGCTTGTACAAAGCAGTCAACAGGATAAAATCATTCTAGGAGTTGCTGGGGTGTTTAACGAGACAGATGCACAGGTCTTAGAAGGAATACTTGTTACATTGGGAGGAGTACGACGGTTTTGTTATAATAGGATATCCAGTCAACTTGAAGTTCTCTTTGACCCTGAAGTCATCAGTTCAAGATCCTTGGTTGATGCAATTGAGGGAGGAAGCAATGGGAAGTTTAAGTTACATGTTAAGAACCCCTTTGCGAGAATGACTTCTAAGGATGTTGAGGAAACCTCCAGTATGCTCAGGCTTTTTGTTTCAAGTCTCTTTCTCAGCGTAAGTTCTTTTCTCTCATGCATATGATCCCAATGTATTCCCCATTATCTTTCTTTTTATCTTCCTTTTAACCCTAGGTGCAAATAAATGACATCTGCTTTTAAAGATGGTGTGCAACTGGTTTTCATGTGCATATACATCTCTGTGTGTGTTTGGCTCTGTACATTTGTTAATTTATATTATATCATTTAAAAAATGACTACACAGCATTCCTCTGGGAAGATGCCCTCTTCTGGCTTGTACCAATGAGCATTTTAGGTGGCATTATTCACAAAGCGCTTGTAGACACCCCTTATTTGTAAGATGCTGATTACTGGAATTCAATATTTTATGCAGATTCCTATCTTTTTCATACGAGTGATGTGCCCTCATATACCATTCCTAATGGCTGATTGGTTGAAGTGGTTGTTGGTGAGTGTAGTTCAATTTGTAATTGGAAAGCACTTCTATGTAGCCGCTGCAAGAGCCATAAGAAATGGTTCAACCAACATGGATGTGTTAGTTGCATTAGGGACTTCAGCATCGTACTTCTACTCTGTTTGTGCTCTAGTATATGGTGCACTTACTGGCTTTTTGTCTCCAACATACTTTGAGACAAGTTCCATGCTTATAACATTTGTGTTGTTGGGGAAGTATTTGGAGAGTCTTGCTAAGGGAAAAACTTCAGATGCCATAAAGAAATTAGTGGAACTTGCACCAGCAACAGCTCTGCTTGTTGTCAAGGAAAAAGGTATCTGTCCTTGATTAACTTTTACTGGAGATGTAGTTTGGAATGTAATTGATCATTTTAAAAACAAGCAAATCTGGAAAGGGTCTTTGTAAATTTAGGATAACTGATCAAGCTTTTTTCATAAAAAATTGGAAGTAAGATCCTGTGAAAACAAGTGTTGATTTTGTTTGTTTTGTAGGTGGGGTGTGCATTGAAGAAAGGGAAATAGATGCCTTACTAATTCAGCCTGGTGACACACTGAAAGTTCTTCCTGGCACAAAAGTTCCTGTTGATGGTGTGGTTGTTTGGGGTTCAAGCTATGTTAATGAGAGTATGGTAACTGGTGAATCTGCCCCTGTATTGAAAGAGGTTACTTCATCAGTTATTGGAGGTACAATAAATTTACACGGTGTCCTTCACATACAAGCTACCAGAGTAGGATGTGATGCAGTTTTGAATCAGATAATTAGTTTGGTTGAGACTGCCCAAATGTCCAAAGCTCCTATTCAGAAATTTGCAGATTTTGTGAGTATGATAATCAATCTTCTTGGTTCTTTTTTCTCCGTGCTTTCTGGCTGCCCTTCATGTAAGAAAATTATTTATGTTTATGTTTGTCTTGCATTGAGGTCCTATTGCATTCCACGGAAGTAATGACCAAATTAAATAGATTTTTGTGAAATTTGTGGTCGATGGCTCAATTAAACACGCTTTTTGTTGTGGCAAAGGTGTCAGCATTTTTACCATCAAATAGTAAATGATTTTGGTTCCTGCTAGGCATGCCACGTATTGTGGCTGGGTGGCCTAAGGGATGTTGGCTTTGATCATTGTATCAACATTCTTAAGGCTGCCATAATGTCTTACTTGCAGATTTCTACTCTTAGGGTATTACATTGCTTGCCATAATGCCATTTTCAAATAATTTATTGATTGCAATACGGTCTACATACGTCATCAACAAACCATTGCCTTATGTTTAAGTAAGTTTTGTCAACTTGCATGCCAGTTTTCTTCAGCTGTTCCACTGCTCAAGACTGTTGGGTCTTTTGGTATGTAGGATAAAAGGAATCAATTTTTCTCGTAGCCTTATTTTTTCATATGTCCTTCACTTGTTCT
The DNA here is from genome assembly GCA_037832385.1 of Rhizophora apiculata. Lineage (NCBI taxonomy): Eukaryota > Viridiplantae > Streptophyta > Magnoliopsida > Malpighiales > Rhizophoraceae > Rhizophora > Rhizophora apiculata. The sequence goes on along the minus strand of CM075426.1, from coordinate 1,788,245 downwards.
TTCCTTAAGACCTGTCACTTTTTTTTTTTTTTTAAATCTTCAGCTCTTTGTCTGGAATTACTGATTAGTTTGTTTATATATGTCAACAGATAGTTATCTATTTGCTTTTCTAATCTTGAATATCTATGTGACTTGCAGGTTGCAAGCATTTTTGTTCCTACTGTTGTTGCTATGGCTCTGTTGACATTATTAGGCTGGTAGGTCATTGATCACTTGTTTTGCTGGCCAATGTGGTCTGTATATTCTTGTAACTATAAGCATGTGTCCTTTTGGTTGCTGTTGGTCATGTACTTTCTTTTACTGCTTGTAGGTACTTTGCTGGAATTATAGGAGCTTACCCAGTGCAATGGCTTCCAGAAAATGGCAATTACTTTGTTTTTGCCCTCATGTTTTCAATCTCAGTTGTTGTAATTGCATGTCCATGTGCACTTGGATTGGCAACACCAACTGCTGTCATGGTTGCAACTGGAGTTGGGGCAAACAATGGTGTGTTGATAAAGGGAGGTGATGCTTTGGAAAGGGCTCAGAAGATTAAGTATGTGATATTTGATAAAACTGGCACCTTAACCCAGGGAAAAGCTATGGTTACTACTGCAAAAGTTTTCACTGGAATGGATCGTGGGGAATTCCTCAGATGGGTGGCTTCTGCAGAGGTGATTATGTGCACATAGTTGTGCTTTTGTGCTATTTATGTGTTCATCAATTGGTGGCACATGCTTATATGCTGCTTTTTTTCTTTCCAGGTAATTGTCATAGAGCTCATTCCCCCATCTTATTTGTGGTTCAAAAGATATTTTGGACCAGATGACATGTAGGAGTCATGTGGCCTCATCTAATGGTATAAAAAGTAGTTTCATGCCTAGGTGGTGCAAGACTGATTATTTGCAGCTACAGAAAAGAAAGGGAAAATATAAAAGAAAGAAGAAAAGCCAAGATTTGCTGCTGTGACATGCTGAGACAATTTTTTCTTCTAGGCTATTATTCTTAATGACTGCTTTTTTACATGACTTAGGCTAGTAGTGAACATCCATTGGCAAAAGCAATATTGGAATATGCGCGACATTTTCATTTCTTTGATGAAACTTCTCCAACTGGTACTGGTCAAAGCCACCGTAAAAATTCCACAGCCTCTGAATGGCTTCTTAATGCCTCAGAGTTCTCTGCCTTTCCTGGACGAGGTGTCAAATGCTTTATAGATGGGAAGCAAGTTTTGGTGCGTTTCTTCCTTTATAGACTGTACCTTTTGATACAGCTTGGGTCTTGAAAACTACACTTGATTACCTGTGGGGTATATAAAGAGGCATTGTTTCTTGAACAGGTTGGCAATAGGAAGTTGATGACTGAAAGTGGGATTGCCATTCCTACCATGGTAGAAAATTTTGTTGTTGAACTTGAAGAAAGTGCAAATACAGGAATACTTGTTGCATTTAATGAATGCTTAGTTGGTGTTTTGGGGTTTGCGGACCCTGTAAAGAGAGAAGCTGCTGTGGTCATAGAGGGCCTCTGCAAAATGGGTGTCAAACCCGTCATGGTGACAGGGGATAATTGGAGGACTGCTCGTGCTGTTGCTAAGGAGGTCTGTATCATCACTTTGACACTAGTCTGTCAACAGCAGCAGCAAAGTCTTAATCCCAAATTAGTTGGGGTTGGCAATATGTATCTTCTCTTCATGTCTGTTATGAACTAAGTTTAGTACAAGATAGATTGTTCTAAATCCTTTATGACATGAATCTTTCTAGTAACATGGTAGCTTGTTAAACCCTACCTAAAATACCTGAAAAGTTTTGCAACATTTCTTTCTTTCTTTCCTTTTTTTTTTTTGGATTGGTAGTCTAGGGTACTGTTGATTCCTGGAATATGGTTCTTCTACCATCATTGATGAGTTCTTTTTGTGTGCTGAAGTGAGTTACCTGCACCTTTGTGTTGGGCCCACATGAGATCATAAGGATTTCTTTGTGCTGATAATTAGGTCTTTGAAACTGATCCAAAGAGGAAATCTTTTTGTTATTTGCAAAAAGAAGCCTGGTGAAATAGTCTATTTTCTTTCTTATAGGATCGATCTGCTTCAAGACTTAGTTCATGTTGGTGCTTTTGTGTGTGTCTGTGCGTTGTGTGTGCTTCATGTTTTATTTTGAGTTGCTCCTTGTTTCCTTGTGCTATTGTTTGAAATTGTTTGTGACAGAATTTATGAGTTCTTGTTGGGCAGGTTGGCATTGAAGATGTCAAGGCTGAAGTTATGCCAGCAGGGAAGGCTGATGTTGTACGCTCATTTCAAAACAATGGAAGCATGGTTGCAATGGTGGGTGATGGTATCAACGACTCTCCTGCTCTAGCTGCCGCTGATATTGGCATGGCGATTGGAGCAGGGACTGATATTGCCATAGAAGCTGCTGACTATGTGTTGATGAGGAATAATTTGGAGGATGTGATCACAGCCATTGATCTGTCTAGGAAAACCTTCTTCCGCATTAGGTTGAATTATATTTTTGCCATGGCTTACAATGTGATCGCGATACCTGTTGCTGCTGGCATTCTCTATCCATCGCTGCGAATCAAGTTGCCGCCATGGGCAGCGGGGGCTTGCATGGCGTTCTCATCCGTAAGTGTTGTGTGCTCCTCTTTACTTCTTAGAAGATACAGAAAACCTAGGCTTACCACTATATTAAAATTAGCTGTAGAGTAGATACGTAGTGAAATTGGAAGACAAATGACAACATCGTCAAGAACAGCAAGAGAAAAAAAAATAAAATCGTTAGGATGGAAATGGGAGATGGGTATAAGTCACAATTGATATAAGAATCTTGAAATTCCAAAATTTTGTATTATTTTTCCTTCTTTTACGGGGAGGCGAAAGTCTACCATCCCAGGCAGGCAATGTCAATGATGCTTGTTGTATAATGTTTCTCATTGCTGTATTATTCTGATTTTGGCTTTCTCGTTCACACGAGGAAAATCATGGGCTTGCTCGCTCTGTGTCTCTACTTATTTGTATGCAACAGTACATTTGTTTATTAGCGCTGCAAATGACAACTGTAAGGTTCTTCGTGATTGACATTATTACTTTGATACACAATTTTCCATTTCTTAATTCTCGTTCGGTGAATATGGTTTTTTCTTTTTTTGAAAGGATATTTCTAATTTGATTCACTTAAAAATGAGTAAATTTAATTTAATTTTATATGTGAAAAAAAATTAATTTAAGTGAGATTTAATATAAATAAATAAAATATATAATTAAAAATATTAAATATGTTATATTTATAAAAAATAATAATTATAATAAATATTTATTTTTTAAAATAAAAGATGATTTATCATTTTTTACATAAATATATATATAAAAATAATTTATAATAAAAATATGTTGCTAATACATACATATAGTTAAATTTTTGTGATATAATATTAGATTTTAATTATTAAATCTTAACAATAAAAAAATAAATAAATATTTTTTCTATCTTTTTAGTTTATTAAAGGTCATATTAGATTGTAATATGAATGTACACAAATAAGTTTGATACATATATTTAAATTAAATTGTTAATGATAATATATAATTTTTTTATAATTATAATAACGTTATCAATATTTAAAAGTTAATTTAATAATTTAAATTATATTTATAAAGTAGAGTAAATTATATATATAAGTAAGATTTTATTTTAAATAATTATTTAAAAAATTTAATTATATTAAAATATAAATATAAATAAATTAAAGTTAATTTAAAAATTTTTAATTAAGAAATTTAAAATAATTAAATTTTAGAATTAATCTAATACATAATAAAATAAAATAAAAAAATATTTATATATTTAATTTTAATTAAATTTAAAATTAAAATTTTAAAATTTTTTTAATTATATATTTAGTATTATTATTATTAACAGTTAATTAATTATTATTATTATTTTTTGTTAATTATAGAAAAAATTAATAAAATATTTAATTAATTGTATATTTAATATATTATATAAATATATTATATTAAAAAAATTATTTTTATAATTTTATTTTTTAAAAAAATATTATGTAAATAATATTAAAATTTTGTTATTTAGTTTAAATTTTTAGAAAAATTATTAATATTTATTAAATAGTAAAAATAAATAAATAATATTTGAAATATTTTTATAAGTATTAATATTAATGAAAGTTTGAAGTGAAAAAAATATATTATTAAATAATTATTAAAAAAAAGTTATGATAATATAAATATTTGTAAAATATATATACAAATTTAATTAATATAAGAAGTAAAAAAATAAGAGAGTATAAATATTTTTTAAAAAATATTTTAATCTATATAAATTATTTTTAATATAAAAAGGTGAAAAATATTTAAAAAATAGCATAAAAAATAGGCTACTTTTCAATCAATTGTTGTTTGGAAGTAATACAAAGAAATAAGTAAATCTAACAACACTATTAAAACCTTTATCAAAGGCTTAGGACTATTGTTGATAATTGATTAGTAAATAGTAGCATCCAACTTATTGTTGTTATAAATGGGTTAAAATTTTAGATTAAGTAGATATAATTGATTTTTTTTTTTTTTGAGTAATTGATGTCTCTATAAAATGAAATTTTAAAATTTAATATTATTAGACAATCAATGTAATTTTAACAAATTTTTTAGGTTTTTAACATTTCAACTAAACTATTAAATGTGATTTACTTGTAATTTATAACCAATTTATTGTCGGTGGTTTTAGTGTAATTTTGGTTAGATTAGTCAGATTGAACAGGCCGGACAATTTCATCAACAACCCTAGACGCAACACACCTGTGGCCGTGCTTCTTTGTTTCATACCCAACCACCATCCCCAAAAACCATTAACCGGAGATACTGCAGCACTATGCACTACTGCTTAGGCTCATCCTTTAGACTGGACAGCTATAATTAATAATTAAAGTTTTTTTTTTTTATTTTTATATTTATTTTTATAATTATGTTACTGATGAGGCGCATAGAATATTAGATTTATATTCGACAGGCAGAAAAGCCTAAAAAGAGAGCACACCGACTTTGACCATGCGTCTAAAAAGGACCCAAAAATTTTATTTTTTTTTTGAACAAAAGAAAAATTAAAATTACAATGGCTTGGAAATTGGAAAATTTCATTTTTATGGTTTTAGGGCAGCGAACGTTCATACCGCACCGATCCAAGTCAACGATAACGACAACCATTTTGTCCCTGAAATCATGACCAAACGCCTATCCGGTTCATGAATTAAAGGAATAAGACAGGGAAAAGCAAAAAGAATGCCATTTTCATTTTCTCAGAATTAAATCATTAGTGTTAAGGGTCTCGGTTCATGATCGCACTCGTGTTTCTGCAAATTTTACTGGCTTAGAAAATGTGGATTGGTTTTTGTTACAATACACGACAAACGTAAAAATGCTTCAAGTGATTCAACGAATAGAAGTTTGTAAAGGTTTTAGTGGTATTATCCCTCTGCTTGTGCCGTTAGCCACAGGGAAATTCAATTAAGAGATTGTTGATTTAAAGTTCTGAGTCCTAATTACTCCATATTACAATTGGTTTTTGATCTCCAAATGTACCCGAAAGCACAAAGTACAATTCGTATCATTCAATAACTACGGACTTTCTCTAAACTGAAAAATGATTCAAGATAAGATTGAACAAATGTTGCCGTCAACGTCGTGGCTTAAAACTTAATCCAATCTGAAAAATTGTAACGTGACGTTAGCAGTTGGGCATTTGTTATAACATTATTGACTTGGATTAACTTTCATTTTCATAGACTGAATCTCTTCAAGATGACAATATTGACTGGAGAAAAACCAGCGTTTCTCCCAAGACACGTCACAGGGGAAGCCCGTCAAAAACGGGCACTTCCTTTTCCCATCTACAGGTGCAAACAGGGCCTTTCAAGAGGGGGTAAAAGAACGTGGCGTCAGAATAGACCAATGCACATGGAGGCTAGTATTGGGTCAAAGTCGTGCGTCCGGACTGTTGACTTGTCTGCAAGCGGGCCAATCTTGGTGGTACTTTCTGAGCAACACCATTGAATCGAAGCACGTCGTGTCTTTAGCAAGTTTGAGGGCGAAAATGGTCGTGGTCAATGGTGAAACAGACGGCAGAAATATATCAAAAACAACAGAGTGCTTCTTAGCTCTCACGTCGAGCACGTAATCTTCGACCGGGGACCTTCCGTGGGAATTAATTCTGAACATTATCCTGTATGCTTTTTATTTAGATGAATTGGCGTAGTAACACGATAATATTTCACAAGAGTGATGGCAGAAGTTAAAAGCCGTGGAGATGAGGCAACAATGACCTTCCTTCTCAACTTTCGTTAAATTGATATGCAAGAGGAAATGGCTTTAGGTGAACTTAATCCGTCAATCATTTACCTTTAGATTCAGTCAATTCAATTGCGCGGTGTGAATTTTAATATGTCTACTATAGTCTGCCCCCACCTAATTTAGATGGTTGGTATGGCTTGCATTTCGGGATGGCCCCCAGCCTGGCCAGTTCACAGTCCTGTTACACTCTTGGCCGAGTCAGAACCAGGGTCGTGTCTGCCTAAACATTTCTCGAATTGTGAAACAGCTTGGTGGAGAAGCAACTAAACGGGCGGTGGACTTGCTGGTTGGACGATAGACTTTGCTTCCCAATTCTAAACGTTTCTCTGACCAACGGCTGAATAGACTCCAAAGACAAAGAAAGGTGAGTGTCACACGGCCTAAGTTTTCAATTAAAAATTCGATTAGGTGATCAACGCCAATATATCCTCTTGATCTTAATCTAATTCGCATATGAGAAATCAAACAACTTTTCCCACATAATTGCGCGCAAGAAAATAAATGGGAACACGACTTGGGGGGGGGGGGCTAACAGTGGGCGTCTAAGGATATGATGTTGACCCTTTTTTCTTTTTTTCTTTTTTTCGTTCCTCCTAATTTGGTATCTTATATTGCCATGAGATGATACACTAACGAACTTGCGCAAAAATATGAAATCTGCTTCTTTAAATCTAGTTAAAAGAGAATTTAGTCACAGCGGACTAAAAGATATGTAAGGAATAATGAATATTCTTGTAACTTGAATCCCAGAGATTGAAGACTACTCGCTTCATCACAAAAAGTATGTCGGATGGTGGCTCAAATAGTCATGAAGTTCGTTCAATTGTTTGAGTTTGAATTTTGGGCTAGACCTATGAAATTAATGCTCCTATAATCTTTTAATTTTGATGTAGATAAATTAGTTGATAATGCCCGTAAATTAGTTTGAATACTATTTAGTTTATTGTCCAACAAAACAGGAATGGTTAGGTTACATACTACCTTTTTCTTTGGGATCAACATACTAACACAAACATTTATGTCTATTGTTGACAAAAAAAAAGAATAAAATCAGATTAATTATCATAAGATTCATGAAAAATTAAGAAAACTCATTATATTTTTATAATTATAACTAATAATTATAATTATAATAAATTAATATCTATTTTACGGGTCTATAATAAAACTTTTATAAGATTTAGAGATTTTTTTTTTGCTTTTTCCTTTGGAGTAGGGTAAGTCACCACAAATTTTACCTTTGATCATGCGGAGAGGAGTTGCTTGCAGGAAAAGAAAAACAGCATATCCTTTTGGCATCTAATCAACATCTTTCTCTTCGTAGGAACAGTAAAACTTTTTCTCGTCAAAAGTTGTCCCAACACCATAAATAGATTACGCCTAGTTTTGTTTATAACCATGCCAACCTTTGGTAGAGAGAGGGCAGCGCAACTCAATCGAAATCACCATGAGTGAAATTACAGCCAGTTCTAGCGGGTGGGTGCAATTCTATCAACAATCCCTTAGTTGCCATTCCACAACTTTGTCCTTCGGACTTTCAGATTCCACTATAGTTGCCACAAACTGTGGATTGGATAGCATAAGCCCAAACAATTCTTCGGTAGCATGTGGTCAATCGAACCCCACGAATTGTATACAAAAACCAATCCGAAAAAGATCTAGAGCTTCTAAGAAAGCCCCCGCTACCCTCCTCATCGCCAACCCCACCAATTTTAGAGCCTTGGTGCAGCAATTTACTGGATGTCCAAGCCGGCCCGTTTCATTTGGGGGCCAAAAGGGTCCGGTCAACTTGAATTTGCAGCTCCGTCAAGTGCAAGATCATAGCGATTTATCAACTATAATGGCATCTTCTGACGGCAGCTGTAATTATGATCATCAACCTATTTCCCAGATTCGACAACCGCAGCAGGTCCAATGCTACCAGCAGCAGCAGTGCATGGCTTCGGTTTCGCGGGTCAGTCTTGCTGCAACTAATAGTAGTGATGCCTGTTTTCCAACGCTTGGCGACTCTACAACTCATGGTTTGGAGATTCCTGCAGGTGGGTTCTTCCTGGATGATTTTCCTTCGCACGACCTTTCTGGGGAGTCTTTCCCTGGGAAAATTGTAGACGAAGATTTCTTCTAGCCACACGTCTGCCGTGTCCGTGTACACAGCCAGATGGCTTATAATTACGATAGCTGATCAAGCTCTCTAATAGTGTGTAGACCATATAACATTCATGATGAAGCCCTTTGATATTATGTTCAATTGGGATTATCTTTAAGAGCTCACAATTCAAACAATAACGGAAAACAATTTTCTAATCCTCTCCCCCAACAGTGAAATCAGAAGCTTGACCGAGGTCAGGTCTATGATGGAATCTAAATGAACTGATTTTCTGGTAGAAATTGAAACTTTAAGAACTTTATGGTTGTTGGTTTTAAGATTGTTGGAAAACTAATGGAAATAAATAAAAGAAAAGTTGATTTGGAGACGAGTTTTTTAGTTTTTTAGTTTTTCACCCTTTCTTTCTACCACGTCTCTTTATCTTTGTTTTCTTCATCATCATCACTGCTCCTCATCCTCATTTTCCCTTTTCTTGTTCCATTTAATTTTGAAAAACATTCATGGTTTGTTGAAGAATATCATTTTTGATAAACTATTCATACATGAACATTGACAATTTAGCATAGCTTCTTTCACATATTTCCTACTTTTGTAGAAGCCAATTTTCCAATCAACGTGATTCTGTCAATCGGCCATTCGGGGTCTATAAAGGGAGACCACAACAACTTCGAGATCGAGCCATCTGAGTTTCTTGATCATTTTGCCTAATTCGCCCTGCCTTACATCCCACTTAAGCTTTGCAATTAATTACAATAATATATCTGATAATAACAAACGTGAAAAATGTGGAACAAAAATGAGTTTATTGTAATGCGTTCTTTTGAATTTCGTCATATTTCATGTGGTATTATTTATTATTGCACTTTATAAGCACAGCATATTTGCGAAAGAGAAAACTTAGGCCGAAGTTGTCATTAAATAAATAATTGTACTCGTTACAAACGATCTATGCAAAATACATAATATGATATAGTTATGTTCGTATCAGAAAGAGTTTTTGAGTTTAGTTATGATGTTCAAATATTTCAACTATGCTATGGTTGGTACCTCATATTTATTCAAATTTTTTGTCTAATAAAATAATAGTAGAAGCACACCGAGCGGGTAAGAAATTTAGTTTGAACTTTAAAATCATGACGTGAAAAGGCCAAAAAGTCTGCTTTGCTTTGTAACATGGATTGCTGTCACGCCCAACAAATGCACGAGAAGTATCAAGGATGTGCTAAGTGGGTCAACGAGGGACTTCGCTCATTACATTTCTTATTTGTCACTGTGTCAAATTCAATGAGGCCCGGGGGGCCTTTGAAGCAGCCCATTTCAAACAAACATACATACATACATAAATATATACAAATAATCATTAGGATAAAAAAAAAAAAAAACATTTTAACACAACTTGATACCAAGCCTGGTTGTTGTTAAGTGTAACAAACAACAATTAGACTTCTATATAGGCTCCCATCTTCTTTACTAAATTTCTCATTTAACATGAGTGGTGTAAAGATTGACTTCAGTTGCATAGTTAATTTGATTAATGAAAATAGCTTCATGAGTTTGAGTGAGCTACTCATGAAAGTAAGACATTAATCCCCAATTTGTCATTTCAAAGGCTTCTTCATGTTAGCTTTAAACTTATTAATCAAGTTATTACAATTTTTAGTGATCAATATGTCATCCACGTAAAATGCAACAATTAATAGATAAATAAGAATAATTTTTATGTATAAAGTATTTTCACTGTTTTTTTTTTTTCACAAATCCTTGTTGCATTAAGTGCTTATTAAGTTTGCTATACTAGATCCAATAAGCCCATTTTAAACCATATAGAACTTTTCGAAGATCATACACTTTCTCCTCCCATCCTTTTTTCTTTCATAAAGCCCTTTGGCTACTTAATGTAGATTTTCTCTCTTAGTAGGTCATTCAAAGAAGCTTATTTCACATCAAGTTGAAACACTATCTATTTTTTTCGAGCTATAAGTGCTAGAAGTAGTTTGATTGTGTCAAGCTTGCTGATTGGTGTAAAGGTTTCAAAGTAATTCACTTCATCCTCTTGTTAGTAGCTTTTAACAATTAGTCTAGCATTATGTTTGTTGAGTGTACAATTAGTATTCATTTTGGCTTTGAATACCCACTTGACACCAATTACTTGTCTATGATTAAGTCTCTTAACCAATTTCCAAGTATTGTTCTTTTTAATCATTTTAACTTCAATTTTTATAATATTTATACATACAGTAGATTTAGAGGCTTCTATATAATTAATAGGCTATAGAGATGTTACAATGCTCCTTTTATACACCTTAGCAAGTGACTTGCTTCCTCTTATCAGCTCATCATTAAAATTAGTCACCTTATCATTTGCATGAATATTAGGTTGTAGAGGAGATTGATTGTTATTGGAATCTAAAACTTCACCATCTCCTTGACCTTTATCCTAATCCCAATTGGCATTTTCATTAAATTCACACTTCTATTTACAAATACTTTTTATATCTTCAAATTATATATCTTATAGGCCCTAGTATTTGAATTATAACCAAGTAATATTCCTATTTCAACCTTTAGATCCAACTTGTCTCTTTTAATTTCAGGTATAAAATTGTAATATATATAACCAAAGACCTCAAGTGCTAGAGAAGGCTTTGTTCCATGACATGCCTTATATGGAGTTTTGCTTTATCCTAAGGCTCTTATAGTGTTGATTATCTTTACCTAAAATTTCTTTGGCATGCTCTTTTCAAATAATAGACACTTGGTCATCTCTATTATAATTCTATTTTTTTTCATACTCAGTCCATTTTGTTGTGGAATGTATATGACTATGAATTAGTTATAAGTCCTAACATCTTGATAAAATTTAATAAACTTGTCAAATGTGCACTAAGTACCATTATCTAAACTTATCTTTTTCAACTTACAACCAGCTTGATTTTCAAACCATAATTCAAACTTAAAGAAAATATCAAATACCTGTTACTTAAGTTTTATAACATAAACTTAACACTTTTTAATGTAATCATTTATGAATAAGATAAAGAATTTATTGTCATTCAATGAAGAAATACTTACAAGGTCACATACATCAATGTGTATGAGCTCTAACCTTTAAATAGATCTTTTAGGTTGGTTTGCAAGAAATGGTAACTTACTTTGCTTTCCAAACTGACAAATTTTACAGATTAGAAGAGACTAAATTATAACAAGAATATCTAAAACTAATAACTTTTCTTGCATATGTATTAGTGATAAATAATTAAAATACCTTAATTTTTTATGCTATAAGATTGAATTATCAATAGTATGTATAAGAGTACAACTATGCATGAGATTTAGTTAACCATAAAGCTCTTATTCTTAATTTCCACAAATAATAACTTATGATTTTTGAATCAATAATTTAACAAGATTTATTTTTAAAGAGAAATGTATAGTCTTTTTCTAATAATTGTCCAACACTAAGTAAGTTTGGTTAATACGAGGAATATAGAAAACTTTAAGTATAAGTTTAGTATTTATTGTTATTGTAACATTTACAGAGCCATTTCCTTTTATATTGATGAAATCTTTATTACCTACTTTTACTATTGACTTTTATGATTGATCTAGTATCTTAAACATTCTCATATCATTTGACATGTAGTAAGTATAACCATTTTCTATTAGCTAATTTTTGGCACTACTCTTCTTATTACTATAATTTGCATTGAAAAGTTACTCTTCTTGTTGCTAATTCTTAATTGCTTGAGCTTGTTATTGTCTCAATTGTTGATTTCCTTTATTTTTGCATACTTTAGCCATTTCACCCAACTTCTTGCAGATTTTGTGTTATACATATGATCCAAACCAAAAATATATTTTAGTATAAGTTGTTCTTTAATAATCTTGCAAAAAGGATACACTTTCTTCTTCTTTTCTTTTTTTTTCTCCATCTTTATTGCTTTTAATTTTACTTTAAAAGTGTTAAAGAATTTTATATTTGAAAGGAGAGTAGGAAATGAGTAACTTATAAGTGGGAATGACCTAGTTTTGGATTGAGATATGGTATTAAGTCCACGACTTTGCTGCTTACTTAAAACCCTACTCAAATTTATCCTTAGTTTTTTGACTTTCGCATTTTTCCAACAAATGATATCAAAGTTAATGATTTGGTAAGGAAGGGGTAAACAAATTATATTTATTAGGAGTAAGGTCTAGGTGAAGTGGTAAGGCGTGGCTAGTAACATGTGTGCACCTAACTTATAAACTAAATCGCTTAAGGATTTGGAGCATTGATGGATGCACATTTCAGATTAAGTGGAGCAAGGTTGACACACGAGCAAGTTTGATGAAGTGGTAATGGGCTTTTAATACATTTAAAGAAAAGGAAGATTGTTGAGATTTTAAGTGTTAACATGTGAGTTATGTGATTAAAGAATCCTACATTAGAAAAAAGGGGGAAAAGTAAGTAACTTATGGAAAGGATCTATAATTAATGCTTTAAGATTTTGGATTGAGACATGATATCAAACCCACGAATATACTGTTTACTTGAATCTTATTCGAATTTCTCTTCAATTTAGGGCTCTCATGTTTTCCTAATGTCTCCTTGTCTTTCCTATCATCACTTTGCCTTTTTGAGCTTGATGATGGCTTGTGTTTGCTTCTTGCTACCATAGCAACTTCCAGGGAGTCACTCTATTTGATTGCCTTTCTCAATTCCGAAGCTTGTAATGTATTAACCAATTTAGCAAGTGTGAACTTGCTTAGGTCATTGAAGTCCTTCGGAGATGAGATTTTAGAGACATTTTCCACTATCCTTTGGTTGGTCAAGTCCTTTCCCAATAGCCTTATCTCATTGACAATCTTCATAAATTTGTTTACAAACTTCTTGACAAACTTAATGTCCTTGATTTTAAGAGATTTAAACTCTTTTCTCAAGTTTAGAACTTGGATACTTGTAGTCTTATCATTGTCATGAAACTCCTACTTTAGTTTTTTTAACCACGCTTCTTTATACAATTTAATTGTTTGCTCATTGTAATACTTGAGCTAAGTCACAATGGGATTTTTAGGGAGTGCTTAGACTTGATCTTCATTCTCAACTATCTTCTAGAAATCCAAAGATGTTAGATAGGCTTTCATCTTAATAACCCATATAAAATAGTTCTCGCCAAAAAATGCTGGTGGAGATGAGGTTGGAAATGAACTACTAGATGCCATTTTGGCTTTTCAAGTGTTTAAAGTCTTTTAGGAAGGTTTTCTCTCTGATTTTTTTTCACTCACAAACTCTAAAACACAAGTCTTTTAAGATCATAAGATCTTTGATACCCATGTTGATGAAAGAACATTGCTGCCTTGATACAGAAGGTAGCAGAAAGAAGAGGAAGAAAATGAAGACCAACAGATTGCAATAGTGAGAGCACTATGATTATTTGGTTGTAATTTTTCTTTCTACTTTTATTGCAAATCAAATTCTCTTATAAATGGTCATTGTGCAAAATTTAAGTACAACAATGATCACCAAGGAACATGCTTACCATATTTACTCAACTTTTATACTAAGTTAACTTTTCTTAGTGCTTGCAATTGTCACTTAACCCCACAACTTGCCATACTTACTCAACTTTTGTACTAAGTTAACTTTTCTTAATGCTTTCAGTTGTCACTTAATCCCACAACACTGAGTTTTACTGGTTTGATAGCCACTCACATCAACTAAACTCATTACAGCATAATTACTCATTAGTTAAATTAACTAAACTATACCCAAGAACTAGTTACAAGTTAACCAAGAGCACTACATAAACAAAATGAAGCTTCTGTTTTTTGTTGCTGAAGTTGCTGTGATCTTTTTGTTGCAACTCAGCTTCCAGTTCTTCTTCTTCTTTAATGTTGGGAGTTTGAACAATGAAGAAGCTAGGCCTTACAACAAAAAATTATTTCAATCACATGAATATTTAATTACTTTCATAACATTAACTTTTCTTTATATTATATAGGATGTCAACTATATAGTCCCAATTGAAAAATGTCAACTATATAGTACAAAACTCTAATTTTTGATATAAATTATTTATTTTTAACATATCACTATCCTTTGCGTGGCATTATCAAATTACGCTTTTGACTCACCATTTTGTTGTATTAACAAATTTTATCTCTCCTGTACAAATGAGTCTACCAATGTTGAGTTCACATTATATCAGAAATATCTGCTATCAATCATAGATAAGCCGCCATGTTATGTGTGTGTATATATATATTCTTGAAGCAAAAGATTATGGTTGACCGTTGATTTCTCAAAATGTCTGCATAAACTTATCCACGAACGTAAGAGCTGACTGATATAATTGTTTGATGTGATGACGGGCATAGCCATTGTATAAATGTATATCTATAAATATCAGCAATGCAAATTGAGATGCACACCCAAGTTCTCACATAACATAATTGTCAAGTACTTCAGAATCACAATAATCATGGGAAGAGCTACAATTCTCTTATACGGTGAATTGTTCTTGGTTTGGCTTTTCATGTGCTGCAGCTTGTTTCTAGTGGCAATAACTGATATTACCACAGACCAATCTGCACTTTTTTCCCTGAAAGCACAAGTCACTCACGGTCTTAACAATGCCCTGGCAAGCAACTGGTCTATAACTACCACTGTCTGCAATTGGATTGGTGTAACTAGCAGTACTTGGCACCTTAGAGTTACAGCCTAGAATCTTGCCTTCATGGGTCTAGCAGGTACTGTCCCTCCCCACCCGGGAAACCTTTCGTTTCTTTCTACATTAAATTTCACAAACAATAGCTTTTATGGGACTTTGCCATGTGAATTAGCCAATCTGTGCAGGTTAAGGTATGTTAGCTTCAGATCCAACAACTTTAACATACAGATTCCTTCTTGGATACCACTCTTGCTTAAGCTGCAATACTTGTTTCAAAATGGTAAGAGCTTTTTAGGTATCACCCCTCCTTCCATCTGCAACATATCTTCTTTGCTAGTCATGGACCTCAATTTTAACCAGCTTTCTGGTTTTAGACCCTCCATGCTCTTCAACATGTCTTCACTTTGGATCATTTCTCTTAGTAATAACTAGCTGTCTGGTCTGATTCCTTCCTCCATTTCCAACACATCCTTGCTGCTAGGCATAGATTTTCAGTACAACAGCCTGTCAGGTGGTCTCCCAGAAGACTTATTTCAATATCTTCCAAACATGGGGGGCTTTATTTGTCATATAACCAGCTCAATGATCAAATCTCATCTACTTTGAATGAAAATGGCTACAAGTTGTATTGTTGTCTGTTAATAATCTCAGTGGAACCATACCCAACGAATTTGGCAACTTGACAATGCTTCAGAGTTTATATTTTGGCTGTAACCTCTTCAAAGGTAAGTTCCAAATCCTTTATTGTTAGATTGGATATTTTCATTCTCATATAGCTTCCTTTTTCAATTCTCTAAGAAATTTCTATTGTATTGGCACTAGCAATCTAGTGATTTCATTTGGATTTTGTTCTGCTCCCAATATGTTGCAAATACCATTGCTATTGACACTAACCAAACTCCAAAACGAGAGCATTAACTTAAAGTACAGATGTTTAAGAAATGAGAATTATCATCATATATATTTAGTACTTTGCTGCATTTCTTGTAGAGTCTACCATTTCCTTATATTTCACTGTGATTTTTTTTTTTTTTTTTTGTAAATTTCAGTCACATCCTTGCTTGGTCCCAGTTTTTTGCTTAAGCCTATTGGCGTTTTGGTTGAATTCTGCATCCAGTTGAAGCACTCGAGGGGCAAGGGTCACTTCCATAATTAACGATTTGCAGGGTCTCATTATTTAATTCAGAGGTATAAGAACAACAATATCCATTATCAGGTGAGCATCTAACCAAAAATGTAGCAGGCTTTTCAGTCCAAATAAGTGTTGGATAAACAAGGTTTTTCTTGGGAAGCATTTTACACTTAAAAGTTTGTAGACTGTTTATGATCGGTGCCATTGATGCAGCTGCAATACCGGAGGAAATTGGGAGTCTGTAAAATCTACAGGTCCTTGGCTTGTCAAGTAACAACCTGACTTGCACTATTCCTCCTGCCATCTTCAACATCTCAATAATTCAATTCGTCTTGTTAACTGCTAGCCAGCTCTCAGGCAGTCTGTCATCAAGCATTAGCCTGTGCGTACTAGATCTTCAGCAGCTTTACCTTGATGGAAATGCATTTAGCGGAACTATCCCTAGCTTCCTCATGAATGTATCTATGTTAAGTCTCCTGGAGCTGCCCTTTAACTCTTTCTCCCGACAGATTCCAAGCACACTTGGTAATTTAAGATTCTTTCAGTGGCTCAACCTGGGATTAAATAATTTGACAAAAGATTCACCCACTTCTGAATTGAGACTCATCTTTGCATTGACCAATTGTACCTTCCTGACAAAATTAGTGCAATCAGGAAACCCATTTAATGGCGTCATTCCTGCTTCTGTTGGAAATCTCTCTACAAATATGGCAGAATCTTTTTTGGCCATGTGCAATGTTAAGGGAAAAATTAGCAACTTGGGCAATTTGACAGTCTTAAACCTGGAAGGCAATCAGTTGACTGGATCACTGCCAGATATAGTTGGGAATTTACAGAAACTGCAAGGTCTGTATCTTCAAAACATTGAACTACAAGGTTCTATCCCCGCCAGTCTTTGTTACTTAGGAAGCTTGGTTGAATTATAATTAGATAATAAAGCCTTGCAGGAATCCTTCCTGCATGCTTCAGAAATCTCATTTCTGTAAGAACCGTGTCTCTAGGCTTCAACAGGTTGACATCCAATATACCGACAAGCTTGTGGAGTCTTAAAGATGTCCTGCAGCTAAACTTGTCAAATTCTTTGAAGGAATCTCTCTCACTGAATGTCGGGAATTTAAAGGTTGTGACTTTAATAGAATTTTCAAGGAATCCGTTGACAGGGAGCATCCCAATGACCATAGAAGGCCCAGCTAATTTGTGACTATCATTGGTAGAAAACAAATTACAGTGCTCTGTTCCCCAAGTTCTTGGTCAAGTGAAAGGGCCAGTGTTTTTGGACCTATCCAGAAATAATCTCTAGAACAATTCCCAAAACGCTGCAGTCACTCTTGTACCTCAAATATCTAAACCTTCCCTTTTACAAACTGGAAGGAGAAATTCCTTCTGGAGGACCTTTTGCAAACTTCTCAGCTCGATCATTTTTGGGGAAGGATGCACTGTGCGGTGCCTTGACTGCAAATCTCAACTTGCAAAACTAAAACTGCTCAACCATCAAAAAGAAATGTCAAGCACTTTTCATTAACAATCCTTGTTCTAGCCGTCATACTTTTGCTGATAAGAAGATGGAAAAGGAATGTCAAATTAGCAAGTGATGCAGATATCTTATCAATAGAAATGACAAGAGTTACTTACTATGAACTTCTTCGAGTGACAAATGGATTTAGTGAAGAAAACCTACTTGGCAATGGAAGTTTTGGCTTGGTTTACTAAAGGAGGCTTCAGGATGGTATAAATGTTGCAATCAAAGTTTTCAATCAGCAAGACAAAGGAGCATTTAAGAGCTTTGATGTTGAATGCGAAGTACTGTGTAATATTTTTCATTGGAACCTTGTCAAAATCATCACTCAACCGGTGATTTCAAAGCTTTGGTACTGCAGTTCATGCCCAATGGCAGCTTGGAGACATTGCTGTATTCTTCAGATTCCCACCTGGATATTACATAGATATTGAGCATAATGATAGATGTGGCATCCGCACTAGAATACCTTCACTACAGATGTTCAACACCTATCATTCATTGTGATTTGAAGCCAAGCAATGTGCTACTAAATGATAATATGGTTGCATATTTAGCTGATTTCGACATGTCAAAGCTGTTAGGTGAAGGGGTGTCCATGAGACACACAGACTCTTGCCAGTATTGGGTACATTGCACCAGGTTGTTCTTTATTCATTGTTTCAATTGCTTTTTCAACATTCTTTTTCAACCACTCCTTTTCTGCTTCCATTCTCCTTTCAAGAAAGAAGCCAATTGATAAAAACTTTGTCGGAGAAATGAGCTTTAGGAGTTGGTTAGGCAACTCCTTACGTGGTTCAATCACAAAAGTTGAGGAGGCAAGTCTACTGAACAAATTGGATGAAAATCTGCTACAAAAAAGCTGTTTCTGTCATCTATATTCTGTTTGGCAATGGCTTGCATGGCAGATTCTCCTGAAGCGAGAATTAATATTAAAGATGTTGTGGTTTCATTGCAGAAAATCAGACTCATATTTCTTGACAATAATGCAGTAGTCTAATGAAGCTGTCAATGTAGCAAAGAAAGTATGAAGCTATCAAGTTCTGAATAGCATGCCCCTCTCTTAAATTCATGACCATTACCATCGTGATCTTTGAAAAGGCCTTAAGACTCCTTCAATTTGCTTTGTTGTCACCGTAATTAGCCCTGTTTTGGTCTGCATGAACATGCTGCATAACAGGAGTGCATGTTTGAGCTGAACAATGTCAAAGATGGAATTTACATCTCAGAAATGATGGGAATTAGGTGGCTTATACCTTTTAGATAGAACCAATTCCGTATGAACTACCACGTTAACATGTATGTCAAAGTTGTGACTGATGACATTGGTCAGGCAATAACAATGGGGTCCACACTTGTTGATCATAGAAATTAGGCTTTGCTAGTTGAGGACTTACAAAAGAAACTGCTGCTTGCTTGCACATCGTGAAAATGTTGGACCATTTTTGTAAGTAGATAAAGCTTTATCTTAGGGGCTACCAAAGCAACCACCATGTTACATCTTTGTTGCCCAAGGCAATGGTGTTTCAAACATAACCTTAGGCTCTGCAACAAGTCCATGGGGCACCAAAGAAGTGTATGAATGGTGAGGAATGGCAAGAAAGATTTAGGGAGCTACCATTCATCCCAATTTAATAAACTGAACACAGGTGACATGTAGGCCGTTTGGGGGTAGAGACAGATGAAACTCTTTCTATTCTAAAATCTTTTTATAGTAGAAATGATAATAGAGGTTCACACTTTTAGTAAAAGTGAGTGAAAATATAGATCTGTACCTTAAAATAAAAGTAGAGAGATGCATGTTGGCATACTTGCATGATGAATTCGATGAGAGGGCTATTGATGTCCATACTCTTTGTATTCTATCGCAAGTATGGGAGCTCTCTATGAGACGGGTTCGTCAAAACTTTGAAACTTCATTGCTCCGTTCTGAAACGTACAACTCGGTTCCAACATGTGATTACAGCAACAACAAACAGAGAAAACAAAAAAGCAATGGGATTTACCTACTCCCACTAGCCAAGTAAACAAAGCAACTTTAAAGTTCAGTTACAACTCTCCATTAGTCTTAAACATTGAAGGAAGCTAGGTTCTCTGACACTGACATGCTTTTTCCATTGCATCGTTCCAAGCTGCTTGCAAAACAATTGGACCTATTGTGTTAATAAGGCTTATGAACCACAATTTCACATCATCATTTAAGTATAATTTCTGTATGAAATCACAATAATCAGACATTTAATTTTTGTATTAGTTTTAATGCAATTTAGTTTACAAATCAACCTGTTTAGTCTAAGCTTGAAGTTTGAATCAAAATTTATTTTGTGCACCACTGTTAACCGCATTAGATTGAAATCATTCTAAATGAAAGGCGTTATCAAATGGGAAGAACGCATCACTAGCCAATGCAGCTCCATTGACCTTATCTCCTGCCTTTTTCAAGGCTATTCTCAAGCTTTACAGACAGTTTTGACAGCCCACTTCCCATGCCCGGCATACAGTTACCCCACCAAAAAACACAAACTCAACCATGAGATAATCTATGGATGCATGTGCCACAATTTCGACATTAGCAGGATTTTCATAAGTTAAACACCAAAAAAATACAGACCTTCGATATTTTATAATGGCATTGCTCTTAACATGCTTTACACATAGCCATGCAAATTGAACATCATGAAGCCCGCTTTCCTGTGGGGTCTTCTTAGAGACAACATTGAATTAAATACCTTGAGGAATTAAGTTATGAATCCTGAGCTAACCATTCACCACCAACTTGTCTTAAAGAAAGCTTTCCTTTCTTCGTATTCCTCTAGCTTATGTACTTTGTGTCAATTAGGAAAAATGTCCAGATTACATTTACATTATGTTGAGCATAAAAGTTATGTGCTATTCGAGGTTTTTCACTCAGATGTTTGGGGTCCTGCACTTGTAGTCTCTCCCTTAGGTCATTTGGATTTATTTTCTCAAAAATAAAAGTAATGTTTTTATTTTCTCCAATGCCATTGAAATGCTTATTCTCTCTTGTTATGAACAAGCTGCTGGGTAGACAATAAATTTATTTGAAAGTAAAGATAGCAGAGAGTCATTAGAGATATTTAGGCCTTTATATGAGTGTGAGTTACTCAAAAAAGAAGCTTTGTAGCTTGGTTTTGGACACGGTGAAAAAAAGACCTAGCGGATGGAAAGAAAAGCATCTCTCATTGGCTGCTTTCTCTTACCGTCTACTCCTTGCAATGAGCTGGCATTGTTGGTTCATTGTTTTTTGTGGGGCAGTTCGGATATGGAGCAGAAAATTCACTAGGCCTCTTGAGATAAAATGATGATACTTAAATAAATTGAGGGGGAGGGGGGAACTGGGATCTTGTGACTTCCATGAGTTCAACTTGGCAATGCTTGGTAAACAAGCATGGCAACTTCTCAATAATGAAAGCTCTATATTATCTAGACTGTTAAGAGCTTGATACCATTCAAGGACAAGCATTATGCAGGAAAAGCTGGGTTTCAAACCAAGTTATACTTGGCGGAATATCACGTATTTCCACAACCTCCTTCATTTGGGGCTTTGGTGGTTGATTGGAGATGGAAGGAAGGTAGATATATGACAGGATCCCTAACTTCTAGAGCAGAACGATTTCAAAGTTTTGTCTTTAAAGGTACAGTTGGCCGATAACAAGCTAGAGTCTCTTATTGATAAGGAAACAAAATGGAAGTGAGAAGCTCTTGTAACTTGATATTTTACACCTGATAAGAGCACCTAAATTCTCTCAATTCTCTTAGTTTCAGGAGCCCATACGATAAATGCACATGACATTTTGAGAGGTCAGGAATCTACACGGTTTGGAGCGTTTACGGACTTACCAAATATTGATTTAATGCTTACTCATTCCACCTCTTGTTCGGCTAGCCCAAGCACACAAAATGGTGAGTAGCATAAAATCTTGTTGGTTGCTGAGAAACTCAGCTTGATTCACTTGTAACTTAGAGCAGAAGTAACACTTTGGAGTTGCAAGGAAATGGGAGTTTCTGACAGCAATTAGGGCAATCGGCCCCATTCTCGTTAGATTAACTTCATATATAAGACTTAGTTCATAAAGTGGAATTTCATAATCCAAATTTAAAAGACTACATATGCTTACATAAGCTTATATAACACTTGATTACCTACCATTTTGCACAATTCAAAAGATTTCAAATTTAAATACAAAATTACAATTCAACAAGTTGCTGGAAAACATCTTCCTAAAGTCTCCTTTAACTGCCATAACTCCTTATGGAGGGAAAGCTGGCTTGAAGAGGCTGGAGAACATCCTTGCAAGCAAAGCTACAGCACCATGGTTGTTGTGATCTGCAGAAGCATCACTCCTCCTTGGTGTTGTGGCTTTGCATGCCTAAGCCTTTTCTTCATTCTTTAAATCTGATCTTTGGTATTCCTTTGGTCAGTAGGTTTGCCAGCTGCTCCTTGGAAGTACAATATACTAATTTCACCTCTTTGTTTTCATGAACCTCTTTGACAAAATGAGGTTTTATTTAAAAATGAGGCTTTGCATCCCAAATCCATCTTTGAGCTTCATCAAATTTTAAGTCTCCTACTAATTGAAGACTCTAGCTGTTGTAGGATCATATACCATATATGTGTTAGAAGCATTAGAATACCCTGTATATATAGAGACTACAACCTTATGATCTAGCTTGGCTCTTTTATTCGATGGAATATGGGTGTAGCATACACTACCAAACACCATTAAATGCGATAGAGATGGCTTGGCACCAAACCAAGCTTCATATAGTGTGTTGTTTGAAAGAGTTTTAGTGAGTAGCCTGTTTTGCAAATAAACTGAAGTTGCTACTGCCTCAGGCCAAAACTACTTTAGGAGTGCTTTTTCTGCTATAAGGCATCAAGTCATTCCCATGATGGATTTATTCTTTTTCTCACTCACCCCATTTTATTAAGGTGATTAAGGTATAATGAGTTGTTGTTGGATAACTGTAGTCCTACAAATGTACTTGAATGACTTAAATATGTATTCTGAGCAATGATTGCTTCTTAATCTAGACCTTATATTATAAAAAGATACTTGATACGTTAGTCTTTTGTTTGAGAAAGAAGATCCATGTAAATTTGGTAAGATCATCAATAAAGATGACATAGTATTTACTCCTAATTGGAGTCTCAAACCTTATATGACCATAAAAATCACTATGGATAAGTTGCAACTTCTCCTTTACTCTAAAGGATGCACCTATTGAGAATGTCAGCTTGAATTGCTTTCCTAGTTGGCATATCTCATAGATACTTTTTTCAATATGTGATTTTTGGTATGTCATGAACCAACTTTTTCTTTTGCATTTTCTAAAGGCTAGCATAATGATAAGGACCGAGCCTTCTATACCAAAGCGTAGAATCCTATGTTGTTGCACTCAATGCAAGGTAATGTACCTTATTTGCTTCTCAAAGAAAGGTTTTGCTTTTCATAGGCACCTTAATTAAGTATCATTTGGATATGTGATTGTGCAAGTTTTGTCTTTAAAGATCAAGCTATATTCTTTTTCAAGTAGTTATCCTACACTCAGTAAAATGCAACTCACATTAGGTACATACAAGACATCATACATAAGTCTAGTACTTAAGTTTGTGTCAATGGTAGCATTGCCTTTCCCTTCCACTTGAATTAGCTCCTTATTGCCAATTCTAACATTAGATCTAAATGATCTATTAATGTCTTTAAACACTTGTAGATTAGGTGACATGTGATTAATGCAACCATTATCAATAACCCAAATAGTGTTTTCCTTACTACTGGAACTTTACTGGTACACTTTCTTGATTGTTATTCCTTAACTACATGCACTTTTGAAACATCAATTGCTCTTTGTTTTCTTCATGCATGTGGAACTCTTCTTCTACACAAAAATAATTACTAAGTTTTTCAAGAGAAATATCACTTGCTTTTTGTTTTAAACTTTATTTGAAATCTTTTTATGAAGGAGGCAATTTACTTATTATTGAATTTACATAAATAGTTTCATCCTTAAATATCATGTGTTAAGAAAAGTGATTAAGTGTTCCCTTAATCTTAATAAATTGTTTCATTACTTGTCTACTATTAGTAATCTTATAATTATTGATTTTAAAGATAAAAAATTTCTTATTTGTTGCATCTTTTTACACATATTTCATCTCTAATTAAATTATAATTCTTTTACAATTTGAAAATTATAATAGATATCAAATAATGAATCACTTATAACATTTATAATGTGTCCCTTGCATATCTTATCATTTGTTTCCCATTTTTGTCTTTTCCTAGTATTGACAATAATCTTATTTTCTAACTCTTCTAGTATTATAGTACTCAAAATAAGGTCACTTATAGTGATACTAATAAAAAGTGAACCTTATTTCTATTAATGTATCAAACCTCTCTAAGTTTATGAAGTTAGAAGTCAACTTTTTTAACATTCTAGGCATAGTTGAAAAATTTACCTTATTAATAACAAAAATTTAGGCTATACTTAAAATTGAAAAATAATTACTTTAAATCATGTATTTGAAATCATTCTTTTTAAGACAAAATTTACTCTCATTTTCTAACTCTTTTAGTCTTACAGTACTCAAAATACGGTCACTTATATTAATACTAATAGAAAATGAACCTTACATTAATTAATGTATCAAATTTCTCTAAGTTCATGAAGTTAGAAGCCAACTCTTTTAACATTTTAGCCATAATTGAAAAATTTACTTTAAGATTATTAGTAATAAAAATTTAGGCTATACTTAAAATTGAAAAATAATTGCTTTAAATCATGTATTTGAAATCATTCTCTTTAAGACAAAATTCACTCTCATTAATTTGCAATAACAGTTTATGTAAATTCCCTCATAAGATAAAATTAAGTACACTTGACTGTAATTTGCATTATTAAAATTGAGTTCTTAAGAAATTTGTATATTTTCAAAATTACTTTTTAAAATATTTATAATATTTTTATAGTAATATTATAAATAAAAAAATTTTTAATACAATAATAGAGATATCAAAAGAAGAAAAAAAAAATTGATGTATTAAACAAATGTCAAACCATCATTATTAATAAAAGTGGTGGTGACTTTTAGCCAAAACCTTTAGTTTGGTGGTTAAAATTTTGACCATTTCATAGGTTCAATTATAAGAGATGCAATATTTCTTTTATTTCCTTCCATTTGTTTTGGAATGACATATGAAATAATTAGTTGTTAACTATTAAATAATTACTTTTGAATTTAACAATTACACTATTAGTTGCAACCCATAGATTAAAACCCATTAGACACTCTTTTTAGATATTTATTATTGTCATATTTATTAGTCAATGGATGTAATAATAATTATTTGGAATAGATAAATTAGTGGTTGTGTTGTTTTGCACAACACATGCCTTATGGATTTATATCCTAAGAGGCATAACTTTTCATATATTTTTGTTTTTATTTTGAAAATTTCCACTAAAACATACATGCCACCTGCAAGTTGCTAAATCAATATAAATGTTGTAACGAGACATAAGAAGGAAGAACCAAGATTTAATTTTTTTGAATATAAAGATGCACAACTTGTTACTTACTTCAAAGGAATTTGTGACACTTTCCTACCTAATGTTTTAGAGATCCTAACCATTTGGGAAGCTTTACATAAACCAATTCATCATTTTTACATATTAGATGATACATTAATAGTGTTACTCATACTTTGGTTAAGGTAGCATTAATTCATTTAAAGGAAACTAGTTGGCATTGAAATAGCCTAAGTCACATTTTTTCTCTTATTAACCAAGAAGTTAGTGTTTTTTCTTTTTTTTTTTTGAATGAATGAAAGTCTCATTTTATTCTTAAAAAATAATCTTAATGTCAATTTTAACTCAAAATTAAAGCATTTTAATTGGATTTTGATTGAGAAAATCAAAAGTCAAATACCTATTTTAAGAACATTGATATTATTCATAAGCTAGCTTATCCTTACACATGAACAATATGGATTTACTAAACTTAACATTAGGCAAATAATTGATATTGGTCATACAATCTTTGCTCATGCTTAAATGTTGCCTAAGTACTAGTCATATGCTTTGGACACAAATGTTTGTTTAATAAATTATTTACTATCTTAATATCTAAAAAATAAGTATCATTTTTAATTATTTTTTCATAAAATGCCTTTATATCATAAATTAAAAATTTTCAATCTTATTATTTATCCACTTCATAAGGTTTTCTCTTATAGTATGAAATGTGTATACTAAGCAAACTTATAAAACTATAGTGGTTATTTTTATTTAGATATTGATAATGGGTGAATATATATATATTGTTAACCATACTAAATTTAATGAAATTGATTTTCCTTAACTCATTTCTCCAAATGATTATTAATAAGTCAAATGCACTCTATTGTGGCTTCAACTCACAACTATAATTCCATCTCATTTGGATCACCATTTAGGTATATTTTTGTATTTTAATCCTTATCCAATACTACCTTACTTTACCCCTTTAACGACTTTTAGCTCCATAACCTTCTTTATTCTAATCTCCTTCCTTTTCTTAATCTTATCATTTATCTTTATGACCATCTCAATCTCCTTTCTTTTAACCTCATTTTTTTATCTCTAACCAACTTCCATATTCATGCATCTCCATCATTGAAATCTCTCACCCTTATTCATTTTGCTAGTCTTAGATTAATTTTAGGCCTTACATTCTTCCTAACTAATTCCCTTGTCTAACTTTTATGGTCCCCTGAAGGCCCTTTTGTTTGACATACACACCAAATCATTAGTTGCCCTATGACTTTTAGCCAATGTTAAGCAAACTTTACTGAGTTTAAGATTGTCAAAACCAATTTCCATGATATTAAACCCACCATTTACAAACTAGTTTAACCATACAAAGAATGACAAGTTGCCATGATATATGAGATTTGTGCTCTTCTTGCCATTAGCAGTTAGACTTTGACACCCTAAACTTGAGAAAAAAAAAGTCATTGATATTAAGTGATTTTATTGTATCAAAAGGAAGGTAGATGAAACTATTGACAAATATAAAACTCATCTTATAGCCAAATACTTATCTCAAAAATTAAGTGTCAATTTCCATGAAACCTTTAGTCCTATGGTTAAAGCTACCATTATTTGAATAGTATTTACATGGGCTATGACTTAAGATTAGCCCATAAAGCAACTCGACATCTTTAATTCCTTTTTACATGGTCATCTTGATAACAAAATTTAGATGGGCTAGCCTTAAGGCTTTTTTGATCAATAAAAGCTATCATTTATGTGTCAATTGTATCAATTACTATATGGCATTCAACATGCACCCTAAGTTTGGTTGCTTAAACTAAGTGCCTTCCTACAATCCTTTGGCTTTCATGCTATTGGCATCTTATTTTTTTCCCACCTTTATTAGTCTCATTAGGAATATTCTTGAATTAGGTCATTTAAGTTATTTATATATTTTCTCTCTAAATATTACATATCACAAATTATTTATATAATGTATAAAACATGACAATTTTTTTTTATCATGTTTATTCTTTTTTTTCCTTTCTCTTTATGATGGATGATGAATCCATTCCATTATTAATACCCTAACTAATCTTTATTACTTTAAAAAAGTTTGGCTCATTACAATATTAGGATCATTTCACTTTATTCCTATTTTTATAGGTCCGATCCATTTCAAAGTTATTTATTTCTTATGCATGTAAATATAACTCACTCAGTTATAAATTTAACCCATTTACATTTCATATAAAATGAAGTGCATGGCCCCATTGGAAGTATAAATTCACTCATCTCATTGGTAGACATTTTCAACCATTATGCCAAGCTCAAATTTGTCCCTTTTTATGTATTTTTTAGCCCCTTTCCACACTCTCTTCTTGTAACCTTGGTATAACACAATTAGGTTAAATTATGTTACACCAAGATTACAAGAAGAGTCATCGTTGAGAACTAATTAGTTAAGATCTAGGTTATAGGAGAGTCATCATTGAAAGAGATTCACTTGAAGCTTTACATTTGTTTACAATCACTATAGTGCGATCCATCCTTTATTTATGCTTTTAGATTATTTGCAAAGGCTTTGTGAAAAAAAGAAAATGGTGTTTGGAGCTAAAACACTAGTTAAAGGTAACTTATGTGTGTATTTTCTTGTGAAATTATGTGCAACTAATGCTAATAGTAAGACTTTTTTATCTCATCCTCTTTTAGGAATGAGTTTGTGGTTGGACAAAAATAATTATGGTATCATTTTCTTTTATAAAATAGTTGATTAATCTTAATTTTATACAATAAATAAAAGAATAATTATTTCAAATTCAAATTTTATTGACAATTTTTACTATCATAATTTCCCTTATTTCTTCCTCTTTTAAAATTAATTTACAAATTCAAAACTAAATTTATAATAAATTTCATTTAATAACTATTCATTTATTTAACATTTCAATAAAATTTTTAAAAAATAAAAATAGATATTAATTATAATAAATATCATATTTTTTAATAATATTATTAATAATACATCTATAATTATTTAAAAAATGAATATAAATAATAACAAAAATTATGAATGTGTATCATAAGAGTTCATTTTCCTCGTATTAAGAGAGGTGAGTGTTGGTGCAACAAAGAGAGAGTAAAATTTTTTTAGTCGATTAAATTACATAATAAAAGTAAATTTTTTATTTTTAAAAATAACACATCTTCTTTGTAGTAATTAAAATTAGAAGCCCGCAAGACAGAAATCTAACTTAAGCAGTGGGATTCTTTAGACTAGAGTCAGGCCCAGCAGCCTGAGCCATTGTTGAACTCACCAGTATTGCGTAGAGGTCAAAAGCAATATCTGACCGACAAAAAGCGGAGTGCGCCACCAGATAGGACTAACGCAAGCAAAGCCTCAGATAATCGTCCCGTGTGTCATCCGCTCACGCTTCCCTAAAACCGGTAAGAAAATCCTCTTAATAATAAATATCTATATATTTAATTACTTTTGGCATAAATCAACAAAATATCGCGCTTTGGCCAAAAAAGTTAAAAAAGAAAAGGAAAAAAAAAAGAGGAAAAATCGTTGAAGTATTTTCTCAGAAAGGCGAAACCGATTGAATCAAAGAAAACAATAATAATAATATTACGTATTACCTTTTAATAATAATAATAATAATAATAATAATAGACTGAAGTCAAATTCAGAATATATTTACAGGGGGAGAAGAAAATAAGTGAACTCGCGAATCCTGATTGAATCCAAAGCTCGCTCATCGGAAAGCAGAGAGCTTTAGCTGATGCTGATCTACGGGTACTCATGGATTTTGACCTGCGATTATATACTTATGTTCTCTAAATTTCCTTTTGTTTTTGTTTTTGTTTAATTGTTTTCATCGCTACAGGTTAGTCGTCAGTGATCACGATTCATGCACTGCGCTTGTGTTCATTTCGGAGTTGTTTATTTGATCAGTTGAGCTAAAATCACTGAATTTTTGCTGGGTTTTTGGTTTCTTATAAAGGTTCTCAGAGCTTCAGCTTGATTTCGGTCGGGGTTTCAGCTGGGGTTTTCTGTTTGTGATTCTTTGTTATCTTAATTAAGATAATGAAATCTTTTTAGCTTGCGATCGCGATCAGTTTGTTTGTTTAGGTTTACTGAGTTTAGTGCTTATTTGACTATTTTCGTGATATGATTTGGTGTTTTTTCTTTTTCCCGAATTTTGAATTTATGATGCAATAGTTTTCCTTTATAATCTATTTTATCAAACATATTCCAATTTCTTTCTCGCTCTCTCTCTATCTCTCTCTTATTATTTATATTTTTTTCTCGCTGTTTCCTTTGATATGGATATGTATTCTTTTTTTGTCACAAAAATTACGCATTTCAATGACTAATTTTTATCAGTCATAGTGGATCTTTTCATCTTGTTTTTCCTTTTTTCCTTGTTAAGTATACAAATTTGCTAAAAATTTAAGATATATATACTGTTAAAATTTTCTTTCTTTTCTTTTTCCTTTTTTGTTTTTGATGTTCTTTGCTCATTTGTCTGGGCGGTTACTTTGAATGAAGATATTTGCAGCTTGAATGTTGGATCCATGTTGTGAAGGAAATGACAGTGTAGGAACTTTCAACCTCATAAGCCTGATGCTTTTTCCCCTTTGTTTGCATTCAGATTTTTAAGACATCTCTGTGTTATGAATTTTTTTTTTTTTTTTTAATGGCCTAAGACCTTTTGGCCTTAGTTTCGACCATTAGGCTAAGGCTTTAGTCCCCCTTGCTATGGTCCTCTTCACGTGATTGTGTCCTGCCATTGTGTTATGCTATGCAACTCCATATTATTACTTGAATGAGTGGATCTATCTGTTTCCCTTTATATTGGGTGAACCCAAAAGCAGAGAGTGGGGATCTCATTAAATTTAGCAAAATTTGATTTTAAATCCACATCCTTAATGTTTTCAGTTCCACTTAAACTTCCTCAGGGTGTGGTAGAAATTGATTTTCCTTCAATATTTCTCAAGCTAGGAGATCCTGTTTCTAATTAAGTAAGTGATTTTTTAGTACTGAATATATCTTCACTATTTCAGGGCATGATGTATCTCAAGCAGTTTTTGTTCTCTCGCTTAGGAGTTTTTCTGTCTTGATATGGCATTCTTTGTGTCTTTCGTTGTTGGTGCAATTGAACTAAATGGAGAGAAATATTGGAAAAGGTATGATAGATCTGAAAAGAAACCATGAACAAGTTCGACTCAATAATGTGGACACAAGAAATGATGGACTTGGGTCTGCAAACCAGAGGTTCTTCCATGATCCATCAACTAATGTCAGTGGTAATCTCCGACCTCCTGATTACAATGTATCAGTTGGAGCCAGACCTGTCCTGAATTACTCAATTCAGACTGGTGAGGAGTTTGCTCTTGAATTTATGCGGGATAGGGTGATCCCGAGGCAGCACTTGTTCCCGACTACTTATGTTGATCCTAACGGTCCACCGGGCTATATGGAGCTGAAGGGCATGCTTGGAATACCTCATACAAGTTCAGAAAGTGGGCCGGATATCCCCGAACTTAGCACTTTAGAAAAAGGCCAGACCTCAGAATTTGAAAGGAAGAGTTCTGTTGTGCAGGAGTGCCAATATTATTATGATTCTGTTCAGTCTTCACAACAAACATTATCAACTAATGAGAGCACTCGAGGAATTCATGAATATGGGTCCTCGGGCCCTTCTGATGGCTCATCAGTGAAGGTGAAGTTCCTTTGCAGCTTTGGGGGTACAATTATGCCTCGTCCAAGTGACAGCAAGCTTAGATATGTTGGTGGTGAAACACGGATCATCAGGCTGAGCAAGAATATATCTTGGCAGGATCTTAGACAGAAGGTATTGGCAATATACAACCAAGCTTATACTATCAAATACCAGCTCCCTGGTGAAGATCTGGATGCATTGGTTTCTGTTTCCTGTGACGAGGATCTGCAGAACATGATGGAGGAATGTAGTGTAATAGAAGACGGAGGATCAAAGAAGCCCAGGATGTTCTTATTTTCCAGTAATGATTTGGAGGATGCCCAGTTTGGTCTAGAATCCATGGAAGGCCATTCTGAGATTCAGTATGTTGTTGCTGTGAATGGTATGGACTTGGGTTCAAGGAGAAATTCAATTAACTTGGGAAGTGCATCAGGGAACAATTTGGATGAGTTGATCAGCCTCAGCTTCGAAAGGGACACAGGTGGAGTTGCAACTAATTTGCCAGGTGGGAGCATAATGCCTTTGGCAGTTGATGTGCCTTTCTCAACAACCCAATCCTCTCAACCACCTCCAGCCAGTTTGTCTGCAGCTTATGGATCTAATTCACAGCCTTCCCAGGGCCAGAAGATGCATCATGTACATGCTAGCCAGATTTCAGTGTCTTCTGTGCAACATATGGAGAGCATCCCCCAGATTGATGGAAAGGGTTCCAACTCCATGTCATCAACAACCCAATCTTGTCAACTACCACCAGCAATTTCGTCTGCGGCCTATGAATCTATTTCACAGCTTAATCAAGGCCAGAAGATCCATCATGTACATGCTAGTCAGCTTCCTGTGGCCTCCATGCATCTTATGGAGAGCTTTCCTCAGATGGATGGAAAGGCCTCCAATCCTGTGTCTGCTACTGGGCAATCTGCCCCACAACCCTCTAACTTTGCAACATGTGGTGAAAACTTAGTGTCAATGCCTATTCAGGGGTATCCAGTTCAACTGCCGGCTTTGACTGAAGACCCAAATTATGGTGGCTTCCATATGCAAACTGCAGAAGTATCCGTAAAGGACATTAAGCTGCAAACTGCAGAAGTATCTGTAAAGGACATTAAGCTCAAAAGAGACAACTCCGGCCAGAAGATAAATGAGCCTAAGAGATTTCAGACTCTGGACAAGGAAGCACCATTAAAAGAACTGAAAATTAAACGAGATGCATCACTCCCAAAAATTCAAGAAACTGTTGAGATTCAGACATTGGAAAATGAGAATAAGGTTCCTGTGCATCCATATGATGGTCCTGTTCCAAGTTATGTAGCTAGAGAAGAAGTATCGGTTGCCAAAACAGCACCAGAAATAGGAACCCATATTTTGCCAACAAAAACTAACCAAAAGGCCCAGGAAACCATACAGAATTCAATTTCCCCTGAAGCTGCAATTGAACGAATGAAGAATGATGATGATAACCATCTACACTCTTCTGCCGGTCTATCTGACCCCCAATATGGTGGCTCCAAGGTTGATCCATCAGATTTTAGCTATCGGGAACAATCTTTGGTTCCTCAACGTGTTTTTCATTCTGAGCGCATTCCAAGGGAGCAGGCAGAATTGAATCGATTATCAAAATCTGAAGATTCATTTGATCCCCAAGTTTTAATATTTCAAGCACAATTTAGTGGTCCTCAAATGGTAGCAGATTCAGTTGATAAATTACATGAAAGGAATGAGGCCTCCAAGGTTGAAGATGGACTGGCACAGTTTGCAAAATACAATGATTTTGCTGATAAATTGAATCCCAGTCTATCTGAGGGGCTTGAATCTAATGGGCAGAAATCTCAATTGGGCCCAGCAATATTTAATGCTATGGATGACTATGAAACTGCTAAGGCCAAAGATAATTTTGAGTATCACCCTTCCAAAAATAAAGAAGCAGCTCAAATGCAGTCTGCCGTTGGCATTGCCACACCAAGGCGAGGGGACATATCTGTTGATATCAATGATCGATTTCCACGTGATATATTGTCTGATATATTCTCAAAAGTTATAATGCATGAAAACCTCGCTGGCATAAGTCGAATGCCTGTTGACAGAACTGGATTGAGCCTGAAGGAGAATCATGAGCCTAAGCGCTGGTCATTCTTTAGGAACTTGGCACAAGATCAATTTGTTAGGCAAGATGTTTCCCTTATTGACCAAGATCATCCAGGTTTCCCTTTCTCGCTTACAAATACTGAAGGGGGGCCACCAATTGATTACAGCTATCCAGCTTTAAAGTCTGATGGAGTTGCCTTGCCTCACATTGACTCACAAATTAATTTTGATGGAGACATGCAGCAAGGAATGCCTGATGCCATTGAAATTAATAACATGAATTCAAATGCAGATTGCAGCCGTTCTCAGCTCAAGGGGAAGGACAACATGCAGTTGAGTGGTCTAAGCTCTGGGGTGCCAGAATCAGAATATCAGGTGCTTCTATCAATATCTGTTTGACTGTCTAGAGGCTCTTTACTAATGTTGCTAATAAATGAGTATCTAATTCTTCTTTTTCATCAGCATCCTGATGGAAAATATGATATTGAGACAGCTGGCATACCTTCAATTGATCTTCCCTTGGGTGAGTTTGATATCAGTACCTTGCAGGTAAAATGCTCACTTTACTCCTTTGTCGCTTTGTTATGTGGAAAAAGTTGAACATGTTTCTCTGCACTAGCTTTGTGGTTTGCAGTCCTTTATACCTGACCCAGCAGTTGAATTATTCATTTGGATAATTGATAGAATTGATTTCCATTGATTTCACTTGAATTTGGCCAAAAAAAATGCTTAACTTAGTACTGTAGTTGTGGAGAATCAACTGTATCACAATGACTGTGGCCCAGAGAAGGGAGAGGTCAGATATTCAGTTTGCGGGTATTGAGTTGGACATGTGAAACCTGCTGGCGGCTTTGCTAAAAAATAAAATTAGATTTTGCTGTTCCAGAAACTGCAAGGCTTGCTTCTCTTAATTATGTCCTTGATGTTCTTGCTATTTCTGCAATAATTGGCTTTTGCCATTGATGTTGAATAGTATAGTTGAATGGTAAAAGACTATAAGTGCAGCACGTCAGCGTACAGTGTAGAATTCTTTGCAGAATGTGATGCTCTTGATTATTAAACTGAGATGAGAAGAGGGCATTATCACATACCTGTCTTCCTCTCTCTCCTAGAAAAGTTAGTCTTTATAACATAGCTCTTCCCTTCTTCATAATCTCAACATTAGCCTTATTTGGGTCTTATGGTACAAATTTCTTGCTATTTTGGTTTTAAATATTATTTCCTGTTTCTAATCCATCAAGCTTACCATCTTTTACTTTTGTGCACTTTTAAGGTGGCATATGCCACTAAGATGCGTTTTTTGTTCCTTTTTTTCAATCTTACATTTCTTTGTTATTCTTGGGACACTTCAGTTGATTTGTCTGAGTTCATTTATTATTTTTATGATGATATTTCAATGTCAATGTAGATCATAAAGAATGAAGACTTGGAAGAGCTGAGGGAATTGGGTTCTGGGACTTTTGGTACTGTTTACCATGGAAAATGGAGGGGAACTGATGTCGCCATTAAGCGCATAAAGAAGAGCTGCTTTGCTGGTCGTTCATCAGAGCAAGAGAGATTGGTGAGTTATCTTCATTCAAGTGATGTAGTAGTGACTTAATGAGCAACAAAGAGTCAATTGATAAATGACTAGCAAAATCCAATCACTTAATATAAACATTCTAGTTCAGGATTCAACTATGGTCCAGAAGGCTAAGTTGTTGCCAACTCTAGGTGCCTTAGTGTCCCATCTGGTTGCTTTGCTTAGACCCTTCATCTGTTGTTTAGGAAACCTTTAGGTCGGTTAAGAAAAGAAAAGTTATCTTGGTAAGATCTTCCAGGGAGGGGATAATGCTTATGATTGGCATTTTGCTTGATCATGAATAATGATGATCAGCATTGTGTTCAACACTTACACATAGAGATAGAATTGTATTTCTTGTTCGTTTAAACTTTCTATGTTATTAACTAGGATCAATGTTTTTCAGACCGTGGAATTCTGGCGTGAGGCTGATATCCTTTCAAAGCTTCACCATCCCAATGTTGTGGCATTTTATGGAGTGGTGCAGGATGGTCCAGGAGGAACACTAGCCACAGTGACAGAGCACATGGTGAATGGCTCTCTTAGACATGTTTTACTTAGCAAAGACAGGTACTATCTTTCTTATCCATGTCTTTTTGGCATTTGCTAGATCTCATGAATTATTCTCTAATTTCTTACTCTGATGAGTCCTTTGAAATTAGGCATCTTGACCGTCGTAAGCAACTTATTATTGCGACGGATGCGGCTTTTGGAATGGAATATTTGCATTCCAAAAATATTGTGCATTTTGATTTGAAATGTGACAACTTGCTTGTCAACTTGAAGGATCCTTTGCGCCCTATTTGCAAGGTAATTGTTTAGACTGTTTAACAGGTCCCAATATGGCAGATGATGCCTATCTACTGGTTGAATGGCTTTACTATTGTTAGATAGAAGCTATTTGTCCTAAGTCAAACAAGTTTCAAGGGAAGTTAAAAAGCTTCCTGTATCTGCAGGTGGGTGATTTTGGTTTGTCAAAAATCAAAAGAAATACCTTGGTCACTGGTGGTGTAAGGGGAACTCTTCCATGGATGGCTCCAGAGTTGTTGAATGGTAGCAGCAGTAAGGTTTCTGAAAAGGCAAGTATAATCTATTTTTAGTGCATAAAATGTGAGCAGGCCAAAATTTAAAATAATGGCATAAATCACAAAAGTATTGGGGCTATTAATTTTATGCCAAAAAAGGGGCAAAAAGTTGTTAGCTAAGTAGGCTTGATCATTTAGGTAGCAAGCTTTGGGAAAATGGAGTCAATTTGCTTTTGAGAATTATACATTTGCATAATGAGTGTAGGATTTTATCTAGAGGATAAATCTCTCTTTTGAATTTTTTTCCTAATGAATTCTGGGTTATGAAAACTCTCTACAAAATTGTTTGTAGTATATTGTCTGACATACAAACTCTTTTGGTACATTTCAAATGATGTGTTGATTCCAGCAGATTCTGATAATAGTTTTGCTTATTGGCAGGTTGATGTGTTCTCTTTTGGTATTGTTCTGTGGGAGATTCTCACCGGTGAGGAGCCTTATGCTAATATGCACTATGGAGCAATAATAGGTTTGTATAAGCTTTCCCATTTTATCTGCAGGCTAGAGCAGCATTATATTTCAATCAAAGAATACCATTGAATCTAGAGAAGTTATGAAAGAATTCAATGCCAAGCTAGGAGATTTTGGTTTGGCAGAATTTTATGAATCTTTTCTTAAGATAAAGATACAAAATCGGAAAAATATGAAAACTTCTCTTTGTGGTCAACAGTTGATGCTGCATACGTATAACCCAGAGACTGTAGTTGCACACAAGATTAAGATTTATTTCTGTAAAAGTTGATGCTGCACCTCTGAATAATCTTTTTCTTATATCATGGTCTTCTTTAGCTTTTGGTGTGTCTAGGAATATCATTTCATGTGGGAACATTTTTCCAATCATGTTGTAACCTTTCCCACCACCAAAGTTGCTTTGGCATACATTTCTTTGATGTTTTCCATGCAACTCATGTTAATATGTGAATCAAATATGCTGAAAATGATGATATGTAATCAATTGATTTCTTTTCTTGTTTGTAGGTGGCATAGTTAGTAACACATTGAGACCGCATGTCCCAATCCTCTGTGACCCAGAATGGAGACAATTGATGGAGCAGTGCTGGGCCCCTGATCCTGCAGCTCGTCCATCTTTCACAGAGATTGCTAGACGCCTACGGGTCATGTCTGCAGCAAGCCAACCAAAACAACAGGGTCATCAGCCACATAACCAGGTCCCCAAATAATGCTGCAGTATGATAACCCGTATCAGGCTCTGTTATCCCTTGCAGTTGCTATGATGATGGCAGCCATTTATCACAATTTACATTGTAAAATGTGTGTGTATAATATAGTTATTTATGTATAGAAGCATGTCTAAGGGGCGCCAATCCAGCTTGAGGGAAACTAAACCTTGGTGCGCCAATCCAACTTGAGGGAAACTAAAACTTGCAATGTTTGTGTAAGGCTATTAGTTTTTGTAGGTTGTCAAATAGGGACTGGAAATGGAACTTGTGTGAATTTGTATATGTGAGGCAATTCATGTTTGCTTTGGGTTTGCTTATTAAAATTGAACATTTCTTGCGAATGCTTTTTCTTAGGTCCAACAAGGTCCCACACGTACCTTTTCCTTTGCATGAGTTAAAGCCTATTGTTTTATGTGAAAAAAGGGAGGAATATAACATGGGAAGAGCTCTCTTTTGGGGATTATGCCTTTTTTTTTTTTTTTTTTTTTAATTTCTGGTAGGTGAGAAAGAAAAAATAAAAAATTGTAATTTTAAAATTTAGAAATTCTGGCCCACAGGCTCATTTCTCAATTTATTATGGTGTTTGCAAGCTCTTGAAACAGATGGTTTATTAGCTGCTAGTTCATTCATAAGCGTCTGCATGAGTTGTTTTGGTATTGTAAATATATCAATGAATGCTTATGTCCACTAATGAAAACAACTCGACAGTAACAGTAAATTGAAAATGATTAATTCATTAATATTTAACTCTTCCTTTTCTTTTGAACGCGGTAACCATGGCTATGTATATTACTAGTTGAAGTCATTACAAACAAATGCTGGGCAAGGGGGGCAGGATGAGGCACGGGATTATTGCTCATCTAATCTTGGGGATAGATTCCCAATCTAGATTGCTTGGTAACCGAGTCCGCCACCTGCTTGCATTCCTAGTGATAATAAGTACCCGAAAAGCAAGGTAGACAGGATTCTATGTACATCCTGGATAGTAGACTTTATTTCTCATGAAAAGCAAGAAAGACTGAACTCATGGAATCTGATTTTATGATTGTGCCAAGGAAGTCCATTGACCCAACTGTACAACAACCTTAAAAGCTCATGCTTCCATAGCCAAGGTTAACCTGAGTCTTTTCCTCATCGTGCAACTGGCCACCATTCTCTCAGGGGTATTTTTGCGCACTGCAGATGTACCGGCTCCTTTAGTACAAGAATCAAAAGAAGCATCTCTTTGCCCTAGGGGAAGTCATTCAATGCATTGAGGGGCCATAGGGAGAGGTACCGTGATCCCTTGGTCTAGGAGAGGTAAGAGTTCTATCCAATCTTGTAGGATTTTTGCCAAGATGATCCTTGGGTCTGATCTGACTATATTGAAATACACATCGTTCCTGGATTTCCAAACGTGCCAGCAGATTACAGCAACATCGTTTAGGGTCTTAATATCGCTTGTGGACTCTAAGGAACTCACTACACGCTTCCACCAAGTCAAAAACGAAGAGAAAGCCACCAAGTTGGAAGAGTGCCCCAATGGTCCAACGAACCAGGTAGCTCTAACACGGGCAGTATGTGGGCAGTATGTTTCTTGTGGCCTTCCAAATAACATTCTTTCTCTAGCTTCCAGATTCTCTTCCACATAGTTGAACTGACAGCCATGGATGGTGCTAGGTGCTTCCTATTGTGCTCTCTTCTCTTTATTGCAAGATGAAAACTTGATCTAATAGAATAGTTTCCAATTTTTTTTGAAATTCCAGTGGCTATTAGGAGTGACCCATTGGCTTAGATGGATTGTTTGTATGGCTTTGATTTCTTGTTGGGAAAACAGAACTCTTGGTTTTGCCGAGTCCCATTGCTAGGTCTGGGCTTTAATTAAGTTTGCAACCAAGAGGGTAATTGTGTGTGCAAGTCATGGTGATTGCATCTTGAAATTGGCCAAATTAAGGATCCACGAGTCCTCCTAAATATACATTTCCCTGCCATCTCCTCCTGCCCAATGAAGCCCCTGCTGTAGCAGTGACTTGCCATGGATCAGGCTTTTCCACCCTCGGGACCCTTGCTTATTTGACGACACTTGTTGAAAATTTTTGGCAGGGAAATAAACTTCCTTGATGATTCTAGCCCATAGGGCTGAGGGGTTCTATAAAAGTTGCCAGGTTTGCTTTACCAGGAGTGTTATATTGAAAGCCTCTATATCTCTGAATCTCATTCCCCCTTTTGCCTTTGCTTTTTGTTAAATCCTCTCAACTCGTTCAGTGAACCTGCTTTTGTCCCTACCAGAAAGCTGCTAGTTTTCTATTGATTTTGGTGTATAAGGAAGCTAGGAATTTAAAAGTTGACATTACATATGCAGAGACAGTTGTCACCATGGACTTAATCAAAACTTCTCGACTTGCTTGGGAGAGAAGTTTTTGCTTCCACTCGTGGATTTTTTGCTCGACTCTTTGGAAAATGAACTTTATGGCCTTGTCCTTTGAGTGCGCCAACTTAATGGGGAGCCCTAGATAATGTTCCTTATTACACAAGGTACCAATCCCTAGCTGACAAATTGCTTCTTGCATGGCTAGTGGGGCATTTAAGCAGAACTCTAAACCTGACTTGGCCTTGTTCACCCCTTGTCTTGGGGTTTGGCAGAAAGCTTCCTCTACTTGGAGCAGGTTAGTTGCTTCTTTAACTAACACCTACCCCAAATGAAGAGTGTCATCAGCCAAGAAGACATGGGATAAAGTAGGGAAATGGAGCGTGAGTTTGAGTTTCGGTGAGCATCTTATTCTCCACTTCCTTGGTTCAACATCTTGGATACCACATTAAACACCAACAGGAAGACGTATGGTGACAGGGGGTCACCCTGCCTAAGATTGTACGTTGGTTTGAAGAAGGGAGAATCAACTTCATTGATCACCAACTGATAAGTCATCAAGGTAACACCTTGCATGATTCTTTGGACCCACATTGGGGGGAAGCCAATTCGTTGCAGGACTTGATGGAGGAAGGGCCATTCGACCCTGTAGTAAGCTTTCTGCATGTCAGATTTCACTACCATCCCTTTTTGCCCTATTTTTCAATGTCGAATTGCCTAGAATGCCTCTTTAAGTTATCAAGATATTGTCCCGTATTGCATGGTTAGGCACAAAGCCGTTTTGTAGTGGAAAAGTTAGTTCCTATAGCAGGGTTTGATTTTATTAACAATAATTTTGGAAATTATTTTATAAGTTAAAGTACATATGCTAATTGAACAGAAATCTCTAATATGTACCAGTTTTTTCCGGTTGTTGGTTGTTTTCTATATTGAAAAACTTAGAAGTTGCAGAAAGGAAGAAAAAACCAGAAAAATTGGGAGGAAAAGCCAATGCTTCATTGATTTTCATCTTCGATATATGGAGTTTGTGTACAAACCAAATTATAATAATTGCATAAGACCTGGTCTGCTTTAGTTATACAAAATTACAAGTAAACAATGTCTAAAAAGTAGTTTGTCAACATGTTAAAGCCTTTTAACTGTTCCAACTATAACATAAAGTTATAAAACTAAACTAACATAACATTTCGTTTGATTATGACACTAGTTTAACCTTTAAGGTTATAGACCATCCACAAAATTACAAAAAAAGATAAGTCTTCAACCTCGCTTTCCAAGGTTCCTCTGCTGCAACTTCCGGTTACACAGCACCAAAAAAGATAGGTTCTTCAATCTTCAATGTTGCTTGAACAACAAGAAAACTAGGTTTCCCAACACTTCTCCTTAGGTTCCTTGATGTTCATGCCCATTTTGGCTCTTAAGTACTTAAATTTGTTCCTTGGCAAAGCTTTGGTCAAAATGTCTGAAGTTTGCTCCTCTGAGTTGCAATGGAGTAGCTTCCCTTCTCCTTCTTGCTATATTTCTCTAATCAAATGAAACTTTATTTTAAAATGCTTTGTCCTCCCATGGAAGATAGGATTCTTTGATATTACAATGGCTGATTGATTATCCACTGGGATCATAATAGCTCAATTTGAATTAACTTTAAATCAGCCAACATTTTTCCTAACCAAATTGCATGATTTACATTTGCAGCAGCAACCACATACTCAGCTTCTATAGTGGATTAAGCAATTGCATCTTGTTTCTTTGAGCTCTAGGAAAACATACCAGATCCTAAGGAAAAGAGACAGCCTAAGGTGCTTTTTATGTCATCTGAACACCCAACCCAATCACTATTTGAAAATCCTGTTAACTTGACTTCAGCTTTCCTTTTAAACCACATTCCAAATTCAGTAGTCCCCTTCACATATCTCAGAATTGTTTTAGCTGCACTAAAATGAACTTGACTAGGAACCTACATATACCTTGACAGAAGATTTGTTGCATGCATTATATCAAGTCTTGTTGCTATCAGGTATAACAGGCTTCCAATGAGGCCACTGTAAGTTGTGCAATTTGCCTTTTCAGCTCCATCAGTTTTACAAAGTTTCTCACTTATATTGAGAGGGGTTGGAACTGGTTTGCAACTGATCATGCTGTAGTTTGCAAGCAATTCAGTGGCATACTTAGTCTGACTAATGAAAATGCCATTCTGGATTTGCAAACTTCCATCCCAAGAAAGAAATTCATTGCTCTAAGGTCTGTCATGTCAAAAGTATTCCTCATTTGAACCTTAAAGTCATCACTCAGGGCTTTGCTGCTTCCAGTGACTAGAATGTCATCTACATAAATAGAAACAATCACAAACTAGTCTCCATATGACTTGATATATAAAGTAACTTCATTTTGGCTTCTATCAAAGCCTACTTCAAGCAAAAGTGCATCTATTTTACTATACCATGCTAGAAGAGCTTGTTTCAACCATAAAGGGCTTTGCTCGGGAGGTAGACTTTGTTTTTAGCTACCATAACTTCAAAACCTTAAGGTTACTCTACATAAATTTACTCATCAAGTGTGCCATTCAAGAATGTTAATTTTATATCCAACTAATAGACCTTCCACCCCTTTTCAACTAACAAAGCAAGGAGTAATCTAATAGTGTCATGCCTTGCAATAGGAGTAAAAGGTTTAGTGTAATCAATCTCATATTATTGGGAGAAGCCCTTGGCTGCGAGCCTAGCCTTAAGCTTGTTGATTGTCCCATTTGCATTTAGCTTGATCTTATAAACCCATTTGACCTTAATTATATGTTTATGCTAAGATCTATCCACTAGTTTCTATGTCTGGCTCTTTTGAATCACATCAAACTCCCCCTACATGGCTTTAGTCTAGCTTGGTGTTTGACTAGTTTCTAAGTAGCTTGTTGGCTCTAAAACTGCAAGATTTTCCTCTTTCATGAATGCCTATAAGGGGTCTAATGCCTCTTACAGGTTCATAATCAAAATTTGCAACCTATTTAACTAAAGCTTCACTCTCAAATAACAAATGATTAAAATTTAAGCTAAAATTAGATTGGCCTTCATAGCTTTTGGGTTTTACTCCAATCCTATCTAGCCCTTTTATCAAATTTCACATTTTTGCTTAAAACTACCATCTTAAGGCTAACATCAAAGACATTATACCCCTTTAATTGATTGTCATACCCAATAAAAACACCAATGCTTGCCTTTTGATCAAGATTTTTCCTTTTTTTTCATAGAAATCAAGGTGTAATACACACAAACAAACACCTTAACATATTATAAGGAGGTTTAACTCGATACCAAGTTTCATATAAAGTCATGTCTTTCAAGGCTTTTGTTGGTAGTTTATAACTTTTACCCAAAAGAACTTTGACATTTCCTTTTCAAACAATAGACACCTTAACATGTCCATTGAGGTTCTATTTTTCTTCTCACTAACTCCATTTTATTATGGAGTATAAGGGACAGTAAGCTGATGATGTATGCCTGATTCTTCACAAAACTTGTTAAACTTGTCTGTTGTATATTCAAACCCATCATTTGATCTAATGGTGATGATGTTGCATCCTGCTTATCTTTCATTCTAACTCTTGAACTTGAAGAACACCCTTAATACATCTGATTTGATAAAATCATGAATGAATATGATGAAGTACCTACTTTCATTTGGAGAGGATGAGCTCATTGGTCCACATAAGTTAGTGCGGATAAGCTGCAATTTCTTTGATGCTCTTCAAGTTTGAGTATGAAGAAAGAAATGGCTTAATTGCTTCCCTTTTTGACAAATCTCATAGATGGTACATTTGGATTTATGCTTGGTACATTAATTGCTAGGTTATGCATATGCTTTAATGAGGAGTAACTAGAATGCCCTAGTCTTTTATGCCATAAAACACTATCATTTACAACATTGTTGTATGCCATAAGTAGGTTTTAATGCCAATTTACAACAAAACTTTTGTTTTTCATTTTTACAATAAGCACCTCATGACCATAAGGGTTAAGTATTCTACAATGTTCATCTTTAAACATCAAGGAATATTTCCTTCCCATCAATTGACCAATGCTTAACAAGTTTTAATCAATTTTAGGTATATAAAATACATTAAAAATATATTTTATACCTATTATGATATTCACAACCATTATTCCTTTTCCTTTGACTTAGAGATAATCACCATTTCCAATTATGACTTTGGTATGAATGCTTTGATACAACATCTTAAACTTACTTACATCATTGGTGATGTGATGGGTGCATCCACTATTTATCAACCATGCCATTGCATGTTGCCACAAATAACACTTCTTCATCTTGATTCCCTTCCATCACATGAGTCTATTGTGAAACACCTTAATAGGTAGCTTATTTTTACAAACTATGGCCACATGCCCCATATTTTTACAAATGTGACATTAAATATCAAGCCTAAACCAATAATATCTTTCAAGATGACTAGTTCTCTTACAATATTTACAAGGACCAAATTTCTTCTTCTTTCTAGCTTGCTTTCCACAACCTTCTTTCTTATCACTTTGAAACTTAAAGCCACTTGACTAACCCTTTTCCTTCCTTCTTGCTACAGAAGCAACATCTATAGACTCATCTTATCTAATCTACTATCATAATCTCAGGATTTGTAGTGCATTGACAAGCTCAGCAAGTGTGAAACTACTGAGATCTTTAGAATTCTCTAAAGTTGAAATCTTTGACTCATATTTTTTAGGTAGGTATACTTGAACTTTGTTAACAATCCTTGGAACATTGAGCTCTTATCCAAGCAACCTAATCTAATTTATAATCTTTATGAACCTATATATAAATTTCTTGATTATTTCTATCTCCTTGATACTAGGAGCTTTAAATTCCCTTCTTAGAATATGCCTTGTTTTGTCACTATTAAAAAATTCCTCCTGAATCTTCTCCCAAACCATTTTAGTTATTTCATAGGCTATGATTTTGGTAAATATAACATCAAACACTATAGCATGGATGCATGTGAGAGCTTTCAAGACCTTGGTAGTCTCCTCATTGTGGTGTTTAATTTACTATGGTGCCTAATTTGAGCAAGATTTAGGTTCTAAGAAAGCTTAAGAAATTGATCTCTTATTTCTAATATCTTCCATAGATCTAAAGCCTTAAGATAATCCCTTATTTTCATTGCCCATATGGGATAGATTTCTCTTGAGAACATTAGACGTGTTGAAATAGAAAAGTTACTGGTTGCCATT
Source organism: Rhizophora apiculata (assembly GCA_037832385.1). Classification (NCBI taxonomy): domain Eukaryota; kingdom Viridiplantae; phylum Streptophyta; class Magnoliopsida; order Malpighiales; family Rhizophoraceae; genus Rhizophora; species Rhizophora apiculata. Next base: position 1,743,739 of record CM075426.1, on the reverse strand, counting down.
TAATGCTTTTTTTGGTTTTTTCTTCTAGTTGTTAATGTTTACAACTTGAGCATTCAATTCTCGTGAAGGCTATTATTGCTTAAGGATTTTTTAGTGATCTTAAATTCTTTGATACCACTTGATAGTTGTTGGTTATTTCCTATATTGAAAAGCTTAGAAGTTACAAAAAGGAAGAAAAAAAAAGCCATAAAAGTTAGGAAGAAGAGCCAATGCTTCATTGATTTCCATTTCCAATATATGGAGTTTATGTACAAAACAAGTTATAATAATTACATAAGACATGGTCTACCTTACTTATACAAAATTACAAGTAAACAATGTTTAAAACTTTCAATTTCTCTTACTATAACTTAAAGTTATAAAACTAACAAATAAAACAATTGGGTCAATTATGACACTAGTTTAACCTTTAAGGTTATAAACCATCCATAAAATTACAACAAAAGACAATTCTTTAAACTCACCTTCCAAGGATTCCTTTATTGCAACTTTAGGTTACAAAGCACCAAAAAAGACAGGTTTTTCAATCTTTAATGTAGCTTAAGCAACAAGGAAACTAGGTTTCCCAACAATTTTTTGTTTTGGGGAATTAAGATGATGGACATCTAATTAAGCTTTAGGGGTATGGATCTTACGAGGAAGAATTGTTTGACCATCTGGATCACTTCTTAGTGTATTACTGCCCAATATTTTTGAAATAACAAACTTGAGAAGCCATTTAGGCATGAGGCTTTCAATGGCCCTGATAAGGAAGTTGTCCTAATGATCTCTTCTTCTATAATTTTCATATCCATATCAAGACTCATCCCCTCTAAGACTAGACATAGGATATGGTTAAGTATTATCTCAGCAAGTTGTGGTTCTTGGCTTCTAAACAAGTTTGAGTGGAAACCTATAATCAACTCTTCATCCAACCATAATTTTCATCTCAGAGTTTGGTAATGAAGTTTTTTTTGTTACTTCTGTGTAGCACAAGATTAGAAAAACCTAGTGTTCCTATTTTTATGTGTTAACCAATTCACTTTAGAGCATTAGTGCTAATAGATCTCTTTAGCCTTTAGCTCTTATCAAGTTCCTTTAAGATGCATTATTCTGCCTTTTGGTTCATAGTTGCAACTAATTTCTTTTAGATCTTCGTGAGGCTTAATTGCAGGTCATCAATCTTAGTTTTAGTATTCCTAAAGTTTTCCTTGCTTCAAGGAGCCAAGACTCAGCAACAAGTTTATAGTTTTTGTTAAAAAAAAAAGGGCACTAATTTGTCTAAGTCTCATAGTATTCCAACCTTATTTCACTACCTCTTCACATTCAACATGGGTTGCTCATCTAGACTTAAATTTAAAGATTTCATGTTTGGACCACAAAATCAATCTTATAATATAGGTAAAGGGGCAATGATTTGACCCTATCCTTATTTCACGGTCTAATCTCACTTGAATATTAAGACTCCACACTTAAGGATTAGTCCATTTGTAATAGTTTCCTTTAAAGCCAATGTCCATTAAAGCATAATCTTGCATGAAGCTTATTAATAGGCCTCGTTATTACCTTCGTACAAGTATATAACCTTGTTTTTCATCCTCTCCTAGCAACGTGTTAAAATCCCATTATAGATCTAGGCTTAGTCCTTATAAAGCTGCAAGGCTTTAAAGGATTCCCACTCTTATTCTTTATGGGTAGAATATATGTTCTCAAATAGATAGCATAAAAACCAATGGTTGATGTGCTCTACATTTTCATAAAAGATGTGGAAGCAATGCTTTGATGGCATTAAAACCTAACATTAGACATCATCCTTCCATTGCAAAGCTAACTTATACTCAACATGACTAAAATGCAACTTATGTCTAATTCTTTCTATCTTATTTCATTCTTGCTTAGTTTTCATCAAGAACATTATTACTAAGTAGTGCTTCTAAGTGAACTCTTTTAGAGCTTAAACTGTTAAGGGTTGCCCTAACTTTTGACAACTTAAAGCCAAAAAGTTCATTGGTGGTTGTGTGGCTGAAGGCTAGCCACCATTACCATGTCTATATTGTTTTGTTCATTAAACTTAGTAGTTTGAGTTTGAGTAGTAAGGGTTACTTCCATCTTATATATAGCATGAGATTCCTAAAGGGTAAGAAGCGCTAGGGCTTTTATTCAGGAGTTTAAATAAGGGATGGGTTTTGGTAAGCCTTTTGCTAACTTTTTTTAGATTAGTTCTTTTTTGAAGGTGGGCATGAATGCTTTAACCTAAGTTAGTTTGCTATCAATGGGATTAAGGGAGAAGAGGGCAGAGGAAAAGTTTGTGTTTAAAGTGTTGATTGTGTCATTAGCCTGAGCAATATGGGCTTAACCTAACAAGAATAAGGTCTCCTCCTTTAACAATGATACATTATATTAATTTCTTACAGGCTTAAAGTTCCTTGGACCAAAGGCATCCCTCTCTGATCTTCCAACTATAAGATTTCTATTTTTGGAAGGAGGCAAACAGGGGGATATGACGATTTAAAAACCTTAAATTAATATTATTGGTTGCCTTGTCAAAGCTCACTTTTTGTTATAAGCTCTTTGCTTCAGGTACAAAGCCTGCTCTTATAGCTCTATCTTTTATCTTGTTTGGGTAACTTATTTGACATGTTTTCTCAACATGGACCATAGCTTAGGGGTTTGATAGGGAAATTAGGTTTGTTAAGGAATGAAAAGTTGGTGTTTTATGAACCTCCTTGTAATCATATAAACATAACTAGAAAACCTTATAGTTTAATGCAAGAAAGGTGAACATAAGAACAAAAGACCGAAGAGGAGCTAAGAAGATTTCCAAAAAGTGGTTCATCTATTTTTTGGATTACAAGTTTCATATAAAATATGAAGCTTTTTAAATTAATACATCATTACAAGTTTGAATTATTTCTAATTCAAATAGAAAAGTTGAAAATTAAAATACAAATTCAAACTAATTTGAATCTAATTCTAGGAATTACAAATGAGGAACTTGGAAAACTTAATCAACAAGTTAGTCAAATCCCATCTAAAATTTAAGCATTAAATTGAATTATGGTAAAATAAGCTTTGATAGCATCTAAAGGAAGATTAGTTGCCTTTTTCTTTGAATGAAAGTAACTACCATAATTGAAATTCAAAAAATAGGAGGGAAGCTTGCATCAAAGATATATTTTGGGACTTGGTGAGCAATACTTCAACACAATGGTACTCTACTCCCTAAGGCTTCAATTCTCCTCCTTGGTGTTGGACACCCAAATTGCTTCTTGAAGTCTCAAACCTTTGTTTTGGCAATCTTATTCCTCTAAAAAGCAATATATTAGATCTATCTCCCTGCTTTCTTGTACTTTCCTAATAAAATGCAACCTGATCTTGAAGTGCTTGGTCCTCCCATAAAGTACTGGATTTTTTTAGATTGCAATGGAGGACTAATTATTGCAATAGATTGTTGTTGCTTTAATTTGATCCAGATTCAAATAAGAGAGTAGCTTTCTAATCCAAATGGCTTGATTTACAACACATATGCAGCAAATATATATTCTGCTTCTATTATTGACTGAGCAATAATAGATTACTTCTTTGAGTTCCAGCTAAAAGCCCCAGATCTAAGGATAAAAACATAGTCTCAGGTGCTTAGAGATTCAGCCCAATCACTATCTGTATGCCCTGCAAGTTTTAACTCATTAGTCCTCTTGTACATGATTCCTAGGTTTGTTTGTCCCTTGAAGATATCTTAGGACTCTTTTTGTTGCCTTGCAACACAACTGGGAGAATGAATGAATCTGGAAAGGAGGCTTGCAGCATGTATAATATCTGGTCTTATAACTAAGAGATACTACAAACACCCTATGAGACTCTTGTACTTGGCAGCATTGGTCCTCCCAGCTCCACCTCCTTTTTGCAACTTTTCACCAGTTTCCAAAGGTATTGATCATTTTGAACTTCTTGAGAATCTCCTTAGCATATTTGGATTGGCATACAAAGATTCCTTGGTCAGATTGTTTCAGTTCGAGTCCAAGGAAGAGGGACATCACACCACGATTAGTCGCGTCAAAGACACGCTTTATCTCAGTTTTAAACTTTTGTACAAGCTCGTGATAGCATCTAACGATGAGTAAATCATCAATATATAGTGAAATATATAGAGCTTTATGCCCTTAAGACTTAATGTATAAGGTAGCTTCAAATTTGCTCCTTTTAAAACTAAGGCCTAGTAGGTGATCGTTGTTCTTGCTATACCAAGCCCTTGGGACTTGTTTCAAGTGATAAAGTTCCTTTCTTAATAAGTATATCTTTTTTTCATGTCCACTTTTGATGAAGCCAAAGGTTGTTTTACAAAAATTTTCTCTTGAAGCAAGCCATTGAGTAAAGTAAATTTCACATCAAGTTGATGCACTTTCCAACGTCTGTGTAGCCATTGCCTTAAGTAATTTAATGGTATTCGTCATGGCTACTGGAACAAAGGTTTCACAATAGTTGATACCATATTCCTATGAAAATCCTTTGGCAACCGCTTTGCTTTGAGCTTGCTTATTGTTCCATCAGCAGGTTTTTGTGAGAATTGATTGAAGGTTTTCTTCTCTCTTTTGATCACATTTCACATGTCTCTTTTGAATTTACTGCTCTAATACTAGATGTTGGATGTTGGTATGATAAAAGCTAAACAAACAAACATAACTAGAAAACCTTTTAGCTTACTGCAGGAGAGGTGAACAAAAGAACAAAAGACCAGAGAGGAGCTAAGAAGATTTTCAAGAGGTGGTTCATCTATTTTCTAGCTTACAAGTTTCATTTATATGAAGCTTTTTGAATTAATACATCATTAAAAGTTTGAATTATTTATAATTCAAAGAATAAAGTTGAAAATTCAAATACAAATTCAATTTAAAACTAATTGTAGGAATTATAAAAAGGAAACTTGGCAAACATGATTAACAAGTCAGTCAAATCCCACTTGAGATTTAAGCACCAAATAGGATTACAATAAAATAAGCTTAGATAGCTTCTAAAGGAAGATGAGTTGTCTCTTTCTTCAAATAAAAGTAACTGCCATAACGGAAATTCAAAAAACAGGAGGAAAGCTTGCATCAAAGCAATATTCTAGGACTTGGTGAGCAAATAATCCAGCACCATGGTGGTCTGCTCCCTGAGGCTTCGGAATGCCTCTAAGGCGCCTTCGAGTTCCATGATAGAGAGAGCGAGAGCAAGGACCAGTATTTAATTGGGTGGGGGCTACGTACAGTTGGGAAGCAGCGCACATGGGGTAGGGGGTAGGTGGGAATACTTAATGTCAAGTGAGCGGGTAGGTGAAAGAGATTCGCTCGCCCCCAAAATCGTTATTAATGGTAGCACCAACTTTGGTTTCAGGTCCCGCATGAACAACGGAAACAGAATGACGGTCATTAGAGTTTTAGGTTTAACAGTATAGGTAATGAGAAGTGTTACATGAATGTCTGGATTTGAACTTCAAAGGCCTTGTTTGCACCTCAGTAAGTGTGCTTGATAACACGAAACATGGGGTTGATGGTCAGCTGTAAGATGTACAACCAACAATGTTTTTGCTTACCAATCACATGGGAAACGGGATTAGAGCCTCAGACTGACTTGCTTCCAATCAAATCAACATTCACCAGTAATTCTCTTGAATGGCAATCATGGATAAAAGGAAGCAAGAAGATATATATACATGATAATGAATGTCTAATTTTGATTGAAAAAGATAAAAAATTGTGTATGGTAGACACCCAGGAAAAGTAACTTAAACATGGATTATTTGCCCAACGTTTAAGAGACTCTCATGTGGAACATTGAAGATGACACTGCTCTCCCTGCATAACTTCCTTAGAAAAGCATATAAATAGTTAATTGCTATTTTCTTGTACCAATTCGACTCTTTCCTTGCTACTACTACTGTATTTCCTAGTATATGAGCCACCCCAGCATCTCTACACTCCTTCAAGAATTCTAACTCGTCTATTGAAATCTGGCCGCTCGCCTGACTTGACGACATGATACCATTGTATGCTCTCATCTGAGGACCCTCCGGCATGGCCAAGTCTACTGAAGAGATGGTTACATCCACAATTGAAAAAAGTGCACTGCTATTATGATCCAAACCTTCACCTCTTGACTGCTCCATCTGCTCACCAGCTACACTAATTTCGTATTCATCTGATTCCGAGGTGCCATCCATCAGGGAATCAAGCCGGACAAATCTGAAAATACTATCAAAGAGCTTATTCTCGAAATCATCATCTCTTTTATGGAGGTCTTTATAGCCGTATCTTGCAACACAACGGAACATATGGTAGTTCTTGGGTCCAATCCGCCTCACAAGGAATCTCTCTTCCTCCGGGACAGTATAGACAGGCAGATACTTCACACAGACAAAAATGAGAACATGGTGAATAGCAGGTAGGTTAGTGATAAAGTGGGAAAATATGTGTGGCACTCCACTTGCTAATTCGGTGTAGACAAGTCCAGTGCCAGGGACCCGAACTAGTCCTAGACTGGGGCCGAGCCCAAGAATCCATGCAATTGAAATCTTACTGTGCATCTCAAACTCATAGCGTTTCATTGTACCATAATGCCAAACATACATGATGATGAAAAAGATGGCTGCAATGGCAAGAGGAACCCAACCACCTTGATTGATCTTGAAAAGAATGGCAGAGAAGTAAGTGCCCTCTACTATCAGGGATAACATGGTGAATATTACCACAAGAATCCAGTGGCACCGCCAAACTAATATCATGATCAGAATCATAAGGAATGTGGTCACCAGCATGACTACCGCAACCGCAGCCCCTGATGTAAAATACAAGTCAATTGTGATGTTACTCTTCTTTCGAGTGTCTTTGAAGAGGAAGATGAATTTCTCACAAGATGTAATGTATTGTGAAAAGAAAAGAGAAAATAAAAAGTGGCATTTCTACCAGAGAATGAACTTACCGGAGGCATTCCCAATTTGGCTTTGATTTTTAAATCCAGCAGTCACAGCAATGCAAAGAATCATAAGTATCCAATTAATATCTGGAATGTATATTTGGTTTTGGTATTTCTTCGATGTATGTACAACTTTAACTCTTGGAAAGCAATCAACAGCAACAGCCTGCTTGATTAAAGAGAAGGTTGCAGATATTGTTGCCTGGCTAGCAACGGTGGCAGCACCTGTTGCAATGATAAGCACTGGCCAATAGATAGCATCTGCAGAATAATGAATGACCACCATCTATAAGGCAACCAATTGTAACACAGAATAAGGCATCTGCAGATCACCATTTGACAAGTTTCCCCGGAGTTCATCAAAAACTTCTATGTTACATTAGTTTCATTTTGGAACAAAGTTGATCAAGAAAGTTTGGGCCTTTGGGTTCAATAATGTTCAACTTTACATTCCCCTTTCATGTTAGCTTTGGAATTTCAAAATATCCCATTGACACACAAATGGAATATATGAACTCTGATTTGGGGGTATCCATTAAATAATGATAATATGCATTAATAAATTAAAACTGAAATCAAAAAGAAGCAACTGTCTCTTAGAAAAAATCTCATCCCTTCTTCAATTTGTTCTACATCTTGAAAACAACCGAGTAATCTTCCAAACATAATTTCTTCCTTTTTTCTTTCTGTTATTTTCATGGTGACTATACTTTTCTAACTGCATTCTACACTTCAGCTTCTTGTAAGTGACTCAGCACTTTTCAATTAAGTCATTAATGGATGTACTACTTTTTATACGCATATGTGAAACACATTGCATGTATAATTATAGATTGACAGTTATGGCTACTGCCAGAACAAACCTGGAATAGAGCGATAGAATGCATCGTATACTTTATCAGGGTGTTCCATGAGATATGCAGCTTGTCCAGAATATGCTAAAAGCAGGGAGGGGAATACTACTAATGTGAAAGCCAACTGTATGGCTGGCACTGAAAAATGGGATAGGTCAGCAAAAAGGGCTTCTGTACCTGAAACAATTCATAACTGCATATCAGAAAAAAAAAAAAAAAAAAAGGGAAAAGGGAGAAACTTATTGGCAATGCAACAGGGGTAATGCGGAGGCGCATTCTGATTTGCCGGAATTTGATAATATATATATATATCATTTGATGGACTGTGTGCCCCCCACACAGCTTTTACGACAATTTCACAGCGTCAAACCCATTAAAAAAATGGCGTTTGAGTATACAATTTTATTTTTACTTTTAAAAAAGATTGTTTCCATAAATTAAACCTGTAACTTCTAAGTTAATCTTACTATTACACCAAGACTTGCATTTTGCAAAACATATCCAAATAAAATATGAAAAATAGAAAATATTTTTATGAATCCCAGGTGAGTTAAATGTAAGGGGAAAATTAATGAATATGAGTGAATGGAATACCTGTCATACAAAGCATAATGCCACCAAGCGAGGTCCAACCTCCTTTCTTCTCCCTTTTGAAATACCGGTATATATAAACGGGTGAAAAAGCCTTTAGGACTCTGGAATCGTATTTGCAGATGTTATATAATCCAATACTTCCGATTAAAATAAACCAGAGGAGAACAATGGGGGCAAAAAGCCAGCTAACTTTGTCTGTCCCATAGCGTTGAACGCTGAATAAGACTACTAATATTACCACAGCAACAATAATGGCAATGTCTGTTACAACAGAAGACGAGGTAAAGAGTGTTAGACATTGTCTTCTACTGGCAGCAAACAAAATTAAGGATATACCATTGCTCATCGCAGGATGATCTAACTTGATCCCTTCAATAGCTGATAGAACTGCCAAAATGAATTGTCATCGGCATAATCTAACAATACTGAGAAGAATAATCATAATCTAGCGTGATTAAAAATGAAATAAAGAACTTGCTTTCCATATTTGATCAAAAGAAATTTTTGTCATGATTACAAGTAAATTTCCCATGTGGTTGGCATATGCAAATAGCCAATTCAACAAGGCTTGATGGATAAAGAATTCCAAACTTCAAGTTAAAGAATGATAACCTGAAATAGCAGGAGTAAGAATCCCATCCCCGATCACCATGCAAGAGCCAATAAGAACAAGAACTAAAAGAGCATTCTTCAAGTATGCTTGTCTCTCCAACCATCTCTTGGTCTTTGCAGCAAATGACTGCTCATGGAATGTAGTAGTACTATACGTAGTGAGCTGCTCATCGGTATGGTCTTGGTTGGGAATGGTCTTTATGATTGCATTTCGACAGAGTAGTGAATAAAGAGCAAATGTGCCCCCTGCGCCAAAAATAGTCGATTAAATTTGATGGTATCACATCAGCGCAAGTTACCCAAAGGTTCATAATGAAACTACTTCTGACTAATGTTAAGAATCTAATTTAGAGTCGTTCTGTGGCGTGCACTTCATACTGAATAAAAGTAATTCAAAGTGGAACATAGTACCAAACCAAAATTTTCCAATTGTCTTGGGATCCTGAAAAGACTATTGAATTCAATGCGGCCCTTAGAGAGCAAGTATTTTGGTCCTTTATTTACTAGCAATCTCATGCATTTCATTCTCACTAGCTAGTTGTATGGATGCAGAATCCAGTTCTTAGAAATTGGAGCATGCACTCTCTTGTATGTCCGAATGAGCAAATAACGACTCATTGGTCCCTTCTCACCGCTTATTGGAGTTACCAAGAAGAAAATCTACCTCAATTTTCTCAAACGGACCCCAATCTAGTAATGATAAGGACATCAACTCCATTCACATACAATATAGAAGAAAGAAGCACTAGAATCTAGTGGCTACTACAAAGGGTCATGATATGTTGCAGCCCTTATACATACTTTATATTCTATTCATGAACAATTAACATGACCAATATAATGATAAATAAGAAAAAAAAGAAAAAAGTGGCCGTGATAATTGCGCATAGTTTGATTTTAAGAGACAAGTTTGAGAAAAACGCACCTTGTCCATTGTCATTTGCTCTGCAAACGATAAAAACATACTTCAAAAGTGGAACCAGAGTTAGCGAATATATAATAAGCGATAGAGCTCCAATCACATCCTCTTCATGCATGATTCCATCAGGAAATGTATTGTAGAAAACATACAATGGAGATGTTCCTAAATCTCCATAGACCACTCCAAGGCTTTGGAATGCAAGCTGCAGGAGCAATAAAGTGGACGACTCCTGAGAAATACAAACAGAATCAACATGGAGAACAACCTTCCCATCAAATAAATAAATAAATAAATATAAAGGAGAACAGCGTTTGAAGTATCAAACAACTGTATTATCCTCATCTCCTCACTCTTCTCGGACTAATTGGCAATTAAAATCGTGTAAAACCAACAATGCAGTTTGCCAGCATGATAACTAACATAGATTACAATTCTTAATCAATGGCATAAAAACCCCTTTGTCATCATTGCAAACGACGTTTGATTTGGATTCCGCTATTTAACATTATTCATCCTTTAATCATTATTTAAAATCTCAACTCATAGGTTCATCCAATGGCCCATAAAACAGTTCGTTCCTGGAAGTAACACTCCGTTAACCAGAATTTCTCAATTGCTGTCTACTACCTCAAACTGAGAGTTGGAAAGGGTAATACTGCATACATTTTGATCAAACATAGTCTTAACCCGTACAGCCTCTTCATCCATGGGCTGATCAAACTGCTGCTGCAGGGCCCACATTCTGCGCTTGTTTTCTGTTTCTTCATCAGTTGTCGAAGCCATTTTCAATTAAACAATTCTGCCCCTTTTCACCAGCCAACCTTTTGGTATAATTTACCAACCGATCTCTCAAATGATTTCACTTCCTGTCAACTTTTCCAGGCCGTAAAAGCCGTGATCTCACCAACGAACATTCGAGGTATCCCCATATCTAAATACCTGAAAAAAACAACATAATCCCCATGTTTGGTCCGGTCCCTTCTGACAATAAGACCCTAGAAGACTCCCATAAACCAAGATTCCTATAAAATTTTTTTTAAAAAAGAAAGGAATGATCAAACAAATCCACCCAAATTGGAACACACAGAGAAAAATTAAAACAGAACTCCTTCCCAACCACAAGATATTGAGGCACTCCAAATTTAATAAACCAATGAAAATCAACCAAAATGTAAAAGAACGGGCCTTTTCAACTTTCAATGAGAAGAGATTGCTCAACCATGTGGGTTGCGACAGACAGACACAACTGCAAAGAAATTGCAAGGGCCAGACGATCTGCGGTCTGTTTGCAGCCAATCCACAGTTGTTGGAGCTGAAGGGTCAAACAGAACAAAAGGGGACACAAAAAAACAAACAAGCAAACAAACAAACAAAGGTAAAAGAAACTTTGGACTGTTACGTTCTAAATATAGAAAAAGACAGAGAAATGTTAGAAAAAGGATCACAGACCACGTCGCCATCGCCATAGGGAGAAGTACCTGAGTTGTTGCCTATGAGTCTATGACAGCGTTACGAATTACGAATTACGACATTGATCCGCGTACGGACTTTCCTTTTATTATTATTATAATATTTTCGGCGACGGAAGGTGCGCGTAAGCAATCCCAGGGTCTTATTTATTTTGTTTACTCGTACGAATCAATTGCCGCTTCTTCTTCTTAATACGCGTCTAAAGACTATGCATGGCCCCACGTCGTGCGGAATGTATGAGATTTTGATTAAATATGTAGACTCTCTGATTATGATAGTTACTTCATTGTCTTCTATTAACATTAATAAAATTTAAATTATAATTTTATTAAATTTTTAAATTAATATAAAATATTATGACATTAGTTTTAGACTTATAATACACAAATTTATTGTATTTTTTTAAATTATGTTTTATTTATATTTTATTTAAATAAAAAATATAAAAAAAATTAAATTATGAATATTTGCAAAAAAAAAAATAAATAATAGATTTCAAAGTATTTTTCACTTTTAAGAAAAAAGCTAATTTTAAAAAAAATTCCTCTTTAAAATTAATAAAAAAAATATTTAAAATTATTTTTATCTCTTTTTAAAAATTATTTTTTATTCATTTTATTTTCTTAATTATGAATATTTATACTGTAAAAATTTTAGATATGTGTTAAAAATTGTTGATAAAAATTAAATAAATTATAATATATATAAAAATTATAATTGTGTAAAGTAAGTAAATTAAATATATATTAAAATTTTATTTTTATTAAAATATTAAAAAAATAAAATTTAATTATTAAATTAATATTAAATATTATAAATAATAAAAATCCATCAAGCTAATTAGAACTTATATTAAATATTAAAAATTTTTCTAAAATTAAGCAAAAGTCACTATATGAGCATTTTATCAATTTTTTCTCCATTTCAATAATATGTACTTATACAAAAATTTAAATTTATATAATATAGGAATTTATGATATCTAATTAGAAAGTATAAATATAAATTTAGTTAAGTGTTTAGATGAATCTAATTATTTTGTTATTACAAATATTGTAATAATAATAAAATTATATATTTAAATTGATACTCACCTTTAATATAGGTAACTTTAAAAGAAATCAGAATTATTAATATTCTTATAATTTAATGTGGGTCACACAACTTGTCATATATGCCTAAATATAACAAACATTTAAGATTGTATATAATATGTATTTATTATTAATGTAAAAATAAATATAAATATAAATATTTATAATTTTAAAAATAGTGTTACTTTGTCACCATAATGTATGTTATCATATGTATGTTATTATGTGCAACGGTTTTTATGTTGTGGTTTTTAAAACCATGCTATATATGTTTTCTAAGCAATGGTTAATGTTGTAGCAATCCACGATCGTTGCCATAGAAAGTTTTAAGCAATGGTAAATTAGAACGGTTAATTATCATTATATATATAACCAATATTTATGAAAGTTTTGCATGTATTGGATATATATGTAACGTATTGGTTTGCAGTGAATTGGAATCATTGCCTATATATTAATATAAGTAGCATTTTTATATACTTTTTGTAGCAATTTATGATTTTTAAGAAAAATCAATAACAACCAGATGTGACATCATTTTGTTCTAATCATTATTAACCCTAGTTTATCTCTTATTAGCTGAGAGAATCCCTTAAACATTAGCACCTTTTATATTCTTAACCAAAAAAATACAATCTTTTGTGTTATTCACTAATTAACTCACCCATCACCAATCACTCAATTATGTTTTTTGCTTTTGTGCCTTTTTTGTTATTCAACACCTTACAATTATCATCATTACTTTATCTATCCGTGGACCAACATAAATTGAATTAAATGGGTATTATCGCCTTCTATGTTGTTGCCTTTGTCACCTTCATCACCATCTAATCAATTATGTCTTGTCACCCTCTAATCCTTGTATTCTTCTATGTGTTCCTATTGCTATCATCAAGTGGCCTATTGTAATAATCTTCTACTTATCTTATTTGTTGCAAATTGTCTTACTTTAATCGACTTTAACTTGTTGCAACCCTTAATCGATATTATGGTTCTTGAAGTAGGTAATAATTTTAACGACTCTTGTAAAACTAAGTCAATTCACTATTTTATCTTATCTTTCACTCAATTGATGTTGTATGGCATATCATACTTAATGGTTTGAATTTCCTAGGTTTATTTTGTTCTTTTATTTATCTCTATGTCTAATAGATTCTTTTCTTTTTTTTTTTCAGTTTTGAAGTGTGAATTTGTTGAAGTCATTCCAAACTTGAGTGTCTTGTTGTTGTTGAATGTTTTAGATCCACGGAATTTTTAATTTACCATCTACGTATAAGTTTTCTTGTCATCATTCTCTTGTTGGCCTATTTGCAAAAAGATGAAAGCAAAAAAAAAATGAATGAATGATTCAAAAGGATTAAGTCTAATCAATAACAAGAACAATGACCATTGCCTTGCTTGCATGGATCTTAGATGTTTTCTTTCAGTGTTGATGGGCTAAAATTGGCTTTCAAAGATGAAATTCCACAACATGTGTAATTTATAGTAGGATTTTTCTATTTTGATTAGTATTATATGTTAACACTGAATAACTTGTCAAAGAGAATCTAATGAGAAAAAGGCCTTAAAATTTAGTGCCAATGTAGATATTAAAGCACATTTTGTTGTTTTTAAAGTACATTTGTGTGGCTATTTTTAATAACCACACATAGAAATTTAAGTTATTTATTTTAAGAGTTTACTTATCTTAAAATAGTCTAATTATATTTGTTTCTTTTGTTTGAAATTTAATTGATCAACATGAAGAATAAAAAGTGGATGGATTATGATAGATTAAGTAATAAGCACATGAATGAGGTTAATGATTTCTCAAATAATGTTTTTGCCTATGTTTGTTAAGGGAAATGAAATATCTTACCCTTATAGAAAATATTATTAATGTATTGGTACTCTAAAGACATGGTTTATAAACATTTAATTATTTAATAATTTATGTAGAGCTATAAGATTGAATTTTTTATAGCGAAGGACTCTAATCAAGTAGACCAATAAGAAAAAAGTTTAAGTTAAAACTAATGATGACATTGATGAGCTCTTACATGACACTTTTAGATATGTAAAAGAATAATACGAAGATCACAACAATGTTGGGGAGGCCCCAAATGTACAAGTTAGGAAGTTTGACAGGTTAGTGGAAAAAAGACAAGAAGAATTATATCTTAACTATAAGAACCTTTTTAGGCTTTCTTTCACAATTAGATTATAAATTGTCAAATGTCTCCATGGCCTTAGTAATATAGTATTTGGAGATATTTTGGACTTAATTAAGGAGGCATTCCCCAATACTATGGTACTTAGTTTGTTTAATGAAGCTAAAAATATGGTGAAAATTTTAGAACTTGGTTACAAAAAGATTCATGTATGTCTCAATGATTATATTCTTTTTTAAGATAAGCATGAAAAGTTAGAGATCTATAACATTTATAGGCTTTTAGATGGAAAAACATCAAGGAAGTTAAAGGGAATAAAGTCTTTAATGTATCTTTAGAAGTCCATCAAGTGCCAACCAAAATTTTAAGATATTTTCCTTTGAAATCTGGGTTTCAAAGACTTTTCATGTGTTTAAAAATAGTTAATGATATTGCTTAGCGTATAAAACATCAACCTCAAGATGATGACATGAGATATCCTACTACTTGTCAATTTTGAAAATATTTTGATTTGTTACATCAAAATATTATAAAGGATATTTACAATGTAAGATTACGTTTGGCTAGCAATGGATTTAATCCATTTCAAACAATAGGCATTATACATAACATATGGTTGATTATCCTCATTAATTACAACCTAACACCATGATTATATATGAAACCATAATATATAATAGTATATATGATTATTTCAATTCGAAAAAGGAATATATGTGTTTATGTAGCTATTAATCTAAGAATTGGAGGAGTTATGAGAGTTTAATTTAAAGACATATGATGCATCTAATTAGCAACCCTTTCAAATGCATGCAATCTTATTATGAACTATCAGTGATTTTTCAACTTATTTAGTGTTGTTGGGGTGGAGTATGAAGAGAAAGTTAGCATGCCTTACTTGTAATAATAATAATTTTTTCCACTATTTGCATCACAGTAAAAAGGTATGTTATGTGGACCATCATAGAGTCTTTAATTCTAATCACCCCTAAAGAAAAGATGGAAAATCTTTCAATTGTCATATAAAGTTAAGAACTACTATAACTCCTTTGGAAGGGTCTGAAATTGTATCAAAGTTGTCTAACTATAATAATCCATTTGAAAAGAAGCAATAGATAGTCTTAGACAACCTATGCAAGAAAAAATATATTTTCTTTTATTTTTCATATTAAGATAGTACTCAATACTTTCATAATTTAGATGTGATGCATATAGGAAAAAATATTTGTAACAACATTCTTAGAACTTTTCTTGACATTCTTAGTAAAACAAATGATCATGCAAAAACTTTGTTTTGATTTACAAGATATTACAATAAGAAAAGAGTTTTAACTTATTCTTTCTTATAATAGTTGTTATAAATATCTATCTAAAGCATGTTTTCAATGACATCAGAGGAGAAAACCATATTCTATACTGTCATAAAAGATTTCAAACTTCCATAAAGTTATGCATTTAATATATCTAAGTGTTTGAATGAAAAACAAAAGAAAATTGTCAAGTATAAAAGTCATGATACACATTTATTAATGTAATCTCGTCTTTGAGTTGAAGTTAAGAAAGTAATACCAAAGCATGTTATTATGCCACAATAAGATTTAGACCCTTTTTTTAAATATATACATAATAAAGTTCTGATGATATAAGACTTAGATCACTTACAAAATGAAATTAGTGAAACACTTTACTAATTAAAGATAATTTTTTTTCTCCAAGTTTCTTTAATATTGTAGTTCACTTGTCTATTCACTTAATTAATGAAACTAGGCATGGGGGGTTGTCCATTATCGTTAGATGCTTGGAATTGAAAGATACTTGTATAATTTGAAATTGTATATTTATAATAGAAGTCGTCTTAAAAGTTTTGTCATTAAATAATATTTGGCTAAATAGTGTTTGTTGTTTTACCTAAGATGTATGCATGACAAGGTGAAGACTTATTTTATGAAATATAATAAATAATCTAGCACCATAATGAAGGAACAAACACCTCTATTTTCCAACAAAAGTCATGTAATAAGAGTTAAAGGGAAACGAAAGGGTAAGGTCTTTACTTTAAATGTTATTTCTCTTAAATAAGCACATAAATATGTATTTTTTAATTGCAAAGATGAAGAAATAGAGAGATATATGGAGTAATCTACATCTAACTTTTAATGGAAATTTAATCTTATCTCCTTAAATTACCTAGCATATAGCCCATTGTTGTCTCTTTATTGTAAATATCATATGCAGCCAATAAGTGAAAGATAAAGAAAAAGATGAGTGAGAGTACAAAATCATAGTCAAGATTTTGCAACTTGATTTCAAAACCAAGTTGCAAATAAGGATGTTCCTCCTTATATTCAATTTTTATCTATTAGTCCTAATATTATAATAAAGCATTACACTAGTTATGCTATTAATGGCCTTAGATTCCATGAAAGAATGAGATGTAAGGTGTAAGATATAAAATAATGGTGTTTAAAGACATTAACAAATAGCTTTGCTAATTTTAAAAACCAAAATCTAGTTAAGTGAGAAGTAAACTATTATGGAGCAATTGTATAAATTATTAAATTATACTACTAAAGTCAATTTGATATTGTTTTATTTAGATGTGATTGGGTTAAGTTAAAAAATGATGATTATGGACTTGTATGCATCAACTCTAACAAATTATGTTATTTAAATGTCATTTTGCATTGGTATCTCAAGTCCATCAAGTTCTCTTTATAGAGAATCCAATTGAAAAAGACTTTTATCATGTAAAATGTAGGATTCCTCCATAGTTATTTGAGCTAGGTGAGGAAGATAATGTAAATGTAGAAGATATATTTTGGAGGAAGCCTAATGTTGTTGGTCCAAATGTGGGACCCATTGGTAGTGCTTAGCAATCTAGCTTAATATAAAAAGACATACTTAGCACCATAATTGACCTATAAATAAATGAATGACATGTTAACAAAGATTTTAACCAATTAAACTATAATTTAAATTGTAATGACACACTTTAGGATTAAATGGATATTAATAATTAGAGAGAACAAGTTAATAAGCCTATTTTATAATTTTTTTATGACTTTACTAAATAAACCACTAATTTATGAAATACTTTTATATGTTGGATATTATTAGATATTTTTTATAGTATTTAATTTTAATCAATTTATTTGAATTGTAATCTTCATAAGTCAAATATCACAAGCACAAACCCAAACCAACTAAGCCTAAATCTTTCTTTATTCCCTTTTTTTCTCACTATTTGTTCTATATTATTTTTACCTTGTTAGTTATTTACTAGTTGTTAATTTTTTGCTATTTGTTATTTACTTGTCCTTGTCCTTTGTTAGTTATTTAATAGTTGTTTAACATTTTAATTATTAAAATGATGGAAAGATAGATTGGAATAACAATCTTTGTGAATTATTTATTAGTTTTCCTTCTCTCTCTCTCTCTCTTGGTTATGGCTTTTTGGTGTTGGCTTTGTTAGTATGAAAAAGCCAAAAAAAAAAAAAAGGTTTTATTGAATTATGGTCTATGTATTATGTTAATATTTTGTTTAGTTTACAATTTTGTACATGAAATTTATGTTTTCTTCTACGAGCCTACACTTAGGAGAACTAAAGGCAATTAATTCCTTTTACTTTAAAAATAACGGAAATATTGTTTGCTTTCCTATAAAAATCTAAGGAGGTCTAAATGGTTTAATTGATTCATACCAAGCTTAATAGTAAGTTATTGTTATATGGACTATCTCAATAAACATTTAACTAGAGAAAAAATTATTGAATTTTCATTTTTTAGGTGAAAAGTTCAAGCAATAGTCTTGTTTGCTATAAAAAAAAAATCAATGTACATTCTCTCCTTGACACAAATCTCCTGTATATACTCATATAATTAAAATACACATAAGTGCATTCTCTTAATTCTTTCTTGTTTACTATTCATCAATTTCTATTTCTATATAAGAAGATCAATGACAATAGACATTTCAAATTTATGCATTTTTCATTTGATTATAGCATGAGTTCTATACTTGTTGTATAAACTAATACTAATTAGTATTATTGATTTTTGAAAACCATATGAACTTTTATTTTTTGAATAATTGCCATTTAAGACATTAAATTGAGTTTTGTATTTTTTAAACTTTTTGTACTTTTTAGTATAGTTAAGTTATTTACTTTTTAAACCTTTTTTTTTTTTTTTACTTAGATAACCTTTAACTATAAAGAAAGAATGCATTAAAAAAGAAAAAAGGCTACGTCTAATGCAAGAGAAGTGATAACTTTCTTCTCGAGTATTTCAAAACAATGATGATCGATGCAAGAAGAACAAAATATAGAGGAAGAGATGGAAATTAGGTACCATGAGTGAGATTAAGTATTTTTAATCTAAGTACACAGTTACAATTGAGAGGGACAATTTCCCTTAGAGGTAGACAACCAACAATTAAGACTACTTTTGGTTTAAATAGGTAACAACAACAAAGAAGCACAAATTTTGATAGTTAACAAGTGATGAGCTTAAATTGTGGGCAAATTGGACAATCCCAATAGAGAGGGATAGCTTATGGTCATATGGGAACACAACCTTCTACAAGGACCAACAAATCAATAAGAAGTAAAACAAGAAGACACCCAATGTAAGCAAAAGATATGTCTCTTAATTATATAATTCTTTTAAATTTTTCATTTTATATTGAATAGTTATGTATCTTTACTATTATTTTTCAATGTATACAAAAAAAGTACCAATAATAATGAGTTTAGTACATACAAGAAATGAAGAATTGCCCATTTTTCTAAATATTGAAAATCAACCTATAGGCCAAATGAAAAAACTTTAAGTAAATATAGTAATTTTCTAGACATGTTGGCTAAAAATGTTAAATTAGTGTCATTGAATGTAAAGACTTGGCATATGCTAGATCCTTTAAAAAAAAAAACAAAAAACAAAAAGAATGCTTTGTGGAAACTTAAGAAGATAATGTATATTAGAATTTTTCTTTTTTCATTTTTAAAAATTTCTTCATTACTATTTATGTTTTAGGTATTTTGAGTGATTGTAAGATAAGTATTTGATAGTTGAAGCAAGCATGAAGTGGGTGATGAGTACAATAGGAATGAATTAAAGGACTTACAAGTGTAGGTTAAAGATAAACCACTATACAAAGTACAAGAGTGACAAAGAAAGATTAAGAAATCATTTACTACATATACCTTTAGATTGATTTAAACACTTACTAAATTACTAGAATTCTAATGAAGTAAAAGTTTAATCTTATCTTTTTATTTGATGTTTGTCAAAGCATTTCTTTTTGTTATAAGTTGACTTTGACATGTTATTAATGATGTAACATACATATAGGAATTGGAAAAAAAAACTAACATAAACAATTGACAGTAGTAAAAAAGAATGCACATTACAAGAAAAAAGAGTTTCACCACGATTCGAGAACAAATGGTAAGCTATTCACAAAAACATCACTAATTCATAATTGTGCAATATGTTGCATTGCTTAAAGGGAGATACAAGTTCCCATTAATAGTTAACTATAAAGGAGATATAAAAATTGATTATTTAACCATAATCAATGTCCATTAAATTCTATGTTGCATACTTAGTTGATCTTGAAAAGCTGCTGTAAAATTGCAATTCCTTTCCATGCTTTATTATTAAACATTAATGTGAGGTGGTAACTTGACTCTTATCAAAATACCTTATGTGATGTGGTAATAATATTTAACATCATTTTATTTTATTGTAATTTACTTTGTTTAATTTCATTATTGGCATTTGTATAAAAAAAAAATCAAGATCCTAATAAAAGCTCTTCATTCTAACTTGAAGCTTTTAAGGCTACAAGTAAAAGAAGACTTAACCAAGAGTGCAAACTTTCTGATAAGACAACATGTCAATAAATTATAAGTGATTAAGTTTTTTTTTTTTTTTTGCATTATTTTTCACCTATAACTTAACTTGCTTTAGATCTAAACTTAAATAGTAAAGCTTTAATACAACAAGAAGGATCAAGTAGCCAAAATCCTATAAATGCTTTTAATAAAATTATTGGGGAGGAGCATTCTAGGAGAGTATGGCTTTATGAGAAAGGCATCAATTGTACTCTTTGAAAGGAAATTAATTATTGAAGATATTGTAAAAGTTTTTTAAAAAAAAAAAAGAAAAAACTTTATGCAATGTGTTATAGACTATGCAAATTGAGATGCAAAAAAATAGTTTAAAACTTAAATAGCATAATAGTAAAAAAAGATGGAAGTGCAGACTTTTGCAATAGTCCAACATTTTTTATATGGTATTCCAAAAATTATAATAATAAAATCTTAAATTAAATATAAATTTTAAGATGCCTCTTATAAGTTTTCCATTTACTCATCTACCTGATGATATTTTTAGTGTTATAGACAAAAAATTTTAGTATAAAAATCATTTATATTTGGCAAGCACATATAGTTCATGCCTTCAAGTATTTTTCTTATTGCCTAATTTTTGTTTTATAGTTTATTTTAAATATTTTTAAATTTGTATCAAAAGTTTTATTTATTTATTATAAAAGGGTGAATATGATCAAAATTAAAGGGTTTGCAAGTTTTTTGTACTTTTCTATGTAGAAATCATAATATTTTAACTTTATGTGAAATGTTAAATATAAATTATGAATTATCTATATTTTATACTATTTTGTTTATTTACATTTACTACATTATAAATATATGTTGTGTTGTTCTCACAGTCTTATATGAGTTGTAATTGTTGTCAACTAGGTTTAAGTGTGTAAGAAAGTAAAGACACGTGGAAGGATAAGAAGGTAAAAGCCACATGGAGGGGTAAGAACATAAAAACCATATAGAAGGACAAGACAGTAAATTCGCTACAAGTAAACCCTAAGGTTTCATGAAGGAGTGTATAAAGGCCATTGGAAGACAACAAAAACAGACGTATCGACTATTGAGAAAAACAGACAGAAAACCTACGAACACCACCAGCAATAGAGAGAAATCCGTGAGAAAGGCACACCACCAGCACACTAGCAGTCGGCAGCTGAGCAGATCGGCACACCAGCAATCGGCAGCTGAGCAAATCGGCACACCAGCAGTCGATAACTGAGCAGGTTGGCACACCACCGGCACACCAGCAATTGGCAGTTGAGCAGATCGGCACACCACCAGCACACCAACGACGGCTTGATCTGGCTGGACGGTGAGAGATCCGGCTGGACGGCGAGGAGACCAAAACGTGCGACGATAGATCCGGCAGATGGTGAGACAGATTTGGTCGACGGTGACAGATCCGGCAGATGGTGACAGATCTGGCAGAAAGAGATCCGGTCGACGGTGAGAGATCCGACAAACGGTGAGACAGATCCGATCGATGGTGACAGATCTGGCAGAAAAAGATCTAGTCGACGGTGAGAGATCTGGCAAAACAGGGGCTGGACGGAAAAATAGAAACGTGAGGCGAGTCGTGAGACAAGGAGATGGGTGAGACCGTGAGACAGTGAAAGTAGGAGCTGTGTGAGACAACCTAGACAAGGAATTTGGCGAAACATCGGAAAGAACTCAACATATTTCCAGATTTCTTCAAAAGAGGTTAGAGAGTATTGCGGTGAACTTTTAAGCGGCAGTGGAGTAGCCTTTCAATTCAACAGAGGCAAGACAAGGTAGAAGAAGGGTAGACATAGTAAGTGACATTCTTTGTATTATACTTGCCTAGTATTTGCAATAGTGAAAGGAGCAGAGAATTAAAACATTCATTGTAACTAGAATTCTCAAGTATACTGGATGGTCTCGGTAAGGGAGAGTCTCTACCACCATGGATGTACGTTACATTGACGGAATCACGTAAATCTCGTGTATCCTTAATTTGCTTTACATTCTATATTTTGAATTGAGTTATGAACGTAGCTAAAGTATCAGCCAACCCATAACCTAACAAAGGCCTAAACAAGAATATCTGAATTGTCTATTAGGTAAGGTGTCTAAAAGGTGACTTTGGGGACTATTGTGATTAGTAGGTAGCAATAGATCTAACTTAGTTGAATCTGAGAAAAAGTTCACTTTTAAGAAGAGATTGAAATTGTTCACTTGCCTGCGAATTACGAATTGTGGTGATACTGATTCACCCCTCCTCTCAATATCACAAACTAGTAGATCTTAGGAAGAAGTTAGGAACTTCAATTAATATCAGAGCATAGGTTCACCAGTTTAAAGTTTAACAGCTTGGTGTACTTGTTTGAAGGAATCTAGAAGTTTGACTTGTTCAGCATACTAAGAAATGGAAGCCGGTACCAGCACTAGCACCACTTACAGCAAGAAGGTTCCAATCTTTAACGGAACCAACTATCATATGTGGAGAGCAAGAATGCAAGTGGTATTTGCAACCATGGGTATAAACGTGGTGAAATGCATACAAGAGGGTTTTGTGGCTCCGGAAGAAGGTAAAGACCCAACCCCAGAGGAGTTAAGGCAATTTGAGATAAATGGGAAGGCCTCAAATGTCATCATTTCAGCATTAACAGATGCTGAATATGTTAAAATTATGGACTACAAATCTGCCAAGGAGATATGGAATAGATTGTAGAAAGTCTATGAAGGTGATAGCAGAATGAAGGAGGCTAAGCTTTAATTGTTCAAGGAGAGATATGAATCTCTCAGAATGTAGAAGGATGAGACAGTTCAAGAGTTCTTCACCAGGGTTATTAACACTGTAAACGATCTGAGAAGTCATGGGAAGAATAAGAAGGACTCATCGATTATGAAGAAAATTCTGAGAATTCTACCTGAGAGGTTTGCCTTAAAGGTGGCAGCCATAAAGGAGAGTAGAGATCTCAATTCTATGTCTCTGCATGATCTTCAGTGCAATCTCATTGCATATGAGATGAGAATAAAGTCAACTGAGAGCTCCTCAACGTCAAAGGTATCAAAGGAGGCAGCTTTCAAAGCTATGAAACACTTGAAGATAAAAGAAAAGGAAGAATCATCCAGTGAGGATAATGATGATGATGAGGAAGAAAGTGAAAATGAAGTATTGGCTTACTTTACAAAGAAATTCAAAAAGGGGTCTAAGAAAGGAAAAGGACAGTTGTCTTTGAGATGTTATCGTTGTGGGTAGACTGGACACTTTACTTCTCAGTGCAAAGTGAAACTTGATGATAAAGATGAGGATGGTGATGATGAGTAGAATTCAAGACGGAAAAGTTCATCATTCAAATCAAAGAAGTCCAATAAGAAGATTGCCAACCCACAGAGGAAGACGATAGACTTATTCATAAGTTATATGAGTCAGATAAAAGAAGCTGATGAGGTGGAAGATGAAGACTCATCAGATGAGTATGTCTTTATGGCATCAGCACAAGGTGGTAGCTCAACCTCTGAAGAGGAAGAGGAAGTTGATGACGAAGAGCCAGATCTTGAAGCTGAACTGGAAGCAACTTCAAAGGAGATAATTAGAAGGGGCAGAACCATAAGAAGGTTAGAGGCTCATATAAAATAAGTTGAAGCAAAGTCTGAGGAAACTGAAAGTCAAAATGGTGAAATAAGGCCTGAGCATATTGACTTGAAGAGAAAATTTGAGGAACAGATCAAAATATGTAAAGACCTTATAGTAGAGCTTGGCTCAAGGGTTTCAAAAATTAAAGAAATGGAGAAAAAGTTGCTGAGACTTCAGCAACAACTCAAAAGTAGCAAAGAGAACTTACAGAAACTTGAAATGATAGGAAAAATAAGTTTTGGAAAAAGAGAGAAGAATGTAGAGAAATTGCAACAATTTGAGGCTACATTGGCTAAAAAAAATGAGAATGTGCCACAGAAGTTGAAAGAGAAGGTTGTGACTCAGAAGAAGATAGCTGAGAATAAAGAAAATCTGAAGAAGCAACCTATGGTGGCAAACAAGAAGGAAGAAAAGAAAGTCAGCCAGCAGAGGGTTATGGCTAAACAGAAGAAGGAGAAGAAGGTGACTGAAATGAAAGTCACACAAGCAAAGAAGCCAGCTACTTTGCCAACACAGCAAGTGATGAACAGAAGAAGATAAGCAGTGATCAAACCCAAAAAGAGGCAGTTTCAAGGTCATTGCCTTTATTATGGAGTTTGGGGTCATAAGGCGAGTAACTGTTGGTGTAGAAGGTCAGTATATGTCTCCAACTTGAGAAGATATGATGCTGCATGTAGGGGGAGACAATAGAGAATTCAGAAGAGAACACTTATCGTGAGTTCTTGCACATACTATAAAAGGCAAGGACACGCTGACAACGATTGTTGATGGAAACCCAAACCAGTGGTTTCAAGGAACAAGTTTGCTATATTGGCAGACTTGAAACAATGTAAAAGGTGCGGGCAGGATGGCCATAATGCCAAGAGATGCATGACACTTCTCCCTAAGCAAGAGAAGGCACTCAATGGCACAGTGGAAACAAGTGGTACAATCAAAGTTGAGAAAAATGAGAAAACTATCTTCCATCCAGTTCAAAAGAAGGAATATAAGGTTAAAAGGGAGGTGGCTAATATAGCTGAAATTGCACTCAAAATTGACTGCAAGGATAAGCAGTGAATCCTCGATAGTGGATGCACTTCGCATATGACGAGAGATAAGAGTAAATTATCAAAGCTAAACAAATCAAGAGAAGGCAGAGTCAAGTTTGGCAATGATGATTCACTCAACATCAATGGTCAGGGGTCAATAAAGATTGGAAGAGGAAAACTGAATGATGTTCTGCACATTAAAAGACTCAGATATAATTTAGCATCTGTCAGTCAGCTATGCAACGAAGACCATAAGGTAATATTCACAAAAACAGGTTGCCAGGTAAAGAGTAAAGAAGGCAATACTGTTGTAGCCAAGAAAAGAATACCTGAAAATTTATATGTGATTGATGAGGATAAGACAAGCAGCTGTTTACTCACCAAAGAAGAAGAAAATCAACTCTGGCATAAGAGACTAAGACACTTATCACAGAACAACATGAGGAAGCTGACCACTACTCATACAATCAGAGATATTCCCGACCTCAGGAGAGAGAGACAGTATGTTTGCTCAGCATGCTCTGAAAGAAAACATGTCAAAAAATAGTATAAGACCAAAGAGTTCAGTTCTGAAGCAATGCTTAATATTGTGCATACTAATTTGTGTGGGTTGATGAGAACAAAAGGGTTGAAAGGTGAGAGGTACTTCGTCTTATTTGTTGATGATTATTCCAGAAGGACCTACATGATGCACCTCAAATACAAGTTAGAAGTTCTGAATTGCTTCAAGAGATACAGAAGATTAGCTGAAAATGAGAGTGGAAGGAAGATCAAAGTATTGAGGTCAGATCAAGGCAATGAATTCACAAATGAAGCTTTTGAAGATTACCTTGAGAACCATGGTATTCACCATTAGATGGCAGTAGTGAGAACACCTCAACAGAACGGGGTGGTAAAAAGGAAGAACAGAGTTGTGGTTGAAATGACAAGAACTCTACTACTGGAATCCAAGCTTCACACAAGATTTTGGACAGAAGCAACATTCACAGCTGTGCACCTACAGAACAGAGTTCTACTAAGACCCAATACTGATAAGTCTCCATATGAGCTATGGAGTGGGAAGAAGACAACAGCCAAGTATCTCAGAGTCTTTGGCAGCCCATGTTTTATGAAGAATAAGGAGCAAAACTTGGGAAAATTTAACGCTAGGTCTAATGAAGGCATCTTTGTGGGGTACTCAGCAAAGACAAAAAGTTACAAAATTTTCCTGCATAAGCTGGGAAAAGTGATCACTTCTAGTGATGTAAGAATAGATGAGAACTGGAAAACAATGCAGAATGGAGAAACTGAGGATAATGAAGAAGATGACTTCAATGTAGATGAAGAATCAGACCAACCTAAAGAAAAGGAACAAAAAGTAAGTTTAGACTCGGAGAAGAGTGAGTCTGAAGATGAAGAAAGAGATCTTCTTGCAACTAAGACGGTGTAAGGAAGAAGGGCAAAGAAAACATGGACCAGTGTTCATCAAGGAGATCAGATCATAGGTGACCCATCCGCAGGAGTTACAACAAGAAGAAGAATGGTGGGAGCTACTACTCTACTCTTACAAGTTGAACCTAAATCTGTTGAAGAGGCTGTTTAAGACCAAGCTTGGGTCAAAGCTATCAATGAGGAGCTGGATCAAATTGAGAAGAATGATACATGGGAGCTGGTTCCAAGACCCATTAATAAGAATGTCATAGGAACAAAGTGGGTGTTTAGGAATAAACACAATGAAGATGGCAAGGTGGTGAGGAACAAGGCCAAGCTAGTTTGCAAAGGCTACACTCAGATAGAAGGGGTAGATGTTGATGAAACTTTTACACCAGTAACAAGGTCAAAAACTATCAAAATGTTTTAGTTTTGGCAGCATACAAGAGGTATAAAGTCCATCAGATGGATGTGAAATCCGCCTTTCTAAATGGGCTCCTGAAAGAAGAAGTGTATATTGAACAACCTGATGAAGTACAAATCAGTGAGGATGAGACACAAGTGTGCAAGCTGAAGAAAGCCTTGTATGGTCTTAAGTAAGCTCCAAGAGTATGGTACAGTAGGCTGGATGTGTACTTGAGAAGGTTAAACTTCAGAAGAGGAATGGTTGATAATAACCTGTATGTATTCAACTTAGAGAAAGGCCAGCTGATAACCATAGTATATGTAAATGACATCATCTTTGGAGGGGATCACTCTGAACCAGGCTAAGATTTTGCACAGAAGATGAGTGAGGAATTTGAGATGTCATTGATTGGAGAAATGATGTGCTTTCTTGGATTACAGATAAAGCAGTGTGAAGAAGGTATCTTTATTTTTCAGACGAAATATGTCAAAAAGATGCTGAAAAGGTTTGGCATGGAGGATAGCAGATTTGTCAGTACCCCTATGACAATGGGCTGCAAGTTAACAAAAGATCAAGAAGGAAGGAGTACAAGCCCTACAGAGTATAGGAAGATGATAGGGAGCCTTCTGTACCTTACGGCATCAAGGCCTGATCTTATGCAAGCTGTGTGCGTTGCCAGCAAATTCCAAGCTGATCCTAAAGAGTCTCATGTATTGACAGTGAAAAGAATCTTAAGGTACCTCAAAGGAACACTGGAAATGAGCTTGTGGTATCCAGCCATGGATTCTGTTAAACTACAAGCATACACTGATGCAGACTGGGCAGGAAGTATAAATGATAGAAAATCAACCAACGGCTGCAGCTTCAACTTGGGTTCAAAGTGTGTTGCATGGTTAAGTAGAAAGCAAAACAATGTTGCTTCGAGCACAGCTGAGGCTGAGTATATGGCTGTTTGTGCAGCATATACACAGGAGATATGGATGCTAAGACAATTGGCAGACTTAGGTGTTGAAGTGAAGTTACTAGTGAGTGTACTTTGTGATAATCAAAGTGCTATTGATCTTAGTAAGAATCCAGTTCAACATTCGAGGAGCAAGCATATTGACATCCGATATCACTTCATCAAAGATCAAGTAGAACAGGGTACAATTCAATTAGAATATGTTGGCATTAAAGATCAAATTTCAGATATTCTAACTAAATCTCTATCCACAGAGCTGTTTGAAAAGCACAGATTGAGCCTATCTGTGCAAATGCCTCCTCAAGTCTGAAGTTCAGGTAAATCCTCCATCTTCACTTTGCGAGTTTTTCAGATTTGTAATTGGTTGGCAAAGGGGGAGAGAAGCAATAGTGCAGGGAGAGCTGTTAAGAAATGGGAGTGCATATTTAGGGGGAGTTGAAACTGTTATATAATAGTTTTTGTTATAAGTGTTGTTAACAATTACAAAGGGGGAGATTGTTATTCCCACAGCCTTGTATGGGTTATAATTGTTGTCAACTAGGTTTAAGTGTGCAAAAAAGTAAAGACACGTGGAAGGGTAAGAAGGTAAAAGCCACATGGAGGGGTAAGAACATAAAAGTCACATGGAAGGGCAATACAATAAATTCGCCACAAGTAAGCCTTAGGGTTTCATAGAAGAGTATATAAAGGCCATCGGAAGACAACAAAAATAGACATATCGGCTATTGAGAAAAATAAACAGAAAACCTACGCACACCACTGGTAAGAGAGAGAAACCCGTGAGAAAGGCACACCACCGGCAGACCAGCAGTCGGCAGTTGAGCAGATCGGCACACCATCGGCACACCAGCAGTCGACAGTTGAGCAGATCGGCACACTAGCAGTCGACAGTTAAGCAGATCGGCACACCAACAGTCGGCAATTGAGCAGGTCGGCACACCAGTAGCTGAGCAAATCAGCACACCACCGGCACACCAGCGACGGCTTGATCTGGCTGGACGGTGAGAGATCCGGCTGGACGACAAGGAGACCAGAACGTGCGTCGACAGATCCGGTAGACGGTAAGATAAATCCGATCGACGGTGACAGATCCGGTTGACAGTGACAGATCCGGCAGATAGTGAGACAGATCCGGTCAACGGTGACAGATTCAGCAGACTATGACAGATCCGGCAGAAAGAGATCCGGTCGACGGTGAGACAGATTTGGTCGACAATGACAGATCCGGCAGACGATGACAGATTCAACAGAAAGAGATTCGGTCGACGGTGAAAAATTCGGCAAACGATGACAGATCCGACAGACGGTGAGACAGATCTAGTCGACGGTGACAGATCTGGCAGATAGTGACAAATCTGGCAAAAAGAGATCCGGTCAACGGTGAGAGATCCGGCAGAACAGGGGCTGGATGGAAAAATAGAAACATGAGGCGAGCCGTGAGACAAGGAAAGGGGTGAGACCATGAGACAGTGGAAGTAGGAGCTATGTGAGACAACCTAGACAAGGAATTCGGTGAACCATCAAAAAGAACTCAACATATTTCCAGATTTCTTCAAGAGAGGTTAGAGAGCATTGCGGTGAACTTTTAAGCGGCAATGGAGCAGCCTTTTAATTCAACAGAGGCAAGACAAGGTAGAAGAAGGGTAGACACAGTAAGTGACACTCTTTGTATTATACTTACTTAGTATGTGCAATAGTGAAAAGAGTAGAGAATTAAGACATCCATTGTAACTGAAATTCTCAAGTATAGTGGATGGTCTCAGTAAGGGAGAGTCCCTACCACCATAGATGTACGTCACATTGACGGAACCATATAAATCTCGTATGTCCTTAATTTGCTTTACATTTTGTGTTTTGAATTGAGTTGTGAATGCAGCTAAAGTATTGGCCAACCCATAACCTAACGAAAACCTAAACAAAAATATCTGAATTGTCTATTAGGTAAGGTGTTTGAAAAGTGATTTTAAGAACTATTGTGATTAGTAGGTAGTAATAGATCTACCTTAATCGAGTCTGAGAAAGAGTTCACTTTTAAAAAGAAGTTGAAGTTGTTCACTTACCTGCAAATTGCGAATTGTGGTGATACTGATTCACCCCCCTCTCAGTATCACAAACTAGTAAATCTTAGGAAAAAGTCAGAAACTTCATGCTGAATATTTAATATTTTAATTAATGTTAAAGTTAATAAATTACATTTTAATACTTAATAAAATTCAAAAATTATTACCTAAAATATATATTTATCAGCATATAAGTGGTGCCCATTTTAAGATAAATTTGCTACCTAATGCACAAGAAAAAAAAAAAAATCAATGCTTATGCCATGAAAAATTCGCTACCTATTTCATTAAATGATGATGCCTATTCTTCAAAAATTGTTGTTTATTTAACAAGAAATTGCTACTAATTCAATAAGATATCACTACCAAATTCACCAAAAATTGCTACTTATTCTATCAAAAACCAATGTGTGGTGGACTATAAAAATGTTGTCTATTCTAATTAAAATTGTTTCTAAATCCATAAGAAATTATTACTTATTCTACAAGACAATAATGTCTATTTCACTAGTAACTATTGTTTAACGTAAAATAATCATTATCTTTAGAAATTTAAAAACATTTTCAAAAATAAAAGATTCATTTTATTTACATTTCATAATTATCATATATAAATTATTAAGAGTGTTGCAATCATCTTTTAAAGTCATTACCTAACACTTTATGCTACAATTTGATTTATGATATAATAAGTTGAGAAACTACCATATAAGATTTATTGTAATGCTTACAAATATAGCAATTTTAGACTATTATTATAACTATTTCCTTATAATAAATGATGGTAAAAGAAACATATTTTTCAAGGATTTTATTAAGGAAATTGAAGAGAAAGAGATTGTAAACTAGAGAAATAAGTTCAACATGGCTATAATGACTTGGGAAATTAGTTATATGCTACCCATATGTTTGGCAACTACATTAAAAGGTAAAAGAAAAAAAAATTACAAAAATAACCAAAAACGATAAGCTATAACAAATGCAAATTTTGGTAAATAGAAATTTAGGTCATTGCATTTTAATGAAATGAATGATCAAACATAAATATGCAGCAAGAACAAGATAATGATAGAAGAAAAAAAACTTTGTACATCCCAAGCATAAAAAATTAAGAATAGATAATGAAAGCAATGAAATTTTTTATATGTGCTAATGAATGTAAAAAGAGAAATAATTTATTATCTTCTTTTTCTATTTGTCTATCTTCTCTTTAGAAACCCCTTTGTTTTTGACAATCTATTTACTATTTATTAATTAAGATTGCCAAAATCAATTTTTATCAAGGAAAAAAAAATAAAACGATATATCATTGCATATATTACACAAAAAAGTAGGAAAATAAACAAAAGTTAGCCATTAATAATTAAGGATCTTCACATGGAAAATTCCCCTAACAATGTTTTATTTAATTTGTTGAACCATTAGTCAATATCAAACAAAATTAGTGGGTGTTGCTACTAATTTGAGACTTTAATTAACCCATTTAAACTAAGAAACAATTTATGAACATTTTAAGGCAAGAAAACATAACAATGAAAAAAAAAAATCATAAAAGATTTGACAAAATAGAATTCACAATATGCTTAGACAAAAGGCTACATAATCTTATGGTTTATGCAAATTAGAAGTTTTAATCCATAAGTGGTCTTACAACATGATAATAAATGTAACAAAGACTTACATGGTCCTTTTAGTTAAAGGTCCTAATACTGGATCATAAGGGCTACCAAGCAAATGTCTTTCCATTAGGTCAAGTAATCAGGGATTTGTAATCTTCACAAAACTATGCTTTGAAACCTCTCCATTTTTTAAGAAAATAAATGTCATTAAGTCAATGGACAAGTTGCAACCTACAATAAAATACAAATTTAGTAATAGTATTCAGAATAATATCAAATAGTCAACCTAATTGCTAAAAGGGTGTGATAATAACTTAGTACCAAAAAGAAGATGTGATAATAACACATAAAAGTAATCATTTATTGATGTCAAACAATCATAAGGTTCTAATTAAAATCACTTGGATTTAAAATTATTATTTTACATTACTTACTTAATAGAATTTACCACAGAATACTCAATTGATTCTCTCCTTAAGATATAGTTACTATTAAACTCACGCAATGCATAAGTTTATTATAGAAAAAATAAAAAAATGTTTAAATTATGTGTTATTTAAAAAGAAAAAAAATGAATTTAAGAGTACCTTAAAAAAAAAAAGCTGAAGAAAAAAAAAACTATGAGTATTTAAAAAAAAAAAAGCTAATTTGAAAATATTTTTTCTCTCTTAATAAGCCAAAAAAAAAAAAAGAAATATAGGATTATTTTTTATTTACTTAAAAAAATTATATTTTTATTTTTATTAATTATAATTATTTATTTTACTCAAATTTAAAATATATATAAAAAATTATTAATATAAATAAAATAAATTATAATATATATTAAACTTGTAATTAAGTAAATTAAATAAATTAGATTCATTTTCGATGTAAAATATCTAGAAGTTATTGTATAAATTTTTTTTTTTTATTTTCTCCTAGTTTCAATGATATTTACATACATATAAACCAAAACAAAACAGAAAAAGAGAATTTGGAGGGAATTCTTTTTATTTCCTTCTCTTTTAAAAAAGAAGTTAAAGTAATTCTTTTTTCTTTTCAAAAAAAAAAAAGTGAATTTAAGAATTTTTTTTGTTTTTTCCCTCTCTTAAAAAGGAAGATTTAAAAGTAATTTTTTTTCTTTTTATTTTTTATTTTCCTTTGTTGAAAATTTTATAACTATAAAAATTTAATTCTAATTAAAGTAAAATTTTATTAAATTTTTATTTAATTACAATTAAATTTATATTAATTAATTTACGAAATTTTATTTCAATTATAATTAAATTTTTATAATTATAAAATTTTCTAATATTCATAATTTGTATATTTATTTAAGTGAAAATAGAGGTTTTCTTTCAATTTGGACAATATATACTTATATATAGATATACAATAGATTAAATTAAATAATTATAATTAAAAATAATGTAAAATGTCAAATTTTTTTGTGTTTTATACTTTTTATTTTACTATGTAATAGTAATTCTAATAATGACTAATTAGTTAAATATAATTTTATTTCAATAAGGCTTTTTGTTGAACATTACTCTCTCCAAGTTGGTATGCTTAGGATGATGTGACTGAATGAAATTAAGATTAAGTGATATACTAAAGTTAAATTTATAGTTATGAATATTAGTGTAGTTAATATGCAAGTCTTTATGAAAATTGCATTTATTAATATTCTTAAATTTAAACCAAATTTATCAATATTCCTAATATTCATAGAATTGTTGGGAATCATTTGAATTTTCTCTAAATTTTTTCAACATAAATTTATATCTATATTGGAAAAATTGAGAGAAAACCTCACATTACTTATATCCGATTTTTTATTAATTCATAAATCAAAAAAAAAAAAAAAAAGAGAGAATAGAAAAAGAATTACTCCTAAATTTTTTATTTATTTTTTAAAAAAGAAAATTTTCTACAAAATTCATTTACTATTCTTAAAAAGAAAAAAAAAAACTATTTTTAAGTTTTTTTTTTTTTTTGAGAGGGGAGAAAGACATAAAGAATTATTGCTAAATTTTATTTTTTTATTTTCTTAAAAAGAAAAAAATATGCATAATTTAAACCTATTTTTATTTTTTTCTTTTTATGAGTAGTTTTTTTCTTAAGAAAAATTTTTCAAATTTTTATTTTTAATTAAAAGTAAAAAGATGAAAAATTTTCCAAAAATCACTTTAATTTTACCAATTATTTTACCTACCTAAATTAAATATAATATTTAATTTAATTTAAATATAATGTATATATTAATATTATCAAAA
The DNA here is from genome assembly GCA_037832385.1 of Rhizophora apiculata. Lineage (NCBI taxonomy): Eukaryota > Viridiplantae > Streptophyta > Magnoliopsida > Malpighiales > Rhizophoraceae > Rhizophora > Rhizophora apiculata. The sequence goes on along the minus strand of CM075426.1, from coordinate 1,709,882 downwards.
TTGAAAGAAAATCAATGATTTTCTTCAATTCTTTAAGTCTAAAATTGTTGATATAGTAATATTTATTTAAATTTAATAATATTTAGATATTTAATTTAAGTTCTATTTTTTTTTTTAGTATACTCTTATAATTTATAATATTTGACAATAGACATTCACCTACTAATTAATTTATATTCTTTTTTAAATTTTTAATAAAATAAAGAATCAATGTTTATCTAATTTTTTTATTTAATTATGATATAAAAATATTATTTAATTTATATTAACATTTATTTATGTACCTCTAAAATTTTTCCAACACAAATACTCACGGTTATTAAAAAAAAAAAAAAAAAAGACAAAAAAGAAGAAGAAGAAGAAGAAACTTTACAAAGAAAATTTCTCTTTTTGTTTTTTTATGAAGGAGAAAAAGAAAAAAAATAATTTTAATTTTTTTAAATGCTCACAATTTAATTTTTAAAATAAAATTCAAATAAAAATATATTTTTGTAATAAATACAATAATTCGAGAATTATATTCGAAAAAATGTCGTACTAGCATGAGTTTTTTAACAAACACGAAGGTTGTTAACAAAAATTATCCTGTTGTACTAATTAGTCGCACATTTGTAGTCATCCAATCAATCCTCACAACCAATAACGCAACTCCAGCTGGTATCCATGCCAACTATAATCACCTTTTTTTTTTTTTTTTAACCATCTTGTAATTCATTTTCTCGTCCGTACATTTTGTAACCCGTGCGGCTCACGATCGACAATTCTTGGGAGATTCTACAGTGAATTTTTCAGACAGGTACCGTCTTAAAATGGGGAATTGACTCTGGCCAAAGCTTGTTTAGCGTTTCGTGTGGGAATTTACTATGCCAAACTCAAGGCGGCATTAGTTATATCCTTGACCAAAAAAAGCACGTGCATGATAGGGAGTCGATTATTAATGCGCTTGTCATCTTCACCACTGTGTACTTTGACCGGAAAAGGAGGTTTCAACCATCTCTGTCTGTATATTTATAATCACCTAAATTGGTAAAATTCTTTTGGAAGATGAATGCAACCTTCCATTTAAGCAAAAGAGAAGGCAAGAAATGTAAGCAGTGGCCCAAACTTGAACCTTTTCAACCCCCACCCAATCCGTTGGTCTGCTGAATTGTAAGTCTACAGAATAAAGACGAAAAGTCTTCTCCATTACGTACATTATAAAACTAGGCCAAGCACGGTAAAAATTCACGATTTCACTTGCTCAAAGCATATAAAATACAAGACCAAAAACACAATTTTACACATAGAATATCTGTCCCACATTCAAGAGACTCTCATGAGGAATATTAAAAATCACACTGTTCTCCCTACATATCTTCCTAAGGAATGCATATATGTAATCAACAGTTATTTTTTTATAGAATCTTGAATCCCTTCTTGCTCTCACGATCGTATTCCCCATTATGTGCACCACCCCAGCATCCCTACAATTATTCAAAAACTCTACCTCATCAACCTCCGTCTGGCTGCTCCCTTGGCCAGATGACTGAAAAGTTGAACTTGCATGCAATGGAGATTTAGCCGCCAATATCGAGTCCACGGACGAAATTGTGAAATCCACAGCAGAAGAAGCTGTGTTTTCATTGTTTTTCAGTAAGGCATCTCTGGACTGCTCAGTTTGCTGACCATATAAGCTATACTCATCTGAGTCTGAACAGCCTTCCATCATAGATTCAAGCCGGACGTGTAAGAAAAGGCTATCCAATAGTTTTTTCTCAAAGTCTTCATCTTTCTTGTGGAGGTCTTTGTACCCATATCTTGCAACACAGCGGAACATGTGGAAATTCTTTGGTCCTATCCTCTTGACAAGGAACCTCTCTTCTTCCGGTACCGTATAGACAGGTAGGTACTTCACACAGACAAAAACAACAACAGAATGTATGGCAGGCAGATTTGTGATGAAGTGGGAAAAGATATGAGGGACCCCACTGGCTAGCTCAGTATATACAAGTCCAATCCCAGGGACTCTCACCAGACCCAGACTTGGACCAAGGCCAACAATCCATGCCATGGATACTTTACTATGCATCTCAAACTCATAGCGTTTCACCGTACCATAATGCCAAACATACATGATGAGAAGAAAGGCCGCTGCAATCACAAGGGGAACCCAACCACCTTGATCAATCTTGAAAAGAACAGCTGAAAAGTAAGTGCACTCGACAGCTAATGATAAGGCTGTGAAGAGGAGGACAAGAATCCAATGGCAGCGCCACACTAGTATCATGATGAGAACCATAAGCAATGTAGTTACTAGCATCACTATCACAACAGCTGTGCCTGTCATGCAAAATCACCCCCACCCCAACCCCGAATAGTGCAGCACATCAGAAACATAACTTAAAAGCTGACAGACATAAGTTGAACAAAAATTATCATGTGAGAACGATAAAGGTGAGCTTACCATAAGCATTTCCAATTTGGCTTTTGTTCTTGAAACCAGCAGTCACACAAATGCACAGAACCATGAGGATCCAATTGATATCTGGAACATAAATCTGGCCAAGGAACTTTCTTGATGTATGCACCACTTTGACTCTTGGGAAACAACCATGTGCTAGGGCCTGCTTTATAATCGAAAAAGTTCCTGATATTGTAGCCTGGCTTGCAACTATAGCAGCTGCAGTTGCAACAAAAAACACAGGCCAATATATACTTGCTGCAGGAGAAAGTCAGTGTAAAGTAGCGTCTGTCAGTAACTATGTATTACAGGGAACAAAACAACTACCATGACTGTGTTAAAGACATGATCTGGAATTGAATGGGTAAGAACAACCACCTCTTATACCTCCAACACTAACCACAGTGTGACTCATACTGTTAACATAATATTATACAGAACAAAGTTTATCAAGGTAGAATGGGTTCGAACAAACCTGGAATAGAATGATAAAATGCATCAACAACATGATCTCTGTGTTTCATAAGATAAGCAGCTTGTCCACAATATGCTAAAAGAAGGCAAGGAAACACAACTACTGTGAAAGCAATCTGTATAGCTGAAACTGGAAAATGGCCTAGATCAGCAAAAAGTGCCTCCGTACCTGCAATGATAATCCTAATCATCACATTGCCATAAGAGCCTAACATTTTTGCCCCCTTACTAAACTTGGAGTGCAATATTGAAAAACATTATGCAAGCAATTACCTGTTATGCTAAGCAGAACACCTCCGAGAGAGGTCCAACCAGTTTTTCCTCCCCCTTTCAAATACCGATAAATATATACAGGTGAAAAAGCTTTCAGAACACTCCTATCATACTTCCAGATGTTGAACATTCCAATGCCTCCAATCACAAGGAGCCAAAGTAACACAATTGGAGCAAACATAAAGCTGACCTTGTCTGTCCCATAGTGTTGCATGCTAAACAACCCCACTAATATTACGACAGCAACAACTATGACTACATCTGCATTCAAAGGATAACTCCTAAAATTAGGTATTTTGAATAGGTATTGAATGGGCTACATGGAGAAGGATAGACAAAAATTTACTTCCAGAAGCAGAAAGATACCATTACTAAAATCTGGGCGTTCTACCTTAATCCCACCAGCAGCTGAAAGAACTGACAGAGATACTATGGTTAAGCATTTCCAAGGGAATTAAAAGAAAAGGCAATAACATCACTTACCATTGCCGAAAATAACATAAACACTATATTTACCAAAATAAAAATTCCCATTACTGACCCTATATAGGATTACAAAACAGATTCATGCCATATGGTCAAAAATTAAAACATGGAGCTCTGACAGTTTAAACCTCAAAGATCATTGTGAGTATTAAGCATAATAATTTTGTAATTTTATCCCGTGCTTAGCTTCAGCACACAAACAAACACACACAGAGACAGTCCACATGCATGTGTGTGTGCATGTGGGCGCACACATGTGCATAATGGTATATTCATTTGGAGGGGACCAATGTACCAGATATAGCAGGAGTGAGAATCCCATCACCAATAACCATGCAAGTGCCGACTAGGACAAGCATAAGAAGCCCATTCTTCCTGGATGCATGTCTTTCCAACCATCGTTTAGTTTTAGCAGCAAATGATTGTTCATGGAAAGTAGAACGGCTATACGTTGTCAACTCCTCATCTGTCCGGTGTTGATTCGGAATAGTTTTTACGTTTGCATGCCGACAAAGTATTGAGTAAAGAGCAAAAGTTCCACCTGTGCCACCATTAGGGTAAGTTCAAATTGAATGCCTCAACAACATTTAGAGAGGGAAAACATTATTGAATAAATAAAATGCTTAATATATACAAATGGTTGGCAATACATAGAGATCAAAGAAAATGAAAAGAATTTGATTTTTTTCATTTGTTTCATTTTCATCAATCACACAACATAGAGGAGAGTATCATTAGCACCTACATTTTTATAGAAACATTAAATTTTCATGATTATAGAAAAAACTACAAGTAATCACCCCAGCATGTGCTTGGGATGTAGGACTTTACGTTGCCTTGTCATTTTCAGAAGTCAAAAACAGACCCAGAAAGCTATTATAATAAGATCAATTTACCTTGGCCATTGTCATTTGCTCTGCACACGATGAAGACATACTTGAGAAGTGGGACAAGAGTAAGAGAATATATAATTAGCGAAAGAGCTCCAATCACTTCCTCTGGATCACCAATTCCATGAGGAAAAGTATTGTAGAACACATACAAGGGAGAAGTGCCTAGGTCTCCATAAACAATTCCAAGGCTCTGGAATGCCAGCCGGAGAAGCAAAAGCACCGAGAATTTCTGAAAAAATCAGCATTGCATTTGCAGAAAAAATGAAATTAGAATACCAATGACACCAATATTCATAAAATCCACTCAGTTAGTTAGCATGAATACACATTACAATGCACACATGTGCATTTCTTCAACTTACATTAATCCAATACAATCAAAATCTAAACCATCAAGCTTTACCTTGATGGCCACCTCAGGCCCTTGAAGGGGCTTGGAAGGGAAAAGTTGCAATTCAGATCATCAACTTCCTTTTGCAAAAAATAGAAAATTGACTTATGAAAAGGAAAAAAAAAAAAAGGAATGCAATCATGGACTTAACATTGCATATACACTAAACTGATACACTATTGAAAATTCAAAGCCTTCTGTTATCAGCAATTCAAGTTAGATATGAAAATCAAGCATGCTACTCAGTCTAGAAAAGAAAGAGAATGAGATTAACCAATGGCCTACAAGCCGTTTCATCCCATCAAGAAAATATACCAATAACACTTCAAGTGAAGCAGAGACATTCCGTTTAATACTATGTGTGTATGGGTGTGTGGAGAGGGCAGAGAGAGAGAGAGAGAGAGAGAGAGAATTCGGAAAAAAAGAGGTTTAGATGGTAACAGATACCTTTTCTCTGTACATATTTTTAAGTCTTCCAGCTTCCTCATCCATGGACTGGTCAAGCTTCTGATCCAAATCCCACATACTGCCTTTATTATTGCTACCGCCTTCATCAATCTCTGCTCTTGAGCTCATTTCCATTATTCGATTCCAAATCAACTATACAGCTTTTACCAAATACTAACAGTGCTCCCACCCACCGTTCAATACCAGAGAATTCAAAAACAATATCGGCACCAATCCAATCCTAAAATCAAAACCAATTACAAATACAATCTTCACTCGAAAACCATTCCCAGATCCTATAAAGAACTAATACTCACCACTAAAATAAAGAGAAGAATCAAAAGCAGGAACAGAGATAAAGATATTCCGCAGCTGATTTTTTCCAAGGCTAAAAATGAAAGCTTATGGCTTCACTAACAAAAACTGAGCTGAAAAACGAGCCAAAACTGAAGCTCCATGGCACTTCAATCCTCTGCAAGAAAGTTGACATCCCAACAAACATGATTACCCAACATACCACAGACAGTGAATTAAGAAAAGGGCACCTTTTAAAGCATATCTTACACATGAAGAGAGAGAAAAGCCATGTATTTTAGCATTAACTTCTTTGCTTTGAGACCTATGTTCTTAAGCGGTGTCCCTTCAATCCAATCTCAGTTACAGGATCCAAAAACCAGTAAAAGAAATCTCAAGCACCCACCAAGCAAAACCCAGAATTGAGCTAAACCCAAGTCCCTTCTGCAAGCACTGGAAAGCTACGAGAGCAGAACCACAGAGGAGAGATGATGCAGGTGAAGCTTTTCAGGGCCTATTTCGTTTGTTAATTACTCACTACAAAGGGAGAGACGAGTCTCTGTTTGGAACTCGGCAGCTCCTTTTAATAATTGGATAATAAACATAATACACATTAAAAAAAAAAGCGTTCTATTTTGTAGAAATGAAGTAATTATATTCAAAAACAGAAAAAAAAATTTATAATTAATAGCCACTAAATTTTAAAATTTAACATAAAATTTTAAGGTTATAATCTTAAAGTTAACTTATAATTAGAAAAATGAGTATCCATAGAGTGATACTCAATATATTTAATTTTAATAAAAAATAATAATAATTATTATTATTATTATTATTATTATTATTATTATTGAGTGAGCCTCCATTATACAGACCCACGTAGATTTCTCCGCCGAAATACCCCGTTGCCCATTTTTTTAATATTTTTACTCTCTGCTTAGTTGGAAGCCAAAGAAGATTTTTCTTCTATAGGATAAGGGCGGCCAAGGCCGATGGAATATATATATATATATATATATGTATGTATAGGTAACGTGCCGACTTAGAATATAAGGGTCATATGAAATGGTAAAATATTTTGCTCGTGAGAATTTTTATTTTAATTTTTTTAAAAAGATAATTATAATTTTATATTAATATTTTTATTTGTGTTGTTTTTTTAAATTTTTTATTTATTTATTAAATTATTTTGTTGAATGAAAAGTGTTCCGCTTGTATCTGGGAAAGGTTGTCTTTAACTCTCAAAGTTGTTTTATTGACACGATGGGAAAACCTAAGTGGACGTAGAAACTAGAAACGCCGGGCATAAATATTTTATTGTGTAAACGACCAAAATCTGTTGTACTTAAAATAAAATGTACTGCATTTTTATTAAAAAATACTAAATTTTTGAAAAAAAAATAAAAAATTACTAATTTGTATATAATAAGTAATCTTTCTTAGATTACTGCATTTTTACGGTAATAAATATAGTTTATTATATTCTTTTTCAAAATCTACTAAATTATATTACTTTAAGAAAATTTAAAAAAAAAAAAAGAGAGAGAGAGAGATTATTACTGTAACTGACATAACATCTCCTGGGCCCACCAATTTGAGGCAAGGTTGATTATATGATAATTAATTAGAGTAGGGGATTGGCGTTGATTGATTTATAATCCGCGTGACCTTGGCGGCTCCAACCAAACAGAAATTTGGCGTATCATTTGCTTTCCAATCCATAAATATAATAAAGGAAAAAATATTATTTTTAACTCAATCTTGAACTTTTAATCGGAGAGGAGCTTTCAATCGTGAAATTAAATGAGCGTGCTGTACAACTATTTAAATCAATGGTCAGAGCCTCAAAGCCTCGTTCTCACGGTGAAATCCCCGGATAAGGTCCACGTGTTTTTTTCTTGGCTTGCAGATCCAACATGCTTGTTTATTACACACGGTTATGTACTTAAAATGCCAAACAGGTGAGTAAACGAGAGACTTTCTTGGAATAGCGAGTTGGCAACCATAGCAATCCTGTGTTTGAAACTTAATTCGTTTGCTCCTTCTTCAGGGACTGTTTCTAAGGTTAGAATTTTCAGTTTTTAACTTTTTTTCTTTCAAAAAAAATTCAAATAAGGTTATTAATTTATATTTTTAAAAAAATAAAAATATTTTCCTCTTAAAAAAAATAAGTCCGTAAAATTTTAAAATAAAGGTCTTTACTTTTTATGATTTATTTAAACTTTAAATTCAAGTACTCTTTATTTTTTATATTTTTTATTAGTTTTTTTTATTCAGTTTAATTTTTAAAATCAAAATATAATACAAATTTTTTTCTTTCTCCGCCTTTTCATTTCTTCTCTTTCTCTTTCCTTCTCACACTTCTTTCTTTTTTATTTTTTTTTCCTCTTTTCTTTCTACTTGCTCCTCACCTTCCTCTCTTTATTACATCTATTTTTTTTCTTTCTTTTTTTATTAAGTTTTTATTTTTACTTCTTTTTTTGAAATTATTTCACTTCTATCTTGAAATTTTTTTTATTTTCAAATTTTTAACTTTAAATTACACTCTTCTTCATCAATTCTAAAATTACTATTTTTTAATTTTAAGATTTTTTTTTATCTTAACTTCATTAGTTCTCCAATTAAAATTCATTCTTTTTAAATTTTATCCTCAGTATTTTACTTTAAAAAATTAAAAATTATTTAGTTATATTTCAATATTTCATCAAATTATCTAAGTTTATCTAAACTTTGTACTACTTATTATTATAGATTCAATTTTATATTGTATTGATTTAGTTAAATTGTTGTAGCATGTCTTTTTAATTTTTTATATAAAAATAATAAAATAATTATTAATAATAATAAATAAAAATAAAAATAAATAACAAATAACACTAAATTAATATCAAATAGTAAAATAAAAATATCAAATAATAAAAAATAATAGTAAAAAATTAACAATATAATGGAACAAACCCTTAACCAATCCCTTTATTGTATTAGAAATTAAAAGCTTTAAAAGGAAGAAGCATTTTCGTAAGAAAGTTGATGTATGATATTAAAATCGTGACACTTATTATGGCAAACATCCTTGCCCCTCACTAAGGCCTCGTTTGGTTTACCTGTTACCGATTACTGTTATTGTTGTTAATTGTTGATGTTGATTGCCGATTGATGTTGTTGATTACTACTGTTAATGACTAAAATGAAATTGTAATATTTCGTAACTTTTTTTTTTTTTATTTTTGGATACTGTTTGAATAACAATATGACCTTTTAGCACATGTGTTTATATGTTATTACAATAGACATTTAAGGGTATTTTAATATAGAAATTATTTATCAATAGTTATTTCTCCCACAACTACTTTTTGGATCAACTGTTGTTTAGGGAGGTTTTCAATAATCTGCAACCATTGGAAAATTTTTAACAGAGACAAGATTTTTTGCTTTTTGTCACTCGACAGAAACAGCAGATCACAAAAAGCTAAACCAAACACCCACGAACACAATTTAACTGTGGTTGCTGCTGTTCTACCCATTATCGTTCCATTGCCATAATCTAAGCCTTGCAATTGCTTTTTTGCTATGATGGTTGTTATAATGGGACACTCTATTCATTAATGTGAATATAAGAAGGTTATAATTTCTTGTATAGTCCACAATTCATTATCTAAGTATTAATGATTCTCGTGATCTCCTCTATGCTAAGTTATAGGCGATATTTTGTAAGTTAAAATGGCAATTATCATAACAACTATAATCAATCTGCTTAACCATAAATTGTAAGGTTTAAACATTAATGCTTAAAAAATTAAGATAGTTTTTATACGTAAACATGGAAAAAGTCGTGAAAGAATGGTTACAACACTAGCAAATGGTACTGTGAAACTTGGGGTGGGGAATGGTAGTAGTTAAATTGTTGGAAATTTTTGGTAAATAACCTAAAGACAATAAAAAATAGATACTTATATAATAATGTGGTAACAGGCCAACCTCTCATCCCAATATTGAGGAAGAAGTAACAATAGAATTTAAATTAAAATTTTAGAATTTACAACAAGTGAAGCCTAAGTCGAGGAGAAGCGAAAAGATTATATGTAGGTCATTAATGGAGATTAATTTGAATGATTTTCTTGTTACTTATTACTAGTAATTATATATACTCATATATAATAATAGAGTCTCAAATAACGCAATAATAAAAGTTAGTTATAATTAAGTAATCATAGCGGGTGAATTATTAGGAAAAATTTGAAAAGAAAATTAGATAGAATAAAATTGGAAAAGAAAGTTAGACAAAATAATTTTGCTATATCATTAATTTCTTAGAATTTATCTAATAATAATAATATCTATAATAATATTAAGTAAATTATTATAGTATATTTAATTAAAATAAAAAATAAATATACATTATATTAATAAATTTGTCAAGTAACAATAATATTTATTATAATAATTATTTAAATTAATAATCATAAATATAAAAAATTAAAATAAATATACTAATATAATAATTTTATAATAAAAAATAATTTATTAATTAATATTTTATAATCAATATAATTTTTTATTATAGTACCATTAATAATAATTATTATTATTATTTTATAAGATTTAAAGAGTAAAATTCAGGCAAGTTTACAAGGGCAAATGGCATCTTTCTTCCTTCCGTCGGTGTCACCTTCTAGTCAAATAACGCAATAACAAATGTTAGCTTTAATTAAGTAATTATAACAGGGAAATTTTGGAAAGAGAATTAGACAGAATAAAATTGGAAAAGAAATTAGACACAATAGTTTTGCTACATCATTAATTTCTGAGCTACAAATAAGGGTAACCTTTTTCTCAACTCTCCTCTTCTATCCGTTACATAAGATAAATTTTAGTTTTCTTAAATATTTGTTAATGAATCTAAGTTTACCGGCATGAGTTTATTTAAAACTAGTTAGTAAGTTAAGGTAAAAGAGATTGATTCTTGACACTAACACCATGTATATCTTTTGTAAGACCTATGTGATTTTTGAATTTAGACATTATTTAGTTTATGGTTTAAGAAGAAAATTGGAATTAATTGAAATTAGAAACAAAATAGTAAATTTCATAACATATTGGATTTACTCCATAAGCATAATTAATTTTTTTAACCTATTAATTAAATTTAAAATAAAAATATTATTAAAATAAATAAATAATAATAATATAATTAAAATATATTTAATTACTATAAAAATAAAAATATAATATATATTAATAAATTTATTTAATAATAATAATATTTATCATAATAATTATTCATATTAATAATTATAAATATAAAAATTTAAAATAAATATATTAATATAATAATTTTATAATAAAAAATAATTTATTAATTAATATTTTATAATCTTTATATTTTATTATTATAGTACTGATGATAATAATAATAATTATTATTATTATTTTATATCACACTCTATATATATATATATATATAATAACAAATGGCATCAAATTTTCCTTTTTTTTTGGCAACTATCATTATTGTCCAAATTGAGGAGAGTCTAGAGCCACCTGGCATAAGATTTAAAGAGTAAAATGCGTGCAAGTTTGCTAGAGCAAATGGCATCTTGCTTCCTCCCGTCGGTGTCACCATCTAGTCAAATAGAAGATAGAACTTCTGCGATTCCGTATGCAAACAAAAGGTCAATATTGAACAAATTATCTCCAATTTGATCGACTTTGTCACTTTTCCCACCCGAAATCAATCGTCAAACTCAAAACAGCTCCTGAGGATGCCACTAATAATTGTTGTCCCGTAGCCGTAAATATATTTCTGTAAATATAATAATTTTTATTATATAAGGTATAATTTACTTCCAAAACACCTCAAAATTTACCGATTTTATGCAACTTTGCCGAACTGAAAAGCTGATTAGGTTAGTGCATCGCACTGGAGTAACCCCGCCCACCATCAATTGTCTCAAATCAATGATTAGCGAGAATTCCATGCAAATTATTTTGGTTTATCATCTCCGAGTTCAAAACCAGTAAAGATGATTCAAACTTCTCCATACACCCTCAAACTCACGGAAGTCAATGAAGAAATGTTTACTCCTCTTTCAATTTCTTTTTAGAGAAAGAGAAATTTATATCGTGGAATTTCATTTTTGATGAGGAGATTCAGACACATAAGAACTCGACTAAATTGTAAAAGGTATGAATCTTGAGCTAGACTTCATACAAGTAATCTAAACATAGAATTAGGTTTATATTCTGCACATCCGAAGCAATTGTTTATATATTTAATTATTTTGGACAACAAATTTAAATCTATTTAAAAATATATTCTTTAATGCAAATAATGTGAGCTGTGTCTTGAATTTATCAAGACACTTAGTTTGCCTACTATTTCCTTTCAAAAGGGCTGTGGGAAGGAAACGCAAATTTCTCCTTCAGAATGAGCCAAAACATATTAAAGCACCGTACCGACTTCTATGTTACGGACCAAAAAAAAAAAAAAGTTGGTTTAATTTTGATGAGTTACAAGAAATTATAAATATAAAGTAATTAATTTTTTTTTGACTTTTTAAAAAATATTAATTAAAATTATTTAAAAATTTTAATTTTTATTTATATCTTTCTAATCTACACCACACACTCAGTTGTTTAAATTACTTACCACAGCATTTAGCAAATGATTAGATGAGGATGGGATGATGCTAATTTTATTCATAAAATTTGACGTGTAGATACATCAGACCATGTCTTGGTGACAACATTTAGTAAGATAAAAGTCTCTTTTTTATTCATTAATATAACTTCACTGCGTGGTAAACCAAAAAAGATAAACTTTTTTTTTTTCTTCATAAATTTCACACATTTCAGTTGATCGGGAGAGCCTTATGATTTTTTATTTTTTTTAATTATTATTATTATTTTTTTAAAAATTTTTTGATAGTCAGAGGACTCATATGTGACGAAACAAACATTTACCACGATAACATTCCAATTTGATAGGTAAATATTAATTGCGGGTTTCTTGGGGACTTAAAACCTCTTGGTCGGTCTGTTTTATTTCTCAAACTAACGGGGGCGGGGTTTGTTTTGTTGAAAAAAAAAAAAATGTATATTTTAAAAAGTTGATATTCATATTGAAAATAAAATATTTTATCATATTTATTTTTTATATATTAAAATAAAAAAATTTAAAAATATATCATATATAAATAAATAACTTAAAATTTAAACCTAATTATTGTTTATTAGAAGTGAAAACATTTATTGTTATATTAAAATATCATTTATAAAAACAAAAATTACCCTTAAACATTTAACTTTATTTTATTTAATTTAATTTATTTTACTTTTGTATTCTCTCTCTTCCTAGCATGTTTTAGCCTCGCGACCGTCGCAACGCAGATAACTGGCCCTTATGGTCGGCTCAGGCGTTGTTCGTTGGGGACACGTTATGGTGCTGTGTCATGTGTGAGGAGGCCCCAGAGTTCAGCTACATCCAGATGTAAGCTGTGACAATTGTCCAATTTTTAGAAATATATATATATATATATATATATAGGTCAAATCGTTTGAAATATTTATGAAAGATGAGACCCCCATGTGACGATAGATAGAAACAATCTCTCAGACGTCAAAAGGCAAATCCACGGGGATTGCGTTCACATTCTCGGCTAGAGACATTAATGTTCTGCCTTCAATCCAATTATTTATGCTTACCCACGGTACAGAAGAGACGCCAGGCTGTTTTCCTAAGACTGCCAGGGTTGTAGTCATGGAAATTCCTAATGCCTAGACCCCACAGAGCCTTTGCTGCTCGTTAATTTATCCAATGAAGCCCCGTGAAACTTTTTCTGTGACCAAAAGCCGGTTTAGTTAATTAACTCCGGGCAAAAAGTTTCTTCCATTTATTTATAAGTTAAAGTTGGAAAGAATTTTTCTTTTTTTTTTTTTGTTCTTTTTAAGGTAAAAAGGAAATTGTGATTACTTTATACACGGAAAGCAGGTAGCCAATAAAGTAGACGCCGAGCTCTCCCACATCCTGGGTGAAGGAGAACTCGAGAACTCAATTTTCTCCGAATTAATTTTCTGACACGATACTTGCTCATACTACTGCTACAAGAGTCGTTGACAAAAATTATGATTTCACTTGTAACTTTTATATATATATAATTTTAATTTACTATTTTTTTAAGACTTCCTCTACTATATTTATTTTATTTTTTTAAATTCTTTATTATTAGTCTTTTATTATCTATATTATAATAAATAAAAATAAAAAAATAATTTTAATTATAATTTTTTATATAAAAATAAATTTAATATATATATATATATTTATTTTTTAAAAAAAAATCATCTCTTCTCAACAATTTAAATAACATACATATTGATATTGACACATACAATTATATAAATAATATTTAATAAATACATATATAATTAAAATAACTAAATATAATTAATAATATAATATATATATATATAATAATAATAATAAATATAAATATAATATAATTTATATTATATAAAATAATGTTTAATATTCTATAATTTTTATATAAAAATTTATTTTATTTTTATATAATATTAAATATTATTAATGTGTTATAATTATAATTTTAAAAATTATATTTATTAAATAATTTATTTTTAATAATTTTTTTTAAAAGGTATTAATGATTAGGTCTAAGAAACCTTAAAGTGTGCAATTATTACGGTTGGCCGTCCGCTCTGACATTGGCGAAGAACTGATTTTACTGCACAACGTCACGGCGACGGATTAACTCGACATTGCAATAATTAAGTCGATGAAAAAAAAGGGAAAACTCTGGGTCCACCGCCCCTAAAACGTAACATGCGGCACGTCGCGCGACTTTGATTTCCCTTAATAAAAAATAGAGAGAGAAAATCATTTTGTTCTTTAACTCCGATTAGGAAGTAAAATAATATTTTATTATTAACAATATTTATATATATAGACATTTAATATATTTGAGTCCAACTCGCACGGTACCTAAATTTTAGCATAACCGATGAAGATTTTCTTAAACAATCCACTTGCTTCAATATTTATTTTTCACAAAATATGTAAAATTATACAACCTATAATTCTAGAATTGAAAAAAAAAAAAAAACCTTATTAAAAACATAGAAAAAAAAAGAAATGGGGATTATAAATTGTTAAAAAATTTACTTAAGAGAAGAATAGTTAATCTGAAAAATTCTATTATCTCTTAAAATTCGTTTGTTTCTCTGTGTAAAATATTTATCAAGAAAAAATTTTAGGATAAAAATAAATTATTTTTTATTGTTTGACAATAATAGTGAAATTTATTGAAATATATCTTACTATATTTGATGTAGACTAAAGAAAATTATGAATTTTTAAAATTTTATAATATAATTTTATCTTTCTCCATTTATAATATAACTAAAGTTATTTTAAATGTTAATTGAAAACCCATCCACCAAACCGTTGCCAGAAGTGGAGCCAAGCGAGGCAAGAAAAGAAAGCCATGACGAGATAAGCTTTAGAATGATACGTCTGAAAAGGCTTCCATCTCCTCTCTGATATTGTATCGATGAAAAAGGACATTCTCAGAAATTAGAAAAAAAGAAAGAATGGCATAAGTTGTTTTATGGAGTGAGATTTCTTAATGAAAAATATAATTATTGATTGATTGAGAATGTTTATATGGTTTTGGTCATCCAGATGAATTCGCCGTAACATTGATTAAGTTGTGGCATTGGGTAATGATTTAGAAACCGCAAAAAAAAAAAAAAAACAAAAGATGTAAAAATTACCTCTATTGTACCACCAGCTATACGCAGTTCGCCAAGCTTTGGATTAATATGAAATGGGAATCTTGCCTTCTCCCAGCACTGGACAAAAATTATTGCGTTACATAACAGTACCTTTTAATTTCATGAAAGCAATGCGTGGTTTTCTAAACAAAATATACATGTCACGTTAGCTTACTAACTAAACTTCTTATTGCTTGCATAGTAGCACACAACATCAGCAAGATACCCCTTGTCATTATTGGGGCGACTTCCTTTTCCATACGTACAATTTCTTACTTTCGTGCTGATTGATTTCTCCTCGGGAGCTAGTGGATCATCGACGTAATTAGTAAGTCTGAAGCAGCTTACATGCCCACTAAAATGACCAAAACTAATATGTTTATCTACTTGCAATTGATTTAAACTCGGAGGAAAAAGTTAATTCTCACTAGCACTAACTTGCAACTAAATAATGGAAATACCAACATAACATCTTACCAGAGATACATTGATTGTTTTATTAAGCTGTTGGGAGCTGCCTGTGTAAGATAAACAAAAAATCCTTTCTTTTCTGATTCATAAGTTATAACCATCTAAATAATTGTATCTAACTAGAGGCACACCTTATTGCCATTTTCTTCGCTTCGTGAAAACAGATTTTGTTCTTTGGTAATATGCAAAAACGATGTTTGAAGAATCTTCCCACAAGCAATGAATTAATTTTATTTCTAAACCATAGCTTGTCCTTCTGTAATTAACAAATGAGTGGTTCTTGAATGACTGACCTCAATTCTAGATAGGCTAATTAAATTGATCCACTGAATGTAAAACTTTTGATGAAATTTAGGGTCAAATCTTAGACACTCTTATAGTTAAATCCTCCGATCAAGTTAATTGAATCCAAAACAAAAAAAAAAAAAAAAAAAAGGATATTGTGGGACATTGGCACGTGTTGTCTTGATCACTACAAAATCTTACAAATAAATCAACCAATTAACACCAAATGTAGTTGATTGGAAACAAAAAGAGAAACACCATAGTTAATTATATTATATAACATATTGAGTCCATCAGAAATACTTTTAATATGGTTGAAATTGTACACATTCATTGCACAAGTGTGAGATTCAAGTCTCTTGAGAGAATATATGAAATTTATGAACAATTAAAGTGAAAGAGACTCCACTTATTTAGTTCGCGATTTAATGAATATCTTAGTAGACAAAAATAGAAATCAAATCTATTCATGAATGTAGTACCACGTACCAAAGTTTGTTTGCCATTGCAAACATTTCTTGGCTTTGTTTGTATGTAAAAAAAAAAAAAAAAAAAATTCCATCAATCATATTAAGAACAACTGCAAGATCAAAAACTATTTTTTTTATCCAATGGAATTAGGGATGATATTTTATATAAATGAATGAGATATTCAAATCTCAAACTTCACTTCGAACAAATGACTTGACCAACAACATATAGCATGTCTGGCTAAGAGTTTGCGACTTCCATGGTGTGTAAGCGTGTGAAGTCTTCGGAAAGCAATAGGAGTGAAAGAACTAATATTAGGGGTATTGAGAATTGGCTTTTCTTACTTTGACGCTATGAAGATGAAAGAATTCAACTAACTCGTGTTGTTACCCACTATGGGGATGTTATTGTTTGTTTTTTTTTTTTTTTCGTTTTTTTCTTTTTTTGAAATAATTGGATATACATGCATTATTGAGTGGCATGTGATTAAATGTCATGTATTAGCATCATACAATTTTTACGTAATTTTCATTACAAATATATGCATATTTTGTATAGATGATATTTTCCCTTATTCCATTAATGTTTTGCCAACATATATAATTTGATACAAACAAATGGATGAAAAATGTAAATAAATTTTATCATAATTAATCTAGAAAATACAATGATATACCACAATTTTCACGGTAAGCAATACTCGAAGATCTGTTATTAGCACAAATTGAAAGAAAAAATAAATGAAACCAACTTGGAAGCCTTAGGATATCTACACCAAAAGACAAACATATTATTATGACAAATAATCACAACATAATCTATACGAAAAAAGAAATGAAGAGAAGAAGAAGAGGGCATATCAACTCATCGTGTGTAAATGTACAGTAATGATTAAATATACGTATCTTCCCACCAAATTTTTGATTTGGAATAAAGATGCAACATAAATTCAACAAAATATATTATCTTATTTTTGAAAAATTGCATTAGATGTGAAATTATAAAAAGCATAAATTTGTAGTTCATGAAAGTGAATGTCTCAAATGCATTCTCAAACTTGTTACAGGTATGGAAATCATCTATATGAATGCTTTTTTGGGTTTTTTCTTGTTTCTGTAGGGGAGATGTGGTAAGATGAGCAGAGAAAGGAGATAGCAAACCAAAAAAATTTGAGTTAATAATTTTATTTTACCGGAACGTTCATTATTGTTCCTTATTATTGTAATGTGACAGTCGATTTCAACCGAAAGCAGATCAAGGTTGCGTGCAAAGGTCATTAACTCCCCCTGAAAAGTCAAAAACATTTGCCCAGAACTAATAATTCTCCAACAAGGGTATTGAATGCATGTACGACGGGAAAGATCTGACTCAGCAAATCAATTAAGATCCATTTTCTTGTGATGCCAAAAACTTCTTTCATTAGATATACCGGAAAGTGTCCGTTTTGCTTGTCCTCTGGCAATTTTGGTTCGTGCCTACATTCTCAACTCTAGCATTCGGTTTAGGTGTTTTCCCAAACACTTCCTCAAAAATATCTATCTACTGTAATCGGCCCCACCATTTGGAAAAAGGCGGAAGGTGAGCCAATCGTTGAGAATTGTCCGAAGTTAACTTCTACAATTGAATTGCTGCCTATATCTCATTTATCTAGCGTTTGAAAACTCACTTGAGTAGAAAGAAGTGAAATCCAATGGAGAGCTGGGGTGGTTGTTAGTTGGACATTGTTACTTGGATTCGCCTAGCATAGCCCACTGTTTATCCAAGCTTTATCTTTGTCTTATAATGAAGTCAAAAAAAGCGGGATTTTAGAAAGATTGTGGCCATTCATCCAGTTCATAGCGCAACAAAAGCAAAACTAAAAGAGCACCAAAATAGTGCTCTTGGCAGGAGTTTTGAAAGACTATGTAGTTCACTTTTAGGCCAATGAGTTCAATCTTTGGTGTTTCACCTTGGACCAAAACACATATTTCCAAGCTGTTTTGGAAGATGCACATTCATGTGAATCCCCTTTCTGTAACTAACTGCACAGACTTTACCGACCCTATCAAATACAAAGACCTCAGTCGTTTCATTAGCCATTTCCCTTTTCATTGTTGGAGTTATTGGTCAAATAGCTCATAGAACTTGAGAGACCAATGATTTCATTAACACTTTTTAATTTTGAACTTCTATCATGAAACTAAGGTTACCATTCGATACTACATGATCATTTTTACTTGCAATTACCATTCATGACATAAGATTTCAAAAAGATCAAACATTCCTGGGAACTTCTTTAATTGGAAATTAATGTCTTCAAAATATAAATATAATAAAAATTAAACTAAATAAAAAAATATAATATATGAGATATATTTGACATTGTTTTTAAAGATAATTTCTATTCTTATAAATAATGTCATAGTGCAACATGTTACTGCAGCTATCATCATAAAATACAATAAACTTTCCTAATAATATGTATTTTAAATAGTGAGATAATAGAAATAATATTAATATGATTAACTCTATAAATTTTAAAAAAAATAAAATAAAATAAGATAGAATATAATTTCTATTATTTGAATAGTGAGAAAATAAAATGTATTAATTTGATTAAATTAATAAATTTTAAAAAGAAAAAAAATGAAGTAAGATAGAATGTAATTTAAATAAAGAAGAAAAATCTCTTTTTATATTGTTTTTAGTTTAATTTTTTATAAAAATAAATATTAAAAATAAAGAAAATAGTTGATGCTTAAAATGATTTTATTACCGTAACACAAAACGATTAGTCAAAAACAATAAGTTTAACCAATATAAAGTGAGTCCACTATGTGGAGTCATACTAAGCATATTATATGAGGATTAGATTTTAGATCATTCACTTATGCGTAAGATCACTTTTAGATTCTTTTATCTTGTGATACATAAGATAAATTTTGTTTTAAAAACAATTATAATAAGTCACTTATTTTTAATTTAAACTACAAATTTTTTAAAATATACTTATTTTTTAATATTTTTTTATATATTTTTATGGGATTAAATAATAAGTATATTACATATCATTGATGGTGTATCAAAGATTAGAATGTACAAATTTTAATATTTAAAAGAATAATGGAATTAAAAATTTTTATAAATCATAAGTTTTTTATAAATAATATAAACTTATCTTTATATTATATTTTATGAGATTATACTATTTGTTTGATGCAATTTAGTATTGAAGGCCTTGCGCTTGTTTGATTTATTTTCATGATAACTTTAGAGATATTGCTAAAAATCTCTTGGGAGCGGGCTCATTTTATTTTTGTATAGTTAAATCTATTAAACTTATATTTTAATTACATATGACTCATAAGGATTTTAAAATTCATTAAGAATATGACTTATCTTCCAACATTAGAGTTATTACACTATCTATACTATTGAAAGGAATTTTATAATTTTGATGGTATATACAACGACAATTAATAATTTGTTATTACTTATATATATCTATTTTAAATAATAACTTATCACACAGGTTAAATTCTCATTGCTCTTAACTATACTCTTAACCATATTCTATAAGTATTAATTTGTAATTTTCACTAATTTCTTACTCGATGACTTACTGAGAGGATTTACTAAATTCAATCTTACCAAATTAATTGATGTCATGTCATTATTTTGTAGTTATTTGTTTCTTTTCATTATATATTGTATGTATGTTGAGTAAATATATATATATAATTTAAATTATAATTATTAAAATATTTTGATGAAAAATTTAAAATATTTAAAAAATATTATAAATTATAATATATTTTATAATAAATTTTTTATTATAATAAAATAATATAATCATATTAATTAAAAATAAGAATTTCTAAATAGTTATATTTTCAAATAGTAGTTTAAAAGTTTGTCAAGTAAATATTTATTATTTGATTGTCATAAAATCTAAATGTATAATTTTAAATATTACTAATACGAAAATATAAATCAAAATTTTTAAATAGTAATAATTAATAATTTTATTTATTAAAATATTCAGTATTATTCCATATTATTGTAATATGAAAGTGTGACTATCTATTTTCTTTTCATATCATACATTCAGTTAATAAATCTTTCTTCCACTACAATAAATGTTTATTAAATAAATTTTTTTATATATTTCTATGCATTTAATTCAATTAAAAAAATTCAATAATTACAAATATTTATTGCCTTAAACAAAAAAATTATAAAAAATTCTCAAAAACAAATTAGAGGTTTACTTATTTAATTCAGTGCATTTAGTTTCAAAATTAATATCTACCTTGTACCAATTTTCAAAGTCATAAAAATTTATTGTCTTAAATAGTAAAATTTTCAAAAATAGCCAAAACGAAAAATTAAAGCATCTACGTGTTAGACAATATTAATTTTTAAACTTACAAACGCACACATTTTTTTTATAATATGAGAATTTTGATATAAAATTAAAAATCTTAACGTTGAAAATTAAGAATAGAAAAACAAACAAACACTTCAATAAAATATATATTTAATTCTCGCAAATGTGCGGAGTAGGTGGAATTCCATCGTTGCCTCCAAGTTTGACAAAAGTCGATTTCAACTGAAAGCAGACCACGATTACGTGTAAAGGTCATGAACTCCACCTGGAAAGTCAAAAACATTTGTCCAGAACTAATAATTCTCCTTCAGGTGCATCGAAAGCAAGCACCATGCGAACGATCTGACTCAACCAAATCAATTCAGACCCATTTCCTTGTCATGCCAAAAATATCTTTGATTAGAGATACCCGAAACTGTCCGTTTTGCTTGTCCTTTGTCAATTTTTGTTTGTGCCTACATTTTCAACTCTATCATTCGGTTCGGTTTAGCCGTTCTCCCCGACACTTCCTCAGAAATTTCTAATGTAGTCGGCCCCACCATTTGGAGAAAGTCTGAGGTGAGCCAATTACACACGGCCGTTGAGAATTTTCCGATGTCAACTTCTACAATTGAATTGCTGCCCTATATCTCATTTGTCTAGCGTTTGAAAACTCACTTAAGTAGAAAGAAGTGAAATCAAATGGAGGGCTGGCGTGGCTGTTAGTTGGACAATGTTACTTGGATTCGCCTTGCATAGCCCACCATTCATCCAAGCTTGACTTGCCAACTTATAAATCCGTGGGAGAGATGCATAGCGGCTATCTTTGTCTTACAATGAAGTCAACAAGAGCGGGATTTTTGAAAGATTGAGGTCATTCATCCAGTTCATAGCAACAAAAACAAAACTAAAAGAGCAGCAAAATAGTGCTCTTGGCAGGAGCTTCGAGACACTCTGTAGTTCACTTCTGGGGTTCCTTTAGGCCAGTGAGTGCAATCTTTGGTGTTTCACCTCACACCAAATCGCATATTTCCGAGCAATCTTGGAAGATGCACATTCGTGCGAATCCCCTTTCTGTAAGTGTGTGAACAGAGTTTGCCGACCCTAGTAAATACAGAAATTTCATTTCTACTTGCACTCTTTTTCATTTTGAACTTTTACCACGAAAACAAAGGTTACCATTCAATACTACACGATCATTTCTTTCTTGTATTCTTCAGCTAAGAAATATATTTATTTTTTCAACAAATAACAATCAAGATGAAATAATTTCCTCAGTTGCAAAACTGATGTAGACAACATCACACGGACTGAAGGCATGAACTGCGGCATATACACACATATTCACGAAATTTTTCTTACTTCATCCACACGATTCCTCAACTCACTCACTCGAATCCACGATTCGACAACAAACTTCTCTGCAATTTCCTTAAAACCCATCATTTCGCGACCTTTCATCTCGTAGAACCTCTCCTTCTCCTCCTCCATCTCCTCCACTCAACTCTTTAAAACCCCAACATTCTTCTGGGGTTGATGGGAAACCCTTCACCTTGTCAAGGACACTCCCACTGAGTGGAGCTTCCTTCTACAGACGCCATTTTCCCTACTAAACCAACCTACCAGGACTCCTAAGATTAACGTTTCTTGGACTAACAAAATAGATTCACACAAGAAAATGGAAGAAAAGCTTTTCCCTGAATCCTTTAAGCTCGATACTGCACATGTAAAAGTCTAATCGTCCCTGACATGCAAAATTTCAATAGAGATGCATAGTGAAGAATCATAAGTTGAAATTTTTCCTCAAGTTTTGGTTTTTCTGATAAAGACCTCTCATCTAAACTACTATATGCTGCAATTCTTAGGCATGAAGAGTAGTCCGCGATTTGCTTTCTAATGGCCTTATTGATGACATCATCCATATTGATCTTTCCATACTCTTTGTAGCCGGAACCTTCTTCGTTGGCTCGGCCATTCTCGCACATTCCTCTCTAGCATTGTTTGTTGGTGATACTGGTCATCACTTCTGTCCACAATTATCAAGATTAAGCCTTGCTTTGCCGTTTCATAAGGTGAAAGTGGAAGCTTGTTAAGAAAAGAGGAATATAAATTGATGAGAGTAAAGCAGAACATTAAAAATTAAAGAGAAAAACGAATAAAAATAAATATTTTTTTTAAAAAAATCTCACAAGGCAATGTTGTTTACCCGCTTGGAATCAAAATTGATATTAAATAATAATAAAAATGCAAAAGAACTAAAATAGGTAAAAGTTGGAGATCTAGCAGAGCAGTGGTTACCTCACAAGCTTAACGTAAAAGAGATTTTAGGAGATAGGGTCATATAAATTAGAAATTGATAATTTAAGTAGTTGTTGAATAAAATTGAAATTGGGCAGTGATCATTTTACTAAAATGTTTTCTACTATCAAAACAAAATAGTTAAACGAATAAAAATATTTTAAAATCAAAATTATAAAAAGCATGTCACATCAAAAAAAATCAGCCTCTAAAATTAAAGAAAACAAAGCAATAATTTTCTCTCAAATTAAGTATGACTAGATTGCATATAAATGCATGCATAAATCCCCTAAAATTTTAATCAACCCAAGAATTTTAATTAAGCTCACAGGATGTGGCCACTGTTCAAATTGGTTCAATGGGGCAATTCGGTTACAATTTGTCCTTCCAGAAATTGAAGACTAGAACCGTAATCATAATGTAAGAAAATTGAACTGAAATTGATAACTAGAACCGTAAACAACTGTTCCGAAACCAAAATAGAACTGAACTGTGGTTACCTCTTACCCCCTCAAGCCCGGTTAGGAGTCAGCTTTCAGTTCATTTCATTTCATTTTTTAATGGAAAACTTTTTATTATTATTATTATCTGATTTAGGCATTAGCCTTAATTGGCTAGATTTTCATGTGGAATAGCATAATAGACATGATGTCCTCAATCAAGTCTTACATGTAAATGGACTCTGGATTGCTCGGTACATGTGCAATAGCAAATAAATCTAAGATCAACATTTGCATGCGTACAATTGTTCAGTGTGCGGTCAACTCTCTCTCTGTTTTTTTATTTTTTCTTTTTGGTTCCAAATTCCTCTGCCTGTGTTGCACGGTTCAAGTGAAACAAATTAATGAAAAACTGCTTATTGCTTACGATGGCAGATGAAAAACCAATGGCCGGTAGTACTTCACTTCGAGAATACATCGGGCGGCAGGTGCAACATTGGAAGATGGTATTCCTGCGTAAGTGGCTAAAGCTTGACGTAGAAGGTCCAACACAAAATCGTTCATGGACTTGCATGTGTTCCATTATTCAAAAGGGAAATTTTATTCATTAATGTAACTAAGCAACTCTTCATCAATAAAATAATAAACAGATGCAAACTGATCCCTATGTCAAATTGTCTCTTGACATGTCGAATAGTAATGTTTATCCAGCCAAGAAGTGTCCTGAATGCTACGAATGGACAGCTTGGACACCCATTAAATAATCTCGATTCCTATTGCAAAAGGCCAAATTTTCGACTTACCAACATTATTTTGATCGCACCACCTCGATGTTTAAGAAATATTTCAACCCCTAAAGATTTTCCATATAAAATCTTTTGCGAGTTATTTTTTTTTAACTCAATAAATTACTTTGAATTATTTTTTATGATTATCATATCATCAATATAAATAATAAATATTGTCACCATTCTTTTCTTATATTTTAAGAACAAAGTGTGATTTGCACTACTTTATTTGTAGCTATGTGTTTTCATAGTCTTACTAAACCTTTCAAACCATGTTATTAAGAACTAATTTAGACCATACAACTCCTTTCATAGCTTATACACTACATAAGTTCCTTTTGATGCACAAAAACTTAGTAGAATATCCATATAAACTTCTTTTGCTAACCTCCCATAGAGGAAAGTATTCTTGACATCAAATTGGTGTAGTAACCAATCAAGATTTGCTGTAAGATGTAAAAGGATTTGAATAGTATTTAGCCTTTTCACTAAAGAGAATGTTTCTTAATAATCAACATCATATGTTTGTATATATCCCTTTACAATTAGTCTAGCCTTATATTTCTTTAAAGAGTTATATACTTTGTATTTGATTGAAACAACCCATTTACACCTTACTAATTTTTTTTCTTTTCAAGGAGAGACTATTTCTTATGTATTATTTCTTTATAATACTCTTATTTCCTCTTTAATAGCCTTGGTCCACTTTGGATCCTTTAAGTCCTTATCTACAATGAATGAAATGCATTCAAAGGATAATCAGTTCATAAACTTCTTAAGTAAAGTTGATAAATTTTGAGTGCTAACGTGGTTAGTAATTAGGTATTTGGCCTTTTTATTCTTTATCTCAAGAGAATACCAATTTGGTGGTACTCTACAATTATATCTAAAAAATAATTTATATTTACTAAAATAATAATTAGTCATCAAAAAAAGAGTTTATATTTTATTTAACTTAAGATTATTTTCTAGAGATTTTGGTGGCATTTCATGATGATACTTAAAAGGCAATTTATATTTACTAGAATAATCATTCATGTTATCATAAGAAGAGTTTGAGTTTTGTACCTTAAGATTATTCTTTAAAGATTAGTTGTGTATTGTAAACTAGATATTGCCAAGGAAAGGTAGTTCAAGAGTTTTTAAATGAGTCATTTCACTAATACCTTTTTACCTTGTCAAAGTAGTATTTTGTATTAAAAGATGGTTTTGTTCACTAAGTTTTATTAAATTTATTGCCAAGTAAGAATCATCAAAACCACGTTAGATATTTTGTCTTTCCATTACATTATTAGACCCCTTTATGGATGTTTCTAAATTTTCAAAGAAATTTTTTGTTTCCAAGAATGTAATATCCATAAAAATATATTATCATTTAGTGCATGGATCAAAGCATTGGTATCTTTTTTGATGAACTCCATACCCTAGAAATACACATTTAACTGCATTAAGATTTATTATAGTCCATTGATTTTATGAAGATGAACATAAGCTACACACTTAAAGATTTTCAATGGGAGCATCAAAATAAATGGAAGAGTCTTATGTTTTAAGAGAGTTTGAATAACCATTCTAAAGTTTAAAACCAATGATAACATTCTGTTTAATATATAGATTGCCATAATTACTACTTCAACCAAATGTTATAGCAAAGGCAACTACTTCATAAGAGAAATCACCCACCTTAACTCTCCTATCTTAAGGTATAAGTGAAGGTTGTGATTGTATTCTAGTGTCCATTAATGAAACTTGACTTAGATTATTTATAATATTACCACCTTATTTTCTTATGGATTTTAGTTTATGCCACCACTTTAGATATTTGTGGAGTTTAAAGCAAATCTTTTGAGTATGCTTTGGATTTTCACAGTAGGTACATCCTCCTTTAATCCCTTGTAGTTTCAATTTTAAGGTATTAAACCTTCAATTACCCAATGGTTTAAGGAATGGTCATTTTAGTTTTCCTTTGGATATCATTATAGCTCTTGGAATAGGATCTTTGTCTTACTTGGCTAACATCATGGCTTGTTGAATATTTTTTCATCAAACAATAGCATTTGTTTGCTCTATTATGGGAAACAATTAGAGTTGAAAGAAATCCCTTATAATTTTTTCAAGTTAATTATCTAGACTATTTAAAAATATATAAACTTTGTTCTCTTGGATGATATCATTATACTTCTTGATGTCTGCTTCACATTCCATTAGATTTAAACATCAAAAATCAATTTCCATCCACAAACCTTAAAGGGGCATTAAAATATTTTTCAATGGAGCTTGCTCCTTGCTTCACTTTCATCACCTTTCTTTTGAGATCATATATTTATGAAGTATTTATACCATCAAAGATGGTCATGGCAAT
Source organism: Rhizophora apiculata (assembly GCA_037832385.1). NCBI lineage: Eukaryota > Viridiplantae > Streptophyta > Magnoliopsida > Malpighiales > Rhizophoraceae > Rhizophora > Rhizophora apiculata. Next base: position 1,682,929 of record CM075426.1, on the reverse strand, counting down.
GTCATCCTATACTGCCTTTGTTATAGGGAATCAAATATAATTGCCAATTAATTTAGGATTCACAAAGTTAATCAATTATTTTCTTTTTACTACTACATTTTCTATCCTCTACTTTTTGAATCTAAAATCCATTTTGTAGAGCTATGGAATATCCCTATTTGAATAGTCCAATTTGTCTTTGCCTATAATGTACATCTCAACAACTTAGGACCATAATCCATAGTTGCTGCCATCTAGCTTGAAGTCGATAGTCACCACTCCAAGTTCTTGACTCAAAGATATTGAGTTCTTGTTCAACATAAAGGTTATTCTTATAAATAGGTTTTAAAAGGATAGAACTCACTCCTTGTGACAAGTTTCTTTCTTATTAAGTTGTCTTTTTTTTTTTTTTATATATTATGAAACTTCATATATAAATAAAATGGACAAAATTGTATAAAAAAAACTAAATAACAATTCCAACAAACTCAGCTAGATACAAAAGATTACAATATAATCTTCTAATTAACAATAATTTTGAAATTTTCTATAGATTGCAACTCACACCAATAAAGATTTCTTAACTTTGTAATTGATTGATATGCGTAAATAAAAATTTTAATTTTAAGTTGATTATAAAAAAAAAAAAGAATAAGTAATGTGAATTTTTAAACTCAATGTAAATTAATTCTACTAATTATAATATTATATTTTATTTATTGATAATTTTTGTATAATATGTAAATATTAAATTTTTATATATTTAAAATTTAATAATAATTTTACTGATTTAATTTTAACTTAATTAGTTGAATTTTAACGCTCAAATATTTTTAATTTAATAATTCATTTGATTTTTCAAACTTTACCTTAACCAAACAATTTAAAGTAAACCTATGTTTGTAAAATTAGAAAAATAACTTCAAAAGTTTAGCTTTTTTTTTTTTTTTCCTTAAAAAGGGAAAAAACAAAACTATATAGGCACTCCCAAAGTTCTTCACGTTTTTCCCTGCATCCCTAGACTTTTTTTTTTTCTAATAAAAAAAATGAAAAAAAAAAAGGAAGAACTTTTTGCTCATTTGTCATTTTAGCCCTCTTTTCCCTTTAAATTGATAGCCAACCAATTGAATCTTTGTATGATGGGCATTGTATGGAGTCGCGTGTTATTAAAATGAAAGCATTAGGAAATTTTCAAATTTCATAAGAGGATTAAGACAATGTTCTCTATGTATGGTTAAATGCCAATTAACATTTTTCTTATTGAAAACAATAAAGCTTGACTATAAGAGAGTAAGAGATAATGAAACATGATGTAATTTCAAGAGTTTTTAAAGTTAACATAAAATTTCATGAGTCTAATGTTTTCCTTTATTTAGTAAAAACAATAAAAACACACATTACAACAATTCATGGCTATTGGGGAGGGGAGAAGACATTATTTTAGTTGGCTCTATGTATTACATGCTCTTCAAAAATTAATCGCTCTTGCACTCACAATTAATTCACTTTTTAACTTCGTCACGAGAACCATTTTAACTTGGTCATGAGAACCCTTAAACACTAACTTTGCAAATGCATATATCGCAATGTAATTATAATTTTATGGGTGAAGTTGGTATTGATTATATATATATATATTTTTTTTATTGATTCAAATGAAATGTCTTTTCATAAATAGCCTTACAATAACATATTTTGTCCATGTCATATGCTTCTTCATTAAGATTCCTTGTATCTTTACCGTGGATAAATAATTGATGGCAAACAACTCTTTTACAGATTTGACGGCCAATGAAGACTTGTAAAAGTCATTACAAGAAAGATAATAATGGCAAGATGTCCAATTCACATGTACCATTACTTTGGAATGTGTAAATCCACGACCAAACTCCTGGGTTGTTTTTATTATTATTTCTCTCCGTAGTTAAATTGATTATACGGTATTTATCCAATAAATAAATATTAGTTTATATAGTTGTGTTGCTTTCACCAAATAAATAAATAAAACCGCATAAGTTTATGTTTTTCAATGGCTTTCCCGTATCTCTTCTTAAAATAAATAAATAAATAAATAAAACTTTAGACACCCATCAACAAACCTATCATATGGCTCTAATTTGGGGGGTGAGATTCAACTAATTTTATATTATGGCTTATAAATCAAATATAATATAAATGACATTTGGTATTCAAACTCTAAATCAGTTGAGAATTATTCATAAACAATGTATTTCTAAAACAAGATGTTGGCACACACCTTTTTTTTTTTTGTGGATACTGTGTGCAAAATAAAAAATTAAAACGAACAAAATAAACTAAATAAAAAGAAGAATACAATTTTTGATATGTCAAAAAGAAAAATATTATCATGCATGTGCGTACATGTCATCGTACTGTTTTGGGTAATGAAACAAAATAAAGATTTAACGCCTTAATCCCAAGAAAGAATACATCAACGTCAAAAAACAAAAAAAACAAAAATTATATTATATACAAAAAAATATTTTATATTACACCAATAATTTTAATACAATATATATATATTTTTTATAATTTTATGCTATTAAGCCAATGTGTCAATATTTTTTTTTTGTCTACAAAAGACAAACCGCAATGTGGCAAGCCATAGCCTGAGGAAGGTATGACAAATCGCACTGTTGTCCAGGTACAATGAACCTAGAATGCCGGTGATCGATCCCTCTTTTTTCGGGGGTTGACTGGCACCACAAGTCGAGAACTTGATTGCTTTTAAAGACAATTGGTTGAGGGGAAGACTCGGAATTCCAAGGACAGTAAATCCCGGATTAGTTAAAGTCCGACCGACCATTTTCTCATGCCCAGGTTCAATGTATCCAATCGTTAACCCCGTCCCATGGCTGGTCTCCTCCTTGCGAGGCCGACAGGCCATTGTCATGCATAATGTATTTCTTTTCTTTTTCTTTTTTTTTTTAAATGTTATTTCCCCTATTTTTGTTTGCTATCAATTTTAAATTTAAACAAACAAATAATTGTTTTATGATAAATTGCAAATATATATATTAACATAAAAAAATTACGTATAAATTAACGTAAATGATACTGAAACAAATGGATGACAGACACGACAATTGCGTAGACGTTGATTTCCGTTGCGCAATATCTCTCCATAAATAGTCTCCTGAACTACGTTACCTTTGCCTGCCTCCCAACCTCGAAACCAAGAGATACAAGAGAAAGAGAGTGAAGAGAGAGAGAGATAGAGAGAGGGAGAAACAGAGGAGGAGGAGGAGGAGGAGGAGGAGAAGCTTGAAGAAACCTGCGAGGAAACCCAGAAATCTTGAAGCTAAACCCTCGACGGTATTTAGCTTTTTATTTCTCTTTCTCTTCTGGCCCTCTCTGCAGCCGAGGCCAGATCAGAGAGACTACGGCTTTAAATTTTTATCCGACACTTTCTCCACACTCATTGTTTTTGTAAGAAACTCGAAACTCCTTTTAATTTCATGTTCTGTTATTTGCTGATTTCTCTGTTTGTTGTTTGCTTGCTTGATTGGTGGGCATTGATTTTTTTTGTTTTTTTTTTGGGTTGTGGGGTTCAATTTCTCTGAAAGGGAAAAGCGCAAGACATTGTCTTTTTACCCTTCCCTAATGGGAAATAAAACGAAGGAAGACGAGTTACGTGAGAGTTTGTGCATTGATTAAGATCGTGAGAATCAACTTAGAACATTTAAGACATGTACTAATGTGACTGTCATGTTGATTATTGGTCCAAAAACTATCCTGGGATGTAACTTTTATGATATTTGGCCTTTTAAGTATGCCGTTTGTGGATTCAAAAAAGATTTTTTTTTTTTTTTTTTCCAGGGGTTACACAGAAAATGGTGTTCTGGGTTTTTGGCTATGGTTCGTTGGTGTGGAACCCTGGATTTGATTATGACGAAAAAGTGGTAGGCTTTATCAATGACTACCGGCGTGTATTTGATCTCGGTATGTTTTGGTTGCTAGCTTGTATGAAATTCCTGGCAATACAGATACTAATGCTCTTGTAATTGATTTTGATTCCGTATAGCTTGCATTGATCACAGAGGTACACCCCAGCTTCCTGCAAGAACTTGCACATTGGAATACGTGGAAGGAGCCATTTGCGTAAGTAGCACTTATATTCTATGCAAATAGTACCACATTTTTCTGACATAAGAGATTCAATATTTGCTCTTGTAAGATTTGTTTTAGTCATTGGCCTGCTTTTCCTCCTTTGATTCTTACTTCCTTTCATTTTCAATCTTCTTGTTATTGTAGTGGGGTGCCGCCTATTGCGTTCGAGGAGGCCCTGAAAAGGAATTATTGGCAATGAAGGTATACCTCTTAACAGTCTCTTTCACTTAACCTTGTTTGATCAGCTATGTAATGTACATGTTATCGTAATCTAGTGTGCAGTTCCTTGGATTTGAATTAATGTATGTTAAATAATGATTTGATTTACAATTTCATAGAAGTGAAGTGACTTTTTAGAATAAATGGCCGAACTCTTTTCTTTTCTTTCTTCTTCTTCTTCTTTCTTTCAATCTAAAGATATTGTGCTATGCATACCTTACACATATTGTTTTGTTTCTTACCCAATAATTTTCACTTTATGCAAAGAAGGATGTATTAAGTTTGAGATCTTAAAGGTTCCAATAGATTTTCCCAACAAAATTTTACTCAATTTGCTTTACTGTGGAATGGGAAAATCTTCCTTGCACTGATTTGTTAGGGATCAGGCATTAATTGTTTATTTGGACTTTTAAATTTACTTGTATTTTGGTCATACATAGACTAATATTTTCTGCATTTGTAGTATCTGGAGCGCAGGGAATGCGAATATGATAAAAAGACCCTTGTAGACTTTTACAAGGTGAGAGATGATAGCTGTTCTTCATCAATATCATATGTCTTAATTTGTCAATTAATTGCCTGCCTACATCGTTTTACATCTGTTTTGTTCTGATATGCTATGTGCTTTTTATTTGTTTAGGAAGGGGATCCCTCGAAACCTGCTTTGACAGGCGTCATTGTGTAATTCTCCTTTGTATTTGTTTGTTTGTATCATTGTTTGAAATGCTATCTGATGTTTTAACTGTTTTTAGTAAGTTTGCCTGATTTCTTATGACGATGAGTCCATGTGTGCAGTTTTACATCCACTCCTGACAAAATATTGAACAATTATTACTTGGGGCCAGCTCCATTGGAGGAAATGGCTAGGTACAACAGATGGCCTAGTCAAACTTTCTAGCATCATTGTTTGTTTTTTTTTTTTTTAATTTCCTATTTTTATTAATTATCCTCAAACATTCAGCATGTTTATGATTCTTATTCACTTTTCAGGCAAATTGCAGTAGCTTCTGGACCTTGTGGCAACAACAGAGACTATTTGTTCCTACTTGAGAAGGCCATGTTTGATATTGGTAAGATTTCATTAAATCACTTGATTATTCAGCCTGAATTTATCAGGTAAGTTGTATGCATATCATAGACAAAGTCTGGGGTTATGTATACAGGTCATGAGGATGATATGGTGATAGAGCTGGCAAATGAAGTGAGGAAGGTGCTCGGGATTGTAGGAAATGGGATTTCAAAGGAGAAAAAGCTGTCTGGGGCAACCCATATCACTCTGAAATCTCATAGGCCAGTCCTTAAGCTTCGTCCACTTCCAGAAGCTGTTGCCATGGACTCCTTAAGCAAAGGGCCTTAACTGAAGGAAGACGACATAGAATGAAGCCTCTCTAACCTGATTACCATGCTAGCAGGAGGGTTTTTCTCTAGTAAACAATAGATGTTTGCATTCCTTGAAAGGGCAAAAATAGAAGACAAACTTCGATTTTGGCGGTATTTGGTAGCAGTCCTGCGCAAGAAATAGTTGATGTAGCTTTTGTAGTAGCCAAATGGCTGAAATTGTTTGAATGTAACGGCACTGGCCTTATTATTGGTGCTTCTCATTCACCAAGAAGAGCCACAAAACTTTTCACAACATGGTATCACGATAGATATATAATAATTAAGAGATATTTATAATAATTTAAAAATATATAAATAATATAAATTTAATATTAAATATTTAAATTTATTTAAATAATTAAATTTAAAATTTTAAAATTAAATTTAATTTATATTTTTATTATAATAAATTTTTAATTTAAATTAATTTTTAATTTAAATTAATATGAATAAAGTATTTATTTAATTCTATGGATAGATTTTTACTTAAGATGCACAAACTTTGTCCATGGTTAATCATTAATTAATTTTTTTTAGAACCTAATGATTTCTGAAAAGAGTGAAGAAAAATGTTGGATCCATACTATGCTTATGTATACTTGAATTCAAACTGTGGTTAAAAAAACACATAAATAAAAAAATAAAAAGAAAAAAAGTATAGAAATCAAAATGAGAATGATTTATTATGACTCCATAAATAAAATTATAAATTTTAATAATTATTTAAAAAATATTTTTAATTTAATTTATTTAAAATATAAATTAATATAATATTAAATATAAGTAAAAATATAAAATTTAATAAAAATAAAAATAATTTATTTATTTTAAAATTATATATATTTTATATTTATAAAAAAATTAAATAAATATAACAAATACTATAATTTCTATCAAGAGCATAATTAAAATTCTTTTCATTACAAAACAAATAAAAATTCTTTTGTTTTTTCCATCCCGGTGTGGGAAGATAATTAGATAAATAGAGAAGAAATAAGCATATAAAAAAAGAAAAAAAACACTAAACTTGAGAAGGAAGTCAGACCAGACTTAATCGACTAGCTTGGGGAGAAGGCGAAAATATTAGCCTGCGCTTCCTTGGCTTGAGTTGCTCTGCAAATTCAAATCTCCCCTTCATCCAAACAAAACCTACCCTTATCATTGTTAATATATATATATCCCTGGATTTTAGGTTTAGGGGAAGCTGAAGGATGGACATCAAGGCTGATCTGAGCGCTCCACACTCCATGGGCACCACCGTCATCGGCGTCACTTACGACGGCGGTGTTGTCCTTGGAGCCGACTCTCGTACCAGCACTGGTAATTTGCGATCACTATTATTTTTTGTTTTTATTTTGTCCCCTTCGAATTTTCTGATTTCTTTTTTTTTTTTTTTTTTTTGTCTCGAACTACTGCTTCATGAGGGAAAGGGGTGGGGGTAGAAGAATAAAATAAATTATGATAATTTTGCATTTTAAATTACATGTTTTGATGTATTGGGCAGGTGTTTATGTTGCTAATCGGGCATCGGATAAAATCACACAGCTCACTGACAATGTCTACGTTTGCCGTTCTGGATCGGTATTTATTTATTTATTTATTTATTCATCCATTCGTATAGCTTTCTTGCTGGCTATTGTAAGCTCCTCTGTTTCTTGGACATGATGGTTGGGGTCTCTGTATCTGTTTCTATCTGTAATTCTGGTTTCCATCTTCTTTTGTAGGCTGCGGATTCCCAGATTGTCTCTGACTATGTCCGTTACTTTCTCCATCAGCATACGTGAGTGATTTCTTTCTTTTTCTTTTCATTTTTTTTTTTCTTGTGTTGATCTTTTCTGTTAATTTTATCAATTTCTTCGCATGAATGAATGAATGAATTAATTAATTGTATGCTTTTGTACAGTATACAGTTGGGGCAACCTGCAACTGTTAATGTTGCCGCAAACCTTGTTAGATTACTGTCATACAACAATAAGGTTTGAGTTTGCATAATGAGAGTTTTTTTTTTTTTTTGGGTTATTTATGGCTTTTGTTTTTCTCTTTATTTTGGAGTTAATATTGTTTTTGTGTCTATGTTTGTCTTTCCATAATTCTTTTGGTATTCCAGAACATGCTGGAGACTGGTCTGATTGTTGGTGGATGGGACAAGTATGAAGGTGGGAAGGTTTATGGAATTCCTCTTGGTGGAACAATAATAGAGCAGCCTTTCGCTATTGGAGGTATTTATTTTCCACTTTTACTCTGTGAATCAGGGACTATAGGTTCATTTGGTTGTTGTTTGTTCATTGCATTTTCCAGTTCTTTATGGTCTAGTTAAGATTTTGGCCTTTACTGAGTAGTTTCTTAGTGACCCATTGCTTACCCTACAGGCTGCCATATTGTCATCATAGTTAAGAGTTTCTTTTGCTAACAATTACAACCATGCTACTTGACTGCACTGCCAGATGTGGTGGAAAGTTGTGATTTAATCAGTGTATCTGATAAGGTCTAAATTAAGTGACTATAAAAAAGTAAAGAGTGGTGCAATTCAAGTGGTTGAAGCATGCCTTGTTGAACTATATGTTGACATTTTGTTATGTGTTCCTTAGCATGGTTCTGCTTGATAGCACAAGCTTATGCTGCACCATGATTTTGTGACAATACTTAGCTCCTAAGCCATGATTGAAAAAATGAAGTCTCATTTGTGGTCAAAACTACTGTTGTCACATGCCTAAAGCTTTTGTCACATTTTTCAGAAATGAACTCTCTGGTGTTGGTGGTGAACTTTGTATTAATCTTGTTGACAAGGGATGATAGTGTTTTGTGTAAGGTCCTGGAGCTCTGCTGGTGGTGGGATGAGCATATGATTTGGTGATAATTGTGGTTGTTGTTTGGGCAATCTATGGTTGAATCTGATGTGAGCCTATTTTTCATCACCACCACATGTTAAGGTTCCTTAAATTAGCATTGATTGGAGATAAGAAGGCAACAGGACTGGTGGGAACTGGACAGGATTAGGAGCAAGGTTCAAATGGATACAACAATAATATTTCATGAAGACATGAACATAATATGAAAAATTCAGTTTCATGATCAGAATACGTGCTCTAACTGTATGACTATATCTGAACTGCATAAACTTATGAAGGTTACATTTTGATGTCTGCTGGGAAATTTCCATTGTTGCACCATGTTCCTTTTTCATCTGAATAATAAATCACTTTACATTTTCTCTCCGTGTAGCTTTGGTTTTTCTTGTATGAAATGATAAAAGAAGTTTGCATTGCACAATGATGGGTTTTAACAGGGTCTGGCTCCAGTTACTTGTATGGATTCTTTGATCAAGCATGGAAAGAAGGAATGACAAAAGATGAAGCTGAGGTATTTACTTATGGATGTTTGAATACACAAACAACACTTATTACAAGTTTTGCATGAATTTTCCTGAACATTTAATTAGACTGGGCTCTGGTTGTCAAGCATTTATGTAATCAACAACATTGCAAACAATAAAGGTACAAAGCATACTGAACTTTAAGCCAGTGTTTGAGAGAGATGAATCTTTGAGAGAGATGGAGAGAGATACAATTTATCTTTTGGTAAATTTTATTCCTTGAGTATTGTTGATAATGGTATTTTGTTTCTTTTTGCAGCAATTAGTGGTAAAGGCGGTTTCTCTTGCCATTGCGCGAGATGGTGCAAGTGGAGGCGTTGTTCGCACTGTCATTGTAAGATTTTCAGAGCACTCACTGGTAAGCTGTTTTTCACAATGGCTCAAACTCAAACCTCTTCCTCTTAATGTGTTTTTGTAGATTAACTCTGAGGGGGTGACCAGAAACTTTTATCCCGGTGACAAACTACCGCTGTGGCATGAGGAGTTGGAGCCTCAGAATTCATTGTTGGACATACCGAATGCAGGTGGTCCAGAGCCAATGAACATATGAAGTTGTGTTGCCATCAATGGATGCCCTTCTAATATTGGATTGTTGCACACCGCAACACTAATGGGATTTCTCCAATCCTTGGAACACAATTCAACGATTTGTTACCTTTTTTTTTTAAGTTTTAGTGGCATGAGTTTCAACTCTTTGGAATGTAATCTGTGTGTATTTTGTGTCTTTGCTTTTATTTCGTCGTAGTGATCTGCATAACCATGGCCAGAAATCAATTTTGCAGCCTTGATGGGTGCTATCACCGTGAGGTTGTGAAAAGATTCATTTGATGGGACATCTGGGGCCGGGCTATGACCTTACACTTACAGCTCCTCAGGCCCTTCACGATCCCTCTTTGCCTTTGCCATAAATAATGGAACACACAAACACTTGGAGTTTAGAATGTAATTTTGGTCCAACTACGGTTTTGTGGAATAAATTATATTTGCAATTAAACCTATAATGTATTTTTATTTGTTGTCTATTTATAATAACAGAAAATAAAAAATTAAGAGTTTTTTTTTTTAAAAAACAAAAAGAGAAGAATAAAAGAAATTTAAATTATAAATATATATTTTTAAGACTCTTCAAAAAAATAAAAATAAAATAAAATTATATTTGAAATTTATTTTATTTTTTTAATTATTAATATTTATATTATATAAATATTATAAATATAAAAATAATTATTAATTTAAATTAAATAAATTATATATATATATATATATATATGTATATGTAATTTTGATTATATATTAAAATATTAATTTTATTAAAATATTAAAATTATAATTTAATTATGACGTCAATATTAAATATTATAAATAATAAATTTTATTAAAAAATTAAAATAAAAATTAAATATTTAAAATTTTTTAAAATTAAATAAATATTATTGTATAAGTGAATTATTAATTTTTTTGTAATTTATAATTATATTAATATTAAATTTAATGAAATAATATAAATTTATTAAAAATATTTTTTATCTATACTGTATTTAAATTAAAAAAATAAAAAAAATTATGAATATTTTTATTAAAAAAGTTTAAGAATAATTATTTTCAAATGCCAATGTTAATGATCAAACAAAAGCCGAAAACGGTCAATTAAATGGCATCTAAATTTGTCTCTATCTGGATAACTCACCGTGAAATCAACAAAATAAATAAATAAAAATTCCCTCTTTGCATATATATATATATATATATATAAGGAAAATATTGGAGAGTGAGACAGAAGAGGTAACATCATCATCATCATCAGCAGCAGCGATGGGCAGCGAGCTTCGCAACGTGTTCGTCTACGGCAGTCTCCTAGCGGACGACGTCGTTCGCGTCCTATTAAACCGCATCCCTCGGTCCTCCACCGGCATCCTCAACGGCCAGTCTGTCTCTCTCTATCTCTCTGCCTCGCTTTGTCATTGATTTATATCTTTACTTTTATTTCGGATTATGGGGAAACGAACAAAAAAAGAAAACAGAGATGTCCCGAATACTAATTTCTCGTAAGCTTCTGTGGTGTTATTATTATATAATAATAATAACGGCAATTCACTCCCATAGTTTGCATGACCATTTCCCATTTTGAGTATCATTCAACGATGTGTAGTCCGCTAACACCTTCTTCTTGTTTTGTCTTTTTTTTTTTTTTGGTCTGATTTTTGTTGGGTTGTGTTGTTGTTTTCGGGGATGTGTTTTTTGGGGTGGCAGCCATAGATATAGCATAAAAGGACGTGTTTATCCAGCCATTCTGCCTGTGGACAACAGCAAGGTCACTGGCAGGGTATGCTTTTGCTACCCTTTTTCTCTGTCAATTTTGTGTTACATTTGAGCTTCCCGGAAATTCCGTTGGATATTCTATCTACAAACGAAGTTGGGGGTTTGGGGGGGTTCGTTAAATTGTAGTTTGATCTTTTGGAGACAAATTTTACCAATTACGGATGGTTTTCTAGACACTATCGGTAAAATTCAATGCAGGTACTGTTTGGCATCACTGATCCCGAATTGGATATTCTAGACACATTTGAGGATGTTGAGTATGAAAGAAGGACTGTTGATGTTTCTTTGACGGTAGGTTCAGCTGCGTTATGTGAATTAGTTAAATAATTGAACTCGCACATTTTGAATTCCAGTTCATTTTTAATGCTGAGCTGGTGTTGCTTAAGGAAGCACCATGGTAATTTTTTGCAGGATGGCTCTGAGAAGGTACAAGCACATGCTTACATTTGGGCCAACCAAGATGATCCAAACTTGTATGGGGTGTGGGATTTTGAGGTGAATTTTTCATCTCCATTTTGTTTTCTATTTATTTTCTTTCCCTATGGTGTAGTTGGTGGTGATGTTTTGGCTTTGAGCTTAAGACAGAAAGTCCAAAGGTTGGGTCTTTTTGTGTTTTCCATTTTCAAGGGGGATGGGGCTTGTGAACCAAGCTTTTTCCAGCAATGAACAAAAAATAAGTAACTTTCCTGAAATTTGTGCAGACTGTGTTATCGTGAATTTTCAGCATATAATCCTGTCTGTATCTTAGGCATGGCGGTTATTATTATCTCGACGTGTTTGTTGGGAGAACATTTTTAAGCTTTGAAGCCTCTTAGACATTTTCCCCCCTGCTCTCTATGGTATCAACGATCTTTTTTCCACAAAAATCTTAGGTAACTGTTATATAATCTGAAAAATCACCTCACCACCCCTCTCTACCTTCATTCTAGTTTTTATTGGCTATTGTTTTGGAGGCTGCACTAGCGAAAATGTGCTACATTGTCATCAATTAAGTATTAGTCCTGTCCTATAACCGACACAGAAGAAAACATAAGCAAAATGAGTTGTCAAGCCTGTTGAAAATAATTGCCCATGGAATACAAATCAAAGTGTGCATCAACTAATGCTCTTGATCATTTGGTGTATATGAGGTGTATTTCTGGCATTTCTTGTTGATACATTTCATTCCTTTTTCATTTTCCCTTATTTACTGCCCCACTTTCATGTGTTTGTCGAAGGAATGGAAAAAAGAACACATGGATGATTTTATCAAGATGACCATGGGTTTTGTGGAAGAATTGGAGCTGCCTGAGTCAAAAACAAGAGTTGCCGCATATGAAAGCTTCTATCAGCAGGATGGCAACAATTAATTTGGCCCATACCTGAACGGTGTCCTCGATTATCTACATAAAATATTATTCTTCTCTCGAGAAAGGGCAGTCAATTGAGCAGTTCTCTCTCTTTTTACTCCCCCAAGAGATTATTACATGCTTTAATAATGCCATTGTATCTCAAGAACTCATATGCACGTGCACATTTGGATAATTATTTAGGGCGTGGCCGCAATTTGGAGGGTTGTTTCTCCAGGACTCAATCATCTGCTTGTCAAAGTTGCACAAGCTAATAGATCTAATGCACCTCTTATTGTGACTTGGGCCTTTCAAGTCGTCTTTCATTTGTCATTGAAGTTCAAAGCCATAGAAAATGGAAAATGCTAAGAATGATCATCGATCCAGAAGTTTTTCACAGAATGCCTGCTGTTGGATGGAGCGGTTTGAAGACATTTTGATACACTACGGATCTGCACAAAAATGATCCATGGTCTATCGAAGGAAAATATTTTGTAAAGAGCTCGTTTTCTAAGACAACGAATTCTTGTTCAATGTTTGACTACTAAATGGGAAGAAAAGACCTACACGAGAGCTATAGTTTGGCAAAGGGCGCATAAATGCTCTCTGTCTTTGTGCCCGGAATCTGAATGGGTGGTAATAGTGCTTGTCCTTACGCATAGAAGTCGCCGGCAAAGGCAGGCAACTGCTTAAATTTCCTGTTTTCTAACCGTGGGCAGATTTGTCACTTCTGTGGGTCTCTAGGACCGTAGAGTGCCTCTTAGATTTGCTTGAACTTTTCTGACCTTCCTTGTCCCTGTCTATGGGTTCTTGTCGAACGGTGCCAAATTAACACAATGTTTTAAAAATTAAATTTGATCTAATTGATTGGTGAAAATAATAAAATTAAAAATTAAATCAATGAACTCATTAATTAAATCACAATTTAATTATTTTAAAAAATTAATTAAAAAAATATATATACTTATATTTTATTTTTGTTAAAATATAAAGATTATATTATTAATTTTTTATATATATATTTAATATTAAATACAAATTAAATACTTAAATTTTAAATTTATTAATTTAATAATTAATTTGGTTCTTAAAACCTTAAATTAACAAATAGTTTTGGTTAACAAAATTAAACCGAGGTTAACACCAATGGTTTCAGTAACGGAGAAGAGAAGTTAGTTGCCTAGGGACGAAGCTAAAGAATTTTAATGGTATTGTGAATTCGAGAACCCAAGGTGATATTCTGACAAACGGCGCTAAACAATGATCGGGGTACAAATACAGAGATGACAGGTTCACCCAATTGAGGCCGCCGATGACATGGTTGTGCCTCTCTCTCTCTCTCTCTCTCTCTGTGTATTTGGCCGGGAAACCGAAGTCCATTTTCCCCAAAATGCTACCAATCTCGGCTTTTGACTAATTTCCAAGCTGCTACTCGAACCCCAGAAAATGTGGAAAATGAGTTCAAGGAAAATCTTTTAATGCAAACAAACCCGCCTTAAATTGCCGTCACATTTTAAGCTTCCCACGGATGCCAGCAATAGATTTTGGTGCCTTTAACTGGATTACATTATACAGAGCCGGTGTAGGAAATAGGCGAATTGAGATACCGAGAGGAAAGAAATTCACTTATTGTTGACTTGACCCAGATCATAGTGCTCAGCATGGTGCTTTTATTCTGCTATTACAATAATTACCATGACAAATAATAAACTTAGTTCGGAGCCAAGCGCCGCCGAATTCTCAAATAACCAAAATTTCCTGCCCCAGGTGATGAACCCTCAAAAATAAATGGCAAATAGCCAGTTGCTCCCTTGTATCTCTGCTGAATCTGTTCAAAAAGCAAAAAGCTCATTAGGAGCATGAAAAAAATTTATACATAGTATGTGCCCTAAAAAATGTGCAAGAATAAGCCATGAAAAATGATAAATTCAGTATATAGGAGCACCACATTTCCACAACATGCAAGATAATAATTCAAGCAGTTGAGAATGAACATCGAGAAATTTTTTAATGTCAATTGCCATATAGGAAGTAAATGAATGAAGTAATTGGAAAAGAATGCCTAGTCCATGGCCTTGATCTTTCTATTCAGATGGCAATGCCCCAAAAAAGGACAAGAACAAATGGTCAAAAGACACAAGAAAACTAGAAAAGTCCAACGGAAAATATAAAAAGAAAAAGGGGAAAAAAAAAAGAGAGAGAAATGCTCCATCTCCTTGCAGTCTGAATTTACCTCGAGAATTTGTTGGCTGCTTCGTAGGCAGTATCTACCAACGACACAAACAGTTCCACCAGAGCCACCACCAGTGATTTTAGCCCCATACAAAGTTCCATCCTCAGATTTAGACCACTTCTCATGTTGCATTTCTTGTACCAATCTTACAAGCCTATCTGTCCCATCAGAGCCAAGTCCACAAGCGCTATAGCTGTAGTGACACTGAAACAGGATTGTAAATCAACAACTAGTTGCTTTTGTGCCATACTTCATGGCTCAAGGCTAGAGTGTTGCACATACCTGGTACATCAGCTCTCCAAGAGCTGTAAGCTGCTCATCTGAAGATGTGGACGTCAACAATGCTTTGAAAGCCTGACATCAAGTGGCAGAACCAAGAGATTAGATCCTAGAAGTATGAACATACAGCAGTTTACCCACTCGCCAACATGCAACAACTAATCATCCTTGAGTTCAATATTTGAAGCTTACTGACCTTGACCCGGAAATTTTCATATATAGGATGCTTAGCCGGAGCCCTCACCCAATATTTCTGTTTGTGATCAATTACTGTTACAGGATCATTGTGATCATTGTACTTCTCAAAAAATGTCTCACCAAGTATAGATTCAGGAAGCATTTCAATATAAACAGCTTCAAATCTGTATTTGATATTAAAATAAAAATAAAACAACCAGATCCAATAAGCTATTTGCGTGTAAAATTAGAGAACTTATGCAATACCATGACAACAAAAAAAGAAAAAAGGAACATTGGTTTAATCCTTTCCCTTATCATGCTTTATTTTATAATCCTTACAATTCAATTAAGTCGACTGTTTTGTTATCACACAAAACAGAATTTAATGTTCTTAATAAAATTGAAAAACATGAGGAGCTGAAGAAGAGAAATTTGATATAATAAACCTTTCCCACCATTTCCTGTTTTTTAAGTAAAAATGAAGGGTACAGATAATCACTTTCTTCTAGCAACTAAAGTGAAATTCAAACATTTCCATGAAATTATGGAGCTACGACAGGATAAACATTTTCATTTTTCCAAATGGTGTATTTTTATTACTGTAAACAGCTCCATTTTCTAACCATGCAAGTTTACAATTTTGGAGTAAATACTGGGAAGGAACATCACCTGTGTGGTGACAAGTTGCACAAGTAATCTAATGAAGCTTCAGCTTTGAGTAGTTCGACACTGTCATAATCCAAATCATCAGGGGTTGACCCATTAACAGTGCAGGAGGATCTAGACAAAATAGTGGATGCTGTAGACTTTATCATCTGTCGGCCCATAAAGGAACCTATTCTGACAGATCCATAGTCAGCACCACCAACACTGTCAAAGCAAAACATTAAGTGATTAGTAGTCAGGGATGCTGAATGGTATGTAAGCAATATCTGGCAAGAGATTATGATGGAAGCTGAAATTCCATATCAGTCATTTAGCTGTTAATATCCATGGCTGTGATTGATGAATGGAACATAGAGGTAAACACTCTGAAGCATTTGCAACAATAAAAGTTATTGCTGAATAGAATGTTGGTTGAATAGGCAACAGTAAAAATTAATCTAAAGTATAAAAACCAACACAAATGACATAACAGGATGATAGGTTATTCCACTAAAATGACAAACACAATGAGAAATCCTTGAATGTTATTACAAATCGGATATCCTATTCTCTTAGTTTTTATTGTAATAAAAGTTGGATTGGAATCATTTGTTACTATTCCTCCTCTGCCACTATATCCCCTCATTAGATCTAAGTGATAGATCCCAACAATATCTTTCAATGGGAAGAAACGATGAGGAAACAACATAGAGAGTAGTGAAAAAGACAGGGCCAAAGAGCTTGAAATAAATGAAAACTTTATGCCCAAATGCCAATTTATGGAACAGGTAAATGACAATCTCAAATGAAATGGATAAAAGCAGTGACAGATCAAACACCTGTGACGGATTCCAGAGTCAATGCCCCAGAATCGAATGTGGCTAGGAATCTCTACAAGCCCAATCACCTCAGCAGGCTGCAGAAATGGTAAATAGGCCATGGCATTATTTCATTTTTAAAGCAAGCTCAGAGAAGAATTTATCAGCAGAACTAATGAAACATACCTGGCATACCATTGCAAGAAGTTTGTTGGCTTCACCACATGCCGAAGTCATCTGGTCCATGACACCACATGGGGCTCCAACAATGAGATTCTCAACCTATAAAATAATTCATACAAATCAAGCGATGCCATAATTTGCAAAAGCTATCTCAGAAGCAATGCTAATAATGTGATGATAATAATCCAAAGTCCATAATATCAAACCTTTTGGCAGAGCAATGCAATATCTCTTGGGCTAATACTTAATCCTGCAAAGGATAAATAAAATTGAACTCTGAGGTCAACTGTTTACAATAGATATAGCCTAATGCATAAGTAACACAACCAGGAGTACTGAGGTCCACCAGAAAAAGGATAAAACAGTAGCTCTATGCAGAATCAACAACATAGAGCTTAATCGTTTTACAAGCAACCATTTAGCCCAACAGCTTAAGTCAATAGGTGAGACCCATTAATGGATCACATATTAAACTCCAGTACATCTTCTCATGCAAAAGCCCGACTCCCTTGGATTGGAAGCATAAAAAGACAAACTCTCTTGGGCTCCAGAAATTCACAATCAAATGTAAGGGCAACATATTTTGAACTCATAATCTCTTAATCATAAAGACTATGATACAATGTCAATAAACCATTCAACCCAAAAGCTTAAGCTGTTAGGTAAAGCCCATGAATGGATCACATATTAAACTCCAACATCTTTGATAGAATTGAAGCAAGCACTATTCATAATTTCAAAGGCTATAGTCTAGATTAACAACAATGAAGCCTGAAATTTACAGAATAAACTGTCTTTGCCAGATATACAAATTATAAACATCATATTTTCAAATATGGCATGGCTGTGAATATTGATGAAAGGTGATTGGATCACATGTCCAAGAAACTTTCCAAATATTTTCTAAGAAACAAATCCCATTGATATTCCTGGTTTAAGACAGTGATTGCACTGAACTACTAGCAATCACAAAGGAGGCTGTTGAAGCATTTTATTTGTATTAAAGTATCAATTTCTTACACAGTAAAAAGTCTTTAATACTTTTAGGAACATTAATCATGAAGCACTAGCAGCATAGTTTTCCAATATGTAAAAGAAGATCAAAGGACTAGAAAACATGTGCGTGCACACACAAAACAAACAAATGTCAAGTGCAGCTTTGCAATGCTCCCAATAAACAGCAATAATTACCATGAGCAGAAGCTATAGCAGACATGCTGGCAACCTCCACAGAAGCTGATGAAGATACACCTTTACCTTCTGGCACTGCAGAAGAAACCTGCATTTTTGTATTCAGTTTGTTATCATATGAAGGATTTCATGTCCAGATAATATATAACGTAAGAGAGATGTAAACAAAGGGGTGTGGGATAAGTTGATCTTTTTAATGATAGCACCACTAATGCAACAAAAAGCTACAATGCAACTATACTGGGATTCATCATCAAATTTGACAAATAAAGTGTTAATCAGTTCACCTTGCACATTTGACTTGTGACCCATCTTTTCATGCAAATTAAATCAACAGAAGAAACAGAGGAAAGGAAAAGAAAGTTTACAACAGCAACATCTAAGACAATAAGGAATAAAACAAGATTGTCCAGGCAGTGGAGTAACAGACAACACCATCCAAATTGATAGAATGCAACTTATACCAGCATGCTGATACTATCCTCAAAGCGAACACCCAGTTCTGCCATCAGAACAAGAATCGTTCCTGCAACATAAGCTGCCCACCTGCAAAGCGGCAAACATAAGGAAAGCATAAACTCAGACTTGTATTCAGGCAAGAAAAAAGCGACCTACTTCTGTGATGGGTCTCGGGAAAAATATTCCTTTGCCTTGGAATATGAAATTGGCTTTCCACCATCCATAAAATCAGACAAATCCATGTCAAAAGTTGGGCTGCGATTACTCAACTCTGAGCCATAGGAAACCTGATGCCAATAAAATGTGAGACAATGAAGTTATTGAATCAAGCACGTAAGTACACAATTTTGCACATGTGTGGATAAACATTATATTGCAAATAGAAAGAGAGTCGCATGGTGTGGTTGGGTGTGTGGAGCCACTGATGATTGAAATGTCTGTACTTACAATTTGCAGAACAGGGGTGGGTCCGTTTCCTCTTGCAGTTTGCCGAGCTTGGGCATGTTTCCAGAGCCTATGTTTACTAGGATGTATCCTTTGTATGGCAACATGGCAAGCTTCTTTTATGGGCATCTATGAGAAAGAATACAGGTAAATACATGTCAAACAATCAATGCAATGCAAGAGAAGAATAAAGCAGATATCTGATATATGGACTGAATCGTTTGTTAATGAAAACAATATTCAAATTTATCAAAAATAACATCCACATAAAACAGATACGAAGATAAATGTTAGCACTAAGGGCCCTTGAAAATGCTGACTAATTGAAACTTTTATTTTTGTAAAGATTTGGATATTGTACAAGCTCCTCAAGCTGACAACTTTGAAAAGGAAGAAGAAGCCAGAAGTTTAAGTTGGGAAATTTAATTTTCAAAACACAGTGCAGAGTTCAACATAGCATTTTAAAATGTCTGTAAGGAACGCAAATTAAAAAGGCAAATTTATACACAAAGAAAATTAGATTAAAGACAGATAAAGAAAGATTTCTAGTCCAGGGAAAATCATTAACAGGAACTACCTAACCTGCAAGACAAGACTTCCTGAATAGTCAGCAATTCCTCCCATTACATCTAACCTTCCAGGAGCTCTTGCCACAAAGATTTCTTCCTGAACAAAAAACAACATAGCAAATATTGGCATCATTTTGGTGGTTTTCAGTGGGCAAACAAGCAGCTTCTTGTGTTCATTGGCAAATGAAGTATGATAGATTAAGGAAATTCAATCTACTTGTAGATAGTCAATAGAAATGATCCTTCACCAAGCTATGGACCAGATAGGTTGTGCAAATGCAAATAGTTCTACATGGGCCATGAAATCTCTATACCATTTTATGATATCAGCCTGATGCATAGTTGCTACTAAAATACTAAATCTAACAGAAAATGACAAATGAAAAAGACCAAACAGATTAACAAGAAATAGGTTTTAGTTAAAATTAAAATAACCTCCCAATTGAAGAGTGCTGCAGCAGCCATGCACTCCCGCCTCTGGCACTTTTCAGTGTTCTTCTCTGAGTCATACATGGTATCTAGTGCTACCAAGCTCTTCACAAAGCTCATTGTGTCAGAAAGACCTTGAAAATCTCCATGAAGAATCTCAAAATCTTCAGTACATCTAAAGAAAAATGTTATATATGGCTTAAGAAAATGTGAAATTGACTTTATTGTGAAGATTAAGAATTATCTGCAAAGAAAGATGTAGCTTACGTGCTCATCAGGAATCCATTCTCATTTCTTTGGGCAGTCTGTGACCCAGTGGTTTCACTAAGTTCATTTTTAGCATTTGTATACCATTCTGGAATGCTGATATCTCGCCCAGGAACCCTTTGCAGTTGATATCCAAGAACAATGGCATCCCTTAACCTTCTTGCCCCACTAAACTACATTTTAGTATAATAAACAACAATGAGATGTATTTTAATTTAAACCTGGAACTGGGCATCACATGTTTTATTGTCCAGAGAAACATTTCCTCTAAACATTGTTACACAAAGCCATTACTTGACTTCACACACACACACACACCGACCATGTTAAAGACAACAACACTTGGTGGCAAGATGGAAAAAATGACATAAGATAGCTTGACCATGAAACCAAAGCCCACAAAATTTTGAGCATTAAAACTAAGGCAACTTGTTGAGATGCAATTCTGAGATGGCATGAACCCAGACAGGCAGGAAACAGAACTCACAAATGGAAATGTGAGCAGAAAATCAGAGATCTCAATTACAATGCAATGGCTTGCAAGAAAGTTTACCCATCTACTCTTAAAGTAAAAGCATCATGCACATCATCATCTATGTATTGAAAATTTGTATTTTTCACCCCTAGTACATCTTCCTGCCAACACTGATGTGGTGGAGCCCAAATACTGATGAGTGATTGTTTGTAAGACATCTCCAGATATTTTGGACATAGAAATCTGATTCACAATAGAATCAGAATCACTTCAACAATATTAAATTAGTGTCATACAATCCTAAAGCACAAAGAGCTAGACACAATTTATTTACCTTATTTGAAGTATGGTCCTTTCCAATTGCTGTTTCTTGCAAGATCTGAGCTGCCATCTAAAATTTTAACATTGTATCAGGAAGCAATGTATCCATCTCAGTGTCAGAAGTGATAAAAGCATGAACACAAAAGCTCACAAGAAAGTTCTTGAAATACTTGGGAGAAAAAGCCTGTGAGCCAACATTCTAAAAAACAATACTAATTGAGGGACCACAATCTGAATTAATCCTTCTACACAACCCTTTTAACATAATTTGTAGACAATCCATTCCACTGTTAAGTTTCTGGTGGCTATCATATATGAATCAAAAAACTGTGTTATCACTGATGAACAAGCAAGGGTATTCAACATAATCATGTTGATCTTTCAAATGTTCAAATATGTGGAAGAAACATACAAGAAAGAAAAGAAAACAGTACCTCACCACCATTTATGCCTTCATTGTAACATGGTTTCAAACTGATTGCATGTTCAAGATAAGGCTCCCAATGGCCCAAGAGTAAATCTCTCCTAATCATCTCGATGCCACCATGGTAATACTGTTTCAAGATATAATATCTCAAAGGTATAAAAAATGTGAGAATGGCTAATTTTTGTGGGTTGGGGGAGGGGGGTGTGGAATTGGAATGAAGAAACAAATAAGGAGAGAGTAAATTAAAATGGAGAAAGAGAAGATGATGGTGACACTATCAATCAAGAAGTTGATTGCACCTCAAGCATATTTCTCAAAAAGGGTTCTTCATTGAAATAATCTCTTCGTATGAAGACAAAGGGTAACTTGTATGCCAGGGCTTCACTCACGGTGCCATACCCAATTTTCCCTGGAGTCATTGAAATCCCATTATTGTAGCTTTTTGAGTGATTAATTTAGTTCAGCTAATTAGCAGAGTGAAATACAGACCAAGCATACAGTCAGATGCTGCAATAAGATCAGGTGTGTAGGCATCCTTTGCAAGTTTAATGAAATTTGGGGGAAGCTCCCGGCTGTTGGAAGCACCACAAACCTGGAACCAATGTGAAGCACGCTTCATCAGTGACTATGAGAGTAAATTTAAACAGACCAAAGATCTATGGTAAACTAGATACCAGGCACAGCCAACCAGAAGGTAGGTAATGCTCCTTTAACTTCCAGCCCGATGGCTGCATACAATACAAAGAAGTTTGACATTACAGATAAAAACAAAAATGATGTCATACAATTCATCTGACCAGCGCATAATGATCTCAATGCATATCAGAGGTCAAAAACCACAATACAAGTATTAAAAAGAAACCACATTTATAAGATCTGTACCTAAATATTAAATTCAACAAAAGCATTAGTTTCTAACCTGTCCACCGAAGTTAAGGATAACTAGCTTTGCATCATCGCTGATACCCAATTCCTTCCTCACCTTTAATAATATTAGGAAATGGTGAGGACCTAAATCAAGATTTAAATGATGAAAGGGAAGGGAAGCAACAGTGTTCAGGTACCAAACCTCTTTGCGAGATTTATGCAACCTCCTCACAACTAGAGGCACGTCAACAACATCATGGAAGACGGGCACTACAAAAAAGAGACTCATTAAACCAACGCTCCAAACAAGTCAACAAATGTTTTGACTACACACGGAAAAAGAGAGAAAAAAAAAAAAAAAACCACAATGAAGTCTTTTATTAGAGGGCATCTAAGATTTAACATACTAGGGCAATATCCTGGAAGACGGATAAGGAATTCACAATGGGAATAGTCCTCTGCTATCTGTATTTTTACAGAATCAAAAGCATTAAAAAAAAATACATGGCAGGATAGCAGTGCACTTACCACAATAAATACCAAAGGCAAAGAGCATAGAAAAAGTTCAACGACCAGAACTACCACCTCAAATTCTATATAAAGCAAGCTCATTTCATTAATTTGAAGAAATATTAGTATATTTTATGAGAATATCTTGCATAGACAATGACTAAACAAAGGATTTAGTGCGCATTACATGATTAAGCTGGAATTTGCTTTTAACATAATTCAATTTTACAAAGATGAAGGAAGAAGACATAGGGTTCCTCCAACAAAAAGAGAAATAATAATTGGACAGCCATGAGACCAAGTAAAAGTGATTCAATAAAATGAAATATCAGGGCACCTGCCAGACAGTTGAACGATGTTGATTACCAGCAGCCATGACATACTCTGCATATATTAAGTCCCAACTGCCAAAAAGTAAAAGATATGAGTTAAAAAAAAAAGGTTGGAATTATAATGAAGCTAATTGATCAATTACTGTAAAATCTTCAAGCAGGAGAGCAAAAATAATTGATACAAATTAAATGTATAAACTTGAACAAAAGTCAATGCAAGTTCTTAACATGAATTACTCTGGTGTAGCAATATATCTCTGGGGAGAGATAAATGCTAAAAATAGAAGAGTAATCAAATACAGGAAGCAGTCAAGCACACTTCAATTCAAGCGATATGTAGTAATCCAGTGCAACTGGCAGCTTTTCTTTTTGCATTGTAGTCTCTTATGTGAGGTCAGGACATTTAATGGTTTAACATTGGCTTCTGGGGTAACATAAAACATGAACCCAAATCCAAAATCATATGGTAGTTAATCATTGGGTTGAGGAGTTACCCAGATATAAAAAAGTGGAAGGTTCTTCTTTCTGTTTCTATTTCAAAAGAAATCAATAGTTCAATAGTGAATAGATTAAATGTTCATTAGCAAAATTCATGTTAAAAATCACTAGAACAACAAAGGAGTAACCAATCAGAAATCTTCCAAAAAAGGCCAAGTTCTCAACATCAGTGTGCTCCTTCACAGTGGAATGTTAGTGACTATTCAAGATATTTCAAAGCCAACAGGAGAAATTATGGAGGGTATAAAGATGAAGGGATGGAAAGCTGATGGCAGCAAGTTAACCTGAAGTTGGTCACACAAACAGATCTGATTCCAGCATCAGCTGCGGCACGGCATGCAACTGGAACAACATCTGAAACCTGTGCATGCCACAGAAACAAATGAATTCAACCAATTCAGTTATTGCAACAGTTAAGGATAAAATCAAATGAGAGAAGAAGGATGTAAGTACCACAAGGTCAGCTTTGATGGAGTTAAGCCACTCTACTTCTGTTTGCAAAATAGATTCACGGGGTTTGACAACTGTCTCCAAATACTAACATATCGTCCCACAACCAAAACAAAAAGGGTTTAGGTAAAATAAGAAATGACTCATCAAAATCATGCATGCCAAGCATATAGATTATACCAACAGAAAAAAAGAAAAAAAGAAAGAAAAGAAAAGGAAAGGATTTTATTAGGATACTTATATACCTTCTCCAAAGAAGCAAGGCGGTCCAGGGTCAACGCATCGGTCTGAACTGCTCCGCAGTCCAATAGTACCTGGGAATGGGATCAACATAAAGAAACAAAAGCCAACTTCATTGGTCCTCAATGGATGCAGTTGGTTCATCAAAGTCTATAACACTAAAGTAGCAAATGGTGAAACTAATATCAACAAGAAGAACAAGTTTCCAGACATTACCTTGCGAATGAAGAGCCGAGGGGACTGTATCTCAGAAGTGAACACAAAATCGGGTGCACCAGTAACCACATACACATCATGTCCAGCCAGAATCAGGTGCCTAACGACCTGCGCATAGTATCACATTGGTGTTTTTTTTAGTACTGATGATCCTTTATTTCATCAGGTTGCTAATAATTTAACATACCATCCAAAGCAGAGGATCATTTCAAATAAATTAACAGAGATACACTCTTGAAAAGAAAAGAGAAGAAGCTGCACTACATTGAAAGATAAGCAAGCACCAATGGCATCATTTCAAATAAACCAGATTATCAAAGATAATTCAGATTTGAAAAACAAAGAAAAGATAATAATAATCAAGAAAAGAGCGATCACGGACTAAAAGACAGGGATCGAGAGACCTCAACGACACGAGTTGCATGGCCGAAACCATGACCGGTGACATAGTAAGCGAACACCAGGTGCCTGCTCGTCGCCGACACTCCGTCACACTCTGCTCCTATCGTCATTTTTGTTTTTTCTTTTGTTTTAAAAACCGCCTTCTATGTGTTTGTGTATTTGCGTGAGAGAGATAATTTAGAAGAAAGACAGACCAGTTAGCTTTGCAGTATCTCGAGCCAAAATTGAAGTTGGTGTTTGACGATGAGCATATTGATTGAGGTGATGAGGAATTTTAGTAGGGAAGGCGAAGCTGACGCCTCACTGACGGGTACACAACAGTTAACTGAAATTCCCCTCGGATAAGATCGACAGCCATTCAGTTGCGTGGCGGATGCGGGTACCTACGTATCCATCCTCATCTGTTCCAACGGATTTCACATTTCCATAAATTTGTTCTATCTCTCTCTCTCATCTCACATCTCTCACACTTCTAAGTTCCCTTGTTTTTGTTTTACACGAAACAGGACCATCGCCGTTCGCCGTAAAGGCCAAAAAATCTTCTCTACTTAAGTTTCAAAAAAAGAAATGAAGAGCCAGATTGATTGTGGATATCATCTCAACAAGCTTTTAAACACAAGAATAAGAGCAAAGCAGCACAAGACGAATACAAAAATACACAAATTTTTTATATTATTAGAATACATATATGATATACATACAACTATAAATTATCATAATTATTATATTATTTTATATTATAATTAAAATTTTATTAATAATTTTAAAAAAATTATATTACATGTATTAGTAATATAAATTTTTTAAAAAATTTATAACTTAAAATAATTAATATAATTATTAAAATAAAATATATCAATCATTCACCATATATAAAAATTTTAAAATTTATTTTTTATTTCTAATATATATACACACACATAAATGTTTAATATGTGTTTGAATTTTTTTTATTTTTATTTTTTTATCATACACATCTTTAGGTGTCCAAAATAAGTAAGTCTGAAGAATATCTCTTAAAAGTGTTGGCACTTATAACATCTAAAACTATGGTACAAAAACTAAAAATTTCTACACTCATACGGATAGTCATTAAATTTGAATCTTTGTACATTTTTCATTGAATCTAAAATTTTAGGGCGACCAGTCATCTACTAAATTAATAATTAGAATACAAATAAAAAGAATTTCCTTTTTATATACATTCAATTTAGGAAAGAAACTAATTTCGTATCTTAGAAATAGATTTTGATTCTAGTTTCTCCTTTATTCTTCATTGAATCTCTCTCTTTCTGGCCTTTTTCTTCTCCACTGGGAACACTGCCTCTCAGTCGTGGTGATGCCTCTCTCTTCCCTTTCATCTCTCACCAATCTCTCTCTCTCTTGTGTTGCAGTGCCTATCTCTAATTCTTATCTCTCCCAATTCTTCGTCCCTCTTTATTCTTTAAACTGTTGTTAATGGAGAATCCTCCTAAATAGATGCAAGGATTGATGGACTCAGAATATTAATACATTAGTATCAAATAGAGTTATTAAGATTATTTTTAGATTTAATGATTCGAAAGAACAAAAAAACATATGAATTATGGCTGGATAAGGAGTGAGTTATTAAGGCTACTAGCGTTTGGTTAAGGATAGTTTTATTTGAGAATGAATGATACAATATGTGCAACTTAAAGCTTAATGGACAAAATTAAAGTAACGATCTTAACTTTCTCAATTTAAATATTTAAGTTGATTATTGAAGATGCAAATTTAATATATATACAATTCTTTTTATTCTTATTAACCAACTTAATATCATTATTTATATTATATAAAAAATGAGATATTTGTTGCAATTTTCGTATATTTATCTTTATTTTCAAATATAACTATTAAAATAGAAAAAAGTGTACGTTAATTATCGATATATGTATAATAAAAATTAAAAAGATAATTAAAATATAAATTAAAATAATTATTCTTAACTATAAATAGTATGGATTATTTTTTTTTTCTTTTTTTTTTTCATTTTTTCCTTTTGGTCATGACAAACATTAGAGTGTTAATTGGTCACGTAATTTTTATGTATAATTTACTTTTATTTTTTGTTTATTAAAAAAATAAATTTATACAAAAATTAAAATTTTATATTTAATATAAAAAAATAAAATATTATTATTATAAAAAAAATTGATATATATTTACTATTTAATTATAAAAATAATTTTACAGTGAACTTGCAATGAAATATTTTTTTTTTATTTTTTAATTTAAAATTAAATTAATAAAACATATAATCATAACGTTATTTTAGCGAAGATTACGTAACACTAAATGACATCTAAGTATTCACGCCATAAATTCTTAGCCAAATGGCTTTGAGGCCGACGCTGCCTATCACACCAAATCTAAAATCAAGACCGTCCAAGGCTTCAGAGGCTTGCACTCACTCTGTCATCCACTTCACGTTTGTGTCCTTTTCTTTTGTATTAATTGCATGGCCTATCACTAGGCAATTATATTCAACAATATTACGTGCCATGGCCATCAAATTTCAAATGAAAAAATTATCCTTTTTACATACATTCAATTTAGGAAAGAAACTAATTTCGTATCTTAGAAATAGATTTTGACTCTAATTTCTCCCTTATTCTTCATTGAATCTCTCTCTTTCTGGCCTATTTTTTATCCACCGGGAACACTGCCTCAGCTGTGTTGCCTCTCTCTTCCCTTTTATCTCTTACCAGACTCTCTCTTGTGTCGCAAACACTCTTTGTCCTGCCTATCTCTAATTCTTACCTCTCCGAACTCTTTGATTCTCTTTATTTTTTAAATTGTTGTTAATGGAGAATCCTCCTAGATAGATGCAAGGATTGATGGACTCAGAATATTAATACATTATTTTCCAAATAGAGTTATTAAGATTATTTTTAGATTTAATGATTCGAAAGAACAAAAAAAATATGAATTTTGGCTGGATAAGGCGTGAGTTATTAAGGTGATTGATACTTATTAGCGTTTGGTTAAGGATAGTTTTGTTTGAGAATGAATGATACTAATTCTCTGTTTCATATATAAGAATCACAATTCTCTTAGTAACTTATTTAATCTCATTTTTATTTTTATTTTTTTATCAACAAGATAGATAAAAATAATAAAATATTAATATAATATATTTATATATAATAAATACAATAAATAAATCATATAAATAAAATAATAATAAAAATAAATAGTAATAATAATAAATATTTTTGTATTAGATAATTTTAAATTATGATAATTTGCGTAACAGTTAGAATCAACCCAAAATAAATAACGTATAGTTTGATCTCTACGGCCTGTAATGATAAAATTATCCAAATCTTTCGTCGAGAAGCCAACAATTTCAAAACCCACTGCTGGTGTTGCCATAAAATCCATGATTTGACTTGCTTTGACTTAACTTGACTCTCACCTGCATCTTTAACACACTTACAAGAATGTGAAAAATGAGCTTATGGCAATGAAACCAATAAGTGATCACAACATTAATTAAATCTCATTGCTTTTTTCTTTTTTTAAGAATTAACCGCTAAAAATAGTCTAATAACTATTATAATTAAAATTTAAGGTGAAATCTGCAGTTTAAGCTAACAGACCATACTCATAGTTAAATCTCCCTTTTTTCCGCTCAAATTAAACCAAATATATATATTCCAGAATTTTGATTGTCCTTTACTGGATGAAGCTAGATAACCGACTCCTGTGATGACCTTTGGTTCTTTCTTTCACTCTAATCTTTCCAATTGTTTGTCATTGTCTGGAAACATACCCCATTTTATGAATGTAACAATGCCTTTGTTGTTATCTTTTTTGTTAGGCTTATGTATGCTAAAAAACCTATTATCTTACCATAGGTAGCATAAAATTTTTTCAATGTTTTCAATTGTTTTAATCCTCACACCCACATCTTTGTCATTCCATTATGCACACATTTTCATTATTAAGGCAAGAAACATCAAATTTCTTAAGCATCTCACTTTTTGATTGCACTTTTTCATCCAAATTATTTTGGCATTAAGATGGACCATCTTTGGGATGAATTGATCATCGTTCCTCTAATCAACAAATTCATATTCATCATCGGGAACGACGTCCTCATTTAAATTTAATCTTTTAAAAGTATCTTTCCCGTAAAAAATATGAAGGTGTATTTACCAAAAAAAAAAAACAAAGTACATAAGACATAGATTATAGGGACAAAAACACTTGATAAATGGACATTATGGCTTTCTTTGACAACGAACAAACAATGATAGTATAACCAAATTACTCTAAAAGTTTTTTATATCATAGCTTTTTGATTTGTAAAAAAGTAAAGCAAATAGCGTTACTTCTATAAGTTACTAATTCTTTTTTTAGTAAAGCAAAGAGCGTTACATAACACCTATTTTCTTTTTCTCTCCAAATTAGGTATCATTTTGATAATTTTTACCAATTTGTTATATTCCTTTGCTACCTAAAGTCCGAGCATTTTGTTCTTAAAATGAATATTTGGTTCAAAATTATATATGTATAAAGAACAAAGCACACTAATTTGATTACATTTTCTTTGATTTTTTTTCCTTTTCTTTTTTTTTTTTATTGGTTTGGTAAGGAATGATCAATCTTTGGATCTTAATCTAGTGCAACAAATCCATAATCTACAAAACAAGGAGGAATTATTATTATTGTAGGTTATGGATTTAGCATGGTGGATATCCTTTAATACTAGATTTGTTATTAAAAAAATAGCCCCACAATCATAGCAGGTAACAGAGGAGACAGAGAAAATACGAAATATCTTGTATGGTTAACAAGTACTGGTGGGATCATTGTTGCCAAAACTAGTCAAATAAAATCAATGACGTGTATGGATAAAAACAAGGGATGATTATTGACAACTACTTGTCAACCCATAAGATACTGCATTTTTTTTCCTTGAAGTCCAAGGTAAGAAATATTAATAACCAAAACTTAGGAAATTGAGAGATGAAAACATAGAGAGACAAGAGAAGATAGAAAAAGAGAGATATAAAAATTACTTGCATCAATTGCAAATTGAAAAAAAAGAGAGCGAGATAATGGAGACGCGTGCAGAGTCTTAAAGGAGAGAGAACAAAAATCACACTAGAGAGAAAGTAGGAGAATGACACTAAAAAGAGAGTAAAGAGTATAAGTTAGAACGATAGAGAAAATAATTTTTTGATTAAGAATTAATACAATTAAATTGCAAGTTGTATTAACATACAACTCTGAATTACAATTACACGTATTACTTTTATTAAAAATTTTGAATTCATCCATATTTATAACTTTTGTTCAAAAAAAAAAAAAAAAAAAATGAAGATATTATTTATTAATTATATTTAATTTTTTACTTTTTTTTAACTAAATAAGTGTTTTGGTACTTCAAAATTACTTATACATGCACAAAGTTAAAATTAATAAATTATTAAAAATTTTAAAAAATTTTAAAAAAATAAATGATTGAAATGAATTAAATTAAAAATTATTTTTTACTTTACAAAAATTTTAATTATTTTTTTAAATTTTTTTATTTTAATATTATTAATTAAAAATACTTTTTATTTTTTATTAATTTTTTATAATTTTTAGTTAAATATTATAATTATAATAATTAATATTTTTTTATCTTTTATAATGCTTAATTAAATATTATAAAATAAATTAAATAAAAATAAAAAAATATTTTTAATTAAAAATATTAATATAATAAAATAAATTTCAAAAAAAGTATATAAAAAAATTTATATCATAAAAAATAAATTTTTAAAAATATTTTAATTAAAAATTATTATAATATAAAAAAATTATTATTAATTTAATTTCCGTTAAAACTACAAAATGGACGTGGATGAAGGAAGCATAGACACAGTGTATGAGAGGAATATGTTGTGCTTGACATGTGTCAGACACAGACACACGTTAGACACGCGACAAATGTGCTGGACACAGCTAAACATACGCATAAAAAAAATTGAAAAGAGAATCAAACATGGCTCTGACATCAAGGACCCGTTGAGAATACATCTAGGATATTTTTGTAATTTAGATAATAAAAATTAAAACTTAGAAAAAATTTGTTAGGATGAGAAAAAAGATAAACCATTGAAACGACGAAATGGGGATGTGGATCAAGGAAGCACAGACACAACTCGCAAGAAGAATATGTTGTGTTCGACACGTGTGAGATGCAGACACACGTTAGATAAAAAAAATATTCTTTTTATTTTCTTAAAAAATACTTTTAATTTTATTTTTTAAATTTTTAAAAAAATCTATAATTTATTTTTTTTATATTTTTTATTTTAATAAAATATAAAAAATATTTTTAATTCATATGATAAAATTAAAAATTATATAAATTTAATACTAATATATATATATATATATACACACATATTAAGATTTTTTTTTCTTTTAAGAGTTTTTTTTACATCTTTATTTATTTTTTAAAAGTTAGTGTAATAAGATGTCCTGTCATGTTTTGTTTGTGCCATTGCGTTTAGATCTATGCTTATGCTTCCTTAACCTAAATTAAAGCAAAAATTAATATTAAAAAAATTAAACTAAATTAATTAATTAAATTAATAAAATAAAAAAATTAAATTTAATTTTAATTTAATTTACTATCAATAATTTTTAACTTTTAAAATTAGTGGTTAAATTGGAGATCTAGTTGATTAGTTTATAAATAAGTAAATTGATTATAATTTTTTTTAATTTAATTATCTTAAAAAATTAATAAA
This sequence comes from Rhizophora apiculata, assembly GCA_037832385.1. NCBI lineage: Eukaryota > Viridiplantae > Streptophyta > Magnoliopsida > Malpighiales > Rhizophoraceae > Rhizophora > Rhizophora apiculata. The sequence continues at coordinate 1,650,986 of CM075426.1, read as the reverse complement.
AAATTAAAGAGACAATAATTTTTAAACTTAGGTTATAAGTGATATAAATAATAATTTTTATCATTAATCTAAGAGTTGTAATATGAATCTTTTTATATATATTTAATTTTTTTTAAAATAAAATTTACACTATTTTATAATTTTTTTATTATTTTTTTAAATTAAAAATTAAAAAAATTAAAAAAAAATATTTATATAATATATTTTTTTATATTTTATCAAAAATAGATAAAATTATAAATTATGTTATATTAATATATATATATATATATATATATATATATATATATTAATTTAATTTAAACTATATTATTTATATTAAAATATTTTATTTTTTTTAAAAATTAATTATTTATTTTAAAAGAATAATATATAAATTATAATATATTTTAAATTAAATTTATTTAATTAAAATTATTTATTTTAATTAATATATTATATTAATTAATTTTTTTAATTTAATTATAATATATTATATAATTAAATTATTCAAATGAAATAATTTAATATATAAAATATTTATATATTAAATATAATTTATAATTTATTTATTAATATATTTTATATAATATATATAAATATTAAATTTTTATATATTTAATATTAAATATTAAATTTATTAACTTAATTTTAATTATATTAATTTTAATTATATTGATTAATCGGTTAAACTTGAAAATTTGAAATTTTTAGTAGAATTATGGTTATTAAGACTGGGGACAAAATGGTATTTTAATATCTGATAATGCTAAAGGATTGCCCGATTTAATAATTTTCTGCTATATAAAGTGCTTCATTGTGCGTCTCCGTATATTTGTCTCGCATTTAGGGTTTGACGACGGCCGTCTCCTTCCATGGCCATGGCCCCAGGGTATCGAAGATCTCGTCCAAGGTATCGAATATTAGTCGGGTCTTTCTCTTGATTCCATATTTCGGTTGTATGTAAATGGGGCTGGAGTTTGGCTCTTTGGCTGAAATTAACGTGCCATAGAGATGAATGCAGCTCCCTAAATCAATCTTCTCAACCTTTCACCCAAGTAGTTCGCTACGATTCCTTCTTTCTTGTTCTAGCGGATTTTTCCTTTCTAAGGCTGATACATCTTCAAAACCATCACTTTTTAAAAAAATTTTTTTTTTTTTAAATCTCTGGAAGGTGTTGTCTTGTGTTTTTTTTTTTTCTTTGTTTTTTGCAAATATGCGATTAGCTTTAAACGTTAGCAGGATTTGCTTTCGTTCAATGTTCTGTTTTGACATAGAATACCGAATAGTAATTCAGGCAGCCGCTTTGCGAAATTGATGTGGCAAAGAAGGTGTTAAACTATTCGCATATCAATTGTCTTTTGCTCTTCAGACTTGCTGAGACATTTCCATGAAGCTGGTCTAGTAAGCCTATGCACATTTCTAACTTTAAAGGATTCGTTTTCTTGAAATTGGGATTTTTTTTTTCTGTTTTAGACTTTACTGGTCAGGTGGAATCCAGCTTCCTTGTACGGTATTCGAGGAAGACACTTGATTTTTTGTGCAATAAAAATGCAGATGGAATTTAGTTGGTTGGAGTAACAATTAACACGTTAATGAAAAGAACATTGCTAAAAATTCTGCTGTGTTCGGTTCAAACAGGACGATCTCACTTCCTTTTAAGACCTTTAGTCAAACTGAATCTCACGAGTCCTGCCTGTGGTCGATGATTTACTTTGGATGGGTTATGCTACCAACTTAGCATCCTCCTGAGTTCTCGTCAGAAGTTCATTTGATCGATTTAGGACATTATCGGGAAGATGTGAGGATGTAACATTGTATGTGAGCAACGGGCTGCAGGACATTCACAGCTTGAAATTTCAACCTGAATGTGTTGGTCTTATAGTTCGTCAGATGGACGGGATATCTACATGTGAAGCGCACAACTGTCAACCTGCCATTAGACAAATTCAAGTTCATGATGTCTAATATGACTGCCCAAAACAAAAACCAGGTAACAGGAGTACATGTGTTCTGAACGAGTTGTGGTGCCAAACAGTGTTGCTGCTGCTGGTTTCTGTGTTGTAGTCTCTTTGTTGCGTCTATTATTCTGCCGCCCGAAAAGCTTTCCATGGACCACCATTGCTACCGTTTTCATCTGTGTCATCATTTCAGCTTCTACTAGTTCTGCTTGCACTGGCTCTGACAACCCTGTTGCATGAGCATTGCGGGTAGCTGAGATGCATTCCAGGCGGCAACGGCCAAGCAATCATATAAACTTTATTCTCAATTTCTTTGCTCATCCGCAAATTTTCTGGCTGGGGTATACTAGACAGCGAAGAGAAATTAGTTGGTTATATTATATTAACTGCAAATTTAGAAACTCGACAAATATGCCACTTTAATAAACTTCCTGATGTTGGATGACTTTATCCATGTAAATATAGATCGCAATACAATATGAATAAAAAACATAGCATAAAAAAGACGCAAAACCGCATCAAGCTTTTGTTTGGAAGTTCAGGCCACTCTCTTTCTATTCGTTAGATTCCTCTTACTCTAGCATATAAATAAATAAATAAAAAGGAGTTGCACATGAAAATAAAGTGTGCTTTAACAAAAAACGGTAGAAATACTAGATGTATGATTCCAAGCTTCGACCAGAATATGATTTAGTCAATTCAACGTTCACTCTAGGCAGCGCCATGAGTTCCTGCCTTCTTGGCACGTTGTCCGAACTAAACATTAGGCATGTGGGGATTTGAGATAGCAACTAGATAATAAGTAATATCTTTTTAGTGCCACTAGCTATATACATTAATCGGAGATTGTCAAAGATTTCAAGATAAATAGAATTAGATGATGAGCATTGGTCAATTTTTGGAAGATGTTATAGACGACTGAATTAGATGATGAGCTACACAATTGAAAAGATATTTCAGAAGTTATAAGAAAAAATTGTGAAAGATAAATGAAATATTATTAAATAAAATTGAAAGAAATTAAATACAAAAAAAAGTTTTGAAAAAACTAAAATGTCTTTTAAAGTCTTAGTTGATTAGATTAATTGTTATAGACAAGTGGAAGTGTGGAAGAGTGTTATGTTGAAAGTAAAAAAATTACAAAGATTTCAAGTCAATTAATCGAATTAAATGTTGTTATTGACCAAAGTAGCAGAAATTTTAGAAAGTCAAAAAATTTTAGAAAGTTTTGATTAGTTGACAAGAGCAGTTAATTAATTGATGTAATAGTTAGAAGTATGAGAAATTAAAAAGTTTCAAAGAAATTAGATCAATCAATCTAAGTATAAAGTGATCAACCAATGCTTCACAAATAAACTTGTTAGATTTAATGCATATTATAATTTACTCTTTATATAACAAAATATCTTCAATTATGATAATTAGTAAAACCCAAATATCTATATATTGAATGCCTGTAAACCAGAATGCCTTAAGTTAAAAATAGATATATTTTTGTAGATCAAATTAAAGAGAGAAAATATAGTGTTATAAATAGACAAATATTTTGATTTTGTAACAAAGTTTTCTAAAATTTTGTATTTGAGGTTAAGGGATCTAAGTATTGTATTAGTGAGTTGGATGTCAAATTAATAAGCAAAGTTGTAAGGGGTTTGATCTTTACCCAAGGATGAAATTGGAGATAATGGATTGAAAACTCTTAAGGTGGTAACTTTAAGGAGAGGATATAGCCTTAAAAAAATAGTTGAACTTCTATAATTCCTTATGTTTGATCACTTTTCTTTTATCTCTCTTTAGGTTTTATTATTTACAGTTCTTATTTAATTTTTGGTTATTATTTATCTTATTATTTCTTTAGAGTTTGGATTGAGTAAGGGTTAAGTGACCAAACTTATTAGACTTAATTCCCCTACTTTTGGGTTGCCTTAGAGACCAACAAATAATATTAATGCTCAATTTTTATTTCATAGGTTTAATCTCCTAAAACCCATCTATATCATTATTTGTACCCTTGTGTCATATTGAAAATAAAAATATTTTTAGACCCTCTCATTTTTTGATAGTACCAACAAAAATTATTAGAAAAATAAGATGACTATACATATTTAATCCTATGACTATACACTTTGAAAAATAGTTGAGAGTAACATTAAAAGAAAACTCCTGAAAGCAAGCACTAGTAGGTAAGAATATGTGTTTATCACAAAGGAGAACAAAAAATTCAAAACCTTTTACTTTAAAGCTATTAATATGCTTTATTGTGGTTTAAGTGTTAATCAATATAACATGGTATCCTTATGTCAAGTGATAATGGAGATTTGAAATAAGTTTAAAGTCATTTATAAAGGCACCTCACAAATAAAGGATACAAAATTCAATCAACTCATGCAAGAGTATGAACTATTTAATGTGAAGAATGATGAGATAATTTAAGAAATGTATACAAGGTTCACTAATATCATTAATCCTCTTATGAACCTTGGAAAAGAGCTTGAAACACCTAATATCTTAAAGAAATTATTGAGATCTCTACTTGAGTCTTCTAATCCTAGGGTAATTGTAACAATTAAATTAAAGGAACTAAACATGTTAGGTTTAGATGAGTTAAAATGTTCATTAATTACTCATGAGATGACTTATAATAAAAAGATATTAAAGAAGAAAAAGAGAGTTGCCTTTAAATCATTTGTAACCATAAAAGTCTTGATAAAGAGAAAAGTAATGATGAGTAGGATAGTAACAATGAAAAGGGGAACTACTCTTACATCGAGGAAGATGAGAAAAAGCATGAGAGATTTTGATAATAAAGGTCTCTCACCATATAAGAAAGAAGAGACAAATTAGTAATAGATTTTTCAAATGTGGTAATAATGTTGAGCAATTAAAGAAGATCATACGCTATAGATGTAGAAAACCCACTCATAGTGGTCTAGTTTGTCCTAATAAGAAGAAAAGCAAGAAGCTAGCAAAGAAGGCATTTAAGGCCTCATAAGATGATTTAAGTGAATTAGACAATAATACATCATTTGATAAGATAACTTGAATATGTTTTATAACAAAGGAATATAAGGTAAATTCTGATTATGATACTTTAAATGATGATACTTGTGATGAGACTTTGATTAATAAGTTGTATAACACTTTAGATTACATAGATAGAAAGTTTAAAGGCATAGTTATCAAGAATAAGGATCTTAATATTGAAAATTTCTTTATGAAGTATGATATTGGATCCTTAAAGCATGATAATGCTTTTCTGAAAGATGAGGTCAACTCACTCATTAAAAAGAATAGTAAGTTGGATAATGTCTATAATTTTAAAAGACTTGTGAAGCTTTTAGATGAAAACATTCATTTTAAAAAAGAAATGACTAAGCTTTAAGAGTCTTTCTTTAAGTTTATTCAAAGTAAAGACAAACTAGATATGCCACTTAACTCTTAAAAGCCTTAAGGCAAAAAGGTGGTTTAGGCTATGCGTTTCATGTACGTCAACTTAAAGCTTTTCAAGGGAAGAAGACTTATACACACACACACACACACATGCACAAGCATTTGGCAATGCATTGCATAAGAATGTTTATGCAACATATCATGGTAGAAAAGCATAATACAACTATGTCTAAATGTACATAAGACACACACAAAAGACCTAGAACATATTATAAACATGCATATTTATATGATAAATGACATTATCATTTTTATGATAGATATATGCCCATGCATATAGATACCATGGTAAAGATCATATTAGGTGTTATTTCTATAGTGACTATTGTCACTTGTAATATTCTTGCAATTTGAGATGAAGATTAGATGGTATGAGATATTATTATATCTGTGCTAAAGGCACCACTGCTAACCTTTAAGGACTCAAGTAAGTTAAAATCAATGACTTAAATTGTTTTGTAGATGGAGATATATTGTCATCAACTATGCAAATAATCTTTGGATATTATTTTATTAGTTGGATGAAAGCAACAATAAGGAATGAAATGCTTAAATTCTTTCGATAACTCCCATCTCAATCTTATGCTCTAATTAGTTAATTTCATTGTGATGATTGATTGTTGGTATATATTTTATGTTATGCAATACATGTCAATTCTCTTATGCATGCTTTATCTTTGGCATGCCTTAATTGCCATAATTATTTGATTCTTGGAAGGCACAATCAATGTTATCATGATTATATCTTATGTTTACAATATATGCTTGATTTTATGATGCATTCATTATGATTAAGTCATCTTGTATATATTTGTGTTGTATGCTCATTTGAGTTGTTATTTCTTTATGATTATACATGATTGCTATTAAGTATATTGTATATTTTCTTATATGATTAAGGAGGAGTCATTATGATTAATTAATAACATTGCCTAATCCATGGATTAAAGTGTTTTGGATACCAAGACTCATATTATAAAAAAACCTTTATACTCATCCTACCCTAAGGAATCAAAGGAAAGTTTGAGTGCATAAGCTTGAATAACACATTAAAGGAGCAAGAGCACCAATAATACAAGTGAGGAGCTTTAATTTCTTTATAGGAATGAGTGCTTACACCCAAAGAGAGTAGCATCAATAAAGTAACTTAAAGATTACCAAAGGAAGTAGAAGTGTGCTTAAAAGACTTTCCAAAAGAGGATTATTAGAGCTTGTATAAAAGTTTAACTCTTTCTTAATGGGCAAAAGATTTTACAAAGTAAAGTTCAAATGGAATTTTCAACCAAACCATGACTACAAAAAGATTATTCAAAAGGTTTAACATGCATGATTCCAAACATTACAACTCACCACTATTTACATTAATTAAGGTTGACGGGAATGAACATGGTAAAAGTATGCTTAAAAGAAGTACCATGATATGATGGGTTATGTTATTTACTCCATTTCCAATTTATATTATGTCATGAGGTGTATAGCCATAAAGAGAGTATGATATTGCATCATATGATATCTACTAATTAAGTATCTCTTTTAAGTGCCTATAATTTTCATGTTATATTAATTCTATATTGCATGATTGAGGGAGAGGATGATTATTGCTCTTGGATGGATTACTTAAGGTTTCATATTAACATATTTATTAGAGATAAGCATTTTTATACATATGCCTTGAGGTCCTTATATGCGTGTGATACATGCATTGTGATAATCATATTACTTAACAAAAGGAGAGAAGTATTTGTATGCATTAAAAGGGAGAAATATAACATCCTTTTGATCAAGGCACCTTTTTTAATTATGAAAAAAAAGGAAGGAGAAGTATGTTGAGCATCAATGCTTTATATTTGCTTATATTCTTATTTGCATCAATATTTTGTTATAATAAAACAAAGGAAGAGATTGTTATGACCTTAAGGTTTGATATTATATTTTGATGATAACAAAATATTGAGTATTACTAATGTGTTTGTTCAACTGTGATTAGTGAAAAGATTGAATCACATAAATATATAAATATGAATAAGAGCAATATAAGTAAAAGAGAAGTGAAGCAACTATTTATCAATTTCTAAAAGTTGTTATACTTAGTTTGAGAAGAAGTAACATATAAGCTATATGTATTTGAAAAGCTAGATGTGTTTAGTTTCTAATGCCACTAGCCTCACATTAATTGGAAATGTGTGGAGAAAGATATGGTCTAAATATTGGAGTATGTCAAAATGTCAAGACAAATTGCATTAGTTAACTTTTAGAAGATGCTATAAAAAGCTGGAGTTAAATTAGATGTTGAACTACACTTGGTTGGAAAAATATTTCAATCTAGTTTCAAAGCGAAAGAAAACACATGATTTAGGATTCTACAAAGAGATTTCTAGATGATTTATTAAGAGGAGTACAAGTTATGAAATTAAAAAGCAGGAAAGAGTTTGAATAAGATTACTAAAAGGAAAGAAAGAAAAGTTTAAGTTTGAATAAGATTGTGTAAAATAATATGAAAAGATTATGAGAGAGAAAAAAATGTTTTTGAATAAGATTGAAAAAGATTGTGCAAAAAAGGAAATAAATTAAGAACAAAAAAACAAAAGACTTAAAAGATGTTGAAAAGTTTCATAAAGTCTTGATTGGTCAATTGGATCAATCATTGTGATCAACTGGATATACATAAGAGTGTTATGTTAAAAGTTAAAAGGTTATAGAGATTTTTAGTTGGTAGATTAATGTGACTGATATGTAGAAAGTTAAAAAATTTCAAAAGATTTGAATTGGTTAACCAAATTAGTTGATCAATCAATGTGATAGAATTATAAGAAGTTAAAAAGTTTTAGGAAATTTGAATCAGTTGATTAAAGCTATCTAATAATTAATTGATACCTCAAAGGCAAATTTTCTAGATTTGATTTAAATTGTGATTTACTCTTTATATAACAAGATATCCTTTGTTATAACAACTAGTATGACCTAAATATCTATATATTGAATGTTAGTAAATAAGGTTAAGTGACTTGAATGGCTTTAGCAAAAGAAATATATAATTTAATTGATGAAAATAAAGAAAAAAGTGATAGTACTTTAAAGATACAAATATTATGATTTTGTGAGAAAACTTTGTATTTAAGGTCAAGTGATTAAAATGTTGTATTAGTGAGCTTAGCACTAAATCAATAAGCATAGTTATTGGTAAGCTTGACACAAAATCAACAAGCAGAGTGATTGATGAATTTTACATCATATTAATAAGTAAAGTTATCAATAAGTTACCAATAAAGAAGATTATGATAGTAGATTGATAACTTTTAAACTGTTGACCATAAGGAGAGGATATAGGTTCAAAGAACAATTGAACATTTATAAATTCTTGTATTTGATTTCTTTTTCCTTATTCCTATTTAGTTTCTGTTACTTATATTACTTACTTAATATTTTTTGTTGTTATATTGTTATCTCTCTTTAGAGTTAAAATTGAATGAAGATTGAGTGACTAAATTGATTAGACTTAATGTACTCTTATCTTGGGTTATCTTAAGAACTAAGGAAGATGTCTTTTTATATCATTACGATGTGAAAAAAAATTAAGGCTTATAGCTTTAACAGGACTAAAATTGGGTAAGATTCAGGTAATGAGACCAAACTTTAAAGATTTTACTATTAGAATTTAATAGTGTTGATGGATTGGTTTGATGATAGATATTAGGAAAGTGACTTACAATGTCATGGTAACAAAATAATGTTTATGACCATATATGCATCTTGAGATAGATAAAATAAGAGAAGAATTTGGTTTGTCTTACATTTTGAATAGGAATATACAACTTGAAGTTTACAAGAAAATGCATATGACACTAAAAAAATAATCAGTCATTAATCATTTAATATGGTCCTTAAAGGGTGTATAACTATCAAATGCTGTATAACGTGTTAAATTACTTACTTAAGGGCTAAATTATTTGACAAAATCTATTAAATGGTATATAACTTGCTTTCTTACTTTGCACAATGGTTTTGTACTTATTATGACTAAAAAAAGAGTCAAAACAACAATTGTTTTCTTTTCCTGTGCTTTGTGAAACTTATTTATTTGCTCTTGAACAAAGATAGTGATAACTAGACATAACATAGATTGATGTGATTTCTTGTTACTCTCAACTCTTAAGTTATCTACTCCCTTTTTTTGCATTCACCTCAAGTTTAATTATATCATCCTTTAATATCTTTGATCCTAAGACCTAATTAAAGGCATTCTAAGCCTTATCTAAGCCATTTCCTTAGCATGCAAGTATGGAAAATGAACATATACAAATGTATAAGTGCATGCATACATATGACATACAAGCTTTTTGTAATAGATGCAAATGTATTTGTTATAAAAATATAGAAAATAGATGCAAATGTATACATGAGACCACAAATATATAATCATTATTGTTAGTTATAATTGACATGTCTTTTCATACTTAATTATTAATTAAAATTAACACTTATGATTATATATTTATAACTATATGTCTACATATATACCTATTTCCCATGCCTCTATGACATTTTTGTTGAGATAAAGGCAAAAACTAACACTATCATATACTAAAATATTACAATGCTCTTAATGAAACTTAAGTTAGCAAATAAAAAGTTAAGGATTTAGAGAGTTCCATGTGGTTGAAATTTATTGTTGTAAATGGAAAATTGATGATCTCAAAGTTGTTAGTAAATGTAATTAATTATTTAATAATAGTCTATAACATTTTGAAAGGAAAATAAAAAAAGAATTCAAATAAAAAAATCTTATGAAAAATTCTTTTATATTATTAAATTGTAATTAGTTAACATAATAATAAGTATTTTTATCTTAAAAATTTATAAAATTGTTTTAACACTCCTTATATTTTTTTTTTATAATACCAAAATGCTATATTTTTTAAATGTAAATTTAAATTATGGTGTATTTTCACCAAATGTGAATTTTGGAATTTACCAAATATTTTATATATATATATGAGTTTGAGTTATCATTAAATTCAGGTTCATGAAAATAATATTCAAAAGATCGCTTTCAAGACACATAATGACCTTTACAAGTTCTTGGTTATACCTTTAGGGCTTACCGATGTTCTTTAACTTTTCAAAGCTTAATAAATGAAATATTTTGACCACATTTATATAAATTTGTTTTAATATTTTTTAATGATATTTTTATGTATAATTCATCTATCATATTTATGAACTATGTTTACTACTTTGTGTGAAATTTTTTGTTTATTAAGAAGTCAAAGTGTAGTGTTGTTAACCAAATAGTGGAATATCTTGCCTATATTGTTTCCAAAGAAGGTGTGATAGTTGATCCTTTTAAAATTTAAACAATACTATATTAACTAATCCCAAAAACAATTAAGTAACTATGTGGCTTCTTAAAATTGATTGACTATTATCGCAAGTTCATCCATGATTATGAGAAAAGCAGTGCTAATTTAATAGTTCTTTTAAAAAAAAGATTCATTCAAATGGAATGACCAAACGAATGAAGCATTTGATTGCCTTAAGCATTTTATGATTATTACACCAATTCTTACCTTGTCTAATTTTAGTAAAATATTTATTATTGAATTTAATACTCCTAATGTTGGAATTGGTGCAATGTTGATGTACGAAGGTTGTCTTATTGCCTTCATCAACAAGTTTTTATCCCAAAACATGTCAATATATTTGTCTATGATAAGGAGATATTAGTTATGATTCATGTAGATACAAAATAATATCTTTGGGAGACATTTTCAAATTTAAACCAATCACCAAAGTCTAAAATATTTATTAAAATAACAAATCTCTTTTATGAAGTAGTAGGAGTTGATTTTTAAATTGCTGAGATATTATTAAAATATTGTTTATAAGAAGGGAAGCGAGAATCTTATAATTGATGTATTATCTCACATTCCGAAGCATAGTGAATTGGTGACAATTTCTATCTTTACTTGTAATACCTTTGTGCAAATTAAAAATAGGTAGTGAGATAATCTTGAAACTCAAGAAATCATTGAGAAATTGCCAAAAAGATCCTTAATTCAATTGTCCATTATACTTGGATTCTACAAACTTGTGTTAAAAGAGTATAATAGTATTTGTTCATAATTCTCATTATAAAGACATAATTTTATGGAAGTTTTATGCATCCTTAATTGCTGCATACTTGGGATTTCTTCATATATATAAGTGCATTTTTATGAATTTTTATTAAAAGTGTATAAAGAGTGAAATAAAAAAGTTGTGAATGAATGTGATGTTAGCATCATGAGAGTAAATCTATGGCAATCTAGGTTTTCTTTAACCTTTGCTTATGTCAAAAGAAGTTTGGACCAAATATCTTTATGGAATTTATTAAGAGATTTCCATTGTTATAAGGTAAAATTACTATTTTTGTTATTATAAATCCTTTAACTAAATATGTTTTTTTTTTTTTGTACTTTTAGTCATTTTTATACTGCTTCTACTATTACTTAAGTTTTTTGTTGAAAATATGGTGAACATGCATAGTATTATTAAGTTTATTATTAGTGATTAAGATAAAATTTTTATTAATAATTTTTAACAGGAGTAATTTTGTTTGCAAAAGATGTAGTTAAATATGAATACTATTTACTACCCATAGACGGATAGACAAGTTAAGTTAATTATCAAGTGCTTAGAAAACTACCTTGATTTGCTTTGTAAGTAACAAGTTAAAGGACTAGGTGAAATGACTTTAGGGCTAATGATTCCTCAACAAAGACATCCTATTTAAAGTTATTTATGATCAAGTTGCACCTGCTTTTGTCATATATATAACTAAGTATTTTCACATGAACCAAATTAATAAAATCTTATAAAATAGGGACAAATTACTTTAATTTTTGAAAGATAAATTTATTGTAGCACCTACATGAAATAGTATATTAATACACATCATACTAAATATGAGTTTTTGCATTAAGTATATCTTAAGATTTAACCATATTAACTGTTATTTATTATTATTAGTTCATTGATGAAATATCTTATAATTTTTTTAAATTATATAAAATTTTTGAATATATTAATTTTATTGATTATTATCTTGACTTACTAATAAGATTTAAAATATATAATAGCTTTTATGTCTCTTGCCTAAAGATAACACTACGAGAGAATGTCGTTTGGTTTTGATTTTTCCTTTTTAAATGTTTTTCTACAATTTTTTTAATCTCTAATTTTTTTATTATATTTTTCCCCTTCCGTCGTTTCGCCGTGGAGTTTGTGTGTGTGTTCTTTTTTTTTTTTTAAAATTTTTGGGTGGGGATTCTGTTGTTCATTACTAGTGTTAATTCGATGGCAATATCAGGCTTGAGCAGCTTCTATTTACACGGAAATCAAAGGCCGTTACCTGCAGCAGGTTCCCTTCCCTCCTTCCAGAAACGATTGCTACCCAGAACCCGCAGTGTCACAATTGCTCCCAGTAACTGTCACAAACTGTCCGCTTACTTACCTGTGAAATTTTCAGGTAGAAAATGTAAATACGGTGGCCAATCAGTGGTAGGTAACCTGCCTGCCTGCCTGCCTCCATGATATTTCTCTCTTGAATCAAACTCAAAAGTTTCAATGTTGGTGACCGATGTACTGAATGCCGTCTCATCTTGGTTTGTGGGGCAGAGAGCGTTACCTATTCGCATAATCACGGTGGGAAAAAAGAGGTCGCCTGGCGTCCAGTTGTTAGTCGACGAGTATATGACCAAACTTAAGCACTATTGCTCCGTAGAAGACGTTCAAGTTCGATCCAATCCTAAGAATGCGCGGCGGTACATGTGATCATTTAAGTTGCTATCTTGTTTTTCACTGACATGATCTGCACAAATTTGCTCACAATCTCGCGTTTTCAGAGACGTGAGGGCTCAGGTTGATGACGAGGACATGGCGGCAATGAATCTTATCAGGTCTGATGATTGGGTATAGTCTCTAAGAACCTTTGCATATGTTTTAATCTCAATTCAAATTTCCTAGGAATCTCCTTGGGAAATGTTTTGACAGTTTTGTTCGTATTGTCTGACTAAATCCTTGTAGGTTGTGATGCTGGATGAGCACGGATTGAGCATTGGGTCGGAGGAGATGGCTGAGCTGATTGGAGATGCCGGCGATAGTGTATGTTCTGTCTTTCATTGTATTGTGGAACATCTTGGCTCTTGTATCGTGTCTTTCTGTCATTTGGACTACACTTAGAGATCAATGTTTGATTGTTCTGCCGCCTTTTTAGGGAGCTTCAAGATTATCATTCTGCATCGGTGGACCATATGGTCATGGAAGGCAGATAAGAAAGCGTGCTAATATATCAATAAGATTGTCCTCGCTGGTTTTGAATCATCAGATTGCGTTGCTTGTGCTAATTGAGCAGCTTTACAGGTAAACATATGTTAACCTACAGCACGTCAAATTCTCTGTGACATGGTTTGGGATTGCAGAAACCTCAGTTGAAGTTTAGTTTCTTGAATCCAAAAGATGAACCTTTTTCATATTTTAACATGTTGACTTCCTGGCACATCAATGTCATGTTTATCAAGGTCATTCTATTACATAACAATATTAAACAGCCAAGCATTTTGAGATACCAATGAAAAGCAACGTTTGCCTCTCAGCAATTTTGGCTAATGTGTTTTGTAATAGTTTGGTTGCACCTTGTGAAGGAGTGATTGGGCCTAATTTTGGTGGATTTTGTTTATGGATGCTGGCTGGACATAATGATTATGAAGAAATTTCAGGCCACAATCCCTCTCCCCAACACTTAATGCTTCCTAAAGGAAATTCTCTGGGAGAGACAAAAGAAATTTATAATGAGCTAGACATGGTGATGATTAGAAATGCTATTGCTTTGTGTACTGGAAAGTGTCTGAGATGCCTCCTCCACAGGGTCTGAGATGCCTCCTCCACAGGGTTTGGATCTTTTAAGAACAGATGGGGACTCGACTATTTATATTATCTGGGTTATCAATGGAGACATATTCAAATATTTAGCTGAAATTAATGTTTTAAACTTGATTGACCAGGATAATGATGCTGACTTCTAGTTCTTTAGGCTGTAGTTTTTCTTTCTGTGTGAATAGATGGTATTTGTTTTGAAAACAGAGCAGGGGTTGGACAACAGAGAAAGGAAAGGGAAAGGGACAGCATATTTTCATTTATGATATGCAACAATGAATTCTGTTATCTTTCTGTTGAAGTGACAAATTTAATCATCATGCTGTGCGAGGATATATTTTGTAGCTTGCCATTGTCTGCAGTTTGCATGCTGTGTTATTTTACCAACCATGGACTTTGTATTGCAGAAGATTCCAAATTTTTCTTGCCATGCCATTCATGCCACTTTCTAGGACATATCAAAAGGTTTCTCTGCACAAGGATTTTCTTTTGATTCTTTTCCCTTGAGAAGATATTGAACTCGAGACCTCAGCCCCTTAGTTATCAGATAGTTTTTTGTTTTGTCAGTAACTATAGATTTAGATGCTTGCCATTTGAAATGAAATTATAATCACCGTTTGGTTTTCAGGTCATGGACTATTTTGAAAGGGCAATGCTACCATCATTAGGCATTTAGTGTTTTCCCATAAAGGTATTGTATAGAATTGATGCCATCAGTAATTAATTGGCCTTCATTCTTCTAAATGAAATTATACTTGTCAATGCTCCATTTGCTATCCAGCAAAGTTTTGATCCAATTTTTTGAAAGCAAAATATTTGCTGTTATGAATGTATGTTGAAGATAATTTCTATTGGATGTAATTGTTTGTGAAAATTTGAATTGAATGCTTCTCTTTATTCTCCGCTAAGGATAATGAGAGCATATGGCATTGAGGAATACAATGTCAGTATTGGATGCTTTGAACAATGTCAGTCTCAATACACCTCTGCATAACCTTACTATATATTCCATAGTCTCATGTATCACTGAGAGAGAGGACCAGATTGTTTCCAGGTTACAAGAATCGCCCCTTGAGCTCTAATATGAGCTTTTCTTTTTTTGGGTTGTACATCTCATATGAGCATTTCGAGTAGATGTACTTGTAGTGAACGTTCAATTTTGCTGTCTAATGTTATTTTTCTTAAGATTCTACTGATGACATTTAGGTTTTTTCCATTGAGGTAAACCATGTAGTAATCTGCGCAATAAATGGGCCAATCAAAGCTAATTTTTACCTGGGTATCTGTAAAAGGTGCATTTTCAGCCCTGACTTAATATATTCTTTATCATCAAATATTATTTTGCTTCATTCTTGCACTTGACATGAGGGCTTCTTTTTCAAAGAAATGTTTGAGGTTTAATCTTGAACCGCTCTAATATTTCCGTTGTGGATGTAAGACAATGTTGACAAACAGACATTGAGGATTATACTGAGACCGATATATAATATCTACTGTTGCATGATCACCTGGTTATATAGCATCTTTTGGAGAAACAAAATAGCTGTTTATTTGACCTGATGTTCATGATAGATTGTGTCCTGGTGTACTGTCAAAATTAATGGAAGTTAAAAGCACATCTAATATGAGGATCTTGACTTGCCTGTTTGCTGACTTTGGGATCATATTTAACCATGATCCAGGCATATGGCATGTAGGTCTTCTTGCATTTGAAAAGTGCCAGCTTTGGTGTAATTGTAAAAGTAAGATTAGTTTATTGTGGCCTGGTCACAAGTTTGAGTCTCAAAAAAACTCTTCTTTGTGAAAATAAATATTAACTAGATCTATCTAATCATTATCTAGATTTCACAATGTTCTTTTTACGAAAGGTTTTGACTGGGCTTATTGTTGCCCAAAATCTGTAGCGAACAGATCTCTAGGGGATTTTTTTTTTTTTTTTTTTTTATGTTTTGGTAGCGTAGGGTCCTACTGGAAAATCCTAGCATGTGCTTCTACCTGAAAGATGAAATAAATCGGTGTATGTGAACTCACTGACGAAGTTGTGGAATTGCGCCATTTTTCAATTAGGTGTTATTTGGGTCAAAAGTCTGGACCGCTAATTTTGTGCCATGATACCAGTATAAAAACAAATTTACAACATATGTTTTGGTAGTCAAACACATGGGAGACTGTACTGGGTTATGGTAAATGCAGGATTTTGACAATTGAAAACTGATGGCCTGCATTTGCATTTGCTGGATCTAACTGTCATTAGGAACAAAAAGATATCATGAAATTCCTGGAAGTTAATTGTTCATGCACTCCACTTACGTATTTGGTATAATCATTCTGGAAGCTTGCACAATACTTTCCATGAGTTAGGCGGTGTATCACTATCATCAAATTTCTCTCTCCATTTGTGGATTCAAGACAAATTTGTGCCATCTTTAGTCTAAGTTTATACCACGGATGGTAGTTAAACACCTTTCCAGTTAGTGGAAGTGGATCTGATTTGCGTGGATGTTTGGATTTCTTTAGTGCTTAGGCTTGAACCCCTTTAGTATATACCTGACGTGGCTTAAACCCTTTTCATTTTCGAAAATTCCCCATAGAAATCATTGTGGCTTGAATTTATTTGATGAGTAAACTCAGTCAACACTTTTTATGTCTTCACCACTAGAACAATGCGTAAAAACAGGACAGGAGACAGTACAAAGGGGTGCTTGACAGTGTCTATGGCAATGCTCTTTTCTGGATGTACGAAAAAAGAAAAAACAAACTGTTCTTTCATTGATTCTCAATTAGCTCCCGCACAACTCAAGAACTTATTGAACTGGCTCCATTCTACAGTCCTCGTTTTAAAAGTAAAAGATAAATGAGGATAAGAAAAGATGAAAACCAGATACTACATGCACATTGGACTCTGATCGTTGTGCGATGGAGTTTGCTGGCTTTTCGATGATTGACAACCCCAGGCAGCCTCCACATCATGCCTGCATTTCTGCATAAATGAAACATTGTCTTTATTTTCCTCCACCAATTTCAGGATATTCTCAAAGAGAGGGATTTCACAGGGAATCCTCAGAACTCCCAACTGTTGAAACCCGAATTCTTCTTCTGCTTCTCTTAGTAAGATGTGAAATGCCTGGTGATCCAGATACTCCATTGGGATTATGTATCTCTTTTGCTCTTCTCCAACACAGACAGCCAGGTAGCCCTTAGGGACAGTATTGCTTGATGTTTCACGGGCAGAACTCTCCGATAAAGAGAGTGTTCTTTTGAGAAACTTGATGCCTCTGCTGCTGCTGCCGCCGCTGCCTCTGGTGTGTGTTTTTGATGAGTTTGCAAGCTTTCTCCACTTCTTCAGGATCCGTTGAAGCCTAACAATGTCCCTAATCTTGTTAGATTTTTTGGAATCCATGGTTCCCCTTGAAGCAGTGTTGTCTCTCCGGGACAACTTGCTCTCTGCTACTGCTGTTTTTTTTTTCCCTTTTCTTTTTGGGTTTGTTGCTACTGCTAAGTTCTTTGGTGTCGTTTCAACTTATAGGGGTAGCGGGGCTCTAAAGGTCTGAATATCTTATTCTTTTGTTGTAAAACTAATTTATCCTAGCCCTTCAAAAGAGGTTCGCTCCTCTATTAATTTTTGCGAATCTATGCCAGGCCTTGTCAAGTGGGGTTTCAGTAATCTTGACGATATTTTATTGTCTTTGGGTTCTGCAATTAAACGAATAATAATGAATAGGCTAAGATCTTGCCGGATTAACAATTTGTATTCTTTCAGTTTTTCCGTTTAAAATCAGTAACTGCACTGACGGCTTCGCTTTCCAATGCAAACAACTCCATCAGTCAAAGGGACCTCGTACCAGTCAACTGTACTGTTAGACTTGCTTATTTTATGTTATTTAACTGTCTTGAGGCCCCGGCGGATACGGCATTTAAGACTACAGGAAAAACCCCATGTGAATCCCGTCTTTTCAACAGCAGAAAGAAGGATGCCATGGGTGCCGACTTGGCCGGCGCCCATGTTGGTATTACGAGTCAGCATCTGATTAAAAGAAGGGCTGTCGTGCAGACTTTGCACTAATCACTAATTAACTTGTGAGCAGAAGACAGAAGTGCGTCTCAAAAGGGCATCAAATCCTAGCAATGCGCGCGTCAGCATTATAATTTAATCCGCGTGCTAACATGATGTTTAGATCAGCCTACTAGGCATTGATGATTACTTAAGAGTAGCTGGTGTAACGTGATGCGCTCTCCCGTCCACAGATCCAGTACTTTGACAAATACTTTGGCAGAATCAAGCATCTGGCTGTATGGCTGGGTCATCATATGACCGCTTTTTCCTTTTCTTTTTGTAAGGTCATAAATATATATAAATAGCATTCGAAGTCTTCTTTATTTCCTTCACACAAGACTCATAAAGCGACATGTTAAAGCAGTTGGTTATTGACCACCTTTATTAGACAGGCAACTTCATCGTAATTTTGGTCCTCCTTGATGACAGGGACACCACCATATTATCTTTAATAGACCGTAATCTATAAGGGTGTCATTGTATGCATGACAGCATCATGTGCTATTTTTGTATACTTCAAAGTTGATGGACATAAGGGTTGATATGCATGTTAGAGTTTTCAAAAGGAAAAGCACGCCAAAATACATAATTATTGATTTAAATTTTTAAATAATTATTTTTTACGTTAATAAATATAATTTTTAATAAATAATTAAAAATAATATTTAATAAATTTTAAATTCAAAATATTTGAATTATAATTAAAAATTTTTAATGTTGAATTAAATGAATATTATATATTAGTTATTAATTAATTAATTTATATATAATTTTATAATAAATAATAAAAAATAAAAAAATAACAATTGTATTTATAAATATTCAAACTCATAACCATTTAAGAGTAAGATGGTAACTATCAGATTAAAAGGTATTTATTGACAAATAATTACCATCATATTTATAAATATCAAAAACTTATTATTTGTTAAAAGCATAAAAAATTCTTTTTTATACTCTTAATTTTTCTATTTTCATTATTATATTAAAAATTTATTTATTTATAATATTATTATAAAAATATTATAAATATTATAGAGAGTAATTTTGAAAATATAACAATTTCTCAAAAACTTAATTTCAGTAATATAACCTGCAATCAAATATATTTCATTTTATATTGTAAAAGAATTCGTATAAATCTCTATTACAAATTAGTGAGGGTGAATTTTGCCTCAAGGAGAGTGACATTAGATACACGATTTGAAGTAATCATTTTTTAAATTTCAGTGTAGTTAAGAGATTTGTATTAACAATCTTAAGGCAAAAATTCTCCAACTATGGCTAGAACGTCGAAAGAATTGGTTTCAAGTTTTGTGAAATTAAAAAGGTTTGATGGAGAAAACTTCATACATTGGCAAAAGAGAGTTCATTTTTTGTTAATATTACTACTGTGGCTTATGTTTTGAATACATCAAGACTAGAAGAGTTTGAAAATGAGATTATTACTGATACTAGGAAGAGATAGAAATGGGCAATTGATGATGAGATATGAAAGGGACACATCCAAAATGTTATAAGTGATTCATTATTTGATGTTTACTACACCTCTCAAACTACAAAGGAATGATGAGAGAAATTAAAGGCGAAATACATGCAAGAGGATGCAACAAGTAAAAAATTTCTTATCTCTAAATTCAATAATTATAAAATGATTGATGGTAGACTAGTAATTAAACAATTTGTTGAAATTAAAAGAATATTTAATCATTTCTCACAATATAAGATGTTTATGGATGAAACCATTATTGTGAGTTCAATAATAGATAAATTGCCTCCTTCATGGAAAGATTTCAAGAAAAGCCTTAAACACAAAATGAATGATATTTCTCTTAAAAAACTTGTTAACCATCTTCATGTAAGAAAAGAATTTCACATGCAAGAAGAAAACAAAGAGCAAGACTCTTTTGTTTCAAAAATTCATGTAGTCGAGGGAGGACAATCAAGCAAGTCTTCCTACTAAAGGAAGAATCAATCCAATGATAAAAAAAATCAATATAAAAGGCAGAAGAGAAATGGAAAATGTCATTTTTGCCAAGAGAAAGGACACTATAAATATGAGTGTCGTCTGTTAAAAAAGTAAAAGGAAAAGCAAACCTCTTCAAGAGCAACAAATAAGAAAATGGTTACTATGATCATAGAGATCAATTTGATAAAAGATGACATTATATGGTGGATTGATTCTAAGGCTACTCAATATGTTTGCAAATACAAGTCTCTTTAGAGGATTGAAATTAGTAATTGATGGTATAATTGTGTACATGAGAAATTCTATTGTAATTCCTGTTATAGGAATTGGGAAAGTAGAATTGCATTTCACTTCTGGGAAATTCATTACTCTTATTAATGTTTTCTATATTTCAGAAGTTAGGAAAAATTTGGTTTCAAGTAGTTTGTTGAACAAATATGGATTTAAATTTGCAATTAAGGCTAATAACTTCATCTTTTTTAAAGAAGGTGTGTTTGTAGGAAACGATTACCTTTGTGATATGATATTCAAACTTAATATTATTACTAATAATAATATTAATATTTCTACTTATACTATTGAGTATGTTTCTTTAGGTATAATAAATTAGGACATATAAATTTTAAAAGATTATATAATATGGTTAAATCAAAATTATTGCCACATTTTGATGCATCAAAAGATAAATACATACCTTATATGTTAACAAAAATAACCATAAGTGTATTTACAAGTATTCAAAGATCTTCGAATATATTAAAATTAATTCATAGTGATATATGTGATTTGTAAAACATATAAACACTAGGAGGAAAAAGATATTTTGTGACATTTATTGATGATTACTTTAGATATTGTTATGTTTACTTGTTGTATAATAAAAGTTCTTGAAAGATTAAAAATCTATAAATCTGAAGTTAAATTATAATGTGAAATTATTATTAAATGCTTATGATCTAATAGAGAAGGAGAAGATTATGACATAACATTCTTTAAGTCCTTGGGAATTATTCATCAAATAACTACTCCTTATACATGACAACAAAATGGTGTTGCTGAATGTAAAAATTGAACATTGATGGAAATAGTTAATGTCATGTTGTCAACTTTTGACTTAATCTACAGATTTTAGGGAGAAACATTGCTTACAACATGTTATATTATGAATAGGGTTCCAACAGAAAGGAACAAAATAACTTTATATGAATTATGGAATAAAAGGAAGGTAAACCTTAATTACCTAAGAGTTTGGGGCTGTAAAGTAATTGTTAGAATTCTTGAACCTAAAAGGAAAAAGTTAGGTGAAAGAGAAATTGAGTGTATTTTCTTGGGATATACTCACAATAACAAGACATATCAATTTATGGTCCTAGAGCCTAATAACTCTATACCTATTAACACACTCATAGAATCAAGTGATGCTATTTTGAACGAATATAGATTCATCTCTATTCCTAAAATTTTAAAACAAAAACAAGTTCTTGATAAAGAAAATGATGTGTTGGCAAAACGAAATGGAAATGATAAAGTCATTGAATTTCGTGGGAGCAAAAGAGTAAAGAAAATAAAGACTTTCAGTTTTAATTACTTCATATTCTTCGTAGAAGGAACAAAAGAAATAGTGAGTAATCAAATTTCATATTACTTTAATATTCAAGATGATTTTAAAACATTTAGTCAAGTAATAAAATTGCTAGATGACATGTTTTTTAAGGAAGCAATAAATGATGAAATGGATTCCATTATAGGAAATAACACCTGAAAATTGGTAGACCTTCCACCTAGTTCAAAGTCAGTTGGATGTAAATAAATTTCACAAAGAAAATAAAGGTCAATGGCCATTGACAAGTTTAAAATTAGGTTGGTTGCAAAAAGCTTTTCACAAAAATAGGGTATCGATTATTTTGATACATATTAACAAATGGCTAGAATTGCCACAATTAGGCTATTCATTGCACTTGCTTTGATTCATAATCTAGTAATTCATCTAATGAATGTGAAAACAACATTCTTAAATGGTGAATTAGAAGAAAAAGTGTACATAGAGTAATTTGAGGGATTTATTGTACCTAGTCAAGAGAAAAATTTCTGTAAATTGGTTAAGTCCTTGTATGGACTAAAACAAGCACTTAAGCAATGACACCAAAAATTTGATTAGGTGATACTTGCCAATAGATTTAAGATTAATGAATTAGATAAATATATCTATAGTAAGTTCAAAGAAGAAAAATATGTGATTATTTGTTTATATGTAAATGACATGTTAATCTTTGGGACTCACTTAAAAAAAGTTAAAGTTACCAAAAGATTTTTGTCTAGCAATTTTAATATGAAAGACATGGGTAAGGCAAATGTTATCTTTGGAATCAAAATCTTGCAGGACTTAAAGAGTATAACACTTTCTTAATCACATTACATTGAGAAAGTTCTTAATAAATTTAATCACACAGATTGTATGCCAGCTTTTACCCCATTTGATCCCAACATGAATTTCACCAAGAATGTTGGAAGTCTAATATCATAATTGGAATATGCAAAGGTGATAGGATGACTGATGTATGTAATGACATGTATAAGGCAAGACATAGCTTATGTAGTTGACAAAATAAGTAGGTACATAAATAATCCAAGTGATATGCGTTGGCATGGAGTAAAAAGAATTCTAAAGTACTTAAAGAAAACAAAGAATTATGACATAAGTTACACTGGTTATCCTTCTATTATAGAAAGGTACTCAGATGCTAGTTTAATCATTGATATGGAGGATCATATTTCTATTAGTTAATGGATCTTTATGCTTAGTGAGGGTGTAATTTCTTGGGGTTCCAAGAAACAAACTTATATAGTAGATTCCACTATGATTGTAGATTTTGTAGCATTAACATTGGTAAGTAAAGAAGTAGAATGATTAAAGAATTTGTTTTATAAGATTCCTTTGTGGCAAAAGCCATTAGCACCCATTTATATACATTATGATACTGCTATAACACTGACAAGAGTGTATAGTCAAGTATATAATGGTAAGTCTAGACACGTTGGACTTAGACAAAGTTATGTGAGAGACTTGATCACGAATGGAGTGATCACGATTAACTTTGTAAGATCAAGTCTTAACATGGTTGATCCTTTGACAAAAGGATTAACAAAAGACATGGTGAATAAGATATCAAGAAGGATGGGTCTCAAGCCTATAAATACAAATCACTCATGATGGAAACTCAACTCAATGCTTAATATAACATCAAGTCTTGAGTTTCATGAGTTAAAGTACATTAATGTGATTAAAACACTATAATTAATTTTATTTCCATGTTATATAGTGCTTAGTTCTCGTAGTAAATTGGGAGGATGAGTGTTTAACATTCTTAACAGACTTAAAAAGGCGTCTTATAGTAGGGGCCTTAGTTTGCTTATATGAATGTAGAATATTTAGGTCATTCCATTAAGTTAAAGGGTTCGACTTTAAAGCATTCATGAAAAGGATATGGACATAATGACTTTCAATATGTCAATTATTTAAAAAAAAAAGTATAATATTGTACCATTATGTGTGTGAATTATTTTTATAATTTATCAATAAGAATAATTGATTCAAAATTGTCTATCATATTATTTAGATATGTTGTAATGCACTTTTCACTGTATAAAGGTTTAATTTTTAAGACATTTTTACTTATATACATGACTATAAAATTTTTGAAAATTCTTTATATTTTCTAATATTTTGAAAATGGTGGGGGATTGTTGAAGTTTTCAAAATAAAAAGTACACTAAAAGGTTGTGCCTCTTAGGATTT
Organism: Rhizophora apiculata; assembly: GCA_037832385.1. Classification (NCBI taxonomy): domain Eukaryota; kingdom Viridiplantae; phylum Streptophyta; class Magnoliopsida; order Malpighiales; family Rhizophoraceae; genus Rhizophora; species Rhizophora apiculata. The sequence goes on along the minus strand of CM075426.1, from coordinate 1,626,864 downwards.
AAACTTAGGAGGCATGAGTTGAGACCAAAAGATATAACCATTAGTTTAAACTCTTAAACAATTATTTATTTTATCCATTAAGTAATAAACATGAATTTTAATAAATAACTGAAAATGATATCTGATGGGTTTTGGACTCAGGACTTTTGGTTTGTATCCAAAGGTGTGACTACTGGACTAAGTGGATATTATATGTTAATTATCAACTAACTACTTCATATGTCATTTTATAATAAATGATGGGATAAAAAAGAAAAGTTTTGTTCATATGTATTTAAACTCATGATAATTTAACAGTTAAGATGTTAACTGTCAAACTAAAAGTATTTATTGATAAATGGTCACTATCACGTTTATAAATACCAAAGGTTTATAATTTGTTAAAAGAATAAAAAATTCTTCTTTCTTCACTTTGTTTCTCCATCTCTATTATTATATTAAGAATTTTTCTTTTGTTTATAATATTATTACAAAAATATTATAAACATTATGGAGAAAATTTTAAAAGTATAACAATTTTTAAAGAACTTAATTTTAGTAATATAATTTACAATCAATTGTATTTTATTTTATCTTATGAGTAATTTATATAAACCTCTATTACAAATTAATAAGAGTGATATTGCATATACAATTTGAAGTAATCATCTTTTAAATTTTAGTATAGTCAAGAGATTTGATAAAAATAATGCATAAACAATTTGTAAAACTACTATGTATATCATAATCTTATTTCACCTATTAAGTGTGGGTTATCTAGCACGGATGGATTAATGCTCCGAATTATACGTTAATCATTACACCAGTTAGGAGATGCAAAACTAAAGAAATCATTGATTTGCTGTCTTAATTATATCGTGATACTTCGCTAATTTATAAGTCTGAAATATTATACTAACGTAGCCGGAGCTATTATACACATAGTTGGCATCACTTAGATTTCATTTCCTTCTTATGACAAACTTTCAGCTACTTAACTTATTGACTTTAATGTTATGTCTCTCTGTGTGTGGTGTGCTTGAAATCCCAAATCTCCAAATAGACTAACTCTAGCATACCATTTAAATTTTGTTAAAAGCATTGGCTAAGGTAACATTTCGCGACATGGTATTACTAGTTGGTATTGCCCTTATTTTCTTTTTGTCTGTTTGGTATGGATTTCTTATCCGTATATGCGAAGCGAAGTCATACCAATCATATGGTGTTGTGTGCTGATTTTCTCCTGCTGAATAACCCTGAAAGTTTGACCATTGACCATATATCTTAAACTTTTTTTTTTGTGTCACAATGGAGGGCTAAAGCCCGCTATTGAGGCCTACACTAGCTAGGTCTAGCAACACCACATAAGTCCTGAAAGAGCAACAGGTCCAAAATTCAAAAGGAGCTCGGCCCATGTGATGCAACTGCTTATGATACTTTCCTTTTTCGGTTGGATTGGAGAGTAGGAAGTTAGTAATGAGTCATTGTGAAGAGAGAGGCTTAGGGTTCAAATCCGAGATCTCGCTTTAAATTTTATATTTATAGATTATTAGATCATGCTTAGTGGTTATAACGATGTTAACTTTGATTAAATGTCATTTTTTTTTTTTGGTCAGAATAAATAAATATCATTTTTTTTTTTTTTTTGAAAAATAAGATACAATGGTATCAAATTTGATCTACCATATAATCTACATGTAGATTTCAATCCACTGACAATTAGTTATTCACTTGTAAACTTGTCTTGGCTCATTAACCTTTGGACTTATCTACCATGCACAAACACAAGTGACCCTTGGAACCTTCGTGGTAATAAATTAAAATGACTCTGAATTGGCTTTGGCATTAAAGCTTGGTGAACGACGAGTTTTGTACGTATAAGTCCGTCTTCCAGTAAGTCAAATTAAAGCAGATTATTCAAGTAAAGATTAGCATTTAATAAGCAACTATCTTCGGGTAACTTAGCTGTAATTGACATCTGAGGAACATTTTTGAATAACTTTTGCCACATCATTCATGTTCCTCCGCCCATGTGTTGGAGGGTATGTTGTCAACTCCTCAAGTCAGAGGCTCAGAGCTTTACTCTACCTTGTATCGACCAGAAGCCGGAAAACACTTCATATGTCTTCAGAGCACCACCAGCGCGAAATTTGCTAGCAAGTTCGCGTTGACTTTTCTGCCTTGAGCAAAAAATGGTTTCCCGTTTCTGTTTTATTTTATTTTTTCTTTTGATAAACTCTTTTTCTTTGAGATTTTATTGGATATCATGGATTTAAGCGTCTTAGCCATAAGGGTAAACCTTAGGGCTTCATATTTTTCAAGCCACTCCTTGAAACATCATAATGCACATAAGAATTTTTATACAAAATCATTTAATCCACACAATTTTAAGTTCGTCATTTCTCTACTATAGATGGTTATGTTTAGGGCCCAAATATTAATATGCAATTCGGTTTCGGCCCTTATACCCCCCCCCCCCCGCAAGTGAATCTTGATCGGTGGAGATTAAAGAAAGAAAATAAATGAAACAAAAACGAATTGGAGTGAATTTGATTCTCTAAATACATAAAGACACTGCCTTTTTGTTTAACCTTTCGTTTGACCTTTGATTTTGAGCCAGAACTTGGTCCAATCCTTTCTAAGCCAATATACGTCTCAAAGAGAGGCAGTGTGTTACGGTGAATAATAGAACAAGCCAATTATGTGCCAATGAGTCCTATAATTTTTTGGCTAAATTTGGTTTAAGTTCATTCTTACTTAGTTTAGTTTTGGTCTACCACATGCAATGTACTTATTATTATTATTATTATTATTATTATTATTATTTTTGGTACATCGGAAATTACCAATGTACTTAATCTACAAAAAAAAGTTTGTACCTCTATTGTGGCACTGCTCCTTATGGGGAGATATTTTGGCGTTTTAAGAATCAAATTTATATCGAAACAATCTATTTTCAAACGATTGACCTCACCACCCAATGGGTTTAGGGTGGAAGAATACATGCAATGGAAGAAAAGTTTCAACCATTTAACCAATCCACCCGAAACGTACCCGAGTTCATGAGTCATTTAATAGCTCACATGATCTATGACCTTCACAAGAAATCTAGAATTTCCGTGATTATTGATCAAGTTGATGACGAATATTGATTAAATTAATTAGGCACATAAAAAGAAGAATCACTTTGACCTTGCTATCAACCTCAAGTTTATTCAATTGAAGAGATCCAAAGACCTTTTGGCATTTGAGTTTCACCCTACTAATGCTTTCAACTGGCCGAAACACAAAGAGGGACAACATTGGAAGTCGAAACAGACTTCTTCCAAAGCTTCTGAATTTTTAAAATACTGTACTAATTAGTGTCTTAACCATATTTACAAGAATTTTAATTTTATTGCAATGATTCAAAGAAGTTAAAAATTATTAGACAAACAAATCTTATTGTTTGACCTTAGTTTTTCTTTTTCTTTCTTTCTTTCTTTTTTTTTTTTTTTTTTTTTTTGTTTTGGACTTCTCATCTCTATCTTTTGTATTTGTAATGCTTTGTCTTTAAATAAAATATGACTTGACTCATTGAAAACCAAAAGGAAAGAGATCACTTTGGCATTCCAAGCTGCTTATGGCTGTTGATTATAATTTTTCATTAGCTAATTTCAATAAAAAGTAAATACTTGGAACAACTTTCTCAATTTTATTAATCTCATAACACCATACACATGTAGCTGAAAAAATCACATAATAAACTGAGACATCATGTCCATATATAATAGTATAAATTTAGTTTTGTTCAATTATTGAAAACTTATTAAATTAAACTTCCTTAGATTAATTTCTAACTATCAACTAACTAGAAATTTGAATTAATATTAATATCTCCTTTAATTTTAATTTGATAATGTTGTATTTTTAGTATTTACTTTAACTTGATAAATGTTTCAAACTTTAATAGCTTTGTGATGAAAACTACGTTGATCTTTGAACTTGCAATTTAATAATTTAATTTCTTTTTTGTCAACTTGATCCGTTAGAAAATAAAAACGAGTTCCAATATATTTAATCCTTTTATATGTCACTAAATTTTTACCCAAGTTAACTGCAAAAATTTTATTAACAAAAATTTTCATAAGACCTTCAATTGAAATATAAATCTATCTCATCAAATTACATAATCAAATTGTTTGATAAGTACATGAAACTACAACTATATACTTGACATCACAAATCAAAAGTGTGACAATAGATTATTTTTTTGGATGACCCCAAACGAGAAGTAATTCTAAAGTTGAAACATTAGCCATAAGTGCTTTGTATAGTCATTCATATATCTACCTCAATTATTGTCAAAATAGTCTATAAAAGCACAATTATTAGATGAAGAATAAAGTAGACTATGATCATAAGTGCCATTTACATTTCACATAATTCCTTTGGCAAGGAGGCTCAAAAACTTTTTAAACTAACTTCATAGTATATGTTAGGCCTTATGCATGTTAAATATGTTAAACTTCCAACAATTTACTTGAGGTGACTATAATTAACATGTGCTTCATTGTCTTTCTTGACCATTTAGTGCCAACCTCTATAAAAGTTCTCATAGGATTACAATTACGCATTTAAAACTTCTTTAACAACTCGGTAGCATACCTTTTTTTGATAGATAAAAATTTGGTCATCTCTTTAAACAACTTCAATGTCAAGAAAGAATGACTTTAAGCCAATATTTGTCATCTTAAATTTATACATCATAGACTATTTAAAGTTTTCAATCAATATGAAATTATTACTTGTAAAAATTAGTTGTTAATCTATAGATATGTTAATAATATATTACCAAAATCTTTACCTGTAATTTATAAGACATACCTAAAATGACATTTTTGAGAGTTAACTTCATGGAAGAAAGAATTAATGTGCTTGTCCCAACTCTTGTTGCTTATTTCAAGCCATATAATGTTTTCCTCAACTTATACATTTTATCTTTACATCCTTTCATTGCAAACCTAATGGCTATTTGACAAAAATTTCTTCTTTAAGTGGATCATTAAGAAAGGTTAATTTCATAATCATTTGAAAAAACTTTCAATGATTTTATGTAGTCAAAGTGATTATAAATCAGATAGTAGCCATTTGAGCAACATGAGAGAATACTTAATGATAGTCATAGTTATTTCTAAGGTTTCATACTAAATTTTGATGATAACGAAACGTCAAGCATTGTTAATATGTTTGTTTTAGTGGTTAGTAAAAAGATTAAATCACACAAACACACATGTATGAAAGGAAGCAAAGTAAGCATTAGAAGAGAAGAGAGCCTATCAAGCAAAAGGTGTTGATGAAGTCTCATTTAAAAAACATCATATGATTAACTCAACATTGGAGAAGAAAACTCTTAAGCTCAATAATGCTTATTAAAGACCAAATAATGGAGCTTAGAGAATGAAAAGTTAATAGGATGAAAAGCACATGGATATAATATGAAGTTCATAAAGAGTTAACTTTTAAAGGTAGTTGCTCTAAATTGGAGTTAAATCAAATTAAGAGCAATACATGTTTGGAAACCTAGATGTGTCTAGTTTCCAATACCTAGTTAAAGGATGTGTAAAGAAAGTTATGACCAACATTTTGAAACATATCAAAGCTGTCAAGACATGTTGTATTAGTTAACTTCTAAAAGATGTCACATACAACTAGAGTTGAATTAGGTGGTGAACTATATATGACTAGAAAGATATTTTAGTTTAGTTTTTAATGTAAAAAAGTAGCACATGATTTGATATTTTATAAAAAGAATTATAACTAATTTACTTAATGGAGTACAAGTTGCAAAGTTGAAAAAAAAAAAAAAAAGGAAAAGTATATGAATGAGATTGTGAAAAAAAAAATATAATAAGTTTGAATTTGAATAATATTATAAAATGAAAGGAAATTTATATGATAATTTGTATTAATCAACTTCCAAAAAATATCATGTACAATTAGAGTTAAATTAGGTGGTGAATTCTATGTGAATGGAACAATATTTCAATCTGGTTTCTAATGTAAAAAATGTGACACATAATTTGGTATTTTGTATACAAAGTTATAGATGATTCATTAAAGGGAGTACAAGTTGTAAAGTTTAGAAAAAAAAAAAAAAGGAAGATATTTGAATGAGATTGTGAAAAAAGAAAAAATAAATTTAAATTTGAATAAAATCAAAGAGAGAAAGGAAAAGAATTTGAAAGAGACTTTTCAAGACAATGAATATTGTTTGAAAGAGATTAAAGAAGATTGAAAGATATTTTATCAAGAAATGAAAGAAATCAAGCAAAAAAAAGAAAAATAAGAATTAAAGAAATTAAAAAGTTTAGAGTTTTAATAAGCCATGTACAATGGCCAATCAAATGAATTAAAACAATCAAAATGAACTAGAGAAAATATAATTTTTGCCAAAGCTTAGGATTGGTTTACTAGACATAATTTTGGCCAAAACCTATAATTGGTCAACCATATAATCATTATAGTCAACTAAATGAACCAAAGAATTAGAAATATATAAAGCTTCATTTTGACTAAGAGTTTGGATCCATTTACTGGATCTAATGCTATGGTTAACCAATATTAGGTCTAATCAATCAATACTTCATCGATAAAGTTTTTAAATTTGATTTAAATTATATTTGACTCTATATACAAAAAGATATCCTTATTACAATGATTAGTTGAATATAAATATCTATATATTGAACATTTTTCTTTCTTGTTAAGGCTAAATGCCTTAAATGTTAAAAAAAAAAAATGAGAATTTGCTAAGAGAGCAAAAGTGCAAGGATAAAAATGCTATAAAGAAAATAATCAAGAGCAAGAGGCTTTAGTGAGAAAGAAAAAGAGTCATAGTGCTTTAGTGTGAGTAAAAAGTTTGCATTGTTGAGAAAAATTTTGTAAAAGTTTTTGTTAAAGGTGAAGTGATATAAGTATTGTAAAAGTAAAACTTAGCACTACAACAACACATAGAAGGATTAGTAAGTTTGACATTAGATCAACAAGTAAAATAATAAAAGAATTAATTTTCACTTAAGGAAGAAGATTGTGAGAATGAATTATGAACTCTTAAGTAAAGATTTTGAGGAGAGGATCTAAACTCAGAGAATAGTTAAGTCTATATCAATCACAGTGTTTGATCTCTTTCCCTTAAGCTTTCTTTATTATTTGGTTACAAATATATTGTTTGTTTATAGTTGTGTTTCTCAGTGTTGTATTAATGCAATTTAGGTATAATCTTGACCATTTAAATTTAATTCACCCACTATCTTGGATTGCATTAATGATTAACAGTAGCCAAGTCTTTTAAATTCTTTTACAACCAACATTGCTTTATATCTCTATCTTTTTCCATTTGACTTCATCTTTATCTTGAACACTCACTTCACATCAATAACTTTGTGTCCTCATAAGAGATCAATAAGCTCCTAAGTATTATTTTTATTAATTGTCTTAATTCTTCATTCATGGCATTTATGTTGGTTTGTTGAATCGTTACTTCCAATGAAACAAGTTTACAATTTACAAATATGAAAAAGTGTACAAAATCCTTATCATCTTCTTTAACAACATTATTAGGGATTTCCTTAAATTCTTATAGTGTAACATATTGTCTGCAATTTCTCTATAGTTTTTCATTTTATTTGGGAGCTTATGACATTAGCTTATAAACAATAATTGGTTAAACATCTCCTTTATAGTGAGGGCTATATCTCAAGAGACTTTTTCTCCTAAAATAGTCATGAGTTGTCTTTAAGAGTTATTCTACTCCTAAACATTGAATTTCTAAGTTTCATCTTTAACAAAAATTACAACTTTGGTTGTAATTACCTTTTTGGCATAATAGTGAAATATTATCTTCATTCTTGATTATATAGCTTTACCTTTGTTTTTGTTGAAATGTGGACATAAATAGTAGAGTCTAGCACCTCAAGATACCTTATATTGGACTTGAAACAATTTTATGTTTTTGTAAGAGTGACATTTTAAATATTTGTTATAACGTATATGTTAAACAAGTAATCAAAACATAAAATAGCTTCATCCAAAAGCAAATTGGGTAATCTTTTAGCATTTAGGAATTTTTTGTTATATTCATGATAGATTTATTCTTTTGTTCGACAACTTTTTTATATTATAAGGTATATAAAGTTATGAATTTATACTTTATTTCTTCATACTTGATAATACTCCATGTACTTATTAAAGATGTACTCATCACCTCCATTAATTCATAAAATTTGAATATTATATCCATTATGCCTTTCAAAATAGACCTTGACCTTTTTAAAATAATCAAATACTTTATATTTCTTTTGTAAGAAATAAATCTAAGTCATCTTAGTAAAATCATCAATGATGGTGAAAAAATATCTATTATTACCATTTGACAAAGTACTCATCGAGTCCTCGATATTAAAGTGAATAAACTAGAGTAGTTGCCTCACATGCCACTTCCTTCTTGTCAGAAAAGTCATTTTGCTAACCTTCCAAAAATAAATGTTTCATAATTTGATTGGAATAATTCATACAAGGTAAGTATATCACTATGTTTCCTTACATAAGTAAAATCAAATTGTGGAAATTTAGGTGTCCATTTCAAAACCATTATAACCAAAACTAATATTTCAAAATAAAAAGTATAAACATGAATGATAATACTGACTTGAAACATTTAGTTCTTTATCAAAAGGAACTTAAGAATGAATGTAACTCTTCCATTAAGAATTGATAAATAATTATTACGTAAATATATGTTATACTCTTTTTCAAATAATTAGTCTAAACTTAGTAAGGTGTTTTTCATATTTGGTACATGGAACACATTTAATACATACTTGTGACCTTTGTTTTTTAACTTAATAAGAATTTGTCCATTTCCCATATCTAAAATATTATTATCATTAATAAACTTGAGCATAGAGCATATCAATTCATAAGATCAACAAAGAGATCATTCTTGTTATGCATATGATTAGTACACGCAATGTTAAGAAACCCTAAATTTTAGTTTGGTATTTTATTGGTTATCGTAACCATTATCATTCACTTCCTAGAGAAGGAAATAAAGCATCTTTCTATCTTTCTATCTTTCTATCTTTCTTTTTTAGCTTATGGTGGACAATTTGTTTTTCTTTATTTATTACTCTTCTGTTATAATTAAAAATGTCTTTATTAAACACACCATTGATTGAAAATTTTCCCATCCAAAATGGGAATTGAAATTAGAATTAAGTCATTCATATTCGTAGCCAGTGCAAGATTCCTAGTGAAACCTTACAAATTGAAGCACTTGTTTGATGCATCAAGGAGGGGTATATTTGCTTCCACCTTTCGAAACATCTCCAAAATCTCCCTTTCTTGATCCTCTTTTTAAGATTTTGTAAATCAATTTAAGAAAGGAGGTAGAGTAACATTGGTAGAAATAAGAGGTTAAGGGTTTACCTTGAGTGATGATGCTTAGGCTTTGATGGGCTCATCTTTGGTAGACATAACCTTTTCTTCTAGGACCTCTTCCTTTGCCTTAAGAGGTGTTTTTATTGGTGCTTTCACTTCTTTTCCACTCCTTAAGATTATGACACTAGTGTTTTCTTTTGGATTTACCATGGTATAAGAAGGTAGTTTGCTTGATCCTTGTACTTTAAGTGACTTATGGTTATGGCAAATTAACTCATTTGATTTTCTAAGTTTTGAATGCTTACCCTTATTTCATGTTGAAATTGTTTGGTGTTATTAGCAAGAGCCTTAAAAATTTCATCAAGAGACATACCTGCATGTGTTTTGGGGTGTATTTTGTCTTGCACGAAAGGGTGGTAAGATTTATTGAAATTGGTAATTAGGGGTATTATGAATAGCTTGTTGATTACTATAAATAAAGTTAGGATGATCTCTCCATCCAAAATTGTAAGTTTTAGAGAAAGAATCATACTTTGTTGTGGTTGTCCTTAGAATCTTCTTATGGCATTGGCTTGCTCTATTGGATCATCATGAAATGTTGGACACATAATAGTTAAATGTCCTTAATTTGAGCAAATGTCACTTGTTTAAACTTGTTGCATGTTTCTTACAACTATTTGATGTAGAAGAGAAGTTAAATTAGCAATTATTGTTTAGGAGAAGATGTATTTATTTCATTGATATTTTTAGGTGATGGATCATGCTGAGTGCTAAATTGTTGAAAATTTGTCACCTTGTGTGCTATCAAATTCCTTATGGCTTTGGGGGTTTTGTCTACTAACTCTCCTCTACTAGTTGCATCTATCATACTTCTAGTTTTGAGAAGAAGTCCTTTATAGAAGTATTAGATTAGGATTTGTAGAATAAATATAACAAATTCTATTGGTTGAGTTTAGAATAAATTTCTTTAATCGAATATTTAATTTAGAATAATAATAAAATTTATTATTCTAAATCTTTTGTTAGTTGATTGTTAATTAAGACAAACTCTTTAATTACTTTAATTAATCTCTTATCAATTAAATTATCTAGGATAAACATTTTAAATATAATTTATTAATTGTATTAATAAAAGAAAGACAATCAAATCTAAATAACAAATTCACAAATTGATTTGTTTAATTATATAACATTTTTTTCATAGAAATTAAACAAAAAAATTGACTATAATTATAATTTTATATTTGCTACTTAACATTAAAATTATCAAATAATTACAAACTTAAATTCTAAACTAGCATTAAAGCATAAAGTATAATAATATAGTATGTATCTTAATAATCAAATAATATAATTATAAATAATTATAACATGAAAATACAAGAATTCAAAATAAAAAATTATATTAGAAATAAAATCAAAAAATCTCACAATACTTTTTCCAATAATTTTAGTTCTTATAAATAAAAATAAAATCATAATCTTATATATCTAGACGTGTAGAAGAAAAAAAGAATAAATAATTATGTGTATGTATATTTTTAGTATCTTAATATGTCTATTTATAATTTTAAAGGATAATAAAAATAATCCAAAGAAAGATGAACAGTTTCTCTTGAGAATTAACTTAGCAAATTTGGAGAATAACTCTTAATTAAATTAGGATAATTTTGACTAGTCTATAAGTTGATTGAAGATATTTGTTTATGACCTCACTCTTCTTGAAAGTTAGCAAATAAACTTATTCTATAAAGCTCAAGATATTTTTTTTAACTCTCATAAAAGTTTCAAATTGATCCAATAAGATTTAAAATGTGAACTCTCCAAAATAACTTCAAGTGATCAATTTTTTTTTAAAACCATATTTTTAAGTTCCCAAATTGATTCAATTTATTTGATGTCTTTTAATTATAGAAGCAATTCAAATAAGTATATTTAAGAAAAAATTACAATAAAAAATTAAATATAAAAAAATAATTATAATACAGGCTTTATAGGGGCGGTAGATGAAGCTTTAAATATTTGTACATCTATTGCGTTTTTGGTTTGTGGTGAGTGCGTAGAAGCTGGAAGCAAATCTTATATCAACTTCTTGCATTCTGGAAATTGACTTTTGGCATAAAAAGCGGCAAGTGGAGGATTGGGGTGATCCGACGATGACAAGAGGCGGTGTGATGGGGATTCTAGTGGTGGATTTTGGCGACAACGTTGAGACTTTTGTGCTACATTTTTTCCTGATCAAATAGCAGTTTTAATACCACTATTAGTAATTTTAACAACAAAGTAAATATTGAAAACAATTATCTTAATTTTATCAATCTCAAAACCACATACACAATAAATTGAGAAAATCTAAGAAATCAAGTCCTTATATAATAGTATAAATTTAATTCCACTAAATTATTAAAAATATACTAAATAAGACTTAACTAATATACTTTTCACTTGACTATTGACTAATTAAAAATCTAAATCATTTTCAACCTTTTAAGGGTGGATGGCAACTTTTAATTTTTAAATGTCAATGGAAAATTTAGCTACGCAATTTTAAAGTTAGCTCCACTTTTAATCTTGGATAAATTGATGTCGTGCAACAATAATTAACTCTCATTGGGTCCAAATATCTTTTTTTTTTTTTTTTTTTATCAAAAAGAAAGATTATCATATGAATGTTATTGTTTTTGCAGGTGTAGGTCAAGACTTGTCCGTTAATATCTTGATTCAGTGTCCCAAAAAGGGATTCATTATTCAATTAATAATGATTTTGAACAAAACTCTTTTACATATAATTGCAATATATCAAATTTAAAATTTAATATTACGTTTTATCTTGAATTCTCCTTTATTTTCAAAGATAAGTGTTAATAAAGAAATATTATATTTAGACCAATTTAAAAAAAAAAAAAAAAAAGACATACTAAATTAGAACTAAACTCCGGATGGTACAGTCCAAATAATATTAACATGTCTATCTCGTATGCAGATTATAAAGAAATATTCTAATGCGTATGCCATATACCCGAACAGCAGGGGCCCGGCTCTAGATATTTCCGTTCCGTTCCACGTTTGGGAAAAGCACAAAGATAATGTATCTACCTCGGGAGACTAGCCTTTATTGGCCCAATGTCTGTCCAGCGATAACAAGTGGATGTCTTACATTACAAGACACAAATGTTTCATTGTTGTCACCTGATGAGAAACCTACCTGTAGGTTTTACCTCCTTAAATTGTTAGGTCATGCGTAGGTGGGTGCACTCGACCTAGAAAAAATGGTCTTATGTGGATCTCATAAACGATAAATACTTAGGATTAATGGGGCGTCCACTAGGCGGTTTGTGTTTTTTATATCTTATTGGTGGTTGCCAGATTGCATGCCTTTTGAAATTAGTAGCTTCTGCCAATCCCAGTTATTCTTTTTCTATGCGCACATTCCACTTTGTCTTTTGCATTGCTTACACATGCAACGGAAAGGACAAAAAGAATTAGTCACGTATCCACTGCCGCCCGAGAGGTAGGTAAAGTTATTTTATTTCTTTCCACCATGTGCTACTGTGGTTTTAAACGCCCCTCCCCTCCTTTTTTTCTTTATGGCAATTGGCCTTATGCCTTTTCGTTCCTTAGCTTTTCTTCTTTTTAATAATGTAAACTTTTTGCTTTACATATTTTTCTCTTTTCTCTAAAATTATGTTAGAGTATATACTATTCCATCTACAAGCTTTCATATTTTGTTTCGACTTCAATTTTCATAGGTGTTAGACTAAAAATTATAATTTAAAATATTCTTTGAACTTGAATTATTCATTAATAAGAACGAGTGAAACATAATGTTTCTTGTTTAAATTGTAATTTTCAAACAATTTGATCATACTATAATTAAATTTCTTGGAGGAATATTCCTCTGAAAGCAGTTTTTTTCTAGCTTTCCCACCACCTGTAGTGGAAATGCCATGCAAAATGAATACAACCAATCATCTGCTGGCATGATGAAAGGTCACAACTTCAAAGGCTAATTAAACAGCCTCAAGGGCCCATGCATGATTGCATAATGACGCGGATGGATGCAAGTTGAAGTCCTTCAGCCAGTGATACCTCGGAGCTTTGCTCTCCACCTCCTCATCTCTTTTTTGAACGAAGAATAGCGACCAGAAATCTTTTATCTGCAAAAAGATCCAAAAGCCCTTCAAGATTAATTAGCCTGCTATAATTGCATGAGCAGTCAATTGCATTAGAAATGGAGCAAAAAGTGAACCCATATAGATACAGGTAAAAACTTTTTCAAATTAGCTGTACTCTAAATTAAATTCAAAATTGAGATTTTGATTGAACTTTCATATCCGGCCAACATAAGAGATTCTTCCGGAATTTTCTGTTGGAGTAGGTTGAATTTGAATGTTGATTGTTTGGCCAATGAACATTGTCGAGAATTCAATGGCATGGGTCATTGAAGTTCCTTTTCCTGAAAAGAAAAAAATTATAATAAAAATGTTTGGCTGACATACATAAGTTGAAACATTTTTGGAATCTATATGTGATACATATTTCTATGACATAGGTATGTCATGAGGCATACCTTATCCTTTTTTTTTTTTTGTTGCTCATTCCAAGAAAGATCTTTTCATTTTCTCCATATTAAGGTAAGAAAATAAACTATTTATTCAGAATGCAAATGACCAATTTCTCATATATATTTAATATTTACATGATCTCTTTCTCTCAGTTCTTGTCACCTGTTATTTTTATATGAGATTACCTTGCTGAGACTTGTTTGTATTTTTGTGCTTTTGGCTACTCTCTTTTGGTATGAGATATTGATGTTTCAACTGTTTGCTTGTCAAGTCCGTAGAAATGCAGGCATGAAATATATTTGAAGCAACTGAACAGCAAAAGCTTATGATAACATAGAATTCAAAATTCAAGTGTTGGTAAATTTATGTGTTCTTATTGTAGGCATAAAAAGCTAATTTTAGATTTGTTCAAGTCACATGAGTTAAAGATTTTAAATAAAGTTTGATGAAGATTTTAACTCTAAATTATAAAGTTTCTCTTGATAGCATTTAATCATGAAAAATAAGTATAGCAAAAACGATGATGGTAGTTTAAAATTTCTTAATACAATTTTTCTTTAACTACAAACTTGAACCAATAATAATTGTTTTGTTAGATTTTATAATAAATCTATTATTATGAAATATTAAATTATAAAATTTTGAAATTAAATATTTTTATATAAATAATACTATAAATAATATATTTAAACTTACAAAAGTCAAAATCATTGATGTCTTTAAAAAGTTTGTTTCAATTCAATTATTAATTTTTTTCTCTTATCCTCTACCATAATCACACACTTTCAAATAAAATTTTCATATGTTTCAAAATAAGGAAAAAAAAAAAGAACTAATTATACATACACACAGCTTCATATGTTAAATTAGACATGCTCATTAGTGATCCAATTACATTTGACATTATAGTACTTAATTAACAAAATCATGTCAATATTATTTTCTTATTAATGAGGTTATATTATAACTAATTGAAAATAGTTTTTAATATATATATAATTTAAGAATATTTTAACATTTTCTCACTTAAATCATTTTAAATTATATTCGTAAAATGATGATAAACAATCTCTTATAAGTTTATTATAATATCATAATATGATAAATTATTTAAAATAATTATATTTTATTTATTTAAAACACTCCTTTCTATATATAACAACACTTGTAATGTTTCATACAAGACTCATAAAATATGTGTATAAAATATAATTTCAAAATGGTCTATAATGAATTCTCATATATACTTTCTTATTAACTTCAAAATAATAATGCGTATATAATTATAAGATAATGAAAAATATATAATATAAATTAAAAACACATTTATGAGTTTAAAGTATCATTATATTATATATCAACAATTACCACTAGTATAACCAAGGCTTATTTTAAAAATATATTCTCTATATAATGTTGGTTGCATATCTTTATAATGATATGCTATTATTAGATTTATTTTGATGTACTTGATAAACACTCTTTATTTTTAAACCTCTTCTTCAACAAAAAAAATACTTTAATTTTATAAGTTTAATACCTTTTAAATATTTGTTGTTCTTTAAAAAGAATACTCCTATGAAATTATCACATAAATTTTCAATGACTTGATAATGACATCAATAATAAGTGCAAAAATAAAGTTTCATATTCATAATATTTGAATTGTAATTTTAATTATATCATAAACTCTTTTATCATAATAGATAAAATAATGATAAATAAATTTCTATTATTCTACGATATTGCTTATTCTTGTAATAGAAATATATAATTAAAAGTGGACTTTCTGTCATTAAGGTGTCTAGTAAAGTAAAAATTTCAATATCTAATAATTTATAAATGTTTGGATGGTTTGTACATAAGCATGTAATTCTTTACTCTTACAAGTACCTTATCACTTTACAACTTTTTAGTGATATAATTTAAGATTACTTGGACATATGCATAACATTCTAACTATGAAATTAATATCTAATTTAATATAGGTTTGCAAATATGTCAAACTACCAACAACAATGGTGTATAAAATTAATTTCATTTCATTACGTTCCAAAATCATTCTTGGGATATTTTACAAGACTAAATTTGTCACTTTTTGGATGAGAACAATTTAGGTGGACACTCACTCAAATTGAATTCCTTTACAATTTTCTTAATACAATTTTGTTGTAATAATTCTAATAATTCTTGTGAACTATCATAGAATAATTCTATTCATATATAAAATATCTTTCCCATATATTTAATATCAAATTTTTTTATGACAAATTCTTTAGTTTTATGGAATACGCTAGAAACATTGTAGCAAGTAAAAAATCATCAAAATACAAAACTAGAAAAATAACTTAAATATGGTTGATCTTTAGGTGTATATACCAATCTATGAAATTTTTTTAAAATTAAAATGATGTTAAAATATCATTAAACTTAATAAATTATTGTCGAGAAGTTTTTTCAGTTTATACATTGTCTTCACAAGTTTACACACCATTTAACTTTTACTTTCTATAGAAAATACCTTTTAAATTGATCTATGTAAACTCTCTTTAAATGATTTACGTATTTATCTACTATAACTTAAAATTATATTGAGCCACAAACATCATAATTATCCTTAACTAATCCTTTTTAAGACAAGAGAAAATGTTTTTGCATAATCTATATCACTCTTTTGAGTATAACCCTTAGTAAGTCCAACTTTATATCATTCATTATTACCACTTAAGTTATGCTTAGTCATGAAAACTTATTTATATTTGACACTTTTGCAACTTTTTTTGGCAATTCGATGAGATTCTAGACATTATTCCTTTCCATGGATTTTGATAAGGACTTCGATCTCCAACTAAAAGTATAAACCTAGGCCTAGGTCATCAAAAAGCCCCAAACATCCACCTTATGTTTAAGCTTATGTCCAAGCCATTAGCTCAAGCCCTTATGTGTCAACTAACCATAATGGGACACATTAGTCATCTTTTCAACATTACCAATAACATATATAAAGGACAAGGTACTCTTTCCATAAAAGGAAAGAACACTAGTAGCAACTATAACCACATTAGCATAGTATACACACAAAGGACATTCATAGTGGTTTAAGTTTACTCTCCACTCTACAAGGATCTCTCTTCCTTTAAAAACTACTCTTGCTACATCAACTAGAACATTAGAGTCTTAACTTTTTGGAGCACTTTTAGCCTAAGTTTTCCTTTGTTTTACAAGTTCAATCATAAACCAAGTTGTAACTGAGCCCCTCAATTAAAATGTCATCATTTGATGTTGTTTATAGGAACAACACATGGTTTATCTTTCCTTATCCTTCTTCATAATAGCTTTTTTAACTCAAAAATTGTGATGATATCTAGTACTTGTTACTAAAAGTGAGTTGTCTTGATGAAGTATCACTTGGAAGTAATGACAAATGATCAGCTTACCACTCTTAAAAGTCAAATAAAGACCTTACATGTCACCCTTAACATCTTCCTTGCAATGTAAGGCACCTTTGGCTTGGAAATACTAGACTATCCCTCAATAGTGGAGGAATGCTAACATCATAAAGGTGTTAATCCTAGAAATCATGAAGTTATGAACCAACCATCTCTGCTACCTATAGTGACCTAGTGAGAGCCCCTTCTATGATGAACCAAAAGGGAATGTTTAACATCCACAATGTGTTAGAGAATCCTTACTAAGTGCTAGGACATGCCTGATCAATGCACTTAGCATAGGAGCATAGATGATTCCTTATCAAGTTCTTCTTAAGGACTATGACATTGTTTGCACACACCTAAAGCCTTTCAATAGCTTCTTAAAGGAGCCATAATAGGTCCTAACAAGACAAGGTAAGGGAATGCCAACATCATAAGGGGGTTGCTCTTAGAAATGATGAAGTTGTAAACTAACCACCTCCCCTCCTTATACTAGAAGGGCAAGACCTAGTGAGAGCCCCTCCCTTAAGGAACCAATAGGGAAATGTTTAGTGACCATAACAGGCTAAAGAATCCTCACTTAAGCACCAAGATGGACCTAACCAATGCTCCTACCATGAGAACTTAGATAATTCCTCATTAAGTTGTTCTTAGGACCAAGAAATCATTGGCACGCACCCAAAAGCCCTTTAATGACTTCTTGAAGGAGCCCAAATGATGAGGAAGCCAAGACATGGCATATTGCTCTGACTTAATAAAAAGGGGACCAAGTAATATAATTGTTGAAAGACATATAGATGTAGATTACGACCTTAAAGGATTCCAAATATGCACCAAACAAGGAGTCTTAAAGAAGTCTCAAATGCCTTTATTGAAAAAAAAAAAAAAAATACAAGAAGTGTTAGTGGAGGAGAATTTTAATCACCCCACCTTGGGTGCTTTAAATGATATAAAATACTTTATAGAAAACTAAAATAATCTTAAACTCTCATGTTGTTGCATGCAACCTTAGATGCTACCATGTGCAAAACTTTTTCCACAACCATGAAAGATGCTACCAATGTTGGCATTTTGAGCTCTTGGCATATTCCATTAAGTGTTTAAAATACTTAAATGAGCTTAGATGGGGGCCAAGGGGTACTTGCCTTATTTGAGCTCTTATTTGCTGTTGCACATTTATGCAGTATAATGTATAAAATTGCCATTTATACTAGTGAAATGGTGTGTTTTGGTCCCTGTCAAGGTCTTGGATTCAAGACCCAAATAACCTAAATGTACATTTTAATTGTTTTTGTACCTCTCCTAAAATATGATTCACGAATCTACTTTGGGCGAGTTATTTATGGTAAAATTTATCTTAAACATATGACAAAAGAACTTCTTAGCTCTTATCCCCATCCAATAATGACCAAATGAGTCACTTAGAAAGTATATAGCCAAATTAAACACTACTATGCTTGATATAAAGGACTTAAAGTTAGAAATAGTGACAACTATATTTAAAAGGAGCCTACAAATGATAGAATTTGTAAGGTCACTTAGTAAGACCTTACCTTAAGACTTTGTTGACCTTATGTTGAGGGGAGAGCAATTCATGAATGCTAAAGAAGTAGATAGAGCCTGAGACAAGCTAGGCAAATCTAAATAACTCAAGACCACTTTGATTAAAGGATTAAAATAGTGTTATAAGAAACATAAATGAAAATGAACCCAAAGTCCAACTCTAAAGCACAATTACCCAAACAACAATGAAGAAGGACACAAGTACTCTAACTATACAAAAAACTGATTAGTCCTAGAGGTGAGCAAGTTACAACCTGTGCCAACACTAGAAGAAAACCCCATTTATAGATGGTCTCCCTTAATTAAATGGTTGCATTTGGACTTGTTTCAACGGTATCTTTATTGTTGTTGTTTATAAAGACTACATTTGGATTTGTTTCATTGGTATCTTAATCGGTATTATTTACAGGGACTATACTATACATAACTTTGTAAGCTGTAGTTGAGAGTGAAAAACTACTTTAACCATAAAATCTAATGAATAAGACTACTTGACTAACAAGAGTCCAAACACCTAAAGAACTCATATGTGTATAGATCATGTAAAGTAGGCTATGAATAATGCCACATTAACAAGAATAAAAAGTCTAAAATTTGTAATGTGAAAAGTAGTATAATCACCAATTTAGACTTAGAGTTCAAACAATAAAGACCAATTAAGAATCAATCAGAAATTTAGGCAAGCTCAACTAAATGCTATCATAAATGGGGTAACAAGCTTATCTTTAAAATGATTGACTTTAAATAATGCTTAACAACCACAGCAGGGTGTGATAAAACATAAGGCAAAATGTCTAATATGAGAGGGATAAAGAAACATGGAATCACAATCTAAAAAACAAACAAAAAGAATATTACACATTATTACATTTGAAGCTAAGTAATGAGAAGGAGAAAAAATTGTAAAGAAAAACATCTACCAACTTTATTACATGAAAATAAATTCTTCATAATTCTAAGGTTCCATAGTATAAAAGGAATTAAGTAGCTTGGGACAAAAATAATATGCTCTAAGAATAATAAACCAAAAAAATCCTTAATGCCATCTACATAGTAAGGCCTTTAAGAGCTTTTAGAAAAGGATTCGTTTAGGTATCATGCCACAGTAATGGTTTTTGATAGCTTATAGGTAAGCCAAAGCAAATGGGAGTTCCAAGAAAATGAAATTTTAAAAAATTCAAACCTTAAATAATGCCTTCCACAATTTTAACTAATAGTTAACTTAAAGTGTACACTCACTATAACACTAATTAGTAATAGAAGTTTCACATGCCCAATAATAGTCTTTTAGCTCCTACTCTTATTTTAAACCTTGCTCAATTAAATGTTTGAGCTTACCCACTTCATCTTGGAACTTAACCTCTATCTTGGGTGAGGCCGCTTCCAAATCAACATGAACTTTATGCATAACCATTAAGAAATTCTCCAAAGCTACCATTCGAGAGTCAAAGCAGTGAGTGTTCTTCTTTTTGGCAAACCTATCCTCTAGCTACTTATAAAGTACAAAAGTCTTTTCTCACTCTTTATCCACACTTTCACATAAGGAATGGAAACTAGTCTCCTTCTTTTTAAGGTGTTTTAACTCAAAATGAAGGGATAAACTAAGATTAAGGTGCTTTAACATTCTTTTCTGCATCACTCTTAATAAGTGAGTTATTTCATTAAACATAGACTTAATCTCCTTGTAAGTGTCTTCATTAACTACTAATTCTTCTTAAGTAAGAAATTTAAGCAAGAGAACATGAGCTCCTTATACAAGAGTAGCATAATAAGCAAATTAATTATTTTCATCAAAAGGACAATAGGAAAGGGTTAGATTCCCTCTTAGTTGAAGGAGTAGGAGTACCATTTCTCCAAGTCCTCTTCCTTAATGAACACTTATCCTTATAGGCACATGTGTTAAGAGACTTCATAACATTTAAAGGAGGAAGATCGTACATAGTCTCCTTATGTGAAGGAACTTTTTGTCATTGATGAAAGACTTAAGAGTCTTGGCTTAACAATTAATGGAGCACTCATTCCTACAAATCTTAAGAGGTGGCTTCTTTTTGTAACCCTTAGTAAGAGTTAATCCATTGATCCCTACAATAGTTTATTACCAACCTAACGCTTTTCTTTAAGGGGTTGCTTGTTGTGAATATGCTCAATATAAGCATAATTTTGAGCAACTTGCTCTAAATTGACAATAGAAACCTCAAGAAATGGGTTAGTGGAATTTTTGTAACTTTAGTTCCATCAACCTCATGGCCATATTCTCCAAGAAGAACCATGAAGTTAAAGGAGTCCTTGATCTCCTCACTTATCCCCAAAGGAAAAAGTTAATATTAGTAATGAAAAATAAAGTTGTTTAAAAGGGAGAAAGGATACGACAACCTATTCACCAAGCTCCTTAGAACCAATAAGAATGATGAACTCTAAGCCCTTATACTCCAAGGATTCAAGAGAACTCAAGGAAACATCATCCATCTCATCCATCTTAACTCTTAGCTCCTTAACATGAATCACCTTAACTACCTACCTCCATGTTGAAAACAAATCAATAGGTAAGGCTTAGCCTCTTACCTAAGGACAATTAAGTCACAATCTATTTGGGCATTTTTGGCCATTAAATCCTTAAAGAATTCCAATTAATCCCTTTTGCAATAACCTTGATAAGCCACTCAAATGTGACAAAGATCCCAATCAATTATGCTTAAAATAGTAGATTATCAAGAGATCTTGGGTTTATAGAAAATTCAGGAATTCCAATCTATCCAAAATCTAATATCATTTGGAATCCATACAAAGAAGAAATCATGAAGGGATTGTGTAAAATCTAAAGATTGCCCCACTAACTCTTCTAATATAAAGTTAGCTCATTTTTAAAAGCCAAATGGTACAAATCTACCTTAAAAGGAGGTTGCATAGGGCAAACAAACAAGCACATAACAAGCATTGCTTAGTCATCTTTAAGTGAGCCTGTACACATAAATTGAACTAATAATCCATAAAATGGTGCTAACTTTTAAATGACCATTATTCAAGCGAGAGAACACAGTACATCAAAAAAATTCTTACAAAGTCCACTACATAGGCAAATGTAACCCTAACATGAACTAATCCATGTAAAAAGTCATGCACCTAAGAGAGGAGAACATACTATATGCATTTGTGAAGGGCCCAATAATTGATACTTCCTAAGGATGCGATACTTACTTTTAAACCTCCTTTCAAGGATAATGAAGTTGAGATGTAAGGGGTATGGGTTTATGAAGCAATTAAGGTGGTCATAAATTGAATCAAGAGGTGAAAGGGTGGACCTTAGAGCAATAAAACTAAAAGTCAAGGGATTAAAACCATGTGGTGGAGGATCAAGGCCCCATTAGGTGTGCTCACTATACAAACTAGAAGAAGAAGAGAAAGACAATCTTATACCTATTAAATTTTCATGCCTACTAGCCATTTATTCAAGTTCTCAAAATGTTGAAACTTCAAAGAATTGTGGAAGAACTTTTGCCTATTAGATGAACTTGAAAGAAAAGTGAATTAGCAAGCTTGAACAAAGTCTTTGACAAAAAGGATTGGGGTTAAAAAGGGAAGTTTTTTTAAATCCTTGGCATCCCTTAGGAGAAAAATTTTGAAGACAAGCCTAATTAATTAAAAGCATGTGGTGTGAACACACACATCAGTTTCAAAAATGTCATCTTTCCTTTTTCCATAGTATTAAATGATGCTCAAAGACTATGCTATGTCATAAGGGGCTCAAACACACATATCAACATGCCTACAAAGCAAATTAACCATGTAAATGGTTGTATGATACATCTAATCAGCCATATTATCCCTATTAAGCTAGAATAACATACTCTGTGGCACAAATAACAAATCAAACACACTAGATTTTCTACTAAGGAGTCCTTTAGCTCCATTCCCCTAAGCATTAAAAAGTAATGATCTAGGACAATGATAGTCTTAATCACCTTTTTGATGTAATAACTGCAAAAGATAGTAGCCAAGGGATCTTTAAGGTCAGCAAGAAGGTTAATGAAAATAGGCACAATAAAGTGACTCCCTACATTATGTACTCTTTTTTAAGTGCTAGGAACTTGGGGTAAAGTTGAAGATGAAGACCCATCTACTAATCCTTAATGACTTATGAGAACTAAAGGTCATAAGCTTTTAGTGATAATCATACTAGATCTGCAAGCTTTTTGAAATTTGGCAACACAAGGCCAATACATTCAACCTTTCTTATGCTTTTGTCTAACCTAATCATCTTTGCTTTATTGCCATTAATGTCATCATTTAGTTTGCATGAAGCCATTACATTATTAGAGACATGCTTTTTTACGATCTCCCTAACACCTAGCACTTAGGACCTTTTAGGTGTAACAATTTTGCCCCATAAGTCCCACTCAATTCCATTACCCCTTATCTCTTCTTCTCAAAGTCAATTGGCATGTGATACTAAGCTTTGGCAAACTCTCACCCTATTAACACTGCGAATAGGGGTTTTAACAACTCACTTCTTTAGTGAAAATTGTAAAAGGTAGTATACAAGAGGGCTAGCTCAAGTGAAGAAGAAACTTGACTTGCAACTTTCCACTTTATTAAAAGTCCTTTCTTCTATGATCTCCTTAAATGCCTAACCACCCTTCCTAAAGATATAGGCAAAGTCATTCCCCCCACCAAAGTCAACTAACATAACATTCACGACATTGAAAAGGATAACATTATTTAAGATAAAACTTACTCGTTCATGTAGGTTGACATAACCTATGAGGATTTGCTATGAGTTGGGAGTAATTTTCCCTAGAACTAGATTGTGATAACACAAGAACCCTAAAATAAGTTCAAGTAAGGGAAATCTTATGCAACTAAAATATTGTCATTATAAAAGGAAATACAACATATTAGAAGATTACAAGACTTTTCCAATGTTAGAGGAATGGGGATGTAATACTTTAGAGGAAAAGTAGTCTTCACATTATCAATTAGGTATTGGTGAACCTATGAAGAAAATTGCTTAACAATGTAGCTCACCTCCCTACAAGAAGCAACAAGTTTGTAGTCAGTTGTTTGCCTCATCCTTGCCATAAGTAAAAGGTAATGAATAGAGAAGAGTTCAAAAATTTTGGAAGCAATAGAAAAGAGATTTAATGAAAGAAGAACACAATACAAAGGCTTAAGACCTATAAATATACAATTCCCCGAAAATCAAGCAAACATAAATAACAACAATCGTCACCAATTAAGATTACTAAAGGCCTCAAACAAATTTAAAGCCTCTTTAGAGTAGAGATGCAATTCACTTCCTTTTATTGGGATAGGGCAAGTGATGAAGACTTGGGTCAACTTCAATTATTAGCATGGGCCTAAGGTCAAATCCATGAAAAGCCCTAAATATCTATCTTGCATTTAAGCTTGTGTTTGGGTTATAAGCTAACCATATCCTATTAATATCTTTTTATCATTTAAAATCCGCTACCAAGAAGATATATAAAGGATGAGTACTTTCTACATATAAGGAAAGAACACCAATATCAACTAAAACCACACTAGCACATTATACATACAAAGGACCACTGTAATGATTTAGGCCATCACTCCTATAGGCCACCCACTTTGCAAGGGTCTTTTTTCCTTTAAAAATTTCTCTTGCATACACAAACTTTAGTGTTGGAGTACTAACATCAAGGAGTACCTTTAGCTGAAGTTTACCTTTGTTTTTAGGCCCAATCAAGAAACCTAAGTTATGGCTAAGCCTCAAGTTGGAGATGCCATTAAATTTTAACTCATATTTTATGACATTAATCCATTATCATATTCAATTTGTTCTATGGCTTATGGAAAAAAAAAAAAAGATCATTATTAATTCTAATATAAAATTGGACTCTTGCAAATAAAAATATGACTATTTTGAGGGGAAATCAAATTTGATTCCCTTTAAAGGGAGTAAAATAAACTCCCTTTTTAAAGTTGCTTAATAAATAAAAAGTAAGATTACTTAAAATAAAATATGTTATATTTGAATTAAAAAAATCTAATTTGAATAATCACTTAAATTACTTTTTATTAAGTATTTGTTTAAATGAGTTTTAATATTATTCAAATTTAAAATCATTTTATATAATTATCACAATTTAAGTAATAAATTGTTCAAAATTTAAAAATAAATAAAAATATATCATATTTTAAGTATAAACATTTAATTTAAGTAACTATTTAAATAAATCATATTATTATTTTAATTTTTATTCTTTTTACATAGTTTATATAATTTAAATAACAAATTACTCAAAATTCAAGAAAAAGTAAAAATAAGTTCTATTTGAAATAAAAAAAAAAACGTTCTATTTAAGTATTACTTAAATGGATCATAATATTTTTCAACTTTAAGGTCTTTTTATATAATTTTCATAATTTAAATAAAAAATTACTCAAAATTAAAGAATAAAGTAAAAACATGTCATATTTGAATAAAAAAGGTCCAACTTGAGTAACTATTCAAATAAATTATATTGTTATTTAAATTTTGAGACTTTTTATGTAATTTATACAATTTAATTAACAAATTAATTAAAAATGTCATATTTGAATAAAAAAAGATTCAATTAAAGTAATTACTTAAAATATGTGTGAGTAAATTTAACTCTTTAAGATGCAAGTACAATTAACAAACTCATCATTTTGAATAACGAATCTCCTTGCTTTTTGAAGTCTTCTTAATATTATTTTTTTACGATTATTTATATTATTTTGTTAAGAGAAAGTTCATTTAGAGAATGTTTTTTCATCCAAATGTTCTTTAATTTCTAAAACATAATTTGGTATCATAGTATTTGAATATTATGTTATGGGTAAAGGAATATTTACCCTAATTTTCTTTATGCCCATGTTTTGATATTTATTACCCTCATTAACTTCATCATTCTCAATGGATATTGTATTATCAGATTCTACAATTTTAGGTTTATCGTTTAGATGATAAAATATATACTTGCTAGAATTTTTTGAGGGATTAATAAAGTAATCATTAATCATTTTAGAGTCTAATTTCTTTCATGTGGATTATGGTTTCTCACTTCCATTTCACAACCTTAGACATATATATCATAGTTATTAAACCTAGTCTTGACATTGATCTAAACAGAAGACTAGGTCACTGGGTCATTGGTTCTACCAAGAAGTTAATGGTTAGCCTAGTCAAGTCAATGTCTACAGTCATTTGTCATTATTATATCTTTTGTAGGTACAAAACTAGATGTTGAATGGTTGGTTCATTTAATAAATAAGTCAAACTTTCTAATCTTCGTCTATCAATAGTGCACCAAAAATAAGATGGCTTAAAAATTGTAAAGAATTAGGAGTAAATTCATTGTAAAGGGAAATCTTAATAGAAATGAAAAATAATTTGAGATAAGCGAAATAGGACAATAATCACTAATAATAATTTTCCAAAAATCAGGATTGGATTTGATGATATCATTCCTTTAATCATAAATTGCCTTGCATATCTCATTATATTTCTTGTTTACTTCTAAGACCTTGTCACTATCCTTTTCATTGATTTAAAGAAATTTTAATGTGACATAAGCAGCATAAATAGGGTCAAGAAAGTGACCAAAAGTGCAAGTAACCAACAAAAATATCATTAATAAAACTAACTACAACTAAACAACTAACATTTATGACATCAAACTTGAATCTAATTATATAAAAACTAAATTTTAAATAATAATTTTAATAATGGAAAACAAATTGAGATATGCATCAAAATGTTGATGGGAATTCAATTAAAGGTTTTGAAAGACAATGATGACATTAAAATTCTCAAAGAATAAGACAAAGTAGAGTGGTGGTGATAATGGGTGTTAGAGGAGGAACCAAAGTTCCTTAATGGCCACAAAACCTAAAAACTACAAAATATTGAATAACTAAATTTTAGTCAAAAAGTTATAAAAGAAGCCAACAAAAAAAAGAACTCAATTTGATTCATCAAGTTCCCTGGGTTATCCAAGTCTCAAAAAATTGATTGGATCAACCAAGTTTTTCTGATTTAAAGTGCCAAATGGTTTTTAGACTAACCTAACCTGATCTAATGAAAAATTTGCAAAGTCATCATTTTGACAACTTGAGTTAAACCAAATTTTATAACACTAATACAAATACCTTAAATTAGGTTTCCTTTCCATCTATAGTTTAAAAATTGTCTTATTAAGTACCTATTTAACAAATAATTTGCAATTTAAGTGCATACATTCACAAAAATTTGGGTTGAGAGGAGTTAGTCAACATGCTTATAATCATATTCATTAATGTCCAATTTTGTCTTTTTGGTACATCATTTAACATGCTTATAATTATATTCATTAATGTCCAATTTTGTCTTTTTGGTACATCATTTTGTGGCACAATATTTGAAATATTTTATTATATATATAAGTCATGATTTTTGATGAAGTTCTTAAATGAATCTAAACAATACCTTGATTCATTATATTTGCCATAAATTCACCATCTCTATTAAATTTTATAATTTTCACCTTTTTGCTTAATTTACTTTTAACCTTCTATATATACTTCAAAAGTATTCACTAATTGAAACTTTTTTTTTTTTGAAGTAAAATAAATATAACCGTAATGTGAAATATTATTTATGAAAGTAATAAAATACTTTTTTCTATTGAAAACTAAACTATCAAATATATTTAAATATTAGTGTGTATAATTTCAAAAAACTAGGTACTTCTTATTGCTTCTTTTTTATTTTGTTTGATTTACTTAGCCCCAATACAATTAACATATACTCAAAGATTAGTAAAATTCATATTGAAAAGAATCTTACTATTTTCCAATCTCATTAATCTTTTCTTGGATATATTACCCAAAGATCTATATCATAGCTATGTAGAATTTTAATTTATTATGTTATATTTAAATCCAATACATAAGAATTCTATAAAACTTTATTATATTTTAGTTGATATAAATCATTAGTCAGAATACATTAATCATAATGGTTGTATTCTCATATGAAGTGGAATAATTAAATCATAAAAATTTTTTATATCATTTTAGATACACAAGTAGCAACATTGAAATCAAACCACCAATTATTATGACACATTTTAGTTAAGTTGATTTGAAACACAATAAGACATTTAATTATGTATATTTTTGAACCACAACCCTATGTTTCAAATAATCTTTTCTATAATATCCAACTTTCTTATAGAAGTGACAATTTAACTCTTTTGTTCCTTCTTTTTAGCCTAAGGAGTATGAATAAGTTCTAACTTGATTGCTTTCATTTTTATTTCCTAGATTCTTTATCATAAGATTAGTGAAGTAATTGACTTGTTTTTTTAGTCTTATTTCCTCATAAATGAGTATATTAATCAATTAATTAACTTTCCACTTATCCCTTATAATGTTAGAGTTAATCTAAAAAGGTTCATATTCAAGAGATAGTAAGTTTTAAAATGAGCTACACTAAAACCTTTAGTTTTAAAGTCTTAAGTTTTGTTACAATATTAGGTATCTAAATAATGTACTGTTACATAATTTGCAACTCAATAAACTTCTTGATTCTAAGTTCTATTAGAGTACTAGTGAGTAGTTTATCCACGTGATGGATTCATTTTTTCACAAATTACAAGTATTCTTTTTCACTTTTTATATATAAAATAACTTTTCTTAATATTGTTACCAACAATCACTTTCATAAACATAAGGCTTAATCTATTGTTTATTTCTTAACTTTATGATTTAACTTTTCTTCCTCTCTTTTTGAATATATAATAGCTAAAAGTTTATTCATTGATAGTATAAGTTAAGTTCCATAGCACCAAAATGAAAAGTAACCTATTCATGTCATTCAAAGAAATTCAATTTATTGAATAAAATAATCGATAAAACATATAAATGAATTAAAATATTTAAATAATTATAAATATTCATAATCAATTATAAATCAAATTCAATCAAAAATAATTAAAATGTATAATAGTTTTCATTTAAAAAATTTTATAATATACTATTATAATTAAATATAATATATTTATTTTAATAGATAAATTAAATATTTTTAATTAAATACATTTAATATTTTTAAATAAATAAACATACTTAATAAAAAATGTTAATATACTTTAATAATAATATTAATTATAAAATAACAATTTGCCTTTAACTAAATTTTAAAAATTTATTAATTAATAATTTTAATTTATTTAATTATTTTTTATTTATATATATTTTGTGAAAATTATAATAAAAAATTATATATATATATTATTAAATATACTAATTTAGTTAATTTAATAATTAACAAATTATAACAAATAATATACACATATCATTTAAATATTTTAATTTAATTATTTTAATAACTTTTAATTATATTTATAATATATACATGATTTTAAATATATTAATTTTATCATTTTAATAAATAATAAAATTTAACAATAATATATACATATTAAAATAATTTATTATTCATTATCAATGAAAAGCTCATAAATTATTAAGTGCATACCGCAATTAAAATTTATTGACGCACGTGATTTGTATGCGATTAATTTAGACCTGCAGGTGCCTACGGGGTCTTACAATTTTTTTTTGTTTTTTTTCTCTGACAGAAGCGCGGCTGTTTAAAGGAATTTCTTAGATACGAACCACGCTGTCATTTTCGTTTTGTGGGGCGAAACAAAAACGGCAAGATTTACTTTCAATAAGTAGGTCAAACAAAACGATGGGTTAGTAGTGGCCTGTTCCCCATTCCTTGCAAAGGGCCCGAGATCATAACCAGCCGACTCTAATTTATTGAAAATTCCATTTCAATCACGATAAAACCGGGCATATAGATAAGGTTTTTATATTGTTTAATCATCATAAAAGCCACCGTCCAATTCCAAACAAGGAATTATATAATTCCTTAGTGGGAGTGGCAGTTTAATGATTAAAGCTTTTTTTGGTTTTTTTTTTTCAATTCTTTACCGATTTGGTGGCCCTGCCTTGAACCATGAATTAACAATTCTCATGGTCCTTCTTTCTTTAAACTTACAATTTGTTTGGTTTTGTGAGAAAACTGTGGGAAAGAAAGTGCTGTGAAAGAAAGTGGCCAAAAATGTCAAAATCACCCGTTTGGATGGTCGATGGAAAAGGAAGCAGATTAAAAAGCAGAGGAAAATATACCGTGAGCACCACTAATTTTGTTTCTAACAAACTTGGTGAGAAAATCCTAAGAAGATGAACAGTAAAAATTGTTTTTGAAGATAAAGTTACCAAAATGTAATCCATAGAAAGCACAATATTCAACAGTGATTGGTTAACCGCGGACGACTTACCACATAAACGTGCTCCCAACCTTCTCTCTCTTACTTGCAAATTCTAGTGATCCATTACTTTATTAGATTCTTGATATTCACACACAAGACTTAATGACTTACGGTTTAATGGCTTATGCTTATAAAAGTATGCCACATACTCTTTTTTTTTTTGAGGGATTGGGAGGGGGGAGGGGGGAGGGGGGGTGAAATCTAATGTAATAAATTGTTATTTTTTATTTATGAAATGTTATATAGTTTCACATTGATGTACCAAAAAAAAAAAAATCCTTCTATTTATAGATTTGTATACCAAGGTATAACTATTATTTTATAAATATAAATTTTCCTCAAGTTTACTTTCTCACAACATCCAAACCAAAAATTATATTTCTCCTTCATTTTCTTTTTCCCTTATTTCTAATCTATCCAAATACCTACTAAAAAGATTATATTTTTCTTATAATTTTCTTTTTCATAAACTTTTTTTTACAACATTTTAAAAATACAATTTCAAATCCAAACATAGCATTAATGTGGCATAAATGATGGCAAAACAAGGAAAATTTATATTTTACATCCTAAATTTGAGATGTATTTATACTTCATACACCAAATTTTTAAACATTACAAAAAAAAATACTAAAATACTAAAATTTACGAGCAGTAACAGAACACACTCTTGTCAATGTCTTGGTTGCTGCATTTGCTCATTCCACATGTAAAATTGATCCAACTCTAACAGATTGGGGTCCCGGTCAAACCCAACAGGTTCTGCTTGTTTGAATATGTTGTTGAGATGATGAGTTGATTTCTAGGTTTGCTTCTTTATACTCCACTATTATCTCCTTGCT
This sequence comes from Rhizophora apiculata, assembly GCA_037832385.1. Taxonomy (NCBI): domain Eukaryota; kingdom Viridiplantae; phylum Streptophyta; class Magnoliopsida; order Malpighiales; family Rhizophoraceae; genus Rhizophora; species Rhizophora apiculata. The sequence continues at coordinate 1,595,740 of CM075426.1, read as the reverse complement.
CAATCCATCCTATTCCTTCAACGCTCTAATTGTTGTGCATATCATCTTTGTTTTTTTTTGGGTTTTTCAATTTATTTTTTCTAGAAAACAGAAAATAGATCCACGCTGAAACAAATCAAAATCAAGCCTCTTTGCAATTCTCGCTGAAAACTCCAACAAGAAAAAGAAAGCCCAACAAAAATAAATAATCGAGCAAAGGTCTTTTGATTGTTATTTTACCTCTGCATATGGAGGGTGGAATGCAGGAGTTTGGGTCACCGTTAGAGTAGTAGGGCTGGCTACTTGAGCTATGGGATTGGTGGGTGTTTTTCTGGCGGCTGTTGTTGCAATGAGGACAACAGCCTCCGTGATGTGGTTAATGGCAGCGGCCATGCAACGTAGAAGAATAAACGGTGAGGTAGTAAAGGGTCCATTTAGTCACACCTTGAGACGAATCGTTAATATTTCCATTTTTGTTTTTATTTTTTTTTTTCCTTCAAGGAGAAAATTAAAAAAGAAGCAATATTTATCATACAGATAACTCAATTTGAAATTTTCAATGGAGTATAAACCCTAGAAATTGTTGAGAAAATGAGAGAGTCTAAAATTGGGATGAAATTGGTGGACTTAATACCACCGCATATCAACTCAAAATCTTATATGTTACTTATTCTTTTTTCTCACTTTTAATATTAGATTCTTTAATTATATAATTTACATACTTATGCTTGAAATATCAATAATCTCTCCCAAGTGTAAATTTCTTTTACATTAAATCTACTCTCCTTAGATACATCAAGAGTTCATTACTATTTCACCAACTTAGCTCACGAGCCAACTTTATTTCGCTTGATTTGAAATATGTGTTTACGAATACTTCAAGAGTTACATTCAAGTAGACATGTGTTACCCCACTTTTATTTATGCTTTACCACTCGACTTGGGTTTCACTCTTGATAAGTGTAATTCCCCTTTTTCTTTCTTTAGGGGGCAGCAGCCATAGGATGAAGCTATAAGAAATATGAGTTTTTCGTACTCGTCCCTTACTGAATTCAAAATCAGACAGAGATATGAGTAAAATCTAAGTAATTAATAAAATTATAGGTTAGATATCACATTTTAATCTAAAATTTTAAGATATTAAATTTATGAGTTTTTTCTCATTTATATATTACTTACTTCTTTCTCTATAAAATTTTTTAATTATACAACTCACACATTTATATTTAAAATCTTATAAAATATTTTTTAATAGATATTGAATCACACAAATTTTTAACAAATACAAAAAAAAAAAAATCTCAAACAAAATGGCTTTTAAGTTGGGGAAAAAAAAAAAAAGAAGAAAATTGCATTCAAGAAAGACAAAAAAAAAAAAAAAAACAAAAGACAAAACCTAACATGAAAGAAAAATTACAAAGGAGAGAATCTAGGGGTTTTGAGAGGAAATAAGAGAAAGTGGGCAGTTAAAGTTGCACTCTAAAATTAGGTTTTATGACATTTTTTATTTTATATAAGGTATAAAGGTTAATTCACAATTTTTATTGGAGTTGACTAATATTTATTAGTTTTAATACATTTTTTTTTTTGTAATTTTTGAAAATTGGTATGTAAAATTTAAATATACTTTAAACTTAAGGTGTAAAAAATAAATTTTCTAACAAAACAAATAACCTTTTTTATTTTAATCAATTTGGTAAATATCTTGTTAATCATATAAAAAAATTTAATTTACAAAATCATAAATATTAATAATATTTGTTAGATTTTTTAAATAAATTTATCATGATGAAATATTACTTTTTTAAATTTTAAAATTAAATATCTGAATATAAATAATATTATAAATTATATATCTAAATTCATAAAAGTTAAAGGCATTAATATTTTAATTTATTTCTCTTAGTCTCTATTATTATCACACACTTTAAACTAAAGTTTTTATATATATTTAGAAAAGAAGAAATTGATTATACATATTTATAATTTTATAGTATAAATTAAATATATTTATTAATATTTAAATTAGATTTAAGATTATAATTTTTAATTTAAGTGATAATGTACAGGATTTTTTTTATTAATCGGTCATATTATAATTAATTAAAACATTCATATTTAATAAAATATATTATTTTAAAATATTTAATATATTTTTGTTAGAAATGGTCTAGAGGTTGCGCACTTCTCAAAAATATTTAGAAGATACCAACAAATAATTTTTATTTCATAGTAATGACAACTATGTAAAATGAGAAAACATTTTTTCGATTCCTTGGAAGTAAATGTACAACTTATTATGCCTTATATATATACATAAGTATGTTTAAATGTTTCTACATTTCATCTTAGAAAATATATTTTATTACAATAAATATTTTTCTTTCAAACATAATCAATTTTATTTAAATTCCGGCATAGTACAGATAAAACAACTAGTTATTTATGATTGCTGAAAATCACGCAGAAGCAGATGAGGCAACGATATTTTAAAGAACAGCAATGTAGAAAGAATCTACACTTGTTAATAAATTCAGAAGGGACGCAATCAACTTTAATGAATTCAAATTCCAGAGGGGGGCCTGTGGCAGTTGGTTAGTGGTCTATCAAGCCGCCCATTGTATTAAACGTTTAATGATATTCGAATCTTATATACCAGCTAGGTTCTAGAGAAGAAAAAATGCAGAATTTATTCTTGACGGGTACATTACTTGGTTTATTTCTTGATCTTGGAGGGACGGGGGAGTGAATATGATTCTAAAACTCGTAGGTATCAAAGCCTATAGCTGTTGGATACATCTAATCAGCTTGATGATTAGGAGGAAGCCAATAAAATGGAATTGACGAATCAGATTGAGTGTGTTCCGCTGGCCAGATTTTCGTTCCCTCTATAAGGTGGTTAGTGGAGGCTTGCCTCTGTACTTAGTTTTGGGATCATTAATTGATCTTGTGTGACGTTTTAGAAAAGAATACATCTGAATATAATATTCTGCCGTATATATATATGTTTGTCCAATTGAATTAAAGAGAGGAGTGAATTATAAATAAATTTTAGAGTTCAAACTCTAATGAGTATTACCAATTAGTTGGTCATTTCCTTCACATTACATAGAGAATAGTTTTCTTAATTTATTAAAAAGTTTATTGTGTTATAAATTTTATATAAAATATTTTGCATTTAATTAATTAATTTTCATTCAAAGAGAATCAGATATGCACGTGATTTGAGAGGTTCTTCTTTTTTTTTTTTTTTTAAATATTTTAAGTTAAATTTGGGTATTTGATATTTTGACTGTAATTGACACTTAATATCTTTTTGGCACGATGGGATTTTAATACTTCAAAACTTATTAGGTGCATTGAAATTTTACAATTAAAATTGCTTTTCGATGTTAGTTTCCCATTTTGGCTAAAGGATGTTTGAGACCTCTGGTAGACAACGACTGTTAAAGAGGGTAATATTAGCAATAAATAAGGATTAGTGGGTATGTCGCCGTTATCACTCAAGGTAAGAAGCCATTTTACGTGGCAGACAAAGTAGACGGAATTATTAAACGAATGCATTTAGTCTAACAGCTCCTTGATGCGAAATTGTTTTGTATTATTGTAGTTTTTAATTATACATTTTTAATTTTATTGGTAATTAATAATTAAAAATGTAAATGTACATCTAGCACGCGTCAAACCCCATATAACTAAACGCTAAAGGAAATACGTAAGCTCCTATTATCACCTGAAACGAGATATTTGGGAAGAAGAAACGGTTACACATTTTGGTGCGCGCAAACGTTCACTACACTCTCATGGGATAGCCGTGTTTTGCCACTTTGTGTCTTTCATTTCATCCATCTTCTTTGTCACTGCGTTATTTTGCGCCTCGTCAGATTATCACTCACCTCAGCCACATTCTTCTGTCTTTTAGCCTCTTATCTGTCTTAAAATTAACTCAACTGTCATCTCATTTTTATGTTTTGGTCCTTTTTAAAGGAAATTATTGGAAGGAAAAAAGATATGTGGACATAGACAAATAGATTGAGGAGGAGTCGGACTTGATATAACCTAGTAAGTCCCACCAGACGTTTTTTCTTTTTTGGAATTTTAAAGTTTTTTGCTCAAAAAAAATGCAATGTACAACGAGTATTATAGTATGTGCAGTGAACTATCTAAAAGCGACTTTCAAGTTAGTTGAATATTATTTTATATTTGTTTTACATTTTATTATTTTTGTTACATATTGCTTGTTTTTAGGGGAAAAAAAAAAGCTTAAAATTTAAAAAATAATAATAATAATTTCTTAAAACGAGGAATTCACATGTCACATTCTCTTTGTTCATTTGTTTCTGTCTATTTAACGAGACTCTTATTAAAATTTGAACTTGATTTCTGTATCTAGAAATTGTTATTTGTAGTTACAATCTAACGGACACGTGTTGATACAAACTAATTGCGTAATCTTTATCCTTTCTAATTTTATATTTTAGTAATTCATATGTGTGACCCAAAATCATAGGTTCTGATCATCAGAATGCATCTTTAAATAAGTTTGTTCTTTTTTTTTTTTTTCCATTTTTCTAAAATTTTGTCTTTAATGTAATGACATGCACAAAATAGCACAAGTGCGGTCATATTAGTTGCATTTTCTTGCTAAAAACTGGTGATAAATCCAGCCAATTATATATATATATATATATATTGGTTTTTTCGATTTACACGCACCGTTTCTGTAAATATAAGAAAAGCCCATGGCACATCTGCTTGGAGAGGACAGGAGTAAATGACCAAATGGGGTTCTCATAAAAGTTAGAAAAACGAAAGAAGAAAAATAAAGTTACAAATGGAACAAAAAGTTTCCCACATAGTCAGGCCATTAATATGCGGTCAACCTTTTTGTTGCTGCCGTTGCCATTTGAATGTGCGCATATAAACAAGTCCACATATGCTCTTTCCAAGTCTATTTATATGGGAGCCTGCCAAGCCTCTAGCATGGACAATTACAGGCAGTAGAGACTCGGTAGATACATCATAGAATTAGCAGGGAACGACATAAGCCTCAGAACAAAACCCTTTTGCAAGAAAGAGGGGCACAGAGAGAGAGAGAGAGAGATGGAGTGGAGGAGATGCTACTTGGATGTGATATTGGTGCCACTAGGATTTTTCATTATCATGGCATATCATGCATGGCTTTGGCACAAGGTTCGATCTCAACCGCTCACCACGATCATTGGAACAAATGCAAGAGGCCGGCGTTACTGGGTCTCTGCCATGATGAAGGTACCAATCATCGATGTCTTGTTGTTACTTGCACTTCTTGATTCCTGTTTATGAGTCGTTAATTTGATCACAGATCCTATGATTTTACTTTATTAATGCGTTTTTTCAATACATGTTCACATTTCCGCGATCTATGCGCTTATTTATAGTTTCTAGCATTAAAAACAGGGGATGTTCATTCTTTGAAAGATAATTAGTATATTAACGTACAAAATCCCAATGAAGCAAACAGTTAAATTAATTATAATTGAGTTCAATAAACTTGTTTGATTTACATGGAAAGCCTCTGTTCACGTCTGGCTAAACAGTCAGTTTTCGGTCATCATATGACTTGGAAACCTTCCGTTTGATTGATTCCAGATTTTACACGTGAGGAGTTTGGCAACTTCTGGTCACCATGTGACTTGGAAACGTTCCGTATATAAATGTCCATTCATACAAAATGTGTCATTGTAACTGATAATTCTCCTTTTGGCAGAAGAATCATCTTATATCTAACTTTATTCGCCATGGATTTGCATATATAGGACATGCCTCTTGCCTCCATGGCGAGATTCCTGAGATGACAAATTTGCCTGCACGGAGGTTTCTAATAGGCTAGCAATTTTCAATATTTGGTATTTCTAGCATCTAGAGTCGCCCTGCCACTCGACACGTGGTGGAAACTGAACCCATTTTTAGTAGAAGCAGACATCAAAATTATTATACAAATTATTTATCAAATAGTACCTTGCCATCCTCAAAGTTGTTAGAAATTGAATGACTAGAGGAGGAACTCAAACGTGCGGGAAAAGAGCGAAGTACTTGAAACTAGCTTAAACTTCCAAGGAAACCTCCCCATGGCATATTAACCATTTGGAAATCATATATGTCATAGATGGATGGTTCTTTCAAAAGAGAGGATAAAGGGGCGCAATCTTTAATGCTTTTTTCTTTGTGGTGTCGGAAATTTGGAAGTGGCCAGCATAATCTGTCAATATTCGTGATTAAGATATTTCGAAAGCTGAGAATGCTACCATTAAAAAAAGCAAAAGAATTATGAATTCTCCGGTGTATCGCGCAGCCCGGCACATACATAGGCAGTCTCTCGCGTTGTTGTCTCCCATTAACAAATTACCAGTAGTTATTGATACATATCCTTTGGCCGCGTTGTTAGCACCAAAATTAGCCCCACGACACGGTCCTGAGTTATGGAATTGATGTTAAAGGATCAAAATTTTAAAACAATATTGATTGCCATCTTAATTCCAAGAATACAATTTTGTTTTTGTCATCGACAAGTGTGTGTTCGAGTAGATAAATAAAGGGTACGGGACATCTACATCCAATATATGGACGTGTGTTTTTGATGCACAGATAGACATATTTATGAAAAAAAAAAATACAATCATAATCGTTCGTTGAACAAAGATAGAATCATGAATATGTAAACTAACAAGTACAATTATACTTTTTGTCAAACCGGGTCCCTTCAGCGTAAAGAAAAATACCCTCTTCTACCTAACATTCCTCATGGGCATATACATGATTAGGTACCTGATTTTGTTGATGGGTTTGGGTGCCCCATGGCATCAACCCATGGTTTGTGCATTCACTTGGAAGATGTGCCTTGCCGGTTGGTTACATTGCACTAGACTCCAAATTTTTACAATGCTAAGTTGCTAACGCGAGCAAGTTGCAAATTGTGATGCAGGACGACAAGAAGAGCGTCTTGGCCGTCCAATCCCTTCGAAACTCGATCATGGGGTCGACTCTGATGGCCACCACCTCTATCCTTCTCTCCGCTGGTCTGGCAGCAATGGTGAGCAGCACTTACAGTGTTAAGAAGCCACTAAACGACACCGTGTACGGTGCTCAGGGTGAATTCATGGTGGCATTGAAGTACGTGGCACTCTTGACCATATTCCTTTTCTCGTTCTTTTGCTATTCCCTGTCAATTAGGTTTATGAACCAGGTCACTCTCCTCATCAACGCTCCTCAAGACCCCCCGTCCACAGTGACGCCAGGCTATGTTTCGGAGCACTTAGAAAAGGGCTTCCTTCTCAACACGGTGGGCAATAGGCTCTTCTACTCGGGCATCCCTCTCCTGCTCTGGATCTTCGGGCCAGTCCTCGTCCTCTTGTGTTCTGTCACGATGATCCCAGTGCTCTACAACCTGGACTTTGTCTTTAGTAGTAATGGGAAGGGAAAGATGGATGCCAGTGGGGATAGCGAGTTTGTGTGAATTGATCCATATTAAGTAATTGTTAAGGACTACATGTTGGACATCTTTTTGTGCTGAGAATCGAAGTTTGGATTTCTAACGTGGATGGTAATGCTGAATATGATCCAACTACCTCTGCTCTAATTATTTGATGCTTTCTCCAGTGTCCCAACATCTAGTGAATTTAGATTACACGGCAACAGTGGTCAATCCAAATGGAATGCAATATTCAATGCGGTATTACTAGATTAAAATACTTGTGTCTCTCTCTTTTTTTTTTTAACTACCTGGGCAATTTCCATCATCAATATTATTTTTTGAAAATGTGAGGACAATCATGGAAGAACTCCCCGGGACATTGGAACGAGATATACTACAGTATCAAACTTTTTTATTTTTTTTGTTTGTTTTGAGAAGCAGTACCAAAAAGGTTATAACAAACCACTCTCTTCAATAATTTTTTTTTTTTATCATCATTCAGTCTTTTTAACGTTGGCCTGTAATCTGATACTGTTTTATAACCGAACTATTTTAAAAAATTCAATTGAAAAGTTAGAAAATCAATTGAATGATTAAGTAATTAGAAAATTTATTTAGTGTCCTTTTGTTGTTCCTTTCGAAGAAAAATTTATAAGAAATTCTTTTTTTCAGTTTTTTCCGGGTTCAATCGAGGGAAGAAAAGCTCAACCTAGACAGCTATAATCGGAGTATAGAAACCTCCTATATCTATTTTATAAGTATCTAGAATAATGATATATATTGCAATTCAATCTCATAAAATTTTTATTTTTATTAACATAAATATTTTTTTATTAAATAAAATTATTTGTTAAAATAAAAAAATAATTATTTATTTTAACAAAAATAAAATTTTGATGATAGCTTAATCTTCAGTGAGAGATAATGCAGTTAAGGCTAGGAAATCTGCCACCACACGGAACCCAGCTTCCCGCACGCACGACGGGCCACGATAAATGCCCGAAAGCTCGGCCTTGAACGCAGTGTAATTATAACCAAGCTTTTCAGAACCGAACCGATCTTGAATCGAGAAAAACTAATGAATTTATGATTCAATCAATTTAATTTAATTAAAATTAAATTAATAAAATTATTATTTAATATTAAATATATAAAATTTTTTTAAAAAATATAATATTTATTTTTTTAAAATTAAAATATTAAAAAAATTATTTTAAAAATTATTTTATAAATTTTTTAAATTAATTAAATAAAAATATATAATTAATTTATTAATTTATAATTTAATTAATTAATTTATCAATTTATTTATATTTTTTTAAAATAATAATTTTAAAATAAATTAAAATAAATTATATTTTAATTTTTAATTTTTTAAATTTAATTAATTAATTTAATCTGATTTTTATATTTTTTATTATAATTCCTAATATATTAATAACTAATATTCAACATTTAATTTTATAAAAAAATTAAATTAATTTACATTAAAAATTTTATTTAATTAAATTAGACATATATTTTTAAATTTAACTAATTTAATTTAATTTTAAATTTTAAAAAATTTATTATTTAAATTTTTAAAATTATATAAAATATTTAAATTTAAATAATATTAAATTTTATTTAAAAAATTATTTAAATAATATTTTTTTATTTTAATCTAATATATTTTATTTAATTTTTAAAATTTTAAAAATATATTACTAAATTATTAAAATTATATAAAATAAATTAAATTTAAATAATATTAATTTTTTTTATAATTTTTAAATTTATTTATTTTATTAAATTTTAAATTTTAAATAATTTATTTTTTAAATTATTAAAATAATAAATATTTTAAATTTAAATAATATTAAATTTTATTTAAAGAATTAATAAAATTAAAATTTTTAATTATTAAATTTTAAATTATAAATTATTAAAATTATTAAAATTATATAAAATATTTAAAATTTAAGTAATATTAAATTTTATTTAAGAAATTATTTAAATTATATTTTTTATATATAAATTTGATTTATTTTATTTAATTCTTTAATTTTGTATAATATGTTATTTAAATTAATAAAATTAAATAAAATATTTTAAATTTAAATAAAAATAAATTTTATTTTAATAATTATTAAATTTAAAATTTTTTTATAATTTTAATTTATTTTATTTAATTTTTAAATTTTAATTAATAATAATTTATATTCACACAAATATTAGTATAAAATGATTAAAATATAAATACAAGAAATAACTACTTATACGAAGAATAAAAATGTAAATCCTGTCAGCGTACCGTACAGAATAGTTACTCCTGCTTCGCATTACTTTCGACCTCGACCCAGCCGACTGGCAAAATTTTTTAAATTGGGCGTTATTTATTACTGTGAATTGAAGTCAGCGTGATGGCAGTCAGAACCAATCCAACTTGCTATTTCTTTTTTTTTTTTCGGTTAAACCAATCCAACTTTGCTATTTCAATCTTTGTTCTAGGCTTCTAGCATGTTTCATTTGTTCTTTTATTTTTATGTTTAATCTTTTAATCCTTTTTATTAGTTTAATAAATCGTAATTCAAACCCTTCCGTGATTTGCTACACTAAAAAGGTACAGTATGGCAATAAAACTAATTACTTAAATACTTAAATTAATAAAAAATATAAATGACAAATCATTTGCCAAATTATCTATTTTCTCTGTCTTGAAAAAGTTAATTTGGTAGTAAATCAAACTCGAGAAATCAAAGCCCTATTCCAATCGTCTGGCTTTTTTTCCTTACTGACGTAGGCTTCTCTCTCACAATCAATTTGCTTACTCACATCTATCGGAAATCATATCGGTCGTCTGCCATCTATTGGAAATCATATCGGTCGTCTGCTCCGGCAACAACCCGGTCGCTGCTTACAATTAGATTCGTTCAAAATTGGTTAGGATTTGAGGCCAAAGGGCCGATTCAACACGCCCCCGGCCCTATTCACTTGAAGGTCAATATCCTCGACGAACTATTTTAACATATACATATATTTTGTCTGTGACCAATCCTTTGGCCTAACCACCCCCCCCCCCCCCAAAAAAAAATTTATGTCTGAACTCACAGGCGAAGGAATTTCAAGCTCAGTCCATCTTTCAGGTCTACTTTACTTCTTCCCTCGTCTGTTCGCTTTTTTCCTTTTGTTTTGCTTGTTCGTTTGTTCGTTTTTTTTTTTTTATTAGAACTCTTCTTTGCTTCAATTTGTTTAAAACTGGAGTATTAGAAGTGAGTTAGAGTAGCTTCACTGGTGCTAAGATTTTTTTTTGTTATTATTTGATTATTTGGAGAGATAGAGAGCCGGCTCACTATTTTGCTTTATAGCTTCAAATCTCTGATGGTATTCGATATTAGAAAAAAGACAATCTCATCTCGGAGGTGGCACGCGATTTTATACAGTTTAGATTTTGGTTGTCCGGTAGCTAAGATTTTTTTTTTGGGGGGGGGGAAGTAATTAGATATTTTAGTAAAACCAGTTTTTTCTTCTTTGTCCAAGAATTGGGGTTCACTAATTATGCGGATAAGCTATGTCTTTTTTGGCCCGTGTTTGGGTCCTAATTATTTGATGTGTTTATTTTGTAACCCTAGGATTGAAACCTCGAAGGGAAGAAACTGCTTCTTAGATGTTATGGATTTCAAAGTTTATGTTTGGTAAATGACATGCTATTTGTCAATTTTGGGAAATAAGGACGATGTAATTGTTTCTTAAACAGTATTTCTGCTGTTTACCTCCTTTTCTTTATATACATGCTGCCTGATGATGCATTTGTTGCCATCTGAGTAGCTTATATTGGAGCTTGAGTGTTATCATTTACAAATTAACCTTTCAAGAGAAACTATACTGGCAAAAATGGTTTTTGTTGAGTTTTCCTGCGGTTAGTTATTGTGAAGACTTATGTCAAAAGAATTGTGTCATGAAATTATGAAGCTGGGCCACTTTTTAGAGGATACCAGCTATTAATTCATGTTACGGAGTTCTGATGGGGCTTTGTGAGCATCCACCTGTTTCGCTGTTTCATACTTTTTCCTTGATTCAGATTGTAAACTTGCTCTGTGAAGTTGTTTTTTTGATACTTTGTATGATTTCTTTGATGTGGTTGAGAAGGAGGTATTAAATTTTCCTAGATTTGATTTTTCTTTTTAATGATATTTTGCTGCTTCAATGAGCTTAATTTCTAATGATTGTCGCCCCCACTTAAGTGAAATATTCTGCTTAGATTTGTTTTAACTTATTGACATATTGTATAACTAGGGAAGTGGAGCAGTTCTGCCTTTGCTTCAATTGAGGTTAAGTTAAACCTGCAACAGTTATATTATTTTTTCATGCAAAATATTGTTGGACTTCTTATCTTGCAGGTCTTGATTTTTCCCAGCTCTAGTCATGTCTTCTTCTTCATATATTCCAGCAACAACAGAGTCCATCTCCCAGGCTTTGGAAGCTAAGGACCCATCTGCTGCCGTATCCATTCTCTACTGTATGCTTGAAAATCCATCTTCTTCTCCTGAAGCTCTGCGCATAAAAGAACAGGCCATCACAAACCTCTCTGACCTTCTCAGGCAAGAAAACAGGGCTGAGGATCTGCGTGGGCTTCTCACTCAATTAAGACCCTTCTTTGCTTTGATCCCTAAGGCTAAAACTGCCAAAATTGTCAGAGGAATAATTGACTCTGTTGCCAAAATACCTGGAACATCTGATCTACAGATAGCCCTATGCAGAGAAATGGTGCAGTGGACCCAAGCAGAAAAGCGCACATTCCTTAGGCAGAGAGTTGAGGCAAGGCTTGCTGCTCTTTTAATGGAAAACAAGGAATATTCGGAAGCATTGACTCTTATCACCAACCTGGTAAAGGAAGTTAGGCGATTGGATGACAAACTACTTCTTGTGGATATAGACTTGCTGGAAAGTAAGCTACATTTTTCATTGAGAAATCTTCCCAAGGCAAAAGCTGCTCTTACAGCTGCAAGGACAGCTGCAAATGCTATATATGTGCCACCAGCCCAACAAGGCACCATTGACTTGCAGAGTGGGATTCTTCATGCTGAAGAAAAGGATTATAAAACTGCTTACAGCTATTTCTTTGAAGCATTTGAGTCATTCAATGCTCTTGAAGATCCCAGGGCAGTTTTCAGTTTGAAATATATGTTACTCTGCAAGATAATGGTGAACCAAGCTGATGACGTTGCTGGGATAATTTCTTCGAAGGCAGGTATTCAGTATGTGGGCCCAGAATTGGATGCAATGAAAGCTGTTGCTGATGCTCATTCCAAGCGGTCATTGAAGTCATTTGAGATTTCCCTGCATAATTACAGGGCCCAGCTGGAGGAAGACCCAATTGTTCACAGGCACCTCTCATCCCTGTATGACACACTTTTGGAACAAAACTTATGCAGATTGATTGAGCCTTTCTCAAGGGTTGAGATCACACATATTGCTGATCTGATTGAATTGCCTGTGGATCATGTGGAGAAAAAGCTGTCACAGATGATTTTGGATAAGAAATTTGCTGGGACATTGGATCAAGGTGCGGGGTGCCTCATCATCTTTGATGATCCACAGATGGATGCTATATACCCTGCAACTTTAGAAACCATTTCTAATATGGGCAAGGTGGTGGACAGCCTCTTTGTCAGGTCTGCCAACATAATGGCCTGAAACTTTAGTTGCTTGAATTTTGTTTTGTCATTGTTATGCAGATCCTTTTGTTGAAGCTTCTTTTGGGTTGCCTTCATGTTTTCTTGAAATTGTTGAATTAGTTATTAGTGACATTATAGGTGGTACATTGATATAAATGAACTACTGTTTGACATTTGGCTGTGTTCTGCCATTTATCAGATACATCTTAGTTCAATGAGGCCATAATCCTAAACTGGTTAGGATGAGTTTAATAAAACTTTTCTCTCCATTTTATAATTCTATTTGACACCAAATTACCTCCAGGGTTCAGTTTATGTAATTCAAGTTCTCTCGCTCTCCTACCAATACCAGCTACAAATAAGCTTAAGCATGCTTGGCTGGTTAGAATGGACCCAATCATCCAAAGCCCCTCCCTGCGAAGCCCAGGTGGGTGTAATCTCTGGTTCTATTGGTAGCAGATGAGTAGTTTGGGTTTATTGGAAGCTAGTCAGTTGAATTTTCCGAATTGTCATAATGGATGCTCAGTTGCATATAGAAAAGCCTGTGCAAAGGCTTGCCGGGCCTTGGCTAGGTGAGGGATATGAACGTAGCATTGTTCTAGATTCTCGTTGCCCCCCTTTCTTCAAGTAATATTACTTTGTTTTTGTTGCAATTTGTAGAAGCGCTAGGCGTAATAATAAAGTTATTCTATTTTTGAGTTGAAGATTTTTTTTTTTTTTTTTTTTTTGAAAAACAAAAATGGTAAAACTATGTAAATGTGATCCTTTTTCAAGTCCTGCAGTGTGTAAACCTGATATATTAAGACACCTTGTTAATTGTCTTTTATCTCACACTAGGACACGTATCTTTCCTGCTATCATTTGGCTTTGATCTTACCTATTCCTACTACACTTTCACCGGTTCAAGTAACCTCAAATATTGTTTCTTTTTAGTAGCATTTTTCCACGTGTGGACGAAAGGTTCCTTATATCTTACCCTGGAAGCAACTTCACTTGGTAGATTTCTTAAGAGAATTAGAGTGGAAACTTGACTTTTCTATCGTGGTTGCAACTTGTGGTCATGGATTTGTATTTGTCTGTAGATCGTTGGCATAAAATCCAAAAAAGAATGTAAACTTAGCAAAAGCAAGTGCTACGTTACTTGTTTAAATACTCAAAAAGTTAGTGGAGCCAAGGCTGTTTTCAGCATGAGATACAATCCATTTATTAGCTACTTTGCTCAAAGGTCGGTGACAGTCCCTGTCGACCCTCCGTTGCTTTGTTCTCCTCTTAAACGGTATCCATATACTCCAATTTTATTTACGAAAACACCACTTCCTCCTCAATTTATTTTCACAGCCCTCCCCATTCTACCTCTTGGAAGGAGTTCTACAAATTTATTTGGTCACGCTGGTTGTATTTCTTGCATGTAGAACTACTGGCAGATTCCGATCTTCCCTTTTTGTCACCCATATAAGCGGGAGATGAATACTGTATAGATACAAGAAGAATAGTATAAAATATCACGAAGAGAATTTTTTCAATATGTTACAAAAAAATCTATTTTTTATGAGAAAAATAACTCGTCACCAAATAAAATCACAAAAACTAAGAAAATGACTGCTGTGCTTTTTCTTCTGCCCAAAATTGTGAGGTCTACAGAACATGGCTTTCCACGTTAGCTAAGATAGTGCAATCACGACAAACTAGGAAAATTTTTTGCAAGTAGGGAAAAATTTTTTTGCAATGTTTAGCATTATTCAAACAGGAAAATAAAAAAAAAAAAAATAAATTTCAAAAAACTTGCGTAACTTGAGAATCACAAAAACAATTTTGTTAATTTTCCCATGTCACTTTGTTTTATTTTTTTAATTGCTCAAGAAATGATTTTATGCAAGCAACCATAGAATGCGGTTATTGGACAATTTGTTCATGCTTAAGGGAATCGGTATTACTATTCTGTTTAAATTTATCTATACTCACATGAAGCCATTAAAAAGGTATCTACCCACCCAAAATTAAACGCCTATGATTAAGTTTCTTAGCATCAGTTTTATATTAATTATGTTTAAATTGATATTAAGGATACAAGCTTATTTAGGCATATTGGTCGATCTTAAACCATTTAACAGTCGCTGTTTTCTCCTTTTTATAAAACCTCCTCTTAAGAATATAGGTGTAAAACTTAATCTCAGTGTCTACAAATAACACTAAAAAAAAAATTACCAGTTAACTGGCACTTATATCAAACATGCAAGTTAATAAAATTCATTCCAGTATGCTAATACCAACTTGATTTTGCGTAAAAAATTCAAAAAATATTTACAAAAGGTTGAAAATTCTAATCTCATTATACTACTTTAATATTGGTACATATCTGGGTACTCTGCTCACGAGACAATGGCAATGCCGGCCTAAATTTCAACCTGATAATTAAAAAAAAAAAAAATCGAACCAATCTTGCAATTATGAGAATTTGGGAAGGACCTTTCCGTAATTTAGGCATTGTCATAAGTGATGGGCTTTTTAATGAGGTCCCAGTTTCTATTTTTTATCCGTAGAAAAAGTGCGTACTTTAGTTCTGCCGTGTCTATATATTGCCTAATTATCACTAAGATTCTTCCCCTTCGGCACTCCTACCCCCAACCCCCAACCTCGCTCTCCCTCTCTCTATTTCTGTCGCTCTCTCTACCTCAAACACACAGAGCCTATTATAAAACAATTAGAATTAATAGCATCTAGGTCGTCAGTCAATGGAGCAAAAAGCAGGGGAATTGCAGCGGAGTGCCTCGGAACTGGCTCTTCAAGAGGTTATCAAGAAGACTACTACTACCAACTCTATCGCTGCCGAAACCACCGCTCAAGCAAATGCCAATGAGGAGAAAATCGACGAAATTTGGATTCAAAGAAACAGCACTTTCCCTTCTGAAATCGATGGCTTTTTCAATGAGGTATGCTCTGGTGATGTTAGTTTCCCCCTTCAAAACTATGGTCAGTGTCACGCTCTCTCTCTCTCTCTCTCACACACAGACACACATCAGAGTCAGTGTTGATGCAGACGATCTGAACCCTTTTATTGCCACGTCAGCAATCGCAGGTTCTTGCTGGTGTGGCAAACCTGGGGACTTCCTCCAATACACTAGCAACTAGCAAGTTTGCTTGAAATAAAATAAAGTAATGGACTAATACAATATAATCATAGTTTTAAAAGTTGAATTGTTCTTCGAACCGATGACTCGCTTATTTGAAGTTTTCATCGGTTTATTTATCTCATATAATTCAATAAGAAAAAATTACTCGACCTGGTTGATTTAGATAATGTAATCATTTGATTATATTGGGTGAATTGAATGAATTTTAAGTAAAAAATTTTATTTCTTATTTTTTTAAAAAATTAAATATGATTATATTATTTAATTAATATACTTGTAAATATTTATTTAAAATTTATTTTGATAATATTTTATTTATTTTTATATAATATAAAAATATCACTTATTTTTTTAAATCAAAAATTGATTCATCCATTCAATCATTGTCCCAACAATTAAATCGATGGACTCACTAAATTCCATCATTTGTTTAGATCAAGGTGTAATTTGATTTTAAGAATTATGAGTATAATTTTTTTGAGAAAGCGACATTGTGTGATTTTGCCGAACAAAGCTTTCTGACACAAAATATGCTGACGTGGACTTTCAATAATTATAATTATGTTGATTATTCAACAACTTCTCTAGAAAGTAAAAATCTGCAAATTATGGGCTTGTGAAATGTTTACAAAACCGGAGGCCAACAATTTTGATTCTTATAATTTGCAGGTGCAGGACATGCTGAACGGTTTCTCGTCTTGCTGGGGATTAACAGAATCCTTTCTGCTGTCTGAAAATGTCACATCTGAGCAGTCCAGGGTTACAACGGCCATTGACACCCAGTCATCAATTTGCAGTACGACATACCTTACCTATGCACCCATGCTTTTGTCTGGTCATGCGTATATTCAAGACATATAATGATGCAATATTAACAATCAACCTAAAAACTGTGTGCCTGTATGTAGTTACGATGATAAGACTAAATGTTTATTTCTTTAGTTGGAAAGTATAGAAAGGATTTATGGTATGCCCCCTCTTTGTTTCCAATTAACATAGAATTGAATGCGGAATTGGTCAGTGGGCAGTACAGCCTGGCCTAATAATCCAAAGGAAAGAGACGACAGAAAGAGGGTGACTACCAACAGTTCATCTCTTGAGCAGTCGGGTGATGAAGATGCAGAGATAGAAGCTGGTCCATGTGAACAGAGTACGGATCCACTTGATCCAAAACGTGTTAGAAGGTATATTGTAATGCCTCTGGATTAACATAAATGATACTAAATGGATGTCGATCCAGTGCTTATGAGGATCTGTTGTTGACACTTTTAGGATGGTTTCAAACCGCGAGTCAGCTAGGAGATCGCGAAAAAGAAAGCAAGCGCATTTGGCTGATCTTGAAGCGCAGGTATTACTAAGGTTAAGGTTGCATGATGTTGGATATTTTGGTCAGATGACCTGGTTTTGGTTTCTGATTCTTTGCCATTAGTTTTTGTTCTCATTCGATGGCCTCAGAGCAATCTAAAGGAGAATTTTGGCTTGTTTTTCTCTAATCAAGAAAACGACTTCAATAAGTTATGGGGTGTAAATTTTCCTTGGAAGCTTAAACAATTTTTGTCAAAATCTGAAGTTTATTCATTAATTCCGATCATGTTTCTCAGGCGGAACGACTGTCAGGAGAAAATGCATCTCTATTCAAGCAGCTTTCTGATGCTTCTCAGCAATATAGCAATGCCGATACAAATAATCGAGTGCTTAAGTCAGATGTCGAGGCTTTGAGAGCCAAGGTATGATTGTGAGCAGGGTTGCAAGAAGTCTATATGGTTTGAAGTGCAAATATTGGCCTTGTAAATGGCAACCACGTGATTAATTAGTGGTAAAAGAATTTGAAACCACTACGCTTTAGTAGATTTTTGGGCACTTATTTTAGGAAATGCTGCTCTGCCGAAGCTGATTAAAAATGTAGTCAAGAGTTACGGGAATTTCATTCGAGTCTCGCTTATATTTTATTTGAAACAATGTTTGGTGTCTTTGTAGGTGAAGTTGGCTGAAGACATGGTTTCTCGAGGTTCATTTACTCTGAACTCGCCTGCTCAAAACAATCTAAACTCCCTTCAACTCAATAATCATAATTTACGTTGGCTTGCGGATGTCTCACAAATAAGCTTTTCTGGACAAAATTCAGGGCTCGGGCTGGAAAATGCTGATCATCTCAGTAGTGGAAAACTCAACAGTGGTGTCATGAGTGATGCTGTGAGCTGTGTGTCCGATATTTGGCCTTAAGAAAGTCAGTATCTCTTTGGTGTCCAATGTCTGTCTGTCTGCTTGTTTTGTTTTGTGTTTTTTTTTTTTTTTTTTTAATTTAATCCTTTCGGGTCCTACTGGTCATTGTAACGGTCACATCCCAGTCGGTGACTACCTTGCCCAAGTGCCTTTCTGGACGATGCTTTGAATGATAAATGATGTAAGGAGTACATTTACTTCATATCTCAACAAAAGTCAGCAGCTAAATTTGATTTACTGGTCAGCGCCGATAGTTAACAAAGCTTTTAACCAAATGTATTGAATCAAGTAAGTGAGCATTAAATACGTATATTTTTAAAAATTAATTATCACATATTTAATATCTATTTATATTAATTATTTTATTATGATTAAATTAATTTTTTTATTTTTATTAATTTAATTATTATTGTATTAAATTATTAACTATTATAAAAATTATTTTAAGTTACATTAAATCACTTTATTAATTATTAAAATATAATTAATTAATATAAATAAAAAAATATTAATATACTTGTTAAATATATACTAATAAAAATATTTGTTATATATTAAAAAGATAATTTACAAATGAATTATGAAAATAAAATTTATTTTTAAAAATAAGATTATATATATTTTAAAAATAATATTATTTTTTATTAATTTATTTTTATTATAATATTATATAACTTTATATTTTATTTTCTAAAAATTTTAGGCTAGTTTAATTAATAATTACAATGATAGTTACGTAGTGTTGTGCAATCTAATAAGGAGAAGAGCATCCAAAGGTCTGCAGCCTTCAACTTCCTCTCAATCTCCTCCATATCCCATCCTTTGTTGTCAAGTCCCAGGCATTGAGGCACATTCTCCAAGTCCAGAGCATCAACGTAGCCTTTGCCATCCTCGTTAAATATCTTGAAGGCTTCATGCAACAATTCATGCCGGTCTGAGCCCCCATCCAAGCGCCGCTAAGCCCCTCCTCTTCTGGAAACCCGCCGTCTATGTGACCACGAGGCACATCAACAATGTTATGCTGGTCCTTTTGCTGCTGTTGTTCTTCTTCTTTTTTGCTATACACCAAACCCAGCTGCTCCATGACCCACCGTGCTCACTCCTTGTTTATTTTTCCTTTCTTTTCCATGCCAAATACAGATGTCAAGGCCCTGATCATCAAGTCTTCAACTTGATGTACATCATCATGGTCTTGTTCATGCTGTGCTTTGCATGTCATGATTGGGTTTAAATCGAGGCAGCGTGCTGGGCTTGATCTTACAATTACAAATGCTTGGATTACATCCACAACCAATCTAGTGCATGCTCTGCTTATGCCCATCATATTACAATCCAAAGAACAAGGAAATCTCGAAAAACAGCCGAAGCACTCTTAATTACTGTAACACTCCTTTTTTTTGGTTCAAATACTAAGCAAGTTGATCCCCTTCCAGCTCTTATGGAACGGTTGATGTTGATAATAAGCCACTTTAATGCAATTGTGTTGCCAATTTATTCTGAGTGCGGTTTTGTGGATGGTGGAAATTAGTTAGAGGAGAGTTAGGGCTGAGTTGGTGTGTGAACCTTATACATTAAAACTAAGTAATTAGATGAAACATATAGTGAGGAAGAATGATGTTCATGTTGAGATATCAAACATATATGTGTGAAAGTTAAAAAAACATTAGGCACATCCTAGGATTAAAAAGGAATTTCATCTCTATGAAGTAATTTGATGAAGAAGAACATTTTACATCCATTCTTAGTGGATCATGAAAAAACACCAAAGGTGCAATGGTGATAGCAAGATGAAACATGACTGAGACACTCTAAACGACCTTTGACACAAAGGATTTAATGGGAACTGCTAAGTTAATGATTGATTATAGGATTTAACATTACGAACTTGAACATATGAGTAAGAAAGGAATGAAGAAACTTGCTACAAAAGGCAAATTGTTTGGCATAAAAATCATAGATATTAGTATTTGTAAGGACTATATTTTCAAGAAGCAAAAAAATTTCTATTTTTCCAAAGTTAGAAGGACAATAGAACACAAAAGCTAGAACATATGTACACTGAGATTTAAGGTCTTTTCCCAATAGTATCATTAGGTGTCTTACTTTATTATGTTACCTTAATTGATGACTTCTTTTTAAATGTATGAGTTTATTTTTCAAATAATAAATCTAATTTGTTTATATCTTTCAAGAAATGCAGAAATTAAACAAATAATGAATTTGGTATGAAAAATAAAGTGTTAGAGATTTAACAATAGCAGTAAGTATGATAGTAGAGATTTGACGATGGCTGTGAGTATGATAGTAAAGACTTCAAGGATTTTTATGTAGTTAATGTGATTTGAATGGAAAACATAGTTTCAAAGATGTCGTAGTAAAATGGTATCATTGAGTATATGAATAAAACCTTAAATGAGCATATTAGAAGCATGAGAATACAAGTTGGATTACCAAAGACATTTTATGCTAATATTGTTAACATTGCAATCTATTTGATTAATTGAGGACCATCTATTCCCTTAAATGGAAAACTACTAGAGGATGCTTAGATAAGTAAAAAAGTAAATCTTTTACACCTAAAAGTCCTTAGTCATGCCTCTTTTATGAATGTGGATTTTAATGAAAGAGATAAATTAGATTTTAAATCTTATAAGTGTTTTTCATTGGCAATGGAATTGATGAATTCAAATATCTTCTCTAGGATGATTGAAATAAAATAATTATCAGAAATAAAGATGTCATTGACATGTTATAAAATTTAATAGTGTAGGGAAGCATGTAAGAAAAGGGTTACATACTGAGTTAGAAAAAATTTTAAAAGATGATATGAGCAGAAGGTTATCAAAAAATCCTAAAGACATCCCATTATAGCTAGAGCCTTCTACATTGATAGCACATATGACAAAATTGGATAAAATATCTAAACCTTCATAGTAATTACCTCTTTCCTTGTATTATTTATTATTGACTTATGAAAGTGAGCTATAATGTTTTGATGAAGCAATAAAAGTTAAAGATTTTGATAATTATGCCTAGTTAGAGATGTAATTAGCTAACATAAGGATGTAAAGCCTAGAAGAAATTCTTAAGTTAAGGAAAAGCTAGATAGAAAATTTTGATAATTATTAAATTAAGAGCAAAATTTATTTTTGTAATAGTGCCTAATTTTTAAAATAATGTAAAATGTTCCTATATAAAAGACATAATTTCTGTAATGAAGATTGAATCTTTCTCTAACCATTTTTTCTCTTCTTTTCTTTATTTTACCATTAATAAATTGTATTAGAGCTTCCTTAATTTTAAGGGTTATGAGAGAAGTGTGTGTGAGAGAGTAGTGAAACTGTAAAGAAAAAATCGAAAAAAAGAAATAGCTTCCAATAGCATTGCTTTATCAATACCTTAAGTTTTTACAAATGTAGATTATTATCTATAAGTTGTCAAAATCAAGGCAAACATTAGAGCTTATGATCTTTGGAGTTGTGACATGCTCTTTGGAGGACATAATGGATGCAAATCACTTCAAAGCCCTAGCAATTGAATGGGGCGGTGATGAGTCTCTAACAATAATGACAATTGTGATTATAATGAATATTAGGAACTATGGAAAATTATATACTCATAAGTGTGAAATGTAACTCGCCCTTACTACTTATTTGATTAATACAATGCTTAAGATCATATTTAAAAAGATATGAATCTTAACTCCTTAGAAATTAGGAATAGCAATGGGGTAAGGTAATGGTAATAATAGCTATTGCTATCTTAGTCCCCAGTTCTGAACCCTATCTCTATCCCCAACAAGGATGAGGTTTTGAAACCCATCTTTATCTCTGATGGCCTTGCCTTTGATTGATAAAAAAAATCTACATATTTTTTACACGTTAATCTTATAAACTTTACCCTTTTACTCATTTTAAACCCCATGAATGTGTATACTTATTTACAACATCTCCCTAAGAAACCTCCTTTGACATATCCTTATTTTCTCTTTTAGTGTCAAAATGGGCCATTAGGTACCCCTAGAATCGACAAACGACATGTTATCATCTCTTTGCAACCCAAAATTCATTGTAAAATCATCACTTTAAAAAACAAAATGGTGCAATGTAGGCATTATTAATATCCATAATTTGCCTAGGAACCAGAGAAAAATGCTTAGTTTCAATTTTGTATAAGTTTGTAGATAAAAATCTAGAGTTTTGAAGAGAAATAAAGGTTTTAGAGAAACAAATTATTAAAGGTTCTTTTGGGTTTCCTTCATGCTTTTTCAAATTGTTGAGTTAGTTATTAGTGACTTTATTGGTGGCACATTGATATAAATGAACTATTGTTTGACATATAGTTGTGTTTTGCCATTTATCAATTAATATATCTCAATTCAATTAGGTCATAATCCCAAATTGATTAGGATGAGTTTAATAGAACCTTTCTCTCCATTTTATATTCTATTTTACACCAAATGACCTTCAGGGTTCAATTTATGCAATTTAATTTCTCTCACTCTTACTAATAATAGTTACAAATAATCATAAGCATGTTTGGTTGGTTGGAATGGACCCAATCATCCAAACCCACACCCCTTTGGGGGAAGCTTGGGTAGGTGTAATCTATGGTATAATTGGTATCCAAAAGATGAGTAGTTTGGGTTAATTGGAAGCCAATCAGTTGAATTTTTTGAATTGTCATATTGGATGCATGGTTGCATATATAAAAGTTTGTGCAAAGACTTACAACAACTCTTTTGGTAAGGCCCTTGGCTAGGTGAGGGATATGAACCTATCATTGTTTTAGATTCTCCTTACCCCATTTCATCAGGTAATATAATGTTGGAAGTTGATTTAAATTCAGCTATTATTGTTATTTTATTTCTATCTCTTAATTTATCTTAACTGTTACTATTTTATCTCTTTTTTTTTTTTTGAGTCGTGCACATTTCTTGTTAATATTCACACATTTGTTAAAGTGACTATATTTTCTAAATTTATTTTGTTATTTATATGGCATATAAATAGGTAAAGTTTCTACAAAAATAAAATAAAGAGGCAATTTGAATATTTTTTATCTATCCTTGTTAAAATTTTTATGTGAATTTGTGATTATCACATATCTATTCCAACAAATTTGGTATCAGAGCCTGGATTGGTCTCTTGATTGGGTGATTAAGAGAAATATGAGAGATTAAGGATTTTGTAGGTATGACAGCAAACACATACTCAGTGTCTCAACCATTGATCCCAATCTTTAGTGGAGAAAAGTATGAATTTTGGAGCATTAAGATGAAGACTTTGTTTTAAGTCTTAAGAACTATAGGACTTGGTTGAGTATGACTACCCTGATCTAGATGATGAAGTTCGATTATGAGAAAATAAGAAAAAGGATTTAAAAGCTATCTTCTTCATCTAGCAAGCAGTTATGACAATATTTTCTTTAAGATTGCAGTAGCAAACACTTCCAAAGAAGCATGACAAATTCTAAAGAAAGAATTTCAAGGTGACTCAAAACTAATTGCAATGAAGCTTTAACTCCTCCAACATGACTTTGAGACTACGTTAATGAGACATTAAGAGTTTGTCCAAGAAGTCCTCTCACGAGTATTAACCATTATAAGTCAAATGAGAACATATGGTATGACATATTCTCACCAAACTGTTATTGTAAAAGTTTTAAGGAGTTTACCCCAAAATTTGATCATATAATGGCTGTTATAGAGGAATCTAAGGATTTATTTATATTTTCTTTTGATGAGTTAATGAGTTCTTTATAAGCTCATGAAGTCAAGTTGAATAGAAAAGTAGAGCAAGTAGAAAAAAATGTGCTTTAGGTGAAGGGGGAGATTCCAAAACTACAACAAAATGTTGATTCATATCAAGAACCAGAATCAGTTGGTGTAAGAGCTCGAGGCAGATAAGGACATTTTGGAGAAGAATGGCAATGACAATCCATTCAATGCCATTATTGTAAGAGATATAGGCATAACAAGGCAAATGGTTAAAGAAGAGTAAATTAGGCAAATAATGCTATAAAAGCAGATGAGGGAGATGAAGAGGAGATTAAATTGTTTTTAACAAAGTGTGAAGTCGTGTAAGAGATAGGAAACCTTTGGTTTTTGGATAGTGGATGCTCTAATCATATGATAAGCATATACTCACTCTTCAAAGATATTGATGACACATACAAAATGAAAGTCAAGATAGGTGATGATAAGCAAATGTAGGTTAAGGGTAAAGGAACCATGGCGATAGGTAGTGCGAATACAGGTATAAAATTGATCTTAAATGTTTTCTTTATTTCAAGTTTTACACAAAACCTACTAAGTGTTAGGTAATTGATAACTAATGACTTGTCAGTATTATTTAAAGAAAATTTTTGTGTGGTTAAAAATAGGAAATCACAAGAAGTATTGGTGGAAACAAACATTATAACAAATAAACTTTTTCCTATTAATATGACTAATGTCCAACACCATGCAATGGTAGTTTATGGGAAAGAGGAATCAAAGATATGGCATTTACTTTATGGCCACCTCAATGAAAGAAACTTAAAGCTACTATAGCAGAGAGAAATGATTTAGGACTTCCTAATATTAAATCCTTAGAGATATGTGAAGCATGTGTCTACAGCAAATAAAGTAGGAAGCCATTTCTTGAAGGATCAGCTTGGAGAGTACCAGAAAATTTGGATTTGATACACACTAATATATATGGTCCTATGAAGACTATTTCTCTTGGCAAAAGCAAGTATTTTATGTTATTAATTGATGATTGTACCTAAATGAGTTGGGTTTATTTCCTATAGGTGAAATCAAAGGCTTTTGAGGTTTTTAAGAAGTTTAAAGCCCTTATAAAAAAGTAAAGTGGGAGACATATTAAAACTTTGAGAACTGATAGTGATGGGGAATTCACATCTTATGAGTTTAATTTATTTTGTAATAAGAATGGAATACACAAGAAATTAATAGCTCCATACACACTTGACCAAAACAGAGTAGTAAAATGAAAGAATCAAATTGTAGTTAAAATAGCCAGAAGCATGCTGCAAGAAAAGGATCTTTCAACTCAATTTTAAGGATAAGTAATTGCAACTGTAGTCTATTTGTTGAACTTATCTCCAACAAAAGCAATAGCAAATCTTGTCCCATATGAAGCCTAGAAAGGTAGAAAGCCTTAGGTAAGCCATTTAAGGATCTTTGGTTGTATTGCACATGCATTTATTAACTTTAAAAAATGTAGCAAACTTGACCAAAAGACTATGAAGTGCATTTTTGTTGGATACTGTACAAAGTCAAAAGCATATAAACTTTATAACCCTGTTAATGGCAAAGTGATTATAAATAGGAATGTCACCTTTAATAAGAAGGATAGATAAAGATGGCATAAGAGTGAAAAAAGTGGAATCCAGCTTGACACAAGGGAAGAAATTGAGAATAAAGCCCCTATGACTAATGAACAACAATAGATCCAAACTCCACTAGTCTTACCATCTGCTCTAGGCACTTCAAGGTTTGGAAACTCGAAACACAGCAACACTTCAACATCTTCTTTGCAAAGTTCATTCAATGAAAAGTAGTCATGAAAGTATAGGTCCCTAAGGGACATTTATAGAGCCATTCATGCATGTATGTTGCTAATCCCACAACGTTTGAAGAAGCTGTCACAAAAAAGGAGTGGTGTAAGGCAATGGATGAAGAGATAACAGCCATTGAAAAGAACAAAACATGGCATCTTGTGAAACTTCTTAAAGAAAAGAAAGTTATAGGAGTGAAATGGGTGTTTCAAACCAAGTATAATGCTGATGGGAGTATACAAAAGCATGAAGTGAGATTTGTAGTAAAGGGGTATTCACAACAATATGGAATTGATTACGATGATACATTTTTACCTGTAAAAGGTTTGAGAGGATAAGGACTTTCTTGGCTGTAGTTGCTTAATTAAATTGGTCAATTTATCAATTTGATATAAAGTTTGCATTTCTAAATGGGGAATTGGAAAAGCAGGTCTATGTCTTACAACATAAAGGGGGTTTGAAATTCAAGGGAAGTAAGAGTATGTATACAAGTTGAGAAAGGCTTTGTATGAATTAAAACAAGCTCTCAAGCTTAGTAAGGGAATATTGATTCTTATTTTTTACAGAATGGATTTAAATAAAGCAAAAATGAAGCTACTTTCTACACTAAAAGGGAAGGTAACAATTTTCGTTGTATTTGCTTATATGTTGATGATATGATATATATGAGGTCATCTGTAGATCTTGTAAGTAAATTCCAATTCATCATAAAGAAAAAGTTTGAAATGTTTGATCTTGGAATGCTTCACTATTTTCTTGGCATTAAAGTAAAACAAGTTAAAGATAGTGTTTTTATCTCTTAAAAGAAATATACAATTGATCTCTTAAAGATATTTAATATGCTAAATTGCAAGAATGCTCCCACACCTATGAATTTGAATGAGAAGCTTCAAGCAAATGATGGCATAAAACCAGTAAATGAAAGGCAATTTAGAAGTTTAGTTGGAGGATTGATCTATTTAACTCATTTTAGGCATAATATTACATATTTAGTTGGGGTGATATCCATGTTTATGCATAACTTAACAAAGTATTATCTTAGAGTTGCTAAGAGAATCTTATGCTTCATAACTAAAACAACAAACTTTGGAATTTGGTATGGTAAAGTTTTAAAA
Organism: Rhizophora apiculata; assembly: GCA_037832385.1. Taxonomy (NCBI): domain Eukaryota; kingdom Viridiplantae; phylum Streptophyta; class Magnoliopsida; order Malpighiales; family Rhizophoraceae; genus Rhizophora; species Rhizophora apiculata. Next base: position 1,568,619 of record CM075426.1, on the reverse strand, counting down.
TTCAAATTACATGGCTTCACTAATAGTCATTAGGCAGGTTGTGTAGAAGATATGAAGAGTACTTCAAGATTCACCTTCAGCCTTAGGTCAGGAGCAATAACGTGGAGTTCAAAGCAGCAAGCTACACCCACCCTATCATCTTTAGAAGCAAAATATATGGCTACAACAGTTTCAGCATGCCAAGTAATTTGGTTGAAAAGAATACTATCTAATCTAAGCCAAGATCAACTCGGAAATACAAAATTCTACTGTGATAACAAATCAACTATTGCCATGACTAAGAATCTTGTGACCATGGAAGGACCAAGCATATTGATATAAAGGTATATTTCATAAAAGAGTTGGTAGCAAACAAAACTATCACTTTAAAGTATTGTAATATTGAGAAATAAGTGACAGACATTCTTACAAAATCACTGCTTAAGGACAAACTTGAATATCTAAGGCTACAGCTTAGAGTGTGTGAATTTGAAGTAAGGGGGAGTGTCGGAAGTTAATTCAAATTTAGCTACTGTTTCTATTTTATTTTTATTTTCTAGTTTATCTTAATTATTACTATTTTATCTCCTATTTTTTCCTTTATAGAATCATGCATGTTTTTTGTTAATAATCATACGTCTATTACAGTAATTATAATTTTTAAATTGATTTTGTTATTTATATTACTTATAAATAAATAAAATTTTTATAAAAATGAAATTGAGAGACAATTTGAATATTTTCTATATATTCTTATTGAAATTTTTATGTGAATTTGTAATTGTCACATATTTGTTCCAACATATAGATTTTAGTTTTATTGTAATTTGTAGAAGTGCTAGACTAGGTGTAATAATAAGGTTACTCTATTTCGAGTCGAAGACTTTTTTTTTTTCATTTTTGGAAAAAAAAAAGGTAGAAGTATGTAAATGTGATCCCTTTTCAAGTCTGCAGTGCGTAAACTTGACATATTAAGATACCTTTTTAATTGTCTTCTATCTCACACTAGTACACGTATCTTCCCTGCTATCATTTGGCTATGATTTTATCAATTCCTAAACTTTCACTAGTTCAAGTAACCCCAAATATTGTTTCTTTTTTGTAGCATTTTCCCACAATTGAGGTCCTTATATCTTACCCTGGAAGCAACTTCACTTAGTAGGTTTCATAAGAGAATTATGGTGGAAACTTGACTTTTCTATCGTGGTTGCAACTTGTGGTCATGGATTTGTAATTGACTATAGAAAGTTCGGCATAAAATCCAAAAAAGAATGTAAACTTAGCAAAAGCAAGTGCTACGTTATTTGTTTAAATCTTCAAAAAGTTAGTGGAGCCAAGGCTGTTTTCAGCATGAGATACAATCCATTTATTAGCTACTTTCCTCAAAGGTCGGTAACCGTCCTTGTCGACCCTCCATTGCTTTGTCCTCCCTTTTTAACGTTATCCATATACTCCAATTTTATTTACAAAAACACCACTTCCTCTTCAATTTATTTTTCACAGCCCTCCCCCTTCTACCTTTTGGAAGAAGCTCTACAAACTTCGTTGGTCACGCTGGTGGATCTCTTGCATGTAAAACTACTAGCAGATTCCGATCTTCCCTTTTTGTCACCCTTACAAGCGGGAGATGACCTGTTACAGTTATGAAGTGTACTGTATAGATACACGAAGAAATGTTCAATACTAATAAAATGACTATTGTGCATTTTCTTCTGCCCAAGTTTTGAGGTCTACATTGTATGGCTTTCCACGTTAGCTAGGATGGCGCAATCACGACAAATTAGAAAAATTTTTTGCAAGTTGAGAAAAGTTTCCGTGAAGTTTAGTATTATTCAGACAGAAAAAAAAAAAAAAAAACAAAAAATAATTTCAAAAAACTTGCGTGACTTGAGAATCAAAAAAGAATTTTATTATTTTTCCATGTTACTTTGCTTTTAAAAAAAAAAAAATTTTTTTAATTGCTCAAGAAATGATTTTATGTAAACAACCATATAATGCGATCATTGGACAACATGTTGATGCTTGAGGTAATTGGTATTACAATTCTGTTTAAATTTATCTATGCTCACATGAAGCCAATAAAAGGGTATCTACCCAAAAAGAATCATGCACGCAAAATTACTAATTCTCTTAGCGTCAGTTTTATGTTCATTATGTTTAAATTGATATTAAAGATACAAACTGTTTTTTTGGGTATATTGGTCGATCTTAAACTATTTAACGGGCGCTGTTTTCTTCTTTTTATAAAGCCTCCGCTTATGAATATAGGTAAATACTGAATCGCAGTGTCTACAAATAACACTAAAAAAGTTTACCAGTTACAGGCACTTAATATCAAACATGCAAATTAATAAAATTCGTTCCAGTATGCTATTACCAGCTTGATTTTGCGTAAAAAATTCCAAAGCTATTTGCAAAAAGTGGAAATGTCAAATCTCGTTATACTACTTTAACATTGGTACGTATCTGGGCGGGCGCACTGCTCACGAGACAATGGCAATGCCGGCCTAAATTTCAACCCGACATTAAAAAAGTAAAAAGAAAAAATCGAACCAACTTTGCAATTATAAGAATTTGAGAAGGACTTTTACGTAATTTAGACATTGTCATAAGTGATGGGCATTTTAACGATGTCCCAGAGTGCTTGCTTTACTTCTGCCATGCCCATATATTTCCTTATTATCACTCGAGACTCCTCCCCTTCGGCACCCCTCCCCCTAAGCCCGAACACCTCTCTCTCTCTCTCTCTATCTCAAACACACACACACACACACACACACACAGCTTATTATAAAACAATTAGAATCAATAGCATATAGGTCGTCAGTCAATGGAGCAAAAAGCAGGGAAATTGAAGCAGTGTGTCTCGGAACTGGCTCTCCAAGAGGTTATCAAGAAGACTACTACTACTACTACTAATCCTATCGATCCCGAAACCACCGCTCAAGCAAATGCCAATGAGGAGAAAATCGACGAAATTTGGATTCAAAGAAACAGCACTTTCTCTTCTGAAATCGATGGCATTTTCAGCGACGTCTGCTCTGGTGATCTTAGTTTCGCCTTCAAAACTCTGGTCAGTGTCTCTCTCTCACACACACATCAAAGTGAGTGTTGTTGCAGACGATCTGAACCCGTTTATTGCCAAATGCAGGACATCCTGAAGGGTATCTCGTCTTGCGGGGGGTTAACAGAATCCTTTCTGCGGTCTCAAAATGTCACATCTGAGCAGTCCAGTGTTACAACACCCAGTCATCAATTTGCAGTACGACATACATTACCTATATATACATGCTTTTGAATGGACAGGGGTATATTCAAAACAAATAATGATGCAATACTAGCAATCAACCTAAGAACTGTGTGCTTGTATGCAGTTAAGATAAGACTAGATGTTATTTATTTGGAAAGCATGCCCCCTCTTAGTTTCCAATTAACGTGAGAATGAATGCGAAATTGGTCAGTGGGCAGTCCAGCCTGGCCTAATAATCCAAAGGAAAGAGACAACAAAAAGAGAGTGACTACCAACAGTTCATCTCTTGAGCGGTGGGGCGATGAAGATGCAGAGATAGAAGCTGGTTCATGTGACCAGAGAACGGATCCGCTTGATCTAAAACGTGTTAGAAGGTATATCGTAATGCCTCTGGATTAACATAAATGATACTATATGGATGTCGATCCAGTGCTTATAAATATCTGTTTGACTCTTTTAGGATGGTTTCGAACCGTGAGTCAGCTAGGAGATCGAGAAGAAGAAAGCAAGCGCATTTGGCTCACCTTGAAGGGCAGGTATTACTAAGGTTGCATGATGTTGGATATTTTGGTCAATGTCGGCTTGCCGAGACAGCACATGATAGAGGGGATAAATGGAATAGTTAAACCTTATGAATCTTGAATCCTTCTTTCCCTATGATCTGGTTCTGGTTTCTGGTTTCTGGTTCTTTGCCATTAGTTTTCGTTCTAATTCGTTGGCCTCAAGGCAATCTAAAAGAGGATTTTGGCTTGTTTTTCTCTAATCAAGAAAACGACTTCAATAAGTTATGGGGTGTAACTTTTCCTCGGAAGCTTAAACAAGTTTTGTCAGAGTCTGAAGTTTATTCATTAATTCCGATCATGTTTCTCAGGTGGAACGACTCTCAGGAGAAAATGCATCTCTATTCAGGCAGCTTTCTGATGCTTCTGAGCAATATAGCTATGCTGATACAAATAATCGATTGCTTAAATCAGAGGTTGAGGCTTTGAGAGCCACGGTAATGATTGTGAGCAGGGTTGCAAGCAAGCTATATATTATTTGAAGTGCAAATACTGGCCTTGTAAACTGCAACCACATGATTAATTAGGCATAAAAGAATTTGAAACCACTACGCTTTAGTAGATTTTCAGGTACTTATTTTAGGAAGTGCTGCTCTGCCGAAGCTGATTAAAATTGTAGTCAAGAGTTACAGAATTTCATTTGAGTCTGGCTTATATATTATTTGAAACAATGTTTGGTGTCTTTGTAGGTGAAGTTGGCTGAAGACATGGTTGCTCGAGTTCATTTACTCTGAACTTGCTTGCTCAAAACAGTCTAAGCTCCCTTCAACTCAATAATCACAATTTACGTTGGCTTGCGAATGTCTCACAAATAAGCTTTTCTGGACAAAATTCAGGGCTCGGGCTGGAAAATGCTGATAATCTCAATAATGGCAAACTCAACAGTGGTGTCATGAGTGATGCTGTAAGCTGTGTGTCCGATACTTGGCCTTAAGAAAGTCAGTATCTCCTTGGTGTCTAATGTTTTCTGTCAGTTTGTTTTGTTTTGTTGGTTTCGTTTGTTTGTTTTTTTTTTTTTTTTTCAATCCTTTCATGTCCTACTGGCCACTGTAACGGTCCAAGTGCCTTACTGGACGATGCTGTGAATGATAGATGATGTAAAGGGTACATTTACTTCATATCTCAACAAAAATCAGCAGCTAAATTTGATTTACTGGTCAGTGCCGATAGTTACCAAAGGTTTTAGCCGAAAGAATTGAATCCAACTTAGTAAGCATTTGTTATAAATAAGTGTATTTTAAAAAATTAATTATCATAAATTTAATATCTAATTATATTAATTATTTTATTATTAATAAATTAGTTATTTTATTTTTATTAATTTAGTTATTATTATACTAAATTATTAGTTATTATAATAATTATTTTAAATGATATCAAATCATTTTATTAGTTATTAAAATATAATTAATTTATATAAAATATAATTTACATGTAGTAAAAGAAAATAGAATTAATTTTTAAAGTAGTATTATGTAGATTTTAGAAATAATATTTTGTTTTTAATTTATTTTTATTGTATCATTATATATTTTTATTTTTATTTTCTAAAAATCATAGGCTAGTTTAATTAATGATTACAATGATAGGTTCTGTAATCTAGTAAGGAGAAGAGAGTCCAAGGCAAGGCAATAAACGCCGAGATACAATTATAGATATTATCTTAAAAATCGGCAAATTGTATTAGGTATATAGCTGCAAAACCAGGGCCGCCAATATTGTCAGTGGTGAAACTAAAAATGGAAAATGATACACACAATACAATACAGGTTGGCCCATCATCATTCAAACTCACTAAAATCAACCTTGCCATCCATCCAAATTCAGGCCTGCTGCCATCAACATCCTCTCAATCTCTTACACGTCCCATCCTTTGTCAAGTCCCAGACCTTGAGGCACCCTGTCCAACTCCAGAGCATCAATGTAGCCGTTGTAATCCTCATCAAATATCTTGAAGGCTTCATGCAACAATTCATGGTGGTCTGAGCCCTCATCCAAGCCGCTGAGCCCCTCCCCCACTGGAAACCAGTCGTCTATGTTACCACGAGGCATATCAACAATGTTATGCTGGTCTTTTTGCTGCTTTTGTTCTTCTTCTTCTTTGCTATAACCCAAACCCAGCTGCTCCACGACCCAGCGTGCTCTCTCCTTGTTTATTTTTCCTTCCTTTTCCATGCCAAATACAGATGTCAAGTCCCTGACCATCAAGACATCAACTTGAAGTGCACCATATTGGTCATGTTCATCCTGTGCTTTGCATGTCATGGTTGGGTTTGGATCACGGCAGCGCGCTGGGCTTGGTCTTACAATACTAAATGCTTGGACTATATCCACAGCCAATCTACTGCATATGCCGATGATATTACAATCCAAAGAACAAGGAAATCTCGAAACACAGCCGAAGCACTCTAAATCACTGTAACGCACCTTTTTTTTTTTTTGGGTGCAAATACTAAGCAAGTTGATTCCCTTTCTTCCAATGTCCAGCTCTTATGGAACGGTTGATGTTGAAAATAAGCCACTTCAATGCAATTGTGCTGCCAATTTATTCGGGATTCGGTTTTGTGGATGGTGAAAGTTAGCTAGAGGAGAGTAACGGATAAGTTGGTATGTGTGTCTTAGTAAATAAAACAAAGTAATTAGATTTTTAAAATAATAATAATTTTTTATTCTATAAGTCCCACGTACTAATTCAGCTCAGTTCTCCTTGACATAATTTTTCTGCTTACAACTTTTTTAAATTCATTATGGATGTTGATTCTATTTTATTTATTATTGCTTGGATCTGATTATTAATGCATGGCTAAGCTGGCGCATTTTGATACATTATCGGTATTCGTCGGTCTATGCATCGTATTTTTATTTTTATTTTTTTTTAAATTCATTCGGTCAAACATAAGCCATGTTAAATTTGGCTTATTGTGTTAGAGATGCCACCCACGTGAGTGGGTCGGGCGTGCCATTAAAATGTACTTGCTTCAGCGTATACTCACAGATAACGCCATTTTATGATACATATTCGAACTGCAAATCAAAAGAAAAATGGAAAGGTAAGCCATATTTAAACCGAGGGTAATGCAACATGCCACTAGTGGTCAAACATTTTGATTTTAAGTGTTGACAATCTAATAGATTCCTAGATTCTAGACCCTAGGACATCTTTTCACTTCACAGAGAGATTGCCTGTAGAATTATGTTGCTAATAATTTTAAAAATGTTGATCTTGTTAATGATAATTCCTTGGATATAGTGAGGAAGAATGATGCTCATGTTAAGATATCAAATATATATGTGTGAAAGTTAAAAAAAGAAAAACATTAGGCACGTCTTGGGATCAAAAAGGAATTTAATCTTTATAAAACAATTTGATGAAGAAGAACATTTTACATCCATTGTTAGTGGATCATGAAAAATCACCAAAGATTTAATAGTGATAGCAAAAGAAAACATTACATAGACACTTTAAACAACCTCAGACATAAAGGATTTAATGGGAGCTGCTAAGTTAAGGATTGATTATAGGGTTTAACATTGCAAACTTGGACATATGAGTAAGAAAAGAATGAAGGAACTTGCTATAAATGGTAAATTGTTAGGCATAAAAATAGTAGATATTGGTATTTGTAAGGACTATATTTGTGAGAAGCAAAAAAATTTCTATTTATCCAAAGTTAAAAGGACACCAAAACACAAAAGTTGGAACTTTTGTATATTGAGATTTAGGGTTCTTCCTTAATAGCATCATTAGGCATCTTATTTTATTATGTTACCTTCATTGATGACTCATCTTTGAAGAAATGAAAAAATTAAATAGAGAATGAATTTGGTAAAAAAAATAAAGTGTTAGAGATTTAATGATGATAATGAGTATAATAGTAAAAACTTTAAGGATTTTTATATAGTTAATGAGATTTGAATGAAAAACATAATTTAAAAAATGTCACAATAGAATGGTATCACTGAACATATGAATGGAACCTTGAATGGAGCATGTTAGGATCATGGGAATACATGTTGGATTATTAAAAACATTTTATGTTGATGTTCTCAACATTGCAATTTATTTGATTAATTGAGGACCATTTGTTCCTTTAGATGGAAAACTACCAGAGGAGGCTTAGATAAGTAAAGAGGTAAATTTTTCACACATGAAAGTCTTTGTTATGTCTCTTTTATGAATGTGGATTTTGATGAAAGAGAGAAATTAGATTTTAGATCCTGTAAGTGTGTTTTCATTGGCAATAGAATTGATAAATTCAAATATCTTCTTTAGGATGATCGAAATAGAATAATCATTAGAAATAAAGATTTCATAATTAATGAAAATGTTATTTATAAGAATAGACATGTTGTAGAATTTGATAGTGTAGGAAGTATGCAAGAAAAAAGGAATATGCTAAGTTGGAAAAAAAATTCAAAAGATGATATAAGTAGATGAATGTCAAAAAATCTTAAAGACATCCTATCATAGCTAGGGCCTTCTACATCGTTAGCACGTATGACAAAATTTGGTAAAATATCTAAACCTTCATAATGGTTTCCTCCTTCCTTGTATTATTTACTGTTGACCAATGGAAGTGAGCTAGAATACTTTGATAAAGCAACACATGTTGAAGATTTTGCCAATTGGAACTTAACCATGGAATAAAAGGTAAGTTTATTGCATAAAATTCATACAGTGGAGTTAACTCAATCACCAAAAGGCAAAAAAGGCATTGAATAACAAGTGAGTTTACCAAGTCAAAAAAGAACATGATAGTAGCAAGAAACATTAGGTAAGGTCAATTAAGAAGAGATTTCAACAAAAGAAGTTTTTAATATTCAAGAGTTTAATATCTTGAAATGGGAATTGTTAAATAAATTTGAAATGAAAGATATCAGAGTTGTGAAGCAAATTCTTAGGATGAAAATTGTGAGGGACAAAGAGATTGGTACCTTAAAACTATCATAGGTTGCTTATATTGAGAAGTTATTAAACTAATTGAAGATACAAGAAGTAAGGCCAATTAGCATTATTATGGCAAATCATTTTGGGCTTTTGAAGGAATAATCATCAAGGATAGATAAAGAGTGCAAGTATATGACGAGTTCCTTATGCATTAATAGTTAGTAGTCTTATGTATGTTATGATCTGTACTAAATCTTATATAGTACATGTAGTGAGAGTTGTAAGCATGTATATGGCTAGTCTTAATAAATAACATTTGGGGATTGTTAAGTGGATTTTTCATTATCTAAAGGGTAATACAAATGTAACATTATCTTTTAAGAAGAGTAATATGTATTTGCAAGGCTTTTTGGATGCAAATCTTAGTGAAGACATTGATAGTAAAAGAAACATAGTAAGTTATGTTTTCACTTTGGGTGACACTACTTTGAGTTAAATATTTCAACAAAAAAATATTATGGTTATGTTAATTACTGAAATTGAATATGTTGTGATTAATAAAGTTAGTGTGGAATTAATTTAGTTGAAGAACTTTTTAAAAAAACTAGGCAAGCTACAAGAAAGCAGTGTTCTTTTCTAAGATAGTCAGAATGCAATTCATCTTGTTTAAAATCTCATATTCCATATAATAATGAAATATATCCAATTGAAATATTGCTTTACACATGGTTTATTGGATGATAAGACATAGACTTTGAAATAATATATGATGCAAAAAATTCTAATGACGTTTAAATTAAAATGGTGGTTATAAAGAAACTGAGGTTGTGGAAGCCTCAATTAGCCTCCATAAATAATTATTAAGAAAGTATCATATTGAGGTTATGAATCATAAGAGGAATTTAATTACAATGTGATAATTTTCAATTTGATAATTAATTTCTAAGTAAGAGATTGTTGTAGGAATAAAGTTTGATTAATATTATATAAAAGATAAATATGTAATTTACCTTTATATTAGAGTTACCCTACCTTTTTGTATAAAAATGCATTTTATTATGTAATTCATAACTATTGAAATAGTAAAACTTTAGTGCAATAATAGATGTAGGAACATTTAAATTTTCACCGCGTAAATTTCTTATATTCCTTTTACTTTTATTCTTTTTTGAATATTTTGTTTTATAATACTAACTAGCTGAGAAAGGTAATCTTCTTAAAAGGTGGATGACAAGCTAGTGCTTTTGTTAGAGAACTTATTAAGATCATTTGTATCTAGGTTTAAAGTAGCAAATTGAGTTTTCACATCTAAAAGTGAGGCATATACAACCTTACATTGCCAAATATGAAAGTCAATTAGAAATTTTGGGTAAAATGAGTATTATATACAACAAATTTAAATATAAGGAAATAGGCAAATAGACAATTTGTATACTTGAAAGGCAAACTTAAAAAAGCCAATTTTGTATAAGAAGTAATTTGAGTGATAGTTTTTGATAAATGTCAAATTGCCAAGGGTATACACATTTTAAAGTTATGGATACTAAAATTTGGTAAAACTTAGGCTATAATACAAAGTTGATCTCCAAATCTTATTGAATTACTTAGATTGGGTTTTGATTTCTATTTTGATGGTTGAGTCTATAATATTTGCTAGAGGTTAATCTTCCTAAAACTCAAATAGGTACATATGCTTTGAAGGGCATCCATATAGGCAAGAACTAGTTTAGATGTATATCTCAAACTTTACTTAGTCAAAAGAATTTAAACTCTTACCTTTGAGATCTTTGGTTTTAATTTTAAGAAAAAGGTGTAAAATTTATAAGAATAGGGAGGACTATCTCAAATGTATAATCTAAGCCCAAAGGAATTAAAAAAGAAAGACCTTTACTTAAAGAGGATGTTATATTCACTTTACAATTGATAAAACTCTATATTATGGATTTTATGAATATTAAGACATATTCTTTCAAACGATTAATGCTATTTTTGAGCTATATTTTCCTCTTAGTTTAGTTTCAAGAATGTATTTTCTTTGGAAAAAAAAAAAGTACCAAAACAAATTCAAATTCAAGATTTCATGGACAAAGTTGTTCTTATTTGAACAATAAATGGTTAATGTTAATGAAGTTCTTATTTAAAATCAATATTAACTCAACTAAACTTAGTTTCACCCTTATGGAATGCACAATTAATATTAATATACTTGAGAGTTTTAGTAGAGACTTAAGAGGTAAGAACAAAGGAAGTAATAAAAAAAGAAGTAGCAAAAAAGAAGAAGAAACAAAGACAGTAGTAGTAAAGTTACAATGATAACAACTTTCTTGAGGTTCAAGTAATAAGATTTTGTACTCATTAGTTAGAGATGTAATTAGCCAATGTAATGATGTAAAGTCTAGATAAAATCCTTAAGTTAGGGAAAAGTAAGATAGAAAATTTTGATAACTGTTAAATTAAGAACAAAAGTTGTTTTTGTAATAGTAATTAATTGTTAAAACAATGTATACAATGTTCCTATACAGGGAACTCAATTTCTGTAATAAAGATTGAATATTCTCTAGCCAATTTTTTGCTTTTTTTTAAGGGGTTGTGGGAGAAGTGTGAGGTAAAGTGTGATTAGTATAAAGAAAAAAAAGAGAGTAAAATAGTAAAGAAAAATCCAAAAAGAAGAAATGGCTTCCAATAACATTGGTTTATTAGCACCTTTAGTATTTATAATAGTAAATTATGAGCTATGGGTTGTTAAAATCAAAACAAACCTTAGAGCTTATGATCTTGGGTGTTACAACATGCTCTTGGGAGGACATAGTGGACGCAAATAAGATTCAATTCGAGGCCCTAACAATTGAACCAAGTGGTCATTAACCTCTAACAAGGATGACATTTATGAATTTGATGGATATTGGGAACTATAGCAAATTATATACTTATAGGTGCCCAAATAATTCAACCTTACCACTCATTTGACCAATATGGTGCCTAAGACCATATTTAGAAAGTTGTGAACCTTACCTCCTTAGAAATTAGGAATAACAATGGAGTCAGGTAGAGGCAATAATGGCTATCCTTATCTTAGTCCCTAATTTTAAACCCTATCCCCATCCTTGACAAGGATGAGGTTTTATATTTAGATGACTGGGACAAAATCTTGGGAAATAAATCATTTGTGATTTTAAAAAGGTGATAAATGCATTTTAATGCTTCTTCTATTACCTTAACATATAATGATTTTAGAGGTCTTAAAACCAACAGTTTAAATTATTTCCCAATTTCAATCAACTAATCACATATAATGAACTTCACCTTTTGATGTAAGGAGGAAGGAATTACCTTGATTAAATGAATCTAGTGACAACTCAATAGGCAATTGAAGGTATTCTTAATGTCTATCATTTGGAATTTTATATCCAAGTCGTATGGTCTCACTTGTATGGGAAGTTCAATAGTCTTTATGACTTCTTGCTCAATATCTTCAAATGTCCTAACAACCATGTGACTCAATACCATAATAGCAATTTCAACTAGTAACTGGACTAGATTTCCTTTAATCATGACATTCAAGGATGGATCATTGTTAATGAGTACTCAGGACATGTTGTAGTCATAACACATTTGTCCTCTGACAGAAATTTCTTAATTAGAAAAAAGAGATAAAATTACTTATTACTATTGAATTTTCCTAAAGAGATATCAAGCAAGACAAAGGCCTAATTAAGAATGTGTAGTAACAAATTGCAATGTGGCTTTGAACTCATTAGTAAGGAAAGGATTAAAATCTTAAACAATGTGTGACTAACATGTTTTATTAAATTATATTCACTTTATTTAATGTATTTAAGGAACTCCTCATCATCATTATCAGTAATCACTTCTTGTGGTTCATCATTTTGCTTACTTGATGTTTCTTTCTCTTGTGTGCTCATAGGAGGGATCTCTTATAACATATTCAAATATCATCACATCTTTTAGCTTTTTACACATGAATTTTCCCATGTATTTCTGTATATAGCACCTTTCACACCTTCTACTTTAGGTCATATCTCTTACTTCTATAATGTCAAATGTTGCAGCGAGTACTAAAGTTAATGTTGGTGGCAAATTTTAGGAATTTAATTGGAAATTTTAATTTCATGGAATTGCTCTATGAGCCACAGTTAGCTAAAATATTTTCGACATTATTGAATTCTTATGATGTTTCAAGGGTAGACCTTACCAAATCTTTACCCAAACTTCTTAAGTGTAAGTTTTATCGTGATTCCTAGGGTAGTCCTTGCCTAGGTATCTCTTGATGTGATTAACTATCTTATGGTGAGGAAGAGGATCGTCATTGACATTCAACTGTTTTTTTTTTTTTGCTTTTAATAATTCAATCTAGCCAGCATCTCTTGGCTCTCGGATTTTATGCTTTGATATCTAGCAGTTATTAGTAGTGTACCCAATTTGACTCCCTCACTATTTCTTTGTATTTGGCATTGGCATCGTACTACGGAGTATAAGGTGGTTTTAGCTTCTTTTTTTTTTTTTTGAAGAGAATAACAAGTGTACTCAAAGTTTTTAAAATCAAACTAATCATTAAATTAAAAATTTAATTAATTTACGTTTAAATCAATTTAATTAAAAATAAATAAATAAAATTAATATTTAAAATTAAATATATAAAAAATTTTTAAATTAATCAAATTAAAAAAATATAATTAATTTATTAATTTATAATTTAATTAATTAATTTTTAAAATTAATAAATTTTAATATAAACTAAATTAAAAATTTATAAGATCACTTCTCAAAATTTTGAATATACTTTAAGGCCACGACGGCGGATCCGAGCACGACACGGATAGGATCAATTTTCCTACCTTTTTTTATCTCCTCCACTCAGCGAGGTTACCCATGGGCGCCAGTGTACAAATATTGGGCTGAAGAGGCCTCAATTGTAAACTTTGGGCCGTGACATTTTAAAAGCCCATGAGGTTTGCTAAAAAGATATTAACAAAATACATTTTCCTTTCTTGGTTTTGTTCTCAAAGATATTCGCCTATGCTTATACATGAATTATCAAACGACCTAAATCTAGGAAATTCAAGCCTTCGTGTAGGACAAGGGTTCAGTGTGTCTACAGTATTCTAAATTGATTAGTAATTTTAGGTGGTTAATAATTGGATCATGTTTTCCTACTCCCAAGTCTAGGCAAAACCCTCCACGGGTAAAATTAAGATGTTAAATAGGGAAATTGTCGTTTTTCCTTATCTGGGTCAAACAGGAGCATCATGGTTTAGTACTTGGACCTATCTGGATTATAGACAATCCTTGTGATAGCTTTATATCTGTTGTATTTAAAGGCTTAAATCAGAAGTTCATTTTCATCAATATCTACTTCATGTATGGATTCATTACAGATAATTTATATTTTTCATAAATTAGTAAGCGAAGACAACATAGATTCAAGATTCCAATCACCCTTGGACTCGATTTATCAAATTTTTTCAAGGCAATATAAGGTGATGTATAAGCATATAACATCATATTTCGCTATTTAAACCCATTCATCCGAAATTTTTGCTTTCACTTCTCTTGGACATTAAGTGAGAAGTGAAATATGGATATGAGAATGATAATTGTGAAAAAAAAGAAAAATAATTTCTTATCAGGCAGTTTGGATATATATATATATATATATAATTTGGGTACATAGTTTGGATAAATTAGAAACGAAAATGAAACAGAATGTATTAGATAAATCAAAAGGAAAGGAAATATATGTGACATTAGGATTGTGCCCTTACATCTGATTTGAATGAGTAAATATAAAATGGCAGTTTAGTAATTAGACAAGTCATTCTCAAGCTTTCCGACATGGCTTCTTACGATTTGGTGAAAAAGGGGGCAACATTCGGTGAAAAGGGATTTAAGTGGGACCCAACTTTATTTTTCCACCGAATTTCTAATATTTTTCTTTCCTTACCTTACCTCAAAACATGAGAAATTTTTTTTTTTACAACCTTTTTAAGCCTTTTTTTTTAGATTAAAATTTAATTTTAGACTTAAAATTAATAACTTAAAAAAAAAAAGACAAATGAAATTAATTTAAAATTAAATTATTTTAAATTATTTAATATTTTGATATTTTAGATTATAAGTTTATCAAATTTTAAATTTATTAAATATTATATCATTCAAATTTTAAATATTTTTCTTTACAAATTTATCAAGTTATAAGTTTATTAAGTTTCAATCATTTTTATTTTGAGTATTTTAAATTTTAAATCACAAAATTTTAAATTTATCAAGTTTTAATTTAATAAATTCAGTTTATTGAAATTTAAATATATTAATATTTGAATTTTTTGAATTTTAAATTTAAATTATTTAAATTTTAAATTATTTCAAATTTAAATCACTGAATTTCAAATTATTTAAATTTTAAATCAAATAATTTTTTAAAGCATATAATATTTTTAATATTTTATATCATAGATAATTAATTTTTTTAATCATTATAAATTAAATCAAATCAAATATTAAAAAATTAAATTAAATTAAAATTTATTACCTCTAAATTTAAAATTTTCCAACTGAACCTTCTAATTAATACCTTCAATGTTTTTTTCTTTAATACTCATTTCTCACAATCTAGAGGCCCGATCACAAGCTAGTGTGGGGATATTGACCTTCCTGTTGCCATAATTAGGAATATATGTGAAATCAGTATATAGCACATATAATGCTCGGAAATTTTCTTAAATTACTAAATAGAAATTGCTCCTTTAAGAATTCCATCTCGTTTCGCAGAGAAAAAAAAAAAAAGAAAAAAAGGAGAAGAATAAAAGAAATTAATTAGATCAACAAAAATCTTTTTCATTACCTTTTGCCCATGTTCCAAAGACACCTTTTTTTTTTTTGTTTTTCTTATGAAAATTAAGACATCGGTCAACATTGTTGCACAATACATAATTATGAGATATTATAGGTAGAAACATATGTGATTTAAATAATTTTAAGAGCTTAAGTTTTTCTCAATCATTTAATTCTTTCCAAATTTCTATTATGTTATTTTAATGAAAATTTTCACTCAATTATTTAATTATTCAAATTTAATTTTCCATATACCTATATAAAGGAGCATCATATGATAGATACTATTCGATACAGCTAATTATGAATCACTTCAATGTGGACAAACTAATATAATTGCACGTATTTTTTGTCAATTTACTAAACCTTTTCATTCTTGAAACAAAATAACAAGATCGTAGAGGAAGTCCTTTAGCCCAATATGGACAATGGTGCTCCAAGATCCTGTGAAAACCCTTCAAACATATCCAATTTGCCAGAAGTGATGAAATGACGTCGACCAAGTAAAGTGTACAATTACTTCCTGAATGTTAAATGTACTGTAGGTCCATCGGATCTAGAAAATTTTGTATATAATCAATCCTACTAGACATCGTAGGTGTTGGGAAATGCAAGAGTTTAAATTTGGGAAAAAATTAGAGTATCTCTAACTAAATAATATATTCCTACATTTAACATTATATTTTATTTTAACTCAAAATTTTAAAATATTAAATTTATTAATTATTATCACTTAACTTAAGTTTTTTTTATTTAAAATTTTTTTAATTATATAACTCATTTATTTATATTTAAAATTTATTATATAAAATGTAAAATTATTGTATTGTACATAACTTTTCGTAAAGTAGTAAATCTTTCTTTTTCTCGAGCATACCCCTTGAGAGAAGAAAAAAAAAATAAAAATATAAAATTTAGAGTTAATTATTTTATGTAGCTAACATAGATTCCACCTCAAGATCCACTTAAAATCCCGACAAACAAATCCAATCTTAAAAAGTGATGAAATGACGTGTGTACCATTAACCTATAAAGTGAGCCTTGCCTTGTGAGTCCCTCGCATCTTGAAAGGTGGAATCAGGCTGAAATCCAACACTTTATTTGGTTAATGAGAAATGGGTAAGAAATAAAAGGCATGATAAAGAAAAAGGATGATAAAGTAGATTTTTTGTTGTTTCAAAGAGTCATCGGAAAAGAGAGGACGGCTGCATGAGAGGAAAATCTCTAGTGGAGGCCACCAAAATCCATTCTCACCAATTTGGATGAGAAAGCATGAGAAAATTGATACGCCTAATGGGTTTAATAAGATAATTATTGACATGCCCTCTATTTTATCCAATTATGCTTCCAATCAGGGCATAATTATCATTTTATAAATATCAAATTTCTTTTTAACTAATTTATATCAATGTTCAAAAAACAATTTATACTTCTTTTTTTTTAATTATTTTTACATATTTCTAATTTTTACAATTAATTGATGGAAAAATTATTTTCTTACCTTTATTTTTTTTTATCACAACATTTTTCTTTACAATATCCTTTCACCCTTTCTTGTAATAATAATAATAATAATAATAGTAGAAGATAAGAGTGCAAGCTAAACTCAACATAAGGTGATGTTAAAGCTACCTGCTCCATTTGCATCATAGTTTTGCACCTCTTTTCCTTATTAACATGCATTGCTCTCCTTACTGTCATGATCATGGATGAGTACACACAAACGACCCTCTCAAGAGCAGATTATCAAGCGTTGCAGCTCGTCGTCTCAGATTCTCTCACTGAACATCTTTATTGTTCATCTGCAGTCCACGGTAGCTCTCTTGAAGAACTTCTAAATTCAAAGCACATTGTTAATATTTTTGGACTTTTGATTTCCTTAAAATTTTTTTGTTCTGAATTTCAAGCATTTGCCCCATATCCTGGAGCTGCATTGGGGAGTATGTTGGATCCCCACAATATTTATATTAGTGATTAATCAATGTCTTGTGGGTTGAGAAATTCAGATTAAGGAAACTGACACTGATTTTTCTTCTTCACTTGATTTTTGCAGCTTTATTTTTCAAGTCTATGTTAGTTGATAGCCACTTTTGTTAGTTTGTCAAACACAATCACAAGATATATTGCTGTTTGTGGGTCTTTTCATTATACCAGATTACTCATGTGAAGTACATTGATCTCCATTGAAGTATAACATGGAACTCTGATACCAATCATATATATACAGGAAGTAAATGGTAGCCTTTTCTGCCTATCATACTACATTGAGAGTCCAACTTGCTATGCCTAAGAAAGAAGACATCAACCAAAGAAAAGAGCCATCATAGATGGGGGAAAAAAAAGACTCACAACTGTAGCAGGATTATATGTGGACACTTTGCCCGTGAATAATGAGAGGGTCAAAAGAAGGTGCACCAATCATATAATGCACTAACGACCGCATAATGGAGGCATGGACCAAATGGTCCTGGGACACTGTGCAATGCACGTGGACTACGGTTCATGTTGGACAAGAGGTTTCCCTAGAAATGAAGTCGCAAAACTCCACATTTTGCGAACCATTTGCTAGGGAAATCTAACAAGACAGTAGTGTTGTGTTGCGGAAGATTTTGACTTTTGTCCTTTAGCGTCCTAGCTGGCTCCTCCTTTCATGTATATATGTATATAATGTTTGTGCGAACGAAGGCGTTTATTAAAGGTTGTTAGTTAACCAAATTTAACTTTATTTAGTAGCGACATATTATTAGTTAATTATATGCACAACTGCTATGGCAGTTCCCATAATATTTAATGTGAGTGGTCTAATGACAATTATAATGCAAAAGGTGGCATAAAATATCTTTGAAGGCATCGTCACTATACACATGTAATATGCTTGGTATAAGGTAATGGCCTCAATTCGGGTGCATAGGGGAATAGCATTATCATAATAAACTACAAAATAAAGAATTTGAATTGGCAAGTGCAATGTTTTAGATAGGAAGGTAATTAGCACTAGTTATTTTGTTGATTTTTTTTTTTTTTCTAATAAGACAGGTATCTTGACGACCCATTGCATCCTCTCAACAGTTTTGCTTCCTCTAAAAGCTATTAATTGTAGCTTTTGTTTGGGAAATGTTGCAACAATGGGAGGAGAGGAAAATTTCAAAGATTTTCTCCATGTCCAACATAATCCACTCCTCTAATTTGAGACGAAACTTATTACTTGGATTCATAAAATGACCAATTTACTCATATTTACTTTTTTTATTAATATTAATTAGTTTTAGTGTAAGTATAGATTTGGAATTGTAATAAATATTATTTTCTTGCATCTCAATTTTCACCCTTTCCCAAACCATCCATTTCCCGTTTTCTTTCCTCACATCCCTCTTTTTCAATTACTAGGAGAAAGAAAGTTTTCCTCTCCAAATTTCGATCGTCCAATTTTCCTTCCACTCCTTTATCCCTCCCCTTACTCTCTTATCCAAACAAAGGGTCGATGATGGGCATAATGATTTGTGCATATTCTATATTCCAAAGCAAATGATTCAGGCGAGCGTAGACAGCAAATATTCTATCACAGCAAATGTTATAGGTTGAACATGAAAGATTGATTTTTGATTGGGGTTTTTACACAATATGGACACCTAACAAAAATAGGGAATAAAATGAAGGGCTAGGTGCATTTGGTTGGTCCATGTTTATAATATTTTATTATCCACTCAAAATAATATAAAATTTTGATCCAATAATCAACCATTAATGAAAAAGTCAATGATTAAAAGACATTAATTATCTCCAACATCTTAGCTAGATTTGGAAAATGTGGTTTATAATTAAATGTTTCAAATTTTTTTTGAAAAAAAAAAATATATATTTTAAAATATTTATATCTCATATTGAAAATAAGAGATTTTGTTATTGATTTTTTTAAGATAATATTTATTTTAGCCTTTACAAAATAAATGGATTCAATAAAAGTCTTGTGTATAAGTGAATGACCTAAACTTTAAATTTGATATAAGAGGTTTAATGTGATCTCATGCAGTGGATTGCCTAGTTCACCTTCAGCCTTAAACTTTTTGACACTTTCCAAATTATATGGGTCAAATTAACCATTTTTAACTAGTAAACTAGCTATTAGAAAAACAAGCTGTTACAATAATAAAACTATTATAATTACTAATTATTATCTTCATTTTTAATATTTATTTTATTAGAAATTAAACCAGAAGTAATATAAAAAGAGTTTTGCCTCACTATTTGAAGCGTACATTAGTAGAAAGGTGTGTTGTGTCCTAGATGAATAGTTGTTGTAACCTGCTACATTGATATATTGTCTATAAGGTTAAAAATTATCCTTAAGGATAATACCAAGTATGCCTCAAATATTATATCATTCTATTTAGTTTAATTTATATTGCATTTCTTTTTATTTTACTAATAATCTTAAAGATAATTACTTACTTTTGACATCATGGATGCAAACAAAATTGAAACTTTTACTTGTTCTCACTTTAAATACTAGTAAGAACTTATTTTTTTAGCTTTAGATATACTAGGTTTTGCCTTTGCCCTTTTTGAACCCAAACTAAGACCTAATTTTAAGAATTATGATAAAATATTTCTTGTCTAAAAACAAGTAAATAAAATTTGTTATCACATTATTCTTAACACGTTATTTAATGAGTTTTTTATGTTTATTATTTTTGAAAAGAAGCAAAAAAAAAAAGAAGGAAAAAATGAATAAAAAATATTTCATGGAGTATATTGGTATACAAAAGTTTGTTATTATTAACCATTGTATTTTTATATGTCTGATGAAAGGAGTATTTAGGACTAAATCAATGAATATCACAAGCTATTGGATGACCCAAAAAATGAGAATATTAAGCTGCTAAAGTAGTATGTAGCATGTTGTCTCATTGAAAGGCTTCTACAATTTTAGAATGACTATAAGTAGGAGCTCAAACACAAAAGGAAGCACATGTCACTGGAAGGTGTCATCATGCATATTTTAATTAAAGACAAGAATAGAATTTGATCAATGAAAGAAAGGAAAAAGAGATGATGTTAAAGGCAAATGTAGTGGAACAAAGGAAAAGAGACAAAAGTCACCACAGTCATCATCATTATCATAACAAGAAAAGATATGATAATAAGTGTCAAAGATATGATAGGCCTAACACTAATAATCCAACCTTTAAGAAGACAGATGTTTGCTATGTGTGTGGGAAATTAGGACATTCTGCCCCTCAATGCAAGGATAAGAAAGGAAGTGACATACTTGTTGTACCAAATGCCAATTTGGTAAAAGTAGATATTATTGTTATTGTTATTTCCTAAGTTGATGTTTTTACTAACTTAAAAAAGTGGGTAATGGATTTTAGTACTACAAGACACATTTGTGGAGACAAAAGTGTATTTACCTCTTACACACTAATAAGGGATAAAGAAGAAAATGCCTTTATGGAAGATTCAAGAATAGTACTTGTTCTGAATAAGAGCAAAGTCCTTATTAAGCTCACTTTAGGAAAAGTGTTATCCTTGAATAGTGTGCTTTATGTCCTTAAAATTTGCATCAATTTGGTTTCCATGTCCCTATTGAAGAAGGTTAGAGTGAAGGTCTCTTTTGAGTTTAACAAAGTTGTTATAACTAAAAATGATATATTTGTGGGAAAGGGTTACAATAAATAAAGACATTTTGTTTTAAATATATTTGGTATTATTAATAATAATGCATCTACTTTTTTTGCTTAGATTATTAGCTCTTATGATTTTTGGTACGCTAGATTAAGATGTGTGAGTGATTCTTGTATTTAGAAGTTGAAACAACTTAATCTGATTGAGAACTTACCAAGTGATGTGGGTAAGTGTGAGGTTTGTGTGGAGACCAAATTAGCCAAGAAAAATTGTAAATCAGTGAAACAAAAATTGAATTATTGAACTTAATTTATTTTAATTTGGGAAACTTAAAGAGCATAATGATTAAAGGTGACAAATAATTTTATGTGACTTTTATAAATGATTATTCTAGATATACAAGAGTTTTCTTACTAAAAAATCAGGATTAAAATATGTCATGTGTTTATCAAATATAAAATGAAAATAGAAAACTAATTAGACAAAAAGATAAAAAAAATTAGATTGAATAAAAAAGGAAAGTATAATTTTTAGTTGTTGTTAGATGTTTGTAAGAATGAGTAAATTATCCATGAAATCTCATATCTTTATCCACTGAGGTCAAATGGAGTAATAGAGAAGAAAAATATGATGTTAAATGAAATGATGAATGTTATACTTGTTAGTTCTAAGACTCCTAATAATTTAAGGAGAGAGGTAATACTTCTTGCATTTTACTTATAAAATAGGATTCCATATAAGAAAATAAGTAAGATTATATATGAATTGTAAAAGGAGTATTCTTCTAATTTGAGTCATTTGAAAGTGTAGGAGTGTCTTTTTAAAATATTTTTTTTAATCCAAAAAAGAAGGAAAAAAGGTTTCAAGACCTCTAATTATATATTTATAAGTTATACAGATAAAAATACTATTGATCATTTTCTCATTATTAAGAATGATGTTCTTAATACTAATACTATCATTGAGACAAAAATATATATAAATTTTTTTAACATATATTTTTTATGAGAAAGAAATGAGCACAATCATAATTGAGGAGGAGCAGAAGACGAAGAATTGAAAAGACCTTAGGTGATGACTTTACACTTTAGTAGTAAATAATGATCTTTTGACTTATTTTGAAGCAATATCCTCTAATGATTCCAGTATGTAGCTAGAAACTGTACAAAGTGAGATAGATTCTTCGAATCACAATGGTATAATATCCTCGAGTGATTCCTGTATATAGATAGAAACCATACAAAATGAGATAGATTCTTTGAATCACAATAGTACATTGGAATTAGTGGATTTACTTGTAGAAGCTAAGCTTATAGATTGCTAATAGATATTTTAGAAAAAATATAGAATAAATGGATCTATCAATAAGTACAAAATAAGTTTTATTACTAAATGATATATTTAAAAAAAGAATATTGATTTCTTTGATATTTTTATTCATATTTCTAAAATTGCATCCATGAGAATCTTGATTGCATTAAAATCTATTTTTAATCACTTTATTCATCAAATGAATGTTAAAATTATAATTTTTTATGGTGATTTTAATGAAGAGATTTATAAGTCATAACTTAAAAGTTATGTAACTCTATATAAAGAGAAAAAAGATTTGTAAGTTTATTAAATCTCTATATAAATTGAAACAAGCTCCCAAACAATGATATGTGAAGTTTGATAATATTCTAATTTCCAATGATTTTTTGATTGTTCATGTTAATAATATGTTTATAAAAAAAATTGAAAAAGATACTTATGTTATCATATGTTTGTATATTGATAATATGTTCATATTTAGTTCCAATATGGACTTAATACATTTTAACATAAATGTTATTTTAGGAATGAAAATTTGTAAAACTCTTAATGATATATTTTTATCATAAAAGCATTATGTAGAAAAACTTAAGAAAGTTTTGATATGAAACTAGTTTTGACTCCATTTAATTAAAATGTGCATATGTTAAAATACAATATTGTTTTTGTATTTTAGTTTAAATATACTTAAATCATTAGTATTTTAATGCATTTAATAAATTTTACACATCCTAATATTACATATGTTGTATATAGATTGAGTAGATATATATATATAATTCAAACTATAACCATTAGAATATTTTAATAAGAATTTTGAGATATTTAAGAGATAACATGAACTATAATATATTCTATAGAGAATTTCTTTTTGTATTAAAAGGATGTAGCAATGCTAATTTGTCTTAAATTTAGATGAGATAAAATTCATAAATGGTTATATTTTAACCCTCAATAGTGGAACAGTGAGTTAGAAGTCTACTAAGAAAATAATTATTACTTATTTCATTATAGAATATAAGTTTATAAATGTAGAGGTAAATTGGGTGAGAAATTTCCTAATAGATTTTTCATTATAGGTGAAATCAACACCATTGATGTTGATACATTATGATAAATAAACCACTATTACTAGTACAAAGAGCAAGTTGTCCAATAGAAAAAGTAAATATATTTGTCTGAAACATGAATTAGTAAAGTAACTGTTGAACAATATAATAATATCAATTGATTATGTAAGATCAAAGATGAATCTAATAGATTCTCTGACTAAGTCACTAGGTAGAAAGTTATTAGAAATTACATCAAGAGGAATGTGAGTAATGCTTATAGAGTATGGTCAAAAGTGCTGGGAACCCAATTTATATGATAAGAGATCTTTTAAAGTAAATTCATATAGGTAATAATAAGTCATTGATTGATTTTATGTGTATTGTCAAAATTATAAAATCACTTTCTATGATGACAATAATGCATTAATTTTAATATTAGAGGTTAAGTTATACTCTTAATAAATTTTGTAGCTATTATAGGTAGTGTATAATTGAAATGTATATTTGATAGATTTAACTATATAAGAGTGGAGTGAGATTGCTCTTATGATATTCTAGGCAAAATGTTTAGAACTCTCATGAAAATAAACCAAATAAGTTTAAGGCTTTTCAGCGCTAAACATATTAAATAGTATCATATTGTAAAATATAACATAGAGGCAAATCCATTGTTCATAAAGAAGTCATGATTTATAGAAATTTTTTAATTTCACCATCCTCATGAATATCAAAACTTATACATCTTAATCATTAGTTCATAACTAGAAAGACATTAAAAATGATATATATGTACAAAGTTTAACCTTCTAAAATGTGTAGAGGAATGTTAGGAAAAAATAAATATATTTTAAAAAACTTGTATCCCATATTAAAAATAAGAAGTCTTATTATACTTATTTATAAGATAACATTTGTTTAATACTTTATAAAATAAAAAGATTCAATAAAGGCCTTACATATAAGTGAATGACCCAAAACTTAAGCCTAATACCCCTAGCCTTAAATATTTTGAGATCTTTCAAATTATATTGACTAAAAGAACTATTTTTGACTAGTCATTTTTAACTTTTGTAAAACTACTTGTTGGTAAACTAGTTAGAAAATCAGTTGTTACAATACTATCTATTATCTTTATCTTTAATATTTATTTTATAAGAAATTAAATCAAAAGTAATATAAAAGGAGCATTCTTTTCTTGTTCAAAGAACAAAAATTATATTTTATATTACTCTATTATTAAACTCTTTAAAATTTATTTGATTAATTAGATTAATATTATTTTTGTTGCCTCACTATTTAAAGTGCATATTAGTGAAAAAATTTATTATATCCTAAAAATATAACTGGTATAACCTATTATAATAAGACATTGTCTATAGAGGAGGAAATTATCCTTAAGAATAGTGTCAAACAACTACTCCTTAAAATTTTTCAATAATTAGATTGATACTATTTTTGTTATATTTATATTCTCAATATTTTATTTAATTTGCTAACACTTTTTTGCATCATCACTGCTCTTGGGCATGGACACTACACCTTTCAAGACACGTATAATTTTGTAAACATGTAATGTGTCATATTTAAACTTAAGGCTTGGAATCAATGCAATTACTCTTGATGTGGTGCCTATCATTAGAGTACAAGTACTTGTAAGCATTGAGACAAGTTTATTTATAAAAAAGAGTAACATTATAAGTTAAGGAACATGAAGTTGATAAAAATAATATTAGTTTTAAAATGAAAAACCTTAATATTTAGTGGAACATCTAAAAACGTAAGTGCTTTAACCTCAATGCATCTACCTAATGTAACTTTGATTGATGCAAGACTCCTGCTTATTGAATATATAAATAAATAGGAATAAGAGGTGAAACATGATTATATGAGTGAAAAAATTTGATATGTATAATGTAAGAGAGTTACTATGTTAGATATATTCAAAGATAATTCAAATATAAGTGGTTATATTTGTTAGGCTAACTTGAGTACAAATCTTGTATTGAAGGTCAAGAAAACATCAAATATGAGCCAAGAGTCATATTGAGGGACATGAATGTCAAGTCATAGCTAAAAGAGTGGATCATGTGTAAGTTAATGAAGTTTCCGACCTCTTCCTAAGATCTACTAGTTTGTGATACTGAGAGGGGGGTGAATCAATATCACCACAATTCGTAATTCAAAATTAAGTGAACAACTTCAACCTCTTCTTAAAAGCGAACTCTTTCTCAAACTCGACTAAGATAGATCTATTGCTACCTACTAATTACAATAGTCCCCAACGTCACCTTTCAGACACCTTACCTAATAGACAATTCGGATGTTCTTGTTTAGGCGTTCGTTAGGTTATGGGTTGGCTGATACTTTAACTGCATTCACAACTCAATTCAAAACACAAAACGTAAAGCAAATTAAGGACACACGAGATTTACGTGGTTCCGTCAATGTGACGTACATCCACGATGGTAGGAACTCTCCCTTACCAAGACTATCCACTATACTTGAGAATTCTAATTACAATGGATGTCTTAATCCTCTGCTCCTTTCACTATTGCAAATACTAAGTAAGCATAATACAAAGAGTGTCACTTACTGTATCTACCATTCTTTTAACTTATCTTGCCTTTGTTGAATTAAAAGGCTGTTTCACTGCCGCTTAGAAGTTCACCGCAACGCTCTCTAACCTCTCTTAAAGAAATCTGGAAATATGTCGAGTTCTTTCCGATACTTTGTCGAATTCCTTCTCTAAGTTGTCTCACACAGCTCCTACTTTCACCGTCTCACGGTCTCATCCATCTCCTTGTCTCACGGCTTACCTCACGTTTCTGTTTTTCCGTCCAGCCCCTGTTTTAGCCGGATCTCTCACCGTCGACCGGATCTCTCTCACCGTTGGTTTCTGTTTTTCCGTCTAGCCCCTGTTCTGCCTGATCTCTCACCATCGACCGGATCTCTTTCTGCCAAACCTTTCACCGTCGACCGGATCTTTTTTTGCCAAACCTCTTACCGTCGATCAGATCTCTTTCTGTCCCAACCGGATCTCTCTGGTCTCACACCGTCGCCGATCTGCTCAACTGCCAACTGCTGGTGTGCCGATCTGCTCAACTGCCAATTGTTGGTGTGCTGGTAGTGTGCCGATCTGTTCAACTGCCGACCGCTGGTGTGCTGATCTGCTCAACTGCCGATTGCTGGTGTGCCGGTGGTGTGCCGATCTGCTCAACTGCTGACCGCTGGTGTGTCGGTGGTGTGCCGATTTGCTCAACAGGTTTCTCTTTCTTACCGGTGGTGTGCCTAGGTTTTTTGTCCATTTTTCTCAATAGTCGATCCGTCTTTTTGTTGTCTTCTAATGACCTTTATATATTCCTTTATGACACCCTGATAGGGCTTACTTGCAGTGAATTTACTGTCTTTCCCTTCCATGTGACTTTTACGTTCTTACTCCTCTATGTGGCTTTTACCTTCTTGCCCTTCCATGTGGCTTTACTTTCTTGTACACTTAAACCTAGTTGACAACAATTACAACCCATATAAAACTGTGGGAACAACAATCTCTTCCTTTGTAATTGTTGGCAACACTCATAACAAAAGCCAATATGCAGTAGTTTTAACTCCCTCTAAATATGTACTCCCCCTTTCTTAACAGTTCCCCCTGCACTGTTACTTCTCTCCCCCTTTGCCAACTAATTACAAATTTGAAAAAAACTCGCAAAGTGGAGATGGAGGATTCACCTGAACTTCAAGCTTAAGGAGGCATTTGTACAAATAGACTCAATCTGTACTTTTCAAACAGCTCTATGGATAGAGGTTTAGTTAGAATATCTGAAATTTAATCTTTAGTGCCAACATACTCCAGTTGAATTGTACCATATTCCACTTGATCTTTGATGAAGTGATACCGGATGTCAATATGCTTACTCCTCGAATGTTGAACTAGATTCTTGCTGAGATAAATAGCACTTTGATTATCACAAAGTACACTCACTGGTAATTTCATTTCAACACCCAAGTCTACTAATTGTCTTAGCATCCATATCACCTGCGTACATGCTGCACAAGCAGCCATATACTCAGCCTCAGCTGTGCTTTCAAAATAACACTGTTTTGCTTTCTACTTAACCATGCAACACACTTTGAACCCAAGTAAAAACTGTAGCCGCTAGTTGATTTTTTATCATCTATACTTCCTACCCAATCTACATCAGTGTATACTTGTAGTTTAACAGAATCCATGGCTGGATACCACAAGTCCATTTCCAGTCTTCCTTTGAAGTACCTTAGGATTCTTTTCACTGTCAACATATGAGACTCCTTAGGATCAGCTTGGAATCTGCTGGCAGTGCACACAGCTTGCATAAGATCAGGCCTTGATGTCGTAAGGTACAGAAGGCTCTCTATCATCTTCCTGTACTCTATAGGACTTGTACTCCTTCCATCTTGATCTTTTGTTAACCTCCAGCCCACTGTCATAAGGGTACTGACAGATCTGCTATCCTCCATGCCAAACCCTTTCAACATCTCTTTGGCATATTTCGTCTGAGAAACAAAGATACCTTCTTCACACTACTTTATTTATAATCCAAGAAAGTACGTCATTTTTCCAATCAATGACATCTCAAATTCCTCACTCATCTTCTGTGCAAAATCTTGGCATAGCTCAGAGTGATCCCCTCCAAAGATGATGTCATCCACATATATTATGGTTATCAGCTGGCCTTTTTCTAAGTTGAACACATACAGGTTATTATCAACCATTCCTCTTATGAAGTTCAACCTTCTCAAGTACGCATCCAGCCTATTGTACCATGCTCTTGGAGCTTGCTTAAGACCATACAAGGCTTTCTTCAGCTTACACATATGTGTCTTATCCTCACTGATTTGTACTCCATCGGGTTGTTCAATATACACTTCTTCTTTTAGGAGCCCATTCAGAAAGGTGGATTTCACATCCATCTGATAGACTTTATACCTCTTATATGCTGTCAAAGTTAAGAACATTCTGATAGTCTCTAACCTTGCTACTAGTGTAAAAGTTTCATCAACATCTACCCCTTCTATCTGAGTGTAGTATTTGCAAACCAGTCTGGCCTTGTTCCTCACCACCTTGCCATCTTCATTGTGTTTATTCCTAAACACCCACTTTATTCCTATGACATTCTTATTAGTGGGTCTTGGAACTAGCCCCCATGTATCATTCTTCTCAATTTGATCCAGCTTCTTATTGATAGCTTTGACCCAGGCTTTGTCTTGAATAGCCTCTTCAACAAATTTAGGTTCAACTTGTGAGAGTAGAGCAGTAACTCCCACAATTCTTCTTCATGTTGTAACTCCTGCTGATGGGTCACCTATGATCTGATCTCCTTGATGAGCACTGGTCCATGTTTTCTTTGTCCTTCTTCCTTACACCGTCTTAGTTGCAAGAGGATCTCTTTCTTCATCTTCAGATTCACTCTTCTCCGAGTTTGAACTTACTTCTTGTTTCTTTTCTTCAGGTTGGTCTGATTCTTCATCTACATTAAAGTCATCTTCTTCATTGTCCTCAGCTTCTCCATTCTGTATTGTTTTCCAGTTCTCATCTATTCTCACATCATTGGAAGTGATCACTTTTCCTAACTTGTGTAGGAAAACTCTGTAACCTTTTGTCTTTGCTGAGTATCCCATAAAAATGCCTTTATCAAACATAGCGTTGAATTTTCCCAAGTTTTGCTCCTTGTTCTTCACAAAACATGGGCTGCCAAAGACTATGAGATACTTGGCTGTTGTCTTCTTCCCACTCTATAGCACATATGGAGTCTTATCAGTATTGGGCCTTAATAGAACTCTGTTCAGTAGGTGCACAGCTGTAAATGTTGCTTCTGTCCAAAATCTTGTGTGAAGTTTAGATTCCAGCAGTAAAGTTCTTGCCATTTCAACCACAGCTCTATTCTTCCTCTCTACCACCACATTCTGTTGAGGTGTTCTTACTGCTGCCATCTGATGGTAAATACCATGCTTCTCAAGGTAATCTTCAAAAGCTTCATTTGTAAATTCAGTGCCTTGATCTGATCTCAATACTTCGATCTTCCTTCCACTCTCATTTTCAGCCAATCTTCTGTATCTCTTGAAGCAATTTAGAACTTCTGACTTGTACTTGAGGTGCATGATGCAAGTCCTTTTGGAATAATCACCAACAAACAAGACGAAGTGCCTCTCACCTTTCAACCCTTTTGTTCTCATCGGCCCACATAAATCAGTATGCACAATGTCAAGCACTGCTTCAGAACTAAACTCTTTGGTCTTATACTACTTTCTAACATGTTTTCCTTTAGAGTATGCTGAGCAAACATACTCTCTCTCTCTCTCTCTCTCCTGAGGTCGGGAATATCTCTGATTGCATGAGTAGTGGTCAGCTTCCTCATATTTTTCTGTGACAGGTGTTCCAGCCTCTTATACCAGAGTTGATTTTCTTCTTCTTTGGTGAGTAAACAGCTACTTGTCTTATCCTTATCAATCACATATAAATTTCTAACTGTTCTCTTCCCAACTGCAACAGAATTGCCTTCTTTACTCTTTACCTGGCAACTTGTTTTTGTGAATATTACCTTATGGTCTTCGTTGCATAGCTGACTGACAGATGTTAAATTATATCTGAGTCTTTCAATGTGCAGAACATCTTTCAACTTCCCTCTTCCAATCTTTACTGACCCCTAACCATTGATGTTGAGTGAATCATCATTGTCAAACTTAACTCTGCCTTCTCTTAATTTGTTTAGTTTTGATAATTTACTCTTGTCTCCTGTCATGTGCGAAGTGCATTCACTATCAAGGATCCATTACTTATCCTTACAGTCAGTTTTGAGTGCAATTTCAGCTATATTAGTTACCTCCCTTTTAGCTTTATATTCCTTTTTTTGAACTGGCTGGAAGATAGCTTTCTCCTTTTTCTCAGCTTTGACTGCACCACTTGTTTTTACTGTGCCATTGAGTGCTTTCTCTTGCTCAGGGAGAAGTGTCATGCATCTCTTAGCATTATGGCCATCCTGCCCGCACTTTTCACGCTATTCCAAGTTTGCCAATATAGCAAACTTGTTCTTTGAAACTACTGGTTTGGGCTTCCACCAACAATCCTTGTCAGCATGTCCTTGCCTTTTACAGTATGTGCAAGAACTCACGACATGTGTTCTCTTCTGAATTCTGTATTGTCTCCCCCTGTATGCAGCATCATATCTTCTCAAGTTGGAGACATATACTGGTCTTCTCCACTAACAGTTACTCACCTTATGACCCCAAACTCTACAATAAAGGCAATAACCTTGAAGCTGCCTCTTCTTAGGTCTGATCACAGCTTGTCTTCTTCTGTTCATCACTTGCTGTGTAGGCAAAGTAGCTGGCTTCTTTGCTTGTATGACTTCCATTTCAGTCACCTTCTTCTCCTTCTTCTGTTCAGCCATAGCCCTCTGCTACCTGACTTTCTTTTTTTCCTTCTTGTTTGCCACCTTAGGTTGCTTCTTCAGATCTTCTTTATTCTCAGCTATCTTCTTCTGAGTCACAACCTTCTCTTTCAACTTCTGTGGCACATTTTTATTTTTTTTAGCTAATGCAACCTCAGATTACTGCACTTTCTCTACATTCTTCTCTCCTTTTTCAGAACTTATTTCTCCTATCATTTCAAGCTTCTACAAGTTCTCTTTGCTACTTTTGAGTTGTTGCTGAAGTCTCAGCAACTCTTTCTCCATTTCTTCAATTTTTGAAGCCCTTGAACCAAGCTCTACTGTAAGGTCTTCACATATTTTGATCTGTTCCTCAAATCTTCTCTTCAAGTCAATATGCTCAGCCCTTATTTCATCGTTTTCACTTTCATCTTCCTCAGACTTTGTTTCAACTTGTTTTATATGGGCCTCCAACCTTCTTATGGTTTTGCCCCTTTTGATTATCTCCTTTGAAACTACTTCCAGCTCAACTTCAAGATTTGGCTTTTCTTCATCAACTTCCTCTTCCTCTTCAGAGGTTGAGCTACCACATTGTGCTGATACCATAAAGACATACTCATCTGATGAGTCTTCATCTTCCTCTTCATCAGCTTCTTTTATCTGACTCACATAACTCTTGAATAAGCCTTTCGTCTTCCTCTATAGGTTGGCAATCTTCTTACTGGACTTCTTTGATTTGAATAATGATCTTTTCCATCTTAAATTCTACTCATCATCACCATCCTCATCTTCATCATCAAGTTTCACTTTGCATTGAGAAGCAAAGTGTCCAGTCTGCCCACAACGATAACATCTCAAGGACAACTGTCCTTTTCCTTTCTTAGACCCTTTTTTGAATTTCCTTGTGAAGTAAGCCAATATTTCACCTTCACTTTCTTCCTCATCATCATCATCCTTACTGGATGATTCTTTCTCTTCTTTTATCTTCAAGTGTTTCATAGCTTTGAAAGCTGCCTCCTTTGATACCTTTGACGCTAAGGAGCTCTCAGTTGACTTTATTCTCATCTCATATGCAATGAGATTGCACTGAAGATCATGCAAAGACATAGAATTGAGATTTCTACTCTCCTTTATGGCTGCCACCTTTGAGGCAAACCTCTCAGGCAGAATTCTCAGAAGTTTCTTCACAATCGATGAGTCCTTCTTGTTCTTCCCATGACTTCTCAGGTCGTTTACAGCATCAATAACCCTGGTGAAGAACTCTTAAACTGTCTCATTCTTCTGCATTCTAAGAGATTCATATCTCTCTTTGAACACTTGAAGCTTAACCTCATTCATTCTGCCATCACCTTCATAGACTTTCTGCAATCTGTTCCATATCTCCTTGGCAGATTTGTAATCCATAACTTTAGCATACTCAACATTTGTCAATGCTGAAATGATGACATTTGAGGCCTTCCCATTTATCTCAAATTGCCTTAACTCCTCTGGGGTTGGGTCTTTACCTTCTTCTGGAGCCATAAAACCCTTCTGTACTCATTTCACCACGTTCATGCCCATGGTTGCAAATACCACTTGCATTCTTGCTCTCCACATATGATAGTTAGTTCCGTTGAAGATTGGAACCTTCTTGCTGTAAGTGGTGCTAGTGCTGGTACCAGCTTCCATTTCTCAGTATACTGAACAAGTCAAACTTCTGGATCCCTTCAAACTAGTACACCAAGTTGTTAAATTTCAAACTGGTGAACCTGTGCTCTAATACCAATTGAAGTTCCCGACTTCTCCCTAAGATCTACTAGTTTGTGATATTGAGAGGGGGTGAATCAGTATCACCATAATTTGCAATTCGCAGGTAAGTGAACAACTTCAACCTCTTCTTAAAAGTGAACTCTTTCTCAGACTCGACTAAGGTAGATTTATTGCTACCTACTAATCACAATAGTCCCCAAAGTCACCTTTCAGACACCTTGCCTAATAGACAATTCAGATGTTCTTATTTAGGTTTTCGTTAGGTTATGGGTTGGTTGATACTTTAACTGCATTCACAACTCAATTCAAAACACAGAACGTAAAGCAAATTAAGGACACACGAGATTTACATGGTTCCGTCAACGTGACGTACATCCACAGTGGTAGGGACTCTCCCTTACCGAGATTATCCACTATACTTGAGAATTCCAAATACAATGGATGTCTTAATCCTCTACTCCTTTCACTATTACAAATACTAAGCAAGCACAATACAAAGAGTGTCACTTATTGTGTCTACCCTTCTTCTAACTTGTCTTGCCTCTGTTGAATTGAAAGGCTGCTCCATTGCCGTTTAGAAGTTTACCGCAACGCTCTCTAACCTCTCTTGAAGAAGTCTGGAAATATGTTGAGTTCTTTCCAATGCTTCGCCGAATTCTTTCTTTAAGTTGTCTCACACAGCTCCTGCTTTCACTGTCTCACGGTCTCACCCGTCTCCTTATCTCACGGCTCGCCTCACGTTTCTGTTTTTCCGTCTAGCCCCTATTCTGTCGGATCTCTCATCGTTGACCGGATCTCTCTCACTGTTGGTTTCTGTTTTTCCGTCCAGCCCCTGTTCTGCCAGATCTCTCACCGTCGACCGAATCTCTTTCTGTCGGACCTCTCACCGTCGACCAGATCTCTTTCTGCCAGACCTCTCACCATTGACTGAATCTCTTTCTGTCTCAGCCGGATCTTTCTGCCATCCCAACCGGATCTCTCTGGTCTCACATCGTCGCTAATCTGCTCAACTGCCGACCGCTGGTGTGCCGGTGGTGTGCCGATCTGCTCAATTGCCGACCACTGGTGTGCTGATCTGCTCAACTGCCGACTACTGGTGTGTCAGTGGTGTGGTGATCTGCTCAACTGCAGACTGCTAGTGTGCCGGTGGTGTACCGATCTGCTCAACTGCCAATTGCTGGTGTGCTGGTGGTGTGCCGGTGGTGTGCCGATTTGTTTAACTGCCGACCGCTAGTGTGCCAATCTGCTCAACTGTTGACTGCTGGTGTGCCGATGGTGTGCTGATCTGCTCAACGAGTTTCTCTTTCTTGCCAGTGGTGTGCTTAGGTTTTTTGTTCGTTTTTCTCAATAGTCGATCTGTCTTTTTGTTGTCTTCCAATGACCTTTATATACTCTTTCATGACACCCTGATAGGGTTACTTGTGGCGAATTTACTGTCTTGCCCTTCCATGTGACTTTTACGTTCTTTCCCCTCTATGTGGCTTTTACCTTCTTACCCTTCCATGTGACTTTACTTTCTTACACACTTAAACCTAGTTGACAACAATTACAACTCATACAAGGCTGTGGGAATAACAGTTAGGACACTTTATCTACACTCCTAACTCTCACATCAATAAAGGTTATGTCTTAAGTCATAAGTATCAATTTTTAATACCTCTTTTTACATTTATAATGACATTATTTTTTTAATAAGTTAAAAAAATTGCATATTCCTTGAAAAAGATGTTAAATATAAAGCCAACAATTTTAAACCAACCCTCTAAAGAACGTAGCAGTGTAAAAGTTAGAATGAAAGTTAAATCAACTATGGACAATAAAAATAATCAATGAAAAAAATACCAACAAAGCCAAATAAAGAAAAACAAGTAAAAGTTAGTAGGCAATTGCCAAAGAAGAATGTCACAAGATAATTAAGAGAGAATACCCTTTATTTGGAAGATTAAAAGCACCAATAACACTAAAATCCTAGAGCACCACTAATATTGAATTATACAATTTACCTAGTCAAGCAATAAAAGCATAGACCATATAATTTAAATAACAACCTAAAGAGATACTTAATAGCCTTAAGGATGACAAGGGCCTTAAGGAGTAGGGCATATTTATTGCACCTATAAGATCTTAAGATTAAGAATCAAAATCACAGCCAAGCAAAAAGTCAAGATTGTTGAGTGACTCCTTATTTAGCCAAGTTGTCTACAAGAACATTCATTTCTCTTCTTTTTGTTAACTTTCAATTATAAAAATTCAAATACTACACAATGAATCTCATATTCACTCATGAAGTTGCAATAGCCAAGTCTAACGCAATAATAATGTGCTTTTACCTATAATCTTGATTAAAAATATACAATTTCATAACTTTCTTTATAACAAAGAATTTTGTAACATTAAAATTGTACCAAAATGGGTAAAATCACCACTTTACAATCATGAAAAACTCCACTAATTCCAAAAGGACTTAGTTTTCCTTTGGAGGATCTATTAACATTCTATATAATCATAAGTGACTTTAAAGGTAGCCAAGATAAGCTTTTGTGATATAGGGGTTGTGCACTTCACTATTTTAAGCCATCCATTAAGATTTGAAAAGATTAGCCTTGAGAGGGAAACTTTAAATCCTTAAGGTTTAACAAGACAAGTGAAATCTAATATAGGTAACAAGTAACACATTATAAGATATCATAATATCACATTAGCCACTCTTTCTAAGGAGTACTACTTTTCATATTGGTTATATTTTTAGGTACCCTACTAGAGAACTCAAGTTTTGAGTGCATATTACTCATGGTAATTATTATGAGGACCAAGAAATGCCCAAACTAATCATTGAACAACATATCAAATGACTAAAAACATTAACTTACATTAGTGTTGTAGTGTCATTAACAATCATATATTCTAAACTATGCAATATATCAAAGGAATGTGAAGGAATAGTATAAACAAAGAAGAAATAGGAGTTGTCCCTTAAGGATGTAAGCTTATCCACATCATAAGAAATCATAAAATTAATAATCTTGACAAAATACGAAGCAAGATCAAAGAATTGGACTTGGAGTGAAACATTATAGGTATAAGCTAAGTTTTGATGTTTAATAGCCAAAATTATGCTTTAATCAAAATTAACTTTAATACTATTTATAATAACTTAGGCCTTCACACAAATAGATATGTGTGTCATCACATTGTAATGAGATGAAAGAGATTTTCACACCAACTTGAGTCATTACAACCTAAAAGTATCTAATTGGTGTCTTGTATATTTTATTGTTTAACTTATAAACCATTCTCCTCTCCTTCCCATTTCTTTTAAAAGTGGGAGGGAATTTTAGTCTACCCACCTTAGTTAGGTGATGTCCTCACTTCTGCAGGATATAACAACATATGATCGCTTCACTAGGCATGCAAGACTATGGAGGTGGCCCCCATAAGTTTAAGAGGTGACTTTCACAACATAGCAGTTTGTCCCATAGGTTCCAAAAGTGGCTTGTATAATGTAGCACTTTCCTCTATGCATGGTAGTAATGTTAGAGGAAGGCTACGTGTGGGCTATAACATTGGTTGGAATGTGAACTCAAGGGCATGGGTGACGTTGTTGGGGCCTTGGGGAGCCCTTAAGATAGCATGTGAAGGCATTGACAACAAGTAGAGAAGGCATTTGAGGCATTGGTTTGGTGTAGCAACATGCAGCAATGTCACGGGCGTAAGCTATTGGAGGGGTGTGACCGCTTAAGCACTCTAATGTTTCCCCCTGCTAGAGGGCCAGATTCCCTAATGCTCTTGAAGGGGTATGATTGACTCACTTAGGAGTTAGCCAATGTTGGGGCATGGGCAAGAGTCTAGACTAACACCATGTGGGCAAGTAGCAAGTCAGCTAACAAGTAGGTGCAAAAGCAACTATGACATCACATGAAGTTGGCAAATGATTGGGGGTCTAAGCCAATAGTGTTAGTTACTTTAACATGCATGGATCAAGCTAGTGTCAAAGGCTTACAAGCCGCCAACAAGGGGCCAGCAAATGCCAGACAACATCGTGGGTTATTGATGCATAGGCATGGGCTCAGGTTGATAAGCAACAGGGCTGGTATGGGCTGCCAAGTATAAAAATTGACCAAGTAAAGGTTGAGGTGACATTCTATCCTTGAATAGAGTTGCTAAGTTGTTTCTACACCAACTTTGACCACTACATCCCAAAAGAAATTCAATTGGTGCCTTCTTTATCTCACGACTTAACTTATAGATCATTCTCACTAGCTTTTTTTCTAAAAGAGCTATCATATAAAGCATTGATTGGATGATATAGTTTTTGGCCTAATTGCATATGGGTATTAGGACCAAAATTCTTTACTAGGGCTTAGATAAGTGTCTTTGGCAAATGACCACATTTCATCTCCACCATACTTGAAAATCCCAAATCTTTTATTCATCCATTTAATTTTCTAATTCACTTATTGATTTAATAAACTTAATCATTGTACATAAGCAACAATGCAAATGGTAACTAAGTTACAAGCAAACATGGCATGTCTCTACTTGTACATTTCTCAAGTAATATTAAATTTGTCAAAACCAAGTTTTGATTCATTCAGCGAACTTACATGATTGCTTAATATTTTAACCTTTGTCTCCTACATAGTTTATTTAGCTTGCATAGAATTAGCCATCATCTTATTTTTTTTTCTTCTTATCTCACTTAGTTTATTTCATGCCCCATAAGTAGCTTTATATTTATCATTACATCAATGACAATATAAATGAACATATATGTTAATATAAAATTAAACCATTTGCATAACATTATTAACTCTATAGTAAACAACATTCTAACATGTATCCATTAGTGCAAGTCTACTTATGTTAGTGAGACCTGTTTGTTACCTTCCATTTACCATCTCATTCTCTTCAAACAATTTTCTCTTGCATTTCAAAAATACATGGACATTAATAGGACATTTACACTAAATAATTTTAATTTTCTTTCCATATTATTATTACTACTCTGCACTACAAAAAATTATCAAAAAAGATTATATCTTGACACTACTCTTGTACTTTTGGGATTCACTTCTTCAATACTTGCTTCATTGACACAACTTCTTCCTCTTTTGCCTTCATCATAGAATCTGCCAACTTTTTACCTCATCCTTTTTTCCCCATATTAATATGTCCTTTTTCCCCCGAAATTGGTTATTTTTAATTGTTGCATTAAGAGTTTCATGTAGGTTTGATTAAGCAAGCAAAAACACACTTATGGATTAATTTATATTTAAACTACTCATTTAGAGCTACAAAAATATGTCTATTGCCAAGTTCTACTTTACATCTGTTATAATAATAAGCTGGTGCATATCCTTAAGGTTGGTAATGACCTCTAATATTGCCAACAACTTCTATGTTATCTTTATAATGCATGGATAATGAATGATGACATCTACAACCATACGTTGCCATTTGCATGAATGACTTTAAGTTTATCCAATATCAACTACTATGTAGTTATGCACCATAAGTTATAGATGGTTAAATACAATGAATAAGACAAACAACATCTTCACAACTTAGACTTTAGGCCAATATAAAGGTCAAAGACAAGGGCTAGATGTTTTTCTAGTTTTTCATCAATTAAGGATTAGTAAGGAAGACATTGCAATGATGACATTTTGTACTAGATAGGGGTAGTATAAGTTTTCAATAACGTCTTTTGGCTTTATTAATGCTCTAACAACCTTTATGGAATTAATGAATGAGATATTCTAACCATTCCTTAATTAGTTTGTCATTGTCTTCATTAATGATTTTACTCCAAAACAAAGAAGAGCATGACTAACATTTGAGGGTGCTACTTCAGATGTTGAAGGATGATTAATTGTACGTGAAATTTAGTAAATGTGAATTTTGTTCGAGAGCATAACATTTTAAGGACACATAGTGTTTAAGAATAAGATAAAATTAGATCCTAAAGAAAATAGAAGTGGTGAAAAACGATGGCCAAGATTGACCATAATTACCAAGTTTTATAATTTCTTAAGATTAGCTAGCTACTATAGTTGGTCTATTTAGGATTTCTCCAAAATAATGGCGCTATTAACTCGATTGACTTAGAAAAAAGTGAAATTTGAGTGAAGTGATGAGTGTGATTAGAGGTTTCAACAAAAAGAGTGTTTAACTTATGTTTAAGTGTTATCCTTTCCATTAGGCTCTAGTAGCTTTACCATGTATTATGATACTTTGAGGATTAGTTTAAATTGTGTGTTAATGCAAAATGATCAGGTCATTGCTTATGGGTCTTGATAACTTAAGAAGCATGAGCAAAATGATCTCACTTATGACTTGGAGATGAAGACAATAATATTCGCATTGAAGCTGTGGTAACATTATTTATATGGCGAGGCATGTGAAATCTTTACAAACCATAAGAGTTTCAAATATATTATTTAATAGACATAATTAAATTTGTGGCAAAGACATGGGATAAAATTATTAGGAAATTATGTTCTTATTATTGATTACCACCCAAGTAAAGTCAATGTAGGAGTAGATTATGTGGAAGCTTAGCGCACATTACTAAAAAGTGACCAATAGTGAAGGAATTGTAAGGATCAGTGGATATGGATTTGAAAATGGTGGTAGAAGGATTAGGAGCACTACTGGCTCACTTCCAAATGAAGCCTATTTTGATGGACATAATTGTTGCAGCCCGAGATGAAGATCCCAAGCTGAGAAGAGAGATGACTAATGTGAGGGATAGCAAAGCTAAGGAATTCTCATTTGAGTTCGATGGAGTACTAAGGGTTAGAATTTAATTGTGCATTTCGAATGTATATGGCTTTGGGGAATGTAAATAAAATATATCGAGATTTGCATGAGTTTAAATTGCGGAAGAACATGAAGAATGACATAGTTGATTATGTTTCTAGGTACCTCCTATGTCAACAGGTTAAGATCAAATATAGAAATTTGTAGTGACACTTCAGCCTCTTCCTACTCATGAGTGGAAGTGGGAAAGTATTGTGATGAACTTTATAATAGGTTTACCGCTTACAAGAGAAAAACATGATTTTGTTTAGGTGATCATAGATGGACTAACAAAGAGTGCTCTGTTCTTGTTGGGTAATGGGCCTCAGTTCACTTCTTAGTTTTGGAAGAAATTTTAGAAAATCATTGGTTATAGGTTGGATTTTTGTACAACATTTCATTTTATGAAAGATGAGGAGTCCAAACTCACCATCCAAATTTCGGAAGACATACTTAGCGATTGTGCAATGGACTTGGGGAAAAATTGGAATCAACCCTTCCTCTCATTGAGTTCGCTTATAACAATGTTTATGGAACTTTCATATATTTATATGCACTACAGTTTATAAACCTTTTCTAATTGTTCTTTTGTACTCTTTTGAAGAAAACTAAATACATAAGACGTATAATCCAATGTATGGTTTCCTTTCTTAATCATTAAATAACAAGTAAATGCTCTAAAAATCAAACTAACACAACCAAAAGGACAAAAATATTTCCAAAAATGACGGGAAATGGAAAAAAAAAACAAAAATAAGGTATTAAAAACTATCCGACTACAAAAACTTGCCTTCTCTACTTTGGATCTAATCATCAAAAACCTTTTTCTCTCCGGCTAATTAAAGGGGACAGGATAAGGAAGGAAGATGGACAGTTGGGAAATATAGGAAGTTTCTCATATTTGTCAGATTTTTATGTTTTGTTATCTTGGAAAAATCTTTGGTTCCACCTAATAAATTTACCCAATTAAAAAGTAAATATGATCGTTTAATGGACCACGTTGATGAGAGTGGCTCAGTCAAAGACTTCATGGTGCCAAAAAAAAAAAGGCAAAAAAAAAAATATTAGATTGTACTAGAGGAATGTACCAACAAATGCCTTGCATTTGTCGAGATTACTCCATCTTCTATCAATGAATTACAATGCCTGTGCTAATGAATACTCAAAAGACTTTGGTGAAGGTGAAATCTACATTTGTTTCCTTCAAATAATATTAAACTTACACATATGGCATTGCCTTCAAATTTGAACAAAAATGACAAAATTTGGATAGCTACAATAAAAATGAACTAAATAATTGCAGCTTACACTTGAAGCCTTAAAATCATTAACGTTTCAACAATAAAATCACTTGTGTCTAGAGTTCTCAACCAATCCTCTAAGACTTTTCAGATCAATTTGTCACATATGTAGCTAAAACAAGAATTTTACCTCTCTGATAGGCGCATTTGTCTGGCAAAATGATAAAAATAGACAAAACTACAAGGGATCGAATTTTTAAAAGCCACACGTAATAAATTCAAGTGTTTCATGTATGGCAATATGGTTCAAGAGCAATGACTCGGAAGAAAGTGCATGTTAGTCACCGAAATTCAGGTCATGCAACACTTCTATCACGCAAGAAGCATTAAACAATTAACAGAAATTTCGCATGAGCAAACTAACAAGACAACAAAAATAAAAATATTGTTAAATTTGGCAGAAATTGAAAAACGAAAGAGGCATCAAGAACTATCCAAACTCCAAAGACTTCCTTCTCCATTGAGACCTAACCCTGCATCTCATTTTCCACAACAATAGTTACTGCTGTCAAGGTTTTGCCATCCAGTCAACTCAATCGACTTCAAGCCCCCTCTAGCATCTGCTCCCCAAAAGATTATTGTAATTTTGCCTCCGAATCCACAATGCTCTGACAAATTTATTCCCTCAACTATCAATCACTTTTTTCCGTGGCTAGTTTTACTTTTCTATCTCCCCTTCATTTGAAATTTAAATAATTTAAAATTTAAAATTTCCCAAAATGTGTTTAAAATTTTCCTGGCATTTTACCATTCGCTTTTCACATTTTTTGCTTTGATTATCTTTTTGTCCCTTTGCCAACGTTGCATGCCACATCATCTGGCCATCTCCCTGTCCATAAGCCACGTCCCCAAGACAAGGCTTTTTTCTTCTCCTTTTTTATCTGTACAAAATGTCGAAATTAGTCCCTAACTTTTGGGTCCCTTTATAATTTTAGCCATAACATTTTTCTATTTCATAATCAGTCAACCATGTTTGAACTGTCAAGTAATTTGGTTCATTTTCGTCATATAACTGTTAACTATGCCACTCGCCGGGTCAATAGATTACACTTAACGTGGCTTTTCCTTTTTCGAATTTTTTCAATTTTGCATTAACGACTCACGAATTCGAAGTCCCAAATCCTTCTTGATAGCTAAATTGATTTTTTCTTGTCCTTCAAAGCCACTGAGATTGAATTCTGGCTTGACTTGGCCAAGTCCACATTCAAACTATGATAATGATCACTAAGCAACCGTGGACACCAGATAGACTGGGTTAAAGATCACTAACAATTTTCCATTTTTGAATCATATCCTCTAAGTTACAAAAGCTCTCTTACTACGGAAAAGAGATAGATAAGAAGAACAAATTGCTCCTATAATCCTAAAATGAGGAAGACAAACTTACCCCTATGTTATTGTTACAAAAGCTAATACAATAAGAGTTAGAAAAAAAAAGAGTGTACTTTCTTTTTGGTGGGGATTTTTTTCTTTTTGGCGGGGGAAAGGGGGGGGGGGGGAAGGGGCGGTGTTGGGAGGCCGCTATTGTTGGCCAAGGGGAAGAAACCCTTTGAGCGTGTGAGAGAGAGAAGCCTATAGTTGTAGATTAGAGGCACAATGTCTCAGTAATTCTTTCCATTAAAGGGTCTCCGTGCAGAAAATGGGTAACTGAAATGAGTTGTCCAATGACAAGGACGTATTGATAATAGCTAGAAGGATTTCTTGAGAAATGTTGCTCCCCTTGCTTTCGCTTGCCGTGCGGTGTGATATGATCATGGCTTCAGTGGTTTTTGTCAGCCAAGTGGGAAGCGGCGGATTGTAAAAGCAAATGACCTGAAAACTTTTTGGGGGCATAAAAACAAGGAGATCATACAACGGATTGTGGATGCTATAGAAAAGAGTAACAAGATACGCTAGCTCATCATGCATGGAATAGCTACATCTGAACAAGGTAGAGTGAAATATTACGTGTCCACAACTTTTCCTTCGACACCAGAAGGAATGATGTGACCATATGTATTCACTGATCGCAAGCA
Source organism: Rhizophora apiculata (assembly GCA_037832385.1). NCBI lineage: Eukaryota > Viridiplantae > Streptophyta > Magnoliopsida > Malpighiales > Rhizophoraceae > Rhizophora > Rhizophora apiculata. The sequence continues at coordinate 1,525,830 of CM075426.1, read as the reverse complement.
TCCAATTAATGGGTATAAACATGCAATTAACAATTTAAGAATAATAAATTCAAATATTTATTACAACTTCCGTTTAACCGTAATAATCATGTATATAAGTATGCACATAAAACAAAATATACATGTATTCAATGTTTTATGTAAAAACTTAAAAAATAAAAATATTATCAGATAAAAAATGTGTAACTATCAATTAAATGACATTGAATTTATAAAAAAAAAAAAAAAAGGTGTCATTGCGCATTCTCGAGATGCAGTTTAACGTAAGACCGGCGTAAATATTTAATTTTTTGAAAATAAAAAATACTTAATGTATATGCATACCAATCAAATATTCAAGGAATTTGAATACAACGTGCATGAGAACTGATACAAAAAAAAAAAAAAAAAAAGCGCAATAAAGACATAATCATCTACTTGTACATTTTATTTTCATACACATCTGATAATTTTTTGTAAAAGAAAAAAAAATTAAATTTTAGAAAAAATATATATTATTTTGTTCTCGCTAACATCATGATTAAGAGAAGTGGGTCTTGCATCCTACACACGTCGAATTTTCACCGTTCAAGTATCATTTTTGTTAAGAAAAAAAAATGTCTTTATCGAGTAAACACGCGTTAATTGATCAAACAATCCACTTCTATCTCCTTTTGTCATCATAACTATATGCCTCAATCCCCATCATGTCATTTGTTCTTTGCTTTTTTTTTATTTTTAACATAAAAATCATGTCATAGTTTCCCACTTGGACGGCCGTCCAGGGTCCATTTTGAACTCGTCAAACTTTGTCATGATTCAGAACTTCGAGAAGTAGCCGGAAGTATTGACCAGTTTTATTTTTATTTATTTATTGCCAGAGTAATGTTAGAAATACTTTTCTTTTCTTTTTTTTCCCCAATTCTTTACTAAATACAATTATATTCATCATAATTGCAATTTTTTACGTTATACACAGGTCCCACCTCCCATCCACCAAATTGTCCTTCTCGTCTGATTTGCAAATCCCATTTCCCAAACATCACGGACGAATTCTTAGTTTCAGATGTAGTGATTGTAAAACATCCTATCTCACCCAACAAGAAATTTACAAAAGGAAATCAAATTGGTTATGGAACTTCATTTCTACACGAAAACTTAAGCTACTGAGTGGTAATCAAACGAAATGAGAAAGTGAATTAAACTCGCTCTAATATCATGGTATGAAATCTAATGTTCACCAAAAATTTTCAACTAGTTGTGAAATCCATAAACATTATAAAATATACCGTGTAGATCTCTATATTTCGACTTCTTGTTGTAATCTTACGTTCCACGAGGTCTTCTTCTTGGCATAGACAGATACTAGTCAGAATCATATCTTTTCAAAGATTATATTCCCCTATAGATCAACATTTCAATTACCACCCTATACTCTCCTTTTCACTCTTTTGGATAGGAAAGTGGAAATCCATTTACTACTACACGTGGGATCCACTCTGCAAACCCATTTGAGCAAAGATGTTGGATGGATTAATAGCGAAATTTGTCATCTTTTTCGGGGCTGCTTTTTGCTGTTTGGCACTTGGCTGGCTCTATACTCACTTGCTTTTTTTGGCTATAATTGGATATGTTGTGCGTTGCTGGGAAGAGTAGTACAGCTCCCTTCCATTCACTATATATAATCACACTATCACAATTAAGATCTTGGGTCTATCAGTAGATAGACAATGGGTTTACACGGAAAGCATTATGCAACATCAGTGTATGAATGAATAAAAGAGGTGAAATGGTCTAGGGGCCTTGCATGAAGAGGTAGAGAGTGTGATGCAGCCAAGGATGACTTGCCGGCACCATGTGGCATACAGATCCTGGCTATGGTGTTGGCCGGCAAGTTGTTCTTGGCTACATTGTATTCTCTTCTTCTCATGTCAGGCCTACTTGCTGGAAAAAGAGGAGAATGCACGCAGCTTCTCAAAAGTGCTTGCCTTCATCAGCAACTTAATGACGACAGACCAGACCAGCACAGTCAAATGTAAGCTGGCATGCCCCCTTTCTGGTTTTTCCTTTTGTGGATCTATTCTTAATTGACAAGCTTTCATGCAAGCTAAGTTATCCTTGGCTACGTTAATCGGGGGCCTTTTATTGGGAGCAAAATTGGGCATAAACATTTTATGGTCAGGTGACATGTGAGAGCTAAACTTGAGATCTCGTCTCTAGTTTAAGCACTAAAGATTCATTCCCAAAATCTAGAGTGAAGATAAACGTGGATCTCAATAGCAGAAGTTCCTGATGCCTATAATCTTTGTTGAACAATGGCAACGATGGACGACTTTAGTCTCTAGACAGCACGTCCTTAACTAAAATTTTTGCATTGGATCCTCTCTCTCTCTCTCTGTCTTCCCTTTTTCCTTTTGGCCATTCATAACCAGCAAGAGACATTTAGAGGGCATGGCGAAATCAAAAAGGTAGAACAAAGCAAATTATATGAAAGAGATGGGCTTGTACATTTGTCATGCAAGAACAATTCGCGTACTTGTCATGTGCTTGTCAAATTTTGAGGCCCCTATCTACTGGTAACCTTATTGGCACGCATTCTCCCACATACATACATTTCGCAAAGACAGCGACCGGATGTTTGCTTTTACGACGTGGACGTTGTTATCCATAAGCTGTCCACATCTTGTCCGTTCTCGATCACAGGGGACCATTGTTAGAATTTTATGATTAATAATATTACAATATTTTTAAATAATATTTTTATTTAAAATTAAATTATAATTTCACTTGAATAATAAAAAATAATTTATATATTATTATACTATAAAGGAATATAATTTCAAATTTAATGAATATATTTATTTTAAATTATTTAGTTGTGTGTGTGTGTCTATATATATATTTAATTATTGTTAGTCTTTTCTTTTTTTATGCATACAAAAAATTCACCTAAATATGTATGATTATGGTAAAGGTTAGGGAAGATAAATTAGTTATTAGATTAAATCAAACTCTCTAAATATATCAATAGTTTTAATTTTCACAAATTTAAGTATATTATTTATTGTATAAATGTATTCACTTTCAAGATTGGAAATTAATATTTAATAAAAATGTTTTTATTTAAAAAAAATTAACAAATAGAATTGGAATATGCTTTTACAAACTAAATATTGTCTATGAATGATAAATAATATGTACATAATTTATGATTGTTCAATAATTGAAAATAAAACTTTATGTGGTAAGGAATTATGGATTCTTTGATTACTTGAATATGATTGTTTGGTTTTTATGATGTTTATAAAATAAAAAAAATAATAATAAGCTAAGGTCTACAGCCATGGGTTGCAAACCTGAGCCAATTATGTGAAAGGAACTCATGGTGGCCTTTAAGCCAAACAATTGTGTCGTTGTTTTTGATATAAAAATAATATATTTAAACCTTAAATAATGACCTCATGAAAGAACAACTGCACGAAGAAGTAGCAGCTGTATGCCTTAAGCAATTCCAATCATAATAAATTAAAGTCCTAATAATGTAGTTAATAAGGTTAGGATTCTTGTTAATTTATAAAAGTCTTTTTTGATGTGTCATAGTTTACCAATATGCAATTTTAGCTCATAACACTTTGTGTGAATATGTAGGGACCCTAATGTTTTATGTTTGAGGAATTGTAAATTTCATAACTTATCCTTAATGTAAGGTATTACTATTTATGCGAACACTATGATGTTATATTTAATTGCTATTTTAGACATAATGTAATTTATACTAATAGGTTATTTTATGAATAATTTACATATCATATACATATTTAATTATTATAGTTTAAAAGTCCTCAAAATGACCCAACTATAATGTTTTATGTATATTTTATGGTTATAGTTTGATTGTCACCAATGTGACCAAACTAGATATTTGAATGATACGTAGATATTATTATTATAATTTATTAGTTATCAAAGTAGTTAAATTAGTATATTTAATGATGTGTATAAATAATTTATTTATTTAAAATTTTAATAAAATATTTATGAATATAAAATGATTAAATAAATTAATATTATTAATTATTGAAATTTTTAATTTACTTTAAAATAAATTATTATCCATAATTAGTAATATAATTGAAATATATTAATATTTTTATTAAATATATTTTTTATCTCAATATATTAAATATATTTGTTTGAAAATATTTAATTAATCATTAAATTTAATGATATTATTTATGATAGTATATTATAGAATTTCTTAAAAAATAAATTACAATATACTCTAATTATTTTATTCTAATTTATGATTTATTATGAGTATTTACAATCATATAACTAGTTTGATACACTTGTATGTTTTATCTACTGTTTTGTTCACTTTATTGAACTTCTTATAATGGCATGAACAAGTCAATCAAGTAGAAAGGAAGAGAAGTTACATAATAACAAAATAATAGGTTAAACCTTATAAAAATGATTGTTGCTAATAATATTAAAAAATTATATTATAAATAGAAAGTGTAAAAAAATATTTACAGTTTGTGAAAAGATAATTTTATTATATGAATAAATGACTTATTAATACTTTTATAATAAAACTCACAACTATAAGGTTTGTTGGGTTATGAATTATGCAAGAACACATTATTGAAATGACTAATTTTGTAACAAAGTTTGAAACCTTAGTAATAATGCTAGATGACTCTTTTCTAATATGATTTATTTTGAAATCATTATCTCCTAAGTATGGACCATTTTAGATTTATTACAACGCTATAAAGAAAAAGTGTGAAATGTTAATAAATTGACCCATATGTTCGTTTAACAAGAAACAAAATTGTAAAGTTAAAAATATCATTCCATTATTCTAATGGCCAAGAAAGTTAAGAAAAAGATGAAAGTGAAAGTCAATCAATTTAAAAAATAAAATAGGCTACTTATACTTTTTAGGCTAAAAAGATGAAATAAAAGGGCAATAATTGTCACTTCTATCAATAAGTTTGAATTTAAAAAGTAAGGTAAATTAAATATATTAGTATATTTCAAATTAAATTTAATTGATATTTCTCATAATATTTACCGTTGGATTATGGTGCTACAACTTATATATCCAATATAATAAAAGGGATTTGTTATTTTTTGATTATATGAATTTATACAAGAATACAATTATTATTAGTTCATGTATTCTTACTTCTAATTTATATAAACTAAAACTTGATAATATTTTTGTAAAATCCTTACTTAATATGTATCATAATATTGGAATTAAATATAACATGATGAATGAAAATTATATTTACTATAGCATAAATAGAAGATTAGTAAGATTGGTCAATAATAAAATTTTTTCAAATATAGATTTTGTTGATCTCAGAACGTGTATGAAATGCATTATGTCTAAGCAAATGAAATAAAGCGTGAAAAATGTCATAAGAAGCTCACAGTTTCTTAAAATTATGTACACTAAATACTTATGGACCTTTTGACACTTTACCCCTTAAAGAAAAATTATATTTCATCACTTTTATAGATTTTTTTTAGCATTAAAGTTATGTATATTTGTTTCATGAAAATTTCAATCATTAAATGCCCCTAAAGTATAAATAAAGGAAGTTTGAAGTAATTAGATAGAAAATAAAAATTATAAGATTTGATAGAGGTAGTGAATATTATAGAAAACATAATGAATTAGAGCAATGTCTAGGTCCATTTGTAGAATTCCTCAAAAATTATGACATCAATGCATAGTAAAAGTACGTTAAGTACACCATAGCAAAAGGTATGACAGAAAAGTATAATCAAATATTAATATATATGGTCAAAGGTATGATAAGTAACTTATTCTTACCCAAATCTTTATAGATATATACACTCAAAATTGTAAACCATTTGTTAAATAGGATTCCTAATAAAACATTTTACTATACTTTAATTGGATTTTAAATAGGAAAGAAACTTAATTTATGCACCAATGTGTTGAGATTGCCTAATGGAAGTATATATATATAGACTCTTAAATAATTAGTGGCTACTTTATTAATTATTCAAAGTAATCTAAAGGATATATAATTATGGTCTAATAATTATAAAAACTAATAATATAAGATTCATTAAAAATGGTGAAGTAAGTAGGAATAATGAACATTAAAATGTAAATGTAAAAAATATTAAGATAAATATTTCTTTACCTAGAGAAATTTATTCATCACTAAATGTTATTTTAAAAAATTAAAGGACATTTAGATGAAATGATACTCTTAAAAGGAACTAACTCACAATTGAGTAATATAAATAATCCATAAGGAGTAATATTAAGAAGATCTTAACGAAGAAGGAGATAAACTATTTCAGATGATTATATTGTTTATTTATAAGATTTCATATTTTAATATTGAAATTAATAAAGATCCATCTTTGTTTTCGCAACTATAAAAGTATTGAATCTGATAATGATATTAGTGACTCCATATAGCTTAGAGTTACACTAGATATATGTAAAAAATGTCTTTTTTAATGAAAATCTTAAAAATAAAGTTTATATGAATTAATCTAAAGGCTTTTTCATAGAAGGAAAAGATCAAATGGTATGAAAATAAAAAAAAGTTAATATATAGACTAAAACAAACTTGTCTACAATAATATATTAAATTCAATGATATCGTGAAATCATTTTAATTCAAGAAGGTGCATCGTTGATTGGTATATATACTAAAAGATTAATGGAAGTAAGTTTATTTTCTAGTTATATTGATGACACATTGCTCACTACTAATATTTTATGTATATTACGTGCGATTTAAAAAATTATTTAAAAAAATTTTATAATGAAAGATAAGAGAGAAACATTCTATATGATAGAAATATAAATGTTTCATGATAGATTACAAGAACTGTTAGAATTGTCTCAAAAAGGTATATCGAGAAAATTTTAGAAAATTTTAATATGAGTAAGTGTTCATTTATAGTTGTTCTCATACAAAAAGGCAACATTTTAGTCATATGCAATGTTTAAAGAATGATTTGAAATATAAAAAAAAATGAAATTAATTTCATATATCTCTATTATTAGTAATTTAACGTATATGCAATTTTGCATTAGATAGGATATCAATTTTGTGATTAGAATGTTGGGAAAATATAAAAGTAATGTTAAAATGATCCAATAAAAAGCTATAAATAAAGTGATAATGTATGCGAAAGGAATAAAGAATTAAATGTTTATATACAAAAAATCCAAACACTTAGATGTGATTGAATATTCAAATTCAAATTTTATTAGATGTATTGATAGTAAGAATTATACTTTTGGTGATATGTTCGTATTAGGATAATGAGCAATACTATAAAATAATTAAAAAATTGTTTGTCATTACTCCATTTATTATGAATGTAGTGTTTGTAACATGATTTAAAGTTATAATTTATATATTATGATTACAGAATATTATTTTAAGAATTAAAGTTGTCATCATCTTTTTTAAATTACTAAAACATTTATATGATAATTTCAAATAATATTCTTTTATAAAAGTATCAAAGACTTGAAGAGTATTAAAATTTTTTAGAATTAAAGTATTTTGTTATTAAGAAAAAAGTTTAAAAACAAAGAATATTTATAAAGTGCTTTTTTTCTAAAAGCATTAAGTATTTGAAAGGTATCAAATTTATTAAGAATTAAAGTGTTTTACTATTAAAAAGAAGTTTAAAAACAAAAAGTGTATATAAAGTACCAATTGATTTTATGATAATTAATTAATATGAAAATTTATAACAACATTATATGGAAAATATATTCCTAAAATAGGTCTTGATTGCATTAATAATAATTGGTGATATACGATTGAATAACACCTTTAACTCACTAAAATATTTTTGACATATATTGTGCATTTTCAATTAACTTATAATTATGTATACATATTATTATTTTAAAATGAACAAACCTTTATAGAATATTATTATTAGTCATTATAAAATTATATTTCATAAATTATACTTTATGAGTTTCACATGGTGAATTACAAGTGTTGTCCTAAATGGAAGAAAATATTTTAAATAAATAACACATAATCATTACAAGTTATATTAAATAATTTATTATATTATAATATTATAATAAAATTAAGAGATTGTTATTATCATTTGTATATAACTATTAATATATTATATTTTAATATAATTAAATAAAAAATATTAAAATTTTTTAATTAATAATATTAAAATATTTTTAAACAATATTTTTATTAAAAATATAATTTGAATAGAGTTCAATTAATTAAAAATAATTATATATATTATTATATTATTAATAATTATAATTTTAAATTTAATTTAAATATTAATAGATATATTTAATTTAAATTATATAATTATGTATATATATATATGATTAATCTTTCTTTTTCTTTTTTAATACACATGAAAATTTTATTTAAAAGTGTGTGATTATAATAAAGATGAAGAAAGAGAAATTGGTTATTAGGTTTAGACGAACTTTTTAAATGCATCAATGCTTTTTATTTTTAAAAATTTAGATATATTATTTAAAATATTATTTGTATGAAATTATATAATTTTATTATTAGAAATTAATGTTTAATAAAAAAATGTTCATACTTAAGAAATCTAATAATCATTTATTAGAAAATTTTAAATTACACAAAATATGAATGTAAAAAAAAAATAAACTAAATAATAATACTATAAAATTTGAAATATATTTAACACTATCTTTAAGAATAATTTTTTATTATAACAAATTATAATGACTATTTTATATAATACAACAAATTTTCTCACCAATATGGATTTCAAATGATAAAATTATAAAAATAACATTTGTTCAATTAACTTAACAATTTTTCATTTAAAAAAAATAGAGAGAATAATAAAGAAATGTAAAAAATATAGTTTGTATGGAAAAGAATAAGTATTTTTATATTATTTTTAATTTAATATTTCATAAAAATAAATATTAAAAATAAAAATAATATTAATAATTTTATTATTATAATAATTAATTTTATAATAAAAAATAATATAATTTAGTAATATTATTATTATAATAATTAATTTTATAATAATAAAAAGTAATACAAAGGATTTAAAAATTTTAAACTTGATGTTACGTTAGTCTCCTAGATTAAGTTTTAGTTTAGGTCATTTACTTATATGTAAAACTTATATATATATATATATATAAGAGGTATGAAAAAATATTATCTTATAAATATATATAATAATTTTTTTTTATTTTTGATGTAAAATATAAATTGTTTAAAATATATTTATTTTCAAACACCATCAGCCCCTGGATAATGGTAAGTGCGGGAACCTTTTGTCCCTTTTTTTCGTTTTTTTTTTTCTCTTTTCCAGCTTGTAAGGCCACAAGTAAGAGGCTACGAGCTTGTTGGATTATCGACTAAACCATAAATTAAATTAAATTATCGCTTTATCATTTACAACTTGATGGTCGATGATCCGTCAACAGACAGCTAAATGTATTTGATGGCTTTCTCATGATGAAAAGCAAAGTCAGATTAGAAATTTTGACACACTTGTTATATATCCAACCGGCTGATCATGTGGTAGCATGAAATGTGCCGAAAATATGGAGAAAAATTTGTCAGACCTAAAATGGGTATAATTATAATCAAAGAACTTTGATCGGTCAACCCATGTGGGTTGACTAAGATGACGATGTGATCCAAATTTTTGGCTTTAAATCCTTTTCCTAAGTATATACCTAAGAGTTCCAAAAACCTTTCCGGATTTTTAAGATTTTTTTATTTTTATTTTGAATTGAGGTTCGTGTTTAAGCAGAATAATTAACTCTGTTTTAATCTCATTCCAAGTTTCGTCACTACAGGGATAATGTTTTACCGACAAGCGATGTGCAATGAGAATGGGAAGATGAAAAAAAATTCGGAAAAGGCCACTTGTCCATCATACAACATCACTGATGATTGTCCAGATACGGCTAATATTTTGTTCGCAGAAGCATATTGTGCAACTGAAGATGCCGCTTAGCTAGTCAAGGAAGGGAGTGTGCTCTAAGGTTGTCGTACGCCTACAGAGATTGTTCATCCACGGTAGCAGACTTAAGATCAATATGGGTCCCGCTCAGAAATTACGCTGTGAGTAGGCTAATATTTTTCGGTGACAATATTGTAGAAAGTTCTGCCAAAAGGCAAATCGAGTGGAATTGCTTCCGGATGTTACGGTGGAATTGGATTCAGGCTGGCTGCCATATATCCTGTTAGGCCGTCCACATTGACGGCGGCGTTTTAACTTCATAATGGATGAGTATGATTATCTATAGCTAGGCTGAATTCAACAACACGATGCCTACCACCGGTTTTGCCGACAATCCATATCAGCTCTTGTCTTTAGAGTGAAAGTACATGCATGTATTCGGTTAACTGGAGTAAAGTAGCCTTGAAAGAAGGGTTTTGTTTAGAATTATAGTTGATTTTTATTATTGCGATTGGTAAATTAACGCTGATGAAACATGTCATTAACGAATGTAATTAATTATTTGATAACTATTTATAATTTTTTAAAAAATAAATTTTTTAATAAAATAAAAAATAATTATAAAAATATATAATTAAATTATAACACCCTTGTTAAGTTATTTTATTGTATTAAAATATTATATCTTTGAAATACAAAATTCTAAATTGTAATACATTTTTGTCAAATATAAATCTTATAATTTAATACACGTTAGCTTAGAGTTCAACTATAATTCTTGAAAAGAAACAAAAAAGAACGTTAAAGAAGTTATTCCGTGAATGGGAACCTTTTGAGGCATGCCTTGAGAGTCGCGAAAGTTTACGCATTTTGAGTGTCACTGCTGTAGCGGGGCACGTTTATAGCGCCATCGTTCTTTCCCTTGCCTTAACTAATTTTTAGGAGTAGCGGTGATGCCACCCAACAAACATGTACTTGCGCACAAATTTTATTCTCCCTTTTTTCTTTTTTCTTTTTTTTTTTTGTTTTTTTCGTTTTAGTAAGTTACATGTGCAAGCATTAATTATCAACAACATCAATTCTAAGTGTTTCTCGTTTTCTTGGAATCTATGACGGACAAGAAAAAGTAACTTTATCAGTAGACAAAATTAATGTGGAAGACAGCTCAATTTGTCAATTTTGTTGTCGTGTTTTCTAATTTTAGGGTCGGAGGGTAGGACTCAATGTTTCTCTATTTTTTATTTTCTCGATTTCAATTTCAATACAGACCACAAGAAATTGTCAGTTATCAAGAATTATAGATGCCGTCGACCGATTTTTTTTTTTTTTTTTTCGATGACCGACCTTGCCACCAAATACCAATATGATCGTTATCATCAGGCCCGTCTAGTCATTATTCTTAGATTTAGACTTTGGCTTTCTTTTTTTTTTTTTTTTTGAATTTAGGATATAAGACATGATGACAATGGACAAAAAATAAAAAACAGGACTTGGGACATTTGGACAAGCTCCGATGCCCAACTAGATTCAATGCACACAGTTGTCGACAATAAATAAATATTGAAATTTTAATTATGAGTTATGTAATTAAAAATTTGCATTTTATAAATAAAAAATAAAAATAATATATATATATATATATATATATATATAAATTTCAATAACTTAAGATTTTAAGTATTAAACTCAAGAATCTGCTCTGCGGTGTACCATCCAATATTTTACCTCCACCCAGAAAGACTACTATGTTCATTTTGCAAAACAACCCTATCCAGAAGGAGACCTGAGAAAAACCAAATTATTAAACTCCAGCAAGGAAAACATTTATTAACGACAGTCGGTCAAATTGAAAACTTCATATTTTGACCCACTTTTGAGGGGAAATTCGCGAACAGCTCGCTGGCAAGCACAGAGGTAAGAAGAAATCTGCAATTGAAAAAATCAAGTCAACAGCAGACTTATTTGTCGTTGCCACAAGTTTTGGCATCCGAGCCGACAGCAACGACAATTTTTTCGATTTATGTTGGCTAAGGTAGAAACACAAAGGCAGCATTTTCCCCAACGAAAATGTGATATCAAAACAGAACAGTATGGAGCATGTACGGTAAAAAAATATATAGCAATGTTACTGTAAGTCAAAGGGCCTACTTAACATAAGGTTCTTTTCTATAGCCCGCTGAATATTTGCCCTACGCCGTGCCTGTCCTTTTGCATTCCATAAAAGGGAATTAAAGTAGAAGCCAGAAGCCGTTGCTCTGAGCAGCCACACTTACTTAAAAAATTTGTCATTGTTTCGTTAGCAACAATTTTATAATAAAGAGTGTTTGGAACAGACAACAGAGTTCATAATTAACGGCAAACATAACATAAGAGTGGTGTTATTGTTAAGCATACCACAATGACTTTAGCGAGTCCTATGGAGGAGTTTAGAAAACGAAACAGAAATTAATTTATACAAACTTTTAAGAGGAAAATCAATGCGTTTGGCTTTGCCTGCGATAAGCTATCTGTTTGCAAGCATTCTCGTTAACCTTATTCAATTTCGTACTTTAGTCCCAGAGATCCAAACCGTACTATCTGCAGTCCCTTCCACCGTCCTACCTTCTTCTACTGTATGCCCATAATGAAGGACCACCCACATCGTTTCACACAGCCACATGGAGATGGCAGTGGTATCCACAGCCTTTGGCCTACAGCAGTCAGATCAACATCACTGATCTTATTAACGAGTTGGTTTTGCAAATTTAATATATGATATTAATTTAAATTAAAAATTTATTATAATAAAAATAAATTTAGTTAAATTTAAATATTTAAATAAATTTAAATATATGTAATTATATAAAAATATTTTATATTAAATATATTTTTTTATTATTATATTTAATATTTTTATTAAATTAATAAAATTATAATATTTTTATAATTTTTTAATAATAATATCAGAATTATTTAGATATTAAAACTATTCTTTACTAACAATCTAGCAACAAAAGCACAGCTGCACTAACGGATCCTTGACAACGAGTTATTAACACAAAATATTGGACGTCAGTCAACAACCCCACTACTGTCCAAGGAAGCTCGCTACCGGTTGTAAATGCCTAATCTACTGATAATTACATTGAGAATATTGAATAAATGCATGAGTTAACGTTTCTCTATCAACTATTTTCCCCAATTTCTTAAGCTCAGGACCCTAAACCCAAAAACATGATCGAAGCCATATAACCGTAAGAAGAGACTTGAGGCCAATACTATTATGTTAGGTCTAGTGTCTTTTGGCCAACCAATTAGAGGAGTATATATAAGGATTTTGACGCAAGAACCCTAATTAAAAAACTTGTGCCAATTTCCTGTAAATTATACTTTAGTTCATATATTTTTAAATATTTCATATTTGATTACATAAGTTTCTTAAACCTTTCAATCAAGTTTAACATAATCTCCATTTTATATTTCTATAATTTTCCTTATGCATGTGACTCATTAGGATCCTAAGATGTTAGCAATGGCATATAGTTATGCATCATGACAACCTAAATATTAAGATTGTCAAAGGGTGGTCTAACATGTCCCTTTAGTGTACAATCTCTCAATATAATTTAATTTTTTTCATCATAAAAATAATTTAATTAAATATAAAGTACAAAATTAATGTTTATTTTATTTTATCTAATTATGTTCATTCTTAAATGTAGATCATAATTCCTTTTGAATACTTATTCCAACTTAGCCAAAGAATTTTTTGAATCAATATCCACTAAAAATAATGGAACATTCTCCCATGATTACTTTAAGATAATGAAGTTTTTATTGATTACTTAACTATCTCCATGTAGTTCATATTATGTCAAATGGAAGCCCTCACAAGCAATCCTTTATTAGAATAACTCATAGGCCAAATCAAAGTATAATAATTTCAATATGAGATACTTTGGTTATCTTAAGTCTAAGGATCACTTACATAACCATCACATGAACAATTTTATGGATATAAAAGTAATGTTTCATTTGGAAATTCTTATAACAAGTTAATTTAATAGACTTATTTATTTAACAGACACCCACATATTTGTCCAAGTAGCTCTATAATTTAATTTACAAGATCAACTACTTTCTTTATCAAAAAGGAATATAACATGTACTAGTCTCACAGCTCTATTAATATCTAATCTCAATAACGCATCAATTAGTAATATTTGGGAATAATACTTTGATGTAATTGATGTTTCAAAATTATGATTCAATCATAATTATTTTTGTAAAGTATAATTATTCCATAAAAATTATTTTCAAAATTTAATGATTATTAAATCATTTATATAAATAATACTAAAAATAAAAATAATCTTTATTAATAAAATTGCATGCATAAAATAACAAATATGTGTTTAAATATCAACCAACTCATTGACTACTAGAACACACATTAACAATTACAACACCCAAACTTTCTTTTCGATATTTTTTTTTTACACTATTTATATTACAACATTTTTTGCTTAGTAGGCCCATTCCACCATTTCTACTCCTTTTCAATCATCCCATCGGGCAATTGTTGATGATAAGGCATAAGCTTGTAACTGAGGTATTGGATGCAGCTTTTTAGGAAGCATTTCTCAATAAGCATAATGTAATTGTCATAGTTGTAATTACTTACTTCAAACTAAGATTTACACAGATCATCCAAGGAAGACCATTTTGAATGCACAATATTTGATTATACTTTTCTTAAGGTTTGGGAAATGATATGGCGCTTAGAGAGTATGTATAATAAAACTATGAATTTTGTGAAACCTAAGCATCACAACAACATAGGTTTCACTATTGCAAACATGAATCTTTTGTTGTAAATGGAATATGCTAAATATATAAGTACTCGTGAGCATATCATCTAAGGCCTTCCTCCATTGGTTAATGGATTGGAACAGACTAAACCACTTACAAAGATATAAGTGCATATCTAACCCAAGGACGATAAGGACCATGCTAATCTTGTATAACTTTGCCAAATTAGTAAGTAAAAACCTAATTCTTTTGAAAAATCAGTATGTTATAATGTTTGGTTTACTTTTTGGAATTTTTTCAAACTACAACAAAGAATAAAAAATTTGCAACTCATTTGCAAACGTTTTTTTTTTTTTTTTTTATTTACAATTAACTCAAACCAATTATTCCTTCATCATTGACCAAAAATCTCACTCATATCTAATGTTTTCAAAATTCGTTTAACTAATAGAATTAGAAATTAATTTGACTCTTGGTCTGATTACCTTTAAAAATCGTTAAATATCAAATTAATGAAAATATTAATGAATCGGTTAGCTCAATCGTGAACAAATGAAATTAAACTTTTTTCTTTTTTCCTGATTTAGCGAATTTGAAGTTAGTGACATGACACATTATGACCACGTTACGCCACCTTAACTTGAAAAATAAAAGGTCAACGCTAAAAATGAATGCACAGGGCTTGGAACTCAGGATGGCAATGAGACCCAAAAGACCACTTATTGCCGCAGTAATTTGCATTCCATAATAAGTTTGTCCAAAATTAAACATATTTATTGTATAATGGGTATATCATTATTTTTTTTTTCTAGAAAATATAAGTAACTTGTATCTCATATATTAATTTAAATTATATTTTATACTTATTTTTTCAATTCAAACTATATCTTTTATATTAAAATTTTTTCTTTTTATAGAATTTGTTGAAAGTAAAAATATAAAAATATTGTTTTAAAATTTTACACCTATTAATATAATATACATTAATTAATTTTTTAATATTATTATTTATTATATATAATTAAATTCTTCAAATATAATATTATAATACATATATAATATTTATATTTTTTTTATTTTGTACAAAAATTATATTTATATATTAAATATTAATTTTATTTATTTAATTTTTATTAATTGATTAAATTAATTAAATTAAAAATTTTTAATTAGATAATTCTTAAACTTTATATGCATAATATCCATGCATAAATTTTGTATTTTATACTTTTTAATACTTTATAAATCTTAAATATGAAGGAAAATGACTTTTATTTTATCAAATAAAAATATCAGACTTCTATGAATTTGCTTCGTTACCTTAAAAATGAAAAAATAAAAAATAACAAAAAAAGGAAATTGCCTAAGAATTACGACGGAGAAAATTGAGTTCAATTGGTTTCTGATCTTGGAATTTGGAGGCCAAAATCTCTGCGCTTGGCTTCAAATTTTCGATTTCCGCACGCAGGTTACGCAATGTGCACCTTCTCGAATCTAGATACCACGTGGCGTACTCGGAGTGGTTGAAAGATCCGAACCCGGGCCTTTGAAAGCTGACAGTTCAATCAATGGTCAGATTAGCCGTCCCACCATCGCTAAAAATCATAACATTGCAACGAAGCGTGAAAGGACATATTTGCCATTCGCCAAGCACAACGCGCATACGTAAACCATTTTTGTTTTGCTCTCCCTTCCCCGTTTTGTTGCGAAGTAAGAGAAGCGAGTAAAAGACGAAGGGATTCCTCACCCAACTTCTCAAGTTTCCCTGGTAAAAATTGCAATTACAGTTTTTGATTTTTCATTTTTTGACGGTAATTTCATCTTGCTTTCTCTCTGGCCTTTTAGATGTATAGCAACCATAGTCTTCGTTTCAAGATACTCCGTTTGGATTGTGGATGCTTGTAATTGTCACGCTAACTTTGGATTTGAAGTTCGTCCTTTGTCTTTCTTTCGTTCTTTGTTTTTTTTTGTTTTTGTTTTTTATTTTTGTTATTTCGGTGAATGATTGCGATATTTTTCCTCGAGATTTGGAAAATATATGTTTCTTGATTTTCTTGTTTCCACTGCAACTTAACTTTAACTCGCGTCGAGTTTACGTCTGATTGCTTTTAATCTTGTCTGACTTTCGTTTAAGATTAGCCTCTTCGTCTCCTTCTTCTCCAGTCCAAGATTGCACCTAGAACAGCAGCTGTTGTTGGCTTTGAATGAATTTTGCTGCGGAACGAGTGCCTTGTTCGAGTGTGTCTGCTTTTCTTTTTTTTTTTTCGGGTGTTTGAAGTGATTAGTGCATGAATAATTGATGTGAATGAAAATTTATTGGCTATGTTAATGTTTTTTCGATCTTAAGGAAGATGTACATCTCCTAGTAAAAGCTAGCGAGGAGTTAATTTGGAAGCTTTCGGGAGGGCTACTAGTAATTGTAAGTAGTTTGCCTAAATCGGTTGTGATTAGTTTGCCTAAATAAAAATCGAAGGCTTGATTACAAGGGCCATAGATGCTGTGTTTAGTCTGTCCAATTACCTCATTATCATCTAATCACTAACTGCGTACAGCTGAATTGGAACTTCTTGAATATTATCTTGCTTTCACATCGAACATGGGTCATTGGTAAAATTGTGTTCGCTGGTGTCATATTAGGAGAGACAGAGTGTATACTTCTTTCTTACCTAATAAGCTCTATGAGTTAGAAATCAAGATGATTGCCATTAGCTTTCCTGAATTTCAATGTTTGGTTATTTTTATTTTGGTGAATCTTGGCTTATCTGATTAGATTTGAATTTGATAAGAGTGATTCAGCTTTAAGTTGATGATGTTTCTGGTGCATCCATTAATTAATTTCCTTTGTTTCCCTGAATTTTTTCTCTCATTTTTTCTTCCAATAAAGTTGGAGTTCCCATAACTGGCGCACAATTAATTTTACATGTTCTAAGATTTGGAAAATTTTTGAACGTGCAGGTGATTATGTTGTTACAGAACTTGGAACTAAGTTCAGTTGATGCAGCACTACCTTTTGTCTGTTATCATGGAAAACAGGATTTATCTTGTGGTTGTATGCCTGCAAAAAGTTGGAAGAGCTGTTTAAAACATGGTGAATACAGTTGGAATGATTCAGATCCATTGATTGCTGGCACTTGGGATTCAATTTCTCAAATAAAAGTAATGTCCAAGCGAAGCAAGCTGGAGAAGAACTATTCTACAACGCATCCAGCTGAGTCTGAAGAAGATAAAGCAGCAGTAGCTGCAGTCAACAGAATACATGGACTGCATGTGGAGAGGCAACCTAGAAGCAGCAGTATTGCCACTGAACTCTTGGGAAATGAGAATGATAATGATGGCAGCACTTCTAATTCCTGTGAAATATGTGGTGATGTAGGCAATATCCTTGAAATGTTACTTTGTGACAACTGTGAAAAGGCATTCCATGTCTTGTGCTGCAATCCTAAAATAAAGGCATTGCCTATTGATGAGTGGTTTTGTCAACCTTGTTCAAAAAGGACAGACAAGGTCTCACTTGAGGATGCTTTCCAGAAATCACATGGTATTGGTCAGTCTAACAGAATAACTAAAGCTGGATCGGATCAAATAAAATCAACGTTGATTCACTCTGATCAATATACATCTCGAGTTGGGATTGGCAAATCTCATCAAGCAGAGGTTCCTGACTGGTCTGCTCAAAATTCTCAGTATGTTCCTGTTTTTGGTGCTTGACCTTGGTTATCCATTTGTTTAATATCCTTTTCCTTTCTTTTTTCTTTTTCTACAAAATTTACGTGCATATTCAACATGTGCAATTATATGCAGCGTGAGTAGTTTAATTAAATAATTTAACAGAACTGGGATTATGCATAGATTAATTTTTGGTTGATGTAGTATTGTAAGATAAGAAAGCCAAAATTTTTTACTTCTGGCTGTTAGAACTTGATGCCTGCTTCTATCCAATAGGCTGTTTGTTTTTAACTTCTGGCCAGCAGATCTTGATACCTGCTTCTATCCGGTAGGTTGTTTGTTTTTAACTTCTGGCCATCAGATCTTGATGCCTGCTTCTGTACAGTAGGCTGTTTGTTTTGCCTTCACTTTGGACACCTGAAGCTCATTAACATTTTGCTAGTTAGTTAGCCGCCTTAAAATTTTTGCTAACAATATTATTGTGCAGTTAAGTGGCCACCAACATTTGGAAAGAATGCATTGAAGAATCTGAAGTATTTGAGCATGCTTGTGTTTACAGATTTTGAACTTTTTCGTAGTAGCATCCAAAAATTGAAAATTGGATCTGGTTGATGACTTTGCTAACCTACAAAGTCTTCATATTCATTTACTTATTTCTTTATTTTTTTCTCAAAATTAAATATTGGGTATCTTTTCTTCAGTTATGCTGGCTATTCTCTTGCATTATATTCTTTGACTGATACTAGAGAATGTATGTAGTTACATCTTTTCTGATTTTTAACATTGTATACACTGGTGCAGAGTATTTGATGACATTGGCGAGCCAGAGGAAATGGATCCTGCAGTGACGTTTAACTCAAAGGCAAGTAAATCTTTTTCAATGTGCACAAGGTTCTGTTGACTCAGGGTTTGAAGAATAATTCCACTTTGGCAATAGTGGAATGAGGGTAAGTGAGCTAGATTGTTACAGTTATTTTGTTACTCTTAAAAAGAGTTTTAAAGTCATAGCAGACATCTTTTGATGATTGCAATGTGCCATCATTTAGTTTCTAGGATTACTACCTTCTGGGCATACACTAGCATGTTTTTTTCTTGGTGGCTTAAATATGCAGTGTTTAAAGGTGTGCATAAGCAGGAAAGCTGTGGTTAGGTTGGTTTACTTTTAGTAAGGATAATTGAGTATTGTTATGAAAAATTTTGTTGTGACAGGGATGCCCCACAGGCAGGGAGAGGAATTGGCTCCAGTGTAGAGGTGAACTTTATGGTCAGGCAGGAGAAAGTGGCAAAACTGTGTGTGGGAAGTGGCGCCGGTAAATCCCAAGTTGCTGTTTTGTACCTTCTTAGTGTTTAAGTTATGCTGTATGTTGAAATTGTGTAGAAGCTCATGCAAAGGATTTATGTATGTTATATGCAACATGTGCTTCATAATCATTCTATTATCAAGTCTGGCGATTTTGTATCCTTGATTTGAGAATCTATTGAAACTCCTTTTGGTGAACTCAATTATTTAATGTATATCTCAAAGTACTTCTTGGTTGACTTAATGCCATCATTAAAGTTGTAACAAAGCTTTTGACGTTATAGGGCACCATTTTCTGAGGTCCAAACTGATGACTGGGAATGCTTTTGCTGTGTTCATTGGGACCGAGCCCATGCAGATTGTGCTGTTCCTCAGGCATGTACTTGTTTTCTTCTTTTTCTTGAAATTATAATCACTGATTATTTGTAGAGGCTTATTCAAAGGCATTTAATTTTGCATGCTAGTTTTTGTCATTTTTAAATTATAATGGTATCATAAACTCCCATGAAGACTCTTAAAGGTCCATATATTTCTGGGTTAAGATAGTATCTTCTTATTTCCAGGAGCTGGAGACTGATAAAGTTTTATTGGAGCTGCAACATTTGGAGCGGGTATGTGCTGTTTGTGGACCTTGTACTATTTTGCATGGCAATTGATGATTGGCAGTTGGCTTTGTTGGGTAAAATGATATGTGGTATTATTATTATTTTTTTTTAGTGCATTTTGATTTGCATTCTATTTATTTATGTTCATTGACGGACAAAAAATCTCCCATCACCATAACTTTTCTCCTAAATTGCTTTTTTTTTTTAGCTAAATTGCATAGAATTGTGGTATGACCTTATAATAACGCTAGGCTTAGTCAGCACTACAAAACCTACAGTATGTGTAAGAAAAGAAATAAATAAATAAATAAAAGAAGATCAATGAAAGTGGTTTGAAGTTGTCCAAAATTTATTGTGCAAATTGGTTGTATATGGTTGAGTTTCTGTTACAGTCTGAATTGTGTGTGCTAATTGGTTGAAATCATCATCTTGCTGACATCTGGGATTTATGGCTTTTAGAAGGGAAACCTCCTACAAATTGTGTTGTTTCTTGAACTGCATTTGTTGTCTACTGGTAAAATATCTTCATCTGGCAGTGAACATTGCATGATAAATGTGGTTGTCCATTCGTAAACCATGATTGCTGTTTTGGTTTTGTTTTTTTTTTGAAGTTTCAAGTTTTGAACCATTAAATTACTGTGCAGTTGAGGTATCGCCTATCTGCTAGAAAAGGAAAATGAATTTCATCCTAATGAAACGGTGGCAGTGCATCCAACCCAACCTAAAGTAAGCACATTCCATTTTCCAATATACCAAAAAGGAAATTGCCTTCTTATTGTAATTGAAATATAGACGGCAATGTTGTTCTGATAAATGACAACTTTTGATGTCCAGCTGCCAGCTTGGAAACATAGACAGATGAAAAGTTTCCTTCCCTTAAAAGAACGACAGATTTTGGTTTCTTCTAGGAGTTCAACCATTCCTTTCATTTTTTTTTTTCAACACTGCAAAGCTACGAGTTAGACATTAAAACTACAAACTTAACTTTTTAGATCTCACTTTGTACCCCATTGGGCTTCCAATTTCAGTCTGACAGTGGGAACATAAAGCTGTGCTTCACATGGCTGGCTGAATGGAGGGTTTCTTAAGAAGTGAAGGGTGATTGTCTGCTTTACATTGAGGCATTGAGAGCGTAGACATTCCCTAACACAATGATTGATCCATCTTCCCCAATTCGCCTTGCAAACTTGGTTCAAAATTCCTATTGATGAAACATGAATGTAGAATCTACGTTTTTTTTTGCCATTGTGATGTCCTTTTGTTTATCTTGTTTGAGATGTTCCCTTGGTGAATTACCGATTTAACTTGCCTTGCATTGTCCCATAAAAGCAGAGATGTGGTGGGGCGTCCTTAAGCCGTGTCAAGATTTCAGGCATGATTGTCCCTTGATAAAGACGCTTGCAATTTATTTGTCACCGTGGCTGCCTATTGGTGTAAATAAAAAGTTTATCAAATTCATAATTATCCTTAAGCTGGGTCTCTCGTTGGCTCACCTATTTTATAGAGACGCACTCTTGGAAATCAACGAGTGTCAACTGGGTAAGGTTTACAGCACTTCTCCGTTACAACGGAAAGTGGCGCCTTTACAAAATACATTGGATCTATTGAAATAAACCTTGCTTGCTAGGAGAAATACTTATACTCTAATAAACTCACTTCTTAATTAAGCTGCTTGCTCTCTAATACAATGTTGCTGTGGCCTGTGAGCAACTTTTCGTCCATGGGTAGTAATATTACTCATTGCCCTGAGCACACCATACTGGTCTTTTTTCATATCAGCTATCCATGTCTTTTGGTCTGCCTCTCTGCATGATTGGTTTGTCTTGTGAGAAGGGCCTTGCCCTGCCATGACCGGATGGGATTTCCAAATTTCAGGGGCACAATTTGCTCAATGTATGACTTTCCAGGAAAGTTTCGCTTATCATTTGTAAGTTTTTGCAGCTGTGGTAACCAAAATGCCACATAGTTGCCATCAGGATCATAGACTTGTGCCTGAAAAGGTTTAAAGCATCTCAGGTACTCATAGATATCTGGAAAAACCATATTGGTATTTCTAACTGGCCGCTTCGCGGCCAGAGTCCATCAGTACAGCTTCACAGGATTGTATGTGCTTATTTTCTGTTACCATAATTATGATGTTTGATCAATGTTTGTATGATTGGGATTTCAGGTTCCAAACAACCCTGGAAGGTTGTATGTTCATCCTGAAATGCAGTTTCACCAAGCATACTCCAGTATGGGTTCACTATTGCTTTAGGGATTTTTTAGAGGTGAAAATTTATTTTTCTTTCCAAAAATCAAATATAAATGTGCTTACTTGCTTGGGGATGTTGAAATAACGATCTTCTCTAAGGTCATTGCCAACTCCTTCACATGACAATATAGAACATGAGCATCTAAAAATTACTAATGACAGCCAGATTATGGAAGTTTCAAATAAAGACAATTCCTGGATAAAAGTCTGGATGCTCGTGAGCTAAGTAATAGATGCATATGAACAAATTGTAAATAGAAAAGAATGGCCTCCAGCCATATGCATCACCTGCACCATAGGTCCAATTCCCGTAATTGGAACATGGGTCATAATCCAAGAGGCAAGTTTCAAACCACTCAGCTCCCATGCGCCAATCAATGCCCATATCACGAACAAGAAAGGAACAAACAATCTGTGAAAAGAGAAAACAATCTGTGAAAAGAGAAATATACAAGCCCAGGGTATGAACAGAATGTCATTCTACTGCTAGTTACCCAGACCAAAACTGCAGGCATATTTTGAAATCTAAACCATGTGCTTACCTGCCGTCCCCGATTTGACATGAAACCAGTAGTGGCCAATTCCTTCATATTGGCATCTATGAGGGGATATCTAGAAATTCATAAAGGTTTCACATTAGGTGGCTGGTGGAAGGCCAGAGGAGAGAGAGAGAGAAAGAGAGAGGGGGGGGAAATATTAACAAAAAAACGAAAAAAAAGAAAGTATGCAATTAAAATGATTCCTAATTAGAGAAGAGAGAACCAAATGCATAAATTGATGTTGGAAGTTTGTGGCTGTAATTCTCATCATACAAATCCACAAAAAGTTAACACAATGAGAGCATTTTATCATGATGGATGCCCTTGACCAGAATGAAGGAAATAATCCATAAAAATTGTGGATTAAAAGTCGTGCCCTGTGTGGCCATCTCTCCAAGCCTCAAATAATCTCTGGTCTTGACTCCATCTGCGCTCAACTTTTCTTGGGCCACCTACAGACAAATTGTAATGATAAGATGACAGAATGGAAAGGTATAGAAATTTTTATAACACAAAAATTCTTGGCCAGAAGTGATTAGAACAGCCAGGGACTCTGTGATTTGATGGAATTCCAGAATTTTCACCTAAATGAAAAAGGGAATTTTGATATTTGATTGAGAGAAATCTGAAGTAATCCCTCCATATCAATTCAAACAGAACCCTGAAACCAAGGATCCAAATTTAGGACAACATATAAAAAATCCAGTAGGGTGAGAGAGTAGCTATCACTTAAAACTAAAAACTGTGGGTAAAAGGAAGCACTGCCAATGATGAAAATTGTGTTTTTGTGTATGTAACGTGGTGAGGCCAAGGGAGAAAAGAGAGTGACCAGTATGATGAGTCATTTGCTTGCCGTTCTTTCTCATATCTCTTGACCTATACAATAAAGAAATTATCCTAAACATCTTTCTCATACCAATTGAGTTCTCCCAGTAGAATAGAATCAACAATTGCAACAGTGAAAAGGTCCAGAATTCACTCAACCTCTTCATATATGTAACGAGGAGAGAGGCATCCTGCAGCCAGCCAAGGAGAGAATTTTGTCGAGTAGCCAGGTCCCAACATCCCATTTCTAGTCTCTTTATATGTCTTTAGCAAATCCTGTTTTTATACACCCAAGACCAAGAATTGCTGATCAACCAATTTTGTTGGTTGTACTAAGACATGGTCCTTCTGCAGACCATCATAAACTGTGCTCAAAATTTCCAAAATTGATACCACTATTACAAATTACACAAAGGGGCCAATAGTGATTACTTCTAAATTGATTTATCTAATATTAGATAGACAGCACCAAAGATTACGGTCAGAAAAATACATCCATATAGATGATACTATACACTAAGAAACAAATGGTGCAAGCATTTAATCATAAAGATGGGGAGATCTATTCTGAAATGCTGTTTTCGTCACAATAAAGGTTAAATTGTTGATCATTAATGGCTCTTTTTTCTACCCAAAGGGGTACTAACAAAAACCAAGGCAAGCAGTTTCTTCTTACATTCTCCCAGAAGTACTCAAATACTCTGCTTAGTGCAGCACTTTCACCTCCATGAAATATCATGCCTCTGCCAACCTACATCAAGAGATGGGACTATTAATTTTGTGTCAGACAGATTTCAGCGATGATAATAGCAAAATTGTGGCACTTTGTGACCAGAGAAAGATAAACTTTGCCTCTTGTGGTTGAAGCCCAAGTTGATTGATCAATGGAACACATCCCCAATCCTCAACATCAAGTGGTGGAGCGAGAGACACCGGGATCCTGACACAACCTCGAACAGCAGTTCTTGCTTCAACAGACTGCAAAGTACAGCTTTGCATCAATAATTTAATAGGCAAAGGACATCCCAAACGAAAGAAACTAAACCTATAATAGAAGCAGCATGAATTCCAAACAGTGTGTTAAAGGATTATGCCTTGCGAAACTGAGTATAAACATCAGGTAAATTGGCCGCACTGAATGGGAGGTCATCCATGTGGTACATAGTGCCACCCCAAACAAGCTGTAGCCTAGGACTCCGTGCAGCAGTCTGACTGGTGCTGGTGGAATTCTCCCAAGAAGCTGGCAATTGTACTTGCCGTAGTCCTTTGCTAACCAGTCTTTCAACGTATAGCTCCTCACTGCATGTTTCTTTATGCGCATATACCTGACTGGATGAAATCAATAAGTTATTACCTATATTACATTCCAATAGACTCACAGATAACAATGAAGTGAAGGAAGGGAGCAAATGGCCGCAAACTTAACTGTATGGGCGGAAAAAGATTTAGCAAGCGAAGGGATAATTTCCTCAGGTTTCCCACATCGAATAAGCAGGTTGAGGCCCTTCTTTATCAGGTTCTTCTTCAAGTCCGCCAGACATTCTATGAGAAATTGCGCTCTCAAAGCTGCTCAGCCAGAACACAATTTATAAAAAAGATTAAAAAAAAAAAAAAAAAAATTTACGCTTCATTCGTAGATCCACCTCTAAGTGAATCGGAAAGGCACGTTTCACCATTACAGAATCTACCCCGTGAGTGTGTGTTGTTGTTAGTTATCAGAGTTATAAACTCTCCATTTCACTAGCAACCCGAAACCAACAGCTACCAACTGTAAACAGAAAGGTGCAATACCTCCTGTTTTCGGGAAGCTAAAATGGTAGGTAGTTTGAAAAAGCCGAGGATCCACACAATAAACGGGCAAAACCGCCTCGGACGAAACCCAAGCCCTGTACAGGGCCTCGTTGTCCAATACTCTTAAATCGTTCCTGAACCAAACGATAGCAGTCCCTTTACCATTCCTCTTGTTCGTCCCTGACGAGTACTTCTCAAAGGCTTGGTCAGCAATGCGGTCCATCTCATCCGGGTCTAGTCCCGGAACATGGTAGATTGATTGAGAAATCGATTTTGCGCTCGTATACATTAGTCGGATTCGAATCGAGAGCGTAACCCGGGTTCGGAATATGGGCGATGAGGTTGCACTGTGATTCCACAGCCGTAATAGCTTTCCTCTTTGTCTCAGGAGAGGAGACGCCAGGTACATGTACAGCTTACCACTGGATGCGGGCGTAGCCATTTTCTGGTTGGGACTTCGGCTTGCCTTTTGTAGGCGACAGAGACGAGAATAGTTCCGATTTGTTCGCAAGCTGACACGTGGGCTCTGTGCGTGGCATTTTCCTAGCCTGGTTTCCATAAATTTTAGGAAATCATAAAAAAAAACCTAAAGGGGGTAGTTTGGGCCTGGTCCTTCAGTTGAATGGCCCGGGTCCCTTTTTTTTTTTTCCAATTTCCACCATCCTTGCATTTCGTCTTTTATTTTATTTTATTTTTCTTTTGTAAGCCCCTCTTGTATTTTATCTGATACGATTTACAGAGGTTTGAACATTCACAAATTCCTTTCTTTCCCTTTTTTATTTTTTATTTTTTTTTTTATATAAGCATTCTGTAAGTGCATCTGCATCGCAAAGGGATCTTGTGTGCTCTGAGCATTAGAGGAATTAAAATGGAGGTTTGTTTCGGATTCAACAACTTGTTGTTTTTTTTTGACTTCTTTCTTCTCTGTTTTTTTTTTCTTAAAAAAAAAAAAAATTTTGTTCTTTCTTCCCTCTTGTGCTTGTGGTTTGAATACTGAGCCTGCCTATAATTTATGTTGCATGTGACGCGTAGGAACGAAGGGGTGACGGTGGCGGCGGCGGCGTCGTTGACATAGACAAGAGCATGGTGATTATGGAGCCCGAGCAAAGCACCAGAGGTGGATTGCATGTTCCCGTTAAGGAGCGATTGGAGTTTAGGGCTCCCGAGAAAAAATCCCTCTTAGGTGAGTCTCTAATTCTCTTCTAGATTTTTTACCCTTTTTTTTTTATTTTTCCAATCTATACCGCCATTCCACACGAATTCGACCATTACCGTTTGGTGGCATACTGCCTTTAGATTTGACATGAGGTTTTTTTTTTTTTCTCTTTTTCTTTTTCTTGACATCAATTCCGAATCCAATTGATGGCTTCATCTTCTTCTTCAGCTAAATATGTGCTTGACCAAATCGTGAACTAGTTTCAGCTTTGCAATTTCTGAAATATTTGCTTAGAATGTGGTGGCTTCGAGTTTAATTGTTATGTCCAGTTACTGAGGTTGGTCAATGAGACTTGATTTCATACTTGCTGTGTCACCTTCTTTAGGTTGTACGACCTTTGTACTTTGAATATTGTTTCTTCAGTTGCTTTGATTGGCTGTTTCCTGCCTTACTTATGCCCGCCCTGCACCAAAAAGGGTAGGTTAGATGAAAACAAAAGGTTATGGAAACCCTTATGTGCCATGTTGTAATATCCTGGTTGCTTTTTGTTGTTGATTAACACTGAAAAGTGAACAGGATTAGATGTTCTTGCAAATACAAAACGGGGAGGATCTGATGCAAATGTGGGATTTAAGATCCCTAGAGAAAGAGTTACATCTGTTGTGGCATCCCTCGATGAGGAAGAAGACCTAGCATCTTCTGAAATTAGTGGAGCAGGGGATAGCACAACTGATGGTGCATCTGTCCATGTTAGGAGATGTTATCGCGAAGTATCTACAACTGAGACAAGTTCAGCATTTGCAGGTTTTTTTTATCTTCCAAATATTGTTTTCTTTGTTTTTGGTATGGTTTGTATCCATGTAAGGTATAATTTCTAATGGAGATTGCCGTAATTATTAAGTATTTCTGATTAATTGCGTCAGTGCCAGGTTGGGCAATAAAAATTATTTAACTCCAATGCTAAGTGAATCTCTAGTCAAAGACTAACTAGATCTCTAGTTTTGTTGATCATTAATTTTTCTTAATGAGATCTACCACCCCAATTGTGCAACAACAATTCATTGTAAACATATGGTAGATGTTTGGATAAATGAAAACTTGAATAGTGGTCTTATAAAGTCCTATGCTTACTTATGGATTTATTCATTTGTTGATATGTTTTCTTCCATTTTTGCTTACATAAGGTTTTCTTTTGGTCATATTTTGTAGAAAGTGTTATGACTCGAGAAGGATCAATTAGTGATGCACCTCGGACTCACCACTTGAGAGAAAACATGTCTTCATATGTAAGTTACTTCTTTGTCAATGCCAATATACCTGTTTGCTATGATCAAGATTCTAAGTATGCAAAACCTGTGGGTATTAGGGGCTGAATTTGTTATAAGAATAACCTTTGGAGGCCTAAAAGTTGGCAGCACCAATGCAAGCTTTGGATTGTAGTATTAAAATCAAATGTCTAGTAGTTGGTCTATTATTCTCCTCATCAAACATAGTTAACTGTAGGTTCTTCAAACATAACATCTTGTTTCTGGGTAAAATAGTTTCAGTGCGTTGTTTTCTCTTGTGACTCAAGCATAAACCTTCCACATTGCTAATTGGTTCACCCAGTTAAATTGATGGCTGTGCTAAAAATTTTCGTGGGCTTTAAGGGAAACAAAGTTGTGTTGTTACTCCTATGTGGTTACATGGTTTGCATTGATTAGTGTTTACCTTAAACACAATCGATGAAATGTTGAAGGATCAGTTTGGAAGAGGATTATGCTTTGGTCAAGGTTGTTACATTTTGATTCTATATTTGCTGCTTCTTCAATGAAAATTTTATTCTTGTAGTATTTATTGTACATTTTGCACATGGCTTGCAAAACTTAAGTGCTCTCTCTCTCTCTCTCTCTCTCTCTCTGTTTTCTCCTTAATTTGTATGTGTTTTTGAAATGAAGGATTCTACTAGCTCTGTTGGGAGTACTCAGAGTGTCTGGTCCAGGAGCCCAAAGAGTGAGAGGGATAACCATAATAGTGCCAGAAAAAATTTCAAGAAAGATACCCGGCGTGAAAATAGACAGGTCAGACCCAAGCACAGCAATGGCCGTGAAGAGCGGTATCATGGAAGGGAAGCCCACGAACGTGATTGTGGAAGGAAAAGAAATAGATATGAAGGCTCAGGCAGGACACCAGGTATGGATTTGTGTAAGATTTGTTTTTTATTGAATTTTGGAGATGTCTCCCAAGATTCGGCTGTATTTTGTATATAGGCTGGCAAACCGTTTGTAATGTGCATATTGGGGATGAGGGCCTATGAGGTTGATAAGATAAAGGGCCTCATGTTATACACCTATAAATATGTAGATATATATATATATATATAGAGAGAGAGAGAGAGAGAGAGAGAGAGAGAGAGAGATGTCTTGATTCATTTTGCCACTAATGTCATGGGTGCCTAGTTAATCTAATAAATAGATGTTGATCCTGCAGGCAGGTCTGACTGGGATGATGGAAGATGGGAATGGGAAGAAACACCACGGCGGGATGGTCACTCTAATGCCAAGCAATGTCATCGGCCCTCACCATCGCCAATGTTCATTGGAGCCTCGCCTGATGCACGATTAGTCTCTCCTTGGTTGGATGGCCATACACCTCATTCTGTAGGTATGTAAAGATTTTTGTCTCCTTTGTGCATGTTTTGTTATTTTAGAAGATGAACCTCAAATTAACCCGAAAAATCTTTTATTCAAGTGCTAACTTTAGCTCTATAAAACTATAGCCAATACGGCATCTCCTTGGGATCATATTTCTCCCTCGCCAGTTCCAATACGTGCTTCTGGATCTTCAGTTAAGTCTTCTAGTTCCAGACATTATGGGAGATCCCATAAACCTGCTTTCTCTACCATACGCTCACAAATGTCGGAGGTAATGTAGGATCATTCTTTCTTTTCTTTCTTTTCCTTTTTTTTGGCTTAATTTCTTTCGTTAAAAAGGATTGGATACAGTTGAATCAATGAGACTGTTGTGCTGTTCGATTTTAATCAATTATACATTTGATTGTCTCACCAAAGTTTGTGTCATTTCATTTATGTAGAATCAAGAAGCAGATAAATCTTACACATCTGAAGAACATAATCATGAGATTACCGAGGACATGCGTCTCGAGATGGAATATGATGCTGATCGAGCGTGGTATTTTCCTTTCTCATATCCACCCAATATCTCATTTATCAGTACTGAGTCTTGGAACCATGGGCTTACTGGCTATTGATGCAAAACTTGCCACACCTTTATATTTGCTTAACAGCGTTTTATTTGATAGGTATGACAGAGAAGAAGGTAACACCATGTTTGATGCTGATAGTTCATCATTTTTCCTAGAGGAAGAGGCATCATTTGAGAAAAAAAAGACAGAGTTGGCCAAGAAACTGGTACTTGGGAAAATTTCTTTTTCCTCTCTTTCTCTCTGTGTGTGTATGCATGTTTGCTCTTGTGTGCATAGGAAATGGTTTGTCATGTTATTTAGATGATGCTGTAATTCTTGTCTAGGATTAAGTGCAGTCCACTTTTGCTGCCTATTTAATCCAACACTTGTGTGCTTACGTCGAGTTCAAAGCTATTGTTTTGTTAAGCATTTAGTTTGTTGTTTAATGGAACTTTCTCTTTCATGTAATATTTGTATATATATTTTTTGCGGTCAATGAAGTGGCACAATGGTAATCTCCATTGATTAGATGTATCAGTGCAGAAATTTTATGGCAATGTTCAGTCCACATCTGGAGAAAAATTTGAATATAATGGCATGAAATTTATACAAGGTGTTTCTATGGAAGTGTGAAATTTCTTTTGTGTGCTTTGTTCAATTTCTTACCTCTGCACACTGTAACTACTTTGTTGAGCCATTTTGTTGAGCATTGCTTAAGTAGTCTACTTTGCTGAACTTTATCATTGACCAATTTCAAGTTCTTTCATACAGGTTCGAAGAGATGGCACCAGAATGTCACTTGCTCAGAGCAAAAGGTTGTCTCAGCTGACTGCTGACAATGCTCAGTGGGAAGATAGACAACTTTTGAGATCTGGGGCTGTTAGAGGTACTGAGGTGCAGACTGATTTTGATGATGAGGAAGAGCGCAAAGTTATTCTTCTTGTACATGGTAAGAGAATCTTATACTGATGAAACAACTGGAGCATTGCCATTTCCTTTAGCTAAATTTTTGACCCTCTTTCTGGTGTAGATACCAAGCCTCCTTTCTTGGATGGAAGGGTTGTGTTTACCAAACAAGCGGAGCCAGTAATGCCCATAAAAGATCCCACCTCAGATATGGCAATCATTTCACGCAAAGGATCAGCTTTGGTCAGGGAAGTTCATGAAAAGCAAAGTATGCATAAGTCACGCCAACGATTTTGGGAGCTTGCTGGCTCAAAACTTGGTGATATTCTTGGTGTTGAGAAAACAGCTGAACAGGTATGGCACTTCAATATCTCAGTCAAAATGTAATTCAGTTAGATATCTAGAACTAATTTTTTTTTTCTTTCCACTTTAAATCCTAGATTGATGCAGATACTGCTAAAGTTGGTGAAGAAGGTGAAGTTGATTTTAAGGAAGAGGCAAAATTTGCACAGCATATGAAGAAAGGGGAAGCTGTGAGTGATTTTGCAATGTCAAAAACCATTGCGGAGCAACGGCAATATCTGCCCATATTTTCAGTACGAGATGAGTTATTGCAGGTCTGAGAATAGACACACTAATATTTTTATGAATTTGGGTGATGTGACCTCTTTCTCTGTGGAGTGGGGAAAAAAAGAAAGGGTGGGTTTGTTGGGAATTGTGGGATGGATTTTTATATCAAGAAATTGACTGAAGATTATCTGGCCACTTACTTGCCTTAAAACAAGTGGTACTTTTGGTCAAATTTCTTCTTGATTCTTTCTATTTTTCATTTTCTGATACATGCACTATTTTTCTTCTAAGACTTTTCAGCATATCTATGTGATATCGGAGACAAAATCTCCCCATGGGCTATTCGGTTTTGTTTAATGCAGGACAATCCATTCACAATTGCTTTTCTATTAACTACATTATTTGAAGTATATATAACTTAAATATCTGTCCCCAGTCATCTCATTTTGTTTTTGATTGTGCATTGAACAGATAATTCGTGAAAATCAGATAGTTGTTGTTGTGGGAGAAACTGGTTCTGGAAAGACAACCCAACTGACACAGGTAGCCCATGCTTTACAATTTTTCTATTGATAATTAACATGTTTTTCTGGTTTTTGAAGAGTTTATATACCTCATTAACTTGAATGTGGAATCGGAAATCCAATTTTCTCAGTATCTCCATGAAGATGAGTATACAAAGAGGGGTATAGTGGGTTGCACCCAACCAAGGCGTGTAGCAGCCATGAGTGTTGCAAAAAGAGTTAGTGAAGAGATGGAGACTGAATTGGGGGATAAGGTCGGCTATGCCATTCGCTTTGAGGATGTCACTGGGCCAAACACCATCATTAAGGTGCATAGTCTTGTTAGTGTCTTGTAGTACATTTGAAAAATAGCCCCTCATTGCTTATGATGCTTCTTAAATTGTTAAACTCAATTTGGGTATTTGTCCTATCTTGTGTTCAGGTAGTTAAAGTTGTGTTATGGAAGATAAGTAGTGTCTTATTCTTTTAAGGAGAATAAGGGTGAACCTTTGTGTAAACTCCATTGTGAACTAGAGATCATAGATTCAAGTTGTGAAAATAGCCTCTTTGTGAAAACAAAGGTAAGGTTGAGCACACTTGTCTCTCCTCCAAACACTATAGTGTGGGAGCATTATGCACTAAAACGCTCTTTGTATCCTTTTAATGAGATGAGAAAGAAATAATAGGTTGTAGCCGATGGTTAGTATATAGGGCAAATGAATATTATCCATATAATAATTCTCATGTGGAGGTTCCTGTAGTTTTAACAGTGTCTTCAAAATTGAGAGAGGTTTTCCCATTTTTTTAACAGCAAACAATGAGTTGCCCTCTTTCTTCATTCTATTTCATTTTTTCACTTCTTTAGATAAACTAATCTTTTTTCTTTTACAAACTTATCTCCCACAATGATTTTGTATAAATCCAGTAATCACTTTTTCACTCACTTGATCTCTCTAACTTGATTAAGACTAATTTCTACACCTCATTATTTCACAAGAGAAGGACAGAATTAAAACCACAAAGAGAAGAAATCTGTGTGTGTTCAAGCTATGATTTACACAAATTCTTTTTTTCAACTTTTAGCTTTGATCTTCCTTTCAATTTTTCAGTTACTCTTTAATTGAGCCCCCGAGGAGAGGAATAAACATGGCGCCACACTAATTAATGTTGTTATACAGACTTTTCATGACTTCCGATTTTATTTCATACACAAAACTAATGTTATTGTGTCTCTATATAATTCAATTTATATGTCATATAATTAGCACATATTTTAACATAGCAACACGTCATTTTTCTAGTATGTATATATAAGAGATGAAAACTTGCAAGGAACTCTGCTGATATGAACCCTTTCAAATTTCTGAGAATGACGCAGAGCTATCAGGCTTAACAAAAGCTAAGAATTAAAAAAAGAAATCCTGAGATTGGCCTTTCGATCAACTTTTGATTATATTTGAGCCTTGCAATTGAAGTTTAATGTGTGTTTATGCTACATAGCAGTTATTTGAGCATCATCTCAATTATAATGTATTGACAGTGTTGGGACCCTTTCCCCCTTATGTTCTTATTTTCTTTTGTTGTGGCTCTGAAATTTAATAACTTAACATTCCAAGTCCTTGCATGCCAAATTTTGCAGTATATGACTGATGGAGTACTCCTGCGTGAAACACTAAAGGATTCTGAGCTTGATAAGTATCGGTATGTATGGTGTAATCTAGTGTGCCATTTCAATTTTATGAGTGAATTTTAATTGCTGATGAAAACAAGATCATTTGGTCTCATGGATGTGATTGTTGCAGTGTCATTGTCATGGATGAAGCACATGAGAGGTCATTAAACACAGATGTGCTCTTTGGAATACTGAAAAAGGTGGTTGCACGACGACGTGACTTCAAACTGATTGTGACATCTGCAACTCTAAATGCTGAGAAATTTTCAAATTTCTTTGGAAGGTAACGTGGTCCTTTTGATGACCAAAATATAGTTGAATTCCTGAATTCATTTAGTCAACATCTCAAACATTATTTTTGTTACCTTTTGCAGCGTACCAATTTTTCATATTCCTGGGAGAACATTCAAAGTGGATACATTTTATAGTAAATCACCTTGTGAGGACTATGTTGAAGCTGCAGTGAAGCAGGCCATGACTATACACATTACCAGTCCTCCAGGGGACATTTTAATATTCATGACTGGCCAAGATGAAATTGAGGCAGCCTGTCATGCCCTTAATGAACGTATGGAGCAGCTCATCTCCACCACCAAGAAAGCAGTACCTAAACTCTTGATACTACCCATTTACTCACAACTTCCAGCTGATTTGCAAGCAAAAATATTCCAAAAAGCTGAAGAGGGGGCCCGGAAGTGCATTGTTGCCACTAACATTGCTGAGACTTCTTTAACTGTAGATGGAATATTTTATGTTATCGACACAGGATATGGTAAAATGAAAGTGTACAACCCTAGAATGGGTATGGATGCACTCCAAGTTTTCCCTGTTAGCCGTGCTGCTGCTGATCAGCGTGCTGGACGTGCTGGTAGAACTGGCCCTGGAACCTGTTATAGGCTTTATACTGAAAGCGCTTACCTTAATGAAATGTTGCCCAGTCCTGTACCAGAGATCCAAAGAACAAACCTTGGTAATGTGGTTTTGCTGCTCAAGTCTCTTAAAGTTGACAACCTGCTGGATTTTGACTTCATGGATCCGCCTCCACAGGATAATATTCTTAATTCTATGTATCAGCTCTGGGTCTTGGGTGCTCTTAACAATGTTGGGGATCTAACTGATATTGGCTGGAAAATGGTTGAATTTCCATTGGATCCCCCACTAGCTAAAATGCTCCTGATGGGCGAACAACTAGAGTGCATAAATGAGGTTTTGACAATTGTTTCAATGCTGTCGGTGCCATCAGTATTTTTCCGGCCAAAGGATAGGGCAGAGGAAAGTGACGCTGCAAGGGAAAAATTTTTTGTCCCAGAGTCTGACCACTTGACCTTGCTTAATATATACTTGCAATGGAAAGAGCACCAGTACAGGGGAGATTGGTGTGAGACACATTTTCTGCAGGTTAAAGGATTACGAAAGGCCAGAGAAGTCAGATCTCAGCTCTTGGATATTCTCAAGACATTGAAGATCCCACTAACATCCTGTGGGCATGATTGGGATGTTGTACGCAAGGCTATCTGTTCTGCATATTTTCACAACGCAGCAAGATTAAAGGGTGTTGGGGAGTATGTAAATTGCAGAAATGGGATGCCATGCCATTTACGCCCCAGCAGTGCTCTTTTTGGTTTAGGTTACACTCCAGATTATGTGGTTTATCATGAATTGATGTTAACGACAAAGGAATATATGGAGTGTGTCACTGCAGTGGAGCCCCAGTGGTTGGCTGAGCTGGGACCCATGTTTTTTTCAGTGAAGGAATCAGACACGTCCATGTTGGAGCACAAGAAGAAAAAGAAGGAAGAAAAAACTGCAATGGAAGAGGAAATGGAGAATTTGAGGAAGGTGCAGGCAGAGGCAGACAAAGAGAGCAAAAAGAAGGAGAGGGAAAGGAGGGCAAAACAGCAGCAGCAAGTTGCTATGCCAGGTTTACGGCAAGGCACTTCCACTTATCTGAGGCCAAGAAAGTTTGGTTTGTAAATGTACATTGTGCGGGAAGTTGAATTTTAGCTTAGTCAGAAGAACGGGAACTTTGTAGGAGAGGGATGAGTTTTTGCATCAATTATTGAACAGAGGAAACATAAAAGGAAATCGTATGTACATATTCAAGATTCAGATGAAATATAAGTTTGTGTTCCATTCCAGCTCTAATTGTCCTAAACTGTGCTCTTATTCCATGGCTCCACGGAAATGTTAACAGGCCAAAGCATGAATAAGCTAAAACTTGGCTTGGCTCCAGCCCATTTAGTGCCTCGCTTATTGGGGATCCTTCTTGTCTAAACGTTGGTTTGCTTGTGTAGATTTGCCTCGATCATTTGTCCTCGGTCACGGAGCATTAGATGTCCAGACTGGCAGGTCGATACTGGATTGCGGGAGCCAGGCTAATGCCATTCATTTACCTTTTTGACATGCAAGTTGCTGGGCCTTGCTTTTCAGGTTTTAACCTTGCTCAGGATTGCTTACTGTCCTGAAAGGTTCCGAGTATGGCTTTCCTGAATTGTTTTTTGACCGGTTTATTGTACATACCCAAACATTCCCAGCCACTCGCATATAATCAACAAAAGTCAATGCTTTAGCATCTTGTCTTGATATTAGATGTTCTCAAAATCAGTCATGAGGATAACAATGGAGGACCACTGGGGGGGGGGGGGGTACGTCCAGCCCCACCGCAATTGGAACGAAGTCAAAAGAATTCTTTGATTTCTGAATTTTGAAATTCAGACGAGGTGAAACGGTATTTAAAGTCCTCTCGCTCTCAATCCCACTCTAATTAATAATTGAGTTGACTGTGTATTGCCATTGGAACCCTCCGACCATAAATTGTTGTTTCTAGTTAGCCAACAATTTATAGTGAGTAAATACAGCACTGAATAAATGTAGTGCTAACAACCTTCATTGTTAACACGGCGCGCCTTTTATGGCCCTTTCTGAAAGTAGAATCCCCCTGAGAAAAGTTTGCCCAGCTTTACTTTTCAAACTGCAGTATTGTCCATCTTGAAACTTACTAAAATTGAGTCTTCTAACTGTAATTAAGCATAGAAGATTCAAGTTAAGAACAAGAAAATAATAATAAACATCGGCAGGGATGAAAATGAGTCCAAACCCAACTAAATTTTGGCATGTTTAAGGTTTGATTCGTTAAAATTTTAATCAAATTCGAGCTGCACAAACACACACACACAGATACATATATATATGCTCGAAATAAGAAAATAAATAATGTACCAAATAACCCAAATATCCAACAATCAGCGTCCATCACCTCTTGCTCAAAAAAACAAAAAAAAGAGGACAGTTATGAGATGATACAAAGAAAGGAAAAAATAGCGTATTCTACAGGCAGTCAATACTTAACGAAAATTCCCAAACAGCTATCCTACCTTATCTTCATTTTCTAGTTCTTGTTACATCGTCGTCAAGTTATTTCCCTTCAACCTCCATGTCTCATCTGCCCCACCCTCTCTCTCTCTCTATATATATATATCTCAGTTTAATCCCAAGAACAAGAAGAAGCCAAAACTAAAGAGAAGCCGTCCATGTTTCTGATTGTCCAACCACGATAGATCTCTGTGATAGGCACAAAGAGATAACGAAACTTGGTCTTCTTGGCTGGTGATAAGCCAAATTGAAACCATTTTTGACTTTTTTATTTCTATCGTAACTTTAATAAGCTATTTGCAACTTGGTTTTATAACTGATGAAAATATTTTGTGAAATCTTTTCTCATCATATCAAAATTGGTTATTCTTATTTTTCACAAACAAGCATTAATGATATTCCACTAAACTACCATGACACCCTGATTCGACACTAATGTCAATCAGACACCTCATGCTCATAATTTATTAGATAAGTTTATCATTAAATCAACATCAAGAATCAAAACACTATTGATTGCAAGATGGAAAAAACTTTTAAGACACCTCATACCGCACTCTTGTTAGCCAAACACCTCATATCACGCTATTGTCAACCATCAATCAAAAGCTATTCAAAAGAATCAATCAAGGCAAACTTGATACCTCATATTGCAGTCTTGTTTGCCATCATTCAAAAGAATCAATCAAGATGAACTCAAAGATTTTTCAAATCTAAGTATTATAAGTAATAACCTCATTTAGATTTCAAGATTTTTCAAATCTAACTGCTTTAACAATAAAAAGAGATGAATAATGACTTAAAAGGACCAACCAAAGTTTCAGAAGAAATTTAAGTCTTCACATCATTATAAAATAACTATAAAAAAAAAGTCTAAATTATAATAAAATTTTATTAAAATAAAACTTATCAAACTAATTTTAAAAAAAAATTAATTAAATCTCTTTAAAACTAATTTTTTTCTTAACGATTAAAGCTAATATTTTTGTAATAATACTCAAACTTTTTTTTTTTAATATATACTCATTATACAATGATGCAAATACTAGGATTTCTTCTGAAACTCCATTTAGTCCTTTGAACTCTGTCCCTTTTTTTTTTCTTTAAGTTAAAGTAGTCATATTTAAAGAGTCTTAAAGTTCAAATAAAATCATTACTTATAATAGTCGAATTTGAAAAATATTTAAGTTTGTCCTAATTGATTCTTTTGAATAGCTTTTGATTGATGGTCAACAAAGGTATTGTATGAGGGGTCAAGTTCTTAATGATTGATTTTTTTTTTAATAGCTTTTGATTGATGGCTAATAAGAATGGGTATGAGGTGTTTGGCCAACAAGAATGTGATATGGGTGTCTCAGAGGTTGTATACATATTATGATACCATTGTATAAGGGTCATACTCATAAGGTCTCCACATGTAATGAGGTAAACTAGCACTTAAATAAAAACTACTTTTTGAAATAAAATTTAAAGATCTTGTCTGTGGAATTGAAATTTTTCTTGAATAATTTTTATGATTAATATTAAAATTTAGAAAATAATTAAATTAGAATAAATTCTGTGATACGATAAAAATTTTATTAAAATAAAACTTATAGTGTTGATCTTGAAGAAAATTTTGATAAGTTAGTATTTTTCTTAACAATTGAAACTGTTATTTTTGTAATAATACTCACATTTTTTATACTCATTTTACAATAATGCAAAGACTAGAATTTCTTCTAAAACTCAAGTTAGTCCTTTAAGCTCTTTTTTATCTCTTTTCATAGCTAAAATAGTTAAATTTGAGAAGTCTTGAAGTCCAAATGAGGTCATTGCTTATGATAATTAGATTTGAAAAGTTTTGAGTTTGTTTTGATTAATTCTTTTGAAAGCTTTGATTCATGGTTAACAAAAGTGTAGGATTAGGTGTCAAGTTTGTCCCAATTGATTCCTTTTAATAGCTTTTGACTGATGACCAATAAGAGTACAATATGAGGTGTTTTAAAGGTTTTGTCCATCTTATAATCAACAGTGTTTTAATTCCTTATATTAATTTAATGATAAAATTGTCTAATCAATTTTAAGTCATAATTTAGGTCCTTATTGTCATAATATGAATTATTTGCTTAGGATTCTTCATTAAAATTTTGTGATAACACCATTTTTAGCTTTTCTTTATATTCTTTAATAGATGAACAAGGCATTAGATTTGACTGAATTTTACTCTCTTTTTTTTGTGTTAAAAATATAGTTTTTTTTTTGTTTAATTAAAGTTTTATTCCAATAGTATTAACATTTAAATAGGTGGTAACTACATGTAAATTTGTTTATCCTTTAGGTTTAGACTTCCACCATTTAATATTTATTTGTCTTTTAAACTATTTAGGATAAATTATTCCATAAAGTTAAGTAACCCTATAATTTTAATTCATTATCTATCAAATTTGGAATAATATTGAAAAACAGTAGCTTGGTGAAATATTATCAATGTTTATTTTTGAAAAATGAGAATAACCAATTTGATAGAATGAGGAAAGATTTCTTTATTTAATCCAAAATATTTCCACCAATTATAACATCAAGTTGAAAATAGCTTGTTAAAGTCACGATGGAAATGAAAAAACTTAGAATGGTTCTGATTCCTAAGATATAAGAAATTTGTTTAAATAGTCATATAATCATGATAATTATATGTTAGGGAAAATAATTTT
The DNA here is from genome assembly GCA_037832385.1 of Rhizophora apiculata. Taxonomy (NCBI): domain Eukaryota; kingdom Viridiplantae; phylum Streptophyta; class Magnoliopsida; order Malpighiales; family Rhizophoraceae; genus Rhizophora; species Rhizophora apiculata. The sequence continues at coordinate 1,486,046 of CM075426.1, read as the reverse complement.
TAAGAAAAATAAGACCACCTTGAATACAATTCAAATCTACACCAATATCAAAGTCCTTTTTATTACCATTCTTATAAGCCTTATAAAATTGTTTGATCCACTTCAAAAGCAACTCTTACACAAAAACAATCCTTTAAACCCAAAAACCAATAATTAGTTATTGGAAATATGGTCAACTAAACATATAGCCTGATACTATAAAATTGTTAAGAAAGTACAAACCATTGAATTACATGATTCGGTCAATGAATAACTTTAACACTTATTTTATAATGGCCTCTAATTCAAGCTCTTATGACTTGTCCTTTGATTGTAATGATGACCTCTAGATTGTGGAGCTCAATTCAAAAGAAAAAATATCTACATTCTCTAAATTAAGAGATTAATTATGAAAGAATAAAAAAAAGAAATCTAAACAAAACAAAATCAAGAGATTATACAAACATTATACAACTAATTTTAAAAAAAAGTATACTCATATATAACTATAGCAATTTGGAACAAATAATAACATGTTGTTCAGTTACTATATATAAAAAATTTTGATGAGAATAATATACCAACTAAAATGAGACTTGTTCTCAAAACCTACTAACTATATTTTTTATTAAAAAAAAAAAAAAGCAAAATTCAAGCAAGTCTATCATCCTATTCCCCTCCTATAGAATACAAAGAATAATTATATCAAGATGGTTCCAATTCTTAAAATATAAGAAATTAGTCTAGGTAGCCATATCATCATGATAATTATATGCTAAGGATTTTTGTTTTCTTAGAAAAAACATAGTAATAGTTTTGTATTGTGATATGGCTCATAGGCATATTGGGCTTTCCATATACATGAAAATTAAAAGTCCTTGCTCTACATTATTGACTTTTACATTTGCTTATTCTTCCAAATTTTAGGTCAAATCTCCTAAACTAAGGTAAAACTTTATTTTCACATTCACTTGTTCTTCCAAATCTTATGCTAAATCTCCACAAACCATGGTAAAATCTCACTTCGGTAGTCACTTATTCTTCAAAATCTTGGATCAAATATTCAT